>JAJJWX010000614.1:0-1268718 GCA_023529315.1 Papaver bracteatum
GACCACTTTGTTAAGAAATACCAGTTACCGGTTTGTCCATGCACGCACAAATTTTTCCTTGTACTTATCTAACAATTTATCCCGACAATATGAGACGGCGCTTGGATACACTTCCTTATATTTAGCACTAAACATATTCAATCTCTTTCCATATATATCCTCGGTAAGAGACTGTTGATGGTGGATTTTCATTTGAGGGTAAAATTGTAAAACCTAAAAATTATCGCCAACATCTTGTAAAAGATAAGGCCATTAATGAGTGATGGATACTCCTTCACTTTATCAATTTACCTAGAATGGAGCATGTGGCAACAATCCCATTCTTTGAATAAAATACACGAAATTCATCCAGGTTGGAGCATGTAGCAACAATCCCATATACCCTGTGAATTTCCAGCATTATTAATTAATGCGTAACTGCCTTGTATTTCCTGTACTCATTATCAGTGCAACATGACGACTGAGTGTTGCTCTCAGCATAGCAACACGAATCTCCAAGCATTATAATGAAAGCATGTACGAAATACCCGTACAGGCTGAACTCTCGGTGTGTTATACTAGCCCGATTGAGCCACTTTCGGTGTGTTATACTAGCCCGATTGAGCATCCGGACTGACTGTATCAGTCTGGATATGATCACGACCATCCAAATCCACCTGCATGATTGGATGGCCCAGATCAATTCCATAACCCCCAAGAAGGTATGGAATATCTTCCGAACCAACACGGATCCCGCATGGTCGGCCTCCCCTTGTCCTAGCTTGCCAAAACATCCAAACCATAGCAGTATGGATGGAAAACCCTAAATTAGGGTTTGCGGCACATTACATGTGTCGCAAAACAGTCTCAACCATCCATCTTCGCAGGCATAGATGGAGGGTGCAAATATAGATTCAAAGGGCACGGAGTATGTCAACACAATCACCGTGGGCCCACATACATACCTGACCAATCGGTCAGGACCAACCATGGTAGGTCATTCCAAATCGTGTGCCTGAATGGAGCATGACGCACAGCCTTGAAGCCCAAAATTAGGGTTTTGAATCACGAGCGTCCATTTTCTCCGGCACGAATGGAAGGTCCATGATCAGATCAAAGCAGGTCATGTCATACCAACATGACCACCGTGGACCCGTCTGTCCCTTCACATGATCGGCCAAGTCCGAACTTGGCAATATTCCTCGATTCGCGCGCCTCCAAGATACATGGTCGCTCTTTCCAAACTGCAAACTAATCTCAACAGCTCGATTTCGCCGGACAAATTGAGCGGATTAGATCATGTTTTCATGGGATGGTAAGGCATAGGCGTGAACATCAGCCTGCCATCTACATGCTGGAGCCATCGGCCAAGACCGACCAAGCCTGGTAGTCTTGGAACGCCCGCCCGAAGCTGGTACAATATGCAGCTTTTGCGGCACTAATTATCTATCGCAATTCGATCTCGACCACTCAACTTCGTCGGACGAATTGAGTGTCCCAGATCACGTTTCCGTGGAGCGGTCAGGTATAGGCGCCTACACCGTCGTGCCATCTACACACATGTATGATCGTCCATCCCAAAATAATGTCATAAGATTGGATTAGATCAGGGAGAAGAGTGGTGTCTGCGCACCTCCTTCAAAACCCTAATCTCACCAAGTGTCGCAGATGAGTGTCTCAAAGATAATCTCATCCGTCCAACTTCACCAGCTTGGTTATATAGCCCTGGTCAGGAGTTAATTGGTCAGTACAGAGTCATGGTGATCGTCATCCACCACTCTACCACACCATGTGGTCGTCCAAGGGAGGACTTGCTTGCGCAACCTCCAAACCATCACATGAAGTCAGCTCAAACAGCGATGCTTCATACATGCTGAATATACTCAATGTAGTACTTGCATAGTATACACACGATACTTCATAAGTATCAACTTCCTGAATAACGCAGTTATTCAATCTAGCACAACATGCTACTTTATGTGGGTCCCACGATCCACACGTTCAAGACATCAATCATGTCACAAACTGGGGTATACATACTGGGGTATTGGTCTGGCGGTTTACAGCATGCAGCGCACAACGCGCCATCATAAGAACGTGTCAGGAAGTCATGGACGGTTAGTGATGATGGGAGAAGTGGGAAAGTTTGGTCGTGTGACACCAACATACTACTCCACTACTCCATCACTCCACTTTCTCCACTTCCCATGAGATACGAGGGTTAGGCTAAAAGACTTGTATAAATAGGTTCTCCGCCCTATTTTGCAAAAAGAACAACACAAGTACAGACAACAGAAGCAAGTGTTGATACAATCGCATTCAAACACCGGAACTGATAGCTTACATCCTGCAAGCCGGTTCAGCTTTCTGATACAAGTCCTGCATAGCCAACACCTTCACATTCTCAACACCTTCTTCGCTTCCCTCCCTAAGATCAACCCCATCTCCTTCACTTTGTGACCGAAACAAGTCTGGAACGTCCATTTCTTGGTTTAGGCCGGACTTGCACAGATTGATCTCTCGAATCTACAAGCACTCACCGCGCAATGTATTTGTTTTAGGTTTAGATTCATTCCTCATCCACACCCAAATTACCAAAATTAGCAGGAATAGTTTTCACCCATAAACAATTGGGGACCACAGTGGGAGGTTGATCTTTCGGTTGTAAAGTCAATTTCTTCGAAATGTGATTTGATTTTATCAATTTCAAAAGGGTAGATCTTAGAAACAATTCAATCAACAACTCATTTCAAGATGGTGGAACTCAGGTCTGGATCAGCAATCAATTCCTATGGAACTAGCGTGGATAACACTCCCGGCGTCGATGTACCTGTCAGTGGAGCTACCGTGATCAATACATCTCATGGAGCCGTCACCTATACCGTCAGCACCAGCGGAGCAGGAGGAGATATCCCATTAGGAGTGACGCCTCCTGTCACCAGAGCCAAAGCAGCTGCAAGCATCGGCATTTATTCGAGTGTAACGCCTCCGGTAGTCACCATAGTAACAACTTTCACTCCTTCATTCGGACGAAGAGCCGGAGGGACGAGAGGAGGACCATCCTCCATTACCATTGCAGACTTGATGGAGAATCAGGAGGCTCTTGCGAAGACTCAAAAGGATATGGCCGTAACTCGGAAATAGGTACTTACTTTTCTTAAGACATTAAATGATCGATTTCCACAAGAGCCGCGACAGCCCCTGGAGCCAACAAGGAACGCATTAAACGCACCGGATAAGGTACTTCAGCGGCGCGGACCTACATGGACCTGATCAAAGAAGCGACATCAGATATGAGCAGTCATGTCATGGAGACTCCTACACTGGGACTGATCCTCACAACGATCTTCCTCAAGTCAATAGTTTCACTATGGACCAGAGGTATGTGGATAGGGAGGCAGTTTCTCTAATGGAAAGTTTATGCGAACTTTCACACCTCTCGAAAAATCAGCGCGCGGAGACGTTTTTCTGCAATCAACCAGAGGAAGGTCACAACCTTGCCCTACATGTCACCGCACGCATCATGGATTCAGAGTTCAAGACGACCCTTATCGACACAGGAGCGTCTTCGAATGTGATTACCCTCAAGACTCTCAGGACATCCAAGGTTCTCCCAGGCAAGGTCGTACGGAAGCCTACCACAATGACGGACTTCGAGGGAAACAAAACCAGCGCATACGGGAGAAGCTCCGCGGAACGAATCAGACAAGTTCATTGCATCCCACTCCCCATGTGGGCATCAATTCAGGAAGAATACCGACTTGCATTATTGAGTGCTAATACCCACGATGCATTTTTGCTGACGAAGAATTCTTCTTCGTCCTGTGAAGCCACTACCCATGTTCACACGAAGAGAGAACGAAATTTTGTGGCGAGTCGTGACCAGAAAGGGAAAACGTTATACCGACATGGGAAAATGGTATACCAACACTGCCATTATCAATTAGCAGGGGATACTGTTACCTAGTCTCTCCACCCAATGGAATGTTACAACAGCAACGAACCACAAGAACAAGTGCTGGAAGCTCCACGACAGCTGCAAAATGGCACCAACTCCACAACTGATGAGCTCGACGATGAGGAATCTCCTAGGCCTATCTCCATCAGCTCAACCTTGTGTAGGCATTCATACAATCTCCGATCGAGGCCGGTCAAATAATCTCTGAGGCAATTCAGACACGAGATTAGATGCAACCCGCGGACACGGCATGTTCTCCTCCATGGATGGATATAACGGCTACAACTAGATAAGGATGTACGAGCATGACGCATGTAAGATAGCTTTTCGAACTCCTCTCGGAAATTTTTATTATACTTTACTGCCATTTGGTTTAAAGAATGCCGGCGCAACGTATCAACGCTCTATGGTGGCAATCTTCCACTGGAGCCGATACCTCAAGGGAGAAGCCTCAAGAAGATAACGATTCCACGCATCATATCGAGCAAGATCCGGGCGAGTCACTTTATCATACAGTGGTACATGTCTATCATGCTATGTTGGAGAATCTGCGCTTTTGGTCATCCTCTAAAGCTGTTGAAAGCTCATCTACAACAACATATGCCCTGATAGAAAGAACCAGGCCTGCCGGTAATGAAGAGCCTCATAATGTTTGTAGGGGCATATATCTCACCAACAGGTGATACAACCTTCATCCTTCTGTAAGTAGTTCCCTAAAGCAGCAAGAGGAAAATCACCGAGATACAACATCTTGCACGTCCGCTAACTCTAACTCCAGTACCACATGCACGACTCCCACAATGATGAAACAACGTCCAAGATATTCCATATATAGCTCGACAACAACCACTACGAACACACCATGTAAACCACGCTTGGGGACTGAGTCTCAGCATGAAGTTCCTTCAACGTCAGTCAAGGACTTCTTCAACACGAGAGAGATGGTCAGTCAAGAAGCATGGAATTCGCAAGGCTAAATCGAACTGAAGAGGAATCCACTTCAACGCTCCCTCCAGCAGAAGCTGCTTCAATGGTCTATTCAAGAAACGCCTCAAAGCTCTCTCCGGGACCCATGTTCGCTTCAGAATCCTACTTCAACACTCTCTCCAGGATCCACCTCAACGTTCGCACCAGAAGCCACTTTAACATCCTCTCGAGACGTTTCAACACTCAAGCAACATCAATAATCTGCGCTCTGGTCAAGTTATCTTTGATGTACTCATTGCTCAACATACGTCTCATCCATCCTTCATGAGGGCCCAGCGGAGCATGAAAAACTTTGAAGTCGATAGGAGAAGGGTTATCCTGTGGAATTGATATTTTCATATAGTTGAAAGGGCGCGGTAAACAACTCATCATCAATTTTTGGCATATCTTTGAAGCTGTCAACACCTCCTGACTTGGCACCAGCATTATCCCCAGAAGACATCTCAACATGAGTTCTTTTCTTTATTTTACAATAAAAGACAGGAGTCAGTGTGTAGTCACACATGAAAAAACACACATTCACGTTGGAGTACACAAGTACGGTATTGCTCAAGTTTCAAGTCCAATGTTGATCAAGCTATAAGTCCGGATCAATTTTCAAGTCCTGATCAATTTTCAAGTCCGGTATTGCTCAAGTTTCTTCAAGTCCGGTATTGGTTAAGCCACAAGTAAGGATCAAGTCACAATTCCGGTATTGCTAAATTTTCAAGTCTGGTATTGATCAAAGTCACAAGGTTGGTATTCGAATAAAACAGGCGCACGCAGCAGGACCGGTTTTCAGTCGAAACACATGGTCGATGTTCAGTCAGGAACGCGGCGGGTCCCACTTAATCCCAGCCCCAGATTGGTCGAAGCAGACACAGTCGTCCCCAATCAAAGCTCTCTCTCCAGAAGAATGCGTTTCAGCTCCAACACTTCGACGCTTTCTGCAGGACCCACATTTACATTTGAGCACACAAGGTTTATTTTTTAAATAAGCATGCTCACATCGGGTCCCACATTCGAGTGAAACAAACAGCAAGGCCGGTGTTTGGTCAAAGCATCAAGCCCACGTTCGATCAAGCAGGCGTAGTAGCCCCACGAACGAAACAGGCGCAACAATCCATCGAATCAGGAAATACCGACATCATGCTAGGGGAACACTCGCCTGGACGCCTCTTGAACCAGACATGCTCCAAGGACAGGATGACCCGTCTCTCCTGGTAACATCTAACTTTGTCTCATAAGCTTTGTCTTTAACTGTCACTATCTCATGCCTACCCCACAATAGTGTAACCATTACGTGCTAGGCAGAGGACTTAATGTTGATGGTGGATTGTCATTTGAGGGTAAAATTGTAAAACCTAAAAATTATGCGCCAACATCTTGTAAAAGATAAGGCCATTAATGAGTGATGGATACTCCTTCACTTTATCAATTCACCTAGAATGGAGCATGTGGCAACAATCCCATTCTGTGAATAAAATACACGAAATTCATCCAGGTTAGAGCATGTAGCAACAATCCCATATACCCTGTGAATTTCCAGCATTATTAATTAATGTGTAACAGACTTGTATTTCCTGTACTCATTATCAGGGCAGCATGACGACTGAGTGTTGCTCTCAGCAGAGTAACATGAATCTCCAAGCATTATAATGAAAGCATGTACAAAATACCCGTACAAGATGAACTCTCGGTGTGTTATATTAGCCCGATTGAGCCACTCTCGGTGTGTTATACTAGCCCGATTGAGCATCCGGACTGACTGTATCAGTCTGGATATGATCACGACCATCCAACTCCACCAGCATGATTGGATGGACTAGATCGATTCCATAACCCCCAAGCAGGCTTGGCCTAGCTTTCCAAAACGTCCAAACCATAGTAGTATGGATGGAAAACCCAAAATTAGGGTTTGCGGCACATTACATGTGTCGCAAAACAGTCTCAACCATCCATCTTCGCAGGCATAGATGGAGGGTGCAAATATATATTCAAAGGGCACGGAGTATGTCAACACAATCACTGTGGGCCCACCTATATACCTGACCAATCGGTCAGGACCAACCATGGTTGGTCATTCCAAATCGTGCGCCTGAATGGAGCATGACGCACGGCCTTGAAGCCCAAAATTACGGTTTTGAATCAAGAGCGTCCATTTTCTCCGGCACGAATGGAGGGTCCAAGATCAGATCAAAGCAGGTCCGATCATACCAACATGACAACCGTGGACCCGTCTGTCCCTTCACCTGATCTGCCAAGTCCGAACTTGGCAATATGCCTCGGTTCGCGTGCCTCCAATATGCATGGTCGCTTCTTCCAAACTGCAAACTAATCTCAACCGCTCGATTTTGCCGGATGAATTGAGCGGTTTAGATCATGTTTTCATGGGACGGTAAGGCATAGGCGTGAACATCAGCCTACCATATACATGCTGGAGCTATCGGCCAAGACCGACCAAGCCTGGTCGTCTTGGAATGCCCGCCCGAAGCTGGTACGATATGTAGCTTTTACGACACTAATTATATATCACAATTTGATCTCGACCACTCAACTTCGTCGGACGAATTGAGTGGCCCAGATCATGTTTCCGTGGAGTGGTCAGGTATAGGTGCCTACACCGTCGTGACATCTACACATA
This sequence comes from Papaver bracteatum, assembly GCA_023529315.1. Taxonomy (NCBI): domain Eukaryota; kingdom Viridiplantae; phylum Streptophyta; class Magnoliopsida; order Ranunculales; family Papaveraceae; genus Papaver; species Papaver bracteatum. Next base: position 7,548 of record JAJJWX010000614.1, read on the forward strand.
TGTATGATCGGCCATCCCAAAATAATGTCCTAAGCTTGGATTAGATCAGGGAGAAGAGTGGTGTCTGCGCACCTCCTTCAAAACCCTAATCTCACCAAGTGTCGCAGATGAGTGTCTCAAAGATCATATCATCCGTCCAACTTCACCATCTTGGTTATATAGCCCTGGTCAGGAGTTAATTGGTCAGTTCGGAGTCATGGTGATCGTCATCCACCACTCTACCACACCATGTGGTCGTCCAAGGGAGGACTTGCTTGCGCAACCTCCAAACCATCACATGAAGTCAGCTCAAACAGCGATGCTTCATACATGCTGAATATAATCGATGCAGTACTTGCATAGTATACACATGATACTTCACAAGTATCAACTTCCTGAATAACGCAGTTATTCAATCTAGCACAACATGCTACTTTCTGTGGGTTCCACGATCCACACGTTCAAGACATTAATCATGTCACAAACTGGGGGATACATACTGGGGTATTGGTCTGGCGGTTTACAGCGTGCAGCGCACAACGCGCCATCATAAGAACGTTTCAGGAAGTCATGTACCGTTAGTGATGATGGGAGAAGTGGGCAAGTCTGGTCGTGTGACACCAACACACTACTCCATCACACCACTTTCTCCACTTCCCATGAGATACGAGGGTTAGGCTAAAAGACTTGTATAAATAGGTTCTCCGCCCTATTTTGCAAAAAGAACAACACAAGTCCAGACAACATAATCAAGTGTTGATACAATCGCATTCAAACACCGGAAATGATAGCTTACATCTTGCAAGACGGTTCAGCTTTCTGATACAAGTACTGCATAGACAACACCTTCACATTCTCAACACCTTCTTCGCTTCCCTCCCTAAGATCAACCCCATCTCCTTCACTTTGTGACCGAAACAAGTCTGGAATGGCCATTTCTTGGTTTAGGCCGGACTTGCACAGATTGATCTCTCGAATCTACAAGCACTCACCGCGCAGTGCATTTGTTTTAGGTTTATATTCATTCCTCATCCACACCCCAAATTACCAAAATTAGCAGGAATAGTTTTCACCCATAAACAGAGACCAATAAACTTTTTTCCAATCCTTTAGAAATTCCAACCACTTTTTATGATTTTCATCGTTTTCCTTGTCCACTCGCTATTTAATCTTTCCTCTTTCATCTTCTTCTATTTTGGGTGATAGTTTCTTCTTGCGAACATCTTCCTCTAGTTCATCAATCATTCTCTTCTTAATATCCTCCTTAGAGGGTTCAAATAAAGCATGACAATGTTTTGTCACATTCTGACCTATATGATACGTACATAGGAAATTTTGTGCATCCGGAAATACATCAGATATAGCACCCATTAGTGCGTCATCTTGATCGGTTACTATGACCCTCAGAAATTGATTTTTCGGGAACAATAATTTCAATTGTCGTAATGCCCAATGATAATTGTAATCCCTCTCGTTTTCCATTAAACACCAAGCCAATGTGAATGTTACCTTGTCCGATGTTTTCCCCACGATGTTGAACAATAGCATGTTGTATTTGTTTGTCTTGTAGGTGAAATCCATCAAAATAACACCACAACATGTATGAGCCAATTGTGAAAGCAAAGGATGCGCAATGAATATTTGAAGGGGCTTTTCGTCTGGTCCTCTTTTAATGATGCGCGTGTAGTTGTGATCCCAAACTATCTTCTCAAATTCTTGCATAACGCTCCTCCCTTCCCATTCCACCCTTCTAATGGTTGCTTGTGCGCTATAAATTGTACTTAGAGATGAAACGTTCTGATCATCCTTTTCCTTGAAGGTTCTGAGAATCACTTTTTGTTTGATACATGCTTTGGTCATTATCTTTACATCCTCGAATTCATGTGGTTTTAGCTTCGCAACTATGGAGTGACCATTAAAATCTTTCCGATCCCGGTTGTTATGTTGGCCAAACCACACCGTACAATCCAATTCCTTTTCTTTGTCTCTTAAATTGAATACAAGCTTAAAGGGGCAATTATCCTTCATCGACTTAGTATTGTATACCCTAGTAGTCTTCTTTTCATATACATAACCCTTTCTCTTATGTCTATTCTTCGCATATTTACCACTTCTCTCGCAAACCATCTCAAAAGGAATTTTTGAACCTTGGGTTTTCCTCACTAACACAAACTTGTTCTTAAGACCCGTCTCTTTTGCCCAAGCAATTTCTTCCGCTGGAGATTTAATTCCCTACATTAGGACAATAATAGAAGATTATAAGGTTCATTACAAGCAATCCTCACATAACGTTCTAAAAACTAGGTGAAATGTATTATTTTTTAACATACCAGAGGCATATTATAGTATTCGGACGTATCCGGACCAAGCGGTTTGGAATTTTTTGGATCAATGTGTGTCACAATCTAAGGAATAAATGAAAACAAAATTGAATTAGTTCAAAGAAAATAAAAAAATTATCATGCCGGGTACCATTTCCGGCGTGCTCAACATTAGTTCCGGCATTGAATGTTCTTGAACACAAAGGCCGGAAGAGTTCATACCGGCATTCTCGCTAAACAAGGTACAAGCCGGTAACGGGATCCGACATTCTCGACATGTGATTTTTCCAGTCGGAACCAAGTGCTGATATTAAGGTAATTTTAAAAGCAAGCCGGGAAAAACTACCGGCGTTTCAGATATTTTATGTACTACGCAGGTATTGGAGTTCAAAAATCTTAAACTCCTGGATGCTTTTATGTAAGTACCGGCATCGTCAGTTAGGAGTGAACCATGTCGGTTGGAATATTCTATGGAATATTCGGTGTTAGGTAAAAAGCATAACTGAATACCGGCGTGCATAGTTGGTTTCAATCCCACGCCGGGAAAGTTTTTAAAATGGGGGATATATTTTACCGGCATGGAAAGGAGTATGAATACCACGCCGGGAAAGTTTTTAAAATGGGGTATATATTGTACCGGCATTGAATGGACTATGAATACCACGCCGGGAAAATATTTAAAATGGGGGATATAGTGTACCGGCATGCGTGTTGTATGAATACCACGCCGGCATCACTGGTTCCGGCATAGTATTCATACAACGACAATGCCGGTACTAAGCTTTTATAGGGAAAAAAATGGCGGTTTCTAAAAGAAAACTCAAATTTTCGACCTCCTTGAAGCATTACCTGTGTGTTGGGGTTGCTTGTATGATGAACATGTTTACTTTCTTGGGTTGGTTCTTCACAAAACACTTCATGCTCACGAAAATCATGATCCAATGGTGTTGGTTCATCATATAACTCTAATTGTGAGTTTTTATCATACACCGAAGATTGAAGATATGATTGTTGTTGTAGTTGAGCTAAAGATTCAGCTGCTACAATTCTCTTATCACAATCATATTCCATTTTCAACAAAAAAATTCCACTCAATTTTTTTTCCTCTCCTTCTACTCCTCACTCACAAAAATTAAAACAAAAACACACACTAATCTATCCTCCAAATAATTAAGAATTTACTAATTATTATTAACTGCTAATTTAGATTAGGAATTTTAAAAAAATTACATAGGGGGTAACCCAGAATTGCTATTGGGACACCGTTTTTGTCCTGTAGATATATCCCCCAATTAATAAAAGTATCCCCCAATTGCGCGTTCTTTATAAATGGGAAGATTTATTTATTTATTTTTGTAAATTAATAATTCATTGCAAAGACTAACTTGAAATGTTAGGAACTTGTGGTACAATAGAAGTAGAGCCATCTAATGTAAAAGGTGAAAGATATTCCCTAGAATTAGATTTATCTACTTAAAATTTTAAAGCAATATAAGTAGGTGGGACACTGTCCCACTTAACTGTACAATCAAAATAGTTTACCTTTTTGGCAAAAATATATGATGCCATATTGGCAGTTTTAGGAACAAATAAAAATCCAACAAATTTAAGCAGGGCTTAGCAATCTTATTAGTCTCAATCAGAACTGCTTGGCTCTGCCTATGAAATAGAAGAGGCATTTCCTTGCAAATAGTCAAAAAGGTTCTTGCAATCTCCTTCAATGCTGAAATTTGATTAGTTCTTCTCTTTTGCCCAAATTGTTGCTTATAACAATCATACTGCCTCGGATTCTTCTGGTTCAGCTGCTGAGGATGGTCCAGCTCTTCCCTTTTCAAATTCACATGCATCATCTCTTAAAATTAGTGCATAGACATATAACCTGTCATGTGTTGTCCGAGCTACATCCACATTTATTTTATGGTAACTCCTTATAAAAAGTTTTCAAATTTATTCAACATTTGTCTTCTTAGGGATGGTATTCTTCTTAGGTTTGGTACCATTGTTGTACCAGAATTGTGCATGTCTATGAATTTATATGGATAATTGAAGAGGAGATTTTTGATTTCCTTGAAATTGTTGAACCCATAAGTTTTTCTATCTCAAGATTGTTGTCAATGTTAGATGATCAAAATTATATCCTGATTCCTAGTCAAGTCTCGGACTAGGTTAGAATTTGGTAGCTGAGTATCAGATATCATCATCTAAGACTGAATATCGACAAAGATATTTGGAGAACTTATGTATCAGGTATGTGAAGACCGAGTCATTCTATTTTATTCATTATTTTACAATTCTATTTGTTGGGACGATGTCGTATGACTTATAATATATTTAGAAAGAAGAAGTTTCGAGTCAAGCTTGTCTTGTTAAAAATATCAAAATATAATTTTAGCAAAGATGTTCAAAAGTCCTTAAAGATATTAGTTCAAAGCAATTTATTGTTTGTGAATCAATTGAAAATTTCACATGCAAATGATTTTATCACTTGGGAATATTTTAAACATCAAAAGAGAGAAATTCAGAACTTTTGTTATTTCTGCTAAAGGTAGGTTGGCGAACCAGTTCACAAACCGTAAGTTTAGTTGGGAAAAATTCATCAACCGTGGTAGACTGAATTTTGAAGTTGCTATAATAGGCTAGCAGTTGGCGAACCCGGTTCACGAACCATGGTCAACTTAATTCGGTATTCTAGTAGGGTTGGCGAACCCGGTTCACGAACCATTGCATCCTGATTATGAAAATCCTTAAGGTTCACGGACTGTACTACCAACTGCCCCAACATATTTTAGCATTGCTAGAACTCTCTTAAACACTTCCAAGACTTCATTGATCACTCAAACACTTTTGTATATGGAATATGATTAAGTTCTTAGGTGTTTAAACGAATATCAAATTATTTTTAGTTCTTATGGCATACTTTCCAAAATGAACAATCATTGCACACGGTTCCATAACCGGACCATAGTGTATACTCTTCTATTGAATTTTCTAGACCTAAAAATGTTTGGTTGATTCTCAAGTTATCTTAGCTTGAATTCTAAGCAACCCCTGGTCTTTAAAACTATAAATAAAGATGCTCTTTCAACTAGGGAAACAATCCCTGACACTCTGCATCCTAGTTGATTCTAGAGTCGTCCTCTATAGACATAGGTTTATTCCGAGAAATATAATTAGGTTTACGATTTAAAGAATTCGCTTTGGGGATTCATGAAGCCAGGTCCGACTATCTTTATCTTGGTAGTTCGTGTATCCTGATCTTGCTTTTTTATTATCGATGTTTTCGTAATTACTTTTAGGAAAGATAGATAGTAATCATAAAGTTCTCTTCGTCTCAAACTTTGTGATTCCTCAAGATAGATATCTGGAAATTGATATTAAGTGATCATTTGAAGATTGTTCTTGAGAGGTGGTTAAGAATCTAGGATGCTCTTCAAGAGTCATAAGTTCCAGATTTGTGAGGTTTGCTAGCTTTGTCTATAGTAAACAGATTTCCACACCTTGATCTTTGATCTATTGTAGGAATATTTGTATCAAAAGTCTTCACTTATGCTTAAGAAAATATTAGGCTAGCTAAGGAAATAAATTTCATAGAGTTTTCAAGGTTCAAGAGACGTAAAGAGCGCAACTGTAACTAAATCGCTTATAGGGTAGATTTGGTCTCAACTACATTCTAGTCCGAAGTCGGATAGTAGGCTAGTGTGTGTAGAGGCTTAATATAGTAGTGTTCAAATAAAGATGAGGTCCCGGTTTTTTTTCTTCAGTTGTGGTTTCCTCATTAACAAAACTTCTAGTGTCTTACTGTAAAGACCTCAAGCTCGTCAACGCTATTAGACTAGTCAAGATACGTCTTAGCCGCTAAGGACTCGATTAGTTAATATCGAACGTTAATTAATAGAAATTAATTTAACAACGATCTAGGTTCGAAATTAGTATCATCGAATTGCTCTCGAAATGTTGTGCGGAATAGACTACTCGAACGCGTCATTCGGATATCGGATGAAGAAGATATTATCAGTTTTGTATGAAGGAAAAATTAACCATTTTGACTTAAACCGACTGGCTTCCCTTATCATTTGTACGGGTGTCGTTAGCAATTTTTGTCGGCCTTATCAAGACCAAATCGAGAAGAGTTCTTATCTTTTTCTTTCTTCTTCTTCTCGTTTCTCTTTTCTTCTTCTGCTCCTCTGTCCATTCTCTATAAAAGATGAATGATGATTTTGAGAGATGGTTTGAGAAAAATAGTCCATCGGTGAATTAGAACAGATGAACTAGAAGATATTACTATCGTTGATGAAGAGATGAGAGTGGTGTTGAATCAGTGAAGAATTGAAGGAATTAGGGTTTATAGAATTGATTGATGTTCCGAAGAGTTAAAAGATGAATTATGGAACCCTTGTTAAATGAGGAATCAAGGGTTGGTTTTTAATTGAAGTATTGAAATGGATTCGACGATGAATCGAAGAATTAGGGTTTCATGAGAAGAAACACAGAAGATGTAGAAGATGAAATCGATTATTAGGAGATGATATTTAAGATGGGTATGGATCAATTGAGTGAATTAGGGTCAAGGATGAAGAATAATATGAGATGAAATAAGATTATGATTTCTGTTCTTCCCCAAATTTGAAGTTAGGGTTTCTGAGAATCGAAGATTATGATGAGGAATGAGGGGTTATCGTTAATCTGGAGGCAAGTTGATGAACTGAGTTAAGTGAAGAAGGAATTGAATCTAACTTCCAGGGTAACACATAATTGAGGTAATTATTCTTCTATAAAGTAGTTCAAGTTGTTATTAAGTTTATGAGTTATTATTGAATGAGTATTGAGATTGAATGAAGTATGGGAATCTCAGATAAAGAAATATGACATGAAATAGGACAGTAGATGATGCATAAGTACTTGAGTTGCAATAGAATTTTAGAGGTGTTGGTGGCTTGGGAATGTTGGTGTTATTTTTGTATATGAAGCTGCACGTGTTATGATGATGATGTTGTTAATATTGTAGTCGGTGTGGTGTCATGAAATGCAGGGAAGGGGGTTGGGGTCTGTTGATTGAGAATTGGAACTAGGTATTGCAATTGATACGGATTGTTGTGGTTGTATTTTGGGTTTGTAATTACGTTACAAGAAATGTATATATGCTAATATGAAATGGAAATGGAGTTGTAGTTGAACTAAGTTGCAAGTGTAATTGGATGCTAATGCAAGATGTGGTAGTTGTGGTGTTGTTGCATAGTTGGTGGTGTGAGATGGATATTACAGATAGAACCAGTGTGTGTGTGTGTGTGTGTGTGTGTGTGTGTGTGTATGTGTTGCAGATGAAGAAGTTGTTTACATTAGAGCTGAACTGTTGGAACTGAATTGTTTGGTGGCTGGTGTTGACAGTGTTAAGCTAAGACTGAAATATGGAAGTATGCAGTATTGGCGATATTGCAGGGAGTGGCAGTATTTGAGATTGAGTTGTGAATGCTGAAATGGATGTTGGTATGAGTAGTGTAGGATTATAGTTGTGAGTTCAGTAAAAGCTTAAAGCTGCAAACGAAGGTAGGCTGTATTACCTTTGTAATTCAATTTGAAATTTACTTGATGATTCAATTGATGAATTATTAGTTTGAAATTAAACTTGAGTTAGAGTTGTAGAGTTTAGAGTTTTGGTGTTGCACAATGATTTTGCATTAGCTTTCCTTGGCCTGAGCAATGGCTCTGTCATGTACAAGTGTTTTGACGTTGTGCCATTCATCCTAGTCAGGTATCTGACTCTAACTGACTTAGTCCATCTGACTGTGTCGAATCGGATTTGATCCACTGAGTCATTAGTCTTGACTCGCTGACAATTGACCATGGACTTTGATGTGACATTGACTTTGTTGACTGACGTTTACTATTAGTTGACTTAGTTGGACTGGGCCTTAGATTAAGGGCCAGTTTAGTGGACTTGGGGTTAGACCTAGTATTCATATTTTGAATGTTTAGACCCTTATGGTCCGAATTAACCTTTGGCTTCTTCTACAAAGTTGTATATATTCACAAGACTTATATAATAGACTATAGAACCAACCCAATTCAATTAGTAAACCTTATTTATTCTAAAGATTGATAAATAAAAGATGTAGAACCTTAAATGGGCCTAGAATCATTAGAAAGACTTGTATGATTTTTGTGTGAGCCTTTCGGCTAGATTCTTAGACTTCTTGTGCGATTAACAATTAGTCTATATTAACAACGATCGATTCAAAGGATGGTCCAGTGGATCGTGGATCGCGAGGTAGGCATGGCTTGTCATCAAAAGAGGTGGGAATTTACATTTAACTCTTTTGAAACCATTGTTGTTTCTTTTACAAAGATTTATGTTTATAAACTTGTGCATTGTCTATTTTTGCATCCCATGTATTGTTTAGTTTGTGTTATGATTGTTCTGTCCATTTTTGTAATCTTTCCATGGTTTGGAAAGGACGTGTAATGTTTTGAACGTCATTATGATTGGTTATGGGAAATAAGAATTTCTACATGTGGTATATAGGATGCGCTCCTTCACATTTATACCTAGAGATTTTATGATATATTGGTCGGCAGTTTGCAAGTTCAGAATTATCGACATTCATATATACGATTAGGTGTGGATTTGCGAGTTCAGAATTGCACAACCATATTATACATTGTTCGAAGAAGGAGTTTGTCCATATACATGTTTGTTTATTTCAGTGACTCGGTCACTTTTTAATGTTTGGGAAAACTTGTATTGTTTTCCATGTCTTGCCATGATTTTTTGAAAGTTAAATGTTGTATTCCTATTGAGCACCCCTTTTAGGGATGATGTGCTCACCCATTCCCACTTTCAGTTTCAGAGATAGATCAGAGTTGTGCAGCGAAAGCTTCGAGAAGTTGAGTTTGTTTGTTAGATTACTACTGCTATGTTTATTATGTTGTATATTCTATTTGCAAACAAAATGACTATTGTATATGTATCATTTGAGATAAGTTCTTGTATATATACTACTTATGAGCGGGGCTAGTTTTGGGTTAATTTTTATAGAAGTTTTCTTAATCGAATGTTTAAGTAAATGATTTAGATCCTTAGTGCCTCTTTATTTAGTTAATCTCTTGGATTAGTCAGCTGCAAGATTAGGGGGCGCTACACTTGCGTTGTTATTTTTTTCTGCATTATATTGTTTATCATTATAATTGGAGGTACGCAAGTTGTACAATTCAAGTTTAGTAGATACATCCATCTAATTGTGATTCATTACAAGACTCGTTTCTTGTAGAATTTGTATTTTCAAAAATGGATAACAATTTTAATTACTTGGAAGAGTTCTGATTGGATTATTTGGATACGACTAGATTGATCTTGGATATTTATTTTTGAGATCATCAAAGTACTCTTATTAACAATCAGGTTCACGAACTCTGTGTTCTATGTACATACTGGTTGAAAAAAGGTAGAGATATAAACTTTATATACATATTGTCCAGGATCATCTAGTTGATTTACTTGCAATTATCTTAGGTTTTGTCCATACAGGTTTCCGAACGAAAAATTTGGTGGTGTACTTGGTACCATTGCATTTTCAGAAACGCTCTGTTATATCTTTCTTTCCATATAAACCACCATCTTTGTCAAAACTACTCTTTAATTCAAGGTAGAACATTTCTTTCTAAAACCACTATGAAGGGGAGAGCTTTATGGGAAGTATTTAGTCTTTAATGAAGTGACCCATAAATCTTTCTGGGAAGTATTTAGCCTTCAATGAATTGACCCACAAACTGCTTCTTGAAGTACAAATCCACCGTATTGATTTAGTAGATAAGTATGGATGAAGCAACTTAAGACTTTGAAATTCAAACCACAATCAGTATTATTTCAATAAACACTTGACCAAGAAGTGAAAATAATCATTTTTTTTTCGGGTTTGTCCTATAAAAATATTAGTTTGAGAGAATTCGTTTTCTTGCTGAGTTTTTTCTAGGTACTATTGTAATCGATTATTTGATGTAGCCTCACAGAATTAAGAACGTGTCTACTAGGTTATAAAACTTTTTTATTTTTGGTTGACCGTAATATTCCTTTGTTTACCTTGAGGTGGGAAGGGGTTTGACTTTATCTGCACTCCAAGTAGAAACTCATACACTGCTTCACATATTTCACTAGTTATGCTACAAACTTTTTCATGTGTTCGAGTTTTCATGGATTGTAAGCAGGTATTGAACATTATTAACAAGGGAAGTTTAAGAAAATTCTCATGTGATGAAATATGTTTAAAAAACTAACCCCATTTTTTTCAAATTTAATTAAATGCATATACCATTTATAATTCTGTCATTACTAACTTGTTTGATATTTTCTCATTGAATTAGTCAATATTTGATGTTGTAATTACATTATTAGCCTTTGAACCCTAGTTTCCTAAAATCATAATTGTATCTTCCCTTATCCATCTAAGCGGTGCCAACAATCACCCCAATTATCTGAGCCATAATCAGGTCGAACGAGGGAGAACTATGCTTCCCCCTTTTCTCTCGATTCATCCCCATTTCCCCACATCTTATTCTTTTTTTGCATCACCAACTCCACCAAACATCTTCATATTCTTCAGTTCTTCAATCAAGTAATTCTTATCATGATTTTTGAATTTGGGAAATTGTTTGGGGGGGGGGGGGTTGTCAATATTGGGTTTAATTTGTGAAGTTCAGGTGGCTTTAAGAATATGGTAATTTGATATCCATTCTTATTGATCATTTTATCACTCTCTATCTTTCTCGTGACTGCACTATCTTCTTAGCGTCGGTGAATCATGGATCTGGGTTTTTATGCTAGAATGGGTTTGTGGGTTGGGTTGATGTGTTTGATGAATATTTAGAGTCCAGTGTTTTTGTTGGAATTGAATAGGTTTACAGGAAAAGAGCATTCGAATTTAGCATGAGAGATATCTCCATCACCAGCTCAGAGACGCACACAACCTGTTTGGAAGAACGTTTGAACGAGTTCTTCATTGAATCATGAGTAAGACTCGTTGAGAATGGGTTAACTAGGCTTCGTCAAATGGTTTTAGGGGCTTAAATGTCTTTACTGAGGTTGATTTATCGCCACGTATGCACTAACTTCCTTTAGCCATTTTTTCAATAACGGGACAGAAAGATCAAGGTATGGACATTTATTTATTTTATACTTAAAAAATGTGAATATTTTCTTAATTGGATTTCCCTACAAGCATAGTTTATTAAAAACCCCTATTAACAATCAAAATATTATTTCCCCGTGGAACTTGGACACCATCATCACCAGCGCAAGCCCCTCTTTGTTGATCTTCTACAAACTTCATGGAAATATATCAATCAGATTCACAACAATGTGGGCCATGCGACAGATAATAGCTAAAATGGCCAACATTTTTATCCACAACAACACTTACATGAACTCGCTTTTTAAAGTTATTTTTAAGACAAAAAAACTGTCAATATAATGTATTATATCTCTTAGTCAATATATTGATCATCCATTCTAATTAAAAAAGAACTGAGGGAGATTTCGACGACATGGAATTCGTCATAACGTCTAAAAGAAATCAATTAGTAGACCCTAATATATTTTTTATAGATGGGGCAGTCGGATTTTTAATCAATAGTCGATCTTTCGATAGTAAATTATAAATATATGTACGGAGATGGTTTACTGATAAATCTTTGTACAACAAATTAAATGAAGCATAAATTAAGTCCTCTAGACTATCTTTGAATGAACCTTTCTAGAATTCTTTGTGGAAGCTGGGAGGGAGTATCACAAAGAATTAAGCACTTCTACTGGAAATGTTTATGAAATGCACTATCAACTAATTTCAAACTATATGAGATAGTTAAGAATGTAATCCTTTATGCACCTTTTGTTTTGAAGAGGAAAAAACTGTCGAACACATTTTATTTCATTGTTCTTATGCTAAAGTTGTCTGGGAATTATCTCCAAACCCTTTACAAATCCAGTTCAGCACTTTTACCAAACTTCTGGATGTATTTAAAGATTTGATGCAAAAGCCAAGAGATGAAATATCCATAGAAATGACCCTAACTAAAATGTGGTTTATATGGAAAGAAAGATGTAATAAGGTTTTCCAGAAAAAAGAAAAACTAGTGTTTCTTTTAGAAATTCAAAGGCATGTGCAGTTTTAGTCTAAGAAAGATACTTCTCGGAAAGAACATAAACATGAAAATAGAATAAAGAATACTTTCTGGATTGCTCCAGAAAGGCACAAACATAAAACCAATATTGATGCAACATGGACTTCAGAAAGTCAACCTTTAAGTTTTTCTTCAATACTTAGAGATGATGCGGGTTATTTTTAAAAAAGAAAAACCAGAACCAACTGCAACAAAAGATCCACAAAAAGAAGAAGTTAGGTTTACTTCAAGCAATAACTTGGGCTAAGGAGAAGAATATGAATAGTTTTAGTATTAAAGGGAATTGCGAAAGCTTAATAAACTTAATAAACAGTCTGAATGAGAAAAAAAAACTTCAATTTGTTAGCATAGCAGAGCAATTTTAGAATACGCGGATAAAGTAGCTAAATCTTGTCCAAAATTTGGGGTTTTCATTTTTTCTATAGTTTGTGGGGAAAAGAGAAAGGTTTAATTATGAAAGTTTGGGTGGGAATGGCTAAGCCAAAAAGATATGGGGGTTTGGGTTTTAAAAATTCAGCAAAGTTCAATGATGAACTCCTGGCTAAATTAGCTTGGAGAATGGTGACTGAAAAATAAGCTCTGTGGGTGAAGATTCGATCGTCTAATTACTTTTATGGCAAAGATCTGTTATGTGATAAGGTAAAATTGAATGAAACTTGGATTTGGAGAAGCATTTGTAGAGGTCTTCAAATAGTTAAGCAACATTATATATGGAGTAGTGGCAATGGTTCAAAAGTAAAAATATAGAAGCATAATTGGATTAGAGGTCTGCCACCACAATCTTTCTCAAACTATGAATCTCACAGAAACGATGATGATAAAGTTAGTACTCTTATTTCCAAGAATGGTAATTTGAAGCAGTGGAATGTTAACAGTATGCAAAATATGTTTAATCAACAAGAAAAGGACAGGATCGGTGAAATTTGGCTCTCAACCACAGTTTATGATAAACTGCACTGGAGCCTCGCCAAAAATGGTAAATTTACTGTGCAATCCACCTACAAGTTTCTAACTCAACCTTCTTCTCAACACATACCAAGTGTGGCAGAATAAAAAATTTGGCTAAAAATTTGGCATTTGAAGCTTCCTTATAAAGTGAATATGTTCTTATGGAGATGTATGCAAAATACATTACAGACTAGAACAAGACTTGGCATACATATGAGGATTCCAGATTACTCTTGTCCTTGTTGTAATAGAATTGAGGAAACGGATTTTCACATTTTAATCGGTTGTACTCTTGCTAGGGGCAATATGGTTTGCTTTATTGCCTGGTGCTCTTTCTTCTCAACAACAAGTTCATTCTCAGCAAGATTGGATAAGAAATTGGCAAGATGAGAATAAGAATGTCTCCTTCAAAAATCAAAATGCAGTAATACTTGCCGCAGTTATAATGTGGATGTAGTGGAAGCACAGATGACAGAAAGTTTTTGAAAATGCACACACTAACCCAAATACTTTAATTGCTAGCATCAAAGCTCTTTGTCATAAATATAGTTTGTTAAGCAATGTTGATAACACTACTCGCAGGGGGAGAAAGAAAAAACAAAACATGGAGTCTACCTCCAAAAGGATGGATAAAGTTGAACTTTGATGTTGCATTTGATTATAATACTAAAATAGTTGGTATGGGCTTAATTGTTCGAAATGATGCCGGTAGATTGTTGGGGGCAATGGTGAACTGGAATAAAGCTAGAGATCCAGAGCATGCTGAGGCTCTGACTATGCTTGAAGCTGCATAATGGATTATAAGAAAATGTTATAGTAATGTTATTCTAGAAGGAGGTTCTAAAACTGTAATTGAGGTTGTTGCTTCAAATTTTGAAAAAGCAAAATGGGAGGATCTTAACCTTCTAGCGGATATTAGTAGGCTTTTAAATATTATTAGGGGTTTAGAGTGTGTTCATGTCTCTAGAGAATGTAATAATAGTGCTGATGTTTTAGCTAAGTTTGCAAAAGATAACAAGTTGTGCTTTGTTTGGGAGGATAATAATACTCCAGTTTGGATTAAAGCTATCCTCACACAGGAAAGCAAAACTATGTAATATTTTCTTTAGTAATGACTTTCTTTTCGATCAAAAAAAAAGATTGACTATAGTTTTGGGTTTTCATTTTGTCTATATATCTTTAATGCGGTGGCTGAGAAAGCTAAATCTTTTAATTGTAATCTTTATCAAGAAGGCACTCACCTTTTATGTATCGTGTAAAAAGATAAATCTAATATTATGAGAAGCAATCATCTACCCTTCATATTAGACGGCTCTACTGTTCATGTAATCCGGGACTTTCTAGCTGTACCGAATTGTACGCGAATTTTCCGAATTCCGAACTATTCGGGGCATTTAATTCGGAAGATTTTTATATTAGTTAATAGTAAAAAAAATGTTTGAGTGGAGTAGGAATCGAACCTGAGACCTAAAGTTCACTGAGTGTAACCCAAACCACTGTGCCAAGCACTGGTTTTTGTTAATTTGTTCATATATTTTTTATATAATGCATTTTTACTTCATATATTGATTAGTCATCTATAACTATAAATATTTACTCTCTCCGTTCCACTTTAGACGAGTGATTCTGGTTATTTTTTTGTTCCACATTACTTGATAGTTTTCATATTTTTCCCACAAAACTACCAACATTACCCTAACATTTTGTCTTGGAACCATAAATTTATTTTCAATTACACTAATAGCAATTAATGTTTGAAGATTTTTATCAAGGATATACATAGAAAACTTTTATATCTCTCTATTTCTTAATCTACGTGTAAACTCCTAAAACATCAACTAAAGTGGAACGGAGGGAGTTTTAATTTATTATATATGTCTGCCGAATTTTGGAGGCCGAACTGATATCTGGAAAACGAATTATACACGTACGTATAACGTTCCGTACTACTGCCGAACCACGAACCGAAGACCGGATAGTTGACCGAATTTGATTTTTACAAATCCGAATAATACCCGAACGTTTGCCGTTCCGTACGTATGCCGAATCCCGACTTGGTAACTAGGTCCGGGACTGCCATTTAGATCCCTCAAATAAATATTTTATTTATAAAAATATAAAATTCAGATGAAAACAGATCGCTGAAACCTTGACAGTGCGCATCAAGAATAAATTATATGCATATATAGTTGCCACTTGCCAGAGTTATAACAATAAATAAAGCCCAGTGTATTTATTAGATTCAAGGAGTCAAACTCTACAAAAACAACGCTTTAATTTCTTCTACTTACTTCATTATCCATCCTCTTTATATATTCAAAGTTATCACCATAATCAAAGAGATACACACAAGGAAGAAAAAATATAGAGACAAAGAAAGAAAACGTAGGAGTTAATAGAAATGATAACGAACATGTTGTTTTCATTCATTCTGATTACTCTGAGTATTTTGTGTTATTATCTTTACGAAGCTCTATGGTTAAAGCCCGAGAAGCTCAGAAATAAGCTGAGAAATCAAGGAATCATGGGACCACCACCATCATTTTTATCCGGTAATGTTTCTGATATGATGAGAATCAAGTCAATGGCTGCGGTGTCTTCTAATAACCAAAGTTCATTATCTTTCACAGATGATTATATGACTTCACTATTTCCTCATTTTGAGCAGTGGAGAAAGGAGTATGGTATGTTTTCTTCGAACCCCTAAACACGGGCCTGGGCTTTTGTTGCCTTTTATTTCCTTTTATTTTTTTTATTTTTTATTTTTTTGATTTTTCTTCCACTTCACATGCGTAGGTACAATATTTACGTATGCAACTGGTAATGTGCAGCATTTGTATGTGGGGGACCCTAATTTAGTTAAGGAAATAAGTCTATGTCAAACATGGGCATTAGGCAAGCCTTTGTATCTGCATAAAGAAATTGGACCTTTATTTGGGAATGGAGTTGTAAGGTCTAATGGGAAAATTTGGGCTCACCAGAGAAAGACCATTGCACCAGAATTCTTCACTGACAAGGTCAAGGTAATGTGATTTGTTCGAGTCCGATTTTGCGCACATTGGAACGTGACATTTCAAGCTCATATTTTTAATTTAGTGTTTAGGAGTTATGTAGAGTTAAACTTGTCAAATTAACAGAATGTGCACAAAAAATGGATTCGATTTATTCTATCATTTTAGCCACATTCAGATTTTGATCAGTTTGGTGCATTAGTGTGGGTATCATGGGGGCTGATTTCTATATTTGTAGGGTATGGTGGGGATAATGGTGGACTCTACTGTGCCAGTGTTGAGATTATGGGAGGATGAAATTGAAAAGCAGGGAGGCATTGTTGAGCTAAGAGTTGATATTGATTTAACAAACGTATCAGCAGATATAATCTCAAAAGCATGTTTTGGGAGTTCTTATTCCAAAGGAATAGTGATATTTTTAAAGCTTAGAGAACTTGTGAAGGCTATGTCTAAAACCGGCTTACTTGTTAAAATTCCTGCTCTCAGGTAAGAGTGGCCTGGCGATAGATTTTTGTAGGCCCTATAAAACTTGTGAAATCGCTGAAAATGTGAAGTGATCTTATAATTTTTGATTTTGCAAGATATCTTCCAACAAAGAACAACAGAGAAGTTTGGAGACTAGTGAAAGAAATTCGAAAACTAATCTTAAATGTTGCGAAAAATCGAAGACAAGGATCCATTGCTGAGAAGGAGGACCTGTTACACATGATTCTCGAGGGTGCTAATAATCTGGGGGAAGAAACTGCAAATGATTTCATTGTAGACAACTGCAAGAACATATACATTGCTGGTCACGAAACGGTTGCATCTGTTGCTACGTGGGCATTGTTGTTTCTTGCTTTACATCCACAGTGGCAAACTCTAGCTCGAGAAGAGGTATTACAACTGGTTCCCGAAGGATGTCTTCCGGATGCAGAAATGTTGCACAAGATGAAGATAGTAAGTTGTTTTTTTGACGTTCTAATAGAATTTTCCAAATGTTACACTAATCTTTTCTACTATCTAATAAGTAGAATTTTCCAAATGCAGTTAACCATGGTGGTTCAAGAAACATTACGCCTTATGCCTCCAACATCGCTAATCGCAAGGGAAGTTTTTGAAGATATGCAATTTGGAGACATCATCAATATCCCTAAAGGCATCAATTTTTGGATTCCAATATCTACACTTCACAGAAACCCGGAGATTTGGGGGCCTGATGCAAACGAGTTTAAACCAGAGAGGTTTGCTAATGGCATATTAAGTGCAACCAAGGTACCACATGCCTACATACCATTCGGGCTTGGACCTCGTACCTGTTTGGGACAAAAATTTGCTATAGCTGAACTGAAGATTATAATATCACTTATACTTTCGAAATTCTATTTCTCTTTATCTCCTAACTATAAACATTCTCCTGCATTTACTATTGTCATTGTACCTAAACATGGATTGCAGCTACTAGTAAAGAAATTTAGCAGGAATTGCAAAGAATAGTACCTTCTCTATACCGGGTTTTAGTTTCACCAGATTCAGGATTGGTTATGCATTAATTTGAGTCATTATTTAGTACCCAATCGCGACTTTTAACGTACTGTCGGTTTGTTCGACACAAATTTAAAGCTCAGCTTCTTCTTTTTTCTTGCTGGAAGTTAATATGAAGTTCAGTTCTAACGTCTACTCCAGTAATCTCTCTTATTCTGCATTTAGAGTGTGACTTGTGACCAGGGAACCACCCTGAAGCATAAGTGTGACCGTATTGGATGTCCAGTTTGGAATTGTCTTCCCGAAAAGAGCAATAAAAAATTGTTATCGAAAACTAGCTGTTTGTCTAGCTAGCTAATTTTGACACGGCTTCACGAGGATCTTCAATCTTGGCCTTCACCTCAACAGGTTATCCATCCCGAATGTTCTAAAGCTTATCATGGCGGGCATGTCACCATCCACCCAAACTTGGGAGTAAGTAGATGCTTTCACTGATTCAATTATTTCAGCACTCGGTCTTCAAAGTGGTTGGTTCATCTTTTATGCTCCATCTAGTCTTGTTGACTTTGGTTTTAAATTCTTCATTTCCTGATACCATTCCCATTACCATTTTTATTAATATAAAACCTGCTATCCAAAGTGAAACATAACATAGAGAAGAGTGGACAGAAGTTTCTTTAATCAATGGAGGTGACTATGGGAATACTGTCATCAACAGTTTTGATTTGTCTAAGTATTTTGTGTCTCCATATCTACATCAACCTATGGTTGAAGCCTGAGAAAATTAGAAAGAAGCTGCGAAACCAAGGAATTAAGGGCCCAACACCATCTTTTCTATCGGGTAATGTTTCCGAGATGATGAAAATCAAATCAACGGCAACTTCTGAGATGAAACTTGTCACAGATGATTATATGCCTTCGTTGTTTCCGCATCTTGAGCAGTGGAGAAAGGAGTACGGTATGTTTTCAATTCCCTCGTATTTTTTCCGATTACTAACTAAGTCCAATGATTAGTTGCAGATATTAATTGTCTAATTTGCCTAAACCCAAAAGATTGCTCTTTCAAAATTTATAGGTCCAACATTTATGTATGAAACTGGAACTTTGCAACATTTGTACGTGGGAGACCCAAATTTGGTAAAGGAGATAAGCCTCTGCCAAACACTGGCTTTAGGTAAGCCAACGTATCGAAACAAAGAACTTTCGCCTCTTTTCGGTCTCGGAGTGGTAAAGACTAACGGGCATATTTGGGCTCACCAAAGAAAAATCATCGCACCAGAGTTCTTCATCGACAAAGTTAAGGTAATTAAACGGTCGAATCTCATCCTTCATAGGAACTTGCAAAAATTTCCATCAAATAATTATTAAAGATCGAACAAGAGAGAGGAGAACATAAACGCGGAAGCGTAAAAGACTACATTGATATTAATCTTGGTGGAATACAATCTATTTGATATTATTGATTGATTCTTACTTTCTTGCTTACAAATGAATACAACATGCCTATTTATAGGCTACAAAAAGAAGAAGAGAACTATGTCTATGGAGGCTAACAACTATGCATATGGAGGCTAACAACTATGCCTATGGAGGCTTCCACCAAACCAACTACTAGACAATTTAGTATTCTTATTTGATTTGTCTAACTCTAGAACACTCATTTTACACATGTTAATTGTCTAACATTGACTCTAGACATCCTAGATATTTCTAGGTTAATTTAGATAGATGTGAACACTTGACTAAGTTGGTGTTGAATATTCAACACTCCCCCTCAACACCTACTTTCCAACTTCTCTTTATCGTAGACGTTTCGGTCCCCTTCATAGTTTAAAGGATGTTTCGGTCCTCTTCATAGTTTAAGGACGTTTCAGTCCTCTTCGGAAGTTTAGGGACATTTCGGTCCTCTTCGGAAGTTTAGGGACATTTCGGTCCTCTTCGTAGTTTTAGAACATACGGGTTCAATCGTAGTTTAGGGACATTGCGGTCCTCTTCGTAGTTTTAGAACATACGGGTTCCATCGTAGTTTAGGGACATTGCGGTCCTCTTCGTAGTTTTAGAACATACGGGTTCCATCGTAGTTTAGGGACATTGCGGTCCTCTTCGTTTCAGTAAAATACTTCTTGTACTCTTTGGACAACTCATAGGATTTTCACCCACTTTTGTTGTTCTCTATCTCATCACCACTTGGTGATTGCTTCCATTTCTTCACAATCTTTTTGTTGTTTCTTCTTCTCTTCTTCTTTTGTTCGGTCATGCTTTTGTTGCGAAAACCTTCACACTTCTTTGATTTTTTTTTAAGATTCTCTCACAATCTTTCATTTCGTCAAGCTTCGCCACAAGCTCTAACTATTCTTCTTCTTGCTATATTGTTTGTTACAATTTTGCCACGCTATCCATATGTGCCACATTTGAATTCGTAAATGATTTGCAATTTGTGAAATTATTGTCACACTTATGTTTCCCTGATCATCCTTGCATTTAAACAAACATCTTGTCTGCATCTTCTCTATTTTGTTTGAGGCTTTCAGCCCAAAAAAAAAAAATCAGCTTCAACTTGCTCTCCTGTCATGACCATCATCACCGTGAACATCATCCTTTTTTTTTTTTTTTTTTTTTTTCTTCTAGAGCTCTTCCATCACATGCGAAGAAAGTTCCCATGGGCATCATGCTTTTTTTGTTTTTTTTTTTCTTGCTTTCTTGAGCAGCACCCTGTCTCCACTGCCACCTTCACGTTCTTTAGCAAACATCAATCATGGCAGCAACTCATCATCATTTCCTTCATTTCAGAGTTCTCACGAGTTCTAGCATGCCATCACGTTCTCTACCCGATCTCTCATCGGTCCCTTTATAAAGCCGTTGGCAAACTCGAGTTCATCAAACTACCATGAAACCAATCTCGTCCTCATTAAACTCATCACAGTAAAACTACCAAACCATGTTCAGGTAGCAAACAATACTCCATACTCATCGAACCAAAGCATCTTATGTTCAATGGCAGCAATCTTTCATCTCTTCTCTGCTTTCTTGCTGTTATCATCTCGACATCCATTCTCGAGCTCGTCATTCTCTCAACAGCACCATCGTTATTCTTCTTCCTTCGGAGCTCTAAAGCAGCAGTACCTTGCTCGAGCTCATTACCGAACATCACTTCCTTCTTCCATCAAGCAACTACCAGCTCATGTATCTCCATTATCGTCATCAACAAACAAGCCAAAAACCGAGCGAAGTTCACCATTCATCTCACCAACAGTCCCGAACAGCAACACCATCACCGAGCCATGATTTATCCAAAGCTCAGCCACAGTTCGGCTCCACTGTCTCTCATAACAGCCAGATCGAGCATCATGACCATCATCTTTATCCGAAGCTCGCCACATTAATTGCAATATGAACCGCAACATCATTTCCACCGATGATGATCATCATCCACAACTTAGTGATTTGTTTTCTCGAGCAGCAACCACTCGATATTCATTGTATCTTCTCGGCCTTCTCATCTACTCGAGTTGCAAGTAATGGTGGAGATCATGGAGCCGAGAAAGTGATACTTTACCCCCAACTTTTCAGGGTTGTGTTGCGATCTTGCACACGGATTTTGTCCATGTTTCTGCCAGGTCATTGAGCTATTTGGGCGTGTTATAGACAGGTTATCTTTCGAGACAGTACCAAAGAGAACGTCCTGATTTCAAGCATGCCCCGGGATGAGCTCGACACCTGCCATACGGGCGAACATCAAAGGACGAAGTCGAGAGTTGGAGGCGAGCCTCCAACTTTAAGTGGGAAGGTGCCGGATTTTGAGGGAGTACAACCTCTTGTGCTCAAAGGACTGATGTGAACTTTCAGTCATGGGTAT
Organism: Papaver bracteatum; assembly: GCA_023529315.1. Taxonomy (NCBI): domain Eukaryota; kingdom Viridiplantae; phylum Streptophyta; class Magnoliopsida; order Ranunculales; family Papaveraceae; genus Papaver; species Papaver bracteatum. Next base: position 29,297 of record JAJJWX010000614.1, read on the forward strand.
TCCATTGAGGTATACTGGTCACGTATCACGGTGCACTCATGCGATTCCATATTTGGGGACGGCGAGACACGGCTCCTCATGCACATTACTGGGTTGCTTCCATGGCTCTTTTCACAGCTCAGCAACTCGTCACTTCCAAGCCACACAGCTTCCTACTTTCTTCGTTGTTAACCTTTTTTTTTTTTTTTTTCACGGCAACTTTCATACCGTCCTCATATCATGTTTTTTGATACCACGTTTTTGTGTATCTAAAAAAAAACCTAGTTCCACACGTGCACTTACTTGGGTGGAGAAATCCAACACACATAGCCGCAGCAACACTCGCACCTTCTTTTCTTTTATTTTTTCTTTTTAATTTTCGCGTCTCTAGATTCTGTAGACCCATATGAATAAAAAAACTTGATATGTAACGATTCTTACGGCAGTAGAACTTACACCTCCTTCACAATCATCATCAGAACTGCGCACAAATTATTTTAAACCTTGTGTACTCAACACCACAACGAGAACTTAAACACTAACAACCGTGATTTTTTCTGAGTTTCTCTAACTCTCTTCCTCTCCTCTCTCTTCCTCTAACCTTGCTCTGATACCATATTAAAGATCGAACAAGAGAGAGGAGAACATAAACGCGGAAGCGTAAAAGACTACATTGATATTAATCTTGGTGGAATACAATCTATTTGATATTATTGATTGATTCTTACTTTCTTGCTTACAAATGAATACAACATGCCTATTTATAGGCTACAAAAAGAAGAAGAGAACTATGTCTATGGAGGCTAACAACTATGCCTATGGAGGCTAACAACTATGCATATGGAGGCTAACAACTATGCCTATGGAGGCTTCCACCAAACCAACTACTAGACAATCTAGTATTCTTATTTGATTTGTCTAACTCTAGAACACTCATTTTACACATGTTAATTGTCTAACATTGACTCTAGACATCCTAGATATTTCTAGGTTAATTTAGATAGATGTGAACACTTGACTAAGTTGGTGTTGAATATTCAACAATAATTGTACCAATGGCCAATGAGATTGCAAATTTAGACTGGCCATGATGGGCAAGTAAATACTGATCCACAGGACCACTTATCTTACTGTAGGGCATGGTGGGGTTAATGGTGAAATCTGCGATGCCAGTGATGAGATCATGGAAGGATGAAATTGTAAAGCAAGGAGGGGTTGCAGAGATAAGAGTTGGTGAAGGTCTAAGAAACTTATCAGCAGATGTAATCTCAAGAGCTTGCTTTGGGAGTTCTTACTCCCAAGGGACGGTAATATTTTCAAAGCTTGAAGAACTTATAAAAGCATTGTATAACACAAGTTCACTGGTTCAAGTTCCTGCTCTCAGGTAAATTTCTTTTTCTCTTATGGCGCTAGTGCGCGCGCAATGCACAATGTTGCTAAATAGAAGATTCATGTAAGTTTCATTTTGCTAGATTTCTTCCAACCAAAAAAAATAGAGAAGTGTGGAGACTAGAAAAAGAAATCCGAAAATTAATCTTAGATGTAATAAAGAAAGGAAAACAACAAGCCAGAGGAGATATAAGACTGCTGCAAATGATTCTAGAGAGTGATGATGAGCATCTTCGACAAGAAACAGAAAAAAAATTCATTGTTGACAACTGCAAGAGCATTTACGTGGCGGGGCACGAAACTGTCGCCTCCGTTGCTACTTGGACATTGATGTTTCTTTCTTCACATCCAGAATGGCAAACTCGTGCTCGAAACGAGGTATTACAAAACATTCCCGAGGGATCTATTCCGCACGCAGATATGTTGCATAAGATGAAGATAGTAAGTCATCACATGATACTCACTCTTTCTTAGGAATGACAAACCCCCAGCTATCTAATTTTTTATTTTTTTTTATTTTTTTGTGACGCATGAATGCAGTTGACAATGGTGATTCAAGAAACATTACGTCTGCTTCCTCCAACAACTCTAGTTTCTAGGGAGGCCTTTGAAGATCTGAAATTTGGAGACATCATCACTATACCAAAAGGAACCAATTTTTGGATTCCAATATCTACAGTGCACCGGATTCCGGAAATTTGGGGACACGATGCCAATAAATTTAATCCAGAGCGATTTGCGCATGGTGTCTTTGGTGCTTGTAAGGTCCCTCAAGCGTACATTCCATTTGGGACTGGATCTCGCACATGTTTGGGCCAAAAATTTGCCATGGTAGAGTTGAAGATTGTTTTATCACTCATGCTTTCGAAGTTCAGTTTCTCACTGTCTCCTAATTATAGACATTCTCCTGCATTTAGTATTGTCATTGTACCTAAACATGGAATGCAGCTACTAGTAGAGAAATTAAGCACGAAAGAATCGCGCTAATAGCAAAACAAAGAGAACTAGAAATTTGAGAGCTCTGAATTATGTTGAAAGACCCTATTTTAATATGTTTCACTAGTTCCTCCCATTTGTTCATTGGCGAAAATGGATTTTATCGAACAACATTTGATACGATAATCCGTGTCAGTAATTTGTCTTGCAAAATATTTGAGCTTGAGTTCAGAATTCAAGTCCTCTTTATAACCAGATCCACCCCATGTTCTGGTTCTATGACAAGTCTAAATGCTGGGGAGTGTCGATACTTTGGAGAAACGGTGAAAGAGAACTTCGATAGTACGAGAGACATTACGATCTTCAGTTCTACCATGGCAAAATTTTGGCCTAAGCAGGTGCGGGGACCAATTCCAAAGGGCACGTAAGCCTGCGGAGCCTTGCATGCACCCGCAATTCCACGAGAAAACCTATCTGGATTAAATTCGTGTGCATCTGGACCCCAAATTTTTGGATCCTGGTGTAGTTTTATTATTGGGATCCAAATATTGGTTCCTTTTGGAACCTGCATATCTGAAATAGTGATATCTTGAAATGCCTCCCTTGTCACAAAAGCTGCTGGAGGATATAACCGCAATGCTTCATGAATGACCATTGTCAACTGCAATTGCAAATCATATTATTAACAAGTTGGAAGTTTGGTGATTACTGGAATGAAATTTGCATGTTCTAACTTGAAAAGATGGGTGAAATCAGTGACCTTTATATTCGGGATAAACATACCGTTTTCATCTTCCGAAGCATGCTGAAATCGGGGAAAGAACCAGCACAGATATTTTCCACCTCAGCACGAACACGATTTTGCCACTCTGGGTTTGCAGCTAATAAGACTAAGATCCATGAAGCCGATGTTGCTGTAGTTTCATGCCCTGCAAAGTAGATGTTCTTGCAGTTGTCAACGATGAATTGGTCGGAGTTATCAAGTCCTGAATCTACACTGTTGGCACCCTCGAGGATCATTTGTAATAAGTCATTCTCAGATTTAGCTTCTCTTCTTTCTTTTACTACCTTCAAAATCAGTAAAGCTATTTCTTTCTCTAACTTCCAAAGGTCTCTATTGTTCTTAGTGGGGAGATGCCTGAAAAATAAAATCATTTTTGTAACAAGTTACTAATGTAAACAAATAAGGAGCATAATGTGTGTGCTTGATCAGTTGGCTGCTGGACACCAAAGAACGGAACACACATGTATATATACAGTATAGTGTAAGAAAAACAAAATGCACCTCAAACCAGGTACTCCCATGTGTAAACCTTGAATAGCCATGATCTGTTGGAGGGCCCTAAGTTTAGTAAATATTTCCTTGCCTCTGATATAAGAACTACCAAAACAAGCTCTTGAAATTATGTCAGCAGAAAAATTTCTCAAATCCGAATCAACTCTTATGTCTGCAACTCCCTCTTCATTGTGAACTTTACTTTCCCATAATTTCAACATATTTGTTGCAGAGTCCACCATCAAATGCATCATCCCCTAATGTGTAAAAGGACATATACACCTAAACATTAAACAAGGTATAAATAAAAACAAGACTAATAAAACAACTTAAAATCTCACTAAACCAACCTATTAGTAACTTCGACAACACCTTAAGAACAATAGAACTTGTCAGGTTAAATTTGAAACTTATACATTAGAAGCAGAGGAAGAACTAACATTAGCCCTGGGGCCAACCCGCGCCTGTCTGCTGGCGCACCAAGCCTTTTTTCTTTTCCGATTTTGTCAATTTCCTAGATGTAACATGCATTTTGCCCCATAAGAGTAATCATGGCTCCACCATTGCTCGAATAGCAGTCAGCAGTATCACAAACTATCTACTTCACTATTTTCTGTACCGGCAACCATGACAATTATTAGGCTGGTCCAGTAAAAAATTGTGTTTAGATATTTTTATTCTAAAGTGAAACAGTTTAATGCTTGGTTATTAGTATTAGCATTTGCACCTACTAAATTGTTCACCTATTGGAACCCAATTGAAAATCAATTTGCTTTCAAAATAGTTAAATGGGTTCTCCGGAAGATCAGGCAAAGGTGGCAAAATTAACATAGTCTAATTAATCACTCTGGAAGAAGGGCCCTGGTGCCACCACCCTGGTACCCTGCCCATACAGGGTGCTAATTCCTAAAGAAACCTTTAGCGGACTATTTTGCTAGGCACACAGCAGTCGGCACACATAAATATCTTTAGATATTTCCTGAATCTTACACTGTATAAGTTAAAAAGTTAAAAAGCGAAAGAAAACATAGATGAGTTACTACTATTGTGTAATAATTTACCTTAACTTTTTCCATGAAGAATTCTGGAGCAATTATCTTCCTCTGGTGAACCCACAATGACCCATTAGAAGTAAAAATACCTTGACCTAACAAAGGTCCACGATCCCTCTTTAGAAAAGAAGGTTTCCCTAGATCCAAAGATGTCCACAGACTTATTTCCTTCACTATTTCAGGTTTGCTCACATAGATAATTTGCACGTTTCCCGTTGAATAAGTAAAGACTGGACCTGTCACAATTAAGCAGCACCAAAATCAACATCATAACAGGGGGTGGCATAATACAGACATATGGCCATACAGGTGCACAGCACATTGTAATGTGGGTAGGGGTCATTCCTCCTACTTTATAAGTCTTGTGATTGCAAAGTAGCTAACTAACGGCTCTTTCAGGCCATTCTGTCTTGTGGAGCCGTAAGTACATGTACCTTTTTCTGAATTATTTGTCGTGTTAAAAGGTGTCGCGAAAACCTTAGTGGATAACATAATAGTGAAATGAAAAAAATGTTTATGATAATACCACGTGGACTTGAAAGAGCAAGAGAAGTGTTCTAGTTGGTAACGATAAGAAATGCAACTAGCTAGAAAATTTCAATCCCAATTCCAATTCTCATTAGAATTTAGATTTCTACTTCAGATTTAATTCATGAAAAACCCATGATTGAAAATTGATGCTTATAACTTGATATGTACAAAACTCAAATTTCACATACCGTATTCATTTCCCCAAAGCTCGAAATAGGAGAAGAGTTTGCGAAAATAATCATGATTCATGAAATTTTGTTCACCGCTCTTGGAAATCTTACTGGATTGAATTCTCTTCATGTCAGGAATGTTTCCATAAATGAAACAAGATGGAGCAGGACCTCTGATTCCTTGTTTTATAAGCTTTGATCGAAGTTTTTTGGGGTTCAGGATTAAGGTTGTATAATAATAGTGTAATGATAAACTGCATAAACTTATTACAACTAGAGTGATGAAGATCTTGAGTAGAAGAAGCTGTGAAAGTTGTAGTACTTCTTCCATGGTTCCTTCCCTGTTGTGTTTTTTTTCCTTCTCTTTTTGTTTTTTTTCACTTGAAGTTTTGTTATTTATAACGCTTTCTTCAAATATTTTTTTTTTTTTTTTTTTTTATTAGATAAAGAGTATTACATTAACCAGTTGGAAGCCTAACAAGCTAAGCTCTAACAATATATTACTACATTAATTGAACAGGTTGTTGTGATAACCTACCAGCGAGCCTCATGAGTAACCTAACCAAAGGAGCCGAAGCAGGTGGGGCTGAGATTGTGTCACAGGGGGCAAACTAACACCATTTTCCATGTTAATTCCTGCAATATTACGCCATTAGAGCTTAAACCTGAAACCTCCTGAAACGCATGAAACTTTGAGGAACGGGGATGGCCAGCTAAGCTAGCGCCCGTTAATTTCTTCAAATGGCCTAATTAATATTATTATAATGTTAAAGATAATCATACCAATTATAGGTGTTTTTTTGTTTGTCGTCATATTTATTGGAATCTCTCTCGTTCCGAAATACTACTCCATTGTGCTGAGTTTAGCTCGACTGTGGAGCCTAGTTAGCAATTCGTTGTACGGAAAACATACGGAACGGTATACATACGTGTATTATTCGTTTCGACGGAACATCAATTCGGTCTACTATTCGGTCAACCATTTTTAGTTCGGGCTTAGTTCAGAACGGCATACGTACGTGTATAATTCGTTTTAGATATTTGAATACGGGACTGAAAATTCGGCTCATTTATATAATCAAATTAATAAGTATTTGTAATTTTAAAAGCCTAATTCCTGTATATGTGTAGGTTATACAGAGAAAAAATAACATTTTAAGAAGAGTTTATAGAGAAATATATGGATTTTATGGTTTAGATAGGTTATATACAAAATATATGAACAATTAATCAAAAAATCACTTCGTGGAATAGTGGTTAGGTGTACTGTGTGGGGAAAAATCAGTGACGTGGACCCGTATTTCAGTACCGAATAAATCGGAGTTGAACGTCTCAAGTTCGATTCCTTCCTTTCTCAAACATTTTTTCCTTACAGCTTTACTTGAAAATCAGTGACGTGGACCCGTATTTCACTACCGAATTGATCGGAATTCGCCAAATTCGCGCATAATTCGGCTGTAGGCAAACTGAGGTTGGAGTTGCATACGTTCGCGATCAGTACGGGTAAAATACGGATACGGACTAGGCTGTGGAGGGGCCTCGATAACATTGCATCGGATAACATGTGTTTCACCCGTTGTCTCGATCGATGATGATAACAACATCTATTCCTTTTGATGTGCCTTTGTGTGTCCATGCTATATTTATTCCCTACAATTATTTATTTACTTAATCCGCTCATTTGCATCACATCATACAATGTATGTGGTAGGTATGTGTGGATAAATTTCCAGTGCTAATCTTTTGTGTCTGCCCTTCTTATTAGGTCTCAGTTTTCTGGCCCTCACCTACATGTACAACAACAAAACACATATGAATACATATTAGGACTTTCGGCACTAACATGGTAGGACTTGTGGCCCCCTAATCCCAAGAGGAGACACATCAAACTGTTAGCACTGTAACAAACAAGGGAGAAAGTTCGTGTAAAACGAACTAGACAACACTGACTAATCCTGTTTTGGGAGAAAACCCCACAGTGATATTATTATTATTTTTGATGCAAAACGATCATTTCATTAAAGGATAGAATTACATAACTTGTTGCTAACCTTCCTTTCATCCTTAATAAGGGTTTCATAGTTTTCAGGGATGTTACAACCAAAATCAAAGGAAGTTTTTTTAGCTCAAACTTCCTTAGCTATTATATGAGCTATATTGTTAGTTAAACGTTTAACATGACTAACTTCAGAAAACATAAAGTTTTTAAGTAGTTTCCTTATTTCATCTACATAGCCTTGGTTCATCCAGTGGACTGTCGGCCTGGCATCATAGATGGAGACAATTACATTTTTACAATCAGATTCAAAGATAACATTGTGGAGATCAAGTTCGTTGGCCCAAATAACTGCCTGCTTCATTTCCCAACATTCTGCTTGCTCTGGATTTAGTCCTCCATGGAAGTATCTGCCCCTGATGGCTCTTGTTGTTCCTGCATGATCTCTAAGAATTAGACCAATTCCAATTTCTTGAGTGTTATGATCAAAAGAAGCATCCATATTGATTTTAAGCTTGTTAAAAGTTGGCGGGTTCCATTCATGTGGTGAAGCTTCAGACTGCACATTACATTGATTTGAGACCTCTAGCAAGCATTGGTTTATCATCTGAGAGATATGAGAACATACAAACCGACAGGTCATGACTTGTGTATGAAAAACTTTAGCACATCTGTTTTTCCATATATGCCAAGCTATGCACATTAAGGTAGAATTCCATAGATGGTTATCTTCTGAATTTATCTGAGGTGAGGTGAACCAACTTGATATCCAAGATATCACATCAATGTGTTGTAATTGTACCCCTGACATATTAACATTCATTGCCAACCAAATTCTTTTTGCATGATCGCAGTCAACCAGTAAGTGTTATAGAGATTCCACATGTGTTTCACAAAAAGGACAGCTAGTTTCTATATCTGGTTTATAGTAACTAATTTTAAATCTAGTAGGGACTATATTCCTTAAACATTTCAATATGAATAATTTTATTTTGTGTGGAACTTTTGTTTTCCAAACTTCTTGTGGCACTTGCTGGTTTCTATTATTGGTTGTATGAGCTATACTTCCACTTATCCGGTTACCTATTTCCGAGTGATAATGGAACACCAGCAACTCCAGTGTTTGGTGTTAGGTGAATAGGTATTTTCTCACTATTTTGTTCCTTCAAACATGTTTTTCTCTTTTAATCAGAAGCCTGGGCTCCAAACATATGGTTTTGGGCTCTTAATTACGATGAGTTTAATATCGAAAAATAAGAGAGTATAAATAAACAAGATCATATCGTAAGAGTACAATACAGAAATCCGACAAAAGAAAGAAAAGGATTACGGGAGTAAGACAAATATAAGTATGAACAAGATTCGATTAAATCGGAGGAAGAATGGTTCTTTTCGGAATTAATATCCAACCATTTTTTTTGTTTTTCTTCTATAGAAAGTTGTGTTCCAAAAATAGGAGTGATTTGCTCAAAACTCTTGTAACTATGGATGGAGATTCCGTCGTCAAAAAGATCACCGCCGTGGTTTCCGTCGCCGGATAAATTAATGATGAAGATTTCAAAAATAGGTGATTTGCTCAAAACTCTTGTAACTACGGTGGAGACAACAAAGATGAAGGTTTCGTTGTTGGAGAACATCATTATTGATCTTGAAACCCAAACTAGTAACCAAGAACAACCATTAAAGCGTAGATAAACCTAAAAAATGAGATAAAACCACCATAATAGTGTAGATAACTAAAAAACATGATAACAACTAAACTAAACTTACTAACTAACCTAGAAAGAAAGAAAAAAAAATGAGTTTTTCTCTTTTAATCAGAAGCCTGGGCTCCAAACATATGGTTTTGGGCTCTTAATTACGATGAGTTTAATATCGAAAAATAAGAGAATATAAATAAACAAGATCATATCGTAAGAGTACAATACAGAAATCCGACAAAAGAAAGAAAAGGATTACGGGAGTAAGACAAATATAAGTATGAACAAGATTCGATTAAATCGGAGGAAGAATGGTTCTTTTCGGAATTAATATCCAACCATTTTTTTTGTTTTTCTTCTATAGAAAGTTGTGTTCCAAAAATAGGAGTGATTTGCTCAAAACTCTTGTAGCTATGGATGGAGATTCCGTCGTCAAAAACATCACCGCTGTGGTTTCCGCCGCCGGATAAATTAATGATGAAGATTTCGTCGGTGGAGACAACAAAGATGAAGGTTTCGTCGTTGGAGAACATCATTATTGATCTTGAAACCCAAACTAGTAACCAAGAACAACCATTAAAGCGTAGATAAACCTTAAAAATGAGATAAAACCACCATAATAGTGTAGATAACTAAAAAACATGATAACAACTAAACTAAACTTACTAACTAACCTAGAAAGAAAGAAAAAAATGAGTTTTTCTCTTTTAATCAGAAGCATGGGCTCCAAACATATGGTTTTGGGCTCTTAATTACGATGAGTTTAATATCGAAAAATAAGAGAATATAAATAAACAAGATCATATCGTAAGAGTACAATACAGAAATCCGACAAAAGAAAGAAAAGGATTACGGTAGTAAGACAAATATAAGTATGAACAAGATCCGATTAAATCGGAGGAAGAATGGTTCTTTTCGGAATTAATATCCAACCATTTTTTTTTTCTTCTATAGAAAGTTGTGTTCCAAAAATAGGAGTGATTTGCTCAAAACTCTTGTAACTATGGATGGAGATTCCGTCGTCAAAAAGATCACCGCCGTGGTTTCCGTCGCCGGATAAATTAATGATGAAGATTTCGTCGGTGGAGACAACAAAGATGAAGGTTTCGTCGTTGGATAACATCATTATTGATCTTGAAACCCAAACTAGTAACCAAGAATAACCATTAAAGCGTAGATAAACCTTAAAAATGAGATAAAACCACCATAATAGTGTAGATAACTAAAAAACATGATAACAACTAAACTAAACTTACTAACTAACCTAGAAAGAAAGAAAAAAATGAAGAAACCTGCTCAGATCTAGCCCAAAATAGGCTAGATGTGCGCAGAGAAGAAGTTGCTAGAGGTGTTTTTGTTGGAGAAGAATAAGGGGTCAGAGAGAGAACCCTTCTAATACATAAGAATGATTCGAATTTCCTAAAATGTGGATAAGGGAGACCTATTATACAACAAAAATATAAAAATATCCTTTGACAACTAACATAATTACCTAACCTAAACCTAATTAAAATTAAAAACTAAAACTAAATCTAATTAAAACCCAAAGCAAAAACCTAAAAAATAAAAAAAAAAAAACCCGTCTTTGTTGCTCCTCTTTTCTTCTCATCTTCTCCTGCATCACCTCTTCTTTCATTTTTTTCTTCTTCAACAACGATTATCTTAACCAAATTGTTTCAACTGAGTAAAAATGGCAAACTCATCAATCTTTTTTGTTTTTGATTACATGATTAAGTTAGATTTGATGAAACTAGGGATTCATAAATTAGGTTTAAAACTTAATGCGGTTGGATTTCCAAATCGCAAACCAAATTTACGGTTTGGAATATATGGAATTCCAAACCGTAAAAAAAATTATACGGTGGGGAAAACATGAATTTCCAACTGTATTTGTGGTTTACGGTTAGGAAAGAATGCGCAATTGGGGGATACTTAACCCCATCCAATAGTTTCTGCTAAGGGGTGTTTTTTGGGGGCAAAAATGCTAAATACCCTTTCGGTTAATTATAAACATATTGAAAAGACTGTAATACTCTTTCCTCAAAATAAAAAACTTAAAACTTAAAATCAAAAACCAAATAAAGTTCAAAAAGGGCTTGCGGCGCAGCTTGTTGCTCGCTTGCCTGCTATGTAAGAATATTAAAACTATTTTGAAAGAAATAAAGTTTTAAAATTTTAAAAACCAAATTAATATCCCCTATTTTCACCATCAGTTCTAGCACTCTTAGGTTAGGATTTTTAAAGAAGAAAAAATATCTTCGTTCTTCATCGTTCACATGAACTCATCGTCGATTCAAAAATATCTTCGTCGATTTCTCGAATCTATAACCATGCCTCCACGAAAGAAAACCAATTTGCAATCAAAATCAAATTAGTAGCTCAACAAAAATAAGAACAAAGGCTTTCTTGGATTGCTCTTGAGGAAGAATAAGAGGATTCGGACCATCAAACTCTCGAAAAAATGGCTTCGGTGAGAAGGTAAGTGATTCTGAAATGTTATATAAGTCTTTTAATCGATTTAAAGTCGTGGTTTTGGGTTAAAATTGCGAACCCTAACTTAAACAGTTGAGTTACAGTCAATTTCGACATTGAATTTCGTATGAATACCATGCCGGTAAAGTGTTTCAACATTGACTTTAGAAGTGGTAATTGAATTTTTGTCCCTACTTTTGATGGTCTATACAATTATCCTTATCACACAATAAATATATCCCTGATGGCAAAATTGAAATTTAATCAAAAATCATAATTTTCACGGTTTCCATTTTTAATCTTTGTGTCTTATATGCTTCAACTTCTTCTTCATTTCTGATAAGAACATAAAATTAATCGAACCACCACATTATCTCCATCGTTGCCGTCGTCACCACCATCTCCGTCGCCGCTACAACCAACACCACCAGTACAAGTACCACCACCATCACCACCACCATCTCCTTATCACCATCGTCATCTCCATCTTCACAATTAGAATCAACGAGATCGAGATTTGATTTTAAGATTTAATATCAGGTAATATTGAAGTAATAACCTATTAGATGAGGCTGGAATGTATGAATTATTTCTTACGCAGGTTGGATGATGTGATAAGGATTTTAGAATATTTTGTTTGTATGAGGGAAGAGAAACTCGAAACGGCAAACACATATGTGGATGATGAGAAAAGGAGGTTGTCTCAGTTACAAAAAGAATCAGGCAGGGCACAAATTAACAAAGGTAGATCTCTTAAAGCATTGTTTTACACTGATTCTGATACTGCAGAAAACGATTCGATAAAGGTATTGAGGCGCGGGTTTAGTGAGCCACGAGTTCACTGGAACCTTTAGATCTCTGATTCATTTTTCAATTGATTTGATCTAATATGATCACACAGAACCGACAACTTCTTTCTTGTTTTGTGGATCAGGATAAATCCCGAATTCAATTAATAACCTATTAGATCTCTGATTCATTTTTCAATTTTATTTTTCATTGATTTTTGAATAGTTTTTTTCCTTTTTAGATTCATTTTGAGTTTTGATGGAATTTGATTGAGTTTTTCAGTGGCCAAAGTAATTGAATGCACCATTAACAGAAGTGGATCGAAGGTTATGGTGAATGATGATTTTCATGTAGGTTATGGTGAATGATGATTTTCATGGGTTGTAGATGAAATCGAAGGTTGGGTTTTGCTAATTTGAAGATTCAAAGACAAGGTTGCATTCTCGTTGATTACAAATACGATTTAGTTACTTGTTCTCGGTAGTTTATTAGCGGCTTGGGTGTTCCTGAAGATTTTTCTTGGTCTATGTGGATTCAATTCGGATTTAAATCCAGTACCACCACCTCATACTATTACTGGTATGTATTTGAATCTAATTTTCTTTCGGTACGGGTGGTATTGTAAGTGATTGTGACGTAGATAAGAATAGTTCAAAACTATGTGATGGTAAAATTGGTGTTGGATTTTCGTTTTGGTTGTTTGGTGGTGGTGGTGGTGGTGGTGGTGGAGATGTGTGATTTTGTTGGTGGCTATGTTGGTATGAGTTGTTGTTACAGAGATTGAAGTCTGTTGCTGAATGAAATATGGTGGTTATCTGGGTTGAAGCGGGCAGTGATATTGGATCAACTATGGTTGTTGATCCAACTGTAATGGATAAACATCCACTGTTGATCCAACTGCAATGGATAAACATCCATTGTTGATTCAACTGAGATTGGTTTTGAAGATGGTCTTGGAGCTGTTGGTGTTTATGAAGCTACATGTAATGAAATATGGTGGTTATCTGGGTTGAAGCAGGAAGTGATATTGGATCAACTATGGTTGTTGATCCATATATTTTGGATCAACTATGGTTGTTGATCCATCTATATGGGATCAACTACTGTTGTTGATCGTTTGAACTCATGTTTTGTAGTTTAAATCATGTAAATTTGTTCCAATGTTGAACTTGTGGTACAATGGTAGCATGACTGACTCTATGTCAGATGATGCGTGTTCGACTCACGCCAAGTTCACTCCATTTTACATGGATCAACTATCATTATTGATCCAATTTTACATGGATCAACTTCCATTGTTGATCCACTAAAATTGGATCAACTTCTACTGTTGATCATTTTTTCTTAGATAAACTTCTATTGTTGATGATTTTGTTGGTGGATCTGAAACTGCAGCTGATGAAGTGGTAGCATTTTCCCATCAATATGGATAAACATCCATTGTTGAACCAACTGCAATGGATAAACTTCTACTATTGATCCAACTGCAATGGATAAACATCCACTGTTTGATCCAACTGAAATGGATCAACTATTTATTTTTATTTTCTGGGTTTTTTTTTTTTAATAACTATGAAAATAATTTCCTCCGGTCTGAACCAGCGACGGCGGACTAGTGGTGGTGACGGCGACAGACTAGTGATGGTAGAGCACTGTTGGTGGTGTAATGGTGGTGGTGAAGGAGTGGTGGTGGAATATTGGTGGTGGCGGCGGCGGTTGGTATGTGGTGGTGGTGGAATGGTAGTTGAATGTTGGTGGTGGTGATGCTAGTGGTGGTGGTGAAGTGGTAGAGGAAGAAATTTGTTTTATTTTTAAATAAAGAAAAATATTATATGGGTGAGGGTATTAAAGTAATCTAATATTAAATTGATAAGGTTATAAAAAAGGAGGGACATATTTATTGTTGCATAAGGATATATTTGTAGGGAGTTAAAAGTAGGGACATATAGTTAATATACCCAATTTAGAATGAATACTATGCCGGCTAAAAAAACTAAAATCAAGACAATGCGAAGTTTTAGAGGAAGACGGTAGGCCAAGTCAGCAACCGCAACCTCATCCGATTTTTCTATGGCTTTAGAACTTTTACCTTTTTGTTATTGACTTGATGTAGGTTCACTTGACGTCGGCATACCCCTCTTATTTGCAACCTGCACTCCATAAACTATGGGCGTGGATTCGAAAACCTCTGTTTGTTATTGACTTGATAGTGGTTCCTTGCTCGGCCTACCTCTCTTGTTTTGAACCGGTGTTTCTGCATACCTTGCTTAGGAAATCTCACATGCGGTTGGATCTCGTTTCTTACCTCAAGTTCACATTCACGTTGACTCATGTGTTCCAATTATTTTTATTGTTTTCTCCTTGTCGCTTTGGTTTGTGATCTACCGGGAGGATTTCCCTTTATTGGTTCATCCATTTGTGTCGTCCATGGGAGAGTAATTATCCTTAGTTTGTTCAACAAGAATTGTCGGCTAGCCGAGTTGCCACGTGAGTAAGCGTCAAAGAATTCCTTTGCTTCGTTCGTATCCCATGGTGACTGTTCAGGAGCTTCCTTAGGGAGAGGGGTGAAAAAGAGATGCATCCAAAACGGATCGATAACCTCAACAGGTATCACATATTCATACTTCACAAGCATATGACGACACGGAAACCCCAATGAGACATGTCGGGACAAATTCAGAAATCACCCAGTTTTCCATAGTTTATCTCCCATATCATTTGTTTCATCATATGTTTTATTGCCACTGAGACATATTCAATTATATTCCTCGGAGAAACTTATCATATTGAAGATATTGAGTTATCCTTTGCATTGAGATTTTCTCAAAATGTTCCTTGATCCTATCGATAGCACTCTTGAAGTAATACTCCATTTCCATGGTGACCGTAACCACATCTCCTTGGTTATACTCAAGGAGACCTTTAAATATCCCATGAGCGGACTCCGCGATGCTAGTTGCTTCATTCCCATAGTGTATATACCGATATGTCCATCTTACAGTGCCCATTGCACTATTTATTTCCCTAAGTACATTATGACAGTCACCCTCCAACTACGACATCTAAATGTTGCAATTTTTGGTTCACCTAATTTCCTCGTAAGATGATTTTATGTAAACTTGTTCCTCATCTTATGCTACTCCAGTTATATATACCATTCTACTTTTAATACCCCTGCACTGTTATTCATAATTAGTCCAATTATTTTATCCTATTTTAATAAGGAGACATCAAAATTAAGTTTATGAAATTGAGTTGCGGGATTAGTCCAACTAACTATAGTTCTAGAAACATACGGTTGGACATTATAAACAAACTATTTACCTAAATACTCAACCCATTCGGTCCAATCTGTTAGAGCATAGCTCGGTTGAACCCACCAAGCGTTGGTATGTCAAGTTTGGTTGTCATATTTTAGTGAACCAAAACTCATTTAAGAGTCGCTTGATTTAATTGTACTAGAGTCAACTTCATATAGGTTATCCTGAAAGTATTAGGATGAGACATTAAAAGTATTTCGAAGACTTGAAGAAGTGAAGAAGTACGGAGCTACAACCACAACATCATCCTTCCACTTGAGGTTAGTGATATTTGAATTGAACTGTTTCATTCCCTAACGTATCTTTCAAGTCGTGCATATTGAAAACATAAAACTGCGAAGCATGAACACTCTAGATAGACATAGTATTAAGGAATACAATATGAGGTTTATTGTTTAACCATTAAACTTTGTATAGAAGACATCAACATAATCGTATGAATGCTATTGTGATTATGTATGGGTATGAGGTGATAATTTCATCCTAGGAAACAATGTTTTTACATGTGTTTTATGGAAGTAAGTTCATGATATGTGTTGTGAACCGAAAAGGAAATCGCCAGGCGTTATTGGGGTTGTTCTTCATTGCATATCTTATGAACGACCAATATGTGTGATTAGTATAACCGCTCGTGACTTGTTTGTATTCTTGGTAAAACTATTCACATGAGGCCTGACTTATGTATTGGTATAACTTTTACTAGTGAAACCGATCTTAAGTAATCACCTGGGTTATGATCGAATTTGTGTGTGTAAGACCTAACACTGGGTAAAGGGGAACCGATCCTATGAACATGTGCAACACGTTTTTAGGCAAAGGGGAACCGATCATATGGACATGTGCAACACATATAAGTTAGATACCAAATATATTTGGGGAACTGATCCTAGTACCTAGTCAACCAAATTTTGGAAAGCTAGTGTAAATATGCACAATACTCACATGGAGGTAGAACCGAAACTTGTTTTGGTAGAACCGTTATACCCATGACTTGTGATTGAGTGTTACTTGATCAATCACATAGTTCTTGAAAGTCAGATGAACCAATTCTAAACTTGTTTGGAAGTGTAGTAAATCGGTTTCAAGTGAGTAAGTATAAAAAAGGACTTACAAGAGGAAAGATGTCGACACACTTTGAACACGTGCATTAATGCGTATATTTTATTGTTCAAAGATATTCCTTAACAACTAAGAAGGAAGTAAATCCCAAGATCGAATTTAAATAAGTTAAGAATCTTTTAATTAAGGTTTTTAATTAGATATGGAAAATAAGAATTAGTAATGTGCATTTGCAAGTTAAAGATTTTCCAAGGAGATTTCGATCATAAACTTAGACAGTGCATTCTCAGGAATTATGAAAACCGAATTTGGAATAATATTGAATATCTTGAGAATATTTTCGGTTTTGAAAATTCTTTGGTGTCCGAACTTCCTTGTTTATAAATACTTTGAGTTTTCATTTCTAGCAAACTAATCCTTCGTGACCGTAAACTTCCTCTGTTGTACTGTTACTGGTGAAGCCTCCTATTCGGAGAGGATAGTAACCTAATTATGCGAAATATCTTACGGCCGCTCAGTTTAAAGTCTTCCTTAGGATTGAGAAGCTCTAGTGCGTACCGTTGGTGGGAAACTAGATAATTGCAGTTTACCTTTAGTTTTCATATTGATTTGATTGACTAACGGTGGTTGAACTTTGATTGCACCTAGTTTGTTTATGCTTGAGAATCTTCTCTTCTGATATAAGATTCACTCAAACTAGTTCAAGGTTTCGATAGGGATCTTTAGACTGTTTTTAGATCTAAATACGATCTTGTGATAATCCATTGTTAACAGACTCATTTCTGTGTGTGATTGATCACAAGAGATTCAATTAGTTGTGTGCAGGTGTTTATTGAAGATCTCAGAAGATTTGAAGACAAAGAAGATTTCTGACTTGGTTATATAAATCTTTGGTGTGCACAATACTTGTTTTGGTAATAGAGGATCCAACTATAATCTATTTATCCTTGTGGTATTTTGATAGAATAGTTGTGTAGATCGGCATCAATATATTTCCTTAGGATTAAAGGTATTGATTGAAAAATCTTAATGATTACCTTTTGGTGATTGGATATAAGATAGATATTGGAACCTGGCAAAGGATTTTATGTTAAGATAAACATAAGATCCTTTGTGCAACTCATATCACTTGGTTGAAGAGAGTTGATACCAAACAGATTTGTTGTTCATTTACTGTTTGGAATACGAACCAAAGAAATTGGTCCAAGTACGTGACTTGTTTACAGGTTGGAGGCGTGGGAATACAAACGAAACTAGGTGAAATATAGGTTTAATTGCTAGGTCTCAACTATACGAAGTTGGTTTATTTTGTATAGCGGCTTAATCCTGAGAGTATTCAATTCTGGACTAGGTCCCGTGGTTTTTCTGCATTTGCGGTTTCCTCGATAACAAAATATTTATGTGTCATTTACTTTATATTTCCGCACTATAATTGTTTTATTATAATTAAAGTAAATTGCACAAACGTTAATTCCTATTTACTTGATACGTGAATCCTATTGTGTTTGGTTAAGTCCGAACCTTTGTATCAAGTAAACATACTTCTTTGTTGTATTGTCTCGATCTTGTACTCATAGACAATCACACGAAGTGTGAACCGATTAGTTGCATTGTCTCGACTCAGTCCATAGACAATCACTTTCGGAGAAAGGACTTATAGGAATGAAAAGTTTTTGCTTGAGGTAAATTGGGGTACCCTCGCCTTTTCACTATCTTTACGAATTTGTCGGGAAACTTTTCAACCTGCAAGTCAACATTATAAAAAACTATAGAACATTTAACTTAATAAAAATTCTAAAGAGAAAATCCGGTAAAGATTATAACATCATTCATCATGATTGTATTATCAGACCAACTAGCAATCCATTCTTTTAATGTTCTTCCACCTAGGATACCTGCAAGATTATATCCCAAAGGAGACCATATTGATGTAGTCAAGAAAGACATGGTCCAATTCCATGTTACATAAAAGACAATAAGATTATACATGTTGCATATGTCTACAAAACTTTCCCTTAACAAGTAAATCATCATGTCTGGGGAAGTTCATCCTTCCAAACTTACATCATGAAAAAGCGGGGGTCTAACAACCTCACCCAATATTTCGCTTAGCAATCTATATGGACTAACTCCAATATACTTACAAGAGAATCAACTAGACAGTTAGACTCAATCTTATAAAAAGTATATCAAAGAGTTATATCTCAATCTCTCAATTCAATCTGCAATCAAACAAATATAATTTGCGAGCCCGATTGAATATAAGAGAGATAACTTAAACGGTACCAAAGACCAATGTTCAAGGATTAATCAATTTCAATCAACAACCAAAGTTTGGGTTTACCAATTGATCAATTCAATGCACAACCTGTGATATTTCAATTATATAACAAAATATAATGCGGAAAAGAAATAACACAGACACCAGAAGTTTTGTTAACGAGGAAACCACAAATGCATAAAAACCTCGGGACCTAGTCCAGATTAAACACCACATTGTATTAAGCCGTTACAGACACTAGCCTACTACAAACTAACTTCAGTCTGGACTATAGTTGAACCCCAATCAATCTCACACTGATTCAAGATACAGTTGCGCTCTTTACGTCTCTGATCCCAGCAGGATACTATGCACTTGATTCCCTTAGCTGATCTCACCCAAAACTAAGAGTTACTATGACCCAAAGTCGAAGACTTGATAAACAAATCTGTATCACACAGAAAAGTCTATAGGAATAGATAAATATGTCTCCCATAGAAATACATACGAGTTTTGTTCTGTCTTTTGATAAACCAAGGTGAACATGAATCAATTTATATACCGGACTTATATTCCCGAAGAACAACCTAGAAATATCAATCACATCACAATAATCTTAATCGACTAGCGAGACAAGATATTGTTGAATCACAAACGATGAGACGAAAGTGTTTATGACTAATTTTCTATCTTGCCTATTGGACATATAAATCTCAAGACAATCTTATGATTGTACTCAATCACGATAGAAATAGCAAGATCAGATCATGCAACTACGGAGAAAATAGTTAGGTTTTGCTTCACAATCCCAATGAAGTCTTTAAGTCGTTAACTTACAGGGTTTCGTGAAAAACCTAAGGTTAAAGGAGAATCGACTCTAGCCTATACAAATAGTATCACACAGGAGGTGTGGGTATTAGGTTTCCCAGTTGTTAGAGTTCTCCTTCATATAGTCTCCAAATCAGGGTTTGCAGTCTAAGTTACCTTGGTAATAAAGCATTCAATATTCTCTGTTATATGAAAATCTGATTAGATTCAAGCTAATATCTTTCAATCGTTAGATCGAACTTAGATTGTTATACACAAATGAAATGTAACTTTATTTTGGTTTGAGTAATCGTACCTAAATGTGTACACTTAGTTGCTTCAACAATAGTTAACCAATGATTATCCATATGAGCACTTTCATATCAACCTTATTCATCTTCACCGTAACTAGTTCAAATGACTCAAATGAACTAGTTAGAGAGTTGTTCAATTGCTTAGATCTTATAGAAGTATACAAGACACAATCGAAGAAAAATTGGTTTTGATTCACTAGAATCGATTCATGAACATTATTGCCTCGGTTTGCAAAGATTGCATACCTTATAATATAAATGTTTTGGTTCATGAACAAACCGATTTTAGAAAGTAACCTACTTAAGTATGAAAACGGGTACTTGTACTTAAGTAACCAGATTGAGTTTGTTTTTCACTTTCAAACTCCAACAAAATTTCATGGACGTGAACTTTCCGCCATTATGCCTACGGGTACGCATACTTACCCGGATTTCCAACAACCGCCAGTATGCGTACGGGTACGCATACTTTGAGTTCCCGGTTTTGGAGTTTTACACAAATGTGAGAACACGCCATGTTTATATCTAAAGATGGTTACATGTTCTAAACTCTCATTTCAATCATTGAAACTTTCTAAGAGGATGTTATATAGTTGTTATTCACATACTATTTTTCATCAAAGCGATTTTCAAGTTATTGAAATAATCAGCATGACTTTCGCCACGAGTAAAGATGAACTTGGCCAAAGCGAAAGCTTACCAACAAATATTTGGAGAAATAGATAAGCGAGATAAACTCGGCTCGAAATAACAAATGTGTATAATCGAAGTCTATATAGCAATACGACTTTTTTCTCAAGATAGAAGATAAAATATTTAGACTTTTGAGTGACATATAAGTTCAAGTCTCCACATACCTTTTTGTCGATGAAGTTCCATAAGTTCCTTGAGTAGTTATTCGTCTTTGCATGATGAACGTCGTGGAGTCTAGAGCTCAACTACACTTACTATCCTAGTCCGATACTTAGCTATAAGTTGACTAGAAATCAAGACTTATAGTTTTGGAAACCAAACTTGACGAACAAGCTTGAGATATTAACGCTTGCTAGTTCGACCGAGAAGTGCTCTAACAATCTCCCCCTTTGTCAATTTTAGTGACAAAACTATCATTACCTATGGAATACAAAATAAATAAACTTTGTAGCTTCTCATCCAAATGCTTGATCTCCTTGGTTCTTCAACATTACTCGAAATCTTCGTCACTTCCAAGTACTCCAGTGATTCTAAAGATGTTCAGTTCAGTATCATCGTTGTTGAAGATTCGTAGACATAACAATGAGAAAGCAATAGCTTTCAATCATTATTATACAATGTCATAGTATTATTACACAACATCAAAGTTCAATTCTATCACAACTTTGACAAAAATACTATGGTGATATGTATCACCCCCCCCCCCCCCTAGTCAATACTTCATCACACATGAAAACCACTCTTCCTTACATAATGATCCGAAAACCATATATATTTGTAGCGTGAACTACACATTAATTCTCCCCCTTTTTGTCCATAAAATTGGCAAAGGTACGAAAATTAGTGGGATCCTAATGAAATTTCCATAGAGATAATTCATGACCAAAAGACAAGCACTTATCAACTTTTTAGATGCAATCATATAGCCGAAACTAAATGCATTCATCAAGGAGTTTATAAAGATACAAGATAACCTCTATAATGTTCCGCAGCCGCACTCCCCGCAAAAATTTGGAAATTAAGCACAAGTTCAATTAAGAACTCTCCCCCATAAAATGTCATTCCCGAATGAACAACAAGAGAGCGACCTTCCTTTCACAAGAAAAGAAGGATTTTATGGACATTAACAAATCACATAAGAAAATGAATTTGTGTCCAAAAATCTCAATTAAATTAACCACGAGAGATGTCATGGTTAATTTAATCGGAAATGCTCACATAAGAAAACATACGAAGCCACACGGTATTTTACATAAAATATGGATCCGGGAAGATCAATACTGCGGAATAAACAAAGATTCATTCCATTCTTCATCACCATTTGCACAATGACGTATAATAGACATAATCTTTGTACACAAAAGTTCATCATATCTTCCATCAATATTTGCATAATGACATAATAGGCTTAACTTTTTTTTGTCAAAAGTCCATTCAATCTTTTATCAATACTTGCATACTGACATATGAAAGACTTAACTTTTGACCACGTAGAGGAAAATCAAGGTTCACGAACGCAAACACACATATCCCATAACAAGTTGCAATATATGAAACCATAAAGATTAATACTGCATAATCATCTTCCAAATAAACTTTAGAATGTAAATAAATAAATCTAAAAACATTGCAAGATAAAAATCGTTGGAAATAGCTATGTGTACTCACAATAATGGCTATTCCAAACCCTAGTTATCCTTCTTAAAAAACACAAGAATAATATTCTCATAAGAAGTTTCCTAGACATTAATACCTTTGAAAAATTCTTTATCATCCCCAAACCCTTGTCGTCAACAGCCATTGGGACATAAGGTTCATGAAGAAAGGAGTTGATATCAACAAACCTTCTTGACTGATGCCGAACTAGGGGCCTTATGAATATCAAGATTCTTAAATACAAAAGCCTTTATTTTCTGCGCTTATTTTCTTAATTCCTTCAATTCTTCAAGAACACCAGAAAATTTCTGAAGATTTGAAGGGACAACTCTTGATTTTCTCACATTCCTCCTTTTTCTTTTCAGGCTTGGGTAAACAGGAGGAATGTATTTTTTCTTCATGATTGATGGCTTAACAATCATATTAATATATTTCCCACCATAATTTATGATGCTTGGAGTCTCCATATTAATATGGGTTTGTGAGAGGAAATTCTCAGAACAAGCTCTACAAGCAAAACTTGTGACAAAAGAGTTTTTTAGAGAAGGAAAAATGAATTTAAGGTTACAGAACCTTATACTTGGAGTATCCATAGTAATATCAGTTATAATGATGGTTGTTTTTCTACCCAACCCATGGAATAAAGGGGGGGGGGCGCACTATAAAACGGTCATAATATACGGGTTTGGTCTTTAAAAAATTATACATACGTACATGGTTTAGTAGAAAATTTAAAGCCGTTGCTAATCTAATATATTGTCACCCAACCATGGATATATTTGATAAGAAAAATAAATCATAATATTCACCAACAGAGTACACAAGTCTATACCATAACTATTACACCCTCGAGCCCCAAAAGGGTCCCGTTCCTCGTAAATTTGTCGGAATTTCGCCTGATAAATCATTCTGTCTGAGATCAACAATGTTAGATTCCTTAGTCTTCCAATCATGAAAGGTATTTTTTCCGATGAACTGGTGTTGATGGTGGTTTTTAGACAAAGGGTAAAATTGTAAAACCCCGAATAACCTAATGTCACCTATAACACATTTATTAGAACATTTAATACATGTAGTCAGTAATTAATGGGGGGTATTTTTTCAAATTAGGGTTACAACGAGCAAAATCCTAATTCCCCTCTGTGCCAATGGAAAATCATGCCAGCCACACCAACCGCTCCAAAGCATGCCAACCATGCTAGTCGCACCTCTGTGCCAATGGCAAATCATGCCAGCCACACCAACCGCGCCAAAGCATGCCAACCATGCTAGTCGCACCTCTGTGCCAATGCCAAATCATGCCAGCCACACCAACCGCGCCAAAGCATCCCAACCATGCTAGCCGCACCTCTGTGCCAATGGCAAATCATTCCAGCCACACCAACCGCGCCAAAGCATGCCAACCATGCTATCCGCACCTCTGTGCCAATGGAAAATCATGCCAGCCACACCAAACATGCCAAAGCATGCCAACCATGCTAGCCGCACCTCTGTGCCAATGGAAAATCATGCCAGCCACACCAACCGCGCCAAAGCATGCCAACCATGATAGCCTCACCTCCGTGCCAATGGAAAATCATGCCAGCCACACCTAGCCCAAGCTAGACGCGCCATGCCAAACACACTCTATATTGGCCCTAACTATGCTAGTCATACCATGCCAAGCCCAACACCCTTACCTTGGCCCTAGCTGCGCCACCATACTGGAATTCCCCTTGCGGCTACCAAAGTGAAGGCGTGCAACAATCAACAGTTGCCCTTCAATCCCAGGAGCAAATCATAACCCACTAAGGTCTCCTCATGGACTTTGGCCCAAAACCCTAACTTGGTCACGCACCAATCCAAGCTAGCCTCGCAATTCCAAAAGCACCATCTTCCCAGCTTGCCAAACCATGCAACCAAGGAACCAAGACGCCACGTGCCATTGGCGCATGCCAAGGTAGCGCCAACTTCCAACTTTCCAAGCCGTGCAACCCATGTCTAATTAGCCACGCATGCCATTGGCACATGCCAACATGCTCGCTGGTAGCCTATGCTGGCAAACCATGCCACCTAGGGCAAATTGGCCACACATGCCAACATGCTCGCTGGTAGCCTTTGCTGGCAAACCATGCAACCTAGGGCAAATTGTCCACGCATGCCATTGGCACATGCCAACATGCTCGTTGGTAGCCTATGCTTGCAAACCGTGCAACCTAGGACAAATTTTCCACACATGCCAACATGATCGCTGGTAGCCTATGCTTGAAAACCGTGCAACCTAGGCCAAATTGGCCACACATGTCATTGGCACATGCAAACATGATCGCTGGTTGCCTAACTTGCAAACCGTGCAACCTAGGCCAAATTGTCCACGCATGCCATTGGCACATGCCAACATGATCGCTGGTAGCCTAACTTGAAAACCGTGCAACCTAGGGCCAACTTGGCCATGCGTGCCATTGGCACATGCCAACATGATCGCTGGTATCCTAGCTTGCAAACCTCGCAACCTGGGGCCAACTTGGTCGTGCGTGCCATTGGAACATGCCAACATAATCGCTTGCAGCATATCTTGCACTCAAGGTGCAACCTACAACCAAGGCATTCCGCACATGCCACACGCGCCACTTGTAGCCTGGCATTGCCACTTACACTCAAGGTGCAACCTGCAACCAAGGTATTCCGCACATGCCACACACGCCACTTGCAGCCTGGCATTTCCACTTGCACTCAAGGTGCAACCAAGGCATTCCGCACATGCCACACGCGCTACTTGCAGCCTGGCATTGCCACTTGCACTCAAGGTGCAACCCACACTCGAGACATCAACACAAACTGGGGGATGCTTTCCAGGGTCTTGGTTTGGCGGTCACAGCGTGCAGCGTACACTACGCTCGCATTAAGAAAGCGTGAATTGGAATAAAACGGTCAAATAAATGAGGAAATAATGGTGAAAACGTTTTCACCCATAAACACCATTCGGTTACCACCTCCTCCCATTATTTCACCCTTTACTCTCTTCCTTAATGAGACCAGGGTACGTTTCAATCTCGACTTATATAAATAGGTCTTACCTATTTCCACCAGACAACAAGTCTCGGTGAGGAGAAATACATATACATTCAGAAAAGGCAACTTTGCAAGATCTCCCAAAAAGCTTTCACAATCTTGCAAGCTTTCCAAGCTTTCACTTTCTGATACGAGTCGAGATACTACCCTTCCAGAACTATTCTGGTCTCAACACTTTCTTCGATTCCCTCCCCAAATCAACCCTTCTCCTTCACTTTATGACCGAAGCAAGTCTGGAACGACCATTTATTGGTTTAGGACAAAATTGTACATATTGATCTCTCGAATATAGAAAGTGCTTACGTGTAGCACATTAGTTTAGGGTTTAAACCAGTTTCTCACTCACCTACCGAATTTATCAAAATCTGCAGAAATGATTTTTACCCATAAACAATTGGCGACCACAGTGGGAGGATTGATCTTTCAGTTACATATAAGCTTTCAGACATCGATCTCATACTTCGATCCAGGCATCATGACGGCATAAGCAAGCAATCTATTTGGGGATCTACAACTCGACTACCAAATAGCCTGGTTACCAGTCGTAAAACTACATGAAATGGCTGGGGACTTCACAAGAACCGAAAGACAGCCTGGTTACAAGTCGTGAAGCTACATGAAACGACTGGGGACTTCACAGAAATAGAAAGCAAACGGTCCAGTCATCAAGTAACTTAAAACGACCGAGGACTTTCCACAATCACAGTGGTGATTTTCGCGAAATCCGATCTTACATGCGAGGATCCCTTATCATCAGGAGATCCGGGAAACCGAGTAAGTCTGGCCTAGATAGAATATATATGGTTTACCATTTCAAGTTTTCACGGGAATGATAAAACCAATAGCCATGTTATGTCCTGTCCCATGTCATCTACCAACACACAATGTTCACGATTCCATATCTTCCCTGGGATGTTCGTATCATAACCAAAAAGCGGAATCATCCCTAAAAAAAAAGAGGAACCACATATTCATCTTTTTATATCTTCCATATCCAAAAATGGTTCATCCCGAATAATAGCCCAAAACCCTCATAGGTAACACTTGCCTATCAACCCTGAAATCCAGAAAATCAAGAAACACTTGCCTATCAACCCAGAAATCCAGAAAAAAAAAAAAAAGACTTTTCTATCAACCCAGAAATTCAGAAAATCAAAACCATAAGCCAGGTGTTTCATTTGCCTTTCAAAAAAAAAAAAAAAAACAGAAGAATTTCAGAAGACAGAAGTGCAAAGGAAGCCATTCAACAGTGGTTTACTTTTCTCGAAGAAGACGTCATTCGTCATTTGGAGGACCGCCTGTTTCAGCTCCAACTCTTTGTTGCATCACCATGCGTACCGACTTTGCATCATAATGGTTACCAGTTACTATTCATGAAGTAGCTGACTCTACTACAGTAATATTCGAAGAGAGGAACTATATTCCTACAGATTTATAGAAGGCATACCTATGGCTAAGGTTTGCACCAACAAAAAAAGAGGAGAACAAACTGAAGGAGGAACGCTGGAGTGCATAGCCAGAATATGCTTGCCCACTTTGTTGCTACCACGCTACCGCTAACACCAGCATTCCATGATCCACCCTGCACGCCTTCCAGGTATCGATTCCACAGTCCCACAAAAAGAAGCCTCCCGCGCTATCATTACAACTTGATAGCCAAAGTTCCAGTGCCAACACTTAGCGTCCAAAACAACACCAGACACGCTTACCGGACGCACATGCCAGACGTACATGTAAGGCACACATGCAGCACGCACATGACCGGCCACAATACCACACCCTGCGCCGACAGCCTACATCCTTTCCAGCGCTGGCAGCTTGCATCTTTTCCAGCACTGACAGCTTGCGTCACACTTGCACTTCCAGTTTGCATCTTCCCAGCGCTGGCAGCCTGCATCCTTCTACCGTTTCACTTGAACACCCCATAGGGAAGCAACAATACAATTTCATCACATATAAAGATCAGGGACAACTTCTCCAAAATCGAAGCAAATCATCAAACCCCCTGGGTTCACGAAGACTCTCTTCCTTTCAAGGGACGCATGATTTCTAGGGACTTCGCCCACAAAACTGTGCGGTCCATGATGAAACATTTATGTGAGATTCTATGTTTCCCCAAGGCACAACGTCAAGACATATCTGCAGCCCTCAACCGCACTGCATTAGGGAAGCATTTGTTTCCAACCAGAGAAGCCGTTCCCAAACTAAAGCACGGTTGATAGAAAGAACCAAGGATTCCTAACCACTGCTCGCTTGAAAGATATCCGGTTTGACAACACACCGATTAACGCAACCGCTCCGCTTCAGCATTCTCTCCATAAGCTACTCCAGGGTCCGAAGCCAAAACTTTAACGTTTAACTTCCTAAGTTTCAATATCCTCACCAAGAGCCGAAGCTGCTTCAACGCCGCTTCTTCATGTCAAGGATCATAGTCACATCCAGCCAATATTTTTACTTCCACGGAAGCCCATACAATTCCAGCCAATTTACTTTATTATCACGACAATGTAGTCTCTTATGATTACATCTCCTACCAAGAACTGTTGTCGCTCACTCGTTAATACCAACCAGAGCCTCACCACAGCAGCAATTACTACAAATATGGAAACATGTAAACCATGCTTGAGGACTGAGGATATACACGGAATCCCTTCATTGTCAAAGCTCAGAAGACACAGTCAACCAAATAGACACACTCACAACAAGGTCATCTACTTTTCAAGGTTACATCGCAAGAATATCATCATCTCTCTGTCTAGAAGACGCTTTCAACACTTTACGGGGTCGTGGAGGGTCCCAAGCATGCACTATAAGAATATTCCATTAAGTAATTTCTGAGCATCCCACTGTCACATCCAGAAGAGTACGATAGGATCATGTCGAATCATGTGGATGGGGAATTCAAGGAGATGTAATAAGAGTAGGCTGCGCATGGGGGCAACCTCCGATGAAGCAGTTTCTACTATTCTCGATTCGGGTCTCACCATATGAAGCTCAATTGGGATTTCCGCCACTTCCACTGCATTGGAAATCAATACTTCATAACCTAGAGGCGCAAGTGGTTCATCGTCAACAACTCCAGGGTTGCTCATACTAATGGACCCATGATTCCAAACTTCGTTGTTAAGCACCTAATGCGAAGATTACATGGGATTAGGATGGATCAAGCGTGGAAAATCAGTACGATCATTAAATTAAGAAAGTAAGTGAACTAACATCATTCAAGTTCCTTATTATGATTCTACAACATGTGCAAGAAGTACCGAAGTCATGAAACACGTTTTCCAAACAAACTCAGCTGAGGGAAATTTACACTTCCCTGTGTTCAATTACGAACTGGGAGCAATTGGAGTGGAATATAGTGTTTATTTATGTACCATTCTTTTTGCATGGAAGGTACCAACAACATGTCAAAATTTCATGGCAATAGTATGAACGAGCAAGGAGAGGTGACCAAAACATCAGACAACACGCAACCTGGAAAAGTTCTGAAAACCTCCTCAAAGTTTACTGTTTCGCGTTTTTCATCCACTAAACATACTTAAAATTCAAAAAGCTTCTTCAACAAAGCTTGGAAATTTCCAGGGTTTGAAGATACATATGCGAACATCGAAAATCTGACTCCAAACGAGGATTCTACAGCAACTTTAGTGAAGGGCGCCAATTAGGGTTTTGGCGTGTCAAACCCTAAACCGCAAGCATCTCCCTTGCAAGAGCTTCCCAATCCGCGCTAGCTTCCTAATTCTGGCCATCTTCCCAATCTTGGACAGCTTCCCAAAGACGCCCAGCTTCCCGTTTTTCAATGACGCCGACTTCCCAATCATGCCAGCCTCCCGACTTGTGCAAAACTGCCAGAGGCAAGGATTCCAAATCCTATTTATAAAAAGGCCAGACAAGCCTCCTCAATTCTCTTTACGATTTACTGTTGATAGTTTGTCACCATCTTATGATTACCTCGCAACAAAGCTCATGTTCCAAGCTAAGCAGGGGACTTAATGTTGATGGTGGTTTTTAGACAAAGGGTAAAATTATAAAACCCAGAATAACCTAATGCCACCGGTGACACATTTATTAGAACATTTAATACATGTAGTCAGTAATTAATGGGGGGTACTTTTTCAAATTAGGGTTACAACGAGCAAAACCCTAACTCCCCTCTGTGCCAATGGAAAATCATGCCAGCCACACCAACCGCGCCAAAGCATGCCAACCATGCTAGCCGCACCTCTGTGCCAATGGTAAATCATGCCAGCCACACCAACCGCGCCAAAGCATGCCAACCATGCTACCCGCACCTCTGTGCCAATGGCCAATCATGCCAGCCACACTAAACACGCCAAAGCATGCCAACCATGCTAGCCGCACCTCTTTGCCAATGGAAAATCATGCCAGCCACACCAAATGCGCCAAAGCATGCCAACCATGCTATCTGCACCTCTGTGCCAATGGAAAATCATGCCAGCCACACCAACCGCGCCAAAGCATGCCAACCATGATAGCCGCACCTCTGTGCCAATGGCAAATCATGCCATCCACACCAACCGCGCCAAAGCATGCCAACCATGCTAGCCGCATCTGTGCCAATGGAAAATCATTCTAGCCACACCAAACGCGCCAAAGTATTCCAACCATGCTAGCTGCACCTCTGTGCCAATGGAAAATCATGCCAGCTACACCAACCGCGCCAAAGCATGCCAACCATGCTAGTCGCACCTTCGTGCCAATGGAAAATCATGCTATCCAAACCTATCCCAAGCTAGCAGCGCCATGCCAAATACTCTTCCATTTCCCTAGCTATGCTAGTCATACCACGCCAATCCAAACACCCTTACCTTGGCCCTAGCCACGCCACCATACTGGCCTTCCCCTTGGGTCTACCAAAGTGAAGGCGTGCAACAATCAATAGTTGCCCATCAATCCCAGGAGAAAATCCTAACCGACTAAGGTCTCCTCATGGCCTTTGGCCCAAAACCCTAACTTAGTTACGCACCTATCCAAGCTAGTCGCGCCATGCCAAAAGCACCATCTTCCCATCTTGCCAAACCGTGCAACCAAGGGACCAAGCCGCCACGTGCCATTGGCACATTCCAAGGTAGCGCCCACTTCCAACTTTTAAATCCGTGCAACCCAGGTCTAATTAGTCACGCATGCCATTGGCACATGCCAACATGCTCGCTGGTATTCTATGTTGTCAAACCATGCAACCTAGGGAAAATTGGTCACGCATGCCATTGACACATGCCAACATGCTCGCTGGTAGCCTATGCTGGCAAACCGTGCAACCTAGGAAAAATTGGCCACGCATGCCATTGGCACATGCCAACATGCTCGCTGGTAGCCTATGCTTGCAAATCGTGCAACCTAGGACAAATTGGCCACATATGCCAACATGCTCGCTTGTATCCTATGCTTGCAAACCGTGTAACCTAGGCCAAATTGGCCACGCATGCCATTGGAACATGCCAACAAGATCGTTGGTAGCCTAAATTGCAAACCGTGCAACCTGGGCCAAATTGGCCATGCATGCCATTGGAACATGCCAACATGATCACTGGTAGCCTAACTTGCAAAACGTGCAACCTAGGGCCAACTTGACCGTGCGTGCCATTGGCACATGCAAACATGATCGCTGGTATCTTAGCTTGCAAACCTCGCAACCTAGGGCCAACTTGGCCGTGTGTGCCATTGGAACATGCCAACATGATCGCTTGCTGCCTAGCTTGCACTCAAGGTGCAACCTGCAACCAAGGCATTCCTCACATGCCACACGCGCCACTTGCAGCATGGCATTGCCACTTGCACTCAAGTTTCATCCTGCAACCAAGGCATTCCACACATGCCATTGGCACATGCCACACGCGCCACTTGCAGCCTGTCATTGCCACTTGCACTCAAGGTGCAACCCACACTCGAGACATCAACACAAACTGGGGGATGCTTTCCAGGGTCTTGGTTTGGCGGTCACAGCGTGCAGCGTACACTACGCTCGCATTAAGAAAGCGTGAATTGGAATAAAACGGTCAAATAAATGAGGAAATAATGGTGAAAACGTTTTCACCCATAAACACCATGCGGTTACCACCTCCTCCCATTATTTCACCATTTACTCTCTTCCTTAATGAGACCAGGGTACGTTTCAATCTCGACTTGTATAAATATGTCTTACCTATTTCCACCAGACAACAAGTCTCGGTCAGGAGAAATACATATACATTCAGAAAAGGAAACTTTGCAAGCTCTCCCAAAAATCTTTCACAATCTTGCAAGCTTCCCAAGCTTTCACTTTCTGATACGAGTCGAGATACTACCCTTCCAGAACTATTCTTGTCTCAACACTTTCTCTATTCACTTTGTGACAGAAACAAGTCTGGAACGACCATTTCTTGGTTTAGGCCAGAATTGTACATATTGATCTCTCGAATCTAGAAAGTGTTCACGTGCAACACAATTGTTTAGGGTTTAATCCAGTTTCTCACTCACCTACCAAATTTACCAAAATTGGCAGAAATGATTTTTACCCATAAATAATTGGCGACCACAGCGGGGAGGATTGATCTTTCGGTTACATATCATCTTTCAGAAATCGATCTTATACTTCGATCCAGGCATCATGACGGCAGAAGCAAGCAATCTATTTGGGGATCTACAACTTGACTACCAAACATCCTGGTTACCAGTCGTAAAACTACATGAAATGGTTGGGGACTTCACAAGAACCGAAAGACATCCTGGTTACCAGTCGTGAAGCTACATGAAACGGTTGGGGACTTCACAGAAATCGAAAGAAAACGGTCCAGTAATCAAGTAACTTAAAACGACCGTGGACTTTCCACAATCACAATGGTGCTTTTCGCGAAATCCGATCTTACACACGAGGATCCCTTATCATCAGGAGATCCTGGAAACCGAGTAAGTCTTGCATAGACATAATATATATGGTTTACCATTTCATGTTTTCACGGGAATGATAAAACCAATATCCATGTTATATCCTGTCCCATGTCATCTACCAACACACAATGTTTACGATTCCATATCTTCCCTGGGATGTTCGTATCATAACCAAAAAGCAGCATTATCCCTAAAAAAAAAGAGGAACCACATATTCATATTTTCATATCTTCCATATCCAAAAACGGTTCATCCCGAATAATAACCCAGAACCCTCATAGGTAACACTTGCCTATCAATCCAGAAAATAAAGAAACACTTGCCTATCAACCCAGAAACCCAGTAAATAATATAAAAAAAAGACTTTTCTATCAACCCAGAAATCCAGAAAATCAAAACCATAAGCCATGTGTTTCATTTGCCTTTCAAAAAAAAATAGAAGAATTTCAGAAGACAAAAGTGCAAAGGAAGTCATTTAACAGTGGTTTACTTTTCTCGAAGAAGACGTCATTCGTCATTTGGAGGACCGCCTGTTTCAGCTCCAACTCTGATACGAATCGAGATACTACCATTCCAGAACTATCTGATACGAATCGAGATACTACCCTTCAAGAACTTTCACAATCTTGAAATCTTCCCAAGATTTCACTTTCTAATACAAATCGAGATACTACCCTTCCAAAACTATTCTGGTCTCAACACTTTCTTCGCTTCCCTCCCCAAATCAACCCTTCTCCTTCACTTTGTGACCGAAGCAAGTCTGGAATGACCATTTCTTGGTTTAGGCCAAAATTGTACAGATTGAACTCTCGAATCTTGAAAGTGCTCACGTGCAGCATATTTGTTTAGGGTTTAAACCAGTTTCTCACTCACCTATCGAATTTACCAAAATCGTCAGAAACGATTTTTACCCATAAACAACTGGTTACCAAAAATGTGTTGTAAGTTGTTGCGATAAAGATTTCAAGGTTTCAAGACTATCGAGGTAACCAATAAATATAAGAACCGTAAAAAATAATGTATTGTCATTGAGGTGCAATTCAGTAAATCTGATTAATTGAATCAGCATTGACCCATTTCACCTATTATCGGTTAAATCCAGTTGTTTCAACTACAAACATTCTGCGATTCAGAGCTTCTCCTTGCAATAATTACCGGATACAATCAAATGTTCTAAAGTTGCTATAACTATTTCCAACACAACAAAACTAAATGCTACGATGCCAATAATAACACAATACTAGAGTGAGACTAATACCATCATACAATCTCTTAGAAATATTACGCCAGATTAAAGATAAATACAAAAAGTAATTTCTTTTAATGTAGGTAGCCTCATCCAATTCTCCACAAATCCTAGCAAGCATCCCTGTATTTTTCACAGAAGAGAACAAATATCAACTACAAAACCCATAACAAGAGTATCACTATCTAATGAACATGCATAAACAAAACTAGTTCACATGATGGCACCTTCTCTACAAAATAATCCTATTTCGTGCTTAGTGTGAGTGGTGACACTTCTGATGCTGATTTATGGATGTCTATATGGAAACTAAACATACCTGCAAGACTACAATTGTTTGTGTGGAAGGCTCTTAAAGGAGCTTTACCAGTGATGAAGTTTCTTCATAAGCGTATACATATATCTGACCATCTCTGTCCCAAGTGTAAGATGAAAACATAATCCATTATGCACGCTTTAGTGACCTGCAAAAAGATTTTCGGTGTATGGATATGATTAATGTTCAAAACCTGCAATTTGTCAACTATACTTTTCAGCAATGGACTAGGTTTTGGCTTCAACTGCATCCATACAAGGATTCCTCTGGCAGATCGGAAAACTTCCCCTTGATGGGTTACCTGCTTTGGTCCATTTAGGATAATCGAAATAATATAGTTCATGATACAAAACAAGAGGATCCAGGAACTATTATGGCAAAGGCTAAATCGATGTTGGGGGTTTCTAATATGACTCCTATACTTCGAAGAATGGTAGCAACAACTGTGAATCTTACAGACACTTCTAGGCAGATTCCACCTGTAGGGTGGACTAGATGGTGCATGGAATCCTAACTCGACAGTTGGGGGGATCGGTATAATAATAAGAGACTCCGAACATTTCTTCATCTTAGTTGAATCAACTAATTTAGTTTGTTTCTCTACAGAAGAAGCGGAAATATTTGCAATCAGGGATGCTCTAAAGATAGATCTGAAGAGAAAAGAAGAAAATTTTGTGATCGAGAGTGATGCTGATGTAATCATTGGGAAGAACTTCATTGGAGATCAAAGAACTCACTACCTCTTTCAAGATATTAAAACCTAATTCCAAAATTTCAATATCTATCTTTTGTTTGTGTTAATCGTATGGCTAATAATGTAGCCCACGAACTTGCCCAATGGGCCAAGTCAAACAGTTGTCATATGGTGTGGTATGTTCCACTAGTTTGGTTATTGCCTTGCCTATGTGCTGATCATAGGGAGGGGTAGTGTTTTTTTTTACCTTGCTTAAAAAAAAAAATCACATGATGGCAATTATACCTGGCGTTTTTAGGGGCCAGGAAAAAGGATTTAGGGGCCAACATGTTATACACGGCCAAAGGTTTTGGTTAAGGGGCAAAAAAAAATTCATTGAAGTTACCTAAATTCCCTTGTAGTAAAAATAAATTTATAACCCAAATCAAAACTGTTTCTCCCATTTTTCATTTCAACTCTTTTTCTTCCCTTCTCCCTCCTGCCTCCCGATTGTGGAGAAATAAATTTTTTTCCTCGTTCTTCCATTAATCGCATCGCCGTCGCGAATCGTAAAATAAAAACATCGTCGATTCGTTTATAAAACAATGGATACTGGTAATGCATCCCACAAACCTAAAACAAAAAACTTTCCTCGCGCTTTTGTTCCAAATATAGGAATTTTAGCAAGCAACAAAGAGATTGTTGGTGAAAATGACGAAGAACGCGAAGACGAATCCGCGGAAGTAGTTGGCGGTGGCGATTCTGATAGTCTAACACTTCGGCAACTTCAAATGGCCCCAATTAGGTAAGACTATATCAATTTTAGGGTTTATTTCGCTTTAATTCGACGAATTAAAGAAAACAATATCTAGGGTTTTCTGCAATTTCTCAGATTCGGTAGTTAAACCTGTAAATTTACTTCCGAATG
This sequence comes from Papaver bracteatum, assembly GCA_023529315.1. Taxonomy (NCBI): domain Eukaryota; kingdom Viridiplantae; phylum Streptophyta; class Magnoliopsida; order Ranunculales; family Papaveraceae; genus Papaver; species Papaver bracteatum. Next base: position 64,801 of record JAJJWX010000614.1, read on the forward strand.
TAGTCGTGTTCTTCATTTCTCAAGAACATCGACAGCATTCGGAAGTTTTAATTGTTGGTTTTCCCCCGAATATGTATGGACATATGTTCCTGTATACCAAAATGGAAATAATCGGTAGTTAATGAATATTTTTTCTTCCGAATATGTTTAAGTAGATACACAATAATCGGTAGGACATTTACTACCGAATATGTCAATTTGATGAAAAATCCAATTTTGGGGCCTAGTAATATTCGGAAGGTAAGATAATGTTTTATATCTCCGATTTTAAAGGATGAAAAATTTAGAGTTTCTGAACTCCAATTGATGCATATTCGGTTTGAAATTAATTTTACTTTCTTCCGGTTGTTGTATAATCGGGAACACACGTTGTATTTTTACTTCCGAATGTTTACATTCGGTTTGTATTGGTGTAATTTGACTTCCGATTATTTGGTTTGTAAACATTGATTATTTTGTTGTTGTTTAGACAAAGTCGATCTAAGCAAGCCACAAAAACAGGCGAGTTAGGGCCTCGTATAACAGGGTGTAAGAAAGTGACAGCTAGTGCTAGGAAAGCAAGGAGTGCCATAGCTAATTCAAGTGCTCAACAAAGTGTAGAACCACAAGGCAGTCCACAAGGTGTGCAAGCAAGTGCTCAACCAGGTCCACAGGGAAGTGAACAAGGCAGTGAACAAGGTGTGCAAGCAAGTGCTCAACAACCCACTCAAGAAGGTGTAGAACTAACTGGTCCACATGGCAGTGAACCCGGCAGTCAACAAGGTGTAGAACCAAGTTCTCCACAACTTACCTCCCACCCTGAAATTGAACCAATTGATCCAGTGCCAAGAGTTCAAGAAGAAGGACAACCAAGTGGTACCCAAAAAGCTAAAAAATCTAATAAAGGAGTAGAAGGTGGAAAGAAGGACATTGCTAAGAAAGCATCGCATCTTGTCCCTCAGCACTTGAAGGTGAAGAATATTCAACCCGGAGAAATCCTTGGGCTACCGGCGGATGGAGGAAAATTGCTTTTTGGATACAAAGACTCCTGGGCCAAAGAAATATACGAAACCGAGGTAATAATAATCTTATATTTTTTATTAATGTATTGTCTATGTTTTTTATCATAATAGTTGTATTAAGGGTTTTTGTATGTACTCTAAAAAAATTTGTGTGTTAAATAGTATCATCAGGATGCGGTTCGTCTACTCAAACCCACCGCTGCACCAACAAAAATGCTTGACTGGCCTTTATCCGGTGAATGTGAAAGGTTCAAGAGAATTGTAACCAACTCGGGGTTAGCTAATGCTGCGGAGAATTCATATTTGGACCATGATCGTGTTTCTATATCGGCGTTCGTGGAGAGAATGTATCCTGAGACTGATACCTTCCATATGCCGTTTGGGGAGATGACGATTACACCGGATGATGTTGTGCAAATTCTTAACCTTCCTGAGCAAGGCACAGCTGTGAAGTTCAACTACACAAAGCAGTTAAGTTGGGCACAACTTTATGTTCTAACTAAAAAGTGCTTAGGTTGGGATGAAGAGAAACAACAGAAGAGTTTAGGAGGCATGCAAGTTACAGAACAAGACAGATTAACATTACTGTTTTAATGAATATGTTTCGAGGCACCTTGGATAAAGAAAAAAAGGGAACGTTAACTGAAGATCAAGTGAATCACGCGGCCACAGCGTATCTCCTTTGTGTATTGGGATCTGTAATTTTCCCCAATACTTCTGGCAACCGGATCGACGCCAACCTTCTACAACTTTTGGATCCTCTTCATGAAGTCGGTGACTACTCTTGGGGCACGGCATGCCTAGCATTCTTGATGGAAGAGTTGAGAAAGGCGTCGAGGCGAGGAACTAGCCAAGTTTCCGGGAACGTGGCTCTATTGCAGGTCATTTTTTTGCTCTATAAGTCAATCTATAGTTATTCGGTAGACAATACATACAATGCATATTATGAACTCCAAATGATAACTATTCGGTAGGATACATAAATTTTTAACCTTCGAATGTAGTATATTCGGAAACCAATTACATAGCCGTACTTACGATTGTTTGGATTCGGGATTTAGTCTTGTTCATTTAACTACCGAATATATATGCCATAATACTGTGTTTTACTGAAATCCAAATTATGCATATTCGGAAGTAAATGATTCATTTATTATGTCCGAATGTGTTTTATTCGGAGAGACTTAACTTAAATTAACTCTCGATTATATATATTCGGAACATTAATATGGGAAATAACTTTCGAATATATATGCAAAAAACCGTAGGATACTGAACTCCAAATGAATGATATTCGGTAGGACTTACATTTTGTTTGCGTTCGAATGTTTAGCATTCGGTAGCATGTAATTTAGTTTTAATTCCGATTATATTTAATCGGGTGTTATTGTTTATAAAATACAACCGAATCTGTAGGTGAAAAAAATATAGTCTACTGAACTCCAAATGATGCATATTCGGATGGAATTATACCATTTTTACTTTCGAATGTTTTTCATTCGGAAGTCAAATTCCTCCGAATGTATATATTCGGTTGAAATTAATGTACATTTGGTTCCGATTGTTATTAATCTATTTACTAATACTTGGTTTGTTATCCATATAGACATGGATCTATGATCACTTCCCTCTCCTGAATTTGGCCGGAGAGAACCCAGAGTGGCGGAAAGGTACTCCTAGGGGAACAAAGTATCTCTTCGAAGACAACCGTTCTAGGACAAAAGAGCAGGAGTTGATCCGCATGAGGGAGATTCTGGACCAATTGAAGGCCTCAGACGTATGCTTTGATCCATACAAGGAAGATCGAGCTGCTGGCCATATAAATGTTCGGTCGGACTTGTCCCTTTATTTTGGACCGTTGTGGCACCCCACGGGATATGTGATGTACAACCCCTCTAGGGTGATGCGACAACACGGGTATATACAACATCAAACAATGGAGGAATTCAAGGATTACTACAAATTGGAGGTGGAGTTGTGCACTTCTAGTGGTGACACTCTCACGATAGTTCACAAAGGCCCACCTAATGTTCCTTATAACTGGGATAAGATGACTGAGTTCATTATCAACATTGGTAGACCAGCCACCCGAGGTGATGAAAATTCTCCAGGCTATATGATTTGGTATAGGAACGTATCACATCCTTTGGTTATCCGTGAACTTAAATCCAAGTCTACTTCGGCGGGGTCTAGTTATAATTGTATCATCAAAGACAAACCAAATGGTTATGATAGACTGGTGCGTATTCTTCAAACTTTCTTGATGTTATTGCTAAAAATCTAATGTAATAACCGTTTGATGTTATGTCATTATGTTTAAAAATAGGTGAACAGGTTCAAGACTGTTTCCAAAATGTTAACTTCTTGTATTAGGAAGGGAGATCCCGTGCCAGTTGAGAAGATACAAAAGGCTAGAGACCTAATTGACAATACCGACAATGAAGAATATGAAGCAGAATTTGGGGAGAAATCCAAGAAGAGGCATACGGATAAGATGGCAGTATCAAAGTTGGGTAAAAGAACTCGAGCTTCTACGAGCCGTCAAACGGAAGGTTCTGAAGCTCAAGGTCCTGAAACTCGTGGTCGTGCTAGACTTGGAGGTGGTCGACGTCGTAAAGTAAAAGCAAAGAATAAATGAATGACAAACTTCCTTTTTATAGTATTTATGTATTGGTTGTTAATTTGGTTTTGTTTTTAAGGTTAGGATCGGATTTGAACTTCTAAAAACAGAATATGGTTTGTCAAATGGATTATGAATGGTTTGTTTTTTGGATTATGAATGGCCAGTGTAGAGGGTTGGCCATTATATTCGGAGGTATGATATTAGTACTTTACTTCCGATTATTACAAGTTCAAATTCTATAAAATCTTCATTTTTCCAAGAAACAGATTTTTGGGCCATCTTATATTCGGTAGATGATGAACTACATTTATTCTCCGAATTTCGGTAGTTCAAAACCTGCCCCTCCATGGCTCTGGGTGGTTCCGAATGGCCAGTCTAGAGGGTTGGCCATTATATTCGGAGGTATGATATTAGTACTTTACTTCCGATTATTACAAGTTCAAATTCTAGAAAATCTTCATTTTTCCAAGAAACAGATTTTTGGGCCATCTCATATTCGGTAGATGATGAACTACATTTATTCTCCGAATATATGTAGTTCAAAACCTGCCCCTCCATGGCTCTGGGTGGTTCCGAATGGCCAGTCTAGAGGGTTGGCCATTATATTCGGAGGTATGATATTAGTACTTTACTTCCGATTATTACAAGTTCAAATTCTAGAAAATCTTCATTTTTCCAAGAAATAGATTTTTGGGCCATCTCATATTCGGTAGATGATGAACTACATTTATTCTCCGAATATATGTAGTTTTAAAAAAAGTAGCCGTTGGGCTACATAACTTATATAAGGAGGGCATCTCTTCCCCTATATGCAACAAAAAAACATTTTTACTCTCTCTAATCTCCGAATAAATCATCTTCAACATAATGGCCCAACCATTCGTTAATCCTACGGAGTTCACGATTGAAGAAGATTTATCTTTATGTAGGCGCTATGTTCAATTCTATCCAAGACGGGGAGAAGAACGCATGCAAGGAGGTGTAATGAGTATGAGTTATTTGTTGAGAATTCACGAAATTTTTTGCATCGACACAGGAAACCCAAATAACCGTAACTCAACATTTGATCTTTTCTCATTTGAATTGGTTCAATAAACCAACACGTCAAACAATTCGTCCATTTAACTTATCTTGTGAATCAATATCGATTGAGGGGTGAAACTAATGATGAGGTGATAGAACGATCTCTCGAGGAATGGCGGAGATGGAAAAGATCAAACTTCCGTTTCGAAGCTCATTTCAGAATCCTTAAGGCGATGAACAGATTTAATCCGTTTAGGGCACGTCCACGAAGCTAAGCAAAATTCATTGTAATGGAATTGTCGAAGTATAATCGTTACATCATATTATGATAATCAAAATATTTTCTGTAATCGGTAGTTAGTTTGTTATTTAACCTACCGAATAATATTGAATCGGACACTATTATGTTTAGCAATCTACCGATTATACTACAACGGATACTTTAAAAAAAAAAAAAAGAGCCGTGCCTCTGGATGAGCACACAATCGGTAATAAAATAATAAATTATTCTATCGAATTTACAGTCAAATAAAACAACAGGTTCCTGAGTTCAAAATGCAAATAATCGGGCGTATGAAAAAAACATTTACCGGCGAATATTACATTCGGTAGGTAATTGTGTTAGATTTATAACCGATTCTTTTGAATTATTGTTGGCACATTGTATCTGTTGACTCTTTTCGTGCCTCACATAACGGCCATATTTTCAAAAAAAAGAGCCGTTCGAACTTTATACTATATAAGGAGGGTAACCTCTTCTCATTGAGGCACCAAACTACACACATCTATATTCCATTGTCTAGTATTTTGTTGTACCACTTTATTTCATATTACAAGAATGTCAAACTTTGATGCAGCTGAAGATTTGTCCATTGTGAAAACATGGTACCAAGAAACCAGACGTGAAGATGTCATTGCCGGAAGGTTAACGACCGAAATCTTTTGGGGTAGAGTGTATAGCCAATTTTTGCGAGAATATGGAAATACAAAGAAAAGATCCATCCAACAAGTTCATGATCGGTTCCGACTTATCCAAAAATGGGTGAACAATTACATAACGATACAAAAGCGGATCTTTAACAATATCCACTTAAGTTTGTCGATCCGACAATTTGTAAGTATTTGCATACGAAACTATACGAACTTAGCTTATCGAACTATGCATTCTATTATAATTTGTTTTGGTTTATGTAGGAGACACTCGCAAAAAGACACTACTTAGAGGAAAAAGGAGAAGAATTCACATATGATGGAAGTTATGAATTCTTGAAGGCCGTGGCCACGGTATAGAGTTTGGCACAATTTCCCTAAATCACTGCCTGAAATATGTTATATTCGGTAGTAAATATGTTGTTTAATATACCGATTCTGTTTCAATCGGTGGTTATTATGTTATTTAATCTTCCGATTGTATGATAATTGGTAGTTATAATGTTATTTAATCTACCAAATACAGGAGTGTTCCAATTTCGTAGGTTCTGAGTTCAAAATGATTAAAATCGTTAATTTGGTAAAATCCAAAACCCTCCGAATCTAAAATTCGGTCAAACACTGTCTAATATTGTCTACCGAATACAGGAGAGCTAGCTAATCTTCAAAATGATTAGAATCGGTAATTTGGTGAAATACAAAACCGTCCGAATTTAACATTCGGTCAAAAAGTGACAAATATTACCTACCGATTATATCACATATCTTCAAAGGATTTTACAAAAAAATTGAACTGTAAAAAAATGGAATGACTAATCGTCATCATCATCTTCAATTAGTTCGAGTAACCCATCGGGAAAGTTGTTCTTCATGACATGATCCCAATCAACCATGTTGAACTCATATTTTTTCACCCAATCATTGCAATGGTTAATTGGAAAGTAATCGTGCCACTTACTCAACGGTGGTAACGGACAATCTTTCTTTACTCTTAATCCAATAAAATGCATTTCATTCACAAACACCATAATGATTCTTCTATCTTTAACCGACTCGTCACAAACCGTTCTTGTGGGTGCAAACATCATACTAGGTCCATACTTAGGAGGAACAAAAAAATGTACCACGCAATTCAAAACCTCCGCTAAGAGATATCCACATTTAGGCATAGTCATCCAATACTTGTATCCGATAGTCTTCAATCCCTTTCGGCACTTTATACGCGCAACTAAATCTTTGAACTCAACTTCTTTGTCATATATATCTCCTCGCCTCATCATCTCCATATAGAAATTCTTGTCCTTCATTAGTTTTTGGGTCATCTTATTTCTTAAATATTGGCATTGGGTGACATCTTCTATAACCGCCTCTCTAAAGTAACCCATTTGTTCGGTAGCGACGTGAAATCCACAATTGCCATCCCCATCAACCTCGTCAGTGGACAAAACAAATGGAACAATTAGTGGAGGGAGTTGTTCCAAATACTCTTCGATAATTGTATACCTGGTTCGATTTGGTATTCCATAAATATCCCTAGGGCAACGAAGACTACCATACTTCTCTTTTATAGTAACCATTTCTTTTAGTGGTGTTTGTTGTGAGTCGCTCATTTTATCAACAACAATATAGCTAGCCTGGCTCTCCACTAACACAACTTCTTCCACCACCTCGGATTGACTTGCTTGAGAAGGCTCCGTAGGGACCTTTTGTTTCACTTTATGTGCGGTTGGTCCACTTTGATCCTTTCTTGGACGACCTCTTTTCTTAGGTTCCGGCTCATCTTCATAATCGGCTTCCAAACGCTCGGCCCTACACAATATTCTTTTAGTAGACAAATCAAACTTCAACTCTTTTCTTTGGATGGTCCTCGACACTTCGGTGTTGGGCCTACCGACCCCCTTTTGTTTAATAGGTTCATCAACTTCCCGTAGACAAGGGTGAATGGCTTCCTCCAAATTGTGCATCAATATTTGCTTCTTGGTGCCATTAGATGTAGTGTAACGCTGGGCTATTCGTGCACACAATTCAGACTCAATGAAACACGGACCATCAACTACAGGGGTGCTTGGAGTAAAATTTAATTGCTTCCAAAATGGATGAATATCATTGATGTCAATCACTTCAACATACCTACCCAACTTATGACGACACGGGAGTCCAATACCAATCATATCCTTGCAAACACAAACCATATTCTCGTCATCGTAAGCTTTATAAAAATGGAGTTGTTTCATCATGTGATTTATTGCCCATCTTGATACTTTATGAACAATGCCCCTTAGAAGCAATCTTTCCTTAGCATGTTCTGTTGGGAATTGGTGTACACTAAATTGCATACTGGTTCTAATCTTTATGAGATCACGGTTTCTGTATTCATGGATTGCTTCTTGAATCGACACAACTCCATTTTGACTTCCAAGTAGTATAGTCTTTAATCGGCCATGAGACCCCTCCGCAATGCTTGTCGCTTCGTTCTTGAAGTTATGAACTTCATATGTCCATGCAAAGACAAACCTCTCCTTAATCGGTAACCATTGTGTTTTACAATACTCAACGGGTTTTGGATACTTCGTGCCATATTCATCCTTAAATTTCTTCAAATTAGCTTCGTAAATTTCCTCGGTCATTGACCAAACAATCTTGTCCCATGCTTTCAAAAACATTCTCCAAATCATTCCATCCTCCGTCCATTTTTCATCAAATAACCGTTTCTCTTCCTCTCGTTCTTCCACGTTTAATTTACTAATGCGCTCATCCTCTTCCTTCGACCTCTTAGTACCCTTCCTTGGTTTTTTAGCTTGGAAATGATGATGGCAATTGGATTTGAGGTTTTTTTGAATTTTCCAAGTACATTGCAAGTTTCGGGCTTCCGGAAACACTACCTCTATTGCATGCATTAGGGCTTGATCGTTATCCGTTATAATAACCCTTGGAAAATCATCACCATTATAAATGGTCCTCAACGTCTCCAACATCCAAATGAAACTCACATTGTTCTCATGATCCATTAAACCCCATGCAACCGTAAATGTGTTTTTGTCCGAAGTGTGGCAAGCAATATTTAATAACGGCATGTTATATTTGTTTGTCTTATAAGTGGCATCTATCAACAAAATTTGATGAAAGCATTGGGCCAATTGGATCATTTCGGGATGTGCCAAGAAAATACGAACCACTTTACCATCCTTTTCTTCCCTTCTCAACGTGTAGTCGTGTAACTCCGCTAACCACTCCGATTGTTGCATGACCGTTCTACCATCCCATTCCTTTCTTTTGATCGTAGCTAGGGCTGACTTAATTGTAGACAAAGAAGACAAGTTATTGGGGTCGTCCGCCTTTATTTTACTTAAGATCGCACTAGCTTTTTGGATCCTCATAGACTTCACCGTCTCCATTTCCCTTGATTTTAGCTTGGCAACCATTACATGTCCAAGTAGAGTATCCGGATCATCGTGGTTATGACAACCATTATCAACTTTAGACATTTTCCAATCTAAACCTTCCGAACCGTCTGGCTTATGGAAGACAATCTTGAAAGGACATCCGATTTTCTTTGTATTGCTTCGGTATTTCCTCTGCGTTTTCCTTACGTACTTACTATTCTTTCCCTCATGACTCTTTCGCGTCCCACCGCGCTCGCAAATCATTTCAAATCGAGTTTCATCCACATGATTGTTTTGAACTACAACGCACATGTTATCTTTTGCCTTGTTTTTTAGCCATTCCTTTGCCTCCTCCTAACTTGCAAATGACTAAACACGAATATAACAAAACAAATATCATAAGAATAAGCATTTAACATACATATTTGAATAATAAGAATAGTAAGGAGTATACCAAATCGTTTTCATAGTATAGGGAAGTATCGGGCCTCAAATAGAAATCATCAACTATCGCTAAAGCAGCCTGCAAAAGGAAGCAACACGTTTTTTTATTGACAATCGGAATACATTTAACATGTTTTACAACCGATTGTAATATAATCGGACGAATATTGTGTCCAAATGACTAACGATTTTAATAGAAAGATTTGGACAGCCTCCTGAGTACAAAAAAAAATCATAATCGGAAGACATATATCTGGTATTACTTACGAATATATACAATCGGAAGTAAAAGTAAAACATATTCCTCCGATTTTCCTAGAAGAAGAATTACAATTTTTACAGATTCGCGAGAATTAGATTTGGGGGCCATCGATATATTCGGTAGTTATATAAAATTATAATACTTCCGAATGTAAAAGATAAGAATTACTGAGTTTCATAATTTTGAGGATTTCGTTTTTGGGGCCATTCGGTAGAAAATATACTAAAATAGTTACCGAATGTAGATATTTTGGAAAATCAATTTGGGGGTTTTTCAAATATTCGGTAGTAGTATACATTCTTTAAATTGCCGAATGTAAATATTTGGTACTCAGGAGGTTGTATTCGGTAGATATTTGGACACATTAGCTACCGATTCTGGGTGGTTCATGGCGTTAAATGCATGCATTAATCGAGTTTTGTCGTTTAAAAACGCATACAAACGCATACAAAGTGGGTTATGAGTTTCTTAACACAATACCTGTGTGTTAGATGAATCGTTAGCTTCGATCTCGGTTAATTCAACGGCTTCCTCCATAAAAGCGTCGTCTAGGGTTTCCTCTCCACAAAAGTTTGGATCATTCAACATATACCCCAAATCGTCTTCTCTAAACGGTCGTGATCCTTCAACATTAGGTTCTTCACGATCATTCTCACCTTCTTCTTCATATCCATCCATTTATGAATGGTTTGTTTCTTAAAAAAGGCTTTTTCACTTTTTTCCCACTTCTTCTTTCTCTAGAAATAAAAAGTGACAACAAATGAAGAAAATGAAACACAATTCTTCCAAATACTACAGCGTCCACAATCGGACGATAATAAAAAAAAAATTCTCCCGAATTAAATCGGTAGACAAACATCCGAACTTATCAACCGATTATAGGAGGGCAATTTGGCCATTATGAATTACGCGAGATAAGGGGTGGCTTCGTTTTACTTTTGGGTAACCCTATTTTGTTTTATTATTGGCCCCTAAATCCTTTTTCCTGGCCCCTAAAAACGCTAAACATGTTGAAAATCATGAAACACCACAATATTCTTCATCACTTTTACTAAACACCGCTTTCGAGATTTGATACCTTTCTTCTTTTAATAATAAAAAAGCTAAACATGTTAGCTAATCAATTTTTCCTTTAATTTGATGCCATAAGGGTATAATATGTCCTATTGCATTAGCAATAAACAATGTTAATATCATGTTGGCACATGAAGAACATATGTATACGGACAATAATTAAAGACCATACTCACAGTGGGAATATTTGCTCTTTATGTAGATGTGATGATGTATAGGAAAGAAGAAGAATATTTAGGAAGTTGCCTCTAAAGGGAAGACGTGTGGCTGATACAGCATGAACTGGCTCAAGGTAGTATTATGGTGTTAACATTTGTAAATAAAATATTAGATTTTCAAAATTATTAGTTGTTGATCATAAAAATCATTATTTCAATTTTGATTCAATGTAAATAATCATAAAAAGAATTATATAAATTAACTAGATAAAAGTTACCACATAATTATTGAAAAAATAGCTTCCTCCGTCGTCTCAGCCGTGGGGTCTAGCTCCTCGTGTTGTAAACACGTTCAAGATATATATTCATGGCCCAAAGTGTTTTCATATGATGAAAAATAGAGAAAATCAATTAAACAGGGAATTTGCAACGTTTTTTAGGCATTACAGATTCTCTGTTACAGAATATATGTTGCAAATTCAAATAAGTGTTGCAAATTTGAAAATATGTGTTACAAAGAAATGTTGTAGTCAATGTTGATAAACGACAGTTCTCGACAGCTAATGTTCTTCGTGTTCATCTTCACCGGCAGAACTGGTTTTTTCTCTGCAACTTGATTTTTGTCGTTCTGTGACTCTTCAAACTTCCCCAAACTCTCCAAACTTCCCCTGAATATCAAACAGGAATTTGAGCAGAAGAGAAATAAATTTTCCGCAAAAATTGCTTCAAGAGGAAGAAGAAAGGCTGCCCCTATCAAAAAGTCGAGTGCCAATATCAATTGGGTTGCATTATCCAACAGTTGGGAGCCATGAGTAATTTTGGAGGGTGTCTATAACTATTCTGGGGAGTTCCCTGAGTAAGTCTCTGGGGTGCCTTCAACATATTTCTGGTGTACCTTAAGTAAATTCTGCAGGGAGAAAAATATCACCTTTCGAGACAATTTTTCCACACAAGTTTTTTTTTCCTCTAAAACAACTAAAAAGATATAAATCACCATAATAAGTACAAAAATAAGCACTAACAAAATAGATAATTGAGATCAAATCAGACACAAAAAATGTGTTTATCATAGTCCAAAGGTCCGTGTACTTGATTGTATAGAAGAGTTCTTGAACGATCTTAAAAAATCAATATCCCATATCTATCTAGTCATATCCGAATTAAGAGGATCTGAATTCAATGAAGTCTGAACTTTCAATCTATCTTTCAAGATATGAAATTAACGAGAACAAGTCATGTTGTTGATCTCGAACAATAAGGACTTAAACTATCTAGATTAATTCATGTACTACTTTTGTTATTCCTATATAAAGATAAACAATATAATGCGGAAAAGAAAAAACACAAGGCACCAGAAATTTTGTTAACGAGAAAAATTGCATCTGCAGAAAAATCCCTGGACCTCGTCTAGCATGAAAAACACACTTTATTAAACCGTTTCAGACACTAGCTTACTATCAAACTTCGGACTGGAATGTAGTTGATACATAATTAACCTCAAAGCAATTCAACTACAGTCGTGTTCCCTGCGTCTCTTGAACCTCGCAAGATTTTACGCACTTGATATTCTTAGATGACATCCTTTACGACCGAAGAATTGCTTCAACCTCAGTGAAGATTTTTGATACATGTCTGACACTAACAGAAAATCCTATTTGATTTTTCTTTTGATATATTTCATAGGTTTGGAAACCTGTTTACAGTAGAAAAAGTTTAGCAAACCTCGCGAATCCAGAATGCTTCCACTCTGTTAGCAGAGAAGCCAAGATTACTAACCAAATCTCAAGAAAAATCCAAACAAATCAAATAATAGTGTTGATATCTATCCTGAGGAATTACAAAGTTTGAGACGAACAGAACTTTGTGATTTCTATGTATGTTGTTCCTGATCTAAATCTCGTAAATTTCGGTGACCGGTAGAACAAGATCCAGATACAAGAACTATCAGGTAAAAAGATAGTGTTACCGGGCTTCACGAATTTCTATGTGAAGTCTTCAAAGTCGTAACCTAGAATATAATATTATGAAGAACCTATTAGGACACAAGTATGTCGTGGATTAAGAAATCATGTTGCAAGTGTCTCTGTATTTATATATGTTCAATACTTCAGATAGCTTGGAATTCAAGATAAGGTTAGCTTGATATCCATGCAAACACTTACCCATTTTAGATGAAATTCTTATTAGGAATTCTTGTAATCATGTGAAAAGTCTGCCTTGAAATTGCACAGAAGAATGCGCGCTATGCTCTAGGGTTCTGGAACCGTACACAATGAAAGTCCATAACGAAAAGTGAACCTACGAAATTACTAGCACTAGCAGTGTTCAATAACACTGTGATTTTGAGAATAAAGTTGTCGTACAAGTATTTATGAGAGTTGTGCAAAAGAAAACATTGTCATATAGAATAGTTTGTGACCTTCTAATAATACTGAAACTGGACAAATTTGCAAACCGGGTTCTTAAACCACTAGAAGTTCGCGAATTCAGGTGAACCGGGTTTGTAAACCTTGGCAGTTCGCGAAGTCGGTTAGTAGGGGTTTGCGAACCTTCCTTATTCCCGAACTTCAGATGTAAGGGGTTGCACACCTATACAGTTCACGGAATTAAACTAACTAGGTAATACATACATGTGTACCTTGCGCCAAGCAGTTTTAAATTCTCATTATTCAATTTAATACATTCTCAATAGTTATAGATAGAATAAAATCTTGAGGATTATCCGCGACTGACAATGGTTGATTAACATCTTTACTAAGTTCATGCATGAAACTCCACAACTCTTTTTGAGGATCGGTATATGTGGAACCATACATAAAAGATACTATAAGTTCAGCAGCAGAACCAATGTCACAGCTAATAATATCCTTCCCAAAAAAATGATTTTTTTGTTACTTCAACTAATATGGATTCCGGTAATGTTGAAGATATTGTTGCTGATGCTAGGTCAGGAAAGAGACAAAGAAGTTTATGCCTTGAACAGTGGCATTGTTCTGACTCAAGCTCTTCCAAATTTCGCTAATGGCAAGCAATCACTGTGACTCACAAACAACAGAAAATGGCACAAATATGGACAGTCATGAAATCAACATTAAGGGGTTAAGGTATTTTCTAAACAAATTCAAAAAAAATTATTTTCCTCTGGTTTCGTTTTTACTCAAAAATGAAACTCTTAGCTTGGAATGTTCAAGAAATTGCAAACAAGTTCACTGAACAACAATTTCATAATCATGTTAAAACCCAAAACCCTGATTTCATATTCTTATGTGGAACCAACATTAGTGAGAATAGGATAATATTTTTTGTTCAATTTCATTACCATAATTATGAGTGCACTAATAGGAAATGATTCTTTATCCCAGCTATTAATGAAAGTGACCCTTCGTAGAGGAGAAGGACGATTATGTTTTTTCTATCAAACAATGTTTTACTTATATCCAAAATTTGAAAAATGAGGTCAATCATGAGCAATGATCGTGGTCAATTTCCACAAAAATGACGATAGTTTGATAGTTTTGGTGAAGAATACTTTTGAAAATGGAGTTTTACAGTCCAGTTATAACGACCATTGTTTTGCTACCCAACCCATGAAATAAAAGAGGGGGGGAACGCCAAAAAAACGGTCAAAACATACGATTATTATCTATAGAATACACAAACTTTAACCCTTAAGTATTAGTGTTTAAACTTTTATATACATACGTACGTAAATGGATTAGTAGAAAATTTAAAGTCGTTGTTAATCTAATATATTGTTACCTAACCATGGAAATATTTGATAAGAAAAATAAATCATAATACTCACCAACAGAGTACACAAGTCTGTACCATAACTACTAGATTACTGCTTCAGCAGTGTTGGGATGATCAAAGTAGGGGGGCTTGTTTTTTGTGACGCAATTTTTAACGGCTTTTGCAGCAATATCTGTAACAGTGATTTTATAACATTTATAGGCGTTATATTCGTGTAACACTTATATTGTAACAATTGTGTAACATATTTTGTAACATTTCTATAACAGTTTTGGATCTGATGGCTGAATTTTGCTGGCAATCAACGATCAAGATTAAAATTAAAAGTTTAGGTGACGGTTTTTTGACCATTTGCATGCCCTATTAGCCGTCAATTGGATCGACTTACATTCGTTTTCATCGCTCCTAACCGTAGTCGGGGACGATAACTCTACGATTGTTGACTCAATTTCGAGAAAAAACTATCGATACCCATTCAATTGAATCGATTAAAAATGAAAAAAAAAAAACGTTTCAAGCAATGCATTTTTAGGACCATAGTGACAATATAGAAGGGACTCCCTTCGGTCGTCCCGATTATCCCTCGGGTCCCGAAAGAGTCACGTTCCTAGAAGATTAGTCGGAAATTCGCCCGATAAATCATTATGTCTTAGATACAATAGTATTCTTTAGTCTTCCAATTATGAAAAGTACCTTTTTCCGATGAACAAGTTACCAAAAATGTGTTGCAAGTTGTTGCGATAAGGCCAAGCATTATGGTGCCCTATTTCCCTTCCATGTCCCTCATATGTAGGTAAAAACCAAAAGATTCATCCACTATGATCTCCCATATCCTACTTATCCTTCCCTACTACTCAAAGTGAATCAGATCTGATTCCGCTTGTAGGGAAGGAAAATGACACGGAAACTCACTAATACTTAGTTTCCGTAACATTCCGTTTCTGGTTTTCCTAGTTTTACCCTAAAACTTTCTTTTTCACTCATTTTTTTTATTAATTTTTTTTTTTACCTATTATATTTCCTTTTTACTCTAAATTATCTTTTTACCTACACAAATATTCCAACGTAAAAAAAAATGGATAGAAAGAAACGGATACTCAGTTACTGTTTGGCACTATTCACGCGGAATCTCATGTAGGGAAAGAATAAAAAGGCACCGTAGTGATGCTACCTTTCCCTTCCCTTTATTCGGGGGATGGGAAAGGGATGCCCTCTCCCAAAGTGGTCCACGAGTTCAAGACTTTTGAAGTAATCAATGAATGCTGGAACCGCGCATGCCAAATAAAGTATTGCCATAAGGGTACAATTCCGGAAGTCCTATGCGTCTTTTGTGTTGGCCTGGGATATCAAACTAATTTCTATGCGGAGGTTTGTCCCGTTATTTATGGTGCGATGTTGGCTAAAAGATGGAACGTTAAAAATCTTTGTGTTCGCTCTGACTCGGTGAGTTGCATTCAAGCTTTCCCGGAGGATCATTTGCCTTGGCAGCTAAAATAGAAGTGAAGGATGGCTAGTTTTTTCTATGATAATATTCGATATGTCCATAGCTATAGGGAAGTTAACTTTTCAACTGATACTTCGGCCAAACAAACATATTTGTTGGCCGAGGATATTTTTGAGTTTTTTGAGGATAGGCCAGACTTCATTGAATCTGTTGAATGGTCTGATAGGGTTTATTTTCGCTTTTGTTAGGTTTTTTCTAGTGATTGCCTCACGGCTATGCACTAGTAAGACCTAGTCCTTCATAATTTTCGCTTTTTTAATATATTGTTGACCAAGTAAAAAAAAAAAAAGGGTGCAATTCGGTAACTTTGACTAATTGAATCAGCATCAACCCATTTGGCTTATTATCGGTTAAATCCAGTTGTTTCAATTCAACGACAAACATTCTGGGATTCGGAGCTGCTTCTTGCAATAATGACCAGATACAATCAAATGTTCTAAAGTTGTTATAACTACTTCCAACGCAACAAAACTAAATGTTGCAATGCCAATAATAACACAGTACTAGAGTGAGACTAATACAAGCAAACAATCTCTAAGAATTCTTACGCCAGACTAAAGATAAATACAAAGAGGAACTGTTGTGATTTAGACCATGAATTATAACTCCTTTGATGCAGGTAGCTAATCCAATTCACCTCCACATATCCCAGCAAGCATCCCCTGCATTTTCACAGAAGAGAACAAAACCCATAACAAGAGTATCACTATTCAATGAACATGCATAAACAAAACTAGTTCACAAGATGGCAATTATAGACAAACATGTTGAAAATCATGAAACACCACAATATTCTTCATCACTTTTACTAAGCGCCGCTTAAGAGATTGGATACGTTTCTTCTTTTAACAATAAAAAAGCTCAACATGTTAGCTAATCAGTGCTTCCTTTGATTTGATGCTATAAGGGTATATAATATGGTCATGTTGCATTAGCAATAAACAATGTTAAAATCATGTTGGCACATAAACAACATATGTATACAGACAGTAAAGACCATACTTACAGTGGAGATATTTGCGCTTTATGTAGATCTGATGATGTTTAGGAAAGAAGAAGAATATTTAGGAAGTTGCCTCGTAAAGGGAAGAAGTGAGGCTGACACAGCATGACCTAGCTCAAGGTAGTATTATGGTGTCAACATTTGTAAACAAAGTGCATCTGCTCAACTATCAAAACCTAGATCATGCTGGCAGCTTCACTTGTTCCGTTAAGACATAAACTTGCAATCCGTACATACACAACTCATTTCTTTTCTCTTAAAAACTTGAAAATGGCAACATATGGATTCTTATCAGGATGGCAAGAAACCCTAGCCAGATGCAGCACCCATGTGACTCACATAGTTGTGTCATCCTATATTTGAAAAAAAATTATGTTACATCCCAAAAGACTGAAAGTAAAGAGAAGATAAACAATGGCAACATGAGATGCAGCTCACCGAGTGACTTATATATAGTTGCATACCTATTTATGAAACAAACAATCATGTACCTTCCAAAAGATTGAAAGAAAAAACTTCATAGATGACATCGGCACAAAAAGGTATTACAAATTAAGAAACGTTTGTTATACTAGCTGTGCAACCTGTTTGTTGCTTTCTCCAATCATAGCTACATATCAAAAAAATCAAACCTAGACGAAGAAAGTTCGGGCACGCCTGTATCTTTTTTGAAGAAACGGTTTGAAAAAAAGGAGTTTATAGATAAATGGGAAAGATTTATGAAGAAACGGTTTGAAACATAGAGAAATAGTAAAATGAAACTTATCAACGAGTCGTTACTCCATTAAAACTGAATAAGTAAGACCACTACTTGTGTGGGGATACTTGAAAAGAAGAGAATTATGTAGAAAACCTAAATATAGATGTTTTGATAACAGATCCTGAGTGAAGGATTTGTTATTTATAGAGAAAATATACTATGAAGGAGAGAGAGAGATGTGATTCATGTGAATGTAAAGAAAGAAAAAGAAAGAGTTAAAAAAAAAAGATGAATCTTGAATCATAAATAAAAGAGTCTGATGAACAACAACACAGCCTAAGCATAACAGCTATGCAGTAGTAGTAGACTTAGTTGTATATAACTGGTAATATTGAGATTATAGGGTTATAGTAATAGTGACTTGAGCTGGGTAGTGGGGGGACACTAGGGCGGCCATGGCAGGTGCTGTACTTTTTTCTTTTACTATATTACATATGGCTTTAGTTTTCTGGGACAGAGTGATGTGCAATTATTGGATCAAAATTTTGTGGGTACCGATGCATTTTTTGTGTTTATGTATGTGAGGCAAAAATGAAGTATGTCAAGTCCTTTCTTTAGTACTAGGGTTCAGCTAGGTTTAATTGCTGAAGACAATTGATGCTCACCTGTGACCTCAGAGCTATCCTTGCTTCATTTATTTATTTTTTTCTTTAACATGCTATAGCTTTAGGTGGCCATGGAGGTACACTGGGTGAGAGAGGAACTCCGGAAAGGATTACGAAGAGCTAGGTGGCTAGGTCACACATAAATAAAAGAAATATGACCCATGAGGAAAATAATGTACCTCAATGTTGATTAACCGAAGAGCTCTGGGCCTCTGACCTTTGCTAAAGTTTGTTTGCCTTTGTTACAAGAAGAACGTTATTTTGGGGACCCTTATTTTTTTTAGGGGGACCATGGTGTTTTAAGGCACCCGACCATACAATGTTAAGGGCTGTCCTAAAAATTGTGAGATTACTAATTTTCCCTTTACTCTAATTGCAATTAACCCTAATCTAATAACCGTAATTAACTTAATCTAATACATAAACGATTTCTAACCTAGCTGCACCCAAAAACAAAAAGAAAAAACAGTTTGTTCTCCTCTCCTACTTCCTGTTCTTCTCTTCTTCCCCATTTCAACATCGTTTTCATCGATTAATCGTCGATTCATAAAATTTTCATCGTCGATTAATCAATCGAGTATAAGAATGGTGCTTCGAAAGCAAACCAAACGAGTCGCAGGAAAAGGTCCCCCATTAGGACATCTAGCAAATCAGAAAAGTTCATTGGAGATTCACAAAGAAGTGGAACTGGAAGGTGAATTGGAGATTCAACCCGAAGTGGTCATGGGGAAGATCCGCAGGTATTTTTAACCAAACCCATTAGTTTTAATTTGATTTTGATTCGTTTAATTGAATAGAAATCATCAAAATAGGGTTCGAATGTAAGTAACGGTGTTGGGTTCGGTTAGGCGTTGTAACACAAAAACCCTGGTTTGTTAACCGAACTTCGTAGAACGAAGAACACGAAGAACAGTTCGGTTGAATAGGAATTAACACTATGTAACCGAACTTGTATTTCGGTTGTTTTGCATATTTTTCAAAAACCATCTCCTAACCGAACTCTTCCCATTTTACAAAATGAAAATAATTTCCCTTGCAACCGAACTCTCCTAATTTAGTCACTATTTTGAGTTCTCAGTTAATCGAACTTTGTCAAATATTTTCGGTTAGTTCGCACAATGTTTAAAAACAATTTGGTAACCGAACTAAAAACATTACAAAAAAAAAAAAAAAAAATGTAACCGAACTGCTCTTATTTTCCCACTATGTTGAATTCTCATTTAACCGAACTCTATGAATTATGTTCGGTTGGTTCGCAATTTTTTGTTTAGCCAACTACTAACCGAACTCGTTGCTAATTGCATACAAGTTGAGTTCGGTTTGTTCGCAAGAAAAAGGACAAACCGAACTCTTCCCTAATTTCATATAATTTTGAGTTCGGTTCTTTAGCAAAATAGTTGTACCAACCGAACTCTACCCTGTAACAGAATTCTGATTTAGTCAATCATTTATCGGTGAAGCTAATATCTTTTGTTTTCTTGATTAGGGGTAGATGAACAAAATCAAACCAACCTTCACTGGAAGAACTAAGAACTCCCACTCCTCGAGGCCAAAAATACTTAGGTTTCAATAAGCGTGGAACCAAATATGTTAAGCATGGAGGTGGGTCATCACCGGGTGTTGTCATCCAAGATGATGTCAATAGAGATAATGTTAACCATGTAATCCAACAAGTTCATGAACAGATTGTGGAAGAGATGGGTGGAGATGACAATGATGACAGTGAAGAAGATGGAGATAATGAAGATGATGAGTCAGAGGAGGAACCACCCGAATAAGGAGGAAATTGAGATGAACAAGGAGATGACAATGATGACAATAAAGAAGATGGAGATAATGAAGATGATGAATTAGAGGATGAAGAGGAAGACGAACAATTAGAAATAGTTAAAAAACCTAGAAAAACCCCTAAAAAGCCTTGTGCTAGATATGCATACATTCCTGATGATAATTTGTGTTTGCCGCCAAAGAACCCAACTTATGGTACTCCAAGAGATGGAGGGGAGGTATTGATTGGCTACAAAAACTCATGGGCTGCCAAGATTTATGCTACAAAGGTATTGAATCTTATACATGAATATTTCTTTGTCAGTTTTTTATATTTTGACATATATTTTTCGGTATATATTAGTTTATAAGATATGATGTTGTATTTGTAGGATCATAATAATGTTGTTCGTATTTTGAAACGTCAAAAGAAAAAGAAATGGAATATAGGAAATGAGTGTGATGAGGTTAGGTTGGCGATATTTGATTGTGTGCTATGGAACGCGATAAAACATACGCACCAAAAATTTGATGTTTTCACTGTTTCTGCATTTGCCGAGAGGGTTTATCCAACCTTTCATCTACCGTTTGGCGAGATGGAAATAACTCCTGATGATTGCAAGAGAATTACAGGCCTACCAATTTCCGGAACAAGTGTTCGAGATGGGTACGATCCCTCAATGAGTTATGAACTTCTCGAAAAGTTGGTGGAAATGTGTCTAGGATGGAGCACTGACAAGGCACAATGTGAGTTTAGACGAGCTGCAAAAGAGCCTGATGAAGGTGATGAGTATAATGAGTTCAACCAAGACCGGTCTTACAAGAAGAAGTTGAAAAGGATCAAGTTGAAAGTCTTGTTTGATGAGTTTGGAGGAACGAAAGATTTGGTTGCTAAAGGAAAGTTGGTCATGACAGAGGAGAAGATTAAACACCATGTGACTGCTTATTTGTTATATCAACTAGGAACCATTTTCTTCCCCGATACTTCAGGTCACGTGGTAAATGCCCATTACCTCCAGCTATTGGACCCCCTTGATGAGGTTAACAACTACTGTTGGGGAATTGCGGTTCTATCGTTCGTCCAAGCGGAGCTCAGAAAAGCTTCGAGGCTTAAGAGTTTATATTTTGGAGGCTTATACACCCTTGTTCAGGTACCCCGTTAAATTATCCTTTGGTTTTCCAAGATATATTTGCTATGTGAATGAATGTATTTTGATACTAATGAAGATATATTTACTAATCATATTTGTGGTTTCTTCTCATAGGTTTGGGTGTACGACCACTTCCCTAAACTTAAATTGGATTATGCTCACACTCCTTGGCCTTATGGAAAGTCTACAGCTGGTAAATATGAATTTTTGGACTCCAAGGAAAATGGTAAGAAAAATAAGTTGTTGAGAGAGACATTGGATAATGCAACGGTTGAAGATGTGGTTTTCCATCCATACAAGCTTCAATCAGATGAATAAGAGGAAGATGTTGAGGTTGTTGATTTTTTACCTATTTCGGGTTATAATGGCCCGTTGTTTTATCCTGGCGGTTGTACAATGGATAATCCTCGAAGAGTAATGAGACAATTATCTTGTGTCCAACGTGTCCCAGCAGAGGACAAATTCAAATTCAAGGTGAAGAAGCGGGGAACTAAGAACACCGAAAAGAATTTGGTTCCAAAATACGATCCTGCTCCATCAGTGGACGAATGGAACAACTCTCAGGATTATCATATTCCACTTGCAGAGTTAGAAGATTGTTATGGTGATCCAAATGCTGCTGAAGAGGGGTATCTGGAATGGTATGAAAATTTTTCTCATCCTCGTGTAATAAACACACAACAACAAGCCCGTGTTGAGAAAGCAAAATCGAAGGCAGTGGAGAAAGAGGCCCAGAAAATTATGAAGCATACCCCTACCTGTGGTGATGAGGCTTTGATCTTATGGAATTTGGCGGTAAGATATTTACTCTTATTTTTCCTTTTCATAATGTTATAAAAGTATGAAGCATACCTCATTTTTACTCTTGTTTTTGCTTTTACAAACATAGAAAATTTATACTTGTTTATGATTTTCATTGAAAAAAGGTGAAGTCAAGTGCTAAATTGTTGAAGAAAATGATGTCAAAAATCCGTAGTGGAGAGCCGATGAACACTACTGAACAAATGGAACTCTACAAACAATGGACAAATGTTTTTTCACCCAACACAGTTGATCAAATCCATAGCATGTCAATGAAGAGGGGTCAACGAGAAGGGGAAGGTTCAAGTCGGATGGTTGAACAACAAAGAAGTGGAGATGACACTCCTAGTGACGAAGGATGAGCTAAAGCTCCTAAACGCAAGGGTAGAAAAGTGTCACGTAGTAGTCGTCGTCAATGAGTGATTGCAACAATTAGTAATTTGGTTTTTTATGTTTGGAACACCTTTTTATTCAGGATTTGGTAGTTTGTTCTCTTATGCTTGGAATACCTCTTTATTGCGGATTTTGTAGTTTGTTTTCTTAGTTATGTGGATTAGCAAACGAATTTCATGATTTTTTTTTTAATTTGTGTCTGAGTTCGGTTACATAGTTTAAAGATCGTAAGGGACCGAACTTTTTTTTGTGTTTGAGTTTGGTTGGATCGCAATTTTAAGATACAACCGAACTCAACACTACCAAAAATATGAGAAGCTTCAGAAGAAGATTCGTTTACATAGTATAAAACAGCAGGTAACCGAACAAGTTTGTTCGGTTACCAGAGAAAACATTTTTTTCAACCGAACTCTGGGGTTCGAAAAAAAAAGTGTTGTTCGGTTACCTGTACAAATTTACCAGGTAACCGAATGAAACTATTGAACTTCAAAAAATTTGTTAGAGTGTGGAGTTCGGTTACATCCAAAAAATTTACTAACCGAACTAAATGATTGACCAAATAGTGTACTTGATCTGACTCAAGTAACGGTTATTTTTAAGTCCATTATACACCCCAATGCTATATATATGGGTCTAATGCTTCATTTTTTGTTATACCATTTCATAAAAATGGCATTTTCTAGTCATAAATTTACTTTAGAAGAAGATCTTTCTATTTGTAGAAACTACGTACTGTGCTTTCCAAAGAGGGGTGAAGAACAAAGAATGCATGGTCGGATGAGTAATGGTTTTTGGGGGAAAATTCATGATAAATTCTGCGATGACACAGGTAACCCTCATAACCTTGAAGATCTATCTTTGTTCATTCGATTTGAAAAGATTCAAGAAAGAGTTTTGGATTTTTTGACTTTGTATCGGATTGTTGCGAGGAATCGACTGAGGGGTGAAACATTCGAGGAAATCGTTTTAATGTCAAAGAATGAATGGCGACGATGGAAATTAAAGGATTTCAAATATGAAGATCATTTCCGCATCCTTAGAGACTTTTTCATAATGCGTTTTGGGTATTAAGTCTTTTGTAATTTCATTTCGGCAATGTCCTATAATTTCATTTCCAAGCCGAACTAATGTCTTGTAATAGTTCGGTAATGTTATTTCTTAACCAGACTTATATATTTTTCTTTGCAAACCACAGAAAAATAAATACCAAATGACCCATAATAAATACCAAATACCAAAAACACAATCTTTCATTGTTATGTTGATTTTCAAAGCATACTTAGAACCAAAAAACACCATCTAACTAAAGGTACAATTAATCATTCGCAAGGGAAATACAACCTTGGTGTATAACTATTTCCGATTCCTTCAAATCTTTCCACATTTCCATGTTATGTTCATACATAAGGCACCAACCCAACATTGTGTCGGGGTTAAATTCATTCCAATAAGAGTATGGGAATATCGGAGGCAATGGACAATTGTCTTCTAACCGGAGGGATATAAAATGGTTGTAGTTAATCAACGCAATCACCACTATCCTACGTCTTAGTTGCTCGACACATATGGTTGTTTTCGGAGTGTATGTGAAACTACAACATTTTGAGAACAAGTGAACCACGCAATTGAATGCTTCGGCTATTAAGTGCCCACATATTGGCATGCTCATCCAATGATCCCTTGTGATTTGATTGCCCCCGTGGAGACGACTTTTATACTTAACAAACTGCACATTGAGACTAGCATCCCCATCGGACAACATTGTCTTGTAAAAATCCGGTTTCTCCTTTAGCTTCATCAACAACCTTTGACGGGCATAAGTGATTTGATTACCATTATATAGCTTGGCACCTTGAGTGAAAGTCCCTAGTTATTGTACGACAACTTGGAAATCGCAATTACCATCCGCAAGGACGTCATTGGTGGTTATGACGTAATCTCTAATGTAAGGAGGTAGCTCTTCCAGGAACCTTTTCTCAACAGGAGGGGCAGTCATATCAATTGGACTAGGTTGAGAGTGTAACATCGGTCCTTTTTTATTCATATCCCGTTCACTTGTCTCTCCCTTTTCAACAATATTACTAGCCCTTTTCTTACAATCTTCTTGGTACTTAGCCGCGGTATGCTCATGCTGCGAAGGATCTCTAGTAAAAGGGGTCATTTCACTTTTCCTCTTACCCAAAACCTTTGCATATTCTCTGACTTGTTTTTTTGTTTCTTTGGTTGCTGGCCTACCTTTGGCGTTGCCTTTATTCGGTTCTTGCACATTTTCTGAAGTGTGCGGATAAACGATTGGCCGCATGTCTCCCAAAAGATTTTCCTTTCGAGTTTTTTCATGTTCCGGTACCTCTCGATAACGACTCTTCCCATTTCATTGTCACCAAACTCTTCTCCGACATCGCCCTTGGGAGGAGGAACAAAACTTAAGTGTTGCCAATGTGGATCTATATCGCTTAAAGGGATTATGCCATGTTCATACTTAACTATCATGTGGCGACAAATGAGCCCCAAAGACTTCATCATGTTGCAAAAACACACCTCGTCCGGCATGGTTCCCCATATGCGGATCAAATTCACCTCAACCAATAACCTATTAATGCAAGCATGCGAAACATTATAGTGGAGTCCCTTAAAAAACCGAAGGTCCTCCATTTTCAGGATGTTACCACCTTTGTCTTCAATCTTTTTGTACTTCATGATGCGGTTTTTTTGAAACTTCTCTTTAATTCTATCAATCTCGCGGTTGAAGTAACATCCATAGCGTTAAACACAACCACAAAATTATCAACAATCCAAAGAGATTTTTCTTCAACCGGTGGTCAGCCGATTCTACCAAACTTGTCGCTTGATTCCCAAAGTGTTTATGGTGGTTGGTAAAAGCATAAAAAAAGCGCTCTTTATGCGGTTCCAACCATTGCTCGACCACATACATTACAATATCATCAGGATATTCGGGGCTACACCAATGCTCAATAAATTCGGCAAGATTTAGATTATATTTGTCTTCGGTGAGAGACCAAGTCAAAGCCTCCCATTCCCCGGAGAAAGAAACCCATTTAACATGATTTATGGTGTATTGTTCATCTAATGCCTCTTTTGCATTAGCTTGTTCATCTTCCGGTAGCTTACTAATATCTTCGAATGCTTTCCTCTTAGGTGGAAATTTGTTAGGCTTGCACTTATTCATCACATTGCACCATATATGAAATGTACAAAGCATATTATGTGCCAATGGGAAGACTCTCTCTATTGCATTCATCAATGCTACTTCATTTTCTGTCAATATAACCCCAGGGATATCATCATCTCGGTAGATCGCCTTCAATTG
The DNA here is from genome assembly GCA_023529315.1 of Papaver bracteatum. Taxonomy (NCBI): domain Eukaryota; kingdom Viridiplantae; phylum Streptophyta; class Magnoliopsida; order Ranunculales; family Papaveraceae; genus Papaver; species Papaver bracteatum. Next base: position 90,764 of record JAJJWX010000614.1, read on the forward strand.
TTGTAGCGCCCACCTATAACTTGGTTCTTGCTCGTCCTTTAGAAGAAGAAAAAAGCAATGGTAAAAGGTGACTTCGTCGACGTACGACCAACAATGTTCAACAATGGCATCTCGTATTTGTTTGCCTTGTAAGTGCAATTCATTATAAGAACTTCATGGAAGCATTGAGCCAGTTGAACACTCTTCGGATGAGCAATGAAGAGATGAGTTATTTCTTCACCCGGACCTACCTTCTTTTGAACCGCGTAGCCTTTCTCTTGAGCCAACAAAAACAATTGTTGCATGACTTTTCTATCCTTCCATTCATTCCTTTTAATTGTCTCAATTGCATTGTAAATGGTGGACGAAGATGATACGTTATCCTTGTTATCATCCTTTAATAAGCGAAGCATAACAAGTGGTGAAATACGCAGTCTCCTATACTTAGCTATTTTCTCCTTTTCTTGAGGAGTGAGCCTTGCGTCCATTGCATGTCCTTCAAGATCCTCCGGACGAGGGTGGTTGTGATGACCTACCACCTTATCCATCGATAGAACCCATCCTTTCCTTTGTTTTGAGTAACTAAAAACTAGCTTGAACGGACATTTAATTTTCTTTGAGCACGCTGTGTTCTTCCTCGTCGTCTTTCCTTTATACTCATACCCCTTCCTCTTGTGGCTAGCATCCGGATCTCCACTTCTCTCGCAAACCATTTCAAGACGAGTTTTGCTTTCTTTTCCATTCAAAACTAATACGCACATGGCTATCTTGGCATGCTCTGTAGCCAATTCTTCGCATCAATAGGTTTATCAAATACCAAATCATTGACATAGTGATAGGAGGTATCTTCGTACAACATACCATCTGGAGAAGGTTGATCATCCATTGGTATAGGTTGGCATTAAATCTACAAGAAATGGAACAACATCAATTGCAATCACAAACGAATTCGGTAAAAAAATAATTTTATCGCGTAAACCGAACTCCGGGTTCGGTGAAGAAAGCAAGATGACATGTAACCGAACATATAAAGTATATGAAGTTCGGTTACAATTTTTTTTACCCAGGTCACCGAATATAACTCTGAAACTATTCATTTTTTTTTTGTTTGATAAGTTCGGTTAGTTATGCTCTTGGGATCAAGTTTGCGAAATAACCGAACCTATTAGACTTAGTCTACTCTTATATTTTGTACAGTCCGGTTAGATAGTGGATTTACTTGAAGTGTGCGAAAAAAACGAACTTTGTTTGCTAAGTTAAATCTTAGTTTTACGTCAAGTTCAGTTGGTTAATAGTTGTGAAGCAACCGAACTTTGTACATTAAGTTAAATCTTAAATTTACGTTAAGTTCGGTTTGTTATTGATTGCGAACCAACCGAACGTTTTGCACAAAATAAAATCTTATTTTACCTAAAGTTCGGTTAGTTCATTGGTTGCTAAACAACCAAACATTACTCTGGAATCCATCAAACTTCCATTAATACAGAGTTCGGTTACATGCGTGTTTGGCTAAAGTAACCGAACTACACTTCCAGATGAGTTCGGTTAGCTGTTCTTCACATTTCGTAACCGAACTACTTCAAAATTTTACATTTGGTTTGAAAATTTGGAGCAATTCAACCAACATTAGCTAAGTTTGGAGCATACCTGGATACCCAAATGTTCTTCCTCCGGATGTGGTTGATAAAATCCATCATTTACATCTTGAGATTGAGTTTGGGGAAGAATACATTCGCCATCTAACAAATAACTCATATCTGGATCATTGTGAACATTAAAAAATACTCTAGGAGTTGATGGAGATGAAGAATCTGATGAGCTTTCATCACTTGAATTACCGAAGTTAGTGAATTGGAATTTTTTTTTATTTTCCATGGTTTTCTCCTTCTTCTTCTCTAACTTTACTCTCTACAAAATTCAATTTCTTTTTTAATAACTCATCTTTTAATTTAATCTCACTAATCAGTTTTTTCTTAATCATTTCAATTATGATTTCAGTAATCAAAACCAAAAAATAATTAAAAGGATAGTTTAAGTATTTAAAAAAAAAAATGGATAAAAACTGCCCTACCCAAAATAAAACCATAATCCCAAAAAAACAAGAGTCCCAAAATAACGTTCTATAAGAACTACCACAGGTCCACAACAAGCTTTCGAGATTACATCTGCGGGGAAACTTCTCAAATCCACTCAAATGTCGGCAGTTTCCCCCTCCATTTTCAACTTCGTTATCCTTACTAGTTTGCATAATCCAACATGTGATTCGTCATGCCCACGTAAAGTACACTTCAATACGCGAGCGAGGCCTAGGGTGTTGCTTTTTGTTTGAACCATTTGCAAGACAGATATTTCATATTTATGCTAAATTAAATTGACCTTTGCTTTGGAGATGTAAAACACCGGTAAGTTATTCTCAAGCTCACCGTTGATATAAATACTATTCATGCTTCACTTACTGACCTGAACAACAAAACTTATATTTCTCAACCGAGAATGTTGATTCTTATTTAGCCTTTTCTTATTTCAGTTGCACAAGAGAACCAAGTATATATATTCACATTGCAAAATATTATTGTTTAGAACCTAAGGTGTTTGTTTCTATGAATATTTTTGGTGGGGTGCCTATAGCTCAACTTGTGATCTAGTTAATCAATTGGTTAGTACATATAATAGTAGGTTGGTATCCGGTGGTTGCATGCGTACCTCTTTTAATTCACGCGCGTGTCAAAGACCAAGTACTTTCTCTCATTTAGAGTTATCATATATGAATTGCGTTTCCTCCCTTGCCAAGATCGATAATTAGCGTTTCCTCCCAAAAAAGATTGAAATTGGTGTTTCCTCTTATCGTTAGGAATTTCATCCACCGTTCGGTTAGCTGAGTCAGCATTTGTGCACGCGTGGCAGAAATTGTACAGTGTTTCATCACCTTCCCAAAATGCCCTCGACTAAAAACAAACTAGATACACGTGTATAACATGTGATTCACAAGATCTGTCGGTTCTGCATATGTCAAAAAATGAGCTGTGATTAACAACTTACTTTTCCGTACACCTATTAGATTAGAACACGCGTCTCTGTCTCTCCAACTACCACCTATATCGAGCGGGAAAAGACATGAGAGAGTAAAAACCCTAAAATTAGTTGCAGAGAAGAGGAAAAAAAAATCCCCAAATTGAGTTTTACTCAATTTTAGGTTTAGATCGAAGAGAAGAAGATATTATTGCAATAGAAAGACGACTAGTGATTGGGTTTGTTCAATTTCTTCAGATATGCGACGAATCACCCAAGGTTGTGAGTATTATGTTTTGTAGGGTTTTTCTTTTCTTTTTTAATTTCCAGTTTCTTTATTGATGTTCTTTAATCGTTTGGGGAATAAGGTATGATATAAACAACGTTATTGTGTTGCATGATTATGTTTTTAGGGTTTGATATAGATTACGTTTTTAGGGTTTGATTTTTATGCATGATTTAGGCAACGATTCAGTGAGTTTCATTAAGGTTTGTTTGTTTTTGTTTTTTTTTATTATTAAACTGTGGATAGTTGATTCTTGATGCTATTGTTAGAAGTTTGGTCTTTGATTAAAGGGTTCCTGAAAATGCGGGGGTACCAAATACACCACCAACTTTTTTTTAGGCAACCTGTATAGACTAAACTCAAATACAATTCCTAGACTTACAACCTAATGAATCTCAATTAGGAATTTATGAAGAGTTTATATCTCTTACTCTCACAATCAATCTATATTCGGAAATAAGTCCGTGAACCTGATTACTCCGAAAGAGTTCTTGGACGATTTCAAAGATTAATATCCAAGATCAATCAAGTCGTATCCAACAATTACGATGGATGTATCTACTTTGATTGATTTACGTACAACCTGTGATATTTCATTATAAAGATAAACAATATAATGCGAAAAATGAAATAACACAGACACCAGAAATTTTGTTAACGAGGAAACCGCAAATGCAGGAAAACCTCGGGACCTTGTCCAGATTTGAACACCAAACTATATTAAGCCACTACAGACTCTAGCCTACCACGAAAACTTCGGACCGGAATGTAGTTGATATCGAATTTACCGTTACAGCGATTCAGTTACAGTTGCGCCCCTTACGCCTCTAGAATCTCTCAAGACTACGCGTAATTGATTCCCTTAGCTGACGTCCTTTACAACCTAAGGGTTGCTTCAACTCAATTGAAGATTTTAAACCAATCTGCCTCCCACAGATAATCACATATGTGATTTTTGTTCTAATCAAAGATCAAGGTGAGATAGGAAATCGATTGCAATAAAAAAAATCTAGCAAACCTCAAAATCCGGTACTTACAATTCCCTAAGAACATCCTAAATTATTATTCACCTCACAAGTAATTCCTACTTCGATTTCAACAAGTAAAGTCTCAACAATCAGTAGCAAAATCAAGGTACACGAACTATCAAGATAAAGATAGTTGGACCTGGCTTCACGAATTCCTAGGTGAAGTCTTTTTTAGTCGCTAAACCTAAATAGGTTTAAAGGAGATGACGACTTTAATTTATAACTAGGACACACAAGAATAGTGTCAGGGATTCAAAGATCCCAATTGCTTGGGGTTCTCCTAATATATACTTTTAAGATCAAGGTTGATTTAGATTTAAGCTAAGGTACCTTTGGAATCAAGCAATAAATAATCATCGTTAGATGAAAAACTTGACTTGAGATTAAAATAACAGAATATACACTCTGGTTAGGATGAACCGTAACCGAACCGTGTACAATGACTTATTCATGAAAGGTTAGTCGAAAGTATCTAGGTGAACTGTAAGCTCAACCATTTTCATATAACACTTTAGACTTTAATCTTGAGTCACAACCATAGGTTATAATGTGATCAAATATGTCTAAATAATGTTTTTAGAGAGTTGTTCAAATGTCATTCATCTCATAGATATAATTTTGATGCATCTGAAAATATACAACATGGTAAGTATGTATACCTAGTATGTGTATTGTATTCATGTTCGTGAGAATTTTTGTCATGGTACGTGCATCGAGTGTATATACCCTAAAGACAAAAACGGGTTCAGGAGTCATCAAATCTTTTTCGGTTTGCATACTGGGTATGCGTACCATCTTGGTTCAGGAGTCAGCAGATCTTTTCTGGTTTGCATACTGGGTATGTACTATCATGTTCATACCTAATGAATTTGGTTAAAAACAATTTATTAATTATGACCTTAATTATGATTCAATCATTTGAAAATATCCTGGAACAAAGATATGTGTCATTCGGGAATGTTTCAAATTGATTATTAGAGAGATATAGAACTATTGTAAATCTGGATACAAGACAATATGCATACCCGTTCACATACTGGCACAACTGTTATAGGTCCGGAGCCGCAGTACATGTACCTAGTACACGTACTGGCGTTTTTATAGTTCGACAACGACTTTTGGTACGCATACCCGGTATGCACACCTTAAAAAGTCTGTTGACCCGTGTTTAACTCAGCATCATTGTTGTTCAATATCCGTAGCGATAAAAACTTTGGAAACAATTATTCTCAATCTTCGTTATACAGAAACATAATATAATTATCTTCTTCAAAGTTAAATTGTTTCACAACTTCGAAGTAATAATACGATGATATGTTTCTCCCTCTTAGTCGATACTTACATCTTTTGCATAATAGGTGAAATGTATTGATATTGATTCACTCACCCTTACATAATGATCCACATAAACCATATGTATGTAGTGAGAAACTCCTAATTAATTCTCCCCCTTTTTGTCAATAAAAATTCTCCCCCTTTTTAACTAGACTTCGTTTTAAAAGAGAATTTGGTTACTGACCAGGGCTGGAAGGAGGAGCAGTTTTTTTTTTTTTTTAATTATTTTCTCTTTTTCTTTAGCTAAGTAGATGGAGGAGGACTTGGCGAAGATGACGCAGGGTATATGGTGTATACTGTCTGAACAATGGTGAGAGCCATTAGGAAAATAGCTGCGAGAACGGAAAGAACGGCCCATGGGCTTCTAAAGTAGGTATGAATGAGGTTAGCACGCCATTCATTCCACTTCTTCTTGCAGTAGTCACTCACCTCCTTGTGCACGTAGTCTAGACTATCATCTGGCGCCACATCCTTGGACAGCTTTGCAACTTCCTTGTCACTCCCAAGCGCATTTTTTATTATTCCTTTAGAGTGGAGGAGACTAACATCCTTGGATGAATCGATGATTCTGTCCATGAAGAAAATGCAAGCATTAACCTCACTTCCTTCTCCTACATGGAACCTTTCGTAGGCAATTAGGTTCAGAAAAGTGGATTCAGTAGTGTCATCCACCATAATCTTTGGTAGTCGCAGGACTCCACAACGAAAGGAGACATCCGTCAGTTTGGCGGTCTTACTAGTCTTGAAACATATTCCAGCCTCGTAAAGCTCCCTTGCTGAACGGATGATATCCACTTTAAAGACTTAAAGGAACACATATCAACTTTAATTTAGATGATATCACAGAGTATAAAATACTCAGCGTCTCATCTGGGATATTTAAGATACAAGCATCCCCTTTATATTTCTTATCCACTCTCCCCACAAAGATATAACAATTAAGCACAAGTTCAATTAAGAACTCTCCCCCATTTGATTTCATTCCAAAGAAAAAAACATGAGTTACCTTACTTTCATAAAAATAAGGATTTCGTCGAACATTAACAAATCACATGGATTTGTATCCTAAACATTGACATAAATTAATCTCAACGCCAGTTACGAACAAGGAGACAATTTAATCGATATGACTCAACATAAGCAAATCCTACGAAGTAAATAATGCAGTAATTACACAAGAGTGTGGCCACGAGTAGATCAATACTGTGAAAAATTCTCACAAAGCTTGTTCTATTTTCAGTTCATAAAACTTAATAGATTTAGCATTTGAACATATATGAGATATCAATTCAATTCAAAAAAAATTAAAGGACACATATATCTCATAAGACTTTGCAATACATGAAATTAATAATGATTAAATACTACAAGTTCATCTTCCAAAAACTTTAGAATTTAAATAAATAAGCCTAAAAACATGCAAGATGAAAATCGTTGGAAATAGCTTGTGTACTCATAATATATGTTATACCAAACCCTAGTTATCCTTATTAAACACAAGAATAAATTCTCACCTGAAGTTTCCTATAAAAATGAACCGAAAGAGTTTACTATGAGATTCCCGAATTGTTCTCACAATTTATGAATTCATAAAGTACTTCTTCAATAAGGTCCAACCTAGATTCAACAAGTTTTATCTTCTCTCCAAGATTCTTTGTAGAGGATTGTAGTTCACATCTTAGTGCACGAACTTGCTCTAACGTAGGGTTGAACTTGAGGGATAACTCATTAAATTGAGAACCTGGAAGATTGTCTCAAGGTATAGTTTCACACTTGTCCTGACATGAATCACTCTCAGATGATTCAAATCGTATTATTCTTGTAGGAAATTGCGCAGTCCATACATCCTCATCCTCGCTTTAAAAACTTGAAGAAGACATGTTTATCGTTCCCTGAGGTGATTATTCTAAGATAAGGATGTTTTTATGACACTAGTTACGGAACCTTCGGAGATCATATATATTTTAGAAGAACCAATAATTCTTGTTATAGACTTTACTCTAGATTTGATGTGTTCCAAACAAGCTTTTAGAGTGTCATAATTGCATGATCATGTGGCATATATGTATTTTCATAAACTGCTCTTTTCTTAGCTCAATAAATAATCTAGAGCACAAGAAATATCTTGTTATGTCATGGATTGTTACTGGGAGCATAGCTTAACCTTATCACAACTAATATACTGGCCACATGTTGATACAAAAGATTAGACACTCATACACCTTTTTAGAGTTGTTATTCTCATCCAAGAAAAAGGTGAGAACCAACTGGAGAGTTATTGCTTGTGTCAGTTCCTTATACATTTTTAAGGATCAGGTGGATTTTCAAGAACAGATTGATTTTTCAAGGCAATTTTTCTTGGTCTATGTCTTATATATATAGAATCAAGAGTTTGGGATAAAAAGGACGAGTCTGTTACCTTTGTATTTCGTAAAAAAATTCTTTAAATTTATGGTCAATCTTTGCAATTTGTGAATTATTCTGTTCAACTCTCTTGAGAGTTGTGGCACTTTCTTTTCGTGACCTTTCTTCTGTTTCTGTAACAGTGTAGTTGTAGAAGAGTTAGATTTTGAAAAATATTTAAACTTTGGATGACCTCGAACATAACATAAGGAACACTAAGATATGAGTGTTGTCTCCTTGTAGTTAGTCTGATATTCCACTTGTTTAAGTGTGGAAGAGTAATTTAAGACTTTAAAACATGGAGAGTTGTCATGTCTGTTTTTATAAGAATTTCTCGGAAAAGACTGTTTCTTCTTTTTATGAACATTAAGGTTACCCGGATGACACATCTTATTTTGTTCATGTTTCAACTTATCCAGTTTGCATTACAGATGATTTCCTCCTGGTTATTTTTCCATGCTCACGTCGGATGATTCTACCCAAATAAGACAAACAAAAGAAAACTAAAGTAATACGAGGTAATATGAAAAACATAGAAAATACAAGCATGGAATTGATAACAAAAGTATAGTAAATTATGTACTTATCACCAAACGACCTATAAGATTAATAAAGTGACTATATTTAGTCAATCTGTCAACTACCACCAGTATAACATCCTTCATGTCTAACTTTGGCAACCCTTCAATAAAATCAAGAGAAATGTGTTTCCAAGCATGCTCTGGGATAGATATTGGTTGTAACAAACCTGCATGAAGTGTATTTTCTCCTTTATTTTCTCTTATATTTGGCTAGTAGAAGTAAGATTTTTCTTTTTGATAGCTACCTTGAATACATGAGTGACCACCAATAGCAGAGGAATGCCGAGATGATAGTATATGTTACTTGATGTTGTTATTATTACCAACATATAGTCTAGAATTTTACCTTAAGACTCCATTCTTATAGGCGTATTACTCCACTCAAGTAAGAGATACTAGTTGTTTTACAATAATTTCTTTAGATGCCTCAGCTTGTTCATAGCTCTGGATATATCCATTGCCCATTATGGTTGAGAGGTAGTAATAGTGCTACATGAAGATGATGGAATCCTAGACAATGCATCAATTGTTTTATTCTCCAAATCCTTCTTGTACTTAATTTTATAGTCAGAACCCAGAAGTTTCATCAACCATCTCTGTTGCAATGCAGTTGTCATCCCCTGCTCCATGAAGTACTTAATAATATGGTGGTATGTATGTATAATAAAGTGGTTTCTCATCAGGTAATTTATCTATTTTTTCAAAGCCATAACAATTGCAAGTATCTCTTTTTTATAAGTTGAGAGACTAAGTGTCCTAGAACCCAAAATCTTGATGTAGTAGGATATTGGTCTTCCCTCTTGCATGAGTACAGCTCCTACACCCTTGGAAAAAGCATTTGACTCTAGTATGAATGGTTTGGTAAAATCAGAAATCAGGTAGGGAAAGTACAAGGGTGATACTTATTGATTGTTTTAACTTCTTAAAGGCCTGATCAGCTTGACTTAACCTGGAAAAGACATTATTCTTCAATAGATCTATGAGTTTCTTGCAAATCACTTCATACCCTTTTGAAAAACTTCCTGTAATAACTAATTAACCCCAAAAAATCTCTCAATTATTTAATTGTTTTGATGTAGGTCATGATGTCATGATGGACGCTTTGGAGGGATCAGAAGCTAATCCTTTTTGAGTGATTATATGCCCAAGATAATATAATTCCTCTTGAGAAAAACAACACTTGGACTTCTTAGCAAATAGTCATGTTGACTGAGAATCTCTAGAACTTGCTTCAAGTATTGAACATGATCTTTATGTGACTTACTGTAGATCAAGATATCATCAAAGAGCACCAACACAAACCTCCTGGTAAATGGCGTGAACACTTTGTTAGAGCATTGCTCGGTCGAACTCGCAAGAGTTGTTATCTCAAGCTTGTTTGTCAAGTTTAGTTGATCAAAACTATAAGTCTTGATTTATAGTCTACTTATAGTTATGTCTCGATTTAGGATAAAATGTGTAGTTGAGCTTTAGACTTCACGGCGTTCATCGATTGAAGACGAAGATCTACTGAGGAGAACTTGGAGGAACTCCATCAACAAAAGGTATGTGGAGATTAAAACTTTAATATTTTACTTTACCAGAAAACTAAGTCTAATATATTTAGTCGCCTTAAAGAACCCATAGATTATTATGTAACCACCTCATAAAAGAGAATCAAACCTACAAACATAAAAGCTTTAAAGGATGAATAATAAGTTTTTAATGGAAGTGTTATGGATAGATGGTAGTGAAAATGAAGGGGTACCAAGTACACCATCAACTTTTTCATCCGGCAACCTATATGGACAAAACCTAATGCAATTGCAAATATACCGACTGAATGATCCTTGACAATGTATATTGAGTTTATATCTCTAAGTTTCCTCAATCGGTTTGCATATAGACAAAAGAGTTCGTGAACCTGATTGTTAAGAAGAGTACTTGGACGATAAATATCCAAGATCAATTTAGTCGTATCCATATAATCCAATCGGAATTATGCCAAGTAATTAAACTTGTTATCTATCTTATAAGATATGAATTCTACGAGAAATAAATCTCTTAATCGATTACAATTAGATAGCCATATCTACTAATATTGAATACATAAAATTTGTGTAATTTCAATTATAAAAATGAACAACATAATGCTGAAAAGTAAAAACACAAGACACCGGAAGTTTTGTTAACGAGGAAAATGAAACTACATAAAAATCCCGGAACCTCGTCCATATTTGAATACCAAACGGTATTAAGCTGATATAAACACTAGCCTACTATAGAGTTCGGTCTAGAGCGTATTTGAGATAGAATTCACCCTCCAAGCGATTCAATTATAGTCGCATTCCTTACATCTCTTAAACCTCTCAAGGCTCTGTGCAATTGATTCCCTTAGCTAACGTCATTTACAGCCTAAGAGTTGTTTCATCCGAAGTGAAGACGATTTATACCAATCTGCCTCTAATAGATAAGCCTATTTGATTTCCTTATAGATCAAAGATCAAGGTGAGGAAATCTGTTTGCAATAGAAAAAGATAGCAAACCTCACAAATCCGGAACTTACGAATCCCAAAGAGCATCCTATATTCTTAATCACCTCTCAATAATAATCTTTAAAAGATCAATTAAGATCATTTTTCAGATATCTATCTTGAGGAATCACAAAGAACTTTGTGATTACTATCTATCTTGCCTGAAAGAGATTACAAAAACCCTTGATAACTAAAAAAATAAGATAATGACTCATGAACTAGGTAAAGATAGTCGTACCTGGCTTCACGAATCCCCAAAGCAAAGTCTTTTAGTTGTAGACCTAATTATGTTTCTTAGAGGAAACCTAGGTCTATAAAGGACGACTCAAGAATTAACTAGGACACAAAGTGTCATGGATTGATTTTCCCAGTTGAAAGAGCATCTCTAATTATAGTTTTCAAAGACCATGAGTTGCTTAGTCTTCAAGCTAAGATAACTTGGGAACCAAGAAATCACTTTTAGGTCTTGAAAATACAATAGAAGAATATATACTGTGGGCCGATCTGGGACCGTGTATAATGACTGTTTAGTTTTGCAAGTATGCCAAAGAATTAAAAGCAATTATATGTTCATTTAAACACCTAATAATTTAATCATGATGTAAGCACATAAGTGTTTGAGTGATCAATGAAGTCTTAGAAGTGTTTGAGAGAGTTCAAGCAATGCTAAATATGTTTAAAAAATAAGTCTTTGAGCATCTACTGAAATATGCTGTGACGGTTAGTACAACGGTTCATGAACCGTTTGGCTTGTTCATGAATCATGGTGCAATGGTTCATGAACTGGGTTCGCCAACCCTACAATACGACCGAACTCAGTTGACTACGTTTTGTGAACCGGGTTCGACAACTAATAGCCTATAATACCAACTTCAAGAATTCAATTCACAATGGTTCGTGAACTGTTCCCAACTGAACTCACGGTTTCCGAAATGGTTCACCAACCTTCATGTATTTCTGAAACTCAGATATCTATTGTGTGCGAACTGGTTCGCCAACCTACCTTGAGTAGAAATATCAGTAGTTCAATATTTCTCTCTTATGATGTTTGAAACATTCACACGTGATAAAATCATTTGTATGGGTAATTTTCAATTGATCCTCAAATTAATTCAAATAATAAATTGCTTATAACTAATATTGTTAAGGACCGTTAAACATCTTTGCTAAAATCATATTTCAAGATTTTTAACAAGACAATCTTGACTCGAAGTTTTTTCTTTGTAAATCTACTAGAAGGCATACGACATCATCTCAACAGATAAAATAGTAAGATAGTGAGTAAAATAGAATGGTTCAGTCTTTACATACCTGATATATAAGTTTTCCAAATGTCTTTGTCGATATTCAGTCTTTGAGGGTGATGTCTGATACCCAACTACCAAATTCTAACCTAGTCTGGGACTTGACTTAGTAGACTAGAAATCAAGATATAGTTTTGATCATCTAACATTGAAAACAAGCTTGAGATATCAGAACTTGTGGGTTCAACCGACCATTGCTCTAACAAGTAGAAATAACATTTTATTATGAATGTATTCAACCAAGCTTTTAAAGTATGAATGAACACTAAACTTAAAATCAAATGTGATTCTGTAACAATTGAACAAAATATAATAGGCTTACACAAGGGAAGTCGATTTTTTTCCAACTACTACATGTATTCAGGCATGGAAAATCAAAGATTTATTTTACAAGAATGTTTAGATTTGAATTTAAAGTAATATTAATATATTTTGCAAGATGTATTATATTTATTAAGATAAAGCGATAGAAGTTGTTTTGTGTGTTTCTCCGTTCGGGGAACACATACATAAAAACTCATCCAAAGATCACAGCTAAAACCCTTGTAGATAAGTTAGTTATGATTGCAGGAAAAAAACTACTAATTGTTTTTTTATTATTTATCACATGCAAGAAAAATACATTTTCAAAAATACTTGTGCGATGTGTCCGAAAATAGTATAAAACACTCTGGAAATGCGTAGCGGTGTCTATAAAGTATATTCAATACGGATATTAGTTTGGAGTTACCTTGAGAAATCAAAAATCAGCACACGTAGTTCGTATACCGAAGCCAATCTGTCTTTGAAATTTCGGTACTTAATACTTTGTCGTGAGTACGTGGTCTTGAACTAAAATTTGCGAACTATCTAACCAATAACTATACCAGCATTTGAAACATCTCGATTCCCTCGGAGAGAGTAACTTCAAACAGATTTGTCAAGGTCCGCGTGGTATAAAGTGCCTCAAACGCTTCCGAAAACGTAAAATAAGCGTGGAAAAAATCCAAATAAGAGGGGAAACATTGTGCACGACTAGCGAGGGGTATATCTGATACGGGGAACGTTATGATACTAGATAAGAGCATCTCCAATAGAGTTTGGGTCTCTAAAAAAAATGGTGCCACATAGGATTTTAGATACCCTAAAATAAAAAACTATCTCAAATGGTAATTGGATAGTCAAAAAATAATATGAGTTGTCAGTTTGAGTTTGGATGAGAGTATTTAAATTTAGATACTCCAAGTCCAATCCATACCCACGTCATACATTTTTCTGTTTAAAATTACTTTGGCTCGCATTTTAGATTAAGTAACCTATAACTAACTGACACTTGTATTAAAATAGATATAGATACATCTACCACTGGAGATGTTTATCAAAATAGGATTCTATTTATACATAAATCAACAACCTAAAAACTCAATACCATCCCTCACTCCAGAATAAAAGTAGCACTGGTGGAGCTTACACTCTCTCATATTGGTTGGTGAGCGTAACCTCGCGCTCTCATTGGCTAATTGAGAAACCATTCGTATTCGTCGGTGTAGATGGGGCAAAAATATTTGCTAATTTTTAAGGAAATGAGGAGATGACCGTACATAGGAGACTCCTTGAACCGAGAAAAATGTTCAACCTCACACAGAGGCACCGCTGCAAAGGGGGTGCTTTGAATTCGAGAGATCAATTTGTAGTACTCCGGCCTAAACCAAGACAATGGCTGTTACAGAGTAAATTCGGCCACAAGAGAGGATGGGTCGGTATGTGGGAGGGAAGATAAGAAATGTGTAGAATCAATGGTAATCAAAGATTGTAGGTGTGTTGTGAATTCTGAATATGATAAGTTATGAATGATTGAAATTGATCAGTTGAGAGTAATTGCTCAATTGATGAGTTGTTGATATCGTATTATCAATGAGACGTGAGGTTCTTGTTATTCTCGTTGTTTTTCTTGTTGTTTCAATCATGATTCAGAGACTTATTTATATTGCTGGAATTGTAAACACCATGATCCCATGAAGTGTGACAGTTTATGGAATCAAAGAGTGGAGAAGTGAAAATCGTGTTTGAAACCAGTTGCTCATCGTGTGGAGACTTGGTTGATTTTCCATCCACTACTTTGTTAACTCCTTCAACTGATAGCACGACTTACTCACATTCCATCGTGTGTTTGAACACACATGCCGTAGACCGCCAGACCAAAACCCTAGTTGATATCCCCACAAGTGACACGATTGACGTCTCGTGGTTAGTTTAGTCAGTTGTTGACTTCATGATTTCATGGGACGATGAGTCCATGTATTTACTGAGTTGAACATGATTTCATAAAATATTCTGAAACTCATGAATTGAACGTGGGCATGATTCTCACGTTGATAGTTGAGGCGAGCAAGTATTTCTCTGATTTGTTGAATATTGATAGTTGAACCAATATTCCTTGATTTGAGCAAGTGTTGCTAAGATGATGAATTATTGGTTGCGTGACCAAATAAAATATTAATTAAAATACTAGTACTTGAACCGAGTATAATTAATAAGAGTATTGATCATGAGATCGTCATAAAATTATAAGTGTTTGAATCTGGAATTATGATCCTTGGACTCAGAAACCCTAATTTGATCAATTGATGACCAATTGATGGTTTATTTGAAAATTAACCATGGAATGAAGGAGAACGGGCTCCATGGGACCGTGGGTCGACCATGCAACTCCCATATGTTCGTGTGAGCAAATACCAAAGCCTCTTGAAGAGTTTGTGATTCGTTGATGAAAGAATGATTAAATGCTGGTTTAATCATTTATTCGAAAAATGCTCGTCTGAGCCTTAGGTAATAAAACCTAATTAATTATGAAGAGATGAGGGGCCAACCAAGGGGTCATGAAACCGGCCCTGGGTGGTCACGGGATCAAATGATGATCGTTTCATGAATTTCCAAGTTGTTTGGAAGAGTTTTGGACCTAATACGTGCAATTGCGCAAATTAGGTCAAACCGTGAAAATACACGGGACCGGATCATTGAGATCCAAGGAGCCAACCCTGGTCGGTCAAGGTAACATGCTCACGTCTTCAAAGTGTTCATATCTCAATTATGAGAATTTTGATATTTTCTGGCATGCAGTTGAGCATCCATTTGAGAAAATATGAAGAAATCAAGGATTTTTGATAAAACCGTCCAAAACTTCATGAGATGAAGGAAAATAATAAAAAGTGAGGGAATCATGAAGTGTGGGACCGGTCATGGCCGGCCGGCCAAAGGGCCCAATCCCACACGTTTTCCCAATTTTTATAATATTTTCATGATTTTAGGGAAATATGATAAAACCAAGGAATTTGTTAAAACTAAGGAGTTTTGTTAAAATCAAGGAGTTTCCATGAGATGAGGAAAACATAAAAAATAAAAAAAATAAAATAAGGGGCATGTGGGACCGTCTTGAGCATGGTTGGCCGGCTAGGGCCCGGTCCTGTGTGTTTTTCCCTAATTTTATGTATTATTCTATGATTTAAAGGAATTTTCATAATTTGAAGGAAATATCATGAAATCAAGGACTTCCATGGGACCAAGGAAACATGAAAAATATAATAATAATATAATGGGACGTGTGGTGCCATCTAGGGCTTGGCCGGCCGGCTAGGGCCCAGTCACACGGGTTTCCCTAATTTTATACTCCCTCTGTCTTTTTTTATCTGTCTTAATTTTTACTTTGGTCTGTCTCTTTTTATCTGTCCGCTCTGTTTATAGACATATTTTTCCCTTAAACTATCAAATATACCCTTTATTTATTATAATTACAAAATCATTTTTAATATAAACTTAATTCCAAATCATAAATATTATCACCATATATAAGGGGAAATTCATTCAATATCTTTTTGTATTAATTGCCGTTTCTTTATTAAATGAAAACATTTATGTGTGATTACAAAATTCCTAATACTTCTATTTATTCTTACATTACCTTTCATCCACCTTTGGTAATAACTTAATATTAAATAGGCTAGTCAATAAGGGTTAGTCATGACTTTTTATTGGAATTCCTTATTATTTTGAAAAAATCAATTAGGACTGTTATTTTGAGACGGAGGGAGTATTATTTTTCATGGGATCAAGGAAATATCATGAGATTAAGGAGTTTTCATGAAATTAGGAAAATAATAATAAAATAATGAGGAACCATGAGGTGTGGGGCCGGTTGGGATCAAGACATGGCCGGTTGGCCAATGATCACGGCTCTACCATATTTCCTTAATTTTATATTATTTCTTTGGTGTGAGGGAAACACCATGAAACTGAGGAGTTTCCTCAAAACGAAAGATATTTGTTCAAGTGAAAGGATTTTCATGAACTCAAGGAAAATAATCAAAAATATGATAAAAATATGAAACTGGCGTGGGATTGACCACGACACGTCCGGCCAGTCAGTGGGCCCATGTCCCAAGTGACTTGGTCAATTTTTAATTATTTATTATTTTTCTTCCTATTTTTCATAGGTTCATCGTCTCGTCGTATTTTGAAATACTTGTCCGTACGGTGATTGTTAGTGCATTATCGTCGAGTACACTTGCACCATTTGAGTCGGGGCTTACTCAGAGGTAGCTCAGATGCCCATGTGTTGAATATCTATTACTAACCCATGGAACTCTGCTTGGAAAAACCATGGTTTGCAGTAATGAAATACTGCGAAAATATTTAAATATTTTCAAAAATTTAGTGGATGAATCCAAGAATTTAGGAATAATTAACTTATGGCTCTATACTAGCAGAGCAAGCTGTCTAGGAGCATTAATTATCCCGATATGAGCTTGTTGGATCTTCATATCCTTTACATAGTCAGGGTAAACTCGTTGTTTGTATCCTGAACACGTTATTGCTCTATACTAGCAAAGCAAGCTGTCTAGGAGCCGTCCATCTTGTGATACTATATAGAAATAATTACTGAAGTGTTCAGTATTCACGAGATATGTTGTTGCCTATCCATGAGACTACATATCTACATGTACTCTGAGAGAAAGTATTCTCAGTCAGAGGATTCGATAAGAGATCTGTGTCTCAATACTCACGTCTGACTACTGGATCAGAGGTTCGTATAATTATGGGTTTATGATTTTAGTCTTTGTCGAAAATCCACCATCTACATTAAGTCCCCTACTTAGTGAGGAAAGCCGTGTTCCTCAGTCAGCATTGAATGGTGATTTTTCGGTCATAAACAATATAAGTAATTGAACTTAGTTGTAAGTTAAGACGTTACCGGATTTCGATAGTACGAGCATACCATGACTTGAATGAAGATATCAGTGGCATGATAGAGCGTCGTTTGGTGAATTTAAATTGGTGTTGAACCGCTGATTTGGATGACGGGACCTTGGTCGTTTAGGATTCGCGGGCCGGGCCCAATAAGGAAATCCTTAGAAAATTAGGTTTTGGAAATAAAAATTGATATAAAAGGAATTGTTCCTTTTTTTTTTTAAAAAAAAATTTCCCACGACCAGAGCTTTAATCCCTTCATCATCTTCTCACCTGCGTATAGGAGAGGAAGAGAATTTTTTCACGCCGGAGCTGCCAGCGCCGCCGATGGCACCGTCACCGGCCGGCGCCGACCAGGTAAGTGCGATTTTTTTTTTTTCTGATGTTCATGATTTCTATGAGTTGTTCATATCTTGATCATGATAAAGTTATATACACGTGCATGCATGAGTGTGGGTTTTGTCGAAAACCTTCGTTTTTGAAAATGTATGTTCGTTTGATCATTAGTTTTGAAAACTAATAATAATCCCTGATTTAGGGGAGATTTTTCTTCATATATGAATATTTAGGTCCAGTGATAAAACTATGCTTATGAGATTTCATGTGAACCAAAGTTTTATCATGAAAAGGTGAATTTTCACGAAACCGAAATAAACCCTCGTTTTAAAGAATGATAATGATACAAAGAAGAAGTTTTTTTTTTTATACATGAACTTGTGTCCAGTGATAAAATTTTGTTTATGAGATTTCATGTAAATCAAAACTTTATCTTATAATGCGTGATTTTTTCACAAAATTGGAATAAACCTTCGTTTCGAAGTCGTATGACGATACGAAGGAAAAGATTTTTTTTTGTAAAACCATGGGCTATTCATGATTTTTTTTTTTTTGAAACCGTGGAGTATCCACAAATTTTATTTTTCGTGAGCCTTGCTCACGTCAATTTTGTTTTTATTTAAGTGAGTAAATCACGTTTTTTTTTATATATATACAAATATATATTATTTTCTTTAAAATCAAAACTTGAGTTTTTTGTAGTATTACTTAGATGTAAACAATTATTTATGATGAAATAATGTTTTAGTTTTTGTAATCTCATGGTGAATGTTCACACAGTAGAAATATTCATGATTTTATGGAAAATCTGAGTTTTTGAATATGTTTTGTAGGTTCGAAGAGACGAACGATTTTGGAGTGTTAACTCTAGCATTACTATCACTACCGTTAGTGAAAGCGTAAAAAAATAAGAGTTAAGAGTTACCGGTTTGTAGATGCTTGCATAAGCATTTTTCCAATTACTTCATTCCACTGATGTTTGTATGATGTACTGAAGTGGAGCATTGTGTGCATGTTACAGCTACTTTGCAAGATGTCCGATTCACAAACCAATGATGCTTCCAGAGATGATATGTGTGTGGATAATGATGCTTCCAGAGAAGGTTCACACATAGATGATGATACCTCTATGGATAATTCATGCACGGAAGAGACTTCCATTGGTGAAGATGAAACTCCTGGAATTAAGAACGTTCCGAACATAAAGGATACATTCTTCATGGACCAAAAGCCTGAGAAGCACCTCAAAACTCCAGCATTTCGTCTTCTGATAAACCCCAGAGAGGTTACTCAGAAGAAGTTGGTGACACCTCAGGGAGATATTCGTTTCTGCCTTGAGAAAGGATATTTTTCTGCATCAATGATTGAGTTCAATCTTTCTCGACGGCCCTTGGAAAAGTTTTCTGGTTGGTCGAGGTATATGCTGGGTTTCCCTCGAGTTCGAGCCAAGTTGCATGACGCACGAGTAATGCGAGCTATTCAAGCTTCTGGAGATTTGTTCATATTCCATGATGCGCGAGGTATTGTAGCTCTACTTGATCGATGGTGTATTCCAACTCATTCTTTCATATGCATATGGGGAGAATTTACCATTACTTTAGAAGATGTGGTTGCTTTGTTGCATCTTCCAATCATAGGAAATCTTCCTGAAAACCTTTCTTTAGAGGAAAACGCAATCTCTAACATCTTGACAAACATAATGGATGAGATTAATAAGGAATCTGGTAGCAAATGTTGTTATGCTCATTGGCCGATACACTGGTGGCTAAGATATACTCATCCAGATTGGCCAGTTGACGGTACATTATCCATTGCTGCTTTCTTGTGTTTATGGCTGTCCAGAGATGTATTTGAGGATGCTGGGAACTTGTTGAATCTGTTTGTGATTCATTTTGCGATTAAGATGGCTCAGGGTGAGCAACTTCCAATAGCTAGCTTGTTCTTGGGCTCTCTGCATTCTAACTTGGACTCCTTGATTATAGACTCCAGTATCTCGAATGGTTTTATGAAGATTGAATGTTATGCCAACACAATGTTTCTTCAAGCTCTGATGTGGGAGCGTTTTAAGAATTATGCACCCATTCCTCGGACTATCTTGCAAGGATTGAACATTGATGCTCGCCATGTCTTCTCTGAGAAGGCTAATGCCAAGATTATGCGCTGGTCTACAAAGCAACCTCGACTCAAACCCGTTTCGTTGATGTCTTGGATCGTGAATCTGAATTAAACTTCTGCCCATGGGTATCAGACCCTCTTATATCTCTCAATTGAAAACCTTTAATTATGAAGAGAGTGTGACTCTGAAATCTGGTGCAGATTTGGATGACGGTGAGAGATCCTTCATGTTGAGTTGACTCCCGGTTATCTGGTATCCATAATTCACCGCGAATTCTTGGTGGAAGAATACAATATTGATAGGGTAGATCGGCAAATAGGTATGGATCAGTGCATTCCGACTTTTTGATGAAGAAAGCCTTCATTTGAACAGATCATGACTCGTCTGGACCGTACGCATGTGGAAGGAAGTGAATTCTGGTTCCCAATTTCTGATAGAGTCACGTATGTAACTCCGGGTTACATAAACTTTTGGGATCAGCAGCTCAAGCGTTTGCTTGATTTCGTGAGAGATGCTCAACCTTTGATTAAAGATCGTCCTTCTCCTGAGATGATTTCTACTATACCAAGATTGAAGCATTTTCTTGGTAGTGAAAAACGAAAAACATCTCCAGGGTTTTCACGAGTAAGTATTTTTTGTAGAGTCTTCATAATACCATGATGATTGTGTTCTGATTATTGTGTCAAATTTCTTCACAGGACGGTCGTAATGTAAGATCACGAGTTGATGTAAACTTCTCAGAAACTGAAGTGATAATTCATGGTGGAGAAGGCAGGAGTAAGAATTATAAGATATTACCTAACACCATAAAGTCCCCAGTGATTTGTTGGTGAGTTACCAATATCTCTTGCATCATGACTTCTCTTCATCCGTATAATTAGGATCTGAAAACTCACTTTGTTATTCCGTTGCAGGATTTTACTCCATCGAGCATTGACGGTCTTCAGTTTTCTGCTGCTGGGCAGACGGTTTCTGACTCGGGTGTTGCAGAAGAAGCTGAAGTAAGTATTTCTTCATATAACATATTATGAAGTTTAGTGAGTAAAATACTAATTGTTGAGAATATATCCAAGATCCATGGAAGTGAAGGGCACTGGAGACGCTCGCTCGAAGAATGGTGATAAATAAAACTCCCAGAATTCGACACCGAATGAAAATAATGGCGTTGTTGATGTGGGTGTGAGCAATTCTGATTCTTTGAACACTTCAGATACCACCCCAAGTAAGTATTCCTCTTTTATTTTATCCATATAAGTATAAACTTGTTTATCTATGAGTGAATGAATGAGAATGTATGTGATCATATGATAAGTTTTGCCGAAAATACGTCACCAGAAAATTCAGAACTCAGCGTTTTAGGAAAAATGCCGTAAAATCTTCATCCGATGTTAGATTTTCATGATCCGCATATGAATCCTTAAGCTCGGGAAATTTCCAATCTTTTTTAAAGAATATTTTTAAGTTTTGAGCACGTTCAGGGGCCGAAATATACAAAACAGTAAACATCCAGGAGACTTTCAAGAAATTTTTACATGTTGTAGATAACATTCATACGAATAGAATGGTATATAACTCAACCCTTGATTCTTCACCAATTGCTCCCAGTTTATCGTCTTTTACAGGGCAGTGTAAATCTTCTCAGGCGAGCTTGTTGTGAAACGTGTTTTTTGTGACTTGCACGTTATTTGTTGACATCTATCACACATAATGAAAGACTTTGATGATGTTAGACCACTTGTATTCTGTAGTTCATGATTTATTTTGGTTTCATGCTTGGATGATCATAATCACATGTAATCTCCATATTAGGTGCAAAATATCGAAGTTGAGAATAAAGGAACCCAAAATGACGAAACGAGCTACCCTGAGGTTATTGATAAGGAGGAAAATATCTCTGCACTTCAAGGCCATGAAAGTGTTGTTGATGAAGTCATGGAGACTCAGATTGTCGTTGCTTCAGTGGTAGAAGAACCTAGGACACCAGCAGAAGATACTGAAGAAACTGTTGCCCTGATTGTAGAAGTTGCTCCAGTAATTGAAAACTGTATAATCGTGCATGAATACCCAAGCGCAGGAGTTGCTTTTGATCCTACGTTTGACGCATCACTCCCATACCATAGACTAGTTGGTGGATTTGGCGTCCCCATTGGATATGCCAATTTGTATGAGAAAATATGGAATACATTTGGTCACATCGTCGTTACTAGAGACCCAAAGCGTGCTTATTCTTTAACAATACAGGTAAGCGTTATCTTGTGTGTTGTAAACGATGTATGCACCAGGGTTAGAAAAACTGTGACTCCAGATGTACTCTTTGATTGGGATTTCAACTTGGAGAATTCTGAGAGACTTGGATTCAACGTGAAGTAGTTTCATAAGAAGATGAATGCTATCAAAGACTCATGTGAAAGTGACATACCCTTTCCAAATGATGCGGTAATGGAAAGGGAAAATAAGATTGTCAGGCTGACTGAAGAGCTGAATAAGGAGAAGGCCGCTTTGCAGGCTTTGAAGGATGCAGAGGCACAAAAATATTTCTTCGCTGATTTTCTTTGATTTATTTTCCATAATCTCTTGAACTTCTGAACTTCCGAGAGATGTGAGGTTTTATTTGGGTATTGATATCATGATTTTGGATTGGTAGACGGTTAAGGATTTTCTTTTGGATTTGATAGAGATTTCTTTTAAGAAATATGAACTGAATTTTTAATAAATTGCTGAATTCAAATATTGATTTCAAGTATTGCAAACATTTTTGAGGAATTGAAAGACAATGAAAGAAAATCCTAAAGTGCCAAATCCAGACGTCATGGATGTTCAGACGTCCAGTACCTCAAATATCAACTAACTTCAGACAAACGCCTTAAACCAATTCTCATAAATTACTGGTGGGGTTCGTTCATCTCTGTTGATCAACTTGTAATATCCTCCGGTTATGGACTTAGCAACCATAAATGGTCCTTCCCAATTAGATCTCCTTATAGAATGGATATCTCGTTTAGTTGCCTTGAGAACCAAATTTCCTTACTTGAATTTGTTCGGCTTTGTAGTTCGTGCATTTAATATTTTGTGTTGATTCCATGGCTGGGGCACATATGGACACTCGTGCAGAGGAGGGTATCCAGCATATTGTCTATCGTGTTTTGATAGGTCTTCAACAATAAATATCTTGATGGACTGATCAACATGGAGACGCGCTGAACCCAGCCATTGGGTATAATATTTTCGCAGTGAAGTTATCCATTCATAACTCTTGGTAATTGCTAAATTGTTTATGGGGAGAAGTCCTTGGGCCAAAGTAGCATGTTTGAACATTGGTAATACTAGAGCATGAAGAGGAATAAGACTTGTCTGGGATCGAAACCTTTTGACAAAAGCATGTGGACTCTCTCCGGGTTCTTGCGCAAGTCCCATCAAGGTTTCAACTTCCTTCAGGTGCTCAAATGGTGGGGCGTCCTCTACTTCTCCTTATGACTCAGAGTCTCTGTCAGTAATATAATGTGTTGAAGATGTTAAGGTTAGCCTTCCAATATGGATCCAAGTCCTTCCAAGGATCATGTCATATCCAGGGTCATCCCGGATTATGTAAAACTTGGTATCAGTGCAGACCAAACTTTCTATAACTTTGAGAGTGATGAATCCATATGCATCTCTGCAAATCCCTTCATGATCTCTGATTGCTATGGGAGCGTGAGTAGCCTCTTGTCGAGTAATCCCAGCATCCCTAAGGGTTTTCAAAGGGATGATGTTGATAGCGGTACCAACATCAACAAATGCCCTTTTGAATTCATTTCCTTTAATATGCACTGTGGTGAGCAGTCCCCAGTCATACATTTCTTTGTCAGTAGATGGAGGTTCAGGAGGTACATATGGAATCAGTAGGCATCTCCCAGAAACTATGTGATTCAGGGCCGAAAACATGTCTCCCCTTTGCACTTTCGACAGATAGAGCAATTCGCAGACATGCTTTATTAATGATTGAACTGCCTCCTTGACTGATGCTTCAGAAATAGAGAAAGTCCTAACAGGGAGAGGATCTTTGTGCACACCTTCGGTTCCAATATTAAGTTCCCCTGACTCAACCTTTTCTCGGAATATGCGCTTCAAAGTCTTGCAATCACTTGTGGGGTGGCTGAAAAATCTATGGAAGGGACAGTACCGAGGATTTTCCATGGCCTCTTCGGTTGGTTCCTTCTTGACATACGACAACTTGATTGCACCGTCTTGAATCCAGGCCTCTAGCAATTCGATGACTTCTTCAATGGAGCAGGGAAAGTCAGGTGCTTATGGGTCCTCTGCATGCTGAGGGGAAGTATGCAAATTATCCTTCTTTTGCACCTTCGAAGGGGTGGAAGAAGTATGCTTGCGTTGTGGCTCAACTTTTCGTTTGCTCCCTTCTGTGATAGCATTTGTGAAAGGATGCAGTTTGTACTGGTTGTTGATCAGACGTCTGCTCCCTCGAGTTTCTCGTGCTTCTTCAGTCTTTGTAGATTTGACTCTTTCTAACGGAGCAGGTGCAGTGGTTGCCGATCTCTTCGCGGCTTCGTGGAGTTCTGAGAAAGTATGGAATCGGAGATTCTCCAATAAGGCTATGTAGACCGGGAGCATGCCGTTAATGCACAAATCTAAGTTGTTGCTCCGTGACATTTGGATCATAGAAATCCAGGGCTTGGACTCTGAATCTTTTCACATAGTCATTGGTATTTTCACTGACTTTCTGAAACATCCTTCGAAGATCAGAGAGAGTGACTTGCTCTGACACAAAGAAGTACTTCCTATAGAAGGCGTTAATCATTTCTCCCCAATTGTTGATAGTTCCAGGTGCAATGTTGTTGTACCAAGTGTAAGCCCTGCCTTTTCGAGATTTTGAAAATTCTTTGAGACGAACAACATAGTTATATTCATGTTCTCCTAAGGCTTCGAGGAAGTGAGAGACGTGTTCTCGAGCATTGCCGGTCCCATCATACAGAGTGAAAGTTGGAGAAACATAACATTTAGGAAGGGGAATCCTCTGCGTCGCAGCAGGATAAGGGGGTTGGTGACAATGGACATGTGATGTCTTGTCTTTTCCATGATTCTCCGGAAGACGCTCCAAGTCTTCTCGAGTGATGAAATTCGATGATTCTTTCGTTAACGAATTGCCTGCAGCTTTGTTAGTTTCGTCGTCATATACTGTGTGAATCGGAATTACCTCAGGATCAGCAGCGTCTAAGGACTTCTCCTTTTCTTTCCCCTTTTCTTGAGTTTTCTCTGATAATTTGTCAGTAAGAGTCTTAAGATGATCAAATAGCTTCTGCTGTGTTGCGGCCATATCCGTATGATTCTTTGCAAGAGTTTCTTGTGCTTTGATAAGATCGGCAATGGTAGGTGGTGGATTTCCTCTGACTTCTTCGGGATGTCGGCCGAACATAGGATGACTTTCCGCATTAGTCTGAGGAAGAGTATCGTCAGCGCCGTTGATGTTAGTGGCCGGAACAGTTTCCGGGATGTCTTCATTGTTGATGGTGCTAGCAATATTTGTGTTAGGATTTGTAACTGATCCTGACCTAAGACCGACCACCTTGATGAGTTTGAAATTGCAACTGAGAGATTAATCTCCCACTGCGGTCTCCAATCTATAGATGGGGCAAAACGATTTGCTGTTTTTTAAGGAATTGAGGAGATGACCGTATGAAGGAGACTCCTTGAACCGAGTAAAATGTTCAACCTCACAGATATACCACTGCAAAAGGGGTGCTTTGAATTCGAGAGATCAATCTGTAGTACTCCATCCTAAACCAAGACAATGGCCGTTCCAGAGTAAATTCGGTCACAAGAGAGGATGGGTCGATCTGTAGGAGGGAAGCTAAGAAATGTGTGGAATCAATGGTAATCAAAGATTGTAGGTGTGTTGTGAATGATGAATATGATAAGTTCTGAATGATTGAAATTGCTCACTTGAGAGTAATTGCTCAATTGATGAGTTGTTGATCTCGTATTGTCAATGAGATGTGAGATTCTTGTTATTCTTGTTGTTTCAATCATGATTCGGAGACTTATTTATATTGCTGGAATTGTAGACACCATGATCCCATAAAGTGTGACAGTTTATGGAATCAAAGAGTGGAGAAGTGGAAATCGTGTTTGAAACTAGTTGCTCATCGTGCGGAGACTTGGTTGATTTTCCATCCACTACTTTGTTAACTCCTTCAACTGATTGCACGAATTTCTCACATTCCATCATGTGTTTGAACACACGTTCCGTAGACTGCCAGACCAAAACCCTAGTTGATATCCCCCCAAGTGACACGATTGACGTCTCGTGGTTAGTTTAGTCAGTTGTTGACTTCATGATTTCATGGGACGATGAGTCCATGTATTTACTGAGTTGAACATGATTTTGTAAAATATTCTGAAACTCTTGAATTGAACGTGGACATGATTCTCACGTTGATAGATGAGGCGAGCAAGTATTGCTCTGATTTGTTTAATATTGATAGTTGAACCAATATTCCTTGATTTGAGCAAGTATTGATCATCTGATGAATTATTGGTAGCGTGACCAAATAAAATATTAATTAAAATACTGGTACTTGAACCGAGTATAATTAATAAGAGTACTGATCATGAGATCGTCATAAAATTATTAGTGTTTGAATCTGGAATTGTATCCTTGGACTCAGAAACCCTAATTTGATCAATTGATGATTTATTTGAAAATAAACCATGGAATGAAGGAGAACGGGCTCCATGGGACCGTGGGTCGACCATGCAACACCCATATGCTCGTGTGAGCAAATACCAAAGCCTCATGAAGAGTTGGTGATTCGTTGATGAAAGAATGATTAAGTGTTGGTTTAATTGTTTATTTGAAAAATGCTCGTCTGAGCCTTAGGTAATAAAACCTAATTAATTATGAAGAGATGAGGGACCGACCAAGGGGTCATGAAACCGGCCTTGGGTGGTCACGGGATCAAATGATGATCGTTTCATGAAGTTCCAAGTTGTTTGGAAGAGTTTTGGACCTAATATGTGCAATTGCGCAAATTAGGTCAAACCGTGAAAATACACGGGACCGGATCGTTGCGAGCCAAGGAGCCAACCATGGTCGGTCAAGGTAACATGCTCACATCTTCAAAGGGTTCGTATCTCAATTATGAGAATTTTGATATTTTCTGGCGAGCAGTTGAGCATCCATTTGAGAAAATATGAAGAAATCAAGGATTTTTGATAAAACCGTCCAAAACTTCATGAGATAAAGGAAAACAATAAAAAGTGAGGGAATCATGAAGTGTGGGACCGGTCATGGCCAAGGCATGGCCGGCCGGCCAAAGGGCCCAATCCCACACGTTTTCCCAATTTTTATAATATTTTCATGATTTTAGGGAAATATGATAAACCCAAGGAATTTGTTAAAACTAAGGAGTTTTGTTAAAATCAAGGAGTTTCCATGATATGAGGAAAACATGAAAATAAATAAAATAAGGGGCATGTGGGACCGGCTTGAGCATGGTTGGCCGGCTAGGGCCCGGTCCCGTGCATTTTTTCCTAATTTTATGTATTATTTCATGATTTAAAGGATTTTTCATAATCTGAAGGAAATATCATGAAATCAAGGAATTCCATGGGACCAAGGAAACATGAAAAATATAATAATAATAGAATGGGATGTGTGGGGCCATCTAGTGCTCGGTCACACGGGTTTCCCTAATTTTGTATTATTTTTCATGGGATCAAGGAAATATCATGAGATTAAGGAGTTTTCATGAAATTAGGGAAATAATAATAAAATAATGAGGAACCATGAGGTGTGGGGCCGGTTGGGATCAATACATAGCCGGTTGGCCAATGATCACGGCTCTACCATATTTCCTTAATATTATATTATTTATTTGGTGTGAGGGAAACACCATGAAACTGAGGAGTTTCCTCAAAACGAAAGATATTTGTTCAAGTGAAAGGATTTTCGTGAACTCAAGGAAAATAATAAAAAATATGAAACTGGCGTGGGATTGACCATAGCACGTCCGACCGGTCAGTGGGCCCAGGCTCCCAACGTCTTGGTCAATTTTTAATTATTTTCCTTCCTATTTTGCATAGGTTCATCGTCTCGTCATATTTTGAAATACTTGTTCGTACGGTGATTGTTAGTGCATCATCGTCTACTACACTTGCACCATTTGAGTCGGGGCTTACTCAGAGGTAGCTCAGATGCCCGTGTGTTGAATATTTATTACTAATCCTTGGAATTCTATTGGGAAAAACCATGGTTTGCAGTAATGAAATACAGCGAAAATATTTAAATATTTTCGGAAATTTAGTGGATGAATCCAAGAATTTAGGAATAATTAACTTATGGATCTATACTAGCAAAACAAGCTGTCTATGAGCATTAATTATCCCGATATGAGCTTGCTGGAGCTTCATATCCTTTACATATATAGTCAGGGTAAACTCGTTGTTTGTATCCTGAAGACGTTATCGCTCTATACTAGCAGAGCAAGCTGTCTAGGAGCCGTCCATCTTGTGATACTATATAGAAATAATTACTGAAGTGTTCAGTACTCACGAGATATGATGTTGCCTAGCCATGAGACTACATATCTAAATGTACTCTGAGATAAAGTATTCTCAGTCAGAGGATTCGATAAGAGATCTGTGTCTCAATACTCACGTCTGACTGCTGGATCAGAGGTTCGTATAATTATGGGTTTACGATTTTAGCCTTTATCGAAAATCCACCATCTACAGTCGGATGAAATTTCGTTAGATATAGTGCGTTGATCTGACAATATATGGGGTAGATTGGGTGGATTGTTGGGACACACGCGACGGACGACCCTCATTATTTAGAAAAATTATTATTTTAATTTCGTGTATTTATTGTGAAAATCCAGAAAATAAAGAAAACTACAATATTAATTTCGGACATTTATGATTAAAATTAAAAAAAATCAATTCAACATATTTATGGAATAAAATAATATAATTTATATTTTTTGAATCTTTAATGATTTCATATAGTTATTATAGAAAATCTAGAAGAAAAGAAATACTATATTAATTCTTACATTTATGAATAAAATAAAAAAAATCAATTCAACATATTTATGGATAATTTAATGAGATTTATATTTTAAAAATCTTTTGTAAGGAAAAAAAGAAAAAAATATAGAAATGACAAAAATATTACTATATTAATCTTTTATAATTTCATGTAGTTATTATAAAAAATCCAGAAAATAATAAAAAATACTATATTAATTCCGTACATTTATGACTGAAATAAAAAAAATTAATAAATTTTAAATTTGTAAAATCTTTTGTAACGAATTTTTTTTTCTGGAAATGGTAAAGAAAACTATTGTATTTATTTTGCAGAAAATACCTCCTATTGGCATTCCCGGTTCTAGAATTAAGAACATTTTCAAAATAATAAAGGACATGAAAATGTTTGATATATTAAAAAAAAACATATTTAGAGTTAATTTAGCTTATTTGGTATGAAAATCCTGACAACGGATTTACTAGCCAGAATAAAATCGGTTGGAGTTAAATAAATATTTTCATGACCATTTAACGCAATTAAATTCCATAATACTTCTCATTGTTTTCTTTGGAACGTGCAATTGGGGGATATCCAATCTAATTTGGGGATATAGCTAAAGGACAAAAACGGGTTCTCAATAGCAATTCCGGGTCACCCCTTATGTAATTACTTTTTAATACCTAATCTACCCCTCACTAATCCTGATTAGTGATTAATACTCCCTCTGTCTTTTTTTATCTGTCCTAATTTCTACTTTGGTCTGTCTCTTTTTATTTGTCCGCTCTGTTTATAGACATAGTTTTCCCTTAAACTATCAAATATACCCTTTATTTTTTATCATCATAAAATTATTTTTAATATAAACTTAATTCAAAATCTTAAATAATATCACCATATATAAGGAAAAAATCTACTCAATATCTTTATATTAATTGTCATTCCTAAAAACATTTATGGATAGTTATACAATTCCTAATAAAACTTCTACTTATACTTACATCCCTTTATAATTATGGACTCCATAATAAAAGCAGTATAAGTTTGTTTTTGTTTTCTTAAAATATTTCCTAAAATAATAATATTATCCAATTTATATTTTTTATTTTTTATTTTTTTTTTGTTTAAAGATTGATACAAAAATTTACTCTACGAAGCTTTTGGTTGGTAGTCGAGCAACAAGCTGAGCACCAACCCCTTTCTGAATAAACACACCCAATCTATGAAAAATAAAATTGCCTAAACTACTACCAGCGTCATTGCTAACTAAACAATTCTTCAGACGCTTGAAAAAACAAATAAAGTCCTCACTAAGCTCTCATAAAGTGGTAAAAGCTAAAATACCCAAACCGTAACCATGAGCAGTACAATCAGACAAATATTTAGTACGCTTACGTGAAATTGCTCTCAAAATAGCCTGGCCTGGGACAAAAGCACGAACACCGTCACCTATGAAGGGTGAGACACCGGTAACATCCATACACACATCTTGGCCGTTATCCCAGTTGAGCACAAGGATATCAGCTGGGCGTAAATCCTTGTTATCATCTGATACAATACCCAGATCTGCTTCCTTGCGTGCAGGAACACGTGCTTTGTAGCATATGTCGATACCTAGATCACGGACTAAGTCATGGCGAAACTTAATCCCTACGTATTTAGCACAATGAAGCGCATGGTCGCCAAAAATATCCATAGGTTTATTGCAACAAGAGCAAAAACCACCTTCGACGAACAAAGGAATACCAAGACGATAACACACTACAGCCCTGAACTGCCGGGGGCCAAGACATTGACCAAGTCCACTAATTGGGACATCCAAAAGATAATCCTGAGCATGCTTGATTTGGTTACACTGCCATAACATTGAGTCCCTCGCAGATAAAGTAAACCGGACAGGGATTTGCTTCTTTACTGCGTCAAAATAAGTAACTGTCGGGGAGTGCATAGAGGGGGGTGGGGGGCAGTATCATCGACGCAAAAGGTAGAAGGCAAATCACATACCTGAGTAAACTTCTGAAGAGATAAATTTTAATTAGCACCGTTGTCGTTTGGGAATAAACTACCAAGAATCACCTTCCGCACCGAGGCCGTTTGACTCTGGGAGGCAAGATAGCAGTAGGTACGAGTGTCTGTCATAGTGTAGATACCAAGACCACCATCCTTGATAGGTAGTGTAGCCAATATCTATTGCAAAGGACCAAAACCAGCTCCATCTCCCGTAATCAGAAGCCTCAAATACTTGAGTAAGTGATCGTCGAAGAGGTCGGTGGCTTGTTGTATAGCAGCCGGATTTGTGGTACGCATAGCAAAATATAATCTGGAGACACCGACACAGTTACACAGCAACAACATCTCACTTTTAGGGTCCTTGAGTTTTTTGATAGCCGACATTAGTTGAATAGTCTTGTTCACCCATAAAATCCATGTCCAAACTCACAGGTCCCCCCAAAAGTTTAACACCTTTGCTAGGCCTCCCAATGTCTTTCGGGAAAACACATACCTCAAGGCTGCGAGGATCAAGAGTAGGCCAAAAGACCTCAGTTTTCTTGATATTGAGATGCAAGCCTCTACTCGGCCCTTCAGATTCTATAATATTCAAGGCTTTGGAAACCTCCAACGTATCGCCGACAATAGTGCCATCGTCAAGATACCAGGAGTGTAGATCGAGCTTGCAGCGAGAATCAATGGACTTCACTAGAGGGTGAAGAGTCAGAGCAAACAGAAGGGGACCGAGAGGATCACCTTAATGAACTCCCAAAGCAGAAGACAGGATGTACTGGTCATAGTATAGTTTAGTAGGCCTAGCATAACAAAATTCAACCCAACGAGAAATACCTGGACAATGAAGTCGAACCTCTCTAATGAGATGAGACTTGCACACCATATTGAAAGCGTTCGAAAAATCAATAAGCAACATTGACATGTTATCCGAGTGCCCTCTCAACTCCAACAAACCATTTACAGCATGAAGGATGCCCTCACCACCAACTGGCACGCCGACCTCAAACTGATGATCTCCTAAATAAGAAGACATAGCCTTACCAACAGAGAATGCGGCAACCTTAGAGACCAAACGACGCCAGATAGTACCAACTGCAATAGGCATTATCCCACCCCCAGGCTTGATTAAAGGTGTGAGAGGTGCACTAGCAATAATCTCCCCCAACACCATAGGGAACTGGACATCCAACCAAAGATTAACCACTCCCGTAATCGAAGCCAACAAATCATCTGCCACTGCCACTGCCGCTGCTGTACCACTCAAAGCGTCAACCAGGTGTTGCGCACGAAAACCATCACGCCCACAAGAAGTTCCTCTAGGGAAACTCTTGATAGCACCACGAACAGACCTCGAATCGACTGTGACTGGATCACAAACAAACTCTCCCTCTGTAATAGAAGGAGGTGGAGCTGTAGGATGCTTAGATTGCTCTTCCTACGGCATGCACTTAAGTTGGCCAAATAAGGTTTCTTCTCCGGGTCTTGTTTGATGTTGTGGTGATGAGTCGGAAACTGAAGAAATTTTTGAATTAACTTAAAGCACCCCCCCTGGTTCCTTCCAAACCAATAAGGCATGTTGGATGGATGTAACCTGCATACGCTTGCGATTGCTAGAATTTTCATCAACCTTGGGCTTGTAACGTACCAAAGTACAAATGGGGAGGAGGATGAGACGAATCCAGGCTATAGAATTCGTAGGTTTACTCAACACTCCATCCAAACAAACTTTCAAAGTGCGGGAGAAAATCAACCTGCATTTGTGAGGGATGCTAGAAACCGTGGAGAAGTTGCGCTGGAAAACGGAACAAAGTAAGCTAGGAGTTAGGGAAAAAACCTCATCCGATAAATTTTCTCGTCATGGTGGCAAAGCAAACAACAAATTCCGGGACTGCAGGAACATCAGCGCTGGAAGCAGCAGTGGGTACGATCAATACGGGTGAGACTGCAGGCCTGTCGATACCATGTAGCAGAAAATATGCAGAGCTACCATTAAAGGGACCTGCAATGGTTTCATGACCTTTACCTTTGTAGGAGGACTTCCAGGAATGAAGAGTCATGCAATGTCTACAAAGCCACATACGTAGCATCTGCAGCAAACTCTCCCATGCGCTGAAAACCTCAAAGTCATCAGAGATTAGGTCCCTGCAATGTACCCCATTGTCCTTCGAAAAGGAATGTCTATCCTGAAGGTGGAGCATAATAGATCCTCTGGCATACCCCCTCCCGTTATCTCCATTGCTGCAAATATGAAACTTTTTGAAAGGGCAACTCACGTAGCCATCCTGAGAGTTCGAAGCAGATGGTGAACAAGGAGTTGTCTGAGGTGAAGGAGGTGGTTTAAGGGCAGAACGAGGAGCAGCACTTGTAGAGGAAGACATTTCTAAAGGTTGAACCTTACAAAAAAGAAAAACCCTAAATGATAATAAAACCCTAGACGAAAATAAGAAATGGAAAAACTGCAAAACCAAATCCGTGGGAACAATGCAAAGAAGAAATCAAAGCTAGACTGAAAAACAATCAAACCCAACAAAAGGAGCTGATGAGACCAATCCGATGAAGAACCCTGGCTTTCATTCGCCATTGCTCAATGCCAGGGCTCATAGCCGGAGAGAGAAATGAGTTGAAACAAAATAATATTCAAAAAAAAAAAAGTCTTGCATGACTCTACAAAATAATATTCAAAAAAAAAAATTATAATTTTTAATATTATTAATATTAGTCTTGGTAACAACATAACATTAAATAGGCTAGTCAAGGGTTAGTCACGACAATTTATATGATTTCCTTAATATTTTGACAAAGTCAATTAGGACTATTAATTTGAGACGGAGGGAGTAATAATTAGTAGAATCTTAAGATTTTTGATAAATGATTTGTGTGTATTGTTATTTGTGTTTGGGTGAGTGAGGTGAGAGTAGACGGAGGGAAAGTAAATTTGAGAGATAACTTTTATTTGGGGAAAATGGAGGATGATTGTGAAGAGAGAATTGATGCTGCTGAATCTTTATCTCAACTACAACAAGGAACATATCCTCAATCTTCTGCTAATGACAACAACTCACAATTGCAAGTTTTTATGGAACTTACACCCTTGAATGATGATTTTTACGATCTAGGAGAGTTATTTGAAGAACCTACATAAGAAAGTAAACTTGCACATCATGCAAGCATCCCCAACACACAGGTAAAGCTGCTTAGAGGTTGAAAATTTGTTTTTTTTTTCTTTCAACCCTCAATTTTTTCATCTGAAAAACCTCTGTACCGGCATACAAGAAGTATGAAAACAATGCTGGAATCCCCTTTACCGGCATAGTATTCATACTACGTCTATGCCGGCATCCCGATACCCCCATTTGAAAACCAAAATCGACATAGTATTCAAACAAACAACTATGCCGGTATAAAAGTTATTTTTTACCTACCAAGGAATATTCTACGGTAGATAATATCAGCATGGTTATATTCTAATGTTACCATGCCGGTACTTCATGAAAAACATATAGGAAGCAGTGCCTTCCAAGCCTAAATGCCGGCATAAAATAATTAATTAACCACCACGCCAGAACCGTATACCGGCGTGGAACCGTATACACAAGTAATGCCGGCACTACGACCGGCATTGTACGATTATAAATTTACAATGCCGGTACACGAACCGTAGATAAAGATCATGTTGGCACCTATGTTTCCGGCGTAGATTTCAAATGAAATATGTATGCCGGAAAAGGTTTCAAATTTTTTCTTCAGTTTCGGTTCAGTTCGACCATGCCGGAACTTTGATCGAGAATGCCGGAACTATCTTCCAGCACAGTGCTTTAATTTCTTTTTGAACTAATTTTTTTTTTCATTCGATCCTTAAGTGGTGACATATATTGATCCAATAAATGCAAAGCCACTTGGTCCGGATACGTCGGAATACTATAAAATGCATCCGGTATGTTACCAAAGAATAGTTTTCACCTAGTATTTTGAACCTTACTAATGGATTACTTGTAATGAAACTTATAATCTCCCATTGTTGTCCTGATGTAGGGAATAAAAGATCCAAAGGAAGCGATCGCTTGGGCTAAAGAGACGGCTATTAAGAACATGTGTGTGTTGGTGAGGAATACCCAAGGTTCAGAGACTCGTTTTGATATGGTTTGCGAGAGAAGTGGTCAATACAAGGAAAAGAATATCCACAAGAGAAAGGGTTATGCATATCCAAAAAAGACTAATAAGGTATACAAGACTCGTACGAGGAAGGATAATTTCCCCTTTAAGCTTGTATTCCATATAAATGACATGAACAAGGAATGGGATTGTGGGGTTTGGTTTGGCCGTCATAACCACCGGGATCCGAAATATTTTGTTGGTCACCCCCTAGTTGCAAAGCTAAAACCTCATAAATTGGAGGATATAAAGAAAATAACCAAAGCCCTTATCAAACCGAGACAAATTCTCAGAGGATTCAAGGAAAAGGATAACACCAACGTGTCTTCTTTACGTACAATTTATAGCGCACAAGCAACTATCAGAAGGGTGGAATGGGAAGGAAGGACCGTTATGCAAGAATTTGAGAAAATAGTTTGGGATCACAACTACACGTGTATCATTAAAAGAGGGCCGGACAAGAAGCCCCTTCAAAAATTCATTTCGTATCCTTTGCTTTCACAATTGGAAAATACATGTTGTGTGATGGATTGCACCTACAAGACAAACAAATAAAACATGCCTTTGTTCAACATCGTAGGGCAAACATCGGACAAGGTAACATTCACATTGGCTTGGTGTTTAATGGAAAACGAGAGGGACTATAATTATCATTGGGCATTATGACAATTGAAATTATTCTTCCGGGAAAATAAAATTCTGAGGGTCATCATAACCGATCAAGAGGACGCCTTAATGAATACAATATCTGACGTCTTCCCGGACGCACAAAATTTCCTATGTACATTTCATATACGTCAAAATATTATAAAAACTTTTCATGCCTTGTTTGAACCACCAAGGCGGATATTAAGAAGAGAATGATTGTTTAACTAGAGGAAGATGTTTGCAAGAACAAACTATCCCTAGAAGAAGAAGAAAAAGATGAGAGAGGCAAGATAAAAGAGTGAGTGTACAGAGAACATGCGTAAAATCATAAAAAGTGGTTGGAATTTCTAAGAGATTGGGAGAAAGGTTATTGGTCTCTTACTGATGTTACTTACGAAAAGAGATTGGACAAGTTAATTGCGGACTGGAACGAAGAATATCCGACTGCCGTCTGGTATTGTCGGAGTCAATGGTTGGATAAGTTCAAGGAAAAATTTGTGCGTGCATGGACAAACAGGTATAGACACTACAAGAATGAAGCAACTAGTATAGCAGAGTCCGCTCATGGGATATTTAAAGATCTCATCCAAGGCGGCCAAGGCAACGTGTTTACGGTCACCGAGGCAATGGAGCAGTAATTTAAGAGTGATATCGACATAATCAAGCAGGCTTTTGAGAAAATCTCAATGGAAAGGATGACTCAATTTATTAAATATTGTAAGGTTCTCCAAAGAATAGAATTTAACGTCTCTCATTGGGCAATAAAACATAGATGAGACAAATGGAATACGAGAAAAACTATAGAAAACCGGGTGATGTGTGTATTTGTCCCGACATGTCTTCATTGGGCTTCCGTGTCATCATATGCTTGTGAAGTATGAAGAAGTGATACATATTGAGGTTATTGATCCGTTTTGAAAGCAACATCTTTCGACCCTCCCCCTACAGAAGATCCCAGACAATCACTATGGGATACGAACGAAGCAAAGGAATTATTCGAAGCTTACTCACGTGGCATCTCGGTTAGCCGGCAAGTCTTGTTGAGACAATTAAGAATAATTACACGGCCATGGATAGCACAAAGTGAAGATCCAACAAAGGGAGATCCTTCCGGTATACCACAAACTAAAAAGGCAAGGAGAAAACAAAGGAAATAATTGAAAGAAATGATTCAACGTCAAGAAGAACTCGCGGCAAGTAATAAATGAGATCCAACTGGATGTGAGATTTCGGAAGCAAGGTTCGCGGAAGCGCCTGTTGCAAACAAGAGGGGTAGGCCGAGAAAGGAACCGCTATCAAGTCAACAACAAATGGCGGATTCCGTATCCACACCAAAAGCCGATGTAGCGGAGGGTCCAAAGAAAAGGGGTAAGCCTCCAAAGGTACCAACATTGAGCTACCAAGAACAACAAGGTGAGCATTCCGAAGCCACACCCATAGTCGATGTAGCGTAGGTTCAAAAGAAAAGGGGTAGGCCGCCAAAGGTACCAACATTGAGCTACCAAGAACAACAAGGTGAGCATTCCTAAGCCACACCCATAGTCGATCTAGTGGAGGTTCCAAAGAAAAGGGGTAGGCCGCTAAAGGTACCAATATTGATCTATCAAGAACAACAATGTGAGCATTCCAAAGCCACACACATAGTCGATCTAGCGGAGGTTCTAAAAAAAAAGGGGTAGGCCGCTAAAGGTACCAACATTGAGCTATTAATAACAACAAGGTGAGCATTCCGAAGCCACACCAATAGTCGATCTTAGTTTGTTATGTAGAAATTGAAAAAGTGGATTGTGTCGAATTAATCATAAATATACTTATGACTTGTTGAGGAGACAATCTATTATGGATAGCATGCTCGATCCAGTGGTTTATTTTTAAATACTCAACCACCGCATCTAGGATGATGTCGTGATGTTGCTCGATTTGTTGAGTATTTATTCGTTTTGGGTTTCCATAATCGTGAGTAAATTTGTTAAAAATCTTCATCCACTTGGAATCCCGCGAACTATTTTCTATAGTTGAAGGACGAGTTTCGGAATGGGGAAATTAGGCTAAGGCCCAACCCATGGATAACCCATAATATGAGGCCCCTAGTTAAAAGAAGTTTAAATCTAGGCCCCGAATTATTAAAAGACAACCATACCCTTTTGTATATTTTCAAGCCCCAAATAAAATAAAATTTAAATGTAAGCCCAAAATATTAAAATATAGAAAACATGATGTCACAACCATCTTTAACGACCGCCACCACCTCCGACGACCGCCGCCACCAACCACCACCTCCGACGACCGCCACCACCAACAAACACCTCTGTCGGCGACCACCAGCGCCTCTGACCACCACCTCCGACTACCGCCACCACCAACCACCACCGCCAACCACCTCCGCCGGTGACCACCATCATCAGCAAAACCACCACCGCCGGAAACCACCACCTCCGTCGCCGGCGGCCACCACCGCCTACCACCGCCTGATATATGGATGTGTAATCTGAAGTTACACATGCTACGAGCATGTGTATCCAGAAGTTACACATGGGTATGGCATGAAAGGGTTACACATGTGTAAGCAGAAGTTACACATGCATATAACATGTATATCCAAAGGTTACATATCTATATGGCATGTGTAATGAGAAGTTACACATCAAAAAAATAGACATAACATTAAAAAATAAATAAATAAAAACAAATACATGTATTACTTTAAGAATTATTTACAATAATTTCTTAGCATGTGTAACTAGAAGTTACACACGCATCCTTCTAGTGCAATTGAAAGTTACATATGCATCTATCTAGTGTAATTGAGAGTTACACATGCATCTGACTTGTGTATCCAGGGTCAACTCTAATTCCAGCAAGACCAAGACCAATACCAATTAGCTTTTATAAAGTTATCGGAAACCTGAAATATCACAACAAGCAATCAGTTTTTATAAGCTTAAATAAACATACATACAAGCTAATGCAAAACAATATGGAAGCTTCCCCCAAAAAATTAGCTGTCAAATGCTTTTGGTACTTGGTGAAGGAAACTAGTTCCTAGGTATGTACTTCAGGAACATGCTAATGCAAATAATCTGCTTTAGTCAGTCTTAATTAATAAGTAAATACTCCAAAACTAACCATCATTCCAACATCAACACACAAATAAAACCAGCCAAGAAATAAAACTACGCATTATTTCGGTTCAGTCAAACTTTTACACATCCAATTAGCATGTGTAACTAGCCGTTACACGTCCAATTAACATGTGTAACTAGTAGTTACACATCCATATGAATAGTGTAACTATAGGTTACACATACAATCCACCAACTTAGTTTTTTGACCTATACTATATTATTCCATATACCACTACGGTTTAGAGTCATTTCACTGTGTGTATTGAACATAACAGAAGCTAGGTCTCAGTTGGCGCACTTAATTGAGTTGTGAAGAAAGCAACTGTGACGTAAAATACATTTACCTTCGCTAGAAGTCCTCTATGTGGATGCAAGTCACAAATCAAGTGTTTCTGGAATATCTAGTCGATGATCCATGAAGCCAACAACACCAACAACATACAAAGTCAAAGAGAAAAAAAAGTCAAACCAAACTCAAATTATCAAGCAACTATGTCAAGTTAGTAATTCAACTGAAGTATTCTCTTCCAGGTAGTTCAGGTAGTTGATTACTTTAGAGGTAGAAAGGTATTGAAGTTTACATGTAACGAGTTTAACTCCATCCATGGAACTGACTCGGTCATTAGTTTCTTTTCTTACCCAAAAATACAAAATGCATGTGTAATCAGTAGTTACACATGCATATGTCATATGTAAACATTAGTTACACATGCATATTAACATGTGTAACTAGCCGTTACACATCTGATATGCATGTGTAAATTGCAGTTACACATACAATCAGTACAATACTTCATCTCTATCTTTCCTCTAAGAAACTTCTCTATAGATGGTTTTATATTGATCGAGCCTCCCACTACATATTATGTATCCCAGCTAGTGAAAAAAAGCTAACTACAAAATCAAATAATCAAAACAAAATCTTGTTGAAAATTACTATGTAAATGTTTATGAACAGGTTACAATTCCAATATTGGTCAAGCTACATTAATATACAGACCTTAAGTGTTTCATGTATTCAAAATAAAAGAACAACATAACTTTGAAATATTACTACCCAGGTTACTGCCACCATCTACAACAAAGGAACACATTTTTTATATGAATCATCTAACAGGAAGTGTAACATAGTTGATGCGGGGGGAGGGAATGAGAGGACTAACCTTCACCCACGCCTACTGGAGCATAAGATGATCGTTTGGATCACGCTAGCTGTGTGGTGTGGGCTGGTAATAGCAAACGGGAAAATAAGTGAATTACTTGTTTATTACAAAATAAGAACTACATCGGAACAGTAACTTTGAAACATAAAGATGCCTGTAATTTTGGTCGGAGTGCCTCGAGTGGTCCTTTAGGCTTTGCTTTTCATAATGGGAAGTGATAACTAGTATCAATTACCTCTCCAAGAGCCCAATCAGCAGAATCAAAGAATGCACGCTCATGATCCTGGAAAAAACAATAACACTCATCGATTAATTACAGCCTAAAAAGTATAAAAACTAGGTAGCGACTATTAATCATAAGAACTGCAGAAATAGATTGTTACCTTGGATATCAAATGAGTTTTCTTGGGTAAAATTCCTCCATATTTCTTCTTGAGTACTTCTTCCTGAAGACATGTTTTTAATGTTAAGTTTCTACCATTTTTAAACTAGGATTGTACCATAAGGAATATAACTTTGGTAATCCAGAGAAAAGCACCAAACATAATCATTCCAAGTAACCTCTAAAGCAAGCGATGGTATACCTTTTTATAAGAACCTGCAATATATGGAACATAAACTTTATATCCCAGGATGTGTAACTAGCAGTTACACATCCATATAGCTTGTATAACTAGTGGTTATAGATCCATATAGCTTGTGTAACTACTAGTTACACATCCATATAACTACTAGTTAGCAGAAATCACTAACCACTTCCAATTCTAAACCACCTCCAAGCGCAAGTCCTCCTATAGCATCAATTGTTGGCTTTGGGCATCTGCATGGACGAACCACCATGATCAATCAAAGATAAGCTAAGATTCAAAATAGAAAATTTGAACTCTTACCATCTAGTAAGGTTTTATACGAAACAACAACTTCGTTAGTTGGAGTCTGATCTTACTTCGTCAGTATTCCAACAATAAACCCAAGTTATCTAGTTTATTAGTCAAGTCCAATGAATTACTTATATAAGTTTCAGACGAAATAAACCAAAGGTACTAGCATTTAAAAATCCAAACACAAACCTTGATCCTTGTACTTATGATACTATTGAGCAAGCTCTGTGTACTTTGAGGTAGTCAATCCACTACAAAAAAAAATCCAAAACCAAATAAAGTAATCAAAATTATTGCCAACACTATTTAATATCTTTCAGCATACATTGACCATAAATGAACCAAGAATCATATAGAGGCATATCATCGTGTAAGCTTACACCAGCTGACTTGTGTAACTGAGAGTTACACATGCATATAAAATGTGTAATTAGGAGATACACGTGCATCTGACTTGTGTAACTTTTAGTTACACATGCATATGACTAGTGTAACTAGGAGTTACACATGCATATGGCTAGTAGTAATGGATGGATGGATAAATTCAATCAAATATGAGATGATGATCAGGTTTGTAAGTTGATTAATCAAATGAACAAAGGCTGAACACAAGCATAC
Organism: Papaver bracteatum; assembly: GCA_023529315.1. Lineage (NCBI taxonomy): Eukaryota > Viridiplantae > Streptophyta > Magnoliopsida > Ranunculales > Papaveraceae > Papaver > Papaver bracteatum. The sequence goes on from JAJJWX010000614.1 coordinate 132,493, forward strand.
CTAACTTCATCCAGCAAGCAGCCACTTGAATCTCATGATACAATGACCTTTTAGCCGAGGTAAGGAACACAAATGGAGGACTGACCATAACCTCTGTACAAAAAATATTCCCAACTACATTTAAATACTTCTAATCCATAGAAATATCAAATATAATAGCGTATTCACAACATTTATCAGCGCATCCACTCACCATATGGATGCAATTTCAGCACCATTAGTTTGTCAACAATCTTCTTCACTTGGTCCTCAGTTCCATTCTGAAATTCCATAATTACTCAATTATGAATTCCACTTCCTAGTCCTCATTTCATCATTTCAGTGCAAGCTCCAATTCCAGGAAGACCATCCTACAAAAATACCACAAATAAGTAGTCAATCTAATTGAGTTATTGGAAACATGAAGAAAACAAAAGGCAATAAGCTTTTATGAGATTAAAAAGAACAATACACACAACAATGTATAACCAATTTTACGTGCACTTGACTTGTGTAACTAGGAGTTACACATGTATATGACTAGTGTAACTAGGAGTTACAGAGCATCTGAATAGTGTAACTGAGAGTTACACATGCAATTCGGATGTGTAGACGCAAGTTACACATGCAATTTGGATGTGTAGACGAAAGTTACACATGTTGTGCTTAATCAACTCCATAACTACAAAAATATAAACTAATTCATTCCCACAAAAGCAAACTTCAAGAAATTCTATAGAAGCTAATTCACATCAGATACACTAGCCAAAAAGTAAAGTTCACATACTACGTCATTCACTAAAAATTGACCATCAAACAAACATACAAAAAAAAAAAGGATTTCCCAAATCACAGTTAAATTGTAGTAGTTCTACAACTAATATTGCTAACAATATAAATTATAAATTCCTAAAAATATAGATAAACTAACAAAAAACATCAGTCAAAGTTAGCTCTACACATGAATATAAAAATTGGTACACAATAACATATTTGACTGGAAAAAATGAGAGTTGAAGAGAAATGGAAAAACAAACCTAATGTCATCATCTTTCATACGATCCAGTTAGTGATGAGTTTGTTTTGTCCCATATTTTTAACGAGCTTCTTCTTGATCACAGTGAATGGTGAGAAGGCCGCATAACGTCAAGACAAAATAAAAACAAATTAGTATTCTTAACTTGCAAATAACTTAAACAAATTTCATTTGAACATATATAGGATTAAATTAGATAAAAAATCAAAAGTTGATGAAACTTAAATCAATTGAAGGGGTAATAAAGAATAAAGTTGATTGAGTTCAAATATGAACTTATCTTTTCAATAAGAATTATACATTCAGAGATAAGTTAAATCTCATTCAAGAACCCTAGAAAGAAATTAATTGAAATTTTCTCGAAATTTTTATCTCAAAAGAGAGATAAAGATGATACACTAATAGATCTAAGCTCCGACTATGATTTGACACAATATATCATTGCGAATCCAAGATCTGATGGAAGAAAAACCGAAATTAAAATGCAAACCTAAATCGAATGAAACAAAAATGTAATGAAAACTATATAACTACCTCAATTTCAAGTTGAGCCCTTTTCACTTTCTTTTTATGGTCTTTATCAAATATCTTTCTTCAATTTTTGTGGTTTATGAACTGAATTCATTTGTAAATCCTAAATCTTAGTGTGTTATCGGATCTTGGTGACCGATAAATGACGACGACTTATTTGCTTCTTCATTTCTGCTATTTTGGAGGAGTTGTTTCTTCATTGAAGAGCTCGATCGAGAGGGTTAGGGAGAACGAAATAGAAGAGAGTTTTCAAAGATGATCTGGTTTAGTTTCTCCGGAGAGAGAAAGAGAAATAAGAGTTGAAAATGAAAATATCTCAACTGAATTTTGTATATAAATGGGGTACTTTAGGTAATATAAAAATTCCAGATCTAAAATTTTTATTGGCAAGCCCGATAATTAAAACTTGTGGGCCTAGAAATATCAAAATGTGAAAGAATGGAGTTGATAGTGAAGGATCCATTTTGTGGGGTTTCTATATGTTGAACCCATATTGTAGGGGGTTATAGTATTTTTCACTTTCAGAATACCATGCTTTGGTGATTGCTAAATCTTTCTCGGAGTCAAACGATGACATTTGTAGTATGTGGGAGTAGGTTTTATACTAAGCTATCTATAGATGAATCTTCTAGGGCTTAGGGTTTAATAAGTTTGCAGTGTCAAGGATATACCAAAGAACACACGATTTTTGGGCAATTGGATCCAAGTATTATCTATCTTTATATAGAGAAAAATCTCAACGGATAGTTTTTTTGAAATCAGAAGTGCCGGCTTTGAAATAATTATGATAATGTACGCCGGTTCAAACTTCCGATATACATCACTGTCCTACACAATGCCGGTAACTAATTTTCTTACGTACAGATTTTTGTGGACTATGTAAATGGTACTTGCATAGTTTAAACGGCAGCTTACAACGCCGGCATTAAATACCGGCGACTATTGTGTTTTTGCGACAATGCCGGTACAAGTGAATTTTTTAAAAAAAGGCTAGTTTTTTGAAAAATAAGACCGTTGGAGCTTCAATCTATATAAAAAATCACTCATCCTTTGGAAAAATGTAGACAAACCACCCACAAAATAGCAAGTATCCTTCTCTGAAGAAACCAAGCCTTAAAAAATAAATCAAGCAAGCACGGTTCAAGGTTCACAAGCGATGGGAGATTCATCAATAAGCAAACCACCATCAAAGTAAGTAGATTCAACATTACTAAGGATGAATTGGACAATTATAATATTCTCTACTAGGACGAATCACTAATATAATCTTCTCTTACATAGTCATCATTGCAGCTATCAAATTTGCAAGTCACCTTTTCATCTAGCCATGGACTGTCCTTTTATTTATTCAAAGTGTAGAAACCGTGATGGGACACTCCGGTTTTGGATTGCAAAAACTGATGATGCTGAAAATGGAAGAATGTTTGTAAGGTGTTTGAATCACCCCAGGTAGAGCTGGAAAACGGGTGTGCCGGGACTTGCCCATTGCGGGTTACCCGGGTTCGGGTTTACACGGGTCAAAACCTGCGGGTTGAAATTCTTCACGGGTGGTCATTTCTTCAACCCGTGCCCGTAACGAGTTAAACTTGCGGGTTCACGGGTTAGCCCGTAAAATTGATGTTAAAAATTAAAATTTAATTTATGACAGAATCTCTATTCAACACAAAGATCTGTGACAGATCCATTCAATTTCAACATAAAAATCAAACACAGAATCACATATACATTCAACACAAAAATCAAAGTAGATTCAAAACCCATCTTTAAACACTATTCAATTTCTGAAACTCCATCCTCTTTTTGGATGATTCATAGTAACAGAGCCTCAAACCACCACCATATTTCCACCAACACCAACAGTTACAAACCCATGAGTCATGCCCATGACAATCACCAATTCATCTATTCCATAACCAGCAACACATCATGCCTGCTTCAAATACCCTAGCCCATTCAACCACCAACATACATACACAATAAGTCAGCAACGACATATGGACTTCCATGAAATTCATGTTCTAAGTTATAAGTATGACTCAAATTTCATTCGTGACCTAAAAATTTCTTTGTAACTCAATTGAACCCAAAATCCTAATTACAAAGACCAATTCCCATAATCCATTTCTTCTAAAATCAACGATTTTATTCAATCATCCTAATTCTAATTTCGAGAAAAACAGAAATCCCAATTTGTTTAACTGAAATTAAGAATCACAATTTTAAAATTCAAATACAAAAATTTAATTCAAAACTCAATGATTTACCTTTCTTCAACATCTCTTCTTCTAACTTTTCCCTGAAAAGCCTAAATCTTTGATTCGTCATCAAAACAACTCCACATCGTCAATTAAACATCAACCCTCTTGATCTTCATCCATCGAAAACTCAATATACTTGCCAAATCCTTATAATACTAAAAATTAAAATCTAAACCCAAATATTTGGTTCTCTCTGATCTATGACGAAACCCTAATAATCCTTAATTCTTCATCTTCTTAATTCACCAGCAACATCATCTCCTTCGTTGTCGAAACAACTTCCTCAACAATTCCTCTCAAATCAATTCTCACACTTACCTCATAATCATCATCAGAGAGTCAAACTCAGATACATAAAGGGAAGAAGAAAGAATAGAAAATGAAAAAATAATGGAAATTCTCTAATCTATCTCCATATTTAAATATGTATTAATTCTTTTCATTAATTGATAAGATGATTAAAAACTTTTTTGTTTCAATTAAAATTAAGAAAAAAATAAAGAGGAGAATTTACAAGTTTTTGTTTTGTCCGTCAGGGAAAAAGAAGATGAAGAGACAGCTACCACTAGGATTTTTCGATTATATAGGAGGGGAGGGGACACACGTCATACTGAGTGAGTGGGACACGCGGAATAATATACGGTGGGGGAATGAAACTACGGGTTAACGGGTGAGCTTGCGGGTTTTACGGGCCGGGACGGGTTAGCCCGTTTTCCCGTAAGCCAACATTTCTCCAACCCTAACCCGGCTTGTTTATACACCAGCCGATCCGGGTGCGGGTTTTTTACGGACCGGTCCGGGTAAACCCGCGGGTTTTAGCTTTTTTTCCAGATCTAACCCCAGGTGCAAAGAGTTTCAATGGTTTGACAAAGCAGTTGCACTAGCTGAAGCAAGAGAAAATCACAAGGGACAATGCAAGCCTATTGATGAGTCTGATGGTGTTATATGAAGGGAAAGGAATATGTTGAACGTGAAGATGGTCATTGATACCGAGATTCCAGACGATGTCTTCGAAGATATTTGTGAAAGGCTCAAAGGTTCCCTAATTGTTGAAAAGGGATGGAAATAGATTATGAGATCATCTTTAACCAAAATTACTCTATTCCATGTTTTTTTAGTATGTTTTAATTTAAAGTTTCAGATCCAATGTAATAGATTACTTAGGAATGAAATAAAAGAGCATTCAAAATGTATTTATAAACAAAACCGGCATTGTAATTTTATCCTAAGCAATGCCGGTATTACATGGAAAACTATCAGAGTATAATATAAGGAGAGTTCCAGCATAGAATCAATCAAGCAAGCAATGTCGGTTTTCTGACAACTTATATAATTTGAAAAAAATCATAATACCGGCATATATTTTAGAAAATACCACTATGCCGGTACCTTCCAATATCTACAGGAACATGAAATGTTTTATCTTTTTGTTCCGGTACGGTTTCATAAAACAATGTCAATACCAATACTTAAAACCGGCATGGAATCATAATTATATTTCGTACCAGAAACTAAAACCGGCGTTGTAGAACCTACACTTATCTATGCCGGCACTAGTCATAAATAAATCTTGCAAAGATAACATTTGACTAGAAATCTAAACATGTTCAACATAAACCAAAAAAACATCTGGATAATGCTTAAATGTTCTTAATCCATGTAGCATAAACTAAAAGCAAACCAGACTACTAAAGAGTTAACCATGAGGTACAAACGGAAAAAATTTCGGAATTGTTCAATACATAACAACTACCATCCAAGTTGGCGCAACACAACTAAAGAGTTAATCACTTGGTCTTTTGCTTCTTTTGGGCCAGTTTCTTCTTACTTTCCCCGAACAAATATTTTTCACTAGGGTCGGTTTCTTCAATTCTATCAAGATTTTCCTTGACTTCCTTCATTTCTTCAAGGGATAGCACCCCTCCTTCCTTGTTCTTACAACCAAACATCTTCTTCAACTTACCAAGCCGACGCCGCTAGTTTAATACATCAAACACATAATAAGTATATATATACTAATATAAGATTATGTGTATATTAAATGACTAATCAATTAACAATACTTACTAGAAATTCAACGGTCTTATTAAGTTGGGCCATCGTAGGTGGTGCCTCTGCAGGAGTTAGAACTGGAGGGTTTTTCTGGGGTGGAACTTGGACGTCATCCGTGCGCATGACATACGGATGTGACCATTCCAGGTAATCTTCCATGTAGTCGTCATTAACTTCATCACCGTTTTTCGCAATCTCCCGGTTACTAATATCTACCAAACAACGTGGTTCCCTATCCCTCCAATGTGTTAGTTCCATATTTGGATCATACTCTACATGCAACCGATTGGGAGTTGAAAAGCACCGAGAAAGGTCAAGAATTGAAGACATGCCGTATAAAAACATGATAATTGCTTGTATCCAAGTTGGCGGATCACACGTATAGGATCAGCCATAATGTATCCTTTGGGGTAGAACAACGGCCCATTGTAAAATGCAACATTACCAAACCTCAAAATTTGGTGGTTTCCTCTAGCCTCCTTGTAAGGGTCGAAGACAACATCTTTGGCACTCATCGCGTCCATAGCCAATATCATATCGATTAATCGACATTTTTTGCCGAGCTTCAGAATATTATTGAACTCGTATCTCTTAGCTCTAGGCGTCTCAGGTTCGGGAAGGTCTATGATCTTCAAGAAGGGGAAGTCCTTGAACAAGGTTGGAAAGTGTTCATAAGCCCACACCTATTCCAATGTGGAATAATACATATAAGAAGTAGTAAATTTTGATTCTAACTTCATGATAAAGATACATGTGAACAATATACATAAGAACAAAAGTTAAAAAACAAAATTACCCGCAGTAGAGTGAAATTCCTGACAAATTGGTTTGTTTTAGCCTTAGAGGCCTTTCTCATCTCCGTCATCAAATGTGTCATTACCGCGGTGTCCCAAGAATAGTTAAATACATCTTCCAATAGATCCAAGTACCGAAGAAAGTTTGCACTTACCCTGTTTCCATTACTGTCAGGGAATGCCTTAGTGCCCAAGATGTATAACAGGTACACAACGGTTGTATAACAAATCTGTGCAGGGTATCATCCATCCTTCAAACTTCTCTTGCCCGTTTTTTCAAACTTCTCCTTAAGCATCTTCAGCTTGAATGTCTTTGTCCTACTAGACTGGGATACATAAAATCTCTTCACAGAAGTTTTGTAGTCCCAACCAAACAGCTTGTTAGTCAGAGCGTGCAACTTCGACCATTCTAGGTCCAGACACTCAACTCCTTCTGCAATTAATTTTCCAATAACATTCAAGCCTAGAATATTCTGAGCATCTTCAGGGATGAAGGTCATCACCCTAAAAGGGAAGTGCATGGTATCACTCTCACCATGATACCTTTCAATGAAGCAATTGACAGTCACAGAATCAGACTTCACATAATTTTCAACCAACGCATATAGACCAGAATCCTTTACTATTGTTTGGACCTCTTCACATTCCTCGGACAAATTCCAACCATCCGCGGCTTGGTTTTGGCAAACACGCACAACCTTCTTATGATCCTACAATTAGGAGAGACGATACAATTAAGAGATTTTACATAAATACACAACATTACATATGCACAATATAAAAAATGCTTATATAGGTTTGATAGATAGTACGAGCCCAAGAGTCCTTGTATCCAAATAGTATATTCAGGTCTGGAGCTTCACCCCAAATTCTACCACGTTCAAGGTCAGGTATCATGTAATTAATGTGAGGAAGGTGAGAAACTTTAACTTTTACTTTGCCCTTGCCCTTGCCCTTACCTTGTGTTGGTTGTTGACTCGGCCTACCGACTTCACTTTGGCTTGCTAATTGACTTGGATGAACTTTATTATCTTCCTGCTCACTTTCCTCTTCATCTTGCTCATCGTGATCAACTATTCCAGCAGATTCACGGATTACAAATCGACCATGGTCACCACCACTCTCCCAAATTATCCCTCTTGTATCAGCCCCCAAACGCTTCTTGCGACCTTCATCTTTCCCTAAAGGAAGCAGAGACTTAGGAGTATCAAGACCGTCCTTCCTCCTTCTCTTAGTGACAGCATCTTTAGTTTTTATTTTGTTGGCTTCCTTGGCTTTTGACCTATATCATAAGCACATGAAACGAATATAAGATATCTCATTTTTATTTTTAGTACCGGCATAGACTCACTTACACAAATCATGCCTGTACACATCTCCCGGCATAGACACTTAGTAAATATTTCATGCCGGTACATTGTTCTGGCAGTGAATATTAACTATCGACAATGCCGGTAGTCATATGTAATTCTCCTGGATACCAAAAGATTACTACCGGCACTCTCGAAATAAATAGACTCCATGCCGTAACTGAGTACCGGCATACAATGCAACCCGACTATCTATGCCGGCACTGGGGACAAATTCAACGATGTTCCCGTAAGTTTTAAGTCCACTTCCGGCATACACGAATTATCATTAAGGAATGCCGTAATTGGAAAATGACATAGTATTCAACCCAATTTTTATGCTGGTACATAAGATTCAGTTTCAGGGTTTGGAAACGACATTGGATTCAAGCAAACATCTAAGTCGTAAATTAATCCCGGAACTGTGTTCATCCTAGATTGAATGTCGTAACTTAAAACCGGCATTGTGCCGGAACTCATTGAAACTCAATTGTTTGGGTTCGGTTTCGCGATTCTAACCTAAACCCATTGATATAAATCGATTTAAACACTCATAAAGGAGTTTAAAGTCACTTACCTTCTCACATAAGCCATCTTTGCGAGAGGTTGATCGTCCGAGTTTGCTGCTTCTTCTTCTTCTTGATCTTGAGGAATCTTAGCAAATCGTTGTTTTAATTTCTCTTCACCAATCGATTTTGAGTTCGATTGGGCATTTGGTTTCTTTCGTGGAGGCATTGTTATGATTCGGGTAGGTTAATCAACGAAGAAATTTTTTATCGACGAAGAACGTTGAAGAGCAATGAAGAAAAAAAATATTCTAAAACCTAAACCTAAAGCACTGCCGGTACTGATGTTTAGAAATAGGAGATATATGAATTTGGTTTTTGATTTTAATATTTTAGGGGAAAGGGTAGTATAGTCTTTTCATAAAGTTTTTTAATTAACCAAAGGGTATTTTAGTACATTCATACCAATTTATCACCCCTTAGCATAAACCATGGGTTGGGGAAGTAATTTATATCCCCCAATTGCGCGTTCTTTCTTTGCAGACAAGTCTCAAGGGTCTATATAAAGGACATATGTGGAGAATCATTGTTGTTCTTTTTAGGATTCCTGCAGCTGAGATTGGAAGGCTTAATTCTGTGACAAACGATTGTGACAAAATCAGTTGAGGAATGCGAAAAAACAAGTGATGCATATATGCGAGAGATTGTGATAGAGAATGAAAGGTATATTTGGCAGTTTTTCGTCAGTTTTAGTTTGGTATTTTGTTGACTATTATAAGTGAGTTTTTGTTTGTGCTGGGGGAACTACAATGAAAGTAACCCACTAGGTGATTTGGTGCATGTAATAAAGAATGGAATGCTAAAGAGATGTGGGAATGTACATGTGGTGATGATTATCACTGGAACATATGTAAAAGATCATTTGGGTAATATGTTTGATCGCATAATTCCTTTGTGCATAAAAGTTGGTTTTGTTCGGCTACGAATGTTGATGTAATATCACATTATAGGTGCAATTAGACTCTGTACTACGCCTGCATCAAGGGAATTCGTGGATATTGATGTTCAACAAGTTCATGATTTCGGAACAAAGTAAGACTAATCAACAATTTCCTATTTCCCTTATGGGAAAATAGTTTTGCGGGTTTAGGATGTATTTTTTTTTTCTTTCTCAATTCCATCCCTCACTCCAGAATAAAATTAGCACTGGTGGAGCTTACCCTCTCTCCTATTGGTTGGTGAGCGTAACCTCGCTCTCATTGGCTAATTGAGAAATCATTCGTATTCGTCGGATGAAATTTTGTTAGATATGGTGCGTTAATCTGACAATGTGTGGTGTAGATTGGGTGGATTGTTGGAACACACGCGACGGACGGCCCTCATTATTTAGAAAAATTGTTATATTAATTTCGTGTATTTATTGTGAAAATCCAGAAAATAAAGAAAACTATTATATTAATTTCGGGCATTTATGATTAAATTAAAAAAAAAATCAATTCAACATATTTATGGAATAACATAATATAATTTATAGTTTTTGAATCTTTTATAATTTCATATAGTTATTATAGAAAATCCAAAAAAAAAAAACTATATTAATTCTTACATTTATGAACAAAAAAAAAATCAATTCCACGTATTTATGGATAATTTAATGAGATTTATATTTTTAAAATCTTTTGTAAGGAAAAAAGAAAAAAGAAAAATAGAAATGACAAAAATATTACTATATTAATCTTTATTAATATTTTAATAATTTCATGTAGTTGTTATAAAAAATCCAGAAAAACAGAACAATATTAATTCCGTACATTGATGACTGAAATAAAAAAAAATCAACTCAACTTTGTGCCCAGCTTGTTGCTAGGCTTCCCACCACCGACGTGTAAAAGACTCAGTATTTAAATTAAATAAAAGTAAAAGATCTAAAAATACTTATTTATGGAATAAAATAATAAGTTTGAAATTTGTAAAATCTTTTTAAGGAAAAAAAATTCTGGAAATGGTAAAGAAAACTACTATATTAATTTTGCATAAAATACCTCCTCTTGGCATTCCCGGTTCTAGAATTAAGAACATTTTCAAAATAATAAAGGACATGAAAATCTTTGATATATTAAAAAAAAAAAAGATTTAGAGTTAATTTAGTTTATTTGGTATGAAAATCCTGACAGCGGATTTACTAACCAGAATAAACTCGGTTGGAGTAAAATAAATATTTTCATGACCATTTAATGAAATTAAATTCCATAATACATCTCATTGTTTTCTTTGGAGACAAGTCTCAAGGGTCTATATAAAGGACATTTGTGGAGAATCAATGTTGTTCTTTTTAGGATTCCTTCAGCTGTGATTGGAAAGCTTAATTATGTGACAAACAATTGTGACAAAATCAGTTGAGGAATGCGAAAAAAACAAGTGATGCATATATGCGAGAGATTGTGATAGAGAATGAAAGGTATATTTGGCCGTTTTTCGTCAGTTTTTAATTTGGTATTCTGTTGACTATTCTAAATGAGTCTTTGTTTGTGTTAGGGGAACTACAATGAAAGTAACCCAGTGGGTGATTTGGTGCATGTAATAAAGAATGGAATGCTGGAGAGATGTGGGAATGTACCTGTGGTGATGATTATCACTGGAACATATGTAAAAGATCATTTGGGTAATATGTTTGATCGCATAATTCTTTTGTGCATAAAAGTTGGTTTTGTTCGGCTACGAATGTTGATGTAATATCACATTATAGGTGCAATTAGACTATGTACTATGCCTGCGTCAAGGGAATTCGTGGATCTCGATGTTCAACAAGTTCATGATTTCATAACAAAGTAAAACTAATCAACAATTTCCTATTTCCCTTATGGGAAATGGTTTTGCAGGTTTAGGATGTATTTCTTTCTTTCTTTACGTATCTCTTTTAATAAATTAGGAAAAACATATAGAGTTTATTTGTAAACTGTTAAGGAGTCCTGCAATGAGTTTAGAATATACACTAATTTTTTTTCTTTACAAGTCTGTTTATATAGACGTATTGAGTTTAATTATAAGCTGTTGAGAAGTCCCACAATGAATCTGTTTTGAATAGAAGCCAATCTCTTTCTTTATTTATGAGTTTAGGAAAACAGTAAGATAAAGAAGTTGTTCACCGGTAAACTGTTCTTCAATGTTGTGTTTTTTTTATCTAGAAGCATGTTTCTAGAGTTCATTTATAGAATGTTGAGGATAATGCAGTAAATTTAACGAACAAAATATATAGATTGGTTAGCTTACGATGTATATTATTCTTTTTTAGGCTTTCTGGGGAGCCTTTGGAGGTCGGCAGGGTTGATTTGAAGGAGGACAGTTCATATGAAAACATGGTGACTCTTTTTGATTTGAGTGAGATATTGCAGTATGAAAGTAACAAGGTATGTATACACAATTAAACCTTTTTTTTTTTTTTTTTTAATTTCCAGTCCAAGGATATTTAGATTGTTGGTTTCAGCTATAATATGAAGCTACCTTTGGATCAGTTGAGAAATTGGCAATACCGTTTAAGAATCTAATCTCCGTTGTATTTTTGTGATCTAGGATAAGATATGCTACTGAGAGGCAACTGTTGTTGGATTGGCACATGGTTGGGATTTTTTTTCTCGTGTGAATTCGAATCTAAATACAAGTTTTGTTTTATGATATAATCAATTACTTCATCCATAATCTGATACTTTGCCGATAATTCTTTTTAATGAGTAACAATCTTTATAGATAATTATTTTTGTAGGTATCTACTTCAGCTAAAAGTGGTCATTGGGTCAGAAAATATAACATTTACTGTCATAGGGCATAATGCTGAAAAAAATACTGAAGTACACTGCCAAGGAATACGTTGAATACGAAGTATACTACGAAAAGGTACATAGAAGTTCCCTTGCAGGTTTTGTTAGAGCATTGCTCGGTTGAACCCACCAAGCGTTGGTATGTCAAGTTTGGTTGTCATATTTTAGTGAACCAAAACTCATTTAAGAGTCGCTTGATTTAAATGTACTAGAGTCAACTTCGTATAGGTTAGGTTGAAAGTATTAGGGTGAGACATTACAAGTATTGTGAAGACTTGAAGAAGTACAGAGCTACAACCACAACATCATCCTTCCACTTGAGGTTAGTGATATTTTACTTGAACTGTTTCATTCCCTAGCGTATCTTTCAAGTCGTTGATAAGCACGTAAGTGCACCATTTTATACCCATATTTATATTAGCTAGGTCTAAATTTTATAACTAATAAACTTTTTTGTAGGTATTTTTAAGAAATAAATGTTTTTAGAAGAATCGGCTCGAAAAACTGTTAAAGGCACCCCCGGAGGACATTTTCTATTCGGACTCCCACTTTGGATAAGGGGTAACCCAATTGCTAAGGGGTACACTACTTACTATCGGCACCCAAGCACTCTGGTTAAGGGGTAACCATCTTCAACATTTTGAATTTCAGAAAATGGCGGGAAAACCAAGTTTCAAACTGCCGGAATTAGGGTTTGGGTTTTGAGCCTGCTGCAGTGAGATTATGTTGGAAAAAATTACCGGGCTGCAATGGAGATGAATGACAGAAATCAATTGTGGTTGTACTCAAAACTTTCAAGGCTCTGGTGATTTCTTTTAGACAAATATTTCTACCCTCCCAACGAATTGGCGATTGCAACAGGTATGTGAAACACGCCTTCAGGATACAGTGAAAGCCCTACAACCGAAAATTGGATTCAAGGTTTGCACCCCTTGACCCAATCAAGAACACATGTAAATAAGTTTCTGATGATGCTTTGTAAGAAAGAAGAACAGAAGATAGTTTTTCTTTTTGATTATTGAAAACGACTCTGGGAGATGCTATTTATAGGGTTTTTTTACGTCTGTTGAAACAGACAAGTTTCTCTTCAATGAGAAACGTCAGGTCTCTTCATCAACAGACATTAATGGTGTCTGTTGGATTTGAATTTTTTGAAAACGATTTTAACTGTCCAAACAGTTGCGTATCAAAAAATTCTTCCGGGGGCGTTGCCCCCTAGACCCCCACCAGGGGCGGTCTCCCCTGGACCCCCACGACCTGACCCCCCTTCGTAGCGCGGTTGAATTTTCAAAAAAATTCAACAGATTAAAGGGATGAGATTGATTGGGTTTGTTCCTAGGACCAAAAAAGAGCTGGTATGGGTCATAGGTTTGATCGAAATTGGCTAGATATTCGGGAATTCAAGAAAACAGAATTCATGTTTTTGGCGGGAAAATAATTATCAAAAACTGCAAAATTAAGGTTCATGATTTAGAGCTGTTTGAGAGAGATTCAATGGCTGAGTTTCTTTGGGATAGCTCTATTGAGCGTAACAGGCGTGGTATGATTGTTGGTTTCCATTAAATTTGGCTAGATAATCCAACAGATGAAATCAGGGCAATTCGTGCATGGGAGGAATATTTCACGTCATCGCATGAGTTTTGGAGAGATTTTATCGCGATTTCCTTCAGCAGATTGATTGCATATAAGTTGTTGAGGCTTAACAGGAATGGTAAGTCTCCCAGAATCGTAAGAAAAGAGAGATAACTCACCGAGCAAGAAAACAGGGAAAGTACGTGTGCAGTTTGAGATAATCACGGATTTGTACGAGTTCTTCTCGTGTTTGGATAGATTTTGGTCATTGTAGAAGCGTGAAGGAGTGAAATAAGGAAGATTCGGCACTGGTTGACAGCGTGAGAAGAGAAGAAAGGGATGAAAATATTCCCAAGGAGATATTCTTCAATGCCGAGTAAATGGAGAATTATATTGAGTTACTGTCGAGTATTTTCGATTGGGAAGAGTATATAAAGGGTTCTAAGTGTTATGAAATGATTATCGAGAGTTGGGGAAGCTACAGAGGCGAGAAAATTGCTGCAGAGAAATCTACAGCAGCAGAAAAATACTGAGGAACACAAAGAACGGACTTGCGAAGACAGTCGTTAAATCACTGTCGTTCATGCGTAAGAAATAAGACTGTTGCATGCGACAGATTACTGTTATTCTTTGTAACAGTGGGTTTGCAACGCTTATAAACGTTGCGAATTCCTGGTTTAATTTGTTTTTCTCATTTTCTCTTCTTTGTAAACACCATTTGAGCAATAATAATGAACTTTGAGTGTGTTTTCATCATTAGAAGCTAAACCCCATCACTGGGTCGACGGAGAAGCCGAAATTCAACATGGGTAAAATTATTTTATTCTCTATTTGACTTTTGCATTATTTTAAATTAATTTATGATTCGATAAAATTAGTTGTGATTCAATTAGATAGGTTATGCTTTGAATTAAGATAATCTATGCTTAGGGGATACAATTTATGTTTTGAGGATCTACTTTGGAAAAACAAGAAGAGTCGGTGTTGTTTTGTTTAATGAGCTTTAATTGTCGAGAATAAATAAATTGAACCCTATGTTTTGAATACGGTGAAACCCTAAACCCAATGACTCTCTCGTTTATTATTTTAGTTAAACCTTTTAATTTAATCTTAACAACTTCCGAGAGAACGAATTTTAATTACTATTACGAAAACTCAGAAAATCTGAAATCAGTCGTGCATATTGAAAACATAAAACTGCGAAGCATGAACACTCTAGATAGACATAGTATTAAGGAATACAATATGAAGTTTCTTGATTAACCATTAAACTTTGTATATAAGACATCGACATAATCGTATGAATGCTATTGTGATTATGTATGGGTATAAGGTGAGGATTTCATCCTAGGGAACAATGTTTACATGTGTTCTAAGGAAGTAAGTTCATGATATGTATTGTGAACCGAAAAGGAAATCGCAAGGCGTTATTGGGACTGTTCTTCATTGCATATCTTATGAACGACCAATATGTATGATTAGTATAACCGCTCATGACTTGTTTGTGTTCTTGGTAAAACTATTCACATGAGGCCTGACTTATGTATTGGTATGACTTTTATTAGTGAAACCGATCTTAAGTAATCACCTGGGGTATGATCGGGTTGTGAGTGTCTGAACTTATTACTGGGAGAAGGGGAACCGATCCTAGTAAGAGGTGCAGTGCATCATAAGGGGAACCGATCCTTGTATGAGGTGCAGCAGGGTTTATGGAAGAAAAGGAAACCGATCCTATGAACATGTGCAACACATTTTTGGGAAGGGGGAACCGATCCTATGGACATGTGCAGTGTATACAAGTTAGATACCAAATATATGTGGGGAACCGATCCTAGTACCTAGTCATCCGTATCTTTGGTAAGCTAGTGTAACTATGCACAGTACTCACATGGAGGTAGAACCGAAACTTGTTTTGGTAGAACCGTAACCCATGATTGGTGATTGAGTGTTACTTGATCAATCACGTAGTTCTTGAAAGTCAGATGAACCAATTCTAAACTTGTTTGGAAGTGTGGTAAATCGGTTTCAACTGAGTAAGTATGAAAAAGGACTTGCAAGAGTAAGATGTCGACACACTTTGAACACGGTGCATTAATGCTTATTCTTTATTGTTCAAAGATATTCCTTAACGGCTAAGAAGGAAGTAAATCCCAAGATCGAATTTAAATAAGTTAAAAATCTTTTTAATTAAGGGTTTTTAATTATATATGGAAAATAATAATTAGTAATGTGCATTTACTAGTTAAAGATTTTCCAAGGAGATTTCGATCTTATTTTTGGACAGTGCATTCACAAGAATTATGAAAACCGAATTTGGTGGAGTAATGAAAAACATCTTGAGAATATTTTCTGTTTTGGAAATTCCTTGGTGTCCAAACTTTCTTGTCTATAAATACTTTGAGTTTTCATATCTAACAAACTAATCCTGCGTAACATAGACTTCCTCTTTTGTCTTTGTTACTGGTGAAGCCGCCTATCGGAGAGGAAGGTAATCTAATTAGGTGAAATCTCTTACGGCCTCTCAATTTAAAGTCTTCTTTGGGATTGAGAATCTCTAGCGCGACCCGTTGGTGGGAAACTAGATATTTGGGTTTATCTTTAGTTTTCATATTGATTTGATTGACTAACGGTGGTTGAACTTTGATTGCACCTAGTTTGTTTATGCTTGAGAATCTTCTCTTCTAATATAAGATTCACTCAAACTAGTTCAAGGTTTCGACATAGATCTTTAGACTGTTGTTAGATCTAAAGACGATCTTATGATAATCCATTGTTAACAGATTCCGTTTTGTGTGTGATTGATCACAAGAGATTCAAGTAGTTGTGTGCAGGCATTTATTGAACCAAGTACGTGACTTTTTTACAGGTTGGAGGCGTGGGAATACATATGGAACTAGGTGAACTATAGGTTTAGTTGCTTGGTCTCAACTATACGAAGTTGGTTTATTTTGTATAGCGGCTTAATCCTGAGAGTATTCAATTATGGACTAGATCCCGGGGTTTTTCTGCATTTGCGGTTTCCTCGTTAACAAAACCTTGCTGTGTCATTTACTTTATATTTCCGCATTATAATTATTTTATTATAATTAAAGTAAATTGCACAAACGTTAATTCTTATTTACTTGATACGTGAATCCTATTGTGTTTGGTTAAGTCCGAACCCTTGTATCAAGTAAACACACTTTGTTGTTGTATTATCTCGATCTCATATCCATAGACAATCACACTAAGTGTGAACTGATTTTTTGTATTGTCTCGACTCAGTCCATAGACAATCACTTTCGGGGAAAGGACTTATAGGAAGGAAGTTTGAGGTATATTTGGGTACCCTCGCCTTTTCAGGTTTGTTTTTATATTTTATGAAGCTGCACTCATTAACTTACCCACTTCCTTATATAGATGAATGAAACGGGAAAAGTTGTGAGAGTATTTGATAGGATCATGAACGAGACTTTTGTGTTTAAAGTATGCATCTCAGAGTACAGTATAGAAACCGATCCGACAATTTCAAAGTACTGAAGGTCTTTAAGAAAGTATTTGATAAACCGGAGTCAGGAACTTATCCAGATAAGGGAGGAAAGAGAGATGCTACCAAATAACTTGAGCGGCTGGCTCCATGCAC
This sequence comes from Papaver bracteatum, assembly GCA_023529315.1. Classification (NCBI taxonomy): domain Eukaryota; kingdom Viridiplantae; phylum Streptophyta; class Magnoliopsida; order Ranunculales; family Papaveraceae; genus Papaver; species Papaver bracteatum. The sequence continues at coordinate 150,007 of JAJJWX010000614.1, forward strand.
CCCAGAAACCGAAACTGGCCAAATATGATCAGCGCATCTAAGTAGAAGTGGAGATTCGAACTTTTACTTTTTTAGAATTAGTAACATGGAAGATTATTTGGTTATTCGTAAATTGTATTAAAAAAAAAAAATATTTGGTTATCTAGGTGTATTTGTTTTTTTGGGTCTATTACTTATGATTCGATATTCGTTGGATTTCTTCAGTATTGATTCTAGTTTTTGCAACTATCCATATAATGCTATTGGAAGCGCATTTTATAGTTTTGGCTGCGAATTTGATTCATTGGTTAGAATGAAATCTTTTTAAAAATTAAAATCTTCTGAGTTTGAATATACGTGGGCCATCCGATTTCACCAATGAGGATGGTTGGCCTACTGAATTTCTATGAAACCAGCGTGAGTTTTTTCATTTTACTATACATACTTGGAGCCTAAAAGAGAACTGGAGTTGGCCGCTTAATTCCTAACACAAGTTTATGATTCTTAAGAAAAAAATATCAGTGCATTTCGTTGATTACTTCTTTGACGGGAATCACTTCGTATGCTTTCCAGTATTTAGGGTTGGCAATTCATTTTATACTAATTTCGTATTATTTTGGTGTATCTAATCTTGGATATCAATACAACATGTGTCATTTTCATTCAACTACAAGAAGTTGAAGCTTGGGAAAGCAGTTGAGTTGGCCGCTTGATTTTTAACGCGAGTATATGACTTCTAAAGAAAAATATATATGTGCATTTCCATGATTACATTTTCTTTGACGGAAAACACTTCATATGTTTTGCATTATTTAGAGTTGTCAATCTATTTTATGTTAATATCATGATTCTTTTTAGTGTTCTAATATCAGATATCGATACCTATATAATGAGTGTGATTTTTCATTTTTCTATAAGAAATTGCAGTTGATTTTTTCCCTTGATTCTTAACATAAATAAAAAATATTCGAAGAAAGATATATCAGTGATTTTCCTTGATTACGTCTTTTTTGACGGGAAACACTTCATATATTGTGCACTACTTAGAGTTGGCAATATGGTTTATATTAATATCGTGTTTTTTTAGTTTCTCTGATATCAGATCTTGATACAACTATATAAGTTGGATCTTGGAAAAGGAGTTGAGTTGGACCCTTGATTTTTAACGCGAGTATATGACTTCTAAAGAAAATTATGTGCATTTCCATGATTACATTTTCTTTGACGGGACGCACTTCATATGCTTTGCATTATTCAAAGTTGGCAATATAATTTATATTAATATCATGATTCTTTTTAGTGTTCTAATATCAGATATCGATACATAGATAATGAGTGTGATTTTCCATTTATCTATAGGAAGTTGCAGTTGAGTTTGTCCCTTGATTATTAACGTAAATAAAAGATTTTCGAAGAAAGATATATCAATGATTTTCCTTGATTACATCTTCTTTGACGGGAAGCACTTCATATGTTGTGCACTATTTAGAGTTGGCAATATGTTTTATATTAATATCGTGTTTTTTTTAGTTTCTCCAATATCAGATCTTGATACAACTATATAAGTTGGAGCTTGGAAAATCAGTTGAGTAGGCCGCTTGATTTTTAACACAAGTATGTGACTTCTAAAGAAAAATATATATGTGCATTTTCATGATTACATTTTCTTTGACGGGAAGTACTTCATATGCTTTGCATTATTTAGAGTTGGAAATATATTTTATATTAATATAATGATTCTTTTTAGTGTTCTAATATGAGATACTGATGCATATATAATGAGTGTGATTTTCCATTTAGCTATAAGAAGTTGCAATTGAGTTTGTCCCTTGATTATTAACTTAAATAAGAGATTTTTGAAGAAAATTATATAAGTGATTTTCCTTGATTACATCTTCTTTGACGGGACTATATAAAGTTGGCAATCTGTTTTATATTAATATCGTGTTTTTTTTTAGTATCTCCGGTATCAGATCTTGATATAACTATATAGAAAGTATGATTATACATTTAACTACCAATAGTACTGAGATTGACAATGAAATGAAGTACTTACTAATTTTAAAGTTTGGTATAATTTCTCAAAAATATTTTCTTTAAGAGGATTTCTTAATCTCCAACACTTTAAACAATGTGTAATTGGTGAATAATTTGGTTTCAACTGTTAATCTACTAAATGATAAATGGTGTATTCATTATACACTGTAATTGTTAATTGGGATCCTTTTTTGGAAAATCTAATTATGAGTTAGCAATTATAGCTTAAACTATTTTACTTTTGAGATTACTTGGATCTATTTATTTAAGTTTATTTGTAGAATTGATTACTACTTTATCATATTGAATGAAATTAGTTTCAAAACCATTTGAGATCTTTAGATTATAATAATATTATACATTTGATTATTAGAAATTTTGAATTGTTAGTTGTCAATCAATTGGATAATATTTCTATTGTAACTTATTAGAACTGACGGGTACGGGGCGAAGCCCCGCCTCAGTGGACACTAACCAACGGTGTAAGAAATTTCAGCAGTCCCGGTGCGTAGCACGGGTTTCAAACTAGTGTTTATTAAAAGTCTAATTTATATCGAGACACCGTTGGAGATGCTCTAAGAATACATACTAATATCAGTTCTGAAACGGATAGTGACGAAAGTGGCGCGACGGAAGCATCATGACAAAGTCGGGCCAGACAGAGACGAGAAACAAAAAGGGATAGCTGCCAAGAAGAAAGTCAGACAAAAAGTACATGCGTGGAAACAGAAGAGCAACGACAGGCAGTGGAAAAATCGAAAATGATATATATCCCCACTCCCTTCCCCCACATATGTGTCAAGTATCTCTTGGTTAAATCCAATAATAATGGGATCCCCTGCTAATCTCAACCTAGGAATCAAGGGTTAAGAACGATGACACCTAATAGGAAAAGGGAGTAGGGGAAATAATTGGGAGAAGCGTAGCACTTTCGTGGAAAAATAAGTAGTAGAGATTAAAATGGACGCATTAAGATTAAGCTTTTCCTGTGGAGATGCTCTACTGAGTGTCTTCCGGTCAGAGATATCCTGGAAAATAGAATGGACCTGGAGACAGTTAACTGTCCGATGTGTGATTCTGCTAGGGAGACGGCCACCCATCTGTTGATGGATTGCTCGTATGCTAGAGCGGTTTGGTTCGGGCTGAGTAGGGCCTACAGGATAGATAACGGTCAAAATCTTATAGAGTGGATCAAAATATGGTTTAAAAATCCCGGAGATTGGGAGGAGGAAATGATAGACTGGGTCGCAGTGTGTGGCATTGTTACTTGGAATATATGGAAGGCAAGGTGTGACACTGTATTCTCGGACCACAAATTATGAGTGAACGACTTGATCAGCAAAATAGATAACGAAATAACGGTTCAAAGTAAGGTGTTTACGAAGACGAAAAAGCAAAAGGACATACTACAACAACCAGAGGATCCACCAAGGGAAATGATCAAAGTTAACTATGATGCGTCGTACAAAGAAGGGGAGATGGCGGTAGGATTGGGCTTCTGCGATAGAGACTACATGGGAAAGTTAGGGACGGCTAGCTCTGTTTCAACGGTGGCAAACTCGGTTCTGATGGCGGAATGTCTAGCAGCAAGGGAAGCAACTATGTGGGCTATTCGGAAAGGGAGGACAAATATAATTCTGGAAGGAGACAACCAAGACATTGAGGAATACATGAAGGGGGGCAATGTTAATATGGACTGGCAGTGTAGTAACCTCCTGGAGGAACTCAAGGAAATGGCAAAGGCTTTCTCAAAATTTGAAGTGTCACACACAAAAAGAACAGGGAATCAGGTTGCGGACGAGTTGGCAAAGGAAGGAAGAAAAGGCATGACGATATCTTACACGGAATCAAGCACACCGCTGAAGTTGATCGACTTATTATACGTTGATTTAAGCTGTATTTCTGATAACTCAATTGGAATCAGTTCCACACGGAACAACAACTCTTAAGTTCTCTTTCTTTTGACTATAAAAAAAAATGGACGCATTATTAAAAACAAAAGTTAGTCAAAGTAGTCAGTCAGATTATCAAAAGAACATGTAGTAATGCATCATGATCCTGACTGAAACGATGGCAGACAAACAAAAAGTAAAAGAAAAATACTTACACACGACGGGGAAAAAACCAATGAAGTTTTGGGATAAAAAAAAAAAAAAAAAAATCTGCGAAAAGAAAACTAGAATATAGGGCGAAGAAACTAGAAATCTATAATCTATATGTCACCAATAAAACTTAATGAAAGAAAGAAAAAAAATCAGAGAACAACGCAATTAGAAAATACAGCACTAATTCACAATTTATTACTTAATTTACCGAAAACTTGATATTTTTAAAACATGGTTCAAATGGATAAGTAAAAATTAGTATGTGTGAAATGGACACTAAAAAAATAGCAAGGATGTAACTGGATTCATCCTGGCTTAAACTTAAAAAATGGCGATGATGAAACTAGATGCATCCTGATATAAATTAAAAATAAGAAAAAGTATTTGAAAATGGGTAGGATCAAACTGTTTACATCCCGACTATTTTTACATTTTTGTTCATTTAAACAGTATCAAAATCTAGATGTCTTTTTCACCCATAATTTTTTTATTTTGGTCTTTTTAACTAATGTTGTGTTAATTTACCGAGTGCTATAAATTAATTAATATAAATTGCTATAAATTTTCCTAATATGACTGGCAATGGGAACATAATCGTCACCAGCTGATATAAAGATGCTTAATCGAATGCCCCCTAACTGCAATATAGAGGATGAGATATCTAAATTCCACGTAAAGTGGCGAAATGGGAAAAAATGATACAACTGTCTTATGAATGTGGCGTAGAGGTAAAGTAACTCCTTTCCATGCGGAAATTATCCAATCGACAAGTACACGTTCGAAGATAAACGCAAAAAAAAAACCATGGATACCGAGTAAAGCGATGTGCAGTGTCGGCGGAGCCAGGAATTCAGAAAAGGGAGGGCCAAATATTTTTTTCGCGCGTGAGATATATTACTGCTGGTCTTCTGGTATGGTAAGAAGGGTAAAAAAATAAGTGTGAAATACAAAATAAGAGTGTTACCGTTGTATGGCAGAAACTACAGCTATCCTTACTTCTATGGTTGTCGGACGTGCCATTCCTCGAAGCAAACTGCATCTCTATGATAGCAATGAACTAGCTAGAAAAAAATTACTTCAACAAATATATTTTCGGAAACCTCTATTGGAGTAGCTGGATACTTGGCAAGCATCGTTTTATACGCCCCATTTGTATATAAATCAAAATTTGTATTAAAAATAAAACCATAATTACATCAAGTTTGCATGATAGAAAGTAACAAAGAAGCAAGATGTAACTTCGAAGAATCCCTCTTTTAATTAGCCCCTGCAGCAACATCTCTGAAAGATTTCTTGGGTTGTTGCATAGTCTTAGGCTGCGTTTGGTAATGTTTTTATTTTTTCAAAATCACTTTCAAAACCTATATATGTTAATAATTTTTGAAATTGGTGTTTGGTATAAAAAAATCAAAGTGCTTTTTACCCAAAGCACTTCCCAAGTTCCTCAGTTTTTAAAAGCTGGGGAGGAGGAGCTTTTAAAAGGTACAAAAGCATAAGTTTTGGTCCCACCAAAATTTAATGATTGATTTATCATTTTTGTCACTATTTTATTTTTTAAATGACAAAAATTATCCTTAAATATATATATATATATATATATACAATCAATTTTTTATTTACTATATTTTATTTTTTAAATATTATTATATTTTATTTTCAAATTATTTTATGATACCATTTAATTTAATTTGTAAAAGAAATAATTACTTAATTTTGGTTTGATTTTTTGTTTGAAACTTATATATATATATATATATATATATATTAAAAAGTGGTTAACTAAAATATTTTTTAACAATCATAATAGCAGTAACAATTAGTATATTTAATATTTAATATATTTAAATTTAATAGTAAAAATGTTAATTATTTTAAACTCAATAAAATTAAATAAAACTATTTTCAGAAATATGTATGTTTTTGTCATTTGCCACAACAACAATGGTTGAATATAATATTTTACCAAACACGCTTTGATTGCCTTTTTAATCAGCTTTAGTTTTAATTAATATTTTACCAAACGTCTAACTACTTTTTTCTCACAGCACAACACAACAACGCACAGCAGAAAAGTGCTTTTATAAAAGCTGCAGCAATATCAAACTAAGCCTTAGACGTTGAAGCCTTGTTTTCATCATCAGCAGGTGTTGTTATTAGTTGATCAACAACCAGAGATTTTCCTTTGTTTGCAGTAGCAATGCAACATCGTTACCGACAAACCAAGGTGTTGCAGCATCATCAGATGATGTTGTTTTGTTCTGATCGTTATTAGAAGAATCATATACCTAATATCGGTGGGAGTTCTGTCCCCATAAATCATAGACGAAGACAAAACGTGAATATTGTGAAACCCTAAGTTTTCCTACCAGCTAAAACAACCGGATCAAACGATTGGATGATTGGTGTACTAACTTGCCGGAGATGGTGGACTAAATTGCTAAAATTTACTTTTATTAGGGGTAATTAACTAACTAGGAGATGTTTTAGCATAAAAAGGGGGGGCTACAGCCAGGGTTAGTCAACCCTTGGCTCCGCCCCTGGCGATGTGAAGCTTTATTTAGTCTGGCTTGATTATGAAAATGTAGTTTTCTCAGCGGTATTTTCCTCATCATTTAGTTAAGATTGCTCTTCTCACCTCAATCCACACACACAAAAAAATGTTGGTCCTACCACAGTCACAGTTGATCAATTTGTGCTGGGCCGGTAGAAATTCAAAGACCAGGTTCGTATTATTTGTCCACTCTAAAAAATTGTCTTTGTTTCGATTATTCAAATCTAACTCCTTTAAAATCCTAAGTCATATAAGCTCCCACGTCGCACTGTGACCCTCACCCTCCCCTCTCCAAATTGTAGAGAATTTCTCTCTTTTTACAGAGAAATTCTCTCTTTTTACATAGATAATCTCTCTTTTTGTGCCATGTCATCCCTGATAATTCCCACTAAATCCGGGGAAAAAATAGAAAGAAAAAAAAGAAAATCGGTGAGGAACAAAAAAAAAAAAAAAACTTAACTTCTTTTTCTTCCCTCTTTTCTTCCACCGGTGGAGCAATCCCTAACTCCTTCTATCAACACAGTTTACAACCCGGGTATCAAATAACAATATATAAACACAAACTTAATTAATGATCGCTGGAAACAGATGTATTCGATTTAAACCAACATTGGTAGAAAACGGATATGGACTAACATATCAAATAACAAACTGAAAGAATTCATCACCTTCCCTAGATCTTAACAAGCTAAAAAAAATGCAGTCTCTACCTCTTATATATATATATATATATATCTTCGTCAAAACCTAAAATCATTCGTGCCCCCTCTCTCTTTATCTAATGATAGTGTTAGATTAAGCTAAATACAAAGCATCTACAAATGGCAGGAACATTCCCAAATTCTGAAGTAAACAAGTATCATACTTTTAGTGTAAATAATCTTATTACCCATTTCTCATTGACAATATTGTGTTTTCTTTTTCATGCGTGAAGTATTTGAATGTCCCAATAAGGGGATTGGATTTGGCGATCTGAATAAAATTACCTTTTGATGGAATCCATGTTGTATAAACATCTAGAGAAAGAACTAGCTGGACTCTCTTAAGTTATTAGTCATCATGTTGATGTCACAAGTCTTTTTCACAAGCTTTTGTTTGCTAAAATGTTTAAACTGATTTCCCTGATAAATTTCTCTTTGCTTAACAAACTTGAGTTATTGGCATAATTTATACGAGGCAGGGGGCTTTATGTGAATACGTGAAGCAATAAGAGGTTGTTGGTGAAATTTGCTTTTTTTTTGTGGGAAATGCCTGCGAACAGCTTTCCGTAGCGGCCATTAGCCTTTTTTTCACTGGAATTATTGTTACGACACTTGGTGCTTCGACGGTGTTGTATGCTGATACCGTGAGAAAAATTATCCTTTTTGTACTTATCCCTACTGCAATGGAGGTCCTGAAAATAAGGTAAGGCTGCATTTATTTTGTGGTTTTTGAATATGGACAGTTATGGCATTGAATTTTAATTTTATGGTATGTTTAGTATAGTTTCTGCAGGCAGGATCTTATAGTGTCTTATTCATCTATTTTCGATGGGAGTGATGGGAGTTTTGATTGCTCTGCAAGGTGGATCAAAGATAAGAATTTCTCTGTGATGTTGGATGTTCTCACCTTCGCTGCTCAAAATTTGTAAGGAAACATGAACATATCTAATATATTTCAGTGAATCCCAAATATTTGTTGTGTGGTCTTAATTCAATACGAATTTTTAGACTGCTAGCTATCGACACTAATGCAAATCACAATGAATCTATCTATGGGTGGGGAAACTCTCGGAAGTAAATCCACTTTCTTAACTGCTGCCACAGTTAACTGCTAGGTAACCTTTTGCTTCTACTTTGTTTTTATTCTGGTAAGTTTGTTTTGATCTTTAACAACATGTGATTTCCTTGGTGAATATAAATTAGTTATAAGGCTTTGGTGACTGTTCAAATCTAGCTCCTTTAAAATCCTAAGTCATATAAGCTCCCACGTCGCACGGTGACCCTCCCCTCTCCAAATTGTAGAGAAATTCTCTCTTTTTGTGCCATGTCATCCCTGATAATTCCCACTAAATCCGGGGAAAAAATAGAAAAATAAAATAAAATCGGTGAGGAACAAAAACTAAAAAAAAAACTAACTTCTTTTTCTTCCCTCTTTTCTTCCACCGGTGGAGCAATCCCTAACTCCTTCTATCAACACCGTTTACAACCTGAGTATCAAATAACAATATTTAAACACAAACTTAATTAATGATAGCTGGAAACAGATGTATTCGATTAAAACCAACATTGGTAGAAAACGGATATGGACTAACATATCAAATAACAAGATGAAAGAATTCTTCACCTTCCCTGGATCTTAACAAACTAAAAAAATATATCAGCCTCCACCTCTTATCAATCTCCTTCTAAACCTGAAATCATTCGTGCCCCCTCTCTCTTCATCTAATAATAGTGTTAGATTAAGCTAAATACAAAGCATCTACAAATGGCATGAACATTCCCAAATTCTGAAGTAAACATTTATCATACTTCTAGTGTAAATAATCTTATTACCCATTTCTCATTGAAAATATTGTGTTTTCTTTTTCATGCGTGCAGTACTTGAGTGTCCCAATAAGGGGATTGGATTTGGAGATCTGAATGAAATTAGCTTTTGATGGAATCTATGTTGTATAAACATCTAGAGAAAGAACTAGAGATGGACTCTCTTAAGTTATTAGTCATCAAGTTGATGTCACAATTCTTTTTCACAAGATTTTGTTTGCTAAAATGTTTAAACTGATTTCCCTGATAAATTTCTATTTGCTTAACAAACTTGACTTATTGGCATAATTTATATGAGACAGAGGGCTTTAGTGGCTTTATGTGAATACGTGAAGCAATAAGAGGTTGTTGGTGATTTTTTTTTTTTTTGTGGGAAATGCCTGCGAACAGCTTTCCGTAGGGCCATTAGCCTTTTTTTCACTGGAATTATTGTTACGACACTTGGTGCTGCGACGGTGTTGTATGCTGTGAGAAAAATTATCCTTTTTGTACTTAGCCCTACTGCAATGGAGGCCCTGAAAATAAGGTAAGGCTGCATTTATTTTGTGGTTTTTGAACATGGACAGTTATGGCATTGAATTTGAATTTTATGGTATGTTTAGTATAGTTTCTGCAGGCAGGATCTTATAGGGTCTTATTCATCTATTTTCGATGGGAGCGATGGGAGTTTTGATTGCTCTGCAAGGTGGATCAAAGCTAAAAATTTCTCTGTGATGTTGGATGTTCTCACCTTCGCTGCTCAAAATTTATAAGGAAACATGAACATGTCTAATATATTTCAGTGAATCCCAAATATCTGTTGTGTGGTCTTAATTCAATACGAATTTTCAGTCTGCTATCTATCGACACTAATGCAAACCACAATGAATCTATCTATGGGTGGGGAAACTCTAGGAAGTAAATCCACTTTCTTAACTGCTGCCACAGTTAACTGCTAGGTAACCTTTTGCTTCTACTTTGTTTTTATTCTGGTAAGTTTGTTTTGATCTATAACAACATGTGATTTCCTTGGTGAATATAAATTAGTTGTAAGGCTTTGGAAAATGATACACAAATAACCTGAAATTTGTGGTACCGTCCCATGTACTTTAGGATATTTATATTTGGGACCTGTAAAGATGGAGAGAGTCTCACGTTGTTGAACAGAATGCGCAATGAATAGAACCTACCAAGGATTCCTAGAACTTTTTCAGGTGTTGTGTGTTTATTGTTTGCTTTGTACTACAAGGTGCTTTATTTATTTCCTTTCATTGTATTTTCCCAAAAACGATACTGAAAACTTTGGCTGATGCAGAACTCAACAATTGGTGGGGATGGATGCGGATACCACTGGTGAGATTGCCTTTTAGGAAGTTTTTCAGTATGCCATTTTTGGTGAAACTGGATTTTGTTTCAAAAATTGAACACGCTTACACTAAATGGTTGCTGGCATTGAGACCCATGGCATGCGATTAATATTGATCTTAATTTATTTTTTTTGTATATTGCATAAATGTGTATTACTGAAGTCTATTATCAACTGGCTCTGCTGATATCGTGTTAACTGCCGGTGCAACCCCTGCAGATGAGATTCTTAGTGGAATTTTGTGGAGAGAAGAACATCCACATTATTTGTGATGAAATTTTTGGGCGGTTAACATATGGAAATTAGGATGTTGCTAAAACAATCTGAAAAATAGGGCTCCAAATCACAGATTTTGTAAAGTGTGTCTGGTGCAGGATAAAGTGATAGGTATACGTGAAATAGAGTTATCACCTCTTGGGAACAAAATGTGTGATGTTGCATAGAACACTACGATATGTATTAAGAAAAATATTGCTTTTTTAATTTGCGATTTTAATTAACTTCGTATTGTGGATGTGCAAATGAATATGTATGTGGAATTTTGTTGAATTCATTTTCTTGCATCGTTTAATCCCGAGAATATTTTGTATGCAATAAATTTTGTTTTTCTTTTGTTCAATATTTAGCTCCTGAATACGCATGCAATGGCAAGCTAACAGATCATCTGATATTTTCTCCCTTGGCGTTGTGCTTCTCATTAAACTATCAAATATATGCTCAATGTTTTAATTGGTGTTTTCTTTTAGTCACCGGTTAACAGGCACAAATGGGGATCAGTTTCCTATTGCGGTTGTTCCTTCCGCGTCGAAAAACCTTGCTGTCACTGCCAGCTAAGGATCTATCAAGATCTTTTGCACCACAGCCAACGAGAGGAAGGTTGGAATGAATTTGCTGGAGTGGTGGACTAGAAAAGAAGGAAGAGATTGAGCTTCTAAGAGTCATGGATTCTGTTGGGTATTAGGGTGAATCAGTGGCTTGAGCTTGTGCGGTGGCTATAGTTCAAATTGCTAAGCTCAGCTCTGTCATTCATTCCGAGTAACATTTGGTTACTAAATGTGTCATTAAGGCTAAAATGTAGAGAAGCAAACCCCATGCTTAAAACGTATCTAAAATGTAGCTTCCCTGTAAGGTAAAGATCATGAGTTACCCTGCATGCTTAAAATGTTGTTTACTTTCGAGGTATTTTATGTTATTTTTAGTTAATTCTTATCAAACATATTTCTAATGGTGTTTTATTTTTTTGTTGTCAGGCCATTAATTTTTTTTGCATTGTCATTTTTCAGTAGTCGGTAGATGGAAGAGGAGGGTTTGACAAATTGTTATTGGAACGTATAAAGGTCAAGGTAATATGATCTAATTCCAGTCGCATATTTTTGTTGATCGGTAAGTTAATGCCGCTTAAGTAAAATTCGTCTAATTTATTCTGGATGAAGAAAATTTATAAGTCCTGCCTGTGTAAATGTTGTTTTTTTTCTTCTAACTATAAACATGGACCTGATAGGTGTGTAATCTGCCAAACTAAGTATGAAGAAGAAGAGGAAGTAATGAAATTGGGACGGGGCGAGGCGAAGCTGAGCTTTACCAAATCGGGTCGGGGCGAGGCGAAGCCGAGCTTTACCAAATCAAATCGGGACGGGGCGAGGCGAGGCGAAGCCGAGCTTTACCAAATCAAATCGGGACAGGGCGAGGCGAGGCGAGGCGAAGCCACTCCTAATAAAAAAGGATCGCGATGGGCGGGGCAAAGTCATGCAACACCAAATCAAAAATGTATCGGGACGGGACGAGGCGAAGCTGAGCCACACCTAATAAATAATATGGCTAAAAGAACAAAAATGCCCGAGCGTAGCACGGGCAAAAAATCTAGTTTGGATATTATAGGCCTAAGGAAATGCTCTACTCTCCTCCCTGTCCTAAATGACATTTCGTTCACCACTCTCATTCACCAAAAAGGTTCATTATTTTCTAAACTCTACGATTTAGTAGATGGTGACATTTTAGACTACGGGCTCAACTAGAAAATGAAAATATAACTACTTTTTTTTTTTTTTTTTTTTTTTGAAGATTCAAATAAAATAGATGAACCATGTCTGCTTAATTAAGAAATTCAGTTGCCAAATATTAAGCCGCTTTACTTGAACTTCACAGAATGACAGCACCTCGAAAGCACCTTTTGAAAATTTAAAACAACACAAACTTCGGACAAAATGGAGGGGAGACCTAATTCTAATTGGGGCCATTAGGGAGGTAACAATATGTGATACACGAATTGAGCGAGTAAAGTAAATCTTACCCTGAATTAATGTAAGAAAGTTTACAAATTAGCCACCAGTTTATGTACAAAATCTTAACAACGTTAACCTTCTTAAGAAACCAACTCTGCTCATGTACGTACAAGTAACTCCATCTGTTGTTCAAGTGGTCGGATGGATATTCATCTGGAGTTGGACTTTAACCTGTCCGAATTAAAGCTTCTCTGCAGAGCAAGACATGGCAATACATGACACTTAAGTGAAAGACAGAAAAAAATAAAAAAGGAAGAGGAAAAAGAAAAAGAAATTTAGAAATGTTCTCTGCTGGCTAATTGGCTTGGTAGGTGGTTGTCAACTAACAAACAACGTTCTATTCTGTAATGCAAATGTCTACTATATATAAAGATGTAAGTGTTATGTGATAATCAACTTACCAGAACACAGTGAACCTCGTTTAGAATTGGCTTAAGCAAAGAAACCAAGCTTAGAATTTCTTCTTTAAGGTCGCCGTAGTCTTCATCTTGAGCCATGAGTAAGTTGATGAAGGTTTTGGCATCTCCAGGAACCAATCTCAGAGCTACCTAATAAAAATACTAATTAATATCGTAAACAAATGTTTGTGCCACTGTAGTACAGTGGTAAAGTCATTGGTGATGATACCAGTGCTTGAGTTCAAAACTCGTCAGTACCGAATTCTTTACCAATCAAAAAAAAAAAAACGATCTAGATGCATATATATATATATATACACGGATGCTTACTTTTGGATATTAACTTAGATGCTAAACAACTGAAGGGATGATAGACTCTTGAAATTGTACTATTGCTAGCTAGCATTAATTTATATCGAAAACGAGAGTTACACAACAAAACAGTGGTATACACATAAATCATTTTTCGTGTTCCATATGGTTGGGCAGACAAACTGCAGTGCGAGCCTCTAAAACTAAATTAGAGCACATACATATCTTAGAAATAGTTCAGATTTTTTATTTTGTGCTTACTTGGTATGCAGCAGTTGATATCCATTGGTGCCATGGCTTCAGAGTGACCTCATAAGATTCTTCAACTGCCTTTTTCAGATTTCCACCTGGTTCCTTGCATAATTTCTCTAATAAAGATACTGTGAAATCCAAGGACCTGGCAGTACATAAAATTATGACAGGTTAAGCCACTTGGTAGATATGTTACGGTTAGAAAATTACTAAGCTACTTTTAGCTGTGCTATTTACACCCGGTTAATGGAGAAGTGTAGCTCCTTTTAGTTGGCTCGTAAGGCAACCATGGTAGTACAAAAAGGTTGATAACATTGTAAATTTACAATTGTAGCAGCTGAATATGAAAACAAATCCAGAAAAAGTGTAACCTGGTAAGCCAAACCAATGCTCGAGTGCAGCTATTGGTTTTTCTCGACGTCCCTTCTCCGGCTTCTTTCTTCAATATTCCAACTACATTTCTGTACATGGAAGGATCCATGTCATGTAGCTTCTCTAATCTCTGCCACATTTTTAATGATGAATAAGTGTTACTAATTTGGTGGCTAAAACGAACATATGGTGCAAATCTGAACAATTAGATTTGTGTGTAAATAAGTTGAAAAAAGAAAAACAATAATAAGACAGTACAGAGAGAGTTCCTAACTTCCTGCTTTCCAGCTTCTTATGGGTGTTTTTTTGTCTTTTGGATTTTTCTGTTTCTTTTTATCCGTCAGCTTTTTGTTAGCTTTATATTTCTAGTTTGGATAAGAAAGAATGCCATTATTTCCGTCATTACAGAATTTGAAATGCAAATTGTGTTTTAGTAACTAAATTTCATTTTGCTTAATATTTGCTTGATAAAAATGCTTCTGTCAAAATCAGTTTGGGTCTGAACCTCTGAGGCTCCCAGCTTTCTTATGTAACAAACATTTTACCACTTTAGAACCCATATTTAGGCTGAGAGAGCTAGATGTAAAAGAGACCGTGTAAGAGCAATTACTACGATGGTTAGGGATGGCAATTTGCCCCACCCAAACCCATTCCCATGGGGACCCGTCCTTACGGGTTAGGGTTTTACCCGTATGAATGGGGAACGGGGCGAGGTATGGGGAATCCCCGAAAATAGTGATGCGGGGATAGGGTGGGGATGGGATTCAAGGTCCCCACCACATACCCGCCACATATCATAACCTATTATATCTGAACGAAGAACTTTTTTGGAAGATAACGAAGAAGATCATGATGAAATGATTAACATGGAGGAAGATGGTTAATAATAAGGAACTAAAAAGTAAAAGGAATCATAATAATCAATTGTGGATCAATTGTTTCCTTTATTTTTCAGTTTTAGTTGGTTATTATAAACTTAAAATTTTAAAATGAACGCTTATTAGTATTGTTTGAACCATTATAATTATTTTTAGAGAATTTTGATAAAGTACCCCGCTTTTTGGATACCCACTAAAAAAATACCCCCGTTTTTTTAAAATTTGTTAAAGTACTCTCACGTTAGTTATTCCATCCAATGTTAGTTAAGACTAATTTACTTTACATATTTACCCTTTTATTATTGCCACATTGATTTTATACATCATTTTTCAGGTTCATTAAGTCCGGTTCAAGATCGTTACGCCGCTTTCAGGTTCGTTACATCATTTCCCAAAAAGGGTTCATCGTTTCAAGTGTTTTGGGGGTTTTGGTTGGAAGAAAACGACCTTCTACAACATTTTTTTAGGTTCGTCGAGCCCGGTTCAGGTTCGTGACAACGCTTTCAGGTTCGTCGAGCCCGGTTCAGGATCGTTACACCATTTTCAGGATTGTCGGATCATTTACCCTTCCCACCAAGGAGATGCATTTCAGGGGTAAATAGGACTTTTAATTGGAAAGATAACTGTCACCTAGCACTTAACCGGATGGAATTTGCCTTTTGAATAAAACGGGGTACTTTAACAAATTTCTAAAAAACAGGGGCACTTTTTTAGTGTAATGTGAAAAAACGGGGTACTTTAACAAATTTCTAAAAAACAGGCGCACTTTTTTAGTGTAATGTGAAAAATAGGGGTATTTTTAAATTATAATTAAAATTAATATCTTATTAATTATAATTATTTACAAAATTTTAAATATTTATTATAATGTTATGGTAACCCATGGAAAACGCATCCCCTACGGGGATTCCCCATACCCGTCTCCGCCCCATTCTTATGGGTAACGGGTAGGGGATGAGATTCAGGGTCCCCGCCCCATTGCCATCCCTAACGATGGTGCCTTTCTTGACTATATATCCGCAGTGGAGCAACTGCTATGGTAGAGAATTTCTGTCATACCGGTGGTTAGTTGAGCCATAAATATTTGGTGAAAACTCAATTTCCGTCAAAAATAACTTCTGGGTCCACCAATTAGCCTCTATATTTCTAATTTTAGGGACTTCGGTGGAAATTGAGTTTTCCTCTCTCAGTTTCCAGATAGTCAACTAAGGGTCAATGTGGTTGCATTTTTTCCTACCTTTGTCTTGGCTAAAAAAAACCTAATTATGGCTAAGCCAAGGTGCACCATTATCCTTGCTCCTAGGAGATCATGTAACTTAGTGGCGGTCTTAAAGTGACTCCCGACAATGTATTTTATCTTACTTCAAATTATTTGAGGATTATTAATATAGGTGTAATTTTTCAAAAAGTAAAATAAAAACAGGACCAATGTAACTAATCTAAATACTCTTATATGATCATTTTTTTTTTTGCAGCGCCACATTCTTGCATTTGGATACAAGGAGTCCCACCCAAAGTACAGGTATTTATGCTCAAAACGCAATTCCTACAGTTGACAACTTACTCAGGAGAGGCTAGCCACTCAGATTCAGAACCATATTTGCTCTTTTTGCGCATTACTTGTATTTTTTTAGATCAACATCTAGAACATGAATTGTGGATCATCTTATACTTCATTGTACATACTCTCATTCAGTATGAAGCAATACTTCATTGGTGAGTCCATTGTAGTTTCAATGCACATAATTGATGAATTCGTTGGGCACAATCAGTATCTTTATTGGAAGCAATCATCGCTTTGGCCGATCGCAGTTGACGAGGTGAAAAAACTCGCGATTAGGTAAATGCTGACAAATAATAGGGTGAGAAACTTGAATTATTAACAGAATTGAAGGAACACGGTTCATCAAATAACACGTGTAAAAAGAATCATAGCTCCTAGGAGATCATGTAACTTAGTGGCGGTCTTAAAGTGACTCCCGACAATGTATTTTATCTTACTTCAAATTATTTGAGGATTATTAATATAGGTGTAATTTTTCAAAAAGTAAAATAAAAACAGGACCAATGTAACTAATCTAAATACTCTTATATGATCATTTTTTTTTTTTGCAGCGCCACATTCTTGCATTTGGATACAAGGAGTCCCACCCAAAGTACAGGTATTTATGCTCAAAACGCAATTCCTACAGTTGACAACTTACTCAGGAGAGGCTGTCAGATTCAGAACCATATTTGCTCTTTTTGCAGTCAACATCTAGAAACTGTGGATCATCTTATACTTCACTGTACATACTCTCATTCAGTATGGCAATACTTCATTGGTGGTTTCAATGTTCGTTGGGCACAATCAGTATCTTTATTGGCGCAACTCCAGACTTGGAAAAACATGAGAGGTAGGAATATGGGGAGAAAATTATGGCCATTGATAATTTTTGCCATCAGTTGGGCTTTATGGAATGAAAGAAACAATAGAGTGATGGCGCATAAAAGACCCAGAAGTGAAGAAGAAACAATTATAGAAATCAAAAGGTTATTATTTGTTTGGGGAGGGAATGATAAGATTTTCAAATATGTGTTCTTTAGAGAACTTGTTTCTCACTGGAAGGTCATTATAGACACCAGATAGATTGTAATTTACAAAGATGGGGCTGTTTTAGCCTTGTTTCATTCTTTTTTTCAATAGAGTTTTGTAACCTCTTCTTTAAGAAAATTAGGAAACCTAGCAAAAATAGGAAAGTGCACCTCCTTAGAAATTATTTCCCGTGCATCAAATCCCGTGCAAAGTGACTGCCAAAATCTAGCCAAAAACTCAAAGTCACGGCCAAAAATAGCCGCACCCAATCTGATCGTGTAAAACATATTGGCTACAAGCCTGTTGGGCTCGCACTACAGCGGATACAAAGTCCATTTTTCACATGTATCCAACTTGCCAAGAATTTTTTCTCCCTCTCTCCTCAAAATCCTGGCTCTACCCCTGGTTTGTGGTGGAAGAAGTAGTGACGGTGAATGCTGGTGAGTAGTGATGGACAATATTAATTTTATGTTGTCGTTACAACATCGTAGTGTGGAAGATGTGGTTGATTGTTTTTTACTTAAAAAAACCATTTTTTTTAAAAGAAATTTGATCGATCACTAATCGATGTTGACGAGTTTAAAACTCAGACAACTAATACCATCACTTCGTGACTTTACAACTGCTATAATGACCTTTTTTTCTTCTCAATGTCATCTCAAAGAAGCCGATAGAAATCCAAGTGATCAAGTCCTATCATGGTAACCGTTAAACCTCAATATCTTATTGTTGACTCCCCGAGAAAACAAAAATCATATTCTTGTAAAGAACTTTAACGAAGCATACTAGAAATCGAAAATGATAAATCAGCCAAATGATAAATTAATTGGTTTCCCTCAGGATTTATCTCTCGGTATCTCTATCATCTCTCGACTAGAAATACCATTAATTTTCCAAAAATACTCGTATACGGATATCTTAACATCCTTTATTTTAAACTTTTCTCACTAAGAAGTAAGAACACCTCAGGATTTGGAATGCTAGATTCTACTTACAAGTCCAACTCCAAAAATTGTGACCCCTTAAAATTAAGTTATAGTCTGAATGGGCTCACGCACCGGAAAATAAATGTACTGGATCCTTCATGAAAATTAAACAAAAAAGTGTGCCCTACACACGAAATTAGGTACATATAGCTAGCTAGTATCTATGCTTGTATCTTGATTGGGTCTTCCCTAGGTGAACGGTATCACTTACTATTACTCGTGCAACATTATTGATCAATATTTGTCGCCTCTACTACTCTCGGCCTCGACTAGAGTTTGCATTACAAAATTAATAATTACCTGAATATTTTGATGCACATCTTGTCTCAAAACCGCCATTGTCGGGCCAACCTTATCTGCAAGAACATGACGATTATATATTTTCTTAACTAATTTTTTAATGCTGAAAACAACAGCTTAATTAATTAGGGAATTAGAGAGAAACGAACCAAGAACTTGAAGCAAGAGAAATTTGCAGATATGAAGAAACGATTTGGTGGGAATATGATGATCATGAGTCTTGAAATGAGCAATACTAGTACTGGTTGTAGTAGTGCTAGCCACAGTAGTAGCTGCAGCATCAGCAGCAACATCGTTCTTCGAGTCGCAAACAGAAGTAGGCTCATGCTCATGAAGAGATGAAATCTTGGAGAGCTCTAAAATTGCAGACCTAATTTCAGAACCTTTGAACTCATCAATCTCACGATTCTCATCCTTGCCCAGTATTTGCTCTGATCCTCTTTTCCTTTTCATTTTTAATCACCAATAATATCTTCTTGATTGTTTTTTGTTTCCTTATCTCTCTCTCTGTATATGTCTCCCTACCTATCCAAGTAACTACTTAGCACGTTCACTCTCTAGAGAGGAATGCAACAAATTATTACTTATTACATTCATTCTGCATTGATATGGTCGGTCGTCTCTCTGTGCTACAAGATTAATTAGTAGTAATAATCTGCTAATTATTTTAAGCAAGAAGATAAATGAATAAGTTAACTGCATTTATATTAAAACCAATACTAGTTGTATATACGGATGAGATTCATTGACTATTGAAGGGGTGGATGAAGTATAAAATTACACATTTGTAAGGAAAAAAATACTAGCATATATTTACGTCATTGCAGGTGCAAGGTCGACATCTATCCATATAATATTAATCGATTAAGAACTGATATTTTATCATAAGATGCTTCCACAAAGCTTGCAGCTTTTACTGGATCAAAAGTTTGCTAGGCGCCCTGGTGTATATAAAGAACCCGTGTTCCAAACAGAAATAGATCTTCTTTTTTTTTTTTGAAACTAGGCATAGGCCCGTCCTGCCCCCTGGCACCCGCTTACTTCCCACTGAGCAAACTCGGCCCCATGAACCCCATAGTAATGTTAGTATAATTACACGAGTACTCCAATGTTTGAGCGGAGACTCGAACTCCTGACCTCCTCCTTGAGAGTCAAGCTCCTGGCCAATTGGGCTAACCCCAGATGGTTACCAAACAGAAATAGATCCATTTGTTTTACAATGGCGCGTTTTTTTTTTCTTCTTTTCGGTAAAAATAGTGGGATTCGAACTCAGGTTATTGGTATCATCACCCAATGACCTTGCTATTGTACTACAATGACACCGGCTACAAAATAGAAATAGATCTGAATGAAAAGTTTGGCATATGATTATGTATAATCTATTAAATCATGTGTTTGGAAGCCTATTATCAAGATATGAATTATGACGATCAATTGTAATTGTGAAACTTTAATTTGTGATATGTATCCCAATCCCCAACTAGGTGATGCTAGAGAATCACCTGAATTCTCCGCAGCGACGGAACCAGGAATTTATGTTTGGGGTTAAAAAAAAAATCCAGCGGATGTACCATGAAGCTAAAAGAAGAATATGATAGTGGCAAGATAGAGAATAGAGAAACTGCAACAACGGAACTTGAGAACGTAACATAAACGGAAAATAAAGCAATAATAGATGACCATTGTCATAACCCTGCGAATCCGCCGAAAAAAAATAATACTTTGTTCAATATAGGAACTCAAAAGGGCTTGAAAAGTGCCTAACGGAAAGAAGCCTGTACATAGACCATCAAGTGCCATTCCCAAAACAACTTACGATGGAGGAAGGAAGTGAAGAGTAAAGGTACTACGCTATTGTTGATGGTGGAATTCTGTTCAGGGGTAAAATGGTAAAAGCCAAATTTTAAGCTGACGTCCTGCAAGGGATAAGGCCTTCATGCGGTGAATATCCTCACCATATTAATTCATTGGAGCATGTGCAACCATCCCTGAGAATTAAAACCTACCCAGAGCGGAGCATGTAGCAACCATCCCGATTTTATGTAGGTTTGCAGCATTACTATTAATGCTTTAATTAAAGCCTTGTGTTCGACATGCAAACATCCGTAGGCTACCTGACGGCGGGTTATATTATCCCCGTTGAGCGCAGGCAAGACTACCCATGCTAGTCTCACCTGCTGAAAACAAACTCAAAAATAGGTCTCATCCGTCCAACTTCGCAGGCATAGATGGAGGGTGTAGATATAGATTCAGGGGGTCCTGAGCATGTTACCATGATCACCTCGGACCCACCTTCATGCATGACCGAACGGTCAAGACCAACTACAGTTGGTCCTTCCAAAACGTGTGACGCACGGCTAGGGTTCATTTTAATCGTGAACGTCCAACTTCGCAGGCATAGTTGGACAGCTTAGATTATACCCTAAAACAAGTAATGAAGTGATGATACACCATTGGCGGACCCACTTTCCACCTACATGACCGACTCCCTCATAGGCAAGCCGTGGTACAAGAAACGATTGCCCAAACAAGCCTAGGTTGACGCCTTATGCAGGTTGAGAAGATCCAAAACGATCACGACCATCCAACTTCGCAGGCATAGTTGGATGGCTTAGATTGCACCCAGGGTCATAGAGCAAGCATGCACATGCTCACTGTCGGCCCAAGATGTTGCATACATGGTCGGTCTTCCCAAAGGAGGCGCACGCAACCCAAGACCGATCACCCAAAGTGGCCAATCCGAAACCCTAATTAGGGTTTGCGGCGCATGTCGCAGAAACATCTCGAGCGTCCATCTTCGCAGGCTTGGATGGAAGGCAAAGATGGAGACTTAGAGGGAACCGAGCATGCTAGCATGACCACCGTGGGCCCGACTTCATGCCTAGCTGATCGGCCAAGACCGGCAGTGGTCAAGTTCCTTGGTACGCGTGCCCAAAGGTGGAATGTCATGGCCCCTCCATAAGTTCTAATCTCGACCACTCGTCTTTGCCACCTAAAGTGAGTGACTTAGATCAAATATTTGCAAGTTAAGCAGGCATGGGCGTGAACACCATTGTACCACCTCCATGCAGGGCCAATCGGTTCCTCCATAGAAACTCCCTTAGCATGCAAACGTTTGGGTTGAAAGAGGCAGCATGCGCGCCTCCCATCCAACGATCGCAAATGGGGTTGCAAGCCATCTCGTCCGTCCAAATTTGCAAGCTTGGACGAACGACTTAGGGTGCGAATCAACCAGCAAACAAGGTATCACCATGATCACCATCCGTCACTCTTCTTCACAGGGTGACCGACCAAGGCGTGGCCTGCACATACAGCCTCCAAACGGTCAACTGAAGATGGCTGCATGCGATGTCATACCAAGTTCACGATTCACCCTGCACTATTTTATGTGGGTCCCACGATCCACACACTCGAGACATTAATCACGTCACAACTGGGGGATACAAACTGGGGTATTGGTTTGGCGGTTTACAGCGTGCAGCGTGCAACACGCCATCACAAGATCGTGTCTGGGAAATATGGGCGGTTAGCGATGATAGGAGAAGTGGGCGAGCAACCGTGTGACACTAACACACAACTCCACTTCCTCCATCACTCCACTTCCTCCACTTTCCCACGAGAAACGTGATGAAGGATTATCGACTTGTATAAATAGGTTCTCCTCCCTATTTCCAACAACACAGAAAACCAAGTGTTAATACCATCATATTCAACACCCAGAGCCTGCCTGCAACATTTGCTAGCCTGCTCAACCTTCTGTTAACAAGTCATCAAATAGCCTTCATCTTCATACTCTCAACACCTTCTTCGCTTCCCTCCCTAAGATCAACCTCACATCCTTCACCTGTGACCGAAACAAATCTGGAACGGCCGTGTCTTCGGTTTAGGCCAGAATTGTACAGATTATCTCTCGAATCAAAAGTGCTCATCGTGCAGCACATTTGTTGAAGGTTTAAATTCACTTCTCATCCACACACACCCAAAATTACCTAAACCGGCAGAAGTAGTTTTCTCCCACAAATAATTGGCGACCACAGTGGGAGGTTAATCTATCGGTTGTGAAGTCGATCTCTTAAATACCATTTCAATTTTCAAGAATGGTGGATCTTAGATCTGGATCATTAACTAATCCCGAGGGAGGTAGCGCTGACAGCACTTCTAGCGCTGATATCCCAATTACTGGTGTCACTATACAACCCTCCAGTACAACCAACGTGTTCCGTGGAGTTGCGTCTTCTACCATCAGTACCACCAGTACCAGCGGAGCAGGAGCGGACATTCCGGTAGGTGTGACACCTCCCATTATAAGAGCCAGAGCGGCTGCAAATCCAGGCATTTCCTCAAGCATGACACCTCCGTCCATCACCAGAACGACTGTTACTCCCCCTTCAGGACGAGGATCCGGAGGACCCAGAGGAGGACAACCTCCTATCACCATGGTGGACTTGATGGAGAGACAAGAAACCCTCGCTAAAGCTCAGGCAGACATGGCAACCACTCAGAAGGAGGTACTCACCTTCCTTAAAACATTAACCGATCGATTACCGCAAGAGTCGAGACATCCCCAAGGGCCAACAAGAAATACGTTCGGCACACCTGGAGCAGGTACCTCAGTTACGCAAGCCTACCTGAACGAAGAGTCTTATGCTGCTGACCACGCAAGAGAAAGGGACCAGGAGCGTCTCAGGGAAAGGAGCCGACCATCCAACTTTATTACACGTGAAGATCTGGAGAGACCCCTCCAAAATCGTGGCAAATAAAATCCGATGGACGCGCATCGACACCAACCTCCATATCCACAATACGTGCAGCGGATTCCTCTTCCCAGGGGATACACCTCCCCTCAATTCACCCTTTACGATAGTACCGGTAATGCTCGTGAACACGTCTTTCAATTTTTAGAATCCTTAGGAGAACACGAATACAATCACGTTCTCCGCCTGAAGGAATTCTCCAAATCACTTATGGGGAGAGCCTATACGTGGTACAACAACATCGCACCCGATAGCATATCCAATTGGAGTGAGATGGTCAGTGCGTTTTACAAGAAGTACTTCTTTGTATCTGAGAAAGTTACTTTCTCAGACCTGGGAAGAATCTCCCAACGGAACAACGAACATCCAAACAATTTTGTCAAAAGGTTCAGAACACAAGCGTTGGACTGCCATGAACCAAATGTCACAGAACGACATCTGGTGGAATTATGCATCAACGGAATGATTCCCATATATCGCGCCCTACTGGAAAACTTGGGATTCCAGACGTTCTCAGAGCTCCATGAAGCATCCAAACATTCGGCCACTACCGCCCCAGCATTACTGGAAAGAACCAGGATCGTTCGGAGCGACAATTCACGTGATAATCGGGGAAAAAGGTGCCTCATCAACAAGCAGTATAATACTGGCCCTTCTGTCAGTGTAGTAAGCGAAGGCGGAAAGATAAAAGCTCCAGCGGCGGCAGAACAACTACCCAAGCGTGCGGCTCAAACGCATAAAGCTTCGCCTCGAAAGGGAACAGGAAAAGATCCTGCGCAGAGCATCGAAGACACAGGCTTTACGTTTCCGATAAATAAAGTAATGGAACTCTTGGAGGAATGGATTCAGGATGATGCTATCAAGCTACCTCCTATCAGACGTCCACCAACTGAGAAAGACATGGCAGACCCTAAGTACTGCCGTTATCATAGGTTTGTCCACCACCCAACTAAGGATTGCAACAAGATGAAATAAATCTTCAGGGAAAAGATAGCAGCAGGAGAGATTCAATTGGGAAGTGAAGGAGTTCACAGAGACCCCCTTCCTGTCCGAAGTTGCATGATCTCTGGAAGCTCTGTGCGCAAGACTGTACAATCCATGATGGAACACCTGTGTGAAATCTTGTACCTTTCCAAGGTACAACGTCAAGATATATTCATGGCCCTCAACCGTATTGTGTCAGGAAGGCGCTTGTACCCAGAAAAGGAAGTCGTTCCAGCATCTCAAGCCTCCTTGGAAGATAGCACCAACAAAGGAAACTGAGGACTTTTGACCGTCGCCCATCTGAAAGATGTCAAGTTCGATAGCATATTAATCGATGCAGCTTCTGAATTCAACATCGTTACTATCAAGACCCTGTAAGCTGCGAAAATATCAAAGCAGGAGGCTACCCGTGGTCCGACTGTGATCAAGAGCCCAGCAGGAGAATTTGTGGATGTCTACGGATACATTTACCTTGATGTCAAGATTGGTAACACTCCAACACAAGCTAGATTCCATATAATTAAGGAACATCTGGATTACGACATGATTCTGGGGCGCCCGTGGGTACACAAGGCGCATTCCTTACCAATCTCAGTACCTAAAAGAATCTCCAACAAGCCAGCTCCGATGATTTCCAATAAACCTTGGAGAATCGAAGACTGCATGTTGCCTCCATACCAACAACTCATAGGCATAATGCAACTCCATGGTGAAATCCCTTCGTCCTGCGTCAAGAGATTCCGAGCCCAAGTAAGTCTCATTGAACGACCCTCTTTGCAAGTAGTGGATGATTGTCCTGCTAGACCACCGGGGACTGTTTCACCTGACAGGCGGGTCACCACCAAGAGATGTGAATGGAGTGTTGGCCCCTTTAAGCGCTTCACCAAAATTTTGGAAGCAGTCAAGAACGACACGTGTCAGAAGAAAACTGTTATACCAAGTCCAAATCCGTTTCAAATTGGAGATATGGTAGCAAAGGTAACCACGTTCCAAGTTGGAAACATGGCAGTGAAAATAACTGCCCAGCCTGATATGCCTGCAAAGGAAGAAGAAGTATTCTTAGTGGCAGATGTTATCTTGGGCGGTTACTGCAAGATCATCAATGCAGACAAACTCGAAGGTTTGGTTGTTCACTCACGATGGCTCAAGCCCTACCTCACTTGAAGACACGACATCACCTCTCTAATCCCCCAGGGGGGATTCCTCCAATAATTTTCCTTTTCACAATATTTGTAATTCCTTCAAAATGATGGCACCGCTTGCCTTCATACTAATTAGGGTTTCAATATTTCTTCAAGTAATCAAGATTTCATTCCTTTTATAATTTCTCATAAAATCACACAAAGTTATGAGTCACCTTCAAACCACCATTACCCAGAAAGAAAACCCTAAATCCTCATACCAAATCTTCATACCAGCCTGGTAATATGGGAGGAATAAAACATGTAAAAGGGGGAGGAGGAAGGTATCCTACATGATCTACTTCAACAGAGCCAGACTCACGTCAGGGGGCACAAGCATAAAAAAATATGCATGTTTCGAAAGCAGCATTGAATAAAACTTTGTTCAAGACAAGCAAGCAAAGAAGAAAACTTCAAACTCAGCCGCCACTGAGTATATAAAAAAAATATATACAAAGAAGAATAATAGGGAAACTCAATTATTGGTTGCATCTTCATCACTGTCGGGATACACATCTCGTGCTGCTTTCTCCAGAGACGCCTCAACTTATTCTTCGGGCACATCAGCTACCGCCTCAACATCTTCAGCATGCGTATCTTCTGCACCTTCTACAGAATCCATTGCAACCTTAGAAATCGTGCCAATCACTTTCGGACGTTCATTCTCATCAGTATCAGGGTCAAGGATTATCACACCACCACGTATTGGGTAATCACACTTCCCATCACCCGCAGGACATTCGTGTTCAACCCTCCGTCTCTTCAACCGAGCTGCCAACCCTTCAGCTCTCGAGCTTACTGGTGCTTGTGACGCCTCGTGTTTCCACTTCGCACGCAACGCTTCTTCATGTCTTTGTTTCTCCTCCATATCGATTGCAACTGAAAAAGCACGGAGCCGCCCCATGATAATGGTTAAATGCAAGACAGACATTCCATGTATGGCATGGCCGACTTCACGAAGTGGAAAATCAATTTTAGCCATCACCTCTTCATGTGCGTTAGCTTCTGGTTTATCAACTTCAAAACTTTTTTCTAAAGAAGCTGCAGAGTGATCATCACCAACTCCTTTCATGATGTACTGCAAAAAAGAGAGGAAGATGAGTTACGACGGCACATAAAAGAGAGGAAGATGAGTTACGGCGGCATATAAAAAATATTCTAATCACAACTATCGCCAATCGATTAAGAAATCAACGTGTGAAGCAATACCTGACAAGTTGAAGAAGACGATCGCCTAATGAGAAGAATACAGAAAACTTCTTTATATGCTTCACGATACAACAAGATCCCCAGGAGAAAAGAAGTCTGCCTTGCCGCTTTCTGAGGCTGTTGAGTCGGGATTGTGATCAACAATGTTTATCGAATGCATGATGCTTGCTAGGCATATGAGAAGGCACACGGAAAGAGTAAGGCCAAGGTGGATCGACCCATCAAGTTGTACTTCCCCGGCCGAGCTTTACCATTGGAAGGATCAACTCAACCAGCTCCAAGGCATTTAACACACGTGACATACCTTCTCCCACGCGGTAAACATGTATTTACTCTAGCTTTAATTATTTTTGTATGCAAATTGTCACCATCTCATGCCTACCCTACAATAGTGTAACCATTGCATGCTAGGCAGGGGACTTAATGTTGATGGTGGAATTTTGTTCAGGGGTAAAATGGTAAAAGCCAAATTTTAAGATGACGTCCTGCAAGGGATAAGGCCTTCATGCGGTGAATATCCTCACCATATTAATTCATTGGAGCATGTGCAACCATCCCTGAGAATTAAAACCTACCCAGAGCGGAGCATGTAGCAACCATCCCGATTTTATGTAGGTTTAAAGCATTACTATTAATGCTTTAATTAAAGCCTTGTGTTCGACATGCAAACATCCGTAGGCTACCTGACGGCGGGTTATATTAGCCCCGTTGAGCGCAGGAAAGACTACCCATGCTAGTCTCACCTGCTGAAAACAAACTCAAAAATAGGTCTCATCCGTCCAACTTCGCGGGCATAGATGGAGGGTGTAGATATAGATTCAGGGGGTCCTAAGCATGTTACCATGATCACCTCGGACCCACCTTTATGCATGACCTAACGGTCAAGACCAACTACAGTTGGTCCTTCCAAAACGTGCGCTCAAAGTGAGAATGACGCACGGCTAGGGTTCATTTTAATCGTGAACGTCCAACTTCGCAGGCATAGTTGGACGGCTTAGATTATACCCTAAAACAAGTAGTGAAGTGATGATACACCATTGGCGTTCCCAATTTCTACCTACATGACTGACTCCCTCATAGGCAAGCCGTGGTACAAGAAACGATTGCCCAAACAAGGCTAGGTTGACGCCTTATGCAGGTTGAGAAGATCCAAAACGATCACGACCATCCAACTTCGCAGACATAGTTGGATGGATTAGATTGCACCCAGGGTCATAGAGCAAGAATGCACATGCTCACTGTCGGCCCAAGATGTTGCATACATGGTCGGTCTTCCCAAAGGAGGCGCACGCAACCCAAGACCGATCACCCAAAGTGGCCGGTCCGAAACCCTAATTAGGGTTTGCGGCGCATATGTCGCAGAAACATCTCGAGCGTCCATCTTCGCAGGATTGGATGGAAGGCAAAGATGGAGACTTAGAGGAAACCGAGCATGCTAACATGACCACCGTGGGCCCGAATTCATGCCTAGCTGATCGGCCAAGACCGGCAGTGGTCAAGTTCCTTGGTACGCGTTCCAAAAGGTGGAATGTCATGGCCCCTCCATAAGTTCTAATATCGACCACTCGTCTTTGCCACCTAAAGTGAGTGACTTAGATCAAATCTTTGCAAGTCAAGCAGGCATGGGCGTGAACACCATTGTACCACCTCCATGCAGGGCAAATCGGTTCCTCCATAGAAACTCCCTTAGCATGCAAACGTTTGGGTTGAAAGAGGCAGCATGCGCGCCTCCCATCCAACGATCGCAAATAGGGTTGCAAGCCATCTCGTCCGTCCAAATTTGCAAGCTTGGACGAACGACTTAGGGTGCGAATCAACCAGCAAACAAGGTATCACCATGATCACCATCCGTCACTCTTCTTCACAGGGTGACCGACCAAGGCGTGGCCTTCCCATACAGCCTCCAAACGATCAGCTAAAGATGGCTGCATGCGATGTCATACCAAGTTCACGATTCACCCTGCACTATTTATGTGGGTCCCACGATCCACACACTCGAGACATTAATCACGTCACAACTGGGGGATACAAACTGGGGTATTGGTTTGGCGGTTTACAGCGTGCAGCGTGCAACACGCCATCACAAGATCGTGTCAGGGAAACATGGGCGGTTAGCGATGATAGGAGAAGTGGGCGAGCAACCGTGTGACACTAACACACAACTCCACTTCCTCCATCACTCCACTTCCTCCATTTTCCCACGAGAAACGTGATGAAGGCTTATCGACTTGTATAAATAGGTTCTCCTTCCTACTTCCAACAACACAGAAAGCCAAGTGTTAATACCATCGTATTCAACACCCAGATCATGCCTGCAACATTTGCTAGCCTGCTCAACCTTATGTTAACAAGTCATCAAATATCCTTCATCTTCATACTCTCAACACCTTCTTCGCTTCCCTCCCTAAGATCAACCTCACATCCTTCACCTGTGACCGAAACAAATCTGGAACGGACGTATCTTCGGTTTAGGCCAGAATTGTACAGATTATCTCTCGAATCAAAAGTGCTCATCGTGCAGCACATTTGTTGAAGGTTTAAATTCACTTCTCATCCACACACACCCAAAATTACCTAAACCGGCAGAAGTAGTTTTCTCCCACAAACAGCTATATGAGTAGCTGTTACAATTTTATTGCAACAGAAAGACGATCATCGATCAATATCCATTAAGATTGTTGTTAACGAGTGAAATATTTAGCTCAATTTTTCGGTAACGAAAAGGAACAAGAGTTCGATGGATGAATATAACTCTCTTTGTTATTGCTAAAAGTCCCAACTCCCCCAGAACATATGTTTCTCATGTTTAGCATGACAAGTAGTGAGACTATTTATAAATGCAGACTTATTGCTTAAAAAACTTTTACTTTCCTTCAGAGGTCTGGTGGAGGAGTGCTTGATGCTCTGATCAATCCACCATAAAATTAGTACTGTTTGTCACCGTGTAAACCTTAGAGATGGTGGATTTTCTCGAAAGCTGCAGCATCAAGACAACTTGGTCATTATTCATTGAGGCAATTCAATTAGTCACTTAAAACTGTTGAATTAAAGAAAGTAGAGAAATGCATCTTTGAATTCAAGGATTCAATTTTATCGAACACTTAACATACTAAGATTAATGAAAGTTGAAAAAAAAATAACTTTTGGGTTCATTAGCACAATTCATCAAACACTTGACCTACTGAGATTAATGAAAGTTCAGTGGAACAACTTTTGGTTTAGTAACATGATTTATCAAACACTAATCCTACATAATTCCTAAAAATAGTATACTTGACGTGGCTGAGATTAAGCACCGCATGGAATCTGGAACATATACTTAGGCTAATTCAAATTCTTACCTGGGCTATTTATTTTGTTTTCAAGAATTACAATGGCATAAATAGGATTTTACTAATTTTGGGGTGGGCTACAGCCTAGGTAAGCCGCCCCCTCTATCCGTCACTGCTTCTCTACCACTTCCAAGTGTCATGAATAAATGTTGTAAGTTAGTGGTTTAAGTTAGTCAAATATGGTGTACATTAGCAGTCTGTTATTCAAGTTATAATATTTCATGGCGGTTGTCATATGCTTTAAATAGCAATTGTAGTAATGTGAGAAAGTAAGAATTGAGAAACGAAAGACTTGGGCAAATATCTAGCAACATAATATTTCTTTACATGGTATTAGACTCTAATTCTAAAATTCACCATTAATGGATAAGTCAAATTCTCTGAATTCATCTTTAAACAACCATGTTTCTCTTACTTTCAAAACTCTAACAAAATTACCAACAACAAACTATGCTCTCTGGAAATCCCAGATTGTACCAGTTTTACGTAGTTACGACTTATTTCATTTTGTTTTCTGGTCCTTTCAATGCCCAGTGAAATATATTCGTCCTGATCCGACTATATCAACAAATCCAGATGATCATCATGACTTTGTTCATAATCCGATTTATCTGTACTGGATCAAGTAATTTTATATTTTGGATATTTTCTGCTCTCACTGAAGAAGTTCACTCTCAGGTTGTAGATTGAACTTACTCTCATGAGGTTTGGATTCGATTGGAGAACAATTATAACGGTACCACCAGATCTCATTTTATGCAATTGAAAACTGATCTTGCCATTGTCAAGAAAGGCTCTCATTCTATGCATAATTACTTTAACAAGGCTCGGTCTATTTCTTTTCAACCTACTCAGATAGATCGTCCAATTTTTGATGAATATCTTATGTATTATATTCTTCAAGGCTTACCGACCGAATTCAATGCTTTCAAGACATCGGTCAACACTCAGTAGCTAACGAATCTTAATCATATTACTTCTTCACATTTGTTAGGTCTTCTCTTATTAGAAGAAGCTCGAGTTATTTCCGATTCACAAGTTGATTTGACTACTGCATCTACAAATATTTCTCATCAACTGCCTTAATTTACTAATTTATCTCCTTCATCTTCGTTTGAGCATTCTCCTGCACGTAATTTCAATTAATGGTAACTTTTCACCTAATTCTCAATTTCGAATTGGTCTCTTGGTTATTATCATGGTGGTTATTCTAGATCACCTTCATTTCATGGTGGAAGAGTTAATAGAATTCCTAGGGGAGGTCGTTTCAATTCAAGTAGTAGATCTCTTTTTGTTGGTAGATGCTCTTCTAACGGCAGATTTCAATCTGGTGGACGGTTTAATGGTAGATTTGGTAGAGGTGTTTCTAATTTTTATCCACCTATGAGGTATGACTACTACATAATTTCAAATATGTCGCAAACCTCTACATATAGCCTGTGAGTGTCGGAATAGGTATTTTGGAGATGATTCTCCTACGGCTCTAGCTTACAATGTGTATTCTGATGAGCATGTTGCAAGAAGGGGTGATTTTTGGTTTCCTGAGACTTAGGCTTTTGTTGTCTACAATGAGGATTTTTCAATTCTTACTTCATGGGTATCAGATTCCAGTGCAACACATCATATTACTTCAGATTTTTCCAATTTAAATCTTCATTCTAAATATCAAGATTCTGATCAAGTTAAAGTTGGCAATGGATCAGGTTTGCTTATAACTCATGTTGGTTCACCTGTTTTTGATTCTAATGGTACTAATTTAACCCTTACAAATGTCCTTCATGTTCCTAATATCACTAAGAATTTACTCTTTGTGCTTTAATTTGCAAAGGATAATAACTGTTATTTTTCATTCTATCCTAATCGTTTGTGTGTCAAAAATTTGGTTACACAAAAAGAACTTCTCAGTGGACTTGTTAAAAATGGACTATATGACCTTCAGTTTTCCCCATCTCAACTCAAGCAAGTGTGCTCCACATCTTCAAGTACGGCTGATTGGCACAAGAAGTCAGGACATCCAGCATTCATGACTTTTAAGCATGTTTTATGTTCCGTGACTGACATTATAGATGCTCATATTTTCAGTACTGTTTGTAGTGATTTTCAAATTGCTAAGAGTCATGCTTTTCCTTTTGCTTCTATATCTCATAATAATACTCATGGTCCCTTGGATCATATTCATACAGATGTATGGGTTTCTCCTATTTGTTCAGTAAAATTCAAGTATTATGTTTCTTTCATTGACTCTTACCGTAGATTTACATAGCTTTATCCTCTTTCTTACAAATCTGAAGTATCGTCTACTTTTATCAAGTTTAAGACTCGTGTTGAGAAACAGTTTGCTACTTCTTTTAAAATGGTTCAATCATATTGGAGAGGAGAGTCTAGGAATGTGTGTACTTTCCTGGATTCTCGTGGAATAGGCCATAGAGTTTAATACCCACATGCTCATCAGTTAAATAGAAATATATAGAGAAAGCATAGACATATTGTAGAAGTTGGTCTTGCTTTTCTTTCTCATGCTTCCCCATCTCTTTCCTATTGGTCTTATGCTTTTGAAATAGATAATTTTTTTATTAACAGATTGCCAACATCTCTTTACATCAATTATCTCCTTCAGAGACTCTTTTTCAGTTGAAGCCATACTACAGTTTTCTCAAAACTTTTGGATGTGCTTGGTATCCTTTCGTGAGATCATTCAATGTTCATAAATTAGAGCCAAGATCAGTTAAATGCATTTTTATGGGTTATGGTGCCATGCACAAGGGCTAAAAGTGTTTGAATCCCTTAACCAATTATCTTGTCATCTTTAGACATGTTGTTTTTGCTGAAGATGACTTTCCTTATGCTTCTCTATTCAACATTACTTCACATACGTCCTTTTTCACTCGAGATGCTACTTTGTCCACTATGTCAGTTTCTATAGCTTTACCCACTCCATTCAACTCTAATGAACCTGACATACCTATTTCTGACATACCTGCATTACCTTTACTACCTTTTGCTGCTCAACCTTCAGTGCCGAATGCTCATCCAATGCACACCAGGGGTAAAAATGGGATTACAAAACCAAAAGTATTTGCATCTGTTATTCAATCTGTCACCGAGAACATTATAGTACCTACTCCATTTACTTCAGCAAATAAAATACCAGTTTGAGGGGGCATTATGTGTGAAGAAATTACTTCATTATTGCATAATGGCTCTTGGGACCATGTTCCTCCAAATGCTTCTCGAAATGTTCTTAGTTGTAAGTGGGTGAAAAAGAGGGGGGCTAACAACCACACCCAATATTTCGATTAGCAATATGTATGGACAACTCCGAGTTACTTTCTAGAGAATCAACTAGACATTCAGACTCAATCTAGATATAAATATCTCAAAGAGTTATTATCTCAATCTATCAATTTGATATACTCAAGCAAATAGAAATATGTGAGTCTTTATCAAAGAGAGATAACTTGGATGGTACCAAAGACCAATATCTAAGTGTCAACTCAATTTAAATAAACAACCCAAAAGGTCGGATATTCTAATTAATTAAACAACGTATGACCTGAATTATTTCAATTATATAACAAAATATAATGCAGAAAATAAATAACACAGACACCAGAATTTTGTTAACGAGGAAACCGCAAATGCATAAAAACCCCGGGACCTAGTCTAGATTAAACATACACTATATTAAGCCGCTACAGACACTAGCCTAGTCCAAGCTAACTTCGGTCTGGACTGTAGTTGAACCCCAATCAATATCACACTGATACAAGGTACAGTTATGCTCCTACGCCTCTGATCCCAACAGGATACTGCGCACTTCATTCCCTTAGTTGATCGCACCCACAACCAAGAGTTTTTACGACCCAAAGTCGAAGACTTTAATAAACAAATCTGTATCACGCAGAAAAGTCTACAGTAATAGATAAATCCATCTCCCACGAATATACCTACAAGTTTTTGTTCCGTCTTTTGATAAATCAAGGTGAATATGAACCAATTGATAAAACCAAACTTATATTCCTGAAGAACGGCTCAGCTTTATCAATCACCTCACAATAGTCTTAATCGACGCAGCGAAAAAAGATATTGTGGAATCACAAACGATGAGACAAAATGTTTGTGATTACTTTTATATCTTGCCTATCGGAGATAAAAAATATCAAGCCAATTATTACAATTGTACTCGTATGATAGAAACAGCAAGAACAGATCACACAACTACGATAAAAGTAGTATCGGTCTGGCTTCACAATCCCAATGAAGTATTTAAGTCATTAACCTGGTTTTAGAAGAAGAAAACCAAAGGCTAAAGGAGAATTGAATCTATCTTAGCATAACTAGTATCACACAGAATGTGTGGGGATTAGGTTTCCCAGTTGCTAGAGTTCTCCCTTATATAGTCTCCCAAATCAGGGATTGCAATCAATGTTAGCTTAGTAAGAAAGCATTCAATATTCACCGTTAGATGAAAACCTAATTAGATTCAAGCTAATATTTATCAACCGTTAGATCGAAAACATAGCTTGTTATACACACATGTAATGCACGTTTCTAGGCTTGTGTAACCGTACCCAAACTTGTACATTAGTTGGTTCAACAATAGTTAACCAAATGGTTAGCCATATTATAACTTCCATATCAACCATATTCTTCTTCACCATAACTAGTCCAAATGACTCAAATGAACTAGTTAGAGAGTTGTTATATTGCTTAGATCTTTATGTACTACACAAGACACAATTGAATCAAAAACGATGTGATTCACTCGAATCAATTCATGAACTATAAGGTCACGGTTTGCAATAGCATTCCTTAGTTTATTAAGATAAGTGTAGTTGCAGGAAATCCCACAACATACCCCATATCATATCTTGATAATCATTTCTATATCTAAATCTATTTCATAACCAAAATAAAGATTAAAGTGCTAAAATTGTAAAATGGACACAAGGATTTACGTGGTTCGACCAATGCGATCTACATCCACGGGGTTAGGGTTCTTCACTATGATTGTTGAAATTACATAAGTTTACATTTAAATCCCCATTAATGAGTAGAGTTCTAGATCTAGTTTTTGGGGAAGAAGATGATAAAGAAAATAAACTCTCTCTCTCTTACAAAGTGTGTCTCTGATTTACAAAAATGTGTCTTCTACCCATTCTCTCTCATGCCTTCCTCTTTATATAGGTGTTTACACAGTGGATGACAACTATGTTGTCCCTTATTTTCGGATCTGGCTTGCGGAAATATCGTAAGATCTTTAATATTAATCTTCGCAAACACTCTAAACTTCGCAGGATCTTCACACCTTTCTCATGTTTACGGTGTCGTTGTCTGCTACGTCATTTTTGTAATTCATCTGCGACATTCGCAATGTGTCATTAATGAAGACTTCGCAAATGTGTCCTTGTCGCGATATTCTGATCCTACAATAAGTTCACAAACATCGTTTTTAGACATAACCTACTCAAGTTCGCGGACTGGGTTCGCGGACGGAGTTCACAAACTCCAGCAGAAATTCTCGGGTTAGAGAACTACGCCTGTTCGCGGACTGAAATTCACGTACCACTCTGGTTTCACTTGATCAACAAAGTTTGCAAACTTCGGTTCAAGCAATAAGGACTTATACATACATGTGTTTCCACAACAATGCTTATATCCTCCAATGGTTATATTGTCTAAACTCTCATTTCAATCATTGAAACATTCTCAGAGGGCGTTATATAGTTGTTATTCACGAACTATTTTTCGTCAGAGTAATTTCCAAAATGATTGAAACATAACATGACTTTCGTCACTAGGTAAAGATGAACTTGGCTAAAGCAAAAGCTTTACCAACACATATTTCGTGAAATAGATAAGCGAGATATACTCAGCTCGAAATACCACATGTGTATAATCTTAGTTTATATAGTAATACGACTTTTGTCTCAAGATAGGAGATAGGACTTTTGAGTGATAGATAAGTTCAAGTTTCCACATACCTTTTAGCCGATGAAGATCCACTGGTTCCTTGAGTAGTCTTTCGTCTTGTATGATGATCGCCATGGAGTTCTTGAGCTCAACTACACTTTATATCCAGTCCGAGACCTTAGCTATAGTATACTAGAAATCAAGACTTTATAGTTTTGATCACTAACATTGACAAACATGCTTGAGATAGAAACGCATGCGAGTTCGACCGAGCAGTCCTCTAACAATCTCCCCCTTTGTCAAATTTAGTGGCAAAACTATTAATACATATGGAATACAAAAAATATATAAATAAGCTTTGTAGCTCCTTTTCCACATGTCTAATCTTCAACATTACTCGAAATCTTCTTCACTTCCAAGTAGTCCAATGATCCCAAAGGTTGTAAGTTTAGCATCATCGTTGTTGAAAATCCATATCTATAACAACGAGAAAACAAGAGTTCTCGACCATTGTTATACATTATCATAGTATCATCAAACAGCGTCAGAGTCCATTTGCATCACAACTCCAACAACAATATTATGGTGATACGTCACCCCCCCCCCCCCCCCTTAGTCAATACTCCCCATCTCTCATGGAAACCACTCCCCCTTATATAATGATCCGAAAACCATATGTATTTGTAGTGTGAACTACATATTAATTCTCCCCATTTTTGTCAATAAAATTGGCAAAGGTACAAGAACGGGATCCTAATGAAATTTCCGTAAGAGGCATTTCATAACCAAGAGTAAATGTATATCATCTTGTTTAGATGCAATAATAAATCCAAATCTAAATGCATTCATCAAAGAGTTCATAAAGATACAAGATAACCCCTATAATATTCCACAGCCGCACTCCCCACAAAGATTTGGCAATTAAGCACAAGTTCAGGATTTCTTTGGACTCAACAAATCACATACAAGTATGAATTTGGAATCCAAAAAGAATATTCAATCAAATTAACCGTAAGCGAATCTAAGATTAATTTAACTAAATATTCTCAACACAGGTAAACTTATGGAGACTTAAAAACTCAATTAGATTAATCAAAAGAGAACCCATAATTAATTTAACTGGAATACACAATTAAACTAATCACAAAAGTAATCAATTTAATCGTTTACACTCACACAAGAAAGTATATAGAGCGATGACTAAGTTAATCATAAAAACAACTAACCCAGTCGAAACATGCTCAAACATAAGACAAACTTACGGAGTCATAACTAAATAATCACTCAAGATGATTAATTTAGTTCAATATGCTCGACGTAAAGTACCTTATGGAACACAACTAAGCTAATCACAAAAATAATCAACTTGGTTGTCTAGTGCTAGACATAAGACACAATACGGAGCCTCACAGTAATACACAAAATATAGATCAGGGAAAATCAATTACTATGGAATACACAAGGATTCATTCTATGTTTACATCACCATTTGCACAATGACATACAATAGACATAATCCTTGAATCACAAAAGATTTTAACCTATCTTACATCAATAATTGACAATATATGCTTAACTTTTGTGTTTGTCAAAAGTCTATTCATTCTTTTATCAATACTTGCATATCAATTCACGAACGACTTTATTTTTGACAAAGTATGGGACAATCAAGTTCACGGACGCATACACACATTTCCCATAACAATATTGCAATATACAAAATCATAAAGATTAATACTACAAAAAGCATCTTCCAAACAAGTTTAGAATTTAAACCAATAAATCTAAAAACAAGAAGATGAAAACTTTAGATATAGCTATGTGTAAACACAATAATGGCTATTCCAAACACTAGTTATTATTCTAAACAAAACAAGGAAAAAATAGTAGATTTACTAGGCAAAATCAACTCAAATATGTCTTCTAGAAACCTGATCATAAGCTAAAGTTCACCTTCGACAGCTTCACAGGTTTCAAGACCTTTGAGTTTGTGATTCATATTAACAAATGCGTCTTCGGAGAAGATATCCTTATTGAGAAGTTCTTTAACATGTGAATTCATGAGACCAAGGTCAGTAGTAACCTTTTTCAACTCACTTCTAAACACATCAAGATCCTTCATTGTATCAACAAGTTGCAGTTTTGCCTTCTCAAAGTATTTAAGAAAGTCATGAACCACTTCAGCAGAAACCATATCCTCATTCTCAACATCTTGATGTGAGTAGGCATACTAGCATGAGGCATTAGGTGCACCATCTTCTACAAGAGTTCTTTTCTTCCTTTATTTTGATTCAAAACCAAAACCTTTCTCAAGAAATCCCTTATCAAAAACACCATGGAGAGATAAAGAAGAGGACATTCTTGATAATCCACAAGATAACCTAGAGTATACGTACGTGACTATGTAACTCAATAGGTTAGTTATAAAGCTTTTCAGGAAGGAAGACTTTTAGGGTTTTTCAAGCTGTAGACTCGATATGGTAACCCGTGTACCCATTCGAACATAGTGCACCCCCACAAGGAAAAACACAAGACAAATAAACAGGAAAACCAAAAGGACATTGCAAATACTTTTAGGCAATATTGTCTAATGGCACTAGTTTAGCTATAAACGATAAGAGAATAGCTCA
Organism: Papaver bracteatum; assembly: GCA_023529315.1. NCBI lineage: Eukaryota > Viridiplantae > Streptophyta > Magnoliopsida > Ranunculales > Papaveraceae > Papaver > Papaver bracteatum. The sequence continues at coordinate 188,907 of JAJJWX010000614.1, forward strand.
ACTAGGAAAAACGCAAATTGCCAAAGTACACCTAACTTTTACACATCTTGCTCAACATGATTTTTTATGAGCAAGTTCCTAACCCTTATGATTAATTAGCACAATTCTGAGCATCGAGCTCATTCAAGGAACCGTGTTTATGATTAAGTCTCTTTTTCCTCCTGAGTTGTGAGATGAATTCCTTTTGATTTGAGAAATTATCATAAACCTTATTGTCATAAAAATATGAGACATAGTTTGAGTTCTTACCAGAAGAGTTTTGACTTGAGGAGGATGGAAACCTATTGACAATTTCTTTGTACCCTTGAATTATCTTTATCAGGTTTTTTCTCATATCATCATTTTTCCTTCTTTCTTCTGGAATTTTTTTCAAATCAAGGGACAAGTTATTTTCAGAAACAACACCTTGGTATTTCCTTAGACGATTATTATTAAGACTTTTGTTATGCTTTCGAACATTTGAGGAACTCATTGAACTGACCTTCCTGGCAACATATACATGTTACGTATGAAACCAATGGGTTTCGACATACGAATGTTAGTTACACCTTTGAGGATTATGTCTAAGGTGTGTTGAAGTTGAACAAGAGAATTTTTATTCAACTTAGAGTTTCTATTTTGTATAAAAGAACCTTTTGCTTTGAAAAAGATACATACTTTCTGACCACACGAGTGATTAGGCAGTTTAGTATTAACATTCTCGTCAGGAGATTTCTTCCTTCCATATGGTGTGGAATTTCCTTGATCAGAGGAAACTAACACATCTTTCTTAATTGGAAGGGACTCCTTTTTTACTTCTGGTGTTGGAGCATTTTCAGTTGTAGCAGAAGTAATTGGTATATTGGACTGTTTAGAGCATCCTTGAATAGAGAGCTTACTCAAATGATGTTTTATTTCCGATGTATCCTTTTTAAGGTTTGCCTTAAGAGTCATACACGAAGAATGTTATTCTGTATTTTCTTTGGTTTTGCAGTCTCTTATCATACCAAGAAGAACACTGATGTGTTGTTTCATCTGATTAAGTCTATCAGCTTGGATTCTAACAAGATTTAGAATCAGCTCACTCTCTTCAGCTGTTTCCCATTTATTTTGAGAAATATACTCTTTTGAAAAGTAATCGGGACAACACATGTCAGAATCTGTCAGTCTAGTTTGAACACAAGGTTCATCAATGTTTGAGATTGAAGAATCTTTCTCTTTAATAGAAATAAACGAGACATAGATTTTATTTCTGGTGACGTGATTATCAGAGATACTACGTACTCTTGTCCATAGAGTCAGATCGCTACAAACACAGACTTGTAAGGTCTTGAACGTGTTTGCCTGCTCTGATATCAATTGAAAAAGTAGGGGTCTAACAACCACATCCAATATTTCGATTAGAAATTTGTATGGACAACTCCGAGTTACTTTCTAGAGAATCAACTAGACAGTCATACTCAATCTAGATAGAAATATCTCAAAGAGTTATTATCTCAATCTCTCAATTTGATATACTCAAGCAAATAGAAATCTGCGAGTCTTTATCAAAGAGAGATAACTTGGATGGTACCAAAGACCAATATCCAAGTATCAATCAATTTAAATCAACAACCCAAAAGGTCGGATATTCTAATTGATTGAACAATGCACAACCTGTATTATTTCAATTATATAACAAAATATAATGCGAAAAAGAAATAACACATACACCAGAATTTTGTTAACGAGGAAACCGAAAATGCATAAAAACCCCAGGACCTAGTCCAGATTAAACATACATTGTATTAAGCCGCTACAGACACTAGCCTACTCCAAGCTAACTTTGGTCTGGACTGTAGTTGAACCCTAATCAATCTCACACTGATACAAGGTACAATTATTCTCCTACGCCTCTAATCCCAACATGATACTGCGCACTTGATTCCCTTAGTTGATCTCACCCACAACCAAGAGTTGCTACGACCCAAAGTCGAAGACTTTAATAAACAAATTTGTATTACGCAGAAAAGTCTACAGTAATAGATAAATTCGTCTCTCACGAATATACCTATAATTTTTTGTTCCGTATTTTGATAAATCAAGGTGAACAGGAACCAGTTGATAAAACCGGACTTATATTCCCGAAGAACGGCTTAGCTTTATCAATCACCTCACAATAGTCTTAATCGACGCAACGGAAAAAGATATTGTGGAATCACAAACGATGAAACGGAGTGTTTGTGATTACTTGTATATCTTGCATATCGGAGATAGAAATCTCAAGCAAATTATTACAATTGTACTCGTACGATAGAAACGGCAAGATCAGATCACACAACTACGATAAAAGTAGTATCGGTCTGGCTTCACAACCCCAGTGAAGTCTTTAAGTCGTTAACCTGGTTTTAGAAGAACAAAACCAAAGGTTAAAGGAGAATCGACTCTAGCTTAGCACAACTAGTATCACACAGAATGTGTGGGGATTAGGTTTCCCAGTTGCTAGAGTTCTCCCTTATATAATCTCTCAAATCAGGGTTTTCAATCAATGTTAGCTTAGTAACAAAGCATTTAATATTCACCGTTAGATGAAAACCTTATTAGATTCAAGCTAATATTTATCAACCGTTAGATCGAAAATATAGCTTGTTATACACACATATAATGCACGTTTTTAGGCTTGTGTAACCGTACCCAAACTTGTACATTAGTTGGTTCAACAATAGTTAACCAAATGGTTAGCCATATTATAACTTCCATATCAACCATATTCTTCTTCACCATAACCATTCCAAATGACTCAAATGAACTAGTTAGAGAGTTGTTCAATTGCTTAGATCTTTATGTACTACACAAGACACAATTGAAGCAAAAACGATGTGATTCACTCAAATCAATTCATGAATTATAAATCCATGGTTTTCAATAACATTCCTTAGTTTATTAAGATAAGTTCACAAACATCATTTTTAGACATAACCTACTCAAGTTCGAGGACTGGGTTCGCGGACTTAAGTTCCCGGACGGAGTTCACAAACTCCAGCAGAAATTCTCGGGTTAGAGAACTACGCTTGTTAGCGGACTGGGTTAGCGGACTGAATTCGCAGACTGAAGTTCACGTACTACTCCGTTTTCACTTGATCAACAAAGCTCGCAAACTTCGGTTCAAGCAATAAGGACTTATACATATATGTGTTTCCACAACAATGCTTATATCCTCCAATGGTTATATTGTCTAAACTCTCATTTCAATCATTGAAACATTCTCAGAGGGCGTTATATAGTTGTTATTCACAAACTATTTTTCGTCAGATTAATTTCCAAAATGATTGAAACATAACATGACTTTCGTCACTAGGTAAAGATGAATTTGGATAAAGCGAAAGCTTTACCAACACATATTTTGAGAAATAGATAAGCGAGATAAACTCAGCTCGAAATACCACATGTGTATAATGTTAGTCTATATAGTAATACGACTTTTGTCTCAAGATATGATATAGAGTAGATAGACTTCTGAGTGATAGATAAGTTCAAGTCTCCACATACCTTTTAGTCGATGAAGATCCACTGGTTCCTTGAGTAGTCCTTCGTCTTGTATGATGATCGCCATGGAGTTCTTGAGCTCAACTACACTTTCTATCCTAGTCTGAGACCTTAGCTATAGTAGACTAGAAATCAAGACTTTATAGTTTTGATCACTAACATTGAAAAACATGCTTGAGATAGCAACGCGTGCGAGTTCGACCGAGCAGTGCTCTAACAATGGGTCTTTAAGGTTAAAAGAAATTCAGATGGCTTCACTGAGACGTATAAAGCAAGGTTAGTTTCTAAAGGGTATAACCAATTTGAAGTTATTGATTATCAGGACATTTTCGGCCCTGTTATTTAGCCACTATTATCAGAATGATATTGTCTATCAGTCTTTACAAGGTATGTACCATAAAGCAATTGGATGTGAATAATGTTATCTTGCATGACTACCTTTATAAGGATGTGTATATAAGTTGACCTCCAGGCCTTCAGGATAAGAAATTTCCAAATCATGTTTGAAAGCTCAAAGGATCAATGTATGGCTTAAAACAAGCTCATAGAACTTGGTTTGATAGGTTAAGTACTCACTTTGTCTTTACTGCATCTAAAACTGATACATTCTTATTCTTTAAGATCACTGCATCTACTTTTTGTATATCCTCACTTATGTAGATGACATTCTTGTCACTAGTGACTCTCCTCAAGATGTCACTCTTCTCAATCAAAATTTGAGTTCAGAATTTTCCATCAAAGATATAGGAGATTTTCATTTCTTCTTAGGAATTAAGGCTACACAGAATGCTCATGGAGTTCATCTTTCTCGAGAGCAATATATTACCAATCTTTTGAAGAAGACTAAAATGCTCTACATTAATTCCAATAGCAGCATTTGATCCTCAATCCCCTTTATTAGTTGTTCCTACACTTTATAGGAGTACATTGGGTGCTCTACAATATGCTACCATAAGCAGGCCTGACATAACTTATGTTGTGAATAGAGCTTGTCAATTTATGGCATCTCCAACTAAATGTCATTGGTATGTTATTAAGAGAATTCTCAGGTACTTGCAGGGTTCTCTTTCTTTTGGCCTCCAATTCAAAAGATCAAGTAGTCAACAACTTCAAGCTTATTCATATGCGGATTGGGCTGGTGACCATATTGATAAAAGGTCAACTAGTGGCATGGCCATCTTTATGGGTCCAAACCTTATATCATGGTGTTCAAGAATACAGAAAACTGTGTCCAAGTCGAGTATCGAAGCTGAGTATATGGTTGTTGCCGATGCTACCTCTGAGGTTGTTTGGATTCAATCACTCATGTCAGAGTTGCACTTTTCTTCTCCTAGGGCCCCAGTTTTATGGTCTAATAATATGGGTGCTACATATCTTACAGCAAATCCTATATTTCATAATCGTATGAAGCATATTGAAATTGCATTTCATTATGTTCGTGAACTGGTTGCCAACAAGCAATTGGATGTGCGTTACCTTAGTACTCATGATCAGATAGTTGATATTGTAGTGCCCCCTAAGCTATCAGCTGACTAATCCAAGAGATTACCTATAAAAAGAGGCACTAACGACCTAAATCATCTATTTAAACCATAAGAAATAAGTTCTAAACAAAGATTAACCTGAATCTAAACCCTATCTGTAATAAATACAAGAACTCCTCTCAAGTGATACATATTTAATAATCATTTGGTTTACAAATAGAATATACAACATAATACACATAGCCGAAGGTAACCAATTAATGGACTCAACCCCTCGAATCTTCTGCTGCGCAACTCTAATCTGTCTCTGAAACTGAAAGTGGGAATGGGTGAGCACATCATCCCTAAAAGGGGTGCCCAGCAGAAATAACATTTAACTTTCTAGTAATCATATGCAAGATTTGGAAAGCAATGCATGTTTTCCGAAACTTTAAACAGTGACCAAGTCACTGAAATAGACAAACATGTATATGGACAAACTCCTTATTCAAACAATGTATAATATTGATGCCACTTCCACACCGAATAGTAATATTGATGCCAATTCCACACCGAATACATAAAAGCTCGTAGGTATAAATGAGAAGTAGCGTATCCTATATACCATAAGTGGAAATCCTTATTTCCCATAACAATTCATATGACAAACAAACATTACAAGTCCTTTCCAAATCGTGGAAAGATTCAAAGAATCAACAGAACATTCATAATGCAAACTAAACAAAGCATGGAATGCACGTATGAAAAATGCATGAGTTTCTTAAACATAAACTTTTGTAAAAGAAATAACAATAGTTACAAAATAGTTAAATGTATTCCCACGATGATCGATCTCACGTACTCAGGAACTTCTCAAAATCCTCGGGAGAAGAAAAGAAGAGAAAGACAGAAGAAGAATGAAGAAGAAAGAAAATAAGAAGAGTTTATCTTCTCGAGTGAGAGATAAGGATGACGATAGTTATAAAGGCACCCTGCAATTGGATAAGGGCAGCCACGCGGTTGGTAACAAAATGACTACTTTTCCCTCCATACTAATCTGGAGATATCTTCTTCATCCGGTATCCGAATGACACGCTCGAGTAGTCCATTCTGCATAACTTTTCGAGATCTATTCAACGGTACTAATTTTGTATCTAGATCGTTGTTAGATTAATTTTTATTAATTAACATATGTGTTAAACTAATCGAGTTATTAGCGGCTAAGACGTCTCTTGACTAGTCTAATAGTGTTGACGAGCTTGAGGGTTTTTACAGATACTTTCATGAAAGGTCAATCTACAACTCGATTTACTTTGCTAAGATCCAAGCACAGTTTCTCTTGCAAGACCCTGGACTTGCGGGGGTATTACAGAGTCACCTGACTTCTCTACTACTACCAAGTATCACCAATAAGTGTTGTTTGTTAGTGTTTTACGTTAGTCAGTTATGATACATTAGCAGTCTGTTATTCCAGCTGTGATATTTCATGTTGGTTGTCATCTGCTTTAAATAATAATTGTAGTCATGTAAGAAAGTAAGAATTGAGAAAGAAAAAAATTGTAGTCATGTAAGAAAGTAAGAATTAAGAAATGAAACCTGAGCAAATGTCTAGCAACACAATAGCTCTTTACAGGTGATAACTGGTGCCGGCTAGTTTTGAAAAATCTTTCAAAAGAGAGTATGCTAAAAAAAAAATGGAGTAGACTATTGTTTTACCGGAAGAAACCCCATAATATTGTTTTTTAGGCCCTAACAAGGATTAATTCGATCTTAAAGACACAATAAATGGACGACAGAGCAGCAATCTAAGCCCTTACATGGCTGTCACAAGGTTGACTTTGTCACAACACTGACTCCAAACGAATTAGACAACAGAAAACCCAAATAGATTACTTACAAATATGCACTTAGTTACTTGTTCCGTAATGAGTGTGGAATGAAAAAAATTACTCCCTCTATTTTAAAAAGACCGTCCTCTATTTCATTTTGGTATGTTTTAAAAATGTGTCCAGCTTCTGTTTATAGTCATATTTTTCCAATGAACTCCCTAACATATTCTTAAGTTTTCCATATTCATAAATTCTTTTTTAATGTGACCCAATCTAAAATATTAATGAAATCTGTATAATTAAGGAAACATATATATATCCTTTATTCTTTTTCGAAGGAAATATATATGGTTCCAAATTAAATTCCTTATTAAGGTTATACTCCCATATTTAGAATATTTTTTCTTTTACTTTATTGATATTGTTTCCATAAATCGATATGTTTTAGTTTTTTTTTATTTATTTCTTATTTACAATTCCATAACAATTTTTGGTAGTTTTTATTACTAACATTTTTATTGAAATAAATTAAGCAAATAATTAAGGGTAGGAATGTAAACTATTATGATCTCATTAATATTTTGACAAAGTAAAACCGGATTCTCTTTTTGAAACGGAGGGAGTAACAAATAATCCATAACAGGTCAAATTTAAGTCAGAGTTTACAAACACTAACAAGTCAAATTTTGCTTACAATAAGACTTATCCCATATTCTGGTTCCAAAGTCAGTTTACATGCTGGAGAATGTCGATATTTGGGAGAAAGAGTGAAAGAAAACTTGGATAGGATAAGAGAGAGAATAATCTTTAACTCAATCATCGCAAAATTCTGCCCTAAGCAAATCCGAGGTCCGACACCAAATGGCATGTACACTTGTGGAACAGTGCATGCGCCAGCAGTTCCTTGTGACCACCTATCGGGATTAAAATCACCAGCATCAGGACCCCAAAGCTTGGTGTCTCGATGCAATGTCGCTAACGGAAGCCAAACACCTATGCCTTGTGGGACATGAATATTCCCAATTGTAACGTCTTTGAATGCCTCTCTACTCACAAACATAGCAGGAGGGTACAAACGCAATGTCTCTTGAATCACCATTGTTAACTACCATAGAAATTGAATACGTTAGAAACCATTGTTAATTGAAAGCAAGAAGAACATCGTTATTACAATGTGATATTGACTTACCAATTTCATCTTATGAAGCATGTTGAAATCTGGGTAGGAACCTTCGCATATTTCAGATACCTCAATACGAACACGAGTTTGCCATTCTGGATGTGTAGCTAATAACATCAAGATCCACGACGCTGAAATTGCAGTAGTCTCGAACCCAGCGAAATAGATATTCTTGCAGTTGTCCACAATAAATTGATCAGTCGATTGTAACCTCTCATTGTTAGCACCTTCGAGTATCATTTGTAATAAGTCCTTCTCTGTTTTAGCTTCTCTTCTTTCCTTTACTACCTTTAATATCAGTTCAGATACTTCTTTCTCTAACTTCCAAATCTTTTTGTTGTTCTTGGTAGGAAGGTAACTGAAAATTCAAACTTACAAGATGAAGTTAAAAAATAACAAAAAGGAAAAGAAAAGAAAAAAAAACAAATAGGAATATGGGAAATAAAAACTACAGGTGGCACATAAATAAAGATGGTGTTGCCCCTGGAAGTGAAAGCGTGAAGAAAACAAAGTACCTCGATCCAGGAATACCAATGAATAAACCTTGCTTGGCCATGATTTCCTGAAGACCTCTGATCTTTGCAAAAATTTCTTTGCCTTTGTTATAAGAACTACCAAAACAAGCTTTTGAGATTACATCTGCGGAGAAACTTCTCAAATCCAGATCCACTCTTATGTCTGCAGTTCCCCCTACATTTTGAACTTCACTCTCCCATTTTTGCATCACTACGGTTGCAGAATCCAACATGAGATTCATCATGCCCTAATACAAAATCCGCATAAAGTACACTTCATTACACAAGGACTTTGCTATGTGTTTCACTCAGTCATTTATGCAAGGAACACTTGAGGTGCCAGATGAAATCTGGCCATAAGCTCAGCTCACAACAAGTGAGATCATGTAACACAAGGATACTTCTGCTGGATTAAAATGACCTTTTCTACAGAGGTGTAAAACACCTACAAATGTTCCTCTAAAGCTCACAAATTATATAAATTCTATTCATGTGAAACTAGATGAACCGGACACCAAAAAATGCAACCTTAATTTGTTGGTTTCAAGAAATTGCTTCTAGGAATCATTTTGCTAGTCTTCAAGCATTTTGTTGCGCTAGACGACCACTATAACATTTTATGACTATCTTAACGAGTTTCAGCCATTATTTGTGTTTGTTTTGCTGTTTTTGGGATCTAATACCAACGTTAATGGCCGTTTTTCAAATACAGGTAGAAACGACTAATAAACTTCAACCAAGAGGAAAAATGTATCATTAGTGGGCATTTTACCTTTACTTTCTCCATGTAGAACTCAGGAGCTATGATCTTTCTTTGCTGAGCCCAAAGTGATCCGTTAGCTCCAATAACTCCTTCTCCGAACAATGGCCGGCGATCCCTCGATACATGCGAAGGCTTCCCCAAACTCATTGAAGTCCAAAGGTTGATTTCCTTTACCAACTCCGGTTGTGTTATATACAACATTTGTGAGGTTCCGGTCGAGTAAGTGAATACAGGACCTGCACCAATACCCAAAATATAAATGTAAAGCAACCCATATAAGATTCTACTCTCTGATGACTCGTTATACAAAATTCTTAGGAAAAATGTAAAATTAATTTGAAAATTAAAGCTCCATTTCATTCAAATGTCCATTTTATCACATTTTTATATTGATTAATACATTCTGTACAATTGCTGGTAAAATTTATTTAGTTGATCGCCCAGTCCTTACATATAGTTCTCTACATCGAATATATGCGGAGCACTGTACAAAATAGAGAACTTGGTTCATGCAAAAAAGAAAGAAAAAAATCAGAAATTGGTTCATCTTCATATATGAATAAATGATTTTAATAGTAAGCGACATACCATATTCATTTCTCCACTGCTCGAAATAAGGGAATAGACTGGAAATATGATCATCTTTAACACTCCGTTCATCGATTGGAACCTTCACTGCCGTTGATTGGATTCTCTTCATATCAGGAACGTTTCCATAAAGAAAAGAAGATGGAGCAGGACCATTGATTCCTTGTTTTAAAAGCTTTGATCGAAGAGTTTTAGGATTTAAGACTAAAATCCTATAGAGGTATATGAAACAACTCAGCAAAATTAAAACAATTAAAGAAAGAAAGATGTTGAGAAATGGTAACTGTGATTCCATGGCTTCCTCACTCATTTCACTTGGCTGCTTCTCTCTTAATATTTTTTCTTCTAGTTCTAGTTCTACGGTCTCAACTCTAGTCTCATCTACTATGATTTTGGTTTGTGGTGGTATTAAAAAATTATTACAATTACTGTGAGAATCTAATCTCTAGATTTTTTAATGTTTTTCATTGCCAAAAGGTTCATTAATCTATAGCTAGATGACCGCTATCCCGGTGGGATGGCCGACCGGAAAAATTTACGTAAAACTAAATTTTGTGTTCACAATTTAGTTTCGTCGTAGGGTGAAATATTATTTTTCCTGAGACGGCATGAAGGTATAATTTTTCCAAACACGACGCGAAAGTATCATTTTTATAGACATGCAGACCATGGTATATTTTTACTTTGCAAATAATTTGGTGGTGATTCAACACCATATGTTGTGCTTTTCATTTTAAAATTAGTTATTTTTTATACTTAGTCAATCATTTTATTTTTTATGTAGTTTTTTTCAAAAAATTTTAAAATATGTCTAATTTTAAGTTATGCCTAACTTTTAAGGAGAAAAGATACAAAATTTGGAGAATAAAAAAAAAATTGAAAAACAAAAATTTGATATCATTGTTTGTGCTCATTGCGTAGTTAATTTAAAGGGCTTTCCAAATATATAAAATTTATAAAAATACGACTTGTAGTTTGAAATATACGAGGTTTTTAAATATATAAAAAATGCATTTACTGTTGTGCCCTTCCTTTTTGGTTTATTTACGAAATGTCTAATACCTTATTCCCCTTCCTCTTTCGTTTATTTACGAAAATGTCTAAAGGAAAAAAAGTAAAATTTGATTTAGAGGGACAGCTTAGTCTTTTCCAGGTGTCCGGACCAAAATTCAATCTTTTTTGTGTAATTGAAAAAAATGTCACGCTTCACATTGACACAAAATCACCATATATAGAGTTCTCCCTCACTTCGCTCGGTCGGCCTAATCATCCAATAGAAATGTGTGCCATGGGCCCATGACTATGAGTCTCGTGACTTCCAGACTCTGTTAACAAGAACGAAAGACAGCATTAAAATTTGTGAGTTTATGATCTGATTTTCCAAAGTAGTCACTGCTTTTTGATTTTTGTTCCTTAGCTTTGGCGTATATTCCAACTAGGGTAGCAAGACTGTTCTGAATCGTATTGAAATTCGGGTAGCAAGACTGTTCTGAATCGTATTGAAATTCAATGTTGTACCCACTTAGTGTGGTTACCCGTTGAGTAATAAGAGCAAGTCCAATGGGACACAATAAATTTGATAATACGCATATTTAGGTGATGGACAAACTGAGTTTTGGACAGTGAGGAGAGGGTTTTTCGAATCCGAATAAGCCGGTCGTCTCAGTTGGAAACGACCGTCTCGCATTGAACCGACACTCGGTGCACACTGAGCTGAGAATCAGAGGACAATGAACCGAGGCTCGTCGCACATTGAGCCATTCGTCTCCAATTGAGCCGGCAATGGTCAGATTTTCAAACGGCTATTTTCCCCCTATAAATATCCAACCCATTTAAACATACAACTCACACCAAAATTCAATCTTCTCTTGAATCTTTCCCACTAATCTTTCTTTTAAAATGTCTCATAAGGCAATTTCTGTGAAACAAAACTCGAGGCTGCTGTAAATAAAATATGTGGTAATTTCAACAAAAAAATGAAAATGGTAAAAAGGAAAGATTTGTGCAAGTTTTAGAAGTTAATCCAGCAAAATATTTCGTAAAAAAACAAAGAAAAGCTCTAGTTTTTAAAGTTAACAACCGTAATTCAAAAACAAAAGAGAAACTGTTCAAGAGCGCGTTGAATGGAAGTTACGTCAGAGGAAGAAAACCAGGAGGCCAAAGATTGTGATAAATTTTTATTGATGTACTTAATTGAGTTCTTATTATTGTCTAAGTTTATAACTTCTAAAAAAAGTGGCAGTAATATTAATTAATGAAAATATTTAGACTTAAGTTTTATATTAAGCGATTGATTTATATTTAGACTCGCATATATAGTAATTAATTTCATAACGACAACAATATCATCAAACTACATCAAATCCAGCGACATTATCTCTATAGAGTTCATAGCATTCAATATGCTTAAACTTTGTTCTGTTTTCTTCAATAAACTTGATTTGAGCGATGGTTTTCTGAAAAACAGAAACAACAAGTTACTTAAGATATTTTATGATGAAGTTTTTCCAATGAGGACAAAGGTATTAAGATATATACTCACCAATTCTTCGTTGGACAATCAAGAATTACTACCGTAAACCATCCATAAAACTTATGTATAATGTTTGACATCATTAGTGACGAATGAAAACCTTAGTTCTAGGCTCTTCTTATTTCTTATGTATTGGTTCTGCAACGCTACACACATTTGCAACACTTTTTCCCAGAAATGATCATCGTTATCCGGAGTGCCCATATGACGTATCCAATATTGAATAAGAGTAACATCTTCTTACATATTAAATATTGGGAGGGCCCTTATGATGTAGTGAAATATTGATTAAAATGGTCCATTTTTTAGAATGCTGAAACAAGCTTTGTAAAGAAAAGGTTTGTCGTGAGCTTCTTCCCAAATATCCAGAGCTGTTTGGATCACTTCAGCTTCGGTCACGCCGACAAACTTTTCTCGATCAATTTCCCTTACACGATCAATGGATGGCGTGACATATCGATTAATTGAATGAAAACGAAGATATAAACCACGAGCATCGCGGTTTTCGGGGTTCCCCGTTTGTGAGACGAATATTGTGAAAATATTTAGCCAAGAAGACGCGTCTGAAATGTCTTGATCGCGCAGAATATTTTCTACCTTATGAAAAACGTAGGATTTGCATATAGCTAAATCTTCTTCATGAGTAAATTTATGACCACAATTTCTAAAAGACATTTTTTGAGATTTTTGTGCACTGGAGGTGTGGTTTTGGAGTTGAAATCGTGAGAATTTTATAGGGAGTGGAATGAAATCCGTTGGTTGATACTAGCCGTTGTCGGCTCCACCAACGCCGATCGGAAAATTGTGAGACGAGAAAACGTCTCCATTGTAACAGTCATATTTATCCTTATATATATCATACATTTTCTCTAATATTTTCTAAACACAGCCAAAAACATTCTCATCTGAAATCGCTTTTCCAATACTTTTTCCACACTCTTCATCCAACACAATGTTTTCCAAAAGCAAAGGAAAAAAAATACTATGCGCGGAAGCAAAAAAGGTTTGTCCATTATGTTTCATGGATGATCATAGTCTCATGAAATGTCCTTGGATGTATTCCAAGTGTCCACAAGTTGGTTGTTTGGAAAACTGAATGGTCGTTGAATCACAACCATAAAATATCATGTATTTGTAATGTCAAGATCGTAACTGCCGTGCAGAACCACGAATGTTAACTGATGTTATTAAGGAGCAAGAAGACTACAAGTTGGCAGCATCTTGGTGAAACTTGAATTTTAAAGTCAGGTTGAATAAGCCACAACCCGATCACTTCGAAGAAGTAGAGTTTACAAAACATATGATTAGTGAATGCTCAAGCCCTGGTTGCAAAAATTTTATGGATTTGCACACTTCTACAGAAGTAGACACATATGGAAAACAATTATGGGAATGTTCTTCGTGTCTTAAGTTGGAGTGGATTGTTTTAGTGTTTCACAATTGTAATGTTGACATCAACTTAATTAATGGAAAAGTCTATGTATTTGCACCACTCTTATGTTTATATCAAATAACATTATATTTCATTAAACGTTACACTAGCCTCACATTATCTTTCATTAAAAATTACATTAGACTTAATTATCAATAAATCATATAAAGTAAGGAATAAAACATCCTCATTCATGGAGCGGCTGGAGGAGCGACTTGTGGTGCGACTAGAGGAGCATCTGGAGTGCAGAAGGGGTTGAACATGTGAATATCTCTAAGGATGTTAGTACAATCTAAGTAATGAAAAGGTCTCTCGTTAACTTTCTGACACATCGCTCCAGCTCTTTGGATCACTCCATCTTGAGTTTTACCGTTTATCCTATTTAGGTTAACTTGCATTATCATAACAAGAAATTGGTGGACGGCAAGAGAAACGATGACTCACTCCATTAACTTCACGGCCCCTCAGGTTCACAATTTCTACGATGAACATTTCAAAAACTTGTTGCCAGAAAGTCGTTTGCGTAAACTTCATAACACCATGGATACAATTTCTTGTTTAAGTAACATAAGTTATGCAAATTGCTAAATCTTCTTCTAAAGAAAACTTAGGACCACGAACTCGGGCAGCCGATGAAGATTAAAGTGAAATTATAAAGAATTTGTAAGTGTAGAAGGTGTGATTTTATAATTGAAATCAACTCAATTTATATGGGGAGGATTCATAGTCGTTGGATGTTCATAGCCATTATCGGGGCAATAGGAACCGACCGGCTCAGTGTGAGATGACCCCCGGATTTCATTGAGACGAGGCTCGGCTCTGTATGGGCCGATCGTCTCTGATGAAACCGGTCATCTCATATTTAGTTGATCGACTCTATATGAGACGCGATGTACAAAACCTTTTATTTGAGGGTTTGTTCATACGTTTTATTGGTTTTCTAGTCCCACTGTAGGTGTATAATCACCAAACCAAGTTGTTTGATATTCCCATTGGAGTTGCTCTAAGCAGTAGTAAAGCCGCGACGCTGCTCCTTTTAGTTCTAGCATTTCTCTTGAGGTCCAACTTGAGGATTCTTCTCTTACCTTTCCGCGGGTATTTGTATCATTTGTAAGAGTTAAAGATATTACAACATCACAAGTATGTTGTAGCATGGAAAAAGTTATGTTTATCATGAGTCTCATGGAGCCCGGACACTCCCAATTGTTTAGTTTTGTGATGTGGAAGTTTTGGTCCTGGAAAGGATCATAGTACATGCTTTGCATTGGATAATAGGTCTTGTTAAATGTAAATCAAAGTTGTATTTATGTTTTTTACTACTGTTTTAGCGTTTGTCCAACTATTTTGGTCTTTCTAGTTTAGGAATTTGTTACATCTGCTTTCCAAAATGTGCCAAGATACGGTGATGCATAATTCATCCCAAGACATATCAATTCCATCTTTTGTTGTGGTCGTGTACCGATTGTTTATTCAGTCGTGGCAGTTTGTTACATTGCATCTGGCATAATTCATATTAAAGTATATGTGATTACATACTTGAGCAACAAAATTACATTTAAGAAACATGGGGATTAAGGTTTCATTGTGTCAATTGCACAACTTGCAAGTAATGTCGATGTTTGATAAGACTGGCGCCACTCGCTTACTATTTAGGAGTATTGAGTGGACTATTTTCCAAATAAACATTTTGATAGATGGAGAAACATGCATAATCCATATGTTATTCCAGTTTTTGTTGTCATATTGGTGGTCGTTCAATTTCCTATATAAGGATTTGATAGTGAATTTTCCATCTTTGATTAAGTTCCATATGACACGATCTTCTCTATTGTCCACTGGTATAGGTATTTGTTGTATCTTTCTTATTGTTTCGGTATCAATACATGTTTGGAGTTTGTGGTAATCCCAAATCTTGTTCTGAGTTATTAGATCACTAACATAGTTTATGATGATGTATTTGGTTTCACAATAGGTGGATTTATATCTTATCTATTAATCAGTGTTATTAGAGCATTGCTCGGTCAAACTCACAAGTGTTGGTATCTCAAGCTTGTTGTCTAAACTATATCTTGATTTTTAGTCTGCATTTAGTCAGGTATCCGATTAGGATAGAAGTGTGTAGTTGAGATTTAGATATCACGGCATTCTACCGTTTGAAGGCTAAGATCAACAAGATCTTTGGAGAACCTCAACTCAAAAGCTAAATGAAGACTGAACCACCTATTTCTAAATTTTTCACCTTTTTATCTATTGCATGACTAAATTAGACAGTACATGCATAGTAGATATTTCGAGTCAAGTTTATCTTGAATATCGTTCTCGAAATATGATTATATAAGCTTAACAATACTTGTTTATACTTGATGAGTTTGGTTTATAACAATTTATTGTTTGTAACCTAATCATGATTTAAGATTAAATCATTTGAAAATAGTCTGGAACAGTGATATGTGCCATTGATGTTATTCGAGAATATCTCATATTAATTATTAGAGAGATATAGAACTACTGTTAATATGGATACATGACAGTATGCATACCAGTTCACATACTGGGAGAACTGTTATAAGTCCAGAGCCGCAGTACATGTACCCAATACACATACCAGCATAGTTATAGTTCAGAAGAACTTTTTGGTACGCATACCCGGTATCCATACCATAAAAAGCTTGTTGATCGTGAACCAGGAAAGGTACGCATACCTAGCATGCAAATTGTTAGAGCAATGCTCGCTCGGTCGAACTCGCAAGCGTTGCTATCTCAAGCTTGTTGTCAAGTTTAGTTTCCAAAACTATAAGTCTTGATTTCAAGTCTACTTATAGCTAAGTCTCGGATTAGGATAGAAAGTGTAGTTGAGCTTTAGACTTCACGACGTTCATCGATTTAAGACGAAAAAATACTAAGGAGAGCTTGTGGGACTTTATCAACAAAAGGTATGTGGAGACTTGAACTCATATATCTACTCTATCTCCTATTTGAGACAAAAGTTGTATAGCTATATAGACTTCGATTATACACATTTGAGATTTCGAGATGAGTTTAACTCGCTTATTCATCTTATATTCTTGACGAAAGTCAAAAGATGATCATGTGAAAATCGCGTTATAACATCTTACATGATTTGTGTGAGACGGTCATTTGATGTAGACTCAGGATATTTCTTATTGATCATTCGATCACTTGAAAATTGCTTCAAAGCTAATAGTTTGTGTGAGACAGCTATTGTTGTCTTCCAAGAATTTTTCCATGATTGATATGGGAGTTTAGAACAAATAAACATGATTGAATATAACACAGTACGCGTACTTGAATGCTAAATATTGCAAGTTATTCCAAGTCAGGGAACCATAGTATGCATACCCGTATGCGTATTGGTTGGTTAATGAAAGTCCGTGAACTTAGTATGCATACCGGTATAAATGCGTATTGGCGTGAACTTCAAGTTCCGGAAATTCAACTGAGTTCGGAAGGTATGTGAAAAAGCGGGGGTCTAACAACCACACCCAATATTTCGCTTAGCAATCTATATGGACTAACTCCAATATACTTTCAAGAAAATCAACTAGACAGTCAGACTCAATCTTAAGAAAAGTATATCAAAGAGTTATATCCTTGTTTCTTAATGTAATCATCAAATCAAACAGATAGAAATACGTGAGCCTGATTAATATAAGAAATAACTTGGACGGTATCAAAACCCAATATCCAAGTGTCAATCAATTCAATCAAGAACCAAAGGTTGGATTCACAATTTATTGAACTTGCGCACAACCTGTGATATTTTAATTATATAGAAAATATAATGCGGAAAAGAAATTGAAAAAGCGGGGGTCTAAGAACCACACCCAATATTTCGATTAGCAATCTGTATGGACAAACTCCGAGTTACTTTACTAGAGAATCAACTAGACACTCAGACTCAATCTAGATAAAAATATATCAATGAGTTATTATCTCTATCTCTCAATTTGATTTACTCAAGCAAATACAATCTGCGAGTCTTAATCAAAGAGAGATAACTTGGATGGTACCAGAGACCAATATCCAAGTGTCAATCAATTTAAATCAACAACCAATAAGGTCGGATATTCTAATTGATTGAACAACGCACAACCTGTATTATTTCAATTATATAACAAAATATAATGCGGAAAAGAAATAACACAGACACCATAATTTTGTTAACGAGGAAACCGCAAATGCAGAAAAACCCCGGGACCTAGTCCAGATTAAACATATATTGTATTAAGCCGCTACAGATAGTAGCCTACTCCAAATTAACTTCGGTCTGGACTGTAGTTGAACCCCAACCAATCTCACACTGATCCAAGGTACAATTATGCTCCTACGCCTCTGATCCCAGCAGGATACTGCGCACTTGATTCCCTCAGTTTTTTTTTTTCCCGCTAAACAACTATTTTATTAAACCAAGAAAAAAGAAGGAGGGGGACCAGGCCTTACCTCCAAAAAGATACAGAAGAAAAGGGAGAAAACAAAAAAGAATTACATATTACGAAATTTGTATAGTGGAAGAATCGAATTATCTATAGAAATCTTTCGTCTAGCGAAAATCGGCGTGTTTTTCCACCATCGAGACTCCATTGTCGCACCATGCTTATCCAGCAAGTTAGCTACAGAGTTGCCTCCACGAAAGGCATGAGTGAAAATCATCGTGATAGTAGAAGCGAACTTCATACAATTGTTCCAGTGCGTTGCTAATCTCCACGGGACCAAACCCGGATTATGAATAGCTTGTAAAACGAAGGTTAAGTCGCATTCCATCCAAAGCCTACGAATTCTCTTTGTACGGGCTAAACGAAAGGCATAAATTGCCCCCCAAAGCTTAGCAAACATAGAGTTGTTGAGCCCCAGATTTTGCGCTAAACAGCCTTTCACCATACCATTAGAGTCGCGAAACACCACCCCACAGCCAGACGGGCCCGTGTTACCCAAAGAGAAACCATCTTTGTTTGCTTTAATCCAACCTTGTGGCGAAGGCTTCCACTTAACCATCACCGCGCTCAGCATTTTAGTTGCACGCCTCTTAATACCTAGAATGTCCAAAATTCTCTTGTCTTCCGAAGTGTAGAACGAAAAACCTCCGCTATGTCTGTTCGACTCCACAATTAGGTTATCCAACTGATGAACTGCCTGCTGAGAAGAGATTTCATGCTGATCAAATCTTAACTTGTTGCGACAAAACAAAATTATCCAAATACAGCTCACCACCGCAATCCAAAGAAGATTTTTCGTCTGAGAGCAGCCCGCAAAATCTCTAACTGCAGCAAAAATCGCATTAACACTCGATCAATCAAGCCTTTGTCCGAAGACCTGCATAATCCAGTTCCAAAGAGATCTAGCAAACACACAATCCAAAAATAAGTAATTTTGAGTTTCCCCACAGCAAGGAGAAGGGTAGAGATTGCAGGATGTCCAAGAGTTGTGATGTAGGACGTCCGTTAGATTTAGGATTAGTATCTCTATTATTATTACTAGAGCTTAATTAATTTAGAGTAGTATTTCTTATTTTTGGAATTACTTATTTTTAGAAGTTATTTAGTTTTAGAACATTATTTATTTTAGGGATTTCTTATTTTTCAAGTTTGAGTCTTATTTTAGGAATATGAGTTTTATTGTCTACTCTATAAATAGGGGACGAGTCCTTTGTAATATACATTATTATTATCAATCAATATTGAGATTTCTCAACTATTCTCCTACTTTTACTATCAAAATTCTTTATTCACGCTTCCGTTTTGCATTAAGTGGCATCACGAGCTTCGACTTCGATCCTCTTATTCTTTTCTTCTAAATTCCTTTACCCTTTCGTCACCTTTACTTATCGAGATCTCCGCATCTCTTCCTACTAAACCCTTAATTTCTCACCACTACTGCCCAAAAAAAAAAAAAAAAAATCACAGCCACTATTTTTCCACTTTCTTTGTCCGTGTTATCCCTGTCGCTGGAAATCACAACGACACTAAGTAATACCTAAGCCCACTAATCTCTCTCCATAAACATCAATATAGGCCCACTACCCCACCAAGCCTTGTTATCACGTTTATTCCCTTCGTTGTCTGAACAATTAATCCCACTTCTTCTAAACCAAGCTACTAAGCATCTTTATCATGTTTATTTTGATCGCAGAATCTCAAGACGAGTTCCAACGTAAATTCGCGGAATCACAAAAGAAAAGTCTCCAATATCTCACATAAGCGAAGCTTATTTTGGATCAAATAGATTGGTCACAACTCGAAACCCGTCATGAGGTTACTCCTCTGATGATAGAGGCTCCGAAACCAATGCTTTCTTCACCAATTATAGAATCACCATTCAAACCTATCTACAATGATGTTTGTGTTCCTAACGGTGAAGCAGATGAAAATTGACATTTCCCTTATGAACAAAAACAAGTTGAAGAAGTTTCGTCAATACCAACACCGGAAACACCATCTTCTTGTAAGTCGCCTAATGCCATTCTTCTTGAAAATCAAAAGTTATGCAAAAATATTTCCGTGAGTCAAAAGTATTGCAAGATAATTACTACTCCAATTGTTTCCAACGTCGACATCAACTTTTGTGTTCAACAATCAATTTTATGGTTTTTTACTCTACGATCATCAACTTACTCCAAGTATATTATTTGTTGGGCGGGTCGTTTACAATATCTGGTGAACTCGAAGACGACTTCTTTTCAAGATGGAGGACATGATGTAGTACTACTTTGTTAATTCGGTACGAATTCTTTTCAAGATGGAGGTCCTGATGTAGAACGTCCGTTAGATTTAGGATTAGCATTTCTATTATTATTACTCGAGCTTAATTAATTTAGAGTAGTATTTCTTATTTTTGGAATTACTTATCTTTAGAAGTTATTTAGTTCTAGAACATTATTTATTTTAGGGATTTCTTATTTTTCAAGTTTGAGTCTTATTTTAGGAATATGAGTTTTATTGTCTACTATATAAATAGGGGATAAGTCCTTTGCAATATACATTATTATTATCAATCAATATTGTGATTTCTCAACTATTCTCCTACTTTTACTATTGATAGGTGTCTAAAACACCTTATTATTTATCTATTGTTTATGCTTTCTCTGCTAGTTTTCTTGTAAATTATGTATCTTATGTTTTGTTTTTGAGTATTTAGGTACTTTGGAGTCATTTGGATCAAAAGAAGAGGAAACATAGCAAAAGCGTTGGAGGCGGATTGTGTCTCATTATTTGATTTTATTTCTTCATCTCTGTCTGAAAAGTATGTCGGCTTTAGTGATATGAATTTCTGTCTGAAAAGCATGACAACTTTAGTGATGAAAAGATATTGAAGAGAATAAGTAGATTTGAGAAATAAAGATGGTTGATGTTGGTGAAAGATTTCAAAAGAAGAAGAAAGCATTCATTTGGAGCGTAAAGGGCAGAGTGGTCAATTCACATGCGAGCTATACTTGGAGCGGGCTAAGGTGTGCGAGAAGGAAGTGAATAATAAACTGTCAGTTTCGCATAACTGGCGGTTGAGCAAGGAATTAGACTGTCGGTTCTCTGTAACCAATAAGCCATATATGGAATGGGTAGCCCTTATCCGTTGGTGCAAAGTACCAATATCAATTCTAGTTATTCCCGAGACCTAAAATTGAGAGAAAATGATTTCTCTAATCATTCATTTCTCTTTCCCTGTCTCTGTCTGTGGCGGCTGTTGAACAAGAGAAGCAGAAAAGAGGAATGAGAGGAGAAGCAGAAAAGAGCTGCCGAATTAAGTTGAGATCGAGAAGCTATTATTGTGGTGATTAGAATTTATATAAAGCCAAGAAGAAATCGGTGAAACTGGTTTGTGGATGTTAATGGTGGAAATTGGGAATTAGGGTTTGTCGATGGTGCTGATTCAAACAGGATGGAGTCAGCTGATGATTGAGGTGAATCTAGGGTTCAATTCGAAATGGGTTTTGGTTGATTTTGTGATTAAATGAAGTTGAGATATCGAGCAAGGTTTAATTGATGATGATCTATTGATTCAGTGGAAGAAGATTAAAGGGTTTTGAGATGATTTGTGTGTTGGATGAGTTATAGACCTGGGGAATTGAGAAGGAAATCAGGAATGGGTCTCTGCAGTTGGTGAATGATTAAAAGATGGTTCTGTTAGGTAGAAGATGAGTTCAATCTGAGAATGGTTTTGAGATTGCTCTGGGAGAATTGTTGAGTAGAGAAGAATATAGGTTTCTGAGCTAGGGTACTCAGGTGAACAAGAAATGGAAGCTGCAATTCAGGTGATGGGTTAGAGCTGTGATGGGAGTGTGTAAATAAGCTGAAATGGGTTGGCTTGAATGCTGTGAAATGGCTACTTTTGAGAACAATGAGTTTCTGATGATGGAGCATATGGTGATGGATGGCTTGAACTGAAATTATAAGTAGATGTATGTTAGGAAACAAGATTGGTATTGCATGGCAAGACGCAAAGCAGTGAAGCTAATGGGTCTGTTGAATCTGCAAGGGCACTGTTGCTGGTAGCTGGATGAACTGGTGCAGCTGAGTTATGGTGTGAGATTGGAGTTGCAGTTCAACCATGTTGCAGTTATGAGCTGAATTGAAGGTTTTATTGATGGTGATGAGTTGTGAAGGAGGAGGTTAGTTGTTGGGTTCATGAGAAAAGCAATCTGGTTACTGTTCAAGGGGTTACTGGTATAAATGGTGAATGATTGAGAAATTGTTGCTGCTGTTGAGATTTAGGTACTGCAATGGACCAAATATGACAACAATACTGGTGGTTAGTTGTTGGATTCAATGAACTTCAGGTAAATTGTCATAGGCAGAATGGAGTGGTGCAGCTGGTTATGAAGATTGTAGGGAATGATTTGGAGTTTGGAAGCTACATATTGCATCTCAAGCTGAGGTGGTGCTAGTGTGGAGCTGGTGATAATGTTTATCAAAGATAGTGATGGCATGTGTGTGTGCTGAGATAGGGATGGAGCTGTAGTGCAATTGGTTGCAGTTAGCTTGAGCAGTATGAGCTGCAGAAGATGGTTTTGAATTGGAAACTGCAGGGTATGTTAGTTGATTGAATTGCAGTTTTGTGAGCTATATTGCAGGTGGTAAAGTTGATGTGCATTTGCAGCTGAGCTAGAGTGCAAGGCAGAGATCGACTGAGACTGGGAAGATGATTGTGATGCCATTTGCAATGAGTTAGTGGTACTGGTGATGCAGTTGAGGTCAAGGGAAGTGGAATGAACTTGTAGTGGTTGGGTTCAAGTGTTGAAGGTGCAAATTGGTTGTGAGAGAGAAAAGGCAGATGGTCTTGTTGTTGTTCTTGAGGAATTTGAGATGCAAACTGATGGTGTTAAATGAAATTGCAGGGAAGGTTACAGAGGCCAGCCATCATGGTTGGCAGTGAAATACAATCATGGTTGAGCGCAATGATTGCAACAGCTCAGGCCAAAGCAAGTCAGCCCACTCAGTTCTGATTCGGTTCCAACTCAGCTCCTGACTCGTAACGCCGTTAGTGACCGATATTGATCATTAGCATTTAACGGTTGACTGTTATGTTTGACCGGTGACCGGGTGGACTTTGCCGGTTACCTGAGATACCTTTCCGGTGCCGGATTCCGGCCAAATACCCATTTTTCCGGCGAGTGTTTTTTGGATATATTTTCTACACGGGTTTTTCTCACTCGTGGGCCGGGTGAATTTCCAACTAATGGACTTTCAAGACAAAGCCTAATTTTGTGAAGGAGAAAAGGCTACAAAAAGAAAAGTTCTACTAACTTTTGGATATCACGTTTTATTCTATTCTTGGAGCTTTTGCAGAGATCTACTTCTAGGGATTGCTTTCTTTTATGTTTCATCTTATTTCTTTGAATATTATGATGATGATGAACTCCATTAATATGTGTAGCTAAATACAAATATTGGTTATGGGATAAAAGTTGATTTCTTCAAGCATGTTATTTGATTCTATGAATTAGTTTTGTCTCAATTTTATCGTTTATGATTCATTGTTTTTATTATCATATGATTTGAATGCTAGTTTGGTTGAGTCCGGAATCAATTGGATTTGTTTTCATCTCTATAGCTATATTAGGGTTTTCAATACGTAAAAGTTGTTTATCCCTGATTTCTAGTAGCATCTTGTGGTTAATACTTGTAGTAATACATCTTTTTAATCGCATATGAATCATAACCTTTGTTAAAACGAATTAGTGCTTTTACACGTTTGTTTGCATCGATTAGTCTTATTTCATAGAACTTATTGCTCTTAGGGAGTTAAATCTAATTGTGCTTTTACACTTTAGGTTGCTTTTTAAGTAGATGTCACAATAGCATCTTTTAATGTTGTTTGTGATAAAATCAGGAAATAAACGGGATACTCTTGCGATCAAGATATCCTAGGACTTTTGATACTTGCGAGATTAAATTACCAATTCTAATCATAGATGAAAAATACATGCTTGTGAATGATATTATCCCTTGACCAATATCCTCTCTTTATTGATTATTCCAATTATTTGCTTTGCTTTATTTAGTATTATTACTTTGATAAAAACAAAAACACACCTTGGGTTATTTGGTTACTTAAGAATCTGAAAATTGCATAACAACAATCGCCTCTCTGTGGATACGAACTCTTTCTTATCACGTACTTCATTCATATTTAATAGAGTGAGAAAGTGAAATTATTTTTGACGCATACGACAGCGATCAACTATCAAAATTATTTATTCACGCTTCCATTCTGCATTAAGTTGCTACGACCCAAAGTCGAAGACTTTAATAAACAAATCTGTCTCACACATAAAAGTCTACAAGATAGATAAATTCGTCTCCCAAGAATACACCTATGAGTTTTGTTCTGTCTTTTGATAAATCAAGGTGAACAGGAACCAATCAATAAAACCAGACTTATATTCCCGAAGAACAACTCAGTTTTATCAATCACCTCACAATAGTCTTAATCGACGCAGCGAAAAAAGATATTGTGGAATCACAAACGATGAGACGAAGATATTTGTGATTAATTTTATATCTTGCCTATCGGAGATATAAATCTCAAGCCAATTATTATAATTGGACTCGTACGATATAAGATGTAAGATCATATCACACAACTATGATAAAAGTAGTATCGGTCTGGCTTCACAATCCCAATGAAGTCTTTAAGTCGTTAACCTGGTTTTTGAAGAAGAAAACTAAAGGTTAAAGTAGAATCGACTCTAAATTAGCAAACTAGTATCACGCAAAATGTGTGGGGATTAGGTTTACCAGTTGCTAGAGTTTTCCCTTATATAGTCTTCAAATCAGGGTTTGCAATCAATGTTAGCTTAGTAACAAAGCATTCAATATTCATCGTTAGATGAAAACCTGATTAGACACAAGCTAATATTTATCAACCGTTAGATCGAAAATGTAGCTTGTTATACACATATGTACTTGACGATTTCGGGTTTGTGTAACCGTACCCAAACTTGTACATTAGTTGGTTCAACACTAGTTAACCAAATGGTTAGCCAAATGATAACTTTCATATCAACCATATTCTTCTTCACCATAACTAGTCCAAATGACTCAAATGAACTAGTTAGAGAGTTGTTCAATTGCTATGAGATCTCATGTACTACACAAGACACAATTGAAGCAAAAACGATGTGATTCACTCGAATCGATTCATGAACTATAAATCCACGGTTTGCAGTAGAATTCCTTAGTTTATTATGATAAGTTCACAAACATCATTTTTTGACATAACCTACTCAAGTTCGCGGACTGGGTTCGCGGACTTAAGTTCCCGGACGGAGTTCACAAACTCCAGAAGAAATTCTCGGGTTCGAGAACTACGCCAGTTCGCGGACTGAGCTTGTATGCTGAGTTCACAGACTGAGCTCACGCACTACTCCGATTTCACTTGATCAACAAAGTTCGCAAACTTCGGTTCAAGCAATAAGGACTTATACTGTTACCATAACAATGCTTATATCCTCCAATGGGTATATTGTCTAAACTCTCATTTCAATCATTGAAATATTCTCATAGGGCGTTATATAGTTGTTGTTCACAAACTATTTTTCGTCAGAGCGATTTCCAAAATGATTAAAATATAACATGACTTTCGTCATTAGGTAAAGATGAACTTGGCTAAAGCGAAAGCTTTACCAACACATATTTCGAGAAATAGATAAGCGAAGTATACTCACCTTGAAATATCATATGTGTATATTCTTAGTCTATATAGTAATACGACTTTTGTCTCAAGATAGGAGATAGAGTATATAGACTTTTGAGTGATAGATAAGTTCAAGTCTCCACATACCTTTTAGTTGATGAAGATCCACTGGTTCCTTGAGTAGTCATTCATCTTGTATGATGATCGCCATGGAGTTCTTGAGCTCAACTACACTTTCTATCCTAGTCTGAGACCTTAGCTATAGTAGACTAGAAATCAAGACTTTATAGTTTTGATCACTAACATTGACAAACATGCTTGAGATAGCAACGCATGCGAGTTCGACCAATCCATGCTCTAACAATCTCCCCCTTTGTCAATTTTAGTGGCAAAACTATTAGTACATATGGAATACAAAAATTATATAAATAAACTTTGTAACTCCTATTCCACATGTCTAATCTTCAACATTACTCGAAATCTTCGCCACTTCCAAGTAGTCCAATGATCCCAAAGGTTGTAAGTTTAGCATCATCGTTGTTGAAAATCCATAGCTATAACAATGAGAAAAGCAGTGGTTCTCAATCATTGTTATACAATGTCATAGTATTATTACATAGCGTCAAATTCCAATTGCATCACAACTTTAACAACAATACTATGATGATACTTCACTCCCCCTTATTCAATAATATATCTCACATGGAAACCACTCCCCCTTACATAATGATCCGAAAACCATATGTATTTGTAGTATGAACTACATATTAATCCTCCCCCTCTTTGTCGATAAAATTGGCAAAAGTACAAGAACGGGATCCTAATGAAATTTCCGTAAGAAACATTTCATGACCAAAGGTAAATGTATATCATCTTGTTTAGATGCAATCATAAATCCGAAGCTAAATGCATTCATCAAGGAGTTTATAAAGATACAAGATAACCCCTATAATATTCCACAGTCGCACTCCCCACAAAGATTTGGCAATTAAGCAAAAGTTCAAAAGAACTCTCCCCCATAAAATGTCATTCCCAAGGTAACAACAAGAGCGACCTTAATTTCAAGAGAAAAGATGGATTTCTTTAGACTCAACATATTACATACAAGTATGAATTTGGAGTCCAACAAGAAATATTCAATCATATTAACCAAAGTGAACCAAGATTAATTTAATTAAATATGCTCGACACAAGTAAACTTATGGAGACTTAAATTAATTAGATTAATCACAAGAAAACTCGCAAATAATCTAATTGTCATACTGTTGAGGGTGGTTTTTAGCTTAGGGTTAAAATCGTAAAACCCTAGTCATACAGTGACGTCACAGAACTTGAGTAATAATGTCTCCACTGAAAGCATTTATCGAACCCTTTTATATGTCTGGGAGAAAATTACCAGGGTACCTTTTTTTTAATACTAATTAGGGTTTCGACAAGCCAAGCCCTAATTCCCACACCACATGTGCCAATGGCAAACCATGCCAGCCACACCTACCGCGCCAAGGTATGCAAACCATGCTAGCCGCACCACTGTGCAAATGGCAAACCATGGCAGCCACATCTATCGCGCCAAGGCATGCTAACCATGCTAGCCGCACCATTGTGCCAATGGAAAACCATGCCAGCCACATCTACCGCGCCAAGGCATGCTAACCATGCTAGATGCACCATTGTGCCAATGTAAAACCATGCCAGCCACATCTACCGCGCCAAGGCATGCCAACCATGCTAGCCGCACCACTATGCCAATGGAAAACAATGTCAGCCACATCTACCGTGCCAAGGCATGCCAACCATGCTAGCCCCACCACTGTGCCAATTGCAAACCATGCCAGCCACATCTACCGCGCCAAGGCATGCCAACCATGATAGAGGCACCACTGTGCCAATGGAAAACCATGCTAGCCAACTCTACCGCGCCAAGCCATGCTAACCATTCTAGACGCACCACTGTGCCAATGACAAACCATGCCAACCACATCTACCGCGCCAGGGCATGCCAACCATGCTAGCTGCACCACTGTGCCAATGGCAAACCATGCCAGCTACATCTACCTCGCCTAGGCATGCCAACCATGCTAGCCGCACCATATGCCAAAGGCATGCCAAACCCTTGGCCCCACCATTCCAAGCCAAACCATCCATGCCAAGCCATTGGCCCTACCGTGCCATGCCAAACGCACCTTGCCATGGCCCTATACCAACCTAGCCGCTCCACCAAAACAAAGGCGTGCGACAATCAACGGTCGCCCTTCAATCCCAGAAGCAAATCCTAGCAGCCCAAGGTTACCAGACAACACATGGTAACCTTTGGCCCGAAACCCTAGTTTGGCCATGCCAAACCGCGCCAAACACACCTTGCCATGGCCCCGTGCCAACCTAGCCGCGCCACCATGCTGACCTTCCCTATGCGGCTACCAAAACGAAGGCGTGCGATAATCAACGGTCGCCCTTCAATCCCATGAGTAAATCCTAGCCGTCCAAGGTTACCATACAACGCATGGTAACCTTTGTCCCAAAACCCTAGTTTGGCCATGCCAAACAGCGCCAAGGCATGCCATGCCAACCTAGTCGCGCCACCATGCTGGCCTTCCATACGCGACTACCAAAACGAAGGCGTGCGATAATCAACGGTCGCCTTTCAATCCCAGGAGCAAATCCTAGCCGTCCATGGTTACCAGACAACGCATGATAACCGTTGTCCCAAAACCCTAGTTTGGCCACGCCAAACTGCGCCAATAGCATGCTAACCTAGCCGCACCACCATGCTGGCCTTCTCTATGCGGCCACCAAAAAATGAAAGCGTGTGACGATCAACGACTACCTTTCCTATTAAGATGCAAAATATCGACCGTCGAAGGTCACCAAGCCAGCAAGTCTCCCAAGCTCGAATTTCCATGCAACAACAATATGCTACATGTTTTCCACAAAACATTTGAGACATCAACACATATCACAAACTGGGGGATCCACTTTGGGTATTGGTTTGGTAGTTTACAGCGTGCAGCGTACACTACGCCCGTCATAAGGAAGTGGCATAAGGGTGAGGCGGTTAGTAAATATAAGGAGTTAATGGTGAAACGTTCTTTTTATGGGACATCAATTCCATGTGTTAACGGTTACCACCTCCTCCCATTTACTCACCCATTTTTCCATTCCTTAATGAGACCAGAGTACTTTTCATTCCGACTTGTATAAATGGGCCTTACCTATTCCACCGAACAATAAGTTCAGTTAGGAGCATACAACACCCAGAAAATATTTGCTAGCTTTTCATTTTGTTAGCTTCCCACATTATGATACAAGTCGTAGAAAACAACTACTCTTCCAGAAATCAACTATTCTGGTCTCATCACTTTTCTTGCTTCCCTCCCCAAAACCAACTCATTCTCCTTCACTTTGTGACCGAGACAAGTCTGGAACGGACATTTATTGGTATAGGACGGACTTGTACAGATTGATCTCTCGAATCTAAAGTACTCCCTTGCAGTACATTGTTTAGGGTTTAAATTCGTTTCTCACCCACACACCCGAAATTACCGAAATCAGCAGACACTATTTTCACCCTCAAACAATTTGCGACCACAGTGGGAGATTGATCTTTCGGTTACATTGTCAATTTTCGACCATTGATCTCATGCTTCGACCCAGACATCAAGACGGTAGAAGCAGGCGATCCGTTCAGGGATCGACGACTTAGTTACCAGATGACTCGATTATCAGTCTTGACATAGCAAGGGACGACTGGGGACTTCCCAGAGGTTAAAAGCAAACGATCCGCTCAGGGATTGACGACTCTTATCAAGTGACTCAGGGATGCCTAGGGACTTTCCACAATCGGCGGTGTTTCCCACAAAAGTCGGGCTTGCACCTGACTCGTTTTTCGTTAGCAGATCCAAAAAGCCGAGTAAGCCTTGCCTAGACAAAATACATTGGTTTACTACTTCAAGTTTTCACGGTAATGATAAAACCGATAGCCATGTTATGTTTCATCATATGTCATCTACCAACACGCAACGTTCATAACCAATCATAACCAAAAACGGCATCATTCCTAAACAACTCATTCCAAAAGAATAATCCAAAATTCTAAAGGTAACATTTGTCTATCAACCTAAGAAATCCAGGAAATCAAAACCATAAACTAGGCGTTTTATTTTCCTTTCAAAATAAATAAATAAATCGCCCACCCGTACGTGCCTACTTTGCATAATAATGATTACCCGTTGAAAAGGCGAGGGTACCCCAAATATACCTCATGCTATAACTTTTCCTTCCTATAAGTCTTTTCCCCGAAAGTGATTGTCTATAGACCGAGTCGAGACAATCCAACAAATTGGTTCACACTTTGTGTGATAGTCTATGGATACGAGATCGAGACAATACAACAACAAAGTGTGTTTACTTGATATAAAGGTTCGGACTTAACCAAACTAAATAGGATTCACGTATCAAGTAAATAGGAATTAACGTTTGTGCAATTTACTTTAATTATAATAAAACAATTATAATGCGTAAGTATAAAGTAAATAACACAGCAAGATATAGTTAACGATGAAACCGCAAATGCAGAAAACCCCGGGACCTAGTCCAGAATTGAATACTCTTAGTATTAAGCCGCTATACAAAATAATACAACTTCGTATAGTTGATACCAAGCAACTAAACCTACAGTTCACCTAGTTCAGTCTGTATTCCCATGCCTCCAAGTTGTAAACAAGTCACGTACTTGGACCAATTCCTTTGGTTCGTATTCCAAACAGTAAAGGAACAATAAATCTGTTTGGTATCAACTCTCTTCAACCAAGTGATATGAGTTTCACAAAGGTTCCCTTGTTTATCTTAACATAAACTCCTTTGCCAGGTTCCAAGATCTATCTTACGTTTAATCACCCAAAGGTAATCACTAAGATTAAGCCAACAACACTCTTTAATCAAGTGATATGTGTTGATGCCGATCTTCCTCAATTAATCAATCCAATCTACCACAAGGATAAAACGATTATTAATTGGATCCTCTTTTTCCCAAACAAGTATTGTGCACACCAAAGATTATAAAAACACCAAGTAAGAAATCTTCAATATCTTCTTTGTCTTCAAATCTTCTTAGATCTTCAATAAACACCTTCACACAATCACTTGAATCTCTTGTGATCAATCACACGCAGAACGTAGTCTGTTAACAATGGATTATCACAAGATCGTCTTTACATCGAACAACAGTCTAAAGATCCCTGTAGAAACCTTGAACTAGTTTGAGTGAATCTTATATCAGAAGATAAGATTCTCAAGCATAAACAAACTAGGTGCAATCAAGATTCAACCATCGTTAGTCAATCAAATCAATACAAAAATTAAAGATAAACAGCAATATCTAGTTTCCCACTAACGAGTCGCGCTAGAGCTTCTCAATCCCAAAGAAGACTTTAAATTGAGCGGTCGTAAGAGATTTCACCTAATTAGATTAGTCTCCTCTCCGATAGCCGGCTTCACCAGTAACAAAGACAAAAGAGTAAGTCTAGGTTATCCAGGATTAGTTTACTAGAAATGCAAACTCAAAGTATTTATAGACAAGGAAGTTTGGACACCAAGGAATTTCCAAAACCGAAAATATTCTCAAGATATTTTCCATATTTACCCAAATTCGGTTTTCATAATTAATGTGAATGCACTGTCCAAAAATGTGATCGAAATCTCCTTGGAAAATCTTTAATTAGCAAATGCACATTACTAATTCTTATTTTCCATATATAATCAAAAACCCTTAATTAAAAAGATTCTTAACTTATTTAATTCGATCTTGGGATTTACTTCCTTCTTAGCCGTTAAGGAATATCTTTGAACAAAATAGAATAAGCATTAATGCACCGTGTTCAAAGAGTGACGACATCTTACTCTTGCAAGTCTTTACCATGCTTGCTCACTTGAAACCAATTTACCACACTTCCAAACAAGTTTAGAATTGGTTCATCTGACTTTCAAGAACTATGTGATTGATCAAGTTCCACTCAATCACAACTCATGGGTTTACGGTTCTACCAAAACAAGTTTCGGTTCTACCTCCATGTGAGTATTGTGCATAGTTACACTATCTCACCAAATATACGGCTGACTAGGTACTAGGATCGATTCCCCACATATATTTGGTATCTAACTTGTATGCACTGCACATGTCCATAGGATCGGTTCCCCCTTCCCAAAAACTTGTTGTAAATGTTCATAGGATCGGTTCCCCTCTTCCCAGTAATAAGTTCAGACATACACAACCCGATCACACCCCAGGTGATTACTTAATATCGGTTTCACTAATTAAAGTCATACTAGTACATAAGTCAGGCCTCATGTGAATAGTTCTACCAAGAACACAAACAAGTCGTGAGCGGTTATACTAATTCACACATATTGTCGTTCATAAGATATGCAATGAAGAACAGCCCCTATAACGCCTGGCGATTTCCTTTTCGGTTCACAACACATATCATGAACTTACTTCCTTAGAACACATGTAAACATTGTTCCCTAGAATGAAATTCTCACCTCATGCCCATACATAATCACAATAGCATTCATACGATTATGTCGATGTCTTATATACAAAGTTTAATGGTTAAGCAAGAAACTTCATATTGTATTCCTTAATACTATGTCTATCTAAAGTGTTCATGCTTCGCAGTTTTATGTTTTCAATATGCACGACTTGAAAGATATGCTAGGGAATGAAACAGTTCAAGTCAAATATCACTAACCTCAGGTGGAAGGACTATGTTATCATTGTAGCTCCGTTCTTCTTCACTTCTTCAAGTCTTCGCAATACTTGTAATGTCTCATCCTAATACTTTCAATCTAACCTATACGAAGTTGAATCTAGTATATTAAAATCAAGCCACTCTTAAATGAGTTTTGCTTCACTAAAATATGACAACCAAACTTGACATACCAACGCTTGGTGGGTTCAACCGAGCAATGCTCTAACAGTCTCCCCCTTTGTCAATTTTAGTGACAAAACTCTTACAATCATATGGATAAACAAATTACAATAATTCATTACACATACGCTTGATTCCGGAATCCACATCACATAACCTGCATTCATTCAATCCTCAAAAATGCAGTAGCTGCACTATCATAACAAAGCTTATACTCCCCCTAAAGGTGAGCTAGGTAGATATTCAATTCGCACCTCTTTGTCATCCCATTCATATGATATGTTGCTCCCCCTTAGCCTATGCTTTTCCTCATTCGTTAGATAAACGTTCAAGCACCATCGTCCTCTTCCCTAGTGGCACCAATCAATCATAAATTGATACCAGCATCACTTGTTTACTCCATATATTTCTCCCCCATTTTGTCACAAAAATGACAAAGCAAATAACAAATAATGGACAACATGAAAAGGATCTTACAAATCTCAAAAATAGACTTGCAACATGTTGAGTCAAGCACGAGGGTTTTACACACCATTTTTGATAACCAATATCAAAACAGAAATTACAAGTAATTACGTTTTGATATGTTATCATGGAAATAATTGCCCGAAGCAATTTTACCAACTAATTTATCAAACCAAAAATCAACTAAGCAATTTAGTTCCTTTGCTAAACCGATTATATAAATACAACCGCTTCATTCGATAAGACCAAAACAAAGATAAACTCCATTTCTCTCATCAGGTTCTAATTATCCATATAACTTAGACCTTTAGATTTCAAACAAGCCAAATACTAGGTTAGTTAACTAGCATGTCCTTGTTTAGGATTTCAGATGGGCTTAAATAACCGAAACCTCCACTTTGATAACTCTAACTAAGATCAGAATTAATTTAGCTTAGCTTATCCGGAATCGAATTGGACTAAACAACTCGTCCCATGAACATATTCATTCTTTAAGCCATAAATAATTCATACAAACCAATAAATCAACTTGCATAATTATTCACCTCAACCGGATACAATATAAACAACATATATAAACCACAGTTTTACTATTGCACCGAAATTTTGTAAGCTTAAACAATTCATACTACACAATAAAGCAAAGTAACAATTGTTTTACTTAACTTGAAGCAATTGAATTAACATAGACAATAAAGCACCGCAATTGCACCAAATTTTGTAAGTCTAAACTATTGATATCACACAAACAAAGCAAGATAACAAAAGTTTTACTTAACCGGAAACAACTGAATAACACACACATCCATACATTCATAATGGAATAAACACATCAATTGTACCAATAATTTCTTTTAAGCAAAAGCAAAAGCAATATATATATATATATCAAATATAAAAATAGGCTTTTCTTAAAATAGGAAAACAATTAACTAACAAGATTGTTACCTCAATTTCGCATTCAACTTCTCCAAATATGATTCCATTGCTTTCTTCTTCCGGGAGAATTGATATCGAAATACCATCATGTTGTCATTCTCATGCCAAAACAAAAGAATAACAATAACCAACCTTTACCAGAGAAAGGTTGAAAATCGGTTTTAATAATTGCAAGAAAAAGTTGAAAACCGTCGAAACACATATGCTTTTATGCTAAACCAAAACCGACTCAACATATTGTGACTTTTTCACATATTGTTTCTACAGGAATCCCTCATGATACTTTGATAAAGCCTACCAACTTGGGCTAGAAAATTAATCCCGCTAAATCAAAAAGTCACCCAAACCATAAGGGTTCACAATATATTATGAGATCGAATATCAAGGCATAAAATCGAAATCACACATCCCATAAACATACATAGCATATAAAATAAATCATAAGAGTACCGGCTATGTAAATTAAAAACTATCACAAGAAAAATTATAAATCAATAACTTTATTCATAATAGACTCATACAATCAATGAAAGCAATCAAAAATTGATGTATATTTTTCTATATTAAGTATTACAGCATATAACTTAATCGCTAGTGGTGCTCTTGTTGTTCACCGATGTTTCTTCAGTATTCAAACTATTAAAGCATGTCTCAAGAGACTTGTCTGCAACCACTTCTTGTTTCTATAGCTCTTCAATAAGAACCTTGAGTTCAGCAAGAGCTTCGTTTGTTCCTTCGATTCGTTCTTTTAACCAATCCTGATGACGGACGGTCGTAACTATATCAGTTTCCAGTTTTTCAAAACTTTGGATGTATTGATTCATACTGTTTGAATGAATCCACTTGACTTTAGTTGGGTCATGTTGATTGTAGGCCAATAGACATGACTGATCTTGTAATCCAACTGAACCTTCAGAATCATAATTAGACATGATTGTTGATCTGTTTCTTTTCTTCCTCTCAGTATTGATTACTTGACAATCTTTAACCTTTTGAGACTCCTCCTTATTAGACTTTTAGACATTACAAGTTATTGGAGGCATGCTTGGTTTATATATAAGGTGATTGATCAGGGTATCAAAATACTAAAGGTAATAGTTTCTCTTTAAAAGGAGACAACTTTCGGACCGAAAACTAACAGTAGAATCCGAAAATATTAAGGAATATATTTCGTTTCCTTTTTTCCGAACTTTCTTAGTTTTATTCAAAGGTTCCAAATAAAACTTATCATGATGAACATGAACGATTTTTGAATTTACAACTATCCACAAAAACCTACAACTCTTTCAGATAATCAATTATACAAATTACATGTGCTCAGATTTATTGTGCCATTCCCATCCATAAAAACGAGCACATATTGGGATGATAATGCACCATTTTGATACAACTAAGTTGTATCAGAATAAGCTTTTTCAAGCTTATATTGACTATCAGAACCATGGTTCATGTTTCTCTTAGGGAATTTCTGCCCAATATATTTTCTCCCAAGACGATGATCTTTTCTAACTCTAGAGATATGATCAGGTGGAGAAATTGTACTAATGTGAGAATTCTCAGAGACTGATAGATCTCTCTTAATTTTTTCAATAATATTTTCATACGATTTTCTCATTCTAAGGATTTCCTTATGATTCACATTAGTGTGATTATCTGAAATAATTATTGGGAACTCCTCATTATTTCTTTTGGCAGAGATTCTCTCTTTCCCTTCCTTCTGGAATCGTTCTTCATCAAAACAAGAATTATTTCGATATGTATGAGGAGGAATCTTCTTCCAAAAGCTATTATCAACTCTTTCCTCTGATCTTGAGTTGATCTTATAGGGTTGTGGCACAATCTATCTTTCTACTGAGGAATGATCTTTCAGTTTTTTAAGACAAGAAACTTCCTTCAAATTTTTTACCACCGTATGTTGAAGAAGTATAAGTTTCCTGTCAAGTGACTGAAAAGTGTATTCCTTGAGATCATTATCATGGAATCGGTTCAAAGTTTCCTTTGGACAAGATTTTATTTGATCATCAGTAGATATAAAAGCTTGTTTCTCATCCTCTTCTGACTTGATGTAGTTCGGTAAACTACCATCATCTTGATCTATTTCAGATGTGACTAATACAACAACATCATTTGGCATAGTCATTGGACCCGTCTCTTTATCAAGAGAATTAACAAGAGCTTATAATTTGACAGTGAGATTCATATTCTCTTCAGTCAGACTATTCAGTTGACTGTCTTTATTTCTGATCTGTTGTTTAAGAAGATTTGACCCTGTCTTTAAAATCAACAATTTAGAAGACAAAGTTTTTATAGGCTTTAGGAGTTTTACCAACTCTTTATCAGCATCTTCTTTTTCATCAGAAAAAAGACACAGATGTTTTCGCAACTCCTGGATCATGAGTCAACAAGGTAGTAACATCTTCAACCTTTGAGTAGTCAAACTCTTGCTTAACGTTAAATGAATCAGACATGGATTCAATTCTTATAGGATGGATCACACCAAACACAGATTATTAGATATTTTCGTGTTTGCCTGCTCTGATACCAATTGAAAAGGCGAGGGTACCCAAAATATACCTCAAGCTATAACTTTTCCTTTATATAAGTCATTTTTCCGAAACTGATTGTCTATAGACTGAGTCGACACAATACAACAAATCAGTTCACACTTTGTGTGATCATCTATGGATACGAGATCGATACAATACAACAACAAAGTGTGTTTACTTGATACAAAGGTTCGGACTTAACCAAACTCAATAGGATTCACGTATCAAGTAAATAGGAATTAACGTTTGTGCAATTTACTTTAATTATAATAAAACAATTATAATGCGGAAATATAAAGTAAATGACACGACAAGATTTTGTTAACGAGGAAACCGTAAATGCATAAAAACCCCGGGACCTAGTCCAGAATTGAATACTCTCAGTATTAAGCCGCTATACAAAATAAGACAACTTCGTATAGTTGAGACTAAGCAACTAAACCTATAGTTCACCTAGTTCCGTCTGTATTCCCACGCCTCCAACCTGTAAACAAGTCACGTACTTGGACCAATTCCTTTGGTTCGTATTCCAAATAGTAAAGGAACAACAAATCTGTTTGGTATAAACTCTCTTCAACCAAGTGATATGATTTGCGCAAAGGTTCCCTTGTTTATCTTAACATAAACTCCTTTGCCAGGTTCCAAGATCTATCTTATGTTTAATCACCCAAACGTAATCACTAATATTAAGCCAACAACACTCTTCAATCAAGTGATATGTGTTGATGCCGATCTTCCTCAATTAATCAATCCAATCTACCACAAGGATAAACCGATTATTAATTGGATCCTCTTTTTCCCAAACAAATATTGTGCACACCAAAGATTATAAAAACACCAAGTAAGAAATCTTCAATATCTTCTTTGTCTTCAAATCTTCTTAGATCTTCAATAAACACCTGCACACAATCACTTGAATCTCTTGTGATCAATCACACGCAGAACGTAGTCTGTTAACAATGGATTATCACAATATCGTCTTTACATCTAACAACAGTCTAAAGATACTTGTCGAAACCTTGAACTAGTTTAAGTGAATCTTATATCAGAAGAAAAGATTCTCAAGCATAAACAAACTAGGTGCAATCAAGATTCAACAACCGTTAGTCAATAAAATCAATACGACAACTAAAGATAAACCGAAATATCTAGTTTCCCACTAACGGGTCGCGCTAGAGCTTCTCAATCCCAAAGAATACTTTAAATTGAGCGGCCGTAAGAGATTTCACCTAATTAGATTACTCTCCTCTCCGATAAGCATCTTCACCAGTAACAAGGACAAAAGAGTAAGTCTATGTTACGCGGGATTAGTTTGCTAGAAATGAAAACTCAAAGTATTTATAGACAAGAAAGTTTGGACACCAAGGAATTTCCAAAACCGAAAATATTCTCAAGATATTTTCCATATTTACCCAAATTCGGTTTTCATAATTCCTGTGAATACACTGTCCAAAAATGTGATCGAAATCTCCTTGGAAAATCTTTAATTAGCAAATGCACATTACTAATTCTTATTTTCCATATATAATTAAAAACCCTTAATTAAAAAGATTCTTAACTTATTTAATTCGACCTTGGGATTTACTTCCTTCTTAGACGTTAAGGAATATCTTTGAACAAAATAGAATAAACGTTAATGCACCGTGTTCAAAGAGTGACACATCTTACTCTTGCAAGTCTTTACCATGCTTGCTCACTTGAAACCGATTTACCACACTTCCAAACAAGTTTAGAATTGGTTCATCTGACTTTCAAGAACTATGTGATTGATCAAGTTCCACTCAATCACAACTCATGGGTTTACGGTTCTACCAAAACAAGTTTCGGTTTTACCTCCATGTGAGTATTGTGCATAGTTACACTAGCTTACCAAAGATACGGCTGACTAGGTACTAGGATCGGTTCCCCACATATATTTGGTATCTAACTTTTATGAATTGCACATGTCCATATGATTGGTTCACTCTTCCCAAAAACTTGTTGCACATGTTCATAGGATCGGTTCCCCTTTCTTCCATAAACCTTGATGCACCTCATAGAAGGATCGGTTCCCCTTGTGATGCACTGCACCTCTTACTAGGATCGGTTCCCCTCTTCCTAGTAATAAGTTCATACATACACAACCCGATCATACCCCAGGTGATTACTTAAGATCAGTTTCACTAATAAAAGTCATACCGATACATAAGTCAGGCCTCATGTGAATAGTTCTATCAAGAACACAAACAAGTCGTGAGCGGTTATACTAATTCACACATATTGGTCGTTCATAATATATGCAATGAAGAACATCCCCAATAACGCCTGGCGATCCTTTTCGGTTCACAACACATATCATGAACTTACTTCCTTAGAACACATGTAAACATTGTTCCCTAGAATGAAATCCTCACCTCATACCCATACATAATCACAATAGCATTCATATGATTATGTCGATATCTTATATACAAAGTTTAATGGTTAAGCAAGAAACTTCATATTGTATTCCTTAATACTATGTCTATCTAGAGTGTTCATGCTACGCAGTTTTATGTTTTCAATATGCATGACTTGAAAAATACGTTAGGGAATGAAACAGTTCAAGTCAAATATCACTAACCTCAAGTGGAAGGATTATGTTGTCGTTGTAGCTCCGTTCTTCTTCACTTCTTCAAGTCTTCGCAATACTTGTAATGTCTCATCCTAATACTTTCAAGCTAACCTATACGAAGTTGACTCTAGTACATTTAAATCAAGCGACTTTTAAATGAGTTTTGCTTCACTAAAATATGACAACCAAACTTGACATACCAACGCTTGGTGGGTTCAACCAAGCAATGCTCTAACACCCTTCACCATTCATTAGGTAACCGACGATACTACGGTAATATTTGAAGAGGAATTATTTATGATGAAGTATTTATACAAGTTTATGAAAGGCATACCCATGGCTAGGGTTTACGCCAGTTCAGAAGAAAAATATTTCTACAGATATATAGA
Source organism: Papaver bracteatum (assembly GCA_023529315.1). Lineage (NCBI taxonomy): Eukaryota > Viridiplantae > Streptophyta > Magnoliopsida > Ranunculales > Papaveraceae > Papaver > Papaver bracteatum. The sequence continues at coordinate 228,719 of JAJJWX010000614.1, forward strand.
AGGCATACCTATGTCTAGGGTTTGCACCAATACAATAAAACAAGAGAACAAATTGAAAGATAAACGCTAGAGTACATAGCTGGAATATGCTTGCCCACTTTATTGCTACCACGCTGCCGCTAACACCAGGACGTGATAACAAAGATACGAGATAAAAAGGGGTGCCAACCCCTTTCATAAGCATAAAACTTTTTGGAATTCGAATAAGGAAAGGATTTTCTGATTGAGCTACGTATGGAAAGAGACAACTAGGCCCGCAAGGACAACCCTCACGGTGCCCAACAGTCCGCGCCACGCCAAGCCAGCGCCGTGCCAAGCCAATAATCCGCGTCGCGCCACGCCAAGCCAACGACATGCCAAGCCAGTGCCGTTCCAAGCCAACAGTCCGCACCATTCCCAGCCAACAGTCCGCGCCATACCAAATCCAAGCCAGCGCCCACGCCAAGCCAGCGCCCATTCCAAGACGATCCAGCGCTAACAACTTGCATATTTACAGCGCCAGCAGCTTGCATCCTTTCCAGCGCTAACACCTTGCACATTTACAACGCCATCTTCTTCGCTCCATAACCATCCAAAGCAGCTCCATCCTCACCCTTCGAAATAGTGCCATGGCTCCAGCACTCCGTGATCAAAACCGCGCCATCGCTGCATGATACACCTACGATCACCAAAACCAGAGCCGCTTCTGCCACCCCAATATTTTTTCAAGTATGACAGCTCCAACCATCACCAGATACGCTGCTACTCCACCATCAGGAAAAGATATTGGAAGATCCGGAAGAAGCAAACCTCCTTTTACCACTGTTGATTTGATGGAAAGATAAAAGGTTCTCGTAAGGCTCAGACAGACGTGTTTATAACTCGGAAAGAGAAACATATTTCCTCGAGACACTGACGGAGCGGCCACCATAAGAGTCACGTCAACCCAATAGGGAGCTAACAAAGGAATACTTTTAACATCCGGTGCAGGCACTTCAGCAGGACGTGCGTTTATAGATGAAGGAGCTCGCGTTGCTCTTGAACGCCCAGTAAAGGGGAATCAGCAATCCAATTTCATCACACGTAAAGATCAGGAACGACTTCTCCAAAATCGAGGCAAATGAAATCAGCAACCCTCCTGAATTCACAGAGGCCCTCTTCCCGTCGGGATATGCATGATTTTTGGGGACTTCGCCCACAAAATCATGCAGTCTATGATGAAACAGTTATGTGAGATTCTATATTTCTCCAAGGCGTAGTGTCAATACATATTTGCATCTCTCAACCGCACTACATCGGGAAAGCATCTATTTCCAGCCAGGGAAGCCGTTCCCAAACCCTAACCTCTCCTGGAAAGCACGATCTATAGATGGAACTTGGGACTCATAACCACTGTTCACTTGAGGGATGTCGAGTTTGACAGAACGCTGAGTGACGCAGTCTCCGGCTTCAACATTATAACCGTCAAGGCTCTGGGAGTTTCAAGGTGCCGTTTCAATGTTCTCTCCAGCAGTGGCTCCGCTTTAATGTTCTCCAGCAGCGGCTCAGCTTCAATGTTCGCTTCAGCAGCCGCTCCGCTTCAACGTTATCTTCATAAGCTGCTCCAGGATCCAAAGCAACATTTGGCTCCTTAAGTTTCAACGTCCTCTCCAAGAGCCGAAGCTACTTCAACACCACTCCTTCCTGCAAAGGGTCATGCCACCACACTCCCCATGTCAAGGATCATGATCGCCACCACCAATCGTCGTAGTCATGGACACCTTTTGATCTATCCTGCCAAAAATTGTGACCATGGATAGTTTTCTCGCTTACACATCCATCCAATCCTTTTACTTCCATGGATGCCCATACAATTCTAGCCAACCTACTTTGTTCTCACGACAATGTAGTCTCTTCTGATCACATCTGCTGCCAAGAACTGTTGCTGCTCGTTTGTTGATACCAGCCAGAGCTTCACCATAGAAACAATCACTACAAAGGTAACCCGTGCTCCTCCATATTTTAGTTTCACGTGGAAGAAGTAACAAAATAACCAGTACGAACACACGATGGTGATATCTTTATCATGGTCAACCCACCAACCATACAAGATGGAAACATGTAAAGCATACTTGTGGACTGAGGATCTGCACGGAATCCTTTCACTGTCAAAGCTTAGAAGATACAGTCAACCAAAAGGCCATAACCACAACAAGGTCATTTAATCTTCAAGGGTATAGCACAAGAATATTATCACCTCTCTGTCTAGAAGACGCCTTCAAAGCTATACGAGGTTGCGGTGGATCCTAAGCATGCTCAGAGGAAAACAACTTTAGAAACTAAAGAAAAATTCCACTGTGGACTGCTCATCGTAGTCCATCCCGACGACCATCAAAGACTCATGAGATAACTCCCGAGACACGGCTGAAACATTTTCTTGAAGAAACATAGGGAGCCATGATAAACAACATAACTCTCTCGTTCCTGCCTCTTCGCTATCCAGAATATTTCGTCCATGTGCATGTATCAAATCCCGTGGACATGGATTCAAGGAGATGCGATGAAAGTAGGATACACATGAGGACTACCAACATGAGACACTTTCACTCCCCTCAACTTGTTTATTTTTGATTTCAACATCATCACTGCTGAAGTTTTACGAGCCGCGAGAATTTCTCAACATGAAGCCGTACATGTGTTTCGAAAACTTCAAAAGCATGCCACAAAGATATATTCACATATTCGTCCATCCCATCGGATCTAACATAAATATAACTGGGGACTGCTCACCACATCTCATTCTATATGATAGTCCAAGATTAAAAAGTTGGTTCGAAGGATGTCTCTTGGAACAGAGTCCTTGAAGACTTGATAGCAGCACATTGGCAAAAAAATGTCTCCCAACTCATTTATTTCATCATGTGTCTTCGGAAGATTTATACCATACAATCATCCATAACATATCAATCATCGCAATCAGAAGGTCAAGACAATGAACAACCTAAAGTCAAGGATGGACCGAAAACGCAACAACAATCTCCAAGATTATCCCTGACATGATCGTTGCTGAGCATATATTTTATCCATCCATCCCAAGAATGCAGTGGAGTTTCGGTAAATTTTGGAATCCACTGGATAGATACTGCATACGATAGCACAGATCCAGACGAGCAACAGAAGAGGGTCGATACCTCTTTTCATGCAGACAGACTTTCTAGAGTTTGAACAAAATAAAGATTCCTTCTTGCTCCATGAACGGGAATAGGTGAATGGGCGCGACTATGCCACCTCGGGCCCGCAACATTCCTCCTGACTTCATCCTGAATTTTACTGTCGAGTTGTTTCTACCTCCCGAACAAGATCAAAACATAAATACTCCCGCTTGGGGAGATAAAAAATTCTTTTCCGTTTAGAATGGATGGGTGGACCGTCAAAATCCGAGTACATACGAGAATTCTACAGTGATTCTAGTAAAGGGCCCTAATTAGGGTTTCGGCATGCCAAACCTTAATTTAGAGAAAGTTGCCATCATTCCACGAAACTGAAGCCAGCCGTCATCCTTTCGAGGAACTTAAGATAGCTCCACTCCAAGACGCGCAACACAAGCGGCTCCATTCCAAGCCGACCAATACTGACGTCTCCATTCCAAGCCGACCAACCGACCGATGCTGACGGCTCTATTCCAAGCCGACCGATGCTGACGGCTCCATTCCAAGCCGACCAATGATGAGGGCTCCTTTCCAAGATGCACGATACCTGCGGCTCCCATTCCAAGCTGATCCAGTGCTAACGGATCCAAGTCCAAGACGACCAGTGCTAGCAGCTTCCCTTCACACCAAATATACACTAGCGGCTCCGTTCCAGCCTAACGTGCAGTACCACGAGGAGAATTTATGCAAAGCCACCAAATACGAGGATCATAGATTCTCCTTACTTCCCGAAAAAGGTTAGACGGATCTTCCTGACCATCTTGAATGATTTAAATTTCGATTTTGTCCTTGCATGTCACCATCTTATGCTTACCTCGCAACAATGCCCATGTTCCGAGCTAAGCAGGGGACTTAATGTTGAGGGTGGTTTTTAGCTTAGGGTTAAAATCATAAAACCCTAGTCATACAGTGACATCACAGAACTTGAGTAATAATGTCTCCACAGAAAGCATTTATCGAACCCTTTAAATATGTCTGCGAGAAAATTACCAGGGTACCTTTTTTTTAATACTAATTAGGGTTTCGACAGGCCAAACCCTAATTTCCACACCACATGTGCCAATGGAAAACCATGCCAGCCATACCTACCGCGCCAAGGTATGCCAACCATGCTAGCCGTACCACTGTGCCAATGGAAAACCATGCCAGCCACATCTACCGCGACAAGGCATGCCAACCATGCTAGCCGCACCACTATGCCAATGGCAAACCATGACAGCCACATATACCGCGCCAAGGCATGCTAGCCGCACCACTGTGCCAATGGAAAACCATGCCAGCCACATCTACCGCGCCAAGGCATGACAACCATGCTAGCCGCACCAATGTGCTAATGGCAAACCATGCCAGCCACATCTATGGCGCCAAGGCATGCCAACCATGCTAGCCGAATCACCGTGCCAATGGAAAACCATACCAGCCACACCTACCGCGCCAAGGCATGCCAACCATGATAGCCGCACCACTGTGCCAATGGAAAACCATGCCAGCCACATCTACCGCGCCAGGGAATACCAACCATGCTAGCCGCAGCACTGTGCCAATGACAAACCATGCCAGCCACATCTACCGCTCCAAGGCATGCCAACCATGCTAGCCACACCATATGCTAAGGGCATGCCAAACCCTTGGCCCCACCATGCCAAGCCAAACCGTCCATGCCAATCCCTTGGCCCCACCGTGCCATGCCAAACGCACATGACCATGGCCCCATACCAACCTAGCCATGATACCATGATGGCCCCTATGCGGCTGCCAAAACTAAGTCATGCGACAATCAACAGTCGCCCTTCAATCCCAGAAGCAAATCCTAGCCGCCCAAGGTTACCTGACAACACATGGTAACCTTTGGCCCGAAACCCTAGCTTGGCCATGGAAAACCGCGCCAAACGCACCTTGCCATGGTCCCGTGCCAACCTAGCCGCGCCACCATGCTGGCCTTCCCTATGCGGATACCAAAATGAAGGCGTGCGACAATCAACGGTCGTCCTTCAATCTCAGGAGAAAATCCTAGCCGTCCAAGGTTACCAGACAACGCATGGTAACCTTTGGCCCAAAACCCTAGTTTGGCCACGCCAAACCGCTCCAAGGCATGCGATTCCAACCTAGCCGCGCCACCATGCTGGCCTTCCCTATGCGGCTACCAAAATGAAGGCGTGCGACAATCACCAGTCTCCCTTCAATCCCATGAGCAAATCCTAGCCGTCCAAGGTTACCAGATAACGCATGGTAACCGTTGGACCAAAACCCTAGTTTGGCCACGCCAAACCGCGCCAAGGCATGTCAACCTAGCCGCGCCACCATGATGGCCTTCCCTATGCAGCCACCCAAAAACGAAAGAGAGCGACGATCAACGGCTACCATTCCTCTTAAGATACAAAATCTCGACCGTCGAAGGTCACCTAGCCAGGAAGTCTTCCAAGCTCGACTTGCCAGGCAACAACAATATGCTACATATTTTCCACAAAACATTCGAGACATCAACACATATCACAAACTGGGGGATCCTCTTTGGGTATTGGTTTGGCGTCTTACAGCGTGCGGCGTACACTATGCCCATCATAAGAAAGTGTCATAAGGGTGAGGCGGTTAGTAAATACAGGGAGTTAATGGTGAAACACTCTTTTTTATGGGACATCAATTCCATGCGTTAACGGTTACCACCTCCTCTCATTTACTTACCCATTTTTCCATTCCTTAATGAGACCAAAGTACGTTTCATTTCGACTTGTATAAATGGGTCTTACATATTTCCACCGAACAACAAGTTCAGTCAAGAGCATACAACACTCAGAAAATATTTGCTAGCTTTCCATTTTGTTAGCTTCCCACTTTCTGATACAAGTCGTAGAAAACAAATACTCTTCCAGAAATCAACTGTGACGGACCGAAAAATTACGCCTTTGGCGCGTTGCCCCGCAGGCCGTAACTCTCCCGGTGCGCCAAGATGAAGCTACGATCCGGGACTTAAAGCTTAGTCAAATACACGTCCATTTTCCCTTGCAAGCATGGGTGCGACTAACTTAGCTTCCACACCGTTCCAACTCACCCATGATCCGTAAAGGGTTTATTAAGAAAGAAAAAACTTTCCTAAAACGGCAAAAACGGCCTTTTGAGGCCCTAAACGATGGAATTTGGATAAATTCTGGTGACCATGTGGATCAACATGTCTTGATCTTTGGGCCGTTTCCCATCAAAAAGGACTCCTCTTGAGCTAAATTACGACATTCGGGTTTTTAGCCTCCAAATAGGCTATAACTTTCTCTTTGTAGCTTGATAGAAAGTATGAGCATCCACTTTTTGGCATGCAACTAAGCCTCATCAAGCTTGGCCACAATCATCTATTGTATCAATATACCAATCTTAGATGATATGAGGGGCCAATATGCCGCAAGCATCTCACAATTAGATGATATGAGCGACAATGTGTTGGACCGGCAATGCTGCAACTCATTGCGGCTGCCTACGTACCCTTCCCTACTCTAAAGGGATCAAGTACAAACCGTAGTTCATCCACGAAGGGACAAGCAACTTAATCCAACTCTTTTGTTAGGCCGTGGCCAAGCAATAGTAGTAATGGCCTAGTCCGTATAGGCTGTTCCGTCAAAATGCATAATGATTATGCATCATCGGGTCCGCGGAATTTCATAGTAATGCCTTCGCATCACATGCACCAATGGAAAGGCTACGCAACTATAAATGAGCCTTAGGCATCATTTATACTCTTCCCTCTAAGCTATGAAGCTTACTTGGCGCATAGTCCGCATATGCACCTTCAACCAACTACCCCTCCCTATATATGTCTTAATGGAATTTCTACTAGTATGGAAAGGGGACCAAAAATCATTCACCAAGTCACACTTTTACTATTCATACGTAATGATTGCGCACAATGATTGTGCACAATGATTGTGCAACATTCGTTCAGCCGGCCCTCTCTGGCCTAATGCACAATGATTGTGAGGTACTGGCTCAAGACCAATAAATTTTGTAATGCGCAATGATTACGATGTAATCTCAAGGGCACCTACCCAACTGGCCTAATGCATCATGATGATGCAACATTGTCCCTTGGCCAAATTCCAAGTAGAAGTGTTAAAGCAAGGAGGTCAACTGGAAACAAGTGTGCTTACCACTGTTAACTTTATTTCTAAGTTTGTATGAAATTTATACCATGATTTATTATGTATAGATCTCAGTCAGATGTCTTCTAACTTAATCCTGCTTCTTTGGATTATGATGGATGCTGCTGTAAACGATGTGCTTCAGAAACTTTGTACAATCATTGGTTTTCTTAGAGATCTACTGTCAATCGAGCTCCTTCCTGATAGATGTATTCTACAACTAATAAATACTAGTTTCCAGCTCTTACAATTAAAGGCTATCGGTTTAATCTGCGGGGTAATTCGTAACTCTACTCTCTTAAAATTTTCTTTTCAACTGCCGTTCATTTAAAGAATTGATTTTTTTTTTGCATATTCTAGATATCTCATTTTCTAGAGACTCATCATATCTCTTTGGCTCAATGCTTACCGTCAGGTTCTTAATGATAAAGGCTACGATGGTTCAACATCTGATATATGTTCTTGCGGGGTTATCCTTTTTGTTCTTATGGATGGTTACTTTCCGTTCGAAGAGTCTAATTTTACAATTTTGTTTGAGAAAGTAAGTGGTTTAATAAGATATCTTCACATTCTGCTTCTGAGCACCTAAATCAGAGACATATTTTACTCAAACTGCAGATATTCCGTGATGAATTCACATTCCCTTCGTGGCTCTCATCTGATGCTAAGAAATTGATCAAGCATACTGTCGATCCAAACCCTGTAACTGTGAGTCCTCAAAACCAACAATGCTCATATTATTTTTCTTTTTTTGCTTTACCCACTATCTTTAAGATTTTAATCAAAAATAAAATAAAAAATGGTCAATTTTTGTAGCATGGTAGCATTCAGTCTATTATCTTCTTAATTTTGATGTAATTTTATTAATTATGTGATTTCATAGGATAAGAAGGGATACAAGCCACCAAGATTTGAACATGAAGAAGACGTAAGCCTGGAGGATGTTAATGTTGTTTTTAATGATGCAACGGTAAGACCTTTCACCTCCTTCTGCCTAGTGTCAAGTTTTTACACCTAAAACCTACCAATCTTGCACAACCCATAGAAATGAGTTATTAGGAATTCTGCACAGCAAATGTTTATCAAGGTTATTCATTCCATTTTGTGTAGGATTTTCTTGTAACTGAAAAAAGATAGAAAACATCTTGTTTCAATGAATGGATTTGAGCTTATTTCAAGGTTTCAGAGCTTCAACCTTGAAAATTTGTTCGAGAAACAAGCGGTATGTTTTAAGTGATCCTTTTTGTAGTTTCCTAGATGTAATGTTTGGAAACTTGTATCAAAATATTTGCAAATTGCAGATTTAATTCTTGTGCCTACTCATCTAAATCCTTTTACATGATTAAATCCTTTTTGCATGGATAGCCACAATTCTGTGCCGTTACTGCCTGTCAGTCACGCATTGGTTCGTTAGGGGATTTTTATTGTTGTTTCAATAATTTTGTTTGGATTTTATTCTACATACGGCTCCGTTTCAGTTCACATATAGTATATTTAACTCTGCGCTTTACTTGAGCAATATAATTATAGCTGTCATTCCTTCTTTTGGACCCAATTTCTTACTTATGTCATGTGTTTCACAGTTGTCCGTGGATGAGGCTAAAGATGTTATATCATTTGATACTGTGATGTTGGAGGTAATGACCTGGTCATATAATTCATACTGTTTTTTGTTTGTACTCAGAAGTCCATTTAGTCTACAATTCTCGGTATTTTGTCTCACTTTAGGCTGAAGCTGATTTAAGATGTTACTTCCCTCCCCTGGATTTAGTAGAGCGTGAAAAATTATAACTTATCATAGACCCATAATTTGTGTATTAAGGTTAGATGTTAATGCACTTAACTGACATGGACAACTCTCAGCTCCATTTCAGTTCACTTTAGTTGATATTTGCTTCACATGGTTGTGACTTGTCTCCGGAGATTATACAAAATCTAGGGTTTAGTCTTTTGGGTATAGTCTTTTGTTCGTGACCTCAATACTGAAATATCAAATTGGTTATTATGCAATATTTGGGTTTAAGTCATAAAGCAGTACTCTGGTGATATTATCGCAGCAGCTGAATCTACCTATGATTTGCAGAGGAAATTGGTTAGGCAAGCATAGTCTCGTAATATTAGTGGAGTTCACTCTTCTTACTCATTTATTAGTCTAGCTTTCTTTCCCTGTTTTTCAATACCTGCTTCAGTTGACACAAACTACGTCACCCATCCATTTGTGAACCTCAACATAAAGCATTGTATGTCAGTCACAAAATAGTCTCCATTTATGATACTTGTATACATTTGTATATCCTATTCATACTTTAAGTTCACTTCAATTGAAGAATCTTTTTTTTTTGCATGATATAATAGAGTTTTTTTTATATTCATTTGTATCTTCTATTATGATTATCAATAATAGAGTTTTGTATGATGGCATCGCAATGAAGATTTGACACTTTTTTTCATGTTGCAAAAAATTAGTAACGTCGTTAATATGTTGCTAAATTAGAACCAGAACCAATAACATATAGTTCCGGGTAGGGTTATTCCTTGTTTAGCAACAACTTAGAAACGGAAGAATTCGGTTATGAATAAGAAAATTAGCAACATCATACCCAGTTGCGAATCCCCGTTGCTGACCAAGAGTCGCAACGGATATTATGCCGTTGTGAAAAATTACAACATGGTGTTTTGCAACAGGGATCTGTCGTTGCGACCCAAGGCAACAACAGCCACAGTCCATTGCTAATCCTTAAAAATGGTGTAGTGTCTTAAAACTTTGATATATGTAGTTATGAAGTATGGTTTATCCATGGAATTCGTAGAATCGACATAATACTAATTGGTAATTCGTTATTATTTAGTGTGTTGAACTTCCGGTTGAATCCTATCTATGAGTATAATTACATAGTTTAAGGAAGCAAACTTGTAAAACTTGTCTCGTAGTTGAAAAGTGATTCAGTATCTATATTATAAGGGACAGTGGTGTTTTTCCATATAGACGGTCATCTACATTTCAGACACATAAAGGACGGTTCAGATTGAGTCATATGTTTTGGTTTTTCAATTTACATTTTTAGCATATAAAGAAGCGTTGAGATTGAGACAACTGATTTAAGATTTTCAATCTATATTTCCAAGGGTCCAGATTGAGCCACATATTTCAATCTCCACATCACCCTCCCAGTGTCATTTATTTGAAGTTATTTTTCACATTCAATGTGAAATCGTTTCTTTTTTTGTAAATTGAACTCCCTCTTAATTCATGATTAAAAAAATAAAAATTGATTACTTTCTTTCATCTTCTTCATCGTCTTTTTCCTTTCATCAAAAAATAAATAAATTAAAAGATCTTCTTATGCCCGTAATATTTCAATTTCTCCAATGTGTAAAATATTTCTACCAAAGAAGATCTTTTTATCATCCACTGCATATTGGAAAGACCGTTAGTTATTATATTTGTTCTCTTATAGTTTGTACTTTTTTATAGTTTATTAATTTTCATCAATTTTTTTTCATCTAATTAGTGTTTTTAAATCTGGGTTATTGAGAAATGTTTCAGATTTTTTATTTTTATTTTGTGGTTCTAGGGTTAATTTGTGTAAAGATTAGATTAGCGCTCATTAGATTCATCAAATGGTTTTAAAGCGCAGTAGCTGCAGTGTTTTCAACTTAATGTTTGTATTTTTATCTGCTCTCTGAATTAGAAATCCATTTTAAAATTTGTATGGTGAATATTTTTATTTTTCCCCAATTAATTTTACTTTAGATTATTAAGTTTTGTTTGAATTTGATTTTGTGCATCCCACTTCCTCTTCACAAGAATTATAAAGGTTGATCATTTTTCAAGTTCTATATTTTATTCTTAATCCTATAAATTTACTTTTTGGTATGATTTCCAAGTCTCACTTGAAGTGTCAATACATGAGCACTACCAGTTGAATTAGCTTTTGTTCATCGTACTTCTTTTTGTGTTTATAGCAATCTTGGTGGCTTTATCTAACCCAATTTTTTTTCACTTTCCGTTGACCTCGAATATGGGCAAATATGGAAGTTGATTCTACGAACCAAATACCGAAAAATAGACATTTTCTGTATCCAACTGCACAAATTATTTTAAGGTATTATATTGTAATGTAGATAATTATAGAGGAGATCCATTCATCGATTAGGTTCTTTGATTTTCTTAATTTTATTTAACAAAAATGACGTTTCAAACATTTATAAATTAGTCTTTGTTGTCCTTCGTTTACTTTGGCACTCTTGGTTTTACAATCTTTGGTCCATTTTTGTTTTATTGGTAAGTTGGAGTTTTTTTGTTGTTTTTTTTTTTTTGCTGTTGTTGTATTTGTTGTTCTGGTGTGTATGTGATGATTTTAGTGCTTTTCTTACTTGAGTTAGATTTGTTTGCAGTCTAATTAATTTCTGAATTTTAGGTTAGTTTATAAAATATTTTAAAATCTTCCTTTGCATTTAGCTGTATTATCATTTCAATTTTTCAAATTTGCAGGTCCATCGAAATTTTTTCGGAAATGAAATACTACCTAAAGTAAGGGAGAAAGGACACAGGTTGGTTTTCTTTGTCGAGGTAAATACCAATATTTGATTCCGTACATTGAGGTTTGGTAAAAATCTTTTCATTACATATTCCGGATGAATTTAGCACTGTTAGAGTCCATTGTAGCAATGTTCACGAAGTATAATATAGGATATCATTATTAATAACTTTAGGGGGCTTGCACAAGGTCAGATTCGTTTGCCAGATATATATAAGGTCGGGTGAAAGGTTTATTCACGTTTCTGTACTGTTGGTCTCACTGCAAGCTACTTTTGGACCCTTAATACCAATTAAGCTTGGATAAAGTATAAAAGTTCGGTATTTTTTTTTCCAGGACCTATTATATGTTCAGTTCGTACAATTCTCAATAAGTTTTAAACTCATTTTTGTATAACACCACAGAGGTTGGAGAAAATTTAAATTATCAATTATGTGAATGCTTTGACAGAAGGTCTACAGATGTTTACAAGAACAAGGAGGTTGTAGAATTGTAAGTTTTCTCATATCATTTAGCTCTTTTACTCTTTATGCATGTACTTCGAAATAAGATATTTTGTTATTAGAGATCCAACACCCAACACATTGGTTCTTGCAACAGTGTCTATATTTCAGTTTTTACAGGATAACTGAAAATCAGAGTTTGTGTTATTAGTGTATTACCTGGTAATTATATCGATATCGGTATGTGAAATTTGTTTGTTGGGAATTCGATGAACAAGGAAAAGCTAGAAAATATTTTATGAAAAATATGGTACTGTCCAATAGCAACATAGATTATGAATTGGGATTATGGTGTCGAATGTCGGTTGGTTCAATAAAAATTAAATTTTGTTATGGAATAAAATCAGTAAGCAGTTGCTTGATGATTTATGTTCACGGTAAAATGATGGATGAAAACAAATAGATGGTGGCATGTGTCGAGTTAATTAATGAGACTAAAACTAAATCTTATATCTCTTTCCAATATCGTACTTAGTTCCCTGCCCCTTTTTTTATTCTCAAGTGCTTATGATTCAATCAGGATAAGATTATGTTGAGTTAGTGTGTCACTTTCTTATAGATTAGTCGTTTGAAATCAATTATGTTGAGTAATTTATTTTGATATTGTAACAAATTAGAAATCCTGTACGATATCCATGAAGAAGTTCCTTGGGCACAATCTTTCCTTATGAAAGTTAATTTGTAACACTATTTCATAATGAATATGGATATTGCAACTGTAGAAAGTTTGAAACACCAACAACACTACCATCTTATATTAAAAATTACTTTCTCTTGCATTTGGTCGTTGCAGCAGTCTCACTCCAAGCTACTCTTTTAAATAAGCTATTAAATTTCATGTCTTTTTAATATAATGTGGAACTAATATTTTTCTCAAATTATACAGGTGAACTATTGGAACTCATGCTTTTGCAAATACTTTTTTCCGCTTGATCGTTGGCATATTGATCTCGATGAAAGATTTTCCTAACAACAATCCACTTATACAGATATGGGCAATCATTCTCGCTATGGAATGGACTATCTTAAATAGTTGGTTAGACATATGTTAAATTTGGCCTCCTGTAGTCATCAAGCATTAATGTTCCTTTCAAGGTTATGTACAAAATGGTGTGCATACATGTATTCTCTTTGATTTCTGAAGTAAGTTGGATGTTAATTCTATAGGAAAAATTGAAAAATTGTGTATGGAACCGCGACATGTTGGATTTTGGGAACATGAACACCATCATATGCATCATCTCTTATATTATTTTTCTCTTTGTATACAATTTTTAGAACTTCTGTCCAAAGTTTCAAAGAACTTTGTAGAGGTATTGGAATAGGATGGGGTAATAGTCATGTAAAAGTTGTTGCCGTTCAATTTTAATGTTTCCATATTTACAAATATTTACGTAAAATTCCACAATTCCGCTATTTATTAGAGCTTTACACATTTTTGGTTAATTATTAGTCTAAAATTATGCATTCAAAACAAATTTAAGTATGATTCAACAAAAAAAAAGATCAAATTTAATTCAAAATAGGTGATTGTTTATTAGAGATCATCATCAGAACAACGTCTTGAGCATCGTGTCTAGCGTACGTATGTAAAAAAGTAAATTCTAATAACACTAGGAAAAAAATGACACAATGTAATGACACTAGAGTTAGATTTAACATGACATATGTCGAAATACAATAAGAACAATCATTCGGCAACACTGAGAACAAATTAAATCCCGTGTCGTCACGATACGGGTCATATCCTAGTGATCTATATAGTAGGACCGATCCCTTAAACAAGGATCTCTACTAGGACCGATCCCAAGGATCTCTGGTAGGACAAGTCTTATATAACAATATTTTCATTTTCGGTTTGTTACTAACTTCGAGTTTATGTGGATATCGAAAATGTAGTTAGTTATAAAAGAAAGTTCACAAGATGTCGACACAATATTTCAACATTTGCTGAACTTTTATTACTTAATGTTCAAGTATTTTCCTTGATACTCAAGTTGAGATCCCGAACCGAAATATTCTAGTATCTTTTAGATATTCGAAATTATATATCTTTCATATCCCGGAGAATAACATATCTCTTGTTGCTATATTAGTAAATTATATGTTGTATGCTAACTAATATTAGTTGCCAGCCAATAAAGATTTCGGTATGTGAGTTGGATTATAGTTGAAATTCCGACAAAATCGAAAATAAACATTTATTGAATATCTTTAGTATTTTCGGGCTTGGTAATTCCTTATTGTCAAAACAAGCCTTGATATTTACACTATAAATAACGCAGCTTGAAACCTTACAAACTCATCCCGTGATACACTGTATAACAGTTTGTGTGAGAAGCCCATTAGTAGCATTTTACATACGCATTGAGAAGGGAGAATATCATAATCAGGCGAAATATATTACACGACCTTCGTTGAAAGTCTTATTTGGGATCAATAAGATATTAGTAGGTACTTGGTGAGAAACTAAATTATATTATTATTTTAATATCACCTTATAGACCACCTTATAGATTTGTTGATTCTTGGTATTAGCTAGTAGTAGTATTTCACACTCCTCGTGGGAACGACATGTACTTCCATTGTATACTAGTTAGACACTGTGCACTTGCAATATTTTATTGCAGGTTTCCGAGCCTATCACATCTTTCCGGTGGATTTTCGTTTCCTCAACCGCTTTTACTTTTTTCACCATTTTTAAATTTTGCCGATGACTTTGACCAAACAAGTCCTAACTCATAGCAACTAAATCTTCGCAAGTATCATTAATTTATTTATTATATTCCTTATAAAAAAATGGCTCGAACTGTGTTCAAACACGAAATTAAATCAAGATTAAATATATATATAGAGTGAAATCAAGTTCATGCACGTAAAATACTAAATACGAAGAAGATGGTAAAATTGAAAAACAATTAAATAATAAATTATGTTGTTATTTTTGTTTTAAAGGAATATGAAGTGGTCTAATACATATTTACTCTGACATAAAAAGTTAACGTATGCATTTGTGTGCAGTGTAACATTTGCATACACCGCTACTCAAAATGTTAACATTTATAACGCCCAATTTATGTCTAGTTCCGCATTGTTTTTGATTATTGATTTGATTGACTAAAGGTGAAGTTGAACCTTGATAAATCTAGTTGGAGCATTTCGTAACTGACTAACGGTGAGGTATTTTCCTTGATACTCATAATCCATTGTGGTTTTGTTGTGTTTAACAATTGATGATATCTTGATGTCTGATAGTGCCTGGGTTCATTTTTATTTTAGTGGAATCATGAGGTTTGTATGGATTCAAAGGGGTTGGTTATAGGTCATGATTCAGAACATCATCAAACATGTCAACACTTAAGCACTCGTATTGGTTCTAGTGGAATGATATCATTTGCATAATTTAGTCTATTCATCAGGGAAATATGATCATTTAAATAAAGCGTCGTAAGTCTGAAAAGCAAGATTTCCAATGTTTGTTAAATGCCATAAACTATGCGGAACTAGACATAAGTTGGGTGTTATAAATGTTAACATTTCGAGTAGCGGTGTATGCAAATGTTACACTGCACACAAATGCATATGTTAACTTTTTATGTCAGAGTATATATGTATTAGACAACTTCATATTCCTTTAAAGCTAAAATAACAACCTAATTTATTATTTAATTGTTTTTCAATTTTACCATCTTCTTCGTATTTAGTATTTTACGTGCATGAACTTGATTTCACTCTATATATATTTAATCTTGATTTAATTTCGTGTTTGAACACAGTTCAAGCCATTTTTTATAAGGAATATAATAAATAAATTAATGATACTTGCGAAGATTTAGTTGCTATGAGTTAGGACTTGTTTGGTCAAAGTCATCGGCAAAATTTAAAAATGGTGAAAAAAGTAAAAGCGGTTGAGGAAACGAAAATCCACCGGAAAGATGTGATAGGCTCGGAAACCTGTAATAAAATACTGCAAGTGCACAGTATCTAACTAGTATACAATGGCAAGTACATGTCGTTCCCACGAGGAGTGTGAAATACGACTACTAGCTAATACCAAGAATCAACAAATCTATAAGGTGATGTTTAACGATTTTTCAGGAATTCGAGACAAGATAAAATAATAAATAATTCTTAACAATAAACAAAATGAGAGTGGGTTATTAGGGTTTTCGATTTCCACCAATTCAATCATATAAAACTCTACTAATCTCTATTTACTACTCAAGACAAATTTCGAAATCAATCTCATGTCTCGGAAGATGGTATATTAAATTCTACAACATAGTTTCTCCGTTGTAACTTCCTTCGCTTCTTAGGTAATGATTCTAAAGCATTACCTATCAATCCTAAAACATATCACGTCAAGGGTTTTAACCAAAGCACAAAATATCAATTAAAAAACATAAATAATCAAGAAAATCATATAAACAATTGAGTACCAAGCTATATGAAGAGAAATTACTAGTCAATGAATTATTATTAGAAATATCATCGTAGAGTTTATAAAATTAAATTGGCTTATATCTAAACCCTAACATGAATTAGTTAGACATGGCTTTCTCAAAAACCATAAACAAATATAAAATCAATAGCTAATCAAAAATGGAATCGAAAGATGAAACTCCAAACCCTAGTCTTCTTTTCACCGTTCACGTACGACTCTGTCGTCGTTTCCCCACTTTCTCTGTTTTCGTTCATACCTTTTTTATCCGTGTTGCTGGAGAAGCCATACCTCGCCAAACTCCGCCAAAATGGGCCCAATTCAATCTTCGATACCCATTTCCAGCTCTCCTTCCATATTCAGTCCAATAACAGTGCAAACTCCAGTTTCGTAAATTCTGACCTTCCAACGCCGGCATGAAAAGGTCAACCAATTTCCAGACAAGGAACCATCCGGAAAACTTCTCACACTAGGCTATACAGCACCTAGCCAGATTGACCACCACCGATAACTCCACTGACTCTGTATTGTTCCTAGCTTCCAAGCCTTGAGTCAGTGGAAGTAATACTCATACCAAAATTGAACCCATGAAATCCATGGATGTCGCTATCACCACTACCACCAACAGTTCACTGTTCTCTTCTTCCACACTTCTTATTTTCATCTCAACACTACTGATCACCGCCCGCAGCTGCATTCGTGCCATCTCGACACCATCTCCATTCATAAGAAAACAGTAAAGCAGCAGTTACTGCCCATCTTCCTTCATGTCCGTCCATTTGTTGCAGACTCGAATTAAATCTCCCATTGGTCACTTAATATCAATGAAAAAGGAGATTACTACAATTCCAGTTCCCAGCTGTTTCTCCAGTGAAGATGTCTGCCACACCAATCTAAAACTCGAGCCATTGCATTAACTTGCTTTCTCCCTGGTTGCCATAACTCCTGCAACTACTCCAGATTGAATCCGACTGTAGCAAAACAAACCCATTTGAAGTGTGAACCACCAATGTCTTCCATTGAATCACTCAACTCCAATTCTTCGAATTTCAGAACCTTCTTCACCGACAAAACTAACTCTCTTTTGTTGTTCTCAAGCTCAACCCACTGCTCCAGTTCAACAGTTCAACTCCAACCAATCTAGCCAATAACATCTTTATATTCTCCGCCTAAGAACTCATCTCAAAACCAAACTTTCCTTCTCCTTCGTCTTTCCATCTAGGAAACACCTCCATTGACAGAAAACTGGTTTGCTTCATTGAATACATAGGACTAACCCCAGCAATACTTTTTGTCATCTCTGCCAATCATTGTAAGCATAAATCATCATCTTTAATATCAATCCCAGCAGCAAGACTCATCATCATTCCGTCGAGAATATCACAAACGAACTCAATATCTTTGGAACTGTCGATAACAACTCAACATCAATAATTCCGATACTGCCATACTGGCAGCAAGCCGAAGCCATCATCACCACTTATATCTTCTATTCTGAGCTATCCATACATCCAAAACACCACGCTCAAGTCCCCATACTCTGGCCAATATTGGCCACACCACAAGTTATCTCCTTGCTGCAACTCCAACTGCCACCAGGTCCTGGAACTTAATTCCATCTTCTTCGTACCTGTAGAGAAGTACACCCACCATTCTGGTTTAACCCAACAACACCACATCCCACTGTCTAATGGCAGCAAAGATATTTATTTGTTGACTGATGCTCCATTTATCTTCTATCCACGAAATTGTTCAGTTGGTGTGACAGACACAAGGGAATTACAAGGCGCCTCATAATTAATTGATTAAGCTCTGACTCTTTTGATGTCGTGATATATAAGTGCTGTTGATAGATAAAAATACCAGGCCATCCACATTTGGTTGTTTTATTGAAGACTCCAATTAGCTTCCAATTTAGTCGTTTATCTTCAGATGACCGAATTTACTTGTACTTTCTACAAAAACACTAAAATAGTATTATTAGTCAAAATGTCGAGTACTAACTAATATAAATATGGGTATAAAATATAGTATTTATGTGTTTATCAAGATGACAATACCATATTATTCATTCACGATAACAAAACAATCAAGAGAGTTTTTCCCTTCATATTCTGAATCCTTATACTTATATAGTTTTCTTTCGAATTTTGTTGCTCCATTCCGCAAAATTCAATTTTGTGCAAATTATTTGAAAGAGTGTTGATTTGACGAGCTAGATATTTAGTTGATTCATAGTTAACGATATTTTTTTCACAAGCTAAGAATCTTTTTCTCGTTACCTAACTACTTTTTTTTTTAATCGTACATTTTTTTTTTTGATCGATAAAGAATTTATTGCCGACGAGTTTCAAACTCAGGTAATTGGTATCATCGCCTAATGACTTTACCATTGTAATACAGTGATATCGACGTACTATTTTTTATTTTTATTTTTTTTTGAGAAAAAGGTAGTGAGAGTTTCGTTACTGTGAAATTTTAATTATATGATAAATTACGTCAGAAAATGGAGAAAAACAATTAGCTTAAAGAAATGAAAAAAGAAAACTGTAGTAAATTTTTTACATTCCGCTGATGAAGTTGACATCTTTATCTTTCAAACCATTTTATTTCTTGATCCTTTGAATCCTAATCATTGATATCATATATATGCTAGATGCTTTTATAAAAAATAATAATATGCCCAAATTGACATATATATCATAGCAATCAATATCGGGTTTCTTCGCCGAATTAGATCGTGTTCTTTCAAAATGTACTTGACAATAATGAATCAGCACCACCATGAAATGCCATGAAGGCTAACAAGTCTTGATATCATAGATGAGCCATCGGTCCAATCAGAAAAACATGAAAAACCTAAAATCACAAAATCTGTGATTTGTTTATTGAAAACATTAAATTAAAAACTAATTACACAATAAAATTCGATGTTTTTCTTTACGAAGCAGGCAAGCGAGCAACAAGCTGCGCCGCAAGCCCTTTTTGGATTATAAAACCTATCCTTTTAAAAATAAACTCTCTTGAACCGGGAGTCATGACATTACTGTGCATGACTTTCTGAACTCTCTTGAGAAGTCCAACCGCCTCAGGAGCTATATAACCAAAAGTGTCAAAAGCAAAGGGGATAAAAGCATGTCCATTATCAATGCACGCCTTCTCATGCTTTTCTATCTTACCTGAAGCAGCTCGCAACGCCGCTTGGCCGATTGTAAAGTTGCCATGTCCAATGCCCACTAATGGAGAAACCCCCGTGAGGTCAACACATGCATGTTTTCCATTAGCCCAACCAAAAATAAGGACGTCAGCAGGCCTAAGTGTAGATCTCCCTTCATGTGGGTTAGTCAAAAAATTGACAGCCGCTTCCTTCTTTCCTGAAATGCCAGCTCTCCACAATACATCATATAGCGTATCCCTCACATGATCATATCTATATTTAAAACCAGGATCTACCTTGCAATGGACTGCATGTTCCCCGAACGTGTCCAAATATCCAATGATGCAAGCAGGACAATGTGTGTCGGAAGGGTATAGAGGAATCATTAACCTATATTTAAGGATGAACCTGTACTCCACGGGTGAAATCTTTTGCCCACGGCCCTCAATCGGTATAGCAAGAAGAAAATCCTGGGCATGTGCTGCCTGCAGGCAACCAAAGACCGCTTTCTGTCTATCCGAAAGCTCGTAAACTCTGTCAATGTCTTTAACTACTTTACCAAAAAGAGTACTCATCAGGTTACTTTGTGCTTTAGGGGGGGGGGGGTGTCCTTACTGGTGAAGCTGCTAAAGTCATAGTCAGAAAAAGTTACTTGTAATGTCTTCAGAGCCTTATAAAAATTGTCATCCACGCCTTCTACTCCACTACTCCTTAAAATGTGATCTTGTAGGCCCCATGATTGTACACGCGATACTAGAAAAGCATATTGCGATGTCTCCTTAGCAGTGTATAAACCAAGGCCTCCAAATCTAATATGCAGGGTAGATAACCTCCATTGAATCTCCCCCAAAAAAGGACCTCCACAAACCACAATACCCTCCACCACCTCTCTCAAGCCACTATCAAAGATATTTATCGCAGCTGTAGTATATTCTGGGCTGCAAATACGAAGCCCAAAGAGAAGCTTGGAGATGCCCATACAATCACGTAATAGGAGCAATTAACACTGAGGATCACGGAGCTTGGACAAAACCTGCATTAAATCCACTGTCTTTTCTGCCCTTCGAATAGCTAGTTCTTGCACTAAACCAACATCAAGGCTGACTGAACCATCCAATAACTTGATCCCCTTATCAGTCTTTGAAATTCCAGCAACAAACAACACATCTCTCCGATCATCGCAAGAAGGCCAGAAAATTTCTGTTTTCCGGATATTCAGAAAAAGTCCCAACTCAGGCCTATCTGTCTGAATAACTGAAAGTTCTTTTTCTACTTCTGCGGTGTCACCAATAATAGTGTCATCATCAAGATACCAAGCCTGTAAGGATAGAGTACATTGTTCATTTATCTTTGTTATAAGCCGATGAAGCACCAAAGCGAATAACAAAGGCCCTAGAGGGTCTCCTTGTTGTACTCCTGTAGACGAATAAATATAATAATCTCCCACATACAGTCTCGTAGGTTGGACATACAAGTATTCAACCCATGGAGATATAGATGGACATAATTTACGCACCTCAAAAAGCATGGCTGTTCGATCAACCAGATTAAAGGCATTGGTGAAGTCAACCGTTAACATAGTCAGGCTAACATCTGTATGATTTTTGGTAACATACCTGTTCACGCCGTGTAGGATTGCCTAAGTACCTGCGGATACACCAACCCCAAACTAGAAATCTTGTAAGTAAGATGCCATGTCCTGACCGACCCCTTTCATGGCTACTTTGGATACCAGACGACGCCAAATTGTACCAACAACAATCGGACGAATGATTTTGTCAGGTTTGAGGAGAGGAGTCAAGGGCGCTGAAGTAATGAACTCTGCAAGGTTAAGTGGGAATCTACCACCTAACCACAAATTGACTACCCTTGTTATCGCCGTAACCAATTCAGCAACAATCGTGGAACCATCTCCACAAAAAGCATCCAATAAATGTTGTGCCCGAAGACCATATTTTCCGCATGAAGTCCCCTTAGGGAATGACTTAATACAACTTAAAATTGTCCCTCCTTCAGCTAATAAAGGTGTCTCATGCAACATGCATGTTGGTTTCCGTGGAGGAGGCATATGTGGGTGTTTATCTTCAAGCGCATTCCTTGTCTCATCGTTATTTGGCGCTACCCCCGAAGAGCTAATGACCTTGACTATAGCTGTGAAATGCCCGTCAGCAACTTTGCGCAAACAAGTAGAGACATTGGAGCTCCTACAGTCTACCTCCATTTCGTCATCTCCCTTAAACCCCACAATTCGTTTTATTTGTAAAACCTCCCTGACAAGCTGCTGTACGCCACCGGGTTCACTCCATAACGCCAATGCCCGCAGAATTTGTTTATGTTGCAGCGCCTTCCGATTCCCAGACTTGCATTCTACACTCCCCTTAGGACTAAAAACTCGCAGCGTGCAGCGAGGCAACATCAACAATCGAACCCAATTCCTAGCCAGGTTTGGTTCTGCAGCAATTTTTAATAGTGCTGCTTTCAGTGCATGCGAAAATGCCAGCCTACATCCTCTTGGATTTCTCTTAACCGTGTGAATTGGATCTCAAAAAACAGCGTCAACAGTCACAACACTAAGCTCAACATCGCTGTCTAACTGAACTGGAATTGATTCAGGCCGAGGTACTCCCAAAATTGTTTCAACTACATCACCATCAGTTGTCGCAGGCCAAATATCATTATATCCGTGTTTGCACGCCCTACTCCAAGCCTGAATACTCACGCAGTCGAAACACATCCATTGTTTCAAACGCCTCAGGGTATCTTCCAAACAAACATATACATCCAGGTTATTTATGATAGCTTGTTGAAGAGCATTCTTTTTCTCCATATTACATAGATGTAATCTCTTTAGATGGGGGATTAAACATACAAAACCCTTGTTCCCCACCCCCCATATGGGCAACCATGAAAATACTTGAAAGGACAAGGAATTACATCCCTGTCTGTAAACATCAAACAGGCCAGAAAACAAACACTTGCAGCACCGCAAATAACCGTGGAGTTACCAGTAATACACACAGAGCAGGAGGATCAGAAAAGGGACTATACAATCAAGAGAAAATAAAACTAACATGGGAAAGAAAAACAAAACAAGTTCTCAAGATGAAACCCATCGTGGAAAGCCAAATAAAAACTTACAGCAAAACAAAGAAACCCCCCAACACCACCCCTAACCCATCGAGATGATGGTGGTGGTGATAGGAGAAAGGGGTGAGGTAGTTTTCCGGCGAGGTTTAAGGTTTTAGTTTTTGAATTAGTTTTTGATTAGGATCTAAGGTAACAACTATTTTATTTTGAAATTAAATATTCCAAATGAATATATATATATATAATATCCATAATTTTAGATTACACAAATCTAAGGCTGGGTTTGGTAATGCTTTTATTTCCCAAAAGCACTTTCAAAACCTATATATGTCAATAATTTTTGAAATTAGTGTTTGGTAAAAAAAAAAAAGTAAAGCGCTTCTTATCCAAATCACTTCCCAAATTCCTCAACTTTTAAAAGCTAAGGAGGAGGAGTTTTTAAAAGCTACAGAAGCATAAGCTTTGATCCCACCTGAATTTAAGGCTTGATTTATCTTTTATCCATACTTTATTTTATAAATGTCAAAAGTTACCCTTTAATTTATATACAATCAATTTTTTATTTTTTTTATTTTTTCTTCTTTATTTATTTATTTATTTATTTATTTTCTTTAAATATTATTTTATTTTATTTTTCTTTAAATATAATTATATTTTATTTACAAACTATTTTATATAGAATTTCTAATTGGGGGATATAAAATCTAATTGGGGGATATAGCTACAGGACAAAAACGAGTCCAAATATCAATTCAGGGTCACCCCTTATCTAAATATTTTTTTAATTCCTAATCTACCCCTCACTAATCCTAATTAGTGTTTAATTATAATTAGTAATAATGTTAAGTATTTTTTATAAGATTAGTGTGTGTTTTTATTTGTATTTGGGTGAGTGAGGTGAGAGTAGAAGGAGGGAAAAAAATTTGAGAGAGAACTTTTATTTGGGGGAAATGGAGGATGATTGTGAAGAGAGAATTGTTGTTGTTGAATCTTTAGCCCAACTACAACAAGGATCACAATTGCAAGTTTTTGTGGAACCAACACCATTGAATGATGATTTTTACGAGCATGGAGAGTTTTTTGAAGAACCTACACAAGAAAGTAAACTTACACAACATACAAGCATCCCCAACACATGTAAAGTTGCTGAGAGGTTGAAAATTTAATTTTTTTTCTTTGAACCCGCCATTTTTTCAGCTGAAAAACCTCTGTACCAGCATAGAATAAGTACGAAAACAATGCCGAAAGCCTTTATACCGGCATAGTATTCATACTACGACTATGTCGGTACTGCATGAAAAACATACATGAAGCAGTGTCTTCCAAAGCTAAATACCGGCATGGAAAAATTAATTAACTACCACGCCGGAACTGTATACCGACGTGGATCTATAGATAAAAAGAATGCCGGAAATACCACCTGCAAATCTTGTCGGAAATAGAAAAATTTACATCGCCGGAAGTGATGAAGACCAAGCCGGAAAATGGTGCCGGCATGCTTGGTAACTAACATTCAATGCCGTAACTAAATGCCGGGATGCTCGATAGAAATATATCAATGCCGGTAGTCAAGTGAATTTTTTTGTAAGTTTCCTGGATACTTTACATCATGTGCCGGCAGTGAAATTTAAGCAACATACTATGCCGGTAGTAGTACCGGCATGCTCGAGAATTAATTAACTGCGTTGGCAAGTGACTGAAAACCATGAAAAAAAAACAGAATGGGTTTTGAATTTCAAAACCAGAAAAAATTTCTACTACGCCCCCCGGACCCCCCCCAGACCCTCTGGGTAAAATACAACTTTTGTACCGGTATCGTATTCAACCTAAATTATATAGGGAATTTTGATAAAGTGCCCCTGTTTTG
Source organism: Papaver bracteatum (assembly GCA_023529315.1). Lineage (NCBI taxonomy): Eukaryota > Viridiplantae > Streptophyta > Magnoliopsida > Ranunculales > Papaveraceae > Papaver > Papaver bracteatum. The sequence goes on from JAJJWX010000614.1 coordinate 253,606, forward strand.
AAATATACAAATTAAAGTTCCCCCGTTTTTTTAAACTTTTCTAAAGTGCCCTCATCTTGACCGATTTTTTTTCAAAAAATGGTGAACGGACAGTTAAAGCAGTTAACGCTTAGGTGGCACATGTAAAAAGTCCAATGAAACCTTCAGTAGAGTTTGGCCGATCCTAGGAGTGTTCCCGATTTGACTCGGCACGTGACCGACCTTCATTTTCGTCTTCATCTTCTCATGCAGGGGAGATCGATAATTCAAGAAGAACACCCATTTCTTTATATCCAGAAACCTAGAAATTAGCCTATCTAGAAACCCAATACTGATAAATCAGATTCCAACCATAACAAAGAACCCAATACAAACTCCATCAAATACCCAATTTACCTCAATCATGTTCTTCCCTAAATAAAGTACCTGATTTTAGCAATTAGGGACTCAAACTTCAAATTGAATCAATTCAAATAGAAGAATCATTAGACATCATAAAAATAAAATTACTCATTTCATGCATTAGCAAAATAGGCTATATATATGACAAATCCGCCAAAATTTCTTACGAACCCTAATTAAAAGAGATTCCCATTTTACCATTCACAAACCCAAATTGATCAAATTAAGTGAAAATAAACACAGATAAGATGTATTAAAACAAACCCATTATCTCAAATTGACAGAACTCTAAAGCATCAATACAAATTTGATCCATTATAATCACTAAACGACTAGGTTAACAAAAATAATAAAATTTATCTTACTACTATACACGGATAAATTCACAACAACTACTCCATCCATCCATCCATTCATCATCTTCTTTATTTTATTTTATTTTCCTTTCAACATCAGATTCACTTTCACCACCAGAATCAGATCAATTTTCTCATAATCAATTCAAATCTTTTGCCAACATATAGAGACCAATCAATAAAACTAAGATCAAACCCTAACTTCGCTCTTAACATCATTTACAAACCTAATAATGAGAAAGATTGTTCTTGTTATGGAGATTTCAAAGATGAAATAAGAACATAGAGAGGGACAGTGAGAAGGAGAAGGAGAAGTAGCCGCACAGATGAAAACCAAACAAAATAAAGTGAGCATCTTTAGTGATTTTTCTAAATTTAGGGTTTGGTTACGGTTTTTAAGTAATTTAGGCATATTGTTTGACTTGTCAAACCTACCTTGACTAACTTGTTTCAATTTTGATGGGAAACTAGACAGAAAGGGCATTTTTGAAAAGTTGAAAAAAAACGGGGTCAATTTATTAAACCGGAAATTGAGAGTGGGGCAGTTTATCAAAATTCTCAATTATATACCGGTATTTATAACAAATTCAAAGGGTTTTCCCGTGTACTTAAAGTGGACTGCCGTCATATACGAATAAATTCAAATCAATGCCGTGACATACTACCGGCATTGAAGTCAACCTAAAATCAATTCCGGGACAAAACATTCAGTTTCAGGTGATTCTGTAACTCAATACCTGCATAACATTCATACTAAAATCAATGCCGTAACTATCTACCGGCGTTGTCTTCAACATAAATTCCATGGCGTTACTTTGTACCGGCATTGTATTCATACAAATGTCAATGCCGGAAATCACTGAAACTCAACTGTTTGAGTTAGGTTCGCGATTCTAAGCTAAACCCACTGATGTAAATCGATTCAAACACTTATAAACTAGTTCAAGATCACTAACCTTCTCACAGAAGTCATGTTGACGAGAAATTGATCGTCTGAAGCCTCTTGTTCTTCTTTTTCTTGCTCTTGAGCAGTCAAAGCAAGCCTTTATTATAATTTTTGTTGAGCAATCGATTTTGACAACGATTGGGTATCTGATTTCTTTGTTAGAGGTGATCGATGTCGTAGGCATCAAAAATAAATTACACTTTCTCACTACTCAAAGTATAAATATATCAAGGGCAAGAAAGGATCGTTCCCACAGAGAGGTCTTGGGTTGTCAATATGTTTCGATTTCCTATATAAAACAAGGGGGATTTTTCTGATTTTTATAAAAGCAAGTAAAGAAAAATAAACAAATCAAGCAAGGAAAGATATTGGTTAAGGATTTCGTTTTCATTCACTAACATGCTCTTGTCATAATAACTAGAATTGATATTTAATATCTATTTTATCAATGGCCCTAGAATACCTTGATCGCAAGAATATCCCACTAATTTCCTCTTGTCATAAACAAACACATTAAAAGATGCGAGTATGAGTTATATCTAAGAGAACAACCTAACGTGTTACTAATCAAGTTTAATTCCCTTAATGCATTAAGTTCTATGAAATCAGGCCAATCAAAGCAATCGAACGTGTAAAAGCACTAATCCGATTTAACAAAGGTTATGGTTCACATATGATTACAAGGATGCATCACTACAAGCTATAACCATATTTATGCTACTTGTAATCAGGAATCAATCACTTTTGCGTATAATAAATCCTAATCTAGCAATAGAGATGAAAACAAACTCAACCGATTAGCGACTCGATCAAACAAGCATTAAAATCATGTAATAATATAAACGATGAATCATAAACGATAAATATGAGACAAAACTAATATATTGAATCAAAGAATCATGTTATGTGAAATCCAACTAATCCATAACCAAAAGAAAACTAGGTACTCATATTCATGGAGTTCATAACAAGAAGAAAGATAGAACCTATCATGGTTTAATTTTTAAACCCTAGAATAAAAAGTAGAAGATAAAAGATCCCCTTATTTTGTTGTGAGACTACTTTTATATCCTGACTTCCAAAATCACGATCAACTCCCGAGAGTTCCATATCAATCCAAGCCCATGAGTGAAACCTAACCATAATAGGTCCAAATTCATCTGAGTCAAACCGGGTCAGTTGAGTGAGTCAACTCAACTACCACCGATTTACCAGAGACTGCCATTTCAGTGCACATATCCTCCCTTTCCATGAGCATTAATATGCAACTACAACTCCAGATTCAATTATCACCAGCGCCACTGCATCATTCCTGTGATCGCTTGGTTCGGTCTCTATTTGATCCTGTTTGCAAACATCACCACCTAAACATATATCTATGCCTTCTTTGCAATTCTAACACCATTGCAACCTTCAAATCCACCTGCAATGACACTTCATGCACTTCAGTTCAGCTGTAAACCTGCAACTGCAGCTGCTCTTTATTCAACCACAGGGAATTTCAATCATCTTCTTCTCAGTTCATTCTTGCAAAGCATTCTCCACCTGACACATTCAACTTCCCTATGTTGTTCTAGCACCAGATACTCCCCCTGCAATTCACATACATACAACCTAGACCTACATCTACATAGCATCCATTCTTGTCCGCACAATTGCAGTTCATATACATCTCTGGATCCTGAAATTACGCTGCATACTCTTGGCCTTCCCCTGTCTTCCGCATCGACTACAATCTTCATAAATTCCAACCAAGAAATACCATCAGCGCTCAACCATTGCGCCACTTTCTTGTAAACTTCAATGCCAGCACTTAGCTTCATTGCTTGCTTCTATCTGAGCTACAACCACCAACAACTGGCATTTCCCTTTTAAGCTGCAACTTCATATCACACCCAGTAACAACTTCCTTTCTGATCAACAACACCATTTGGGCCATTGTTACTGCAATGCTTTCATGACTTCAGTGTAACCAACACAACCCATTCATCCATTGCTTCTACAACCTCCACCTGCATACACAACTCCTTAGTCTCAGCCCTGAAACCCTTGCATTTCAACTTCTTCTAAGCTCCACATAACCTTCAATCCCCAACTGTAGCTTCCACATCTCTGAATTGAACCAGATTCTTCAATTCAGTTCATCTCAATCTCTATCAACAACAATCAATTCCATCTCCAATTTCTCCAATGGCAACATAAATTCGAACCCATCTTCACAATTTTATCAATTAAAACCCATCACAGATTTAATTCTTTCATCTCCTGTAATTTCTTGAAACCACAGCGGCATCAATTTCTTCTTAATTCAACTTCTCCAATCTTCTTCTCTAGAATAATTGTAGCAACAAACTTGACCAAAACCCACTTTAATTCTCGATCTGATTCCATCTCTAAATCAAATCTGAGGTGAACCCAACATTTTATACCAAAATTGAAGCCATAATCTTCAACAGTAGCTTCGTTTCCTCACCATTTTACAGCAGAGAATCTCCAGAACCCATAATCACCTTTTTGTTCTTCAAAATCGACACCCTAATCAACCACAAATTTAACTCTGAATTGACTTCATCTCCACCAGCAGGAACGTAAACACCTTGCACCATATCAATTTCAGAGTCTTTCAGTGGAGAAACCCAACGATCTCTTCTCCATCTCTCGAATTTAATCTCTCTTTATTTTCTCCATGGCTGCGCCTCCCTTCTTCTCTTTTTCATTCGATTCAGGTGATGGTAATGTAATGATTGATAGGAATGAATGAGCCGCTCGATTTTAGGGCATATGTAATAGGATGGATTGAGACAACCCATAGTCTCAGATAAGGGTCACCTAAACTTGTTTAGCTTGTATTGTCAGTTCTGGGAAACTGACAGGCTTAACCGTTGATTTCACTCGTAACCTTCTCGTACGACGTCGAAATGACCTCGTTCTTTCACCATTAACTTCATATTGTCATGCTCTACAACATGATGAGAAGAAATCCAAGATTTGAGCGAGTTCCACTTCTTTTTGCTCCAAATGACTCCAAAGTACCTAATAACTCAAAACGAGGCATAAGATACATAATTCACAAAGACAATAACAAAGAAAGCATAAATACTATATATAAAATTAGGTGTTTTAGACACCTATCAAGAGGCATGGTTATGATTCGGGTAGGTTAATCGACGAAGAAATTTATGAATCGACGATTAATCATCGACGAAGAACTGATGAAGAAAAAAATAATTCAAAAACATAAACCTAGACCACTGCCGGTACTGATTTGAGAATGGGGGATATATGAATTTGGTTGTTTGATTTTAATGTTTTAGGAGAAAGGGTATAAGAGTCTTTTCATAAAGTTTTTTAATTAACCAAAGGGTATTTTGGTATTTTCATACTCGAAAATCACCCCTTAACAACCACCCCTGGTTGGGAAGAGTAATCTATATCCCCCAATTAGATTTTATATCTCCCAATTGCGGGTTCTTTATATACCATTTCATTTAATTTGCCAATAATAAAAATAAAAATAAAAATAAAAATAAAAATAAAAATAAAAATTAAATAATCACTTTATTTAAAGTTCTTATTCATATAATTTTTTTTTTCATCGAAATAAAGTTATAAATAAATGAATTTAAGAGTTGTACAAAGCCTTAGTTGGTAACCGAGCAACAAGCTGGACACCAACTCCTTTTTGAATAGCTACTCCTAATCTATGGAAAATAAAACTACCAGAACCACTGCCTGCATCGTTGCTAACTAAACAATTCTTCAAACGCTTAAAAAAACAAATAGTATCATCACCTAGCTCCCCCAAGGTGGTGAAAGCTAGAACACCCAAACCATATCCGTGTGAAGCGCATATTTCTGAATATTTAGTATGTTTACGCGCAGTAGCTTTCGCGATGTCTTGACACGGAACGAAATACGGACCCCCTCCCCAGTGAATGGAGAAACTCCAGTAACATCCATACACACATCTTGTCCATTTTCCCAGTTAAGGACAAGGATATCTGCTGGACGTAGGTCCTTGTTAGTATCTGACAAAAGGCCCAAATCAACTTCCTTGCGCACATGCACTCTAGCTTTGTGGCAAATATCCACAATCACATCGCGAGCAAGATCATGACGAAACTTGTTACCTACATCTTTGGCACAATGGAGAGCATGGTCACCAAAAATATCCATGGGCTTATTGCAACTAGAGCACAAACTGTCCTCACCAAACAAGGAAATGCCAAGACGATAACAAACAACCGCTCTGAACAGTCTAGGCCCAAGGCATTGATCTAATCCACTAATGGGAACAGCCAAAAGATAGTCTTGAGCATGCTTAACCCTGTTACATTGCCATAGTTTGATTTTTTGTTTGAAAATTATATATATATATATTAAAAAGTGGTGAAGTAAAATATTTTTTTAACGATCATAATAATAGTGACAATTAGTAAATTTGATATTATATATATTTATATTTAATAAAATATTAATTATTTTTAAACTCACTAAAATTGAATAAAACTATTTTCAGAAAAAATGTATGTTTTTGTCATTTGTTACACAAAAATGGCTGAATCTGATATTTTACCAAACACACTTTGATTTCTTTTTTAATCAACTTTAATTTTAATTAATTTTTTACCAAACGTCTAACTGCTGTATTTTCACAGCACAACAACGCCATCAGAAAAATGCTTCTACAAAAGCTGCAACAATACCAAACTAAACCTAAATCTACTCGAAAAATCTGATGTCTCAAATTAAATCCGAGCAAATCTAAGTCTGGAGACGGAGAAGATCGAAGAAAAAAAGTTTTAATTAATTTTACGGAGTATACGGTTATGCAATGCAAAGAAGAGAGAGTTTTGGTATATTGAAGTGCCAAGGGGCAAGGGAACACTCGCCGCCGTGTGCACACAAAATGTCCTACTAAACACGCTCCTTGCCGTGTGCAAGGCTGCAAGCAAAATGAGACCCTACTAAACACGCTCCTTCTATATCATATCTACGGCTACGGCTCACGCTTTCCATTTTCGCTGCTTAGTTTCCATCTATCAGTTGTTTAGTTTGACATTAACGTACTACTGGTAGCAGGGAATTATCTGTCCATTTTGAAAATGAAAGCATATATACTCCCGCCCATTCCCCAAATCTGTTCGTCTACTAATAAATTTTCAGACCAGAGAAAACCCTACAATTTCAAAGTTTCGGTCTTTAACCTGGTGCCGATTCTACCATACGCTGTTTCGCTAACCGATCTATGGTTTCAAACTCAGAGACCTTTCTCTCCATCTATCACCATCTCTCTCCATTTCTGATTCTAGGGTTTTAGGTCATGACATTTTACTTTACTTTCTTTACGATTTGGTTAATTTAAGCAGGTGGAAATCAGTTCTAGGGTTTCAATTTCTGAAACCCGCATCTGATTTATTCACTATGGATAGGTCTTATTATAAGTTCTACTAGATTTAGGGTTTTTGTGAACTCCAGAATAAAGGAGAAATGTATATCAAGGAGATTTGTTTAGAGGGGTTCAAGTCGTATGCGACGAGAACAGTTGTACCTGGATTTGATCCATTATTTAATGCTATTACGGGCTTAAATGGTTCGGGAAAATCAAATATTCTCGATTCCATTTGTTTTGTACTTGGAATCACGAATCTGCAGCAAGTACGTGCTGCGAATCTTCAGGAATTGGTGTATAAGCAAGGCCAAGCTGGAATTACTAAAGCGACTGTTTCAGTTGTTTTTGATAATTCGGAAAGAAATCGAAGCCCTCTTGGTTACGAGGATAATCGAGAAATAACAGTTACAAGACAGGTAAAGATATCATTTTTTTACAATCTTGAATTTTGGACATGTCAATTGCTAAACTTTAACCTAGTGTGTGATGTTCTTTTTTGTGGGCCAACTAGGACATTAGTATATTTTTTTGTTTCATTTTGATGTCTGGTATGTGAACTGCAAAACCCTATCGTTTGTAAAACTTTTGAATTTTCTATGGTTGTTTGTATTTTAAGAGTCAAATGCAATAGCATAATTTTGGCAATTTGGTACAGTGTGTGGAATTCCTTTTTACTGTTTGTAATGTTGGATATTGTATCCATTGACTCATTTCATTCCTTAAATTGCAGATTTAGATTTTTACTTAAAAAACAATCTGAATTTTAAATTCTTGTAAGTTTTAGTATACATAACCAGCAAAACAGCATAGACTCCACATTGTCGTTATGTCAAGTTTATATGAGTTTACATTTCCATAAGATAATTTATAACAGGTTTTGATTGTTATCTGTAGATTGTGGTTGGTGGGAGAAACAAGTACCTTATCAATGGACGCGTTGCACAACCTAAGCAAGTTCAGAATCTATTTCATTCAGTGCAGCTCAATGTTAACAATCCGCATTTCTTAATTATGCAAGGGCGCATCACTAAGGTTTTGAACATGAAACCTCCTGAGATTTTATCTATGCTTGAAGAGGCTGCTGGAACAAGAATGTACGAGACCAAGAAGGAGGATGCTTTAAAGACACTTGAGAAGAAGCAGAGCAAAGTTGATGAGATTGACAGGCTTCTTGATAGCGAAATACTACCTGCTTTGGAGAAGCTGAGGAAAGAAAAGTGTCAGTACATGCAGTGGGCCAATGGTAATGCTGAACTAGATAGGCTAAGAAGGTTCTGTGTTGCTTTTGATTTTGTTCAGGCAGAGCGGACAAGAGATAATGCTGTCAATGGGGTGGAGCAAATAAAGGCCAGCATAACTCAGATTGACACTGATACAGAAACTATGAAGTTAAATATTCAGGATATGGAGACGAACATATCAAACTTGACTGCTGAAAAAGATGCTATCTTGGGTGGTGAGGTAAAAAAATTGTCTGAAAAGGTGGATACTTTGTCTTGCGACCTTGTGAAGGCAACATCTGTATTGAAAAATCAAGAGGATTCCCTTAGGGTAGAAAAAAAGAATGCCGAAAAGGTAAGTTAGATGTTTGTTTGCTTTTTTTGCTCCTAAGATTCTCTTTTTCTTTTTTCTTCAAATCCATTTCTTCCTTTATATTGTTAATCAAGTTTTATCTAGTTACTTTGTCTGATTCTAATTAGTTTGGTGCCTGCTTGTTGATGTTTTGCCAGCATGCAAAAAGTATTGAAGATATTAAAAGGTCAATTGAGGAAAGGGATTCCGCTGTTAGAAAGGCTGAAGATGGAGCTGCCGATCTCAAAAAGAGATGTAGTGACCTCTCTAAGAATTTGGAAGATTATGAAAAGGAGTACCAGGTAAGCGTGTTAATGGACACTGCTTTTTGTCAAGAGATTTTGTAGATGCATGCATTTCAACTGCAAACGAGCTTCGTCTAAGAAATTAACTGTCCTGTTGACAGGGTGTGCTTGCGGGTAAGAGCAGTGGGAATGAGGATAAGTGCATGGAGGACCAATTAGCTGATGCTAAAGCTGCTGTTGGTACATCTGAAACCGAATTGAAACAGCTGAAAACAAAAATTAGCCACTGTGAGAAGGAGCTGGTTGAGAAAAGGCAGCAGTTGAAGACTAAGGGTGCAGAAGCTGTTGCTGTAGAGAATGGACTTCGTAATTATAAAACAGATATAGAGAAGATTAAAATGGCTCTTGAATCTGTTTCCTACAATGAGGGTCAGATGGAAGCTCTGCAAAAGGTTTCGATTTTAACTATATGCCTAAATCCAATTTTAACATCATTGTTCAAATAGCTGAAAAATCCATTTATATACTGTCAAATGACCTCAGGACCGACAGTTAGAGTTAGAGGTGGTGCAAAAGTTGAGGGATGAGATCAGGAACTTGTCAGGTCAATCTGCAAGGGCTCAATTCAATTACCGCGATCCAGTGAAGAATTTTGACAGGTCAAAGGTAAAAGGCAGATTTGCAAAGCTCATTAAAGCGAAGGATAGTTCCACATTGACTGCCTTGGAGGTTAGATACCTAATTGTTGTCATTGTTTTGATTTAAGTTGTAGTCTATTTTCAGTGACTTATCAATACAGAGTAGAAATTTGTGGAGCTTTATGCTGCATTACATTTGCAGGTTGTAGCAGGAGGCAAACTATATAATGTTGTTGTAGACAATGAAGATACAGGTGCACAACTAATCGAGAGAGGTCGTCTTGAAAACAGAGTAACCATTGTACCACTGAACAAAATCCAGCGCAATATTCTTCCCCAACAGATACTACAGAACGCTGTGAATTTGGTTAGTAACGGAAACTTCTTTCCACATTCTCTTTAAATCTTTGTACTTGAATAAAATTACTTGAATAAAATCTATAAAAGATGTCTTTCTTTTCAGGTTCATGGGAATGCAGAAATTGCACTGTCTTTGGTTGTGTATGATGAAGAAGTTAAGGTACAAGATTTGTTCCTGTATTTGGGTATGTTATTAAGTCTAATTTATAATGGTGATGATTTAGTTATGTTGCAGGCGGCAGTAGAACATGTGTTCGGTTCAAGCTTTGTTTGTAAAACTAGTGATGCTGCAAAGCAGGTATGCCCTTTACCAATGGATTTATATTACATTTATTTCCTCCCCTGATGTCACTAGTTTAAACTTGCTGACGTAGTTAGTTAATAAGATCCTCAATTTGAGGTATTTATGAATGTGGAGGTGGTTCCTGGTGCTAAAAGATCCCAAAAGTAGTATCAGTTTAGAATGCTTGTTTGATACATGCCAGACCTGTGTTTTTTCCTCTTGGCTAGTCATTAATCAGTAATATGTATTTCCTACCTTCCATATGTATCTTTATCAATCAAAATTGTTGCTGTTCATATTGCTTAGGCAGTATGAAATCCAAAGTAAGTGATTAAGTTCTCTTTTACTGGAAGCGAATGTAAGGAATATAAGTATTTATGCATACAAGTGCCAGGCTACGAGATTAACAATTTCATTATGAACCATTAGGTGTAAGTTTGAGTTTGTTGATCACTTTGTAAAGCAAAAAATTTCAATGAAGGCTACTATCACAACCTTTATGTTCTTGAAAAGTACCTTCTCATATATTTTGTGGCCCACAAGTTATGACTGTAAAAGCCCATAACTAATTATTGAACTTGTCATGCATAATTATTCAGCCAGACATTGTGCCGATATAAACGCCCTCTAGAGGTTCATTACGAACGAGACTCTGCACTCATTTTGATCTGATGTTTCTATTGCACAATTTTGTGTAGGTGAATCAGAAATTCGATAAATCATGTGTTACTCTTCAAGGTGATATTTTTCGGCCAGGTGGGCTTGTGACCGGTGGTCACCGCAAGTGAGTAGTTGCTCTACTTGCACATTATCACTTTTGTTTCCTTCTGTAGATTTTTATTGTTCGTAAACGCTTTTTCCTTCAGAAGGTTTATCTGTTGCAACTTGCAAACTTCATTCATTTATTTTACTGTATTATTAACATATTTTTAGTACTTTTATTTTATCAATACTATTTTTTTAATTATTAAACATGGTTTTCAAGTATCATTTCTGACTTTACCACTTATGCTTGTAGAAATGATCAGGAATTGTTAAGGATTCTTCATGCCTTGGCAGAAGCAGAATCAAAGCTTTCGTTTCATGAGAAGAGACTAATGGAAATTGAGAACAAGGTCAATATTTTTTTCCCTCTTTTTCTTTTTCTTCTAATGGAGTCTAACAACTAAATGCGAGCCCAGGGTTTCCATCGAACCTCTTAATCAATGCTTTGTACACTTTCCAGTGCCCAGATAGGTCCATGAGTTTCATCATACTTTTTAGATTTTCTTTTCAAATTATCTACATTTTATGGTTTGGTATTCTCGAAAACTCCACTTCAACCTTTGTACTATCAACATTAATCTTGTGTTTTTTTGTTCTACGTTGTTTTGTTTTCAGCAAGTTAGTTGTTAGCTTACAGCTGTTCTGTTCTCTTCTAGGGAAGGGTGTTAGTATGAAATGAAAAGTTGTGAACTTAGAATATTTAAAGTATTTATTTTTCCCACGATTTCTGTTAATGCTGCAGATTTCCCAGCTACAACCTCTTCAAAAAAAGTTCATGGACCTTAAATCTCAGTTAGAACTGAAGTCTTATGAGCTTTCACTGTTCCAAAGCAGAGCTGAGCAAAATGAGCACCACAAGGTTCTGCTTTAAGCTTTAACACGTTAAAAAGCAATTTTTTGTACAGTTTAGGTACTTTAAATTGAGATATTTTCGAATCCTTATGGATTTACATTTGTAATGTAGCTAGCTGAATTAGTAAAAAAGTTGGAGCAGGAGCTTGATGAAGCAAAGCAGAGCGTAAAAGATAAACAACTGCTGTATGACAAGTGTTTATCTACCGTGTCCTTGCTTGAAAAATCTATTAAGGAACATACTAATAAACGGGAGAGCAAACTTAAGGATTTAGACAAAAAGATAAAGGCAACAAAAGTTAAGATGCAGTCTTCTTCCAAGGATCTCAAGGTAAATGCTGGAATTAGGTGGTTTGTGTTTAATATATTTACTTTACTGAACAACTTCCTATTTTGAGAAGTCGCATGATTCAGCTCTTTTATAAACAAGTCAGTACGATGTTTACATCTCAGAATGACCTTTTTTTTTTTTTTTCCTCACACGAAATTTCTTTTTCTTTCTTGCTGTGTTTGATATAAGTGTAATTACTGTTGCAGACTTGAGAGCTATCATGTCTGTTTTCTGTAGTGACACATGAGGTTCCGAAACCTCAGAGAACAAGCCTGAAGTCTGTTTAGTTAAACAACTTCCAGAAATTCTAGAAAATATTGATAAAAAAAAAGAAAAGAAATTCTAGAAACTGTGCCAGTATGATGTATTGAGTTTCTAATGTCCAATGTTTTTCATCCTTGCATTACAGGTCTGAAACCATTTTTATTTGGTAGGGAAACATATATCCTGATTAGAACCAGTCTAGCTATGAAAAACCATAAAATATGTTGCTTTGTTTTGTAAAACAATGTAGTATTTTTCTTTCTCTGTGCTTTAATAGGCACCTAATTTGACCTTTACAAACATCAAATAGATATTATTTCGTATGTAAGCACTGCTTCTCATGTTGAATGACTTAACATTATATCACCAGTGGTTTGAATGGATCATTTTCTGGTCTACCTATAATAATTGATCTGTTCATGCATGATGATAGGAATATGAAAATGAGAGAGAGAGGCTCATTATGGAAAAGGAAGCTGTTATTCAAGAGCATGCCTCCCTGGAAACTCAAGTAGCTGATCTAGAGGCTCAGATTAGCAGTCTCGCAGTTGATGTGGATAAACATAGAGCCAAGGTATGTCCTGACGTGTTTTAGCAAGCTCTATGGAGCTCAAACGTTTACCATTTCTGCTTCTCTCATGCAGGTCAATTCCATCAATGATGATCTTGATCAAGCTCAATCTGAACTCAATTCGGTACGTGCGAAGATGAAAGAGTGTGATTCTCAAATTAGTGGCATAGTGAAGGAGCAGCAGAATCTTCAACATAAACTTTCTGAGGCAAATCTGGAGAGAAAGAAAATGGAAAATGAGGTGCAATGGCGTTGTATATAAGTTGCCATGGATTCCATCTTGAAGGAACTACTTAGTATCAGAGATGCATCAGTTCCTGTATATTTAAATTTCTTATGTTTGATATTTGATCTTATGCTGTAGGTGAAACGAATGGAGATGGAACAGAAAGACTGCTCGTTGAGGGTTGATAAGCTCTTAGAGAAGCATAGCTGGATTGCTGCTGAGAAACAACTTTTTGGAAAAAGTGGGACTGATTATGATTTCTCTTCTTGCAACCCTCACAAATCAAGGGAGGAATTGGAAAAACTCCAAGCTGATCAATCAAGGTATGAGTTTCAATTAGTTCTATCTCCTATCAAAATCTTCTTCCTTCAAGTACCAGTTTCTCTCACATTGGTTGAATTTATGGGATCCAAGTATTTGCCTGATGTTCTGCAAAAGCTGAAGGTTGAATTTGCATGCCTCGCTAATCATTTGGTATTTGAATGTAGTCTCGAGAAGAGAGTCAATAAGAAAGTCATGGCAATGTTTGAGAAAGCAGAAGATGAATACAACGACCTAATATCCAAGAAAAACATAATTGAGGTATGTTGTTGCCTCTTCCAAAATATTGATATAGTGCCTGTGCCTCTCATGTTATGATAATCTGTATTAATTTATATTTTGTATTGCATCTTTTCTAGAATGATAAATCAAAGATCAAGATGGTTATTGAAGAGCTAGATGAGAAGAAAAAGGAGACACTAAAAGTTACATGGGCTAAAGTTACCAAGTAAGTTTGCAGTTTTTAGTTAAAGTTTTCTTCTGCTGAAATACTCAAATGTGTATGTGAGCGGTTCTAAGTTTCACTGTGAACTTTTACAGGGATTTTGGATCCATCTTTTCTACCCTATTACCTGGCACCATGGCTAAACTGGAGCCTCCTGAAGGATGTAATTTCTTAGATGGTCTTGAGGTTCGTGTTGCATTTGGAACCGTGTGGAAGCAGTCCCTGTCCGAGCTTAGTGGAGGGCAACGATCTCTTCTTGCCCTCTCTCTCATTTTGGCATTGCTTCTCTTTAAACCAGCACCACTTTATATTCTTGACGAGGTATTGAAAGTTTATCTTCCAGAACTTGAGTTTGTTACTTCACTAGTCCTTAGACAGCTAACTTCGTCGATTCCTAGTCAGTAACTTCTTATTAGTATATATATATAACTCCACTACGTCAGTAAACTGAAGCTGTTGATTTACATCATGAACTAGAGGCGATTTGGCCTCATCAGCTATATGACAAACATCTAAAGCTAAAATGATTTGTGGATAATCTTTGGTTTTTATCCTGCGCCTTCACAATGGATACCGATTCATCTTTTTCTTCTTGATTTGTTAATATAGGTTGATGCTGCCCTTGATCTCAGCCACACTCAGAATATTGGAAGGATGATCAAAAGTCATTTTCCACATTCCCAGGTTTGTTTGGCTTACTGTTTTCATGTGTGTTTTTCAATTTGTTCTGCATAGTAATTGTTTGGTTTGACCTTTTATTCCGTTCCTGCATTGTTTTTGTTGCAGTTCATTGTGGTATCCTTGAAAGAAGGGATGTTTAACAACGCAAATGTCCTTTTCCGTACCAAATTCGTCGATGGTGTTTCCACAGTTCAGAGAACTGTCGCTCCAAAGCAGAGGTGATACATTCATCTGCACTCAAATTACACCAGAACATTCGTGCAAAGGAACTCAAATTACGTTTGTGGTGACAACTGACAACCTTCTATAACCTGGTTTCAATTCTGTAATATAATGGTTGTAACATGTGATATGTATTTTGGGACAAATTCACTAAAGATATTGGTTGCTATACCATTTATGACCCATGTAAATGGCATGCTTAAACTTTTAATCTGAATATCTCTTTTCTCTGCATTTTCTTTGTCAGGCAAACTTTTAGTAGAACATTTGACAGTATAGTGGTTGCTTAATCTGACTGACATATTACAACTCAAAACGTCGATTTTGTGCCATTCTGATTTCGGTTTCAAAGTAATATTGGTAATACCTTAGTTTGATTTCTTTTTGCATAATTAAACAGACCATATAAGATCACTTTATTCGGGAATCATTTCTCTATCTTGGTTGGATTACAACTCTAATAACAAGATATTGATTTTTTGTTTTCTTTACTGCAAAAGATACATTCAGTGAACTAGTTATAAACCATAAAATGAACACCAAAACACACCTTGGTACTCTCAACAGTAACACCAATTCTGCCACAAGACATTCTCATGTGATGAATCAATAATCATCGTCATCGTCGTATCCTAAATCATCCTCAACTCTTTCAGTCACATCATCAGCAATGCTATCCTCCAAATGATCAATACCTTCAGATATTGCTAATCCACCCAAAACCCCTGCAACCGCACCCACAGCTAACCCTGTTCCCATTCCGAACTTGCTGTCTTTCTTTGCAGGCATTCCTCCGTATTCACCACCATAAGCAGGTTGACCATAGCTAGGCTGTCCATAAGCCGGGTTCTGCCCGTACGGCTGTGGATCATATGGATACCCAGAAGGAGGTGCAGCTCCACCAGAAGAATACGGATATGACCCAGATGGTGAATAGTCTCTGCCGGCCGATGAGGAGTACGGTGGTGCTGATGCTGGAGGTGGTGGCACGCCATAAGGAGGTGCATAGTATGGATCCGGCGCACGATACCGATTCTCCCGGACTTTAATCTCGACTTCTAGTTTCCCATGTGGACGACCGGACGGACGTTTGAGAAGTAGTTTCCGATGAGCCCATTCGCCCATCCCAACTTCGTCAACGATATCCTTTAGTGGGACCCTTACAGAACCAATCAATGGTTTTGTATCTTCATCTGATGATCTGAGATGAACGATGTCGATGAACAAATAGGTAGAGTCGTTGATGGGTGAAGGAGATGAACTGTAAGGAGGTGGTGGAGGTAAAGGAATGGATAATTTCTCATCCCATTTCGGACATGTATCTCCATATTCATCGACTTTGGTTGTGCATTTTGCTTTTGGGTCTACCCAGACAACGGCATATGGTTTGAGAGGACCGTGTTTCCAGCTGATGTTCTTGAGATCTTGAGCTGAACATATCTTGATTTCAACTTCTAATGGACCAGATGGTTGTGATGAATAGTAGGATGACATTGTGTAGATCAGATCAGATCAGATCAATTGGAAGATGGTTGAGAGAGAGTTTACTAACGTTGGAGGAGGGAATGGAAAAATTGGTGAGTTGGTACATATAAAGACCCAAAGTCAAGAAAAGTTCTAGAATGCAGAGTAAATTATTATTCTGGTGAAAAGATTGGATTCGGCAACACGGAGATAAATAAAAAAAGGTCCGGAGATTATTCTAACAACGCGTTACATACGCGTGCATCTCATGCATCATGCTGTTTTTTTTTTTGCGTCAAAAGCACGTTAGTCAACTACTTCCAGTTGTTTGCTGCAGCTTGGATTTTTAGAAAAAAGAAAAAGAGGGGCGAATGTAAAGTTTATTCGACTACTCCAGTCCTGGCATTATTGAAGGATATTCGTGATCCCTAGTAGGTAATTTACCAATTCGAAATGTAGCTTTCATGGACTAGAAGGTAAAGAAAGAATACCCACCTCCCACATGCGGACTGAACGAAAAGAACAGAAATGCCTTCCTCAGTTTTCATCACCAAATTGACGGGATATGGGTATTTAGTGTTACATTTATCATGGATTTCTGATTTCCAGAGTTATCTACTACCTGCTACTTCTAGAGAGGACTGGTATTTCATCTCTACGAGACAGTCGATCTCATTGGCTACTTTATGGATTATGGTAATCAGTCTCTGTCAACAGGACCATAAAATGGTTCTATCCAATTTGATTTTAGTTTCCAGTTTGATTCCACCTATAGGAGTGCACATGCTTTGCACGTTTTTAGTGGGCGATTTTTCAATTTTAGGTGCACTAATTTTGTTTCTCTTTATTATGTTTAGGTCTATGTGCACACGTGCTTTGCACATTTGTTTTCAGCGGTTTCTATTTTGACCAGTGCTGTCCCGCGCAGCTGCGCGGGACGCCTTAATAAACAAACAACTTCTTGGCCGTAAGATCATCTCCCCGCCGTTGGATTAGATCCATTTCTACTTTTTATGAAAAAAAGTACAGCTGGCATATTTAATGTATTAAAATTAGGTCATTTTAAATTTTCTCATTTTTTCCTATATCCTTTAGCTTGTTTCTACGAACACACAAAGACTACTGTTGTTTCCTTTAGAGCAGATGAATCTTAGGGAGGAAATCAACTTGATGATTTGGTGAGATTTTTTAGTTTTCAGATCAAAATTTAATTTGGATGAATGGGTTGGGTTCTGATTTCATTCATTCAGTGTCAAGATTTGATCTTGTTATCATATCAATCAAACATGGATTATCTTGAATTTTACAATCTAAGTATTGTGGATTTCTCTTGAACTGTATTTAAATCTGTAATTGAGAATATGGATTTTGGGGGTTCTTATGAGCGTTGTTTTTAATTTTTCGATTTACAGTTTTCTTCATTTGATCAAATTTGTTCTAAACCCAACAATAACAACTGCACCATTGTGACATTGTCACTCAACAAAAATCCAAACGAACAATTTATATACAATTTTTTTTTTTTTTTGTAACAAAAATGAATGGATGTACACAATTGAAAACTTAAGTTCAATTGCATTTAAATGAGTTTTTTGATCCTATTAATCATTAATTTAATATGTGCTTTATTATCACACGTACCTCTTGAATCAAAATTGCAAGGTTCTTTTACTGTATCTTCTTCAATCATTTTCTCATGAAAAAACACATCATCCATATCAAATCTGGGTTGAGTATAATTGATGGTAAAGAAGCAAAAGCTTTTTGATATCAGAGATGAGTTTTATATTTTTCGACATGAACAAAGAAGACGGCCACAAAGAAGAAGAGGATTGTTTTTATTTTACTTCATAAGCTAAGGGACCTCTTTCTAATATACCAACTATGCCAGCTGTATTTTCTAAAAAAATATAAAAATGAATCTAATCCAACGGTAGGGGGAGATGATCTTACGGCCAAGAAGTTGTTTGCTTATTAAGGCGTCCCGCGCAGCTGCGCGGGACAACACTGCTCTTGTATTTTTAGGTGCATTGATTTTACTAATAAGTGGTGTGGCCTTATCATATAAGGCCATGTAATGCTTCAAAAAAATAAATAAATAAGGCCATGTAATAAGTGGCCATTTATTTTCCTTAGAGCTTCATGTAATAAGTGGTGTGGCCTTATCATACTCCCTCCGTTCCATTTTAGATGACGTTTTTGTAGTTTTCACGCGGATTAAGAAATAAAGAGAGATGTGAAGATCTTCCATTTATACCCTTGAGAAAAGTCTTCAAACATTAAATGCTATTAGTGCATTTAAAAATAAACTTATAGTTCCAAGACAAAATATAAGGGTGTTATTGATAGTTTTGTGGAAAAATATCAAAACTTTCAAGTATTTTGGAACAAAAAAATAACCCTAAAACATCATCTAAAATGGAATGGAGGGAGTATAACACAAGAAAATTTATCTCATTTACTTTATAGTAATGCACCAATGATCCTTATAACTCAAATGATTTAGAGTATATCTCAAGTGCTCCAGAGTATTTCAGTCTCGTGGAAATGATACACTTTTCACTCCATAAGAACAGACAACGGATATGATTCTTCGCAAAGTTTCTCTCTCTTTATTTTAGCTAACTAAATATCGGTTAAATTACCATGTAACCAATAGTCTAGGATCAAATCATACAAAATATAGAATCAACCCATACAAAATTTGATTGAATATTTGACAGCAAAACAATCGAACTGGTTAAGTGTATTAACTGGGCAAAGTTCTTGTTGCCATTAATGTCGGAGTCTAGGGTATTGCCTTCTCCAAGAATATTAGTGAGTTTGTGAAAAGGTGAGGGTATCCAATATACCTCAATCTAAAACTTTTCCACCCATAATTCCTTTCTCCGAAAGTGATTGTATATGGACTGAGTCGAGACAATACAACGAATCGGTTCACACTTCGTGTGATCGTCTATGGATACGAGATCGAGACAATACGACAAAAAGATAACTTGTGTGATTGACTATGGATACAAGATCGAGACAATACAACAACGAATTATGATTACTTGATAATAGGTTCGGACTTAACCAAACACTATAGGATTGATATCAAGTAATTAGGAGTTAACGTTTGTGTATTTTACTTCTAATTATAATAAATCAATTATAATTGCGAAAACAGAAAAATAAAATACACAACAAGATTTTGTTAACGAGGAAACCGCAAATGCAGAAAAATGTCGGGACCTTGTCCAGAATTGAATACTCTCAGAATCAAGCCACTATACAAAATCTAATCCAACTTCGTATAGTTGAGACCAAGCAACTAAACCTATAGTTCACCTAGTTCCCTCAGTATCCCTACGCCCCCAACTTGTAGTAAGTCACGCACTTGGAACATTCCTTTGGTTCGTATTCCAAACAGTAAAGGAACAACAAATCCGTTCGGTAACAACTCTTTTCAAACAACGTGATATGAGTTTGACAAAAGGATTTTTCATTAATCCCAATAAACTCCTTTGTCGGGTTCTTAGATCAATCTATTCAACAACTACCAAAGTAATTGTTTATACTATGCAATCAATACTATTAATCACAAAGAAATGTATTGATGCCGATCTACGCAACTAATCAATCCAATCTATCAAAAGATAAACCGATTATAGTTGGATCCCCAGCCGATCAAGTTTTGTGCACACCAAAGATTATGAACTCAAATAAGAAATCTTCTTTGTGAAAAGATGAGGGTACCCAAATACACCACAATCTTTTATTTTGACCACAACCTATATAAGACCCACTATGTATAAACCTATTGGAGCAACAATCACTCAAAGAATATTTCAACACATTGTCCACTTGAAATAGGGTTAGTCCAGACTGGCCTAACAATGTGAGAATATCAAAGTCAAGTGGAGAAATCCAATACACTTTGTGTGATCGTCTATGGATATGAAATCGAGACAATACAACAACAAAGTGTTCACTTGATAATAGTAAAACCTTATAAGATAAATATCAAGTGCTTAGTTAACGTACAAGTGTATTTACTTTAATTATAATATAAAAAAATTATAATACGGAAATAAAATAAAGCACTCACACCAGAATTTTGTTAACGAGGAAACCGCAAATGCATAAAAACCCTGGGACCTAGTCCAGTTTTGAATACTCAATTGAATTAAGATGCTACAAAAAGTAAACCTGCAACTTCGTGTAGACAATACTAAGTAAACTAAAATCCTAGTTACTCAGCTTCAGGAATATTCCTGATTTTATAATATCTAGCAGAACCGAAGTTCTCAATAGATATTTGATACCCAATATCCTAGCAGAACAGACGTTCTCTTTAGAACTAGATCTAATATATCTTCTTAATGGTTCACAACAACTTCTTCTTCAAATCTCCAAATCTTCAATCTTCGATTTAATCTTCAAAGTAACAATCTGCAAAAACAAACTTGATTCCTTATTGATTTGTCGCACAGAACGGAGTCTGTTAACAATGTCAAATCAATGAATCTATCTTACGGATCTAGAATAACTTAGATCCGTAGAAACGTTAAATCTTTGATCTAGTTTGAGTGAACCTTATATCAGAAGAGAAGGTTCTCAAAAATAAACAAACTAGGTGCAATCAAAGATTCAACAATCGTTAGTCAATCAAATCAATCGAAAACAAAAGATAAAATGCAATTATCTAGTTTCCCACCAACGGTACTAATAGAGCTTCTCAATCCCAAAGAGGACTTTAAACTGAGCGGCCGTAAGAGATTCGCCTAATTAGGTTACTCTCCTCTCCGAATAGGCGGCTTCACCAGTAACAACACAACTGAGGAAGTTTGCTGTCACAGAGGATTAGTTTGCTAGAAAGGAAAACTTCAAGTATTTATAGACAAGGAAGTTTGGACACCAAGGAATTTCCAAAACAGAAAATATTCTCAAGATATTCATTAAAGCACAAATTCGGTTTCCATAATTCCTGGAAATGCTTTGTCCAAAAATAATGATCGAAATCTCTCGGAAAATCTAATTAGTAAATGCACATTACTAATTCTTATATTTCCCTACAAAATAAAGTTAATTACCTTAATTAAAATATTCTTAACTTACTTATGTTTCGATCCTGGGATTCTCTTCCCTTAGCTATTAAGGAATAAATTTGAACAATTACAGAATAAACATTCACGTCACGTGTTCAAAGTATGTCGACATCCTTACTTTGTAAGTTCTCTTTCACACTTACAACCTTGAAACCGATTTGCCACACTTCCAAACAAGTTTAGAATTGGTTCATCTGACTTTCAAGAACTATGTGATTGATCAAACAAACATTCTATCACAATCATGGGTTTAACGGTTCTACCAAAACAAGTTTCGGTTCTACCTTCCATGTGAGTACTGTGCATAGTCACACTAGCTTTCCAAAATTCGGTTAACTAGGTACTAGGATCTGTTCCCCACATATATATGGTATCTAACTTATATGTGTTGCACATGTCCATAGGATCGGTTCCCCTTTGCCTAAAACGTGTTGCACATGTCCATATGATCGGTTCCCCTTTCTGCTATAAACCTTGCTGCACCCCATACAAGGATAGGTTACAATTTGTGATGTATTACACCTCTTACTAGGATCGTTTCCCCTTTCCCATATTTGGTCAGACATAAAATCACAAACCCGATCATACCATCTCAGGTGATTACTTAAGATCGGTTTCACTAATAAAAGTCATACCAATACATAAGTCAGGCCTTTGTGAATATTTCTACCAAGAACACAAACAAGTTGTGAGCGGTTATACTCAATCACACATGTTGGTTGTTCATAAGATATGCAATGAATAACAAAACCAATAACACCTGGCAATTTCCTTTTCGGTTCGCAAACAAGTTTATGAACTTACTTCCTTAGAACACATGTAAAACATTGTTCCCTAGGATGAAATCCTCACCTTATACCCATACATAATCACAATATCATTCAAATGATTATGGCGATGTCTTATTTACAAAGTTTAATGGTTAAGCAATAAACCTCGTATTGTATTCCTTAATACTATGTCTATCTAGAGTGTTCATGCTTCACATTTTTGTTTTCAATATGCACGACTTGAAAGACACAAGATAGGTATGGAACAAGTCAATTCGTAGTTACTAACCTCAAGCTGAAGAATAATGTCTTTGTTTTCTTCAATCCATCTTCAGATCTTTGTGAGTAATTGGAGCACAATACTTCTATCATTTCTAGTATAACCTATCGAAGTTGACTATAGTTTACAAATTAAGTGACTCGAGTTTTGAAACTAAATATGACAACCAATCTTGACATACCAACGCTTGGAGGGTTCAACCGAGCAGTGCTCTAACAATCTCCCTCTTTGTCAATTAATTTAGTGACAAAACTTTATTACATATGGAGATAAACGAATTACAAAAATAACTCATACTAATCTGCATGTATTCAAAAATAAATGTCGTTGTTGACATTATAATAACAAAGCTAATACTCCTCCTAAGGAAGATAGGTAGATATTCAATCCGCGCATCTTTGTTATACCAATTTATATGACATGTTACTCCCCCTTAGTCTGTGCTTTCACTCTTTCGTTAGATAAACGTTCAAGCACCATTGTTCTTTTCCTTAGCGATACCAATCAATATAAAATCAATGCAGTATCACTTGTTTACTCCATATATTTCTTCCCCTTTTTGTCACAAAAATGACAAAGAAACGAAAAAATAAAGGACAACACGAAAGGAATCTTACAAATCTCAAAATAGACTTGCAACCTGTAGAGTTAGGCACGAGGGTTCCACACATCATGTTCTCATAACCAATATGAAAACCTAAACTACAAGTGGTTTTATTTTGATATGTTACCAAGGAAACAATTGTCCGAAATAATTTTTCCAATTTAGTTTAGCAAAACAAAAATCAACTAATCACTTTAGTCCCTTTGCTAAACTGATTGTTCAAAAACAACCGCTTAATTAAATAAGACCAAAATAAAGATAACTCTATTTTTCTCATCAGGTTCTAATTATCCATAAACTTAGACCTTCCAATTTTAAACAAGATAAGTACTAGGTTAGTTAACTAGCATTTCTTGTTAAGGCATTCTATTAGACTTGAATAACTGAAACCTCACTTCGATAAGTCTAACTAAGATCAGAACTAACTTAGTTTCTCTTATCGGGAATCGAATTGGACTAAACAACTCATTCCTACACCTTTTATTTCGTTAAGCCATAAATAATTCATACAAACCAACATAAACCAACTTGCATAATTATTCACCTCAACCGAAAGCAATTGAAACAACATAGACATTAAAGCGCCGTTGCATCGTAAATTTTATAACCCTAAACAATTGATATCAAACAATAAAGCAAGATAACAATAATTTTTCTTAACCGAAACCAATTGAATCACACACACATCCATACACACATAATGGAATAAAACATCAATTGTACCGAAATTTTGTTAAGAAAAAGCAATAGATATAAACAATAAAATCAGGCTTTTCTTAGATAGGAAAACGATTAACTAACAAAGTCGTTACCTCGAGCTCCGCATCCTCTTCTCCTCAATGTTTTGTCATCCTTTCGTGAAGACATAAGAACAACAAAATCAACCTTTACCAGAGAAAGGTTGAAGTGGTTTTAACTATTACGTGCCAATAGTAATAAGCTAATACCAAAAACTCATATGTATACTATACACATAACTTATAAGAAATAAATTGATAATTGGGACGACCGGGCGAAGCGAGGGAGGACCTTATATGGCCATTTTTTTGTAAATCCTAAGTCATCAAATTGAAACAAAAATATTGGAAATGGTTAGGGCCGAAAAACCAAAAATATCCCTCCCTTTTTGTCCAATTACTACTAGATGACCGCTGCCACGGTGGGGGAGGGCCGACCGAAGAAAAAAGGAAACACTGTTATAATTGGACTGTAAAAGAAAATTTGTGTCTAAAGTCAAAGTATCACATTTCTTGAAACGGGGAGAGTACATCGTTTTATTAGTTGCAAAGGAAAATTAGTGGATGAATAAACCAAAATATGGTTATATAAAGTATTATGTATCCTTTGTGCATAATAGATATATATTTATTTTCAAAATTGTGCCTAAAATGATAAATACCTCCGAATTTTTCGTAAAACTCTAAATTTGATATTGTTGTTTGTGCTCGTTGGATAGGTTTTTTTATCAGCTTTCCAACGAGATAAAATTTGTAAAATTCCAAGGCACTGATTTTTAGATATGTTATTTTAAAGTTTGGTTGTCAATTATACCCCTAAAGAAATAGGATATATAAAGGATTTTAATAAAATTTGGCTCTTATATGTAGTTGCCCTCTTTCTTTTGTTTATTTACGAAAATATCTAATACTTTTTTTCCCTTCCTCTTTGATTTATTTACAAAAATATCCAATACCTTATTGCCCTTCCTCTTGGGTTTATTTACGAAAATATCTAAAGGAAAAAAAGAAGAATTTTATTTAGAGGGCCAGTGAGGTTTTTTCATCGTTGAACCAAATCCAATCTTTTTTGTGAAATTGGAAAAAAAAGTCATGTCCCATGTGACACAAAGTCACCATATATGAGGTCCTCCCTCGCTTCGCTCGGTCGGCCCAATAACTCCTTATGTATCCTATTTTTTAGGGGTATAATTGGAATGCAAACTTTAATATAACATATCTAAAAATCCGTGCCTTGGAATTTTACAAATTTTATCTCGTTGGAAAGCTAATAAAAAAACTTATCCAACGAGCACAAACAACAATATCAAATTTTGAGTTTTTACGAAATATTCGGAGGTATTTGTCATTTTAGGCATAATTTTAGAAAATTAAATGTATATTCATTTTACAAACCACCATAAAGGATACATAATACTTTATGTAACTATATTTTGGTTTATGCATCAACTAATTTTCTGTTGCAACTAATAAAACTATGTACTCCCTTCGTTTCAAGAAAAGTGATATTTTCATTTTAGGCACAATTCTCGAAAATTAAATGCATAGCCATTATACAAACCACCACAAAGGATGCATAACACATCATGTAACCATATTTTGGTTTATGGATCGACTAATTTTCCGTTTCAAAAAAAACTTTCACATTCCGTTTCAGGAAAAGTGATCCTTTCGCCCCGTTTTGGGAAAAGTGATACTTTTTCTGGAAAACGGAGCGAGAGCATCACTTTTTCTGAAACGGAGCAAAATCATCACTTTTTCTGAGACGAGGCGAAAGTGTCACTTTTTCTGAAACGAGGTGAAAGTATCACTTTTTCCGAAACGGGGAGAAAAGATCATTTTTACTGAAACGGATGTGAAAGTAGTCGCCATCTTCAGATTCTTCTTCGGTCGACCCTCCCATTGTGGCAACGGCTGTACTAGTAGTATAATCGTGACTCACATATGGGATTAATTGTCATCATCCTTTTATGATTATTTGATTAAGCAACCCAAAAGATTAGATATGAAATTCACTAAATCAAATGTCACAAAATCATAAAAGGGTAACCGATATGAGACCTAATTAACTCATATAACGATGACAACATGGAGCTACATTCATTTTATCAAGAATGTTTAGCACAATATTCTGAATGTCATGAGTATTGGAACTTATCATTCGAGTGTCATCATTGTGACTATCTTTTTACACCTTCCTGGTTGTCTTTAGAGAAGACTTTTGGCACCATTTAGAAATGGGTTTTACAAGAGAAGCTTTGTTCTTCCTATTATTTCCTCCTGAAATCCAAGATGAATCTCTTGAGGAAACGTTAGAGTAACTGAAATTTGGAAAACTCTGAGAGTTAGCATTTCTCCAATTTGGAACATCGGATCTGGTCTTTACAAAGTTATCTCTCCTTTCATTGTTTGAGCGATAATGAGAAAACTTTGTAGAAGCCTGACTAGCAAACTTTGAACTATCACTACAATAATTCTTCTGCTTATTTTTAGGACAATGATGTCCTAATTTAGCACGAGGGGCATTATTGAGTTCAGCCAATTTTGCGGAAACGCGTGCATCCATGGCTTTCTCATTCCTTTTACGAAATCTTCATCCCCTTTCCAAGTGTCATTTATTTCCACAATAAAAGCAGTGCATAGCAACACACGAATCATGTTGTTTAGTGGTACCTTGTTGTGGATCCACTTGTATTGGAGTTTGACGGAATTTACGTTTTCCATCTTTTGCTGAAGATGAAGGTGCTACAGATTTTTATTTTAAGGAAGAGATATCTTTTGTGGAAACTTTTGAAGCAATTTCTTCAGCAGAGTCTTTAGGATTTACAAACTTTGTCTCAAGTTTAGCATTCAAAGTTTGTTTACCTTTTTATCCCAATCCCCGAGTGTCACGAGGAACTCTAGTTGACTTCATCATTGAGTCAAGTTTTTTTGTGCTACTATCGATTTTTTTCAAATCCGCTTTTAGACTCATATTCTCTTTCTCCAACATTTTTATTTTTTCGAGAGCACTATCTAAATCAACCTTATATTTATCAATTTGAACTTTATAATCTAAAGAAATTTCAGATTTGGTAAAATTAATTTCCTCATTGTTCTTTAGGTTATCAAACTCTTGCATATAGTTTCTTTTCTCAATCATGACTTTCTTCGATTTGCTCTCTGTAAATTCTCATGGCTCCAAGATAATCTTTCTCATTGCTGATAATCTCTATATCCTCATACATATCATCAAATTCTTTTTCAATCTTTTATTTCACTTCACGAAGATCACAGTTGAGTCCCTTTTGCTCTGGAGCTTCTCGATCATCACTTTTTTGTTTTTTGTTTTCTTTCAAGACTTCAAGATAAGTTTGACCATTGCTTACACGTTATATATCCTTATATAGAACATCAAGTTCCCTTTTAATACTTTCATTCTCTTTGCAAAGTTTAGCACATTCAAGTGCCTTTGATTATGAAATTACTTCTGTATCTTTTTCAGGTGTGCATTTAACAGTTGCATTTGTTCTCTTGATCCTTGGAACAATTAGAGCTATCCGAATTATTTTGTTCTATATTCTCTACGCATTTCTGTGAATTTTTAGAAGGAGAAGAACTCCTTTTCTTTTGTCTTAATAACTTTCTAAATTTTCGTGTAGTCGTATCAACACTACAATTCTCAGTTTTAGAAGGACACATGTAGCATTTAGTGGGGTCTGGCTTTGATACCATGTTAGGAATACACAAGCCTAACTAACCTAGAAAATTGAATTTCCCAAGGTTTACTAACCACACAACCTGGGTTTCCCAAGATTTATTAACTACACAGCCTAGCTTAACCACAAAATAGTAGTCATGGAATCGATTTTTTTATATGTTGAATGTAATATTACAAATAGAGCACAACTCCTCTTCATACAATATATGTTAAACTAGAAAGACAACTAGTATAAACAAGATGCACAACATACAATGAAACTAATATCTACAAAGGTATGCAGTATACTCTTGACAAGGAAAGATAATAGAGAATGACAACATCATATCTCTTAACACCATCACCTTCCCCCTCAAACTCAAAATGGTCTAGAAAATATTTAATTAAGAACTGAAGACGAGCGAATGGGTGTTCATGAATAGATCTTCTATTTGTAACTCTGAGGTGATAAATGATAGTCTAATAGTCTATTACTTGTAATGATGTCGCACAAAGTGACAGTCAATTTTAATGTGTTTCACGAGTTCAGGAAAAGCATCATTGTAAGTAATATGAATATCATCCCTATTATATCAGAATAATGGATTGGGTTTCATAAATTGATTCCCACTTCACCAAGAAGCCATCACATCTAGACAATTTCAGATGTAATATAAGCAAGAGCTTGATATTCTGCTTCAGCACTAGAACGAGAACAACTATTTGTTTCTTACTATTCCAGGAGATTAGAGTAGGGTTAATTAGTATTTGGGTCATAAATTTTGGTATGGTAGAGGATTTGGGTCCTAAGTTTGTCCAATTTAGTATTTGGGTCGTTGACCCGTTAGTCAACTTGTATGGTGGTCAAACTGTTAGCTTCCGTCGGTTTTATTATACTCGAACTAGAGCATCATCTCTCACAATTTTTTGGAGAGTAAACTCGAACCAGAGCATCATATCTCTTGCAATTTCTTCTTCCTTCGCTTCTCTCTAAACACTGAAGGGGTATTAAACTTGGAAATTTCAAAGATCTTTTCTTGTTCCAAATTTTATGTTCGTCCAATTTCCCATTCTGTTAAATTATTATTTTCCCTAATTTTACATTTATAATTATCGTAGTATGACATTCCAGTAAACTTTTGATATATGGATACATAGGAGGAGAATTAAATACTTAATACAGATGAATCCCTCTTCTTTTGAACCCAACTAAAAACCCTAACAGTACCAAGTTTTCTGCTTGTGGTGGTGATGGTCATCGCGGTACCAATTCCAGACCTAAGTTTTCTGCTTGTGGTGATGGTGATCGCAGTACCAATTTCTATAGTCCTCATCAACCATCCAATCATACTCACGGAGGTGGTAGTTAGCTCTATCGAATTTCACGGCGGTGGCGGCTAGCTTTAACAGTGATAGTCGGAGTATTTGTTTTTGCAATCGTCCTTTTAATCATGCCCAAGGCGGTGGTGATGGTATAAGCGGTGATGCTCAGAGTAGCAATTTTCATAGTCTGCCTCCCCTTAATCATTCCTATGGTGGTGGTGCTAGTGGCGGTGAAACGGGTTTAGTAATTGTTTATGGTTTAGTTCCACCATGGGTGATGTAAGTAGCTTTAATGGTGGCACTGAATATTTTGCTTGGTTAGTTCATATGATAGATATGAAGCGGTAACGGAGTGGTATAGTTTGCAAATATTGAATTAACAGAGAAGTTAATTGGTTGACTGAAATTGCTAGTTGACTTAGTTTTACTAACGGGTCAACGACCTAAACACTAAATTGGACAAACTTAGGACCCAAATCCTCTAGCATACCAAAATTTACGACCCAAACACTAATTAAACCATTAGAGTATTACCAAGAAATGTACAATATCAAGTAGTTCAACGAGGATGGGTAAAATCACCTGCCCAATTAGGATACACCTTGAGATGAAGATCAAATGCATAAGAAAAATATAACCCCTGATATAATGTACCTTCGGTATAACAGAAGATTCTAAGAACAATAATATAATATGTTGAGTGTGAAGTTGACATAAATTGACTCAAAATATGGAATTCATGACTAATGTCTAGTCGAGTGACACTTAAATAACTGAGACTACCCACAAGTTGATGATAGAGTATAGAATTGGAAAGAGCTTCTCTATCTACAAGATTATATTTCACATTTAATTCAAGAGGACTATCAGCTACTTTGTTTTCAGTTAACCCTACATGACTGAGGATCTCAGAAGCATACTTTACTTGAAAAATAACATAACCCTTAAATTATCAATCAACTTCAATACCGAGAAAATACCGTAGGAGGTAAAGGTCTTTCATCTCAAAACATGAACTCAATTGTGGCTTTAGAGTATTAATACCCTCTAAGTCACTGCATGTGATAACCATGTCATCAACATAAAGAAGAAGAAGCACAATCTCTTTTTATGATAACTCTAAGAACATAGCAGAATCATAAACACTTTGAGTAAATCCATAATGAAGCATAACATTGTTGAATTTCTCAAACCAAGCACGATTTTCTTTTTTGCTAGGCTAAAGCCGGACCCGGCCCTTACCCAAATATAGGAAGTTGTACTAGCCCCACTGCTAGACCCAACCTCGCTAAACCCTTTTATACAACTAATTTAAATACAAACCTCTACGGTGGGGATCGAATCCATGACTTCCTCCTTACCGGAGTTGATGGGATACCACTGAGCTATGCCCTTGGACCCTCACGAGGTTCTTTTTTAAGACCATATAACGCTCGACGAAGCTTAGAAACTTATTTTGGAGAGTGAGATAAACCTGTATGTAGTTGCATATATATATCTTCTTGAAGATCTTCGTGAAGATAGGAATTTGTAACGTCCATTTGATGAAGATCTTACTCACGGGCAGAAGCAACAATAAAAAGAGTACGCGTTGTGGTCATACGAGCTACATGAGCAAATATTTCCTCATAATGGATACCATATTCTTGAGTGTATCCCTTAGAAATTGGCCCTAAACTTATAACAATCTATCGAACCATCATATATTGTTTTTATCTTATATACCATTTGCACCCAACAATATACTTTCCAGGAAGCAAGTCTACCATGTCTCATGTTTCATCTCTATCAAGTGTAGTTAACTCATTTTCCATTGAATGCTGGAAAACTGGGATGGATGATGCTTCCTTGTGTCAAAATAGTTGATAGATAACAATGCTAACCAAATAACTTAGTTGGTGGACGTCTTTCACAAGGATCCATAATAGTTAGTTCACGTGCAAGATCCTGTTATGGAGAAGCAATTTCTGGATGAAGCATAGAGTGGTTGGGAGAGGGTTGAGACATATATAAAGGACCATTTATCTAAGGAGTATGAGATTGAGGAGTTTCTAATGGCATATTGATATTAGGAGTAGGAGTGGAGGTGAACAGAGATAGGTTCTGATGGAAGAGATACGATATCAAAATGGTCTAGATATGCGAATCTCAGAAGACTTACTACTTGGAAGGGACCATAATGGTATTTTTTCCCAAAAAGTTACATGACGAGATATACAAAGTTTTTGACTCTCTGGATTATATCTATGGTACGCTTTATGTTCTATTCCATATCCTAGAAATACACATATTGCATTCTTTTTACTAAGTTTATTTCGTTCATGCTCGGGAAGACGTAGAAACATGTTGGACCAAAGACACAAAACTCAAAATAGTTAGGTAATTTTCCATAGAAACGCTCATATGGAGACACTCCACATATAACAACTGTTGAAATAAAATATACTGTATACACGACAATAATTACATATTCTAGACAAAACTTAGAGAGAAGGGATGCATAGATTAATTGGGTTCTAAATGTTTCAACAATATGACAGTGTTTGCGTTCTGCAACACCATTTTGTTCTGGAGTCTATGTGTAAGGTAATTGAAGAAAAGTGCCCAATGATTTGAGATTTTTTTGAACAAATTTGATATATATTCCCCCCTTGATCAACACGAAATATTTTGATGTTTTTTGCAAATTAGGTTTTGATCATGGTAGAAAACTCACTATATATTTTCAAGAAGTCTGATCTCGAACTGAAGAGGTATACCCAAGTATATCGAGTGTAATAAAGCTCCCCCTTTAGAAGCAATAGAAGCCTTTCCCCAAAAGTCAGAATGAATGAGATCAAATGGTACTGTGATGGACCAGAGAATGACTTCCAAGGAACCGGGTTTCAGCCTGCTTGGCAAGCTCCAACTCTCTGATACGCTACTTGAAATACTAGACTTTCAAATTTTGCAAAGAAATTTTAATTTAACCTGCAAAATGTTCATTGAATTATCCCAAGAACAACAAACTTGAGATTCTACTAAACATAAATCTTATTGGTCTAAAGGTTGGAATTCTATAAGCATATGTCCCATACCATAATACTCATATAATTCCACGAGGGTTCCAATTTCCAAAAAAAGTAAATAAACATAAGAGTCGGCCAATTGCCTAAAATAAAATATAGCCAGTTGACAACCTAATACTTTATACGACTAATTACTGATTCTAACAATTTATATGGCCAGTTACCAAAAATAGGAGATGGCCAGTTGCCAACCCAATAATTTATACGACCAGTTTCCGATTCTAACAATTTATATGGCAAGTTGCCAAAAATGGGAGATGGCCAGTTGCCAAACCAATACTTTATACGGCTAGTTGCCGATTCTAACAATTTATATGGCCAGTTTCCAAAAATGGGAGATGGCCAGTTTACAACCCAATATATTATACGGCCAGTTTCCGATTCAAACAATTTATATGGCCAGTTGCCAAAAAAGGGAGATGGCCAGTTGCCAACCCAATACTTTATACGGCCAATTGCCGATTCTAACAATTTATATGGCCAGTTGCCAAAATGGGAGATGGCCAGTTGCCAACCCAATAATTTATGAGGCCAGTTGCCGAGTCAAGGTTGCAATCATCTCTGAATATATGGTGTGAACTGCAAAGCAACAACCAACCCTTTTCAGATGATATGAACAATCTTGTGGAGTTGTTGTGCTGAACCGCATAACGGCAGCCTACGTACCCTCTTTGTTGCTACGTACCCTCTTTGTTGCTCTAAGGGATCAAGCACGACCGTAGTTCATTGTTTTTGTTGAGATAATATAAACTACCCTCTATAGCAGAAATTATTTCTGGTGTTGGATAGTATGAATTGCATAGCAACAATTATCCCTAACTCATCGTGTCACCAAAAATTATATTAGTAATTGCCAATTAATGGCAAATTACATACATTTATAATCGTACCTAGACGAGTACATGGCACTTTAAAATCAATAGTAGATGCGGACAAAAGGACACTTCATCTAAAATCATCCATTACCTTAATCGTAATAAGGCTAGATACATCATCTAAAATTATCCATTGCCTTAACCATAATAAGGCTAGATACTGTGCACTTTAGTTGTCAGTTGCATAATAATAAAAGTATAGTTAAGGCCGCAAAGTATATGCCAGGCTAATACATCAGGGGCGGAGCCACATGGAGAGGTAGGTGTGCACTTGCCCCCCTCAAATGTGAGCTCCCAAGCCTAATTTAAGCTAGTTTATCCAATTTTTGGTCATTTTAACCCTTTTGCACCCCCTCAAACATGCATAAATTGATAAGGTGCCCACCCAATTTTTGATTTCTGGCTCCGCCCCTGTAATACATTGCAAATAAATAAAAAGGGCAATGACCGAAATATTGCCTATACTATTATATTACATAAATGAAAGAATGCACTTTTATATATCCCATGAATCCACAAGCTAAATTAAATCTCATAAATTTAAACATGAAACAATTACTCAACGGTATCACCACTAAATGTATAGGCTATAAAGAAATGGTTCATACACTCTGTATCAGCATTCAGCAGTAGCATGACATGCATGATTATAAAACCCACAACCACTAGTCAAGAAACTAATCGTGCATAGTTAGGTGTTGGCAAGAGTACTTGCTTTAGAAAAGTCAACAGAACCCAAAGTGCATGTGGTAAACATTCTGCTGTCCATCTCATGAAAATCATTGAAAACTAATAAAAGTTTCCACTTGAAACAAATGTACATTTACTATCTCTAGAATCATTTTAAGATCAAGTATAAGTAACCTAACTAAAATTCAAACAATCCATGAGCAGTACACTATCCGGTTTTGATTGACCAAATACTAGCTAACAATCACCAAAGAATTCAAAAATCAGTCAAATAGAGATGTAGTGGCTTACCTCATTTTATCAAAAATAATGGCCATACATGCATGAAAACTATAAATACCACTAAGCACACTTATGAAAATCCAAAAATACATCATATGAGGATAAAGGCACTATTACACTCGTGCATAATTATTATTTTATTTTTTTGACAATGTAGTTTGTACCCATTTGCAACAGATCTTGAAACAAAGTGGTTGGAATATCAAACAGAGTATTAATGAGGCAAAGTGGAGGTTACATTTACCATCTCATTCTCTATTTGCCAAGCTCTAGTAGAGTCGTCTAACGGGGCAAAAATAGCACATCCGACCACGACGGCATACCTTCCACAAACATAGCCAAAAGAAAGGAAATCTCAAAATTATACATTCGCATATAAAAACTACAATATATAATTAACCTATATGTTGCATCATTTTACAACATCCAATTGATTGTAACAAGTCTCTGTTAACCAAATGAAATATTACAACCATTATTAAAGATTCATGAAGTGATCCCATAAAAATAAAAATAGTCTACCTTAATTCAACTACTCCACTTACTGTCACGGATTGCCTCCACAAATAAAAGGATAACTTCCTACTTTTGTACCAAGACTTCCCACAATAAGCTCAACAAGTCAAGAAACTGATATAATGATCAATACTACTAAACTTGCATCCAACCATAATTCACTAACAGTTCAAGAATATGATTGTATACGCAATGCACTAAACGAGAGCAATTTACATTTATACTCATCTTGGATAGCTTATTAGTACATACGTTGGAAATCTAAAGAGAATAATATATATAAACGAAGACCCTCTAATACAGATGTATTCAGCAATACAAAGAAGTCTCGCATGCAGTCTCGTATACACCCAACATTAGATCTTTCATACATAAGGGATGACATCACATGCTTAATACAATTTTCTAACAATATTTACATTCATAGCTCTCACCAACCTATCAAGTATGGAGAAACCTTAAGTACGGAATCTGCAAATAAATCCTAAGACACAAGGATCATTTAAGGGTGGGAGACACCAACATAAAGCTCATAGAAATTACTGAACCCGAACGGTTTACATGAACATTTCATCTATGAATTTACCAACACAAAACAAATCTAATTTAACTGAACAGCCATTTGCTAGCAGGAATTACGATCATTTTAATACGAAAACCAAATATAAATTTTTAATTAAAACTCAACCAAAGACCCTTGAACCAAAAGAAGTTAATAACATATGGGAAAAATCACTTCTTCAATAAAATGAATTCTAGATGTGGTTTCTCCATATCCTTGAAATAAGCCAAGACATTCATACCAGAGATACGAGATCAAAATGTAAGGGAAGATAACAAAACTTTTTTGACAGCAAAATCCCAAGCTATGCACTGACACTTGATAAACACCGGAATGATAGAAATTCACGCCATCTCAGTAATTCATCTGTGTATACCTCTGAATGCTCCCATCTCTGATATATCAAACTGGATGTTAAGCATTGATCTCTACTATAGCCATTTTCCTCTTCTATTGAGCATTTCACCAAACAGATCGTGGGAACTATGATGTTAGTGAAGAGATGGGCTTTCTATGGAATTTTTAGCTTTTGTTTATACCTCTTCTTCCCTGTTTTCTCACTGATTTGTGAGTTTTCTCAAAGTTCTTAATCTAGATCAACTGAAATTAACATAAATCCCCAGTTTCGTTTTGGGTTAAGAAAACTAGCAAATAGTTTTAATTTTTTATTCATGTCTACTGATAGCAGCAACAGAAAAGTAAGTGATAAAGAAAAACAAGACCTTTTTTGCTCGACTATGCTTTTGCTTGCCTGAGAAAATGGTCAAGAGATCTCGTCCCAAGAAGAGGAAGATGTAGAATTAAACCTTGAAAAGTGTAAGAAAACAAGAGTATGGTATAAAACGTGTCAAGATATGCAAGTGCTATAATGGCACCTATTATTTAGACTAAACGCCTCACAAAAATAAAGGCACCTACATTTTGGGTTTGGGTTCTATTTGATGAAAAAGTAGTTAAGTTCTCACCCAACGATTCGATCTAAACCCTGGAAAGTTTGTAATGTTACACCATAACTCCGTCCTGAAGTTCAAAATAAAAGCAAAAGTAAAGACAATTACCAGTAGTCATATCACAAGTCACAAGTAGAAGAATGGTGAGTTCCAAGCGCACGACCCAGTAGAACCGAAACTTCTCTGATACCAACTGTGACGGACCACAGAATCTCGACTTCCAAGGAACCGAGTATCGGCTTGCTTGACAAGCTCCAATTCTCTGATAGGCCACTCGAGAAACCGGACTTTCAAATTTTGCAAAGTGATTTTAATTTAACCTGCAAAATGTTCATTGAATTATCCCAAGAGCAACAAACTTGAGATCCTACTGAACAAAAATCTTATTGGTCTCTAGGTTGGAATTCTATAAGCATATGTCCCATACCATAATACTCGCAAAATTCCACGAGGGTTCCAACTTCCAAAAAAATAAATAAATATACGAGTCGACCAATTGCCTAAAAAAAATATAGCCAGTTGACAACCCAATACTTTATACGGCCAGTTGCCAATTCTAACAATTTATATGGACGGTTGCCAAAAATGGGAGATGGCCAGTTGCCAACCCAATACTTTATACGGTCAGTTGCAGAATCTAACAATTTATATGGCCAATTGCCAAAAATGGGAGATGGCCTGTTGCCAACCTAATACTTTAAACGACCAATTGCCGATTCTAACAATTTATATGTCCAGTAGCCAAAAATAAGAGATGCCCAGTTGTCAACCCAATACTTTAAACGGCCAGTTGCCGATTCTAACAATTTATATGTCCAGTTTCCAGAAACATGAGATGGCCAGTTGCCAACCCAATACTTTATACGGCCAGTTGCAGATTCTAACAATTTATATGTCCAGTTTCCAAAATGGGATATGGCCAGTTGCTAACCGAATAATTTATGTGGCCAGTTGCCGATGTCAGGGTTGCAATCTTCTCCGAATAGATGGTGTGAACTGCGAAGCAGCAACCAACCATTTTCAGGTGATATGAACAACCTTGTGGAGTTGTGCTGAACCGCATAGAGGCTGCCTACATACCCTCTCCATTGCTCGAAGGGATCAAGCACAATCGTAGTTCATTGCTTTTGTTGAGATAATATAAACTACCCTTAATATCAGAAATTATTTCTGGCGTTGGATAATATGAATTGCATAGCAACAACTATCCCTAACTCATCGTGTCACCAAAAATTATATTAGTAACTTCCAATTAATGGAAAAATACATACATTTACAATCGTACCTAGACCACTACATGGCACTTTAAAATCAACAGTAGATGCAGACAAAATGACACTTCATCTAAAATCATTTATTGCCTTAACCGCAATAAGGCTAGATGCTTCATCTAAAATCATCCATTTTCTTAACTGTAATAAGGCTAGATACTGTACATTTTAGTTGTCAGTTGCACAATAATAAAAGTAAAGTTAAGGCCGCAAAGTGTATGCCAGGCTAATACCTTGCAAATAAATAAAAAGGGAAATGACCGAAAAATTGACTATACTATTACATAAATGAAAGAATGCACATTTATATATCCTATGAATCCACAAGCTAAATTAGATCTCATAAATTTAAACATGAAACAATTACTCAACAATATCAACACTAAATGTATAGGCTATAAAGCAATGGTTCATACACCCTGTATCAGCATTCAGCAGTAGCATGACATGCATGATTATAAAACCCATAACCACTAGTCAACAAACTGAACGTGCATAGTTAGGTGTTGGCAAGAGTACTTGCTTTAGAAAAGTCAACAAAATCCAAAGTGCATGTAGTAAACATTCTGCTATCCATCTCATGAAAATCATTGAAAACTAATAAAAGTTTCCACTTGAAACAAATGTACATTTACTATCCCTAGAATCATTTTAAGATCAACTATAAGTAACCTAACTAAAATTCAAACAATCCATGAGCAGTACACTATCCAGTCTTGGTTGACCAAATACTAGCTAACTATCACCACAGAATTCAAAAATCAGTCCAATAGAGATGTAGTGGCTTACCTCATTTTATCCAAAATGATGGACATACATGCATGAAAACTATAAATACTACTAAGCACACTTATGAAAATCCAAAAATACATCATCTGAGGCTAAAGGCACTATTACACTCGTGCATAATTATTATTTCATTTTTTTAACAATGTAGTTTGTACCCATTTGCAACAGATCTTAAAACAAAGTGGTTGGGATATCAAACAGAGTATTAATGATGCAAAGTGGAGGTTATATTTACCATCTCATTTGCTATTTTCCAAGCTCTGGTAGAAGCGTCTAACGGGGAAAAAATAGCATCTCCGACAACGACGGCATACCTTCCACAAAGATAGCCAAAAGAAATGAAATCTCAAAATTATACATTCGCATATAAGAACTACAATATATAATTAACCTATATGTTGCATCATTTTACAACACCCAATTGATTGTAACAAGTCTCCGTTAACCAAATGCAATATTACAACCATTATTAAAGATTCACGAAGTGATCCCATAAAAATAAAAAGAGTCTACCTTAATTCAACTACTCCACTTACTGTCACGGATTGCCTCCATAATTAAAAGGATAACTTTCGACTTTTATACCAAGATTTCCCACAGTAAGTTCAACAGAGCACAACGAGTAAAGACACCGAAATAATGATCCGTACTACTAAATTTGCAGCCAACCATATTAATATAACCATAATTCACTAACAGTTCAAGAACATGATTGTGTACGCGATGTACTAAACAAGAGCAATTTACATTTATACTCATCTTAGATAGCTTATTAGTACGTAAGTTGGAAATCTAATGAGAATAATATATATAAATGAAGACCCGCTAATACAGATGTATTCAGCAATACAAAGAAGTCTCGCATGCAGTCTCGTATACACCCAACATTAGATCTTTCATACACAAGGGATGACATCACACGCTTAATACAATTTTCTAACAATCTTTACATTTATAGCTCTCACCAACCTATCAAGTATGGAGAAACCTTAAGCACGGAATCTGCAAATAAATCCTAAGATACAAGGATCATTTAAGGGTGGGAGACACCAACATAAAGCTCATAAAAATTACTGAATCCGAATGGTTTACATGAACATTTCAATCTATGAATTTACCAACTCAAAACAAATATAATTTAACTGAACACCCATTTGCTAGCAGGAATTACGATCATTTTTAATTCAAAAACCAAATATAAATCTTTAACTGAAATTCAACCAAAGACCCTTGAACCAAAGGAAATTAATAAAATATGGGAAAAATCACTTCTTCAATAAAATGAATTCTAGATGTGGTTTCTCCATATCCTAGAATTAAGCCAACACATTCATACCAGATATACGAGATCAAAATGCAAGGGAAGATAACAAAAACTTTTTGACAACAAAATCCCAAGCTATGCACTGACACTTGATAAACACCGAAGCGATAATAATTCACGCCATCTCAGTAATTCATCAGTGTATACCTCTGAATGCTCCCATCTCTAATATCTCAAACTGGATGTTAAGCATTAGTCTCTACTGTAGCCATTTTTCTCTTCTATTAGAATTTCACCAAACAGATCGTGGGAACTTTGATGTTAGTGAAGAGATAGGCATTCTATGGGATTTATAGGTTCTGTTTATACCTCTTCTTCCCTGTTTTCTCACTGTTTGAGAGTTTTCTTAAAGTTCTTAATCTAGATCAACTGAAATTAACATAAATCCACAGTTCCATTTTGGGTTAAGAAAACTAGAAAATAGTTTTAATATTTTATTCATGTCTACTGATAGCAGCAAGAGAAAAGTAAGGGTTGAAGAAAAACAAGACCTTTTGTGCTCGATTATGCTTTTGCTTGCCTGAGAAAATGGTCAAGAGATCTCGTCCCAAGAAGAGGAAGATGTAGACTTAAACCTTGAAACGTGTAAGAAAACAAAAGTATGGCATAAAACGTGTCAAGACATGCAAGTGCTATAATGGCACCCGTTGTTTAGACTAAACGCCCCACAAAAATAAAGGCACCTACATTTTGGGTGTGGGTTATATTTGATGCAAAAATAGTTAAGTTCTCACCCAACGGGTCGATCTAAACCCTGGAAAGTTTGGAATATTACATGTATAGTTGATAAAGTCGTACTTTTATTAAAAAGTGTTAGTTATTTAGCCATCTTACAAGCAATACAACAAGGTTCTAATTGTCTAGCTGAGTTAATCCTAACAAAACCTTATTAATCATGTATGTAAGACGAGAAAATGAGACATGACCTAATCTAGAATGCCAAGACATGAATGGGGAAACAATGGAAGGTAACATTGGTGTGGAGGCAACAACAACTTGACTCTTGGAATATGGAGGGATAATGAGTATCTTTAGGAGGTATAACCGACCCACTCTACGACTTATCCAATGAGATTCCCCGTTTTTGGTTCCTATATAACATAACCATATGGAAAGAAGAAGATATTAAAACTTTGATTACATAGTTGTCTAATAAAGATGAGATTCATAGTGATCTTGGGAAAAATAAGCACATTAGGGGCACATAATTTATTCGAATATTTAACCAATCCAATGTGACTAGTAGCTACTTCAAATCCATCAGCAATATGAATCTTAGGTTTATAATTGGATGCATGTTCTCAAAGAATTGGGAGTTAATATATGATTTGAATCTCCAGAATCGAGAAACTAACTAGTCGAGTAAATGCCTGAGGGGATTCCATGTATAGAAGTTACGGTAGATTATTACCGATTTGCAAAGTTATTTGAGCATCTCCTAAATATCAGCTAGGGTGTGGGATGCTTATGTGGATGCCAGTGGTTCACAATTGTCGGATGAGAGATGTGTTGTAGTAAACTGTGTTGGTGTACTTGTATTAAAACTTCTCATATTTCTGGATGTTGGCGATGTTCAATTGTTACTGCATGTCCAAACTCCTTACAGTAATTACATTGATATGGATACAAAGCTTGTGATACCATTGATGTTGCAAGTGATGGTTGATTACATTTTCTGGCCATATGTCCAAGCTGTTTGCAATTGTGACATTGGATTTGAGATATGTCACGGATTGTTGATGTTGGTTGATTTCTGTAGGTTGAAGTTTGGAGGTGAAGGCATATCAAATACTGTTGGAATATCGGGCTTGATTATTTTCGTGTTTCTTCAGTAGTAAGCTCAGACAATGGAACTTCTATAGATCTCTATACTTTTGCCATAATTTTGCATCAACAGTCCATTTATGTTCCCCTAGAGCTAACCGATTCCATATAACAAACATCTCAGAGTGAAAATCAGATATTTTTTGATCATATTGTTGTTTCAGAGAACGAATATCTTGTTCGAGTTTGTAGCGTTGAGCAAAATTGACCTGAATATAATTTTTTTAAAGAAAATTCCACACTTATTTGACAAGTTCAAAACTGTTAAGCTGCATTCTAATGGAAGTAATCACAGTATTCCCAATCCATGTGAGTTTTTGTGAATCACTGAAACTACCGCTAATTGTAGTTGGATATTTTTCTGTACTAGTTGTTACAAGCATTTTTTTATACCATTTACGTATTTCCACATGCCTTTACCCTTGAGAAAAATTCTTATGAGAACGGACCAATGGTTATAGTTGGTTCC
This sequence comes from Papaver bracteatum, assembly GCA_023529315.1. NCBI lineage: Eukaryota > Viridiplantae > Streptophyta > Magnoliopsida > Ranunculales > Papaveraceae > Papaver > Papaver bracteatum. The sequence goes on from JAJJWX010000614.1 coordinate 295,024, forward strand.
CTCGAACTTTACTAATGATAGGTTGGAAGTCTTCACTTGACATGATAGATGATAAATAAGAGATACATGAAAGAAATATGTATGTAGAAAAAAACATATGCAGAAAAAAGATTCAAACCTTGACAATAATAGCATTGATATGTAATATTACAAAGAGCACAACTCCTCTTTATACAAGAGATGTTAAAAAAGAAAGGTAACCAGTATATATAAGATACGTAATGTACAAGGAAACTAATATCTACAGAGATATGAAGTATACTCTTGACAAGGCAAGAGAATAAAAAATGACAACATCATATCTCTTAACAAATGTCACGTGACCTATTAAAAAAGAACACACAATTGGGTATAGGAAAAATAATTGGGGGATATGCTAATAAGACAAAATAGGAATTTAAATAGTAATTCCCAGGTACCCCTATCCATTTATTTTATGTAATTCTTAATTTACCCTCAATAACCATACTTAGTAGTTAATCATGTTTAGTTAAGTCAATAGATTAGATAACAACTCACAATTACAATTTGTTGTGGATCAAACACCCTCAAATCATGACAAATTAAACATGCTCAACATACAAGTACTCCAAATACCCAGGTATTGGTATTAATGTCATTTAGTTTGATTTTTTTATTTATTTATAGAATTCGCCATTGTTACGCCTGAAAAAAACTCAGTGCCAGCATGGTGAGAGTATGAATACCATATAAGCAGGTATCTCACCGGCATGGCATTCATACTATAACCATGTCGAGAAACAATATCCCCCAAATTTAAATGTTTCGTCGGCATTGTATATATAAAACTAACTATGCCGGTAGTTTGAAAAAAATGTACAAAAAACAGGTACTTACGAATTATACTGCCGACATAAAATTTTGTTTTTATCGAGCATGCCGACACGTATTTCAAGTTGGCCAAAAACTTAAGTTTTTCCTCTTAGATATCGGCATTGTTGTTTTCATATCGAGTAGGTCGACAAGCTTATTCCGGCATAAACTAAAAAAGAAGAAACAATACCGGTACAAATTACCAGCATGGTCTTCAAACATGTTTCCATGCTGGAATATGTACATATAAAATTCTGGAAACTACAATCATGAATATCGGCATGATGTCATTGCCGATAGGAAATGCCTTTAGGGTATTCATCATGAATATAATGCCGCTAGTAATTGAAACTGAAAATTTTTAGTTAATTTTTTTTTTTAAGATTTACCTTTGAAAGAAAACAATAACACTTTAAATAAATTGGATGTCACTTACATTCACCACGAAGCCATAGGTTTTTAATTAACTTAAAGGTAGTTTAGTATTTTTACCCCAGAAAAACACCCCTTAGCAATCCTAAGAATGAAAATATTAATTCATGTCCCCCAATAAATTTTTCTATATACCCAATTCCGCGTTCTTAAAAAAAGATTTCATAGGAGAAAGGGGTTTGGGGTCTCTTTTAAACGGAAATACTACACCTACCGTCATATATCCCGTCAGAAAACCCAATGAATCTGACGATTTTGGAAAAGCCCTCAAGCATCGGGATTTGTAATGGGTAGAAGTTAGACTTGCAATATTATTTCAGTGGAGATTTTCGTCGGGTTATCCCATCTGTAAACCTAACATTTTTCGTCTTTAAAAACAGTTTAAGTTAAAAGTTTAAGCAAACTTATCCAAGCCGGTGTTTATACTCCCAAACAAGTAAAAATTAACGTTTAATCCCATTATTCCTAGGCTTTGGACACTCTAGTCCTCCCCTCCCAAGCCCAGTACACGGTAGTCCAAAATCCCCACGCATAAACAGTTTAGTCCAAATTTTGGACGAGTTAGTCCAAATATCAGCCATCCAAAAAATACCATCATTTTACTTCTCAGCTTTACGATGTTTATTTCTTAGATCTCAGAAATTTTTGGAGAGAGATGGAGATAGAGGCGATTTAGAGTTGTTTTTCTTCTGCAGAGATTCTTTCTTCAGGTTATTGTTCTAATCCTTTCATTTTATTTTATTTGATTGATTTCCTCTTTACTTCTTATTTGATTTTCTAGATCTGAAGAAATTGTTATTTTTGAACAATTATTAACTCATGAAAATGGGCGACATGGATGATGATGATGACAATTATTATCGAACAACAACACCAATTCTATCTTCTTGAGGTCCTGATGATACTCTGGAAAATGAATAAATTCATACCTCTGTTGTAAGTATTTTTGTTTCGTATCTTAAATTTGTGTATGTACGGTGTTTGTTCATGGTTATGTTGATTGATTTGTGTATGTGCAATCTCACGTGAATTAATTATGATGACAACACCATTTTCATTAGTTTGAATGTTTATTATGAGGACAATACCATTTCTTTTTTCAGTTGATTGGTCCATATGCCTTTGTTGGTGTTAACACTGAAAACTATATTCATGAATAAAACTTAATAATAATAATTTATTTCGGTTAGAATTGTGTGGCACTGAATTTATGTCTAGGTGTATTTTGTCCGCTCCTAATATGCTTCTTACACATTCCTAAGAATGGACTATTCCCCCTAGAAACAAGTTACTAGGAGAATTTGAGCTCATAGGTATCCCCATATACCTAAAGGATTGCCCAGATTACATTCACTTCTGATCATGATTTGTAAATTGATAATTTATCATTCGTACCAAAGGTGATATTGGTGCAAATTGTTTATTATCTTGCATTTTTGTAGGTTGGTGTATTACTGATAATAATGGTGGTACTTTTTTACAGGAAAAACTATTGCATGTTGGTGTATTACTGATGTCGATGGTGATACTTTTTTAAAGGAAAAACTATTGCATGTTTGAATGATGATATTTAAGGACTAAGGGCTTGCTGCTGGAAGGGTGAGTAAGTAGTCTCGTGACTCTCATTTGAGAATGATATTGTAAAGACCCTAAAGCTCGTCAACGCTGTTAGACCAGTCAAGAGACGTCTTAGTCGATAATAACTCGATTAGTTTAACACGAACATTAATTAATATGAATTAATCTAACAACGATTTGGATACGAAGCTAGTACCGTTGGATAGAGTTTGACCCAGTGGACCATTTGACCAAGACCTTGACTTGACTTGGACGTTGACTGTTAGATGATCCTTGACCGTAAGTTCGACCGTTAGTGAATGTTAGTTGACTAGTGGAATTGACCTTAGTTTAATGGGATTGTGCTTAATATTAGTCTTCCTAGTTTGATGTTTTGGACCCTCATGGTCCGAATTGACCATTGGATTATTCCATAAGATTGTAGATATTCATAAGACTTAGCTACAGACTATAGAATCAACCTAATCAGATTAGTAAACTCTTAGTTATGTTAAAGATGGAGAATAAGATGCCATAATGGGCTCAGAACCATTAGATAGAATTGTATGATTCTTGTGTGAGCCTTTTGGCTAAACTCTTATAGTGCTTGTATGATTAACAATTAGACTTTTAACAACGATCGACTCAAAGGATGAGCCAGTTGATCATGGATCTCGAGGTAGGCGTGGCTTGTCATCAAAAAATGTGGGAATACTTTTAACTCTATTGAAACTATTGTTGTTTCTTTTACAAAAGTTTATGTTTAACAAACTCATGCATTGTCTGTCTGTGCTTCTCATGCATTAATGTTTAGTTTGTATTATGATTGTTCTGTTAATTCGTTGAATCTTTCCATGAATTGGAAAGGACTTGTAATGTATGTCATTATGAATTATTTTGGGAAATAAGAATTTCCACTTGTGGTATATAGGATACGCTCCTTCACCTTTATACCTACATGAATTCAGTTTGTATGCTTAAATTTGGTCATCGTTAAAAGGTGATATCAATAGCTATTCGGTGTGGAACAACCCGACATCAATATTATACATTGTTTGAAGAAGGAGTTTGTCCATATACATGTTTGTGTATTTCAAGTGGCTTGGTCACTTGTTGGTGTTTAGGAAAACATGAATTGTTTTCCAAATCTTGTTCATGATTTCTTTAAAGTTAAATGATATTCTTGCTGGGCACCCCTTTTAGGGATGATGTGCTCACCCTTTCCCACTTTCAGTTTCAGAGAAAGATCAGAGTTGCACAGCGAAAGCTTCGAGGGGTTGACTACGTGAATTAGTTATCTTCTACCATGTTTAGTATGTTGATTATATTTGCAAAACAAATGACTATTGTATATGTATCATCTGAGAGGAGTTCTTGTATATATATATATATTCAGAGAGGGGATAGTTTTGGGTTAAATTTTGTAGTAGATCCCTTAATTGAATGCTTAAGTTTATGATTTAGATTCTTAGTGCCTCTTTAAATAGCTAATCTCTTGGATTAGTTAACTGCTAGCTTAGGGGGCGCTACAAAGTTGGTATCAGAGCGCATTATTAGATCTTATATGGGAAAAGATAGAAATTAGCCAGTGCCAGTTAGTGAAATGGATTAGTTTAGAACTGGGTTGGGTTGTGAGATAAATCTTAATTACTAAAAGCTATCAATAATAAAAAGAATTATTTGATTGCTTGATTTGTTTGTGTGGTTATTTATTTATGTAATTAAGTAAAAAATTAGGGTACACCAATAACTATAGCGAATACGGATTTGAGAATAATTAATCTAAAAAGTATGAACACGTAAATAATTAATAATATAATTATGAACGCGTATTTGGGGGATATAAAAAATAATTGGGGGATATAGCTACAAGACAAAATAGGAGTCCCAATAGCAATTCTGGGTCACCCCTTATGTAATTATTTTTTTAATTCCTAATCTACCCCTCACTAATTAGGTTTAGTGGTTAATAATAATTAGTAAAAATCTTAAGTATTTGGGGGATAGATTAGTGTGTATTTTTATTTGTGTTTGGGTGAGAGTAGAAGGAGGGGAAAAAAATATTTGAGAGGAATTTTTTTTTTTTGAAAATGGAAGATTGTGATGAGAGAATTACTGCTAATAAGAGGTTGAAAAATTGATTTTTTTTCTTTGAATCCACCATTGTTACAGCTGAAAAAGCTTGGTGCCGGCATGGTATTCAACCAAAAACCCATGCCGGCAATTGTTGGAAATGTTCATAAAATGTTTTCCATAAATTGTTGGAAATGTTCATAAATTTTTTCAGGTTTTGATCTTCAGAATGTTGATTTTTTTCTGGTTTTGAACAGGTACCGGCATGGTGATCTAGTTTTCGAGCATGCCGGTACCTGTTCCGGCATAGTATTTTGCTTAAGTTTCTATGCCGGAACAGGATGAAAAGTATCAAGAAACCTGATTTTTTTTTTCACTTGACTACCGGCATTGATAGAAAATTCTCGAGCATGCCGGTATTATGTTCCAGCATATGGTCTTCATCAATTCCGGCATGGTATTAATCACTTCCGTTTTAAATTTTTTCTGGTATTAATCAGTCCACTGACGGTATGGTCAGTTGATATGAATACCATGCCGGTATTGTTTTCCGGCATAGCATGTTGCTTTATTTTCTATGCCGGAAAACAATACCGGCATGGTCTTCATATCAACTGACCATGCCGACAGTGGACTGATTAAAACCATAAAAAATTCAAAACGAAAGTGATGAATACCATGCCGGAATTGATGAAGACCATATGCCGGAACATAATACCGGCATGGTCTTCATCAATTCCGGCATGGTCATCATGATCTTCGTCACTTCCGAATAAAAAAAAATCGTTTCCAAAGTGAGGAGAAGAGAATTTGATATAGAGTGGGGAGAGTTTAGAATTTGAAAGGGAATGGGGAATATTTGGGTTTCAAAGCTCTACCCCTAAATAAGATTAATAAGAAGTGGAGATGGAAATGGGGGATATGATTTTGTTTTTTTATTTTTATTTTGTGGGAAGGGTATTTTAGTATTTTCATAACCAAAAATAACCCCTTAACACATACCATGGGTTGGGGGAAGTAATTCATATCCCCCAATTAGTTTTCATATCCCCAATTACGCGTTCATAATTATAGTGAGATTAGTATTATTTATAAATCTTGAAAGTCACATATATACTTATTAAGCACCTTGGTTTATATGTTAGTAATACTTTTGGGACTCAATAATAATTAGAAGAGTAGTTAAAATAATAGTTCGACCAGTAATGTTAATCATATTAAATGATAATAAGATTACAAGTAATCATAATAAAAGTAATTTTAACATTTATCAAATAATATTGTATTGAACTTTACCTAATCAATATATTATTAGCAAACATATAACGTAAAAAGTAATAATTAGGATCAAGTAACTATGCAAAATTATTAATAATTTTCTACGGTTGGATTTTTTTTTAAATTAAATAGAATTAGAAATATTTTTTTGTGCACTGAAATCAGATAGATAATATAGGATTTATTAAATTAGACCTAAGAAATTGCCGATATATTGCTAAATTAAAATGACTAAATTTCTTTGTAATCTTATACCCGAATTATCTTTAGTCTAACAAATAATCCAGTAAATTTATAAAATGAAATGAGTATACATGAAGTGGTAATAATAATATTCGGATGATTAGAGTAATAATAGAATTAAAAGAAAATAAATTTGTACATTTATAAGATACATTGAAAACAATAATAGCAATATGTAGATAATAGATATGACATCAAATTATTCTTAAATAGTACATGAATTAAAAAGTTATTTAGTTATGATAATATAGTTTCATTTGGAATTAAAATTCGATTTTATTATAATAAATAAATAATAATGATGACAAATAAAAATAAAATAAATTTTGATGATTAAATTCCTTAAAGTGATGTAATTATTTATATAATTTATGAAGTAAAATTTTAAGCTAAATCAGTTACAATAGAATTTAGAGATTAATTAGTCTTATTAAGTTAGCATTTAATTAATCCAGCACTGGGGAATAGTGAAGGTTGTGTTTTCTCTGCTCGTAGGAAGGCATTGTTGGGCTTGGCCAACCTTGACATGGCAACTACATTCAGAGATGACCGATCATAGAAATATACGGTAAACTAATTTAGAAAACCAATAGATATAATTTCACTTAGAAAGATTCGTAGGATTCTTCCTTGAAGTTAGATACAGATATGTTATAAAATATAAATTAGTGTAAGAAACTTAGACTTCCCTATTTGGTAGAAATTAAATCAGCATAGTTGAACCTAGAGCCACAAATTTTAGTTGTATAAAGCCATTTGGGTTTGGGCTTTGTTTTATATTCTTTGCGCTTAGACAAGAGATAAGATTTTTATAAGTTGGGGAGTTTTGAAGACTAAAAGGATGGTTCAATTTTCGAGGAAGAAAATGATATAAGGTAGGGAGAATGTAAAGACCCTAAAGCTCGTCAATGCTGTTAGACAAGTCAAGAGATGTCTTAGTCGATAATAACTTGATTAGTTTAACACGAACGTTAATTAATATGAATTAATCTAACAACTATTTGGATACGAAGCTAGTACCACTGGATAGAGCTCGAAAAGTTACGCGGAATGGACTACACGAACGTGTCGTTCGGATACTGGACGAAGAAGAAATCATCAAATTAGCATAAAGGGCAAATTAGTCTTTTTTCCATTGGACCGACTCAGGCTTTCCTTATCACAGAGGGTGTGTATTTAGTATTCCCCATTGGTTTTATCACGACCAAATCGAAGAGAGATTCTCATTTTTCTCTTTTCCTTTCACTTTCTTCTTTTTTCCTTTTCTATTCACTATTTCTTCTGTTCTTCTTCATCTCGAGTTTCTCTGAGAATTTGAGTAAGAATTGGTTTATGAAATCATATGTTCATGCTAATAAATGCTGTAGAAGATAGTATGATTGTTGGTTTTGATATATAACAGTTAGGGTTGAATCTGAGAAGATCGATTTAGGGTTTCGTCGGGTTTTGATGTTCTTATGGAATTGATAGGTTTAACGGATTGATGATAGATGAAGATTAAGAGGTTTATGGTTTAATCAATAGGTACAGATGTTTTGTGAAGAATTAAAAAATTAGGGTTTGTGTAATTCACTGAAAATATGATTGGAGGTGATTATGAAAAAATTAGAGGATGGGTGTTGAAGAACGTGAGGTAAGGAAGATTGTTATGGTTTTAATTTGGAGTTTTGATTAAAGGAAAGAAGATTGATTCAGAAATTTGAATTAGGGTTTGTCCTGTTCTTCCCTAAATCGTGAAATTAATGTTAGAGAATGAATTCGAGATATAGGTGAATTGTTGGGTTAATTGAGATATGGATATGCAAGTGGTGGTTTGGGAACTGATGTTTATGATGTGAATGTTTGGGTGTTGGATGGACTGAGCTGGTGGGGTGTTGATGTGTGATATGAGTATTGAATCAAGTTAAAGAAAGAAGAAGAGTCAATTGCTTAAATGGAACAGTTTGAGGTAATTACTTCCTGAGATAATCTAACTCAATTATTCAATTCTTATTGTATGAGGTTATGTGTTTGATAATTGGATTTAGGCTTGAGATAGGTGTGGTTGTGGAATTGGAGTTTGGTTGCAGTTTAATTTATAATTGAGTTACAAGATATGAGTATGTGTTCGCATGAAATGAAAATGGAGGTTGTTTTTGAACTAAGTTGCAGTTTTGGGTTGATCTGTAACTGGGGGTGTTGGACTAAACTGAATTAAAGTGTTGCATAGGGAGATGATATTGTTGAGGAGGACATGAAGCTGCATATGAGAAGATAGTTATTCTGAACTACTTAAGCTAGGTTATGAAGGTGTGAATGAGACCCTCAAATGATGTCTACTAGAATTACTGTTGATGTCATGTTTTCAAGGGGGTGAATGTAAGAGATTGAATATGAAGAGATTGTAAATCATGGAAACAATTTGTAGAGATGTAATCGAGGTGGTAGTGAAAGTGTTTGTGATGTTGAGAGGTGTTGGTAAATCTTAAGAAGAATTGTTGAGTTGAAATCAGTTGAAGTAGTTTGTGGTTTGTGTAAAACTCGTGGAGTTGGTTTGTGCAGTTAAGATGTACAAGCTGAGTTGTAGTTGAGTGATGATTATAGAGTTGCAGTTAGTAGTTGCAGTGAAAGCTTAAAGCTGCAATTGCACGTAACAAATGTTTGTAATTGTAATTGAGTTTTAAAGTTTACTTATGAATTATTATTGAATGATTAAGAAGATATTGTAGTTTAACATATAGTAGGATTTGAAACTATGACAGGGAAGTTGGTTTTTCAGTTTGAGCTTAGCTTAGTTGAGTCTTGTGATACACCTTTATTGTGCAGTTTGGTAAGTGTCTAAAACACCTTTATATTTATCTATTGTTTATGCTTTCTCTACTAAGTTTTCTTGTAAAATATGTATCTTATATTTGTTTTTGAGTATTTAGGTACTTTGGAGTCATTTGGAACAAAAGAAGAAGAAACATCGCAAAAGCCTCATCTCATATGCAACTGCTTTTGGAGCGGATTATTTCTCATTATTTTCTTTTATTTCTTCATCTCTGTCTGAAAAGTATGTCGGCTTTAGTGATGCGAATTTTGTCTGAAAAGCATGACAACTTTAGTGATGAAGGGAGATTGAAGGGAAGAAGTGAATCTGAGAAGTAAGAGACGAATATTGTTGGTGGTAGAATTCGAAAAGGGAGCAAAAGAAGGAGAGCGTTCATTTGGAGCATAAAGGTCAAAGCGGTCAATTCGCATGCGAGCGATGTTTGGAACCAGCTAAGGTTGTGCAGCGAAGGAGCGAAAGAATGAATTGTCAGTTTTCCATAACTGACAGGCCAAATTGTTTGAGGTTGGCCCTTATCTGGCTCACCAGGGTGGCTGTATCCACTATTCTCATAACCTAGCCCTAAAATCAAGAGATATGCATTTTCTCTTATCATTGAACTCTACCTAAAATTCAGAGAGAATGGCTGCTGTTGGTGGTGATAATAAAATCAGAAGATTCAGAGAATTCAAGGTTGTTTGAGATCGAGAATCTGATGATGTTTATAGGTTTATGGTTAATTTAAGGTTTTGATGTGAATTGAAAGATTGAATTGAAGGTGGGCTTGTGATGTTGGTTCTAAAATCCAGAGATCAAAGGGATTTTGAAGGTTCAGATCGAGAATGTGATATTACTAAGATGGGTTTTGTGATTTGAAGAATCTGTGAAGAACTGAGATGTGAAGCTGTTTCTACTGTTGATTGTGTGGATTTAATCGAATCGGAGATGGGTTGCTGTTGGTGGATGAGTTGAGAGGTTCAGATGGACAGAAACTAAGGAGAATGGGTCAAGTTTTGGGCTAAATTTCAGCTGAAATTTGATGCTTCTTTGATCATGTGTGTGTGGTTGTTTACAGGGTTCAAGAGGAGTATATACTGGAGTGAAATAAGCAGTTGCTGGTGTAGAATATGGCGATGATTTAGTTGGATACACATTTCTAAGGGTGCTTGTTCAGCTGCTTGAATGAATTGTTTTTACAGCAAGAGCAGCTGCAGTTGTAGGTGGTGACTGAGATGAAAGGAGCTGATCTGGTTCGCAGCTAAGATTACAAGGAAGTATGAACTGAGTTGCATAATGGATTCATGGGTTTTGGTAGTGATGGTTGCGTGCGAGACTGCTGGTGATGGTTGAACTATGGACTGGTGCAAAGGAGAATAAAGCTTGTGATGTTCAGTGAACTGGTTTGGAGTTGGTTGTGTCAGCTAATGGTGGTGAACCTGACATGGAAATGATGGTGGTACTTTACAAGACATGGTGCACTTGTAATGGTTGATTGAATTACAGTTGAGAGTATGGAGCTGTAATGTTACTGTTAAGCTTGAGGTTGCAGTTACATGGGTTGATTGCTGGTTCTGGTGGGGCTGTTAAGCAACTGTACAAACTAGATGAATGTTTAAAGATGAAGCACACAACTGGAGCTTATGGGATCACATATTATGGTTGTGAGAGGTTACTGAAAAGATGTTGTTGAACATGTGGAGTTGAAGGTGGAGATACAGAGAATTACAAGGTAGTGGAGTTGTTGATTTCCAATTGAAGGAAGAGCAAGTTCTGGTGCTTGCAGGGTGGTGCAGTTGAGATGGCAGTGCTATTTGTTGGCTCAGGAATGAAGTTGGTGTACTAACTGAGGCATACAAGAAGCAATTGCAGCTGGAATTACAGGAAATGGAGGATTCAATGGAAGAAACAATCCAGTTCAGGATTATGTGTTGCCATGGTTCAACAGTTGGATGGCTCAAGTGTGTTTGCTTTGAGTTCAAGGATGCAGAGATTGCAGGGACTTAGGAGTTGATAGTGGTGTTGTTCTGGTGGTTTTGGTAATTTCCATGAGACTGAAATGCTACTGTTGTTCAATGAGTTGTAGGGAATGCTGGAGCAAAGAAGCTGGTGGTAATGCGCAGCCATCATGGCTGGATGTGAGCAAGTGAACCTGCAATGATGGTGCAACACAACATAAGGCATATGCAAGATTGCAATGGCCTGGCCTGGGCTGATTCGGTCTTAACTCGTTTTAACCCAACAGTGACTCAATTGACTCTGAGTAGGATCATTGACATGTGTGACTATTCAGGTGACCGACGATAACTTTCCGAAACCCCAGATTCCGGCCAAAACCCCAGTTTTTCGACGAGCGATTTTGGGACAGATTTTCTACACGGGTTTCTCACTGGTGGGCTTGGTGGATATTTTGTTATTGGACTTTGAAGACTTGGACCTAATTTTGGAGAAAAAGCTACAAAAAGAAGAGTTTTCTATAACTTTGGTTATCACGTACATCTTTCTACTGGAGTTTTGGAGGAGAGCATCGACTAGGGTTTGCTTTCGTTTATTTTTCATTTTCTTCATTTCATTTTTGTTATTGATTATGAATATGAATATGAATGATGAATCCAAAAACTATGAGTAGCTAAACATTTATTATTGGTTATGGGATATAAAGTGGATTTCACAAATAAGATTTGATTCAATGTATTTGTTTTGTCTCAATAATTTAGTGTTTATGATTCATGGTTCATATTGTTTATGATTTGATTGTTTGTTTGGTTGAGTCTGGAATCAATCCGATTGCATTCATATCTAGAGCTATATTAGGGTTTTCAATACGAAAACCTTGTTTATCCCTGATTTTAAGTAGCATAAATGTGGGTAGTGCTTGTAGTGATATATCCTACTAGTCACATATGAATCATAACTTGGGTTAAATCGATTTAGTGCTTTTACACATTTTGATTGCCTTGATTAGTCTTATTCCAGAGAACTTATTGCTTTTAGGGAGTTAAATCTAATTGTGCTTTTACACTTTAGGTTGCTTTCTAGGAAGAAGTCACATATGCATCTTTTAATGTGGTTGTGATGAAATCAGGGAATTACCGGGATACTCTTGCGATCAAGGTATCCTAAGACTTTTAGTAAATGAGAGATTAAAATTTCAATTCTAGTCATTGTTGAGAATTCAAGTTTGAGAATGAAATTATCCCGTGACCAATACTTTCTCCTTATTGATTACTTTTATTTTTACTTTGCTTTCAATTTATTTCTATTGCTTTGAAATATCAAAACCCCCCCCTTTGGTTACTAAGAATCTGAAAATTTGTATAACAACAATAGCCTCTCAGTGGATACGAACTCTTTCTTATCACATACTACATTTATTTTAGTGAAGTAAGAAAGTGAAATTATTTTTGCTCGGTTGACAACCGACCAAATTTTGGCGCCGTTGCCGGGGAGGCAAACAGCTTGTTATTAAGTTTTTTAGTTTCTTTTTACAATTTTTGCTTTTATCTTTGCTTTTTGTTTCTTGTCTTGGTTCTTACTTGTTTGCGAGAATTGTTTTCAGGTACCTAATCCCTGGATTCTAAGGATTGGAACTATCCAAGGTGCGAGATTGCTACTCGAAGAGGCACAATACTCCAACCAAGTCAAGACATACCGGAAGAGCAAGAGTAAGAAGTGGAAGAAGAGTTACAACTATAAGGAGAACAAGAGGTTCCATTTGTAGAAGAACCACTAGTTGAATAAGAATAAGCAATGGGTGACGCAAATCGTACACTCAAGGATTTGGCTTCTCATAGGCTTGATGCACAACAATGGTGTATCCAAACAAATTCAACTTTCGAGATCAAGCCGGGGTTGCTTAGAGAGTTACCAAAGTTTCATGGTATGGCGAATGAAGACCCAAACAAGCATCTTATGGAGTTCCATACTATTGTTAAGGCAATGCTTCCAGCAGAAACTGAAGCCGATGGTGCAATGTTGAAAGTTTTTCCATTTTCTATGGTGGACAGCGCTAAGGATTGGTTGTATTGTTTGCCATCCGGTAGTGTCACTACATGGAACGGATTGAAGAAACTCTTTCTAGAGAGGTATTTTCCTGCGTCAAAGGCTACTCAAATTCGCAAAGAGATTTGTGGAATAAAGCAACATGCGGGAGAATCTTTGTATGAATGTTGGGAGCGATACAAGAGATTGGTGGCAAGCTGTCCTCACCATCAATTCAGCGACACTATGATAATCCAATACTTCTACGAAGGTTTTCAATCAAGTGATAGATATCTTCTTGATGCAGCGGGTGGTGGTGCACTAGTGAACAAGACGGTGGCCCAAGCTGCCGAGTTGATTGAAAGCATGGATGTAAACTCGCAACAATTCTACACAAGAGGTGAACCAATGGTTAGGGGAGTGCATGAAGTTAGCGATTCATCATCATCTCACCGTGATAAAAGGATGACAATATGGAGCACATGATGCAAAAGATGGCTGCGGTTATATTAACTTCGTATGGTGAAGAGTTGGTGCAAGCTAATGCGGTTTTTCCAAACCCAAAAATACGGTATGATCCCTATTCCAACACCTACAATCCGGGATGGAGAGATCATCCAAATTTCAGCTATGCCAACAAGCAAGGTTCGGTTCAACAACCTACTTTCAACCGTCCGAGTGGATTTCAACCGCAACAACAACAATTTCAACCACAACAACAACAATTTTAACAACAACAACAACAATTTCAGCAACCACAACAACCGGATCAAAACCAAGGTTCCGATATCGATGCAAAGTTACAAACAATGATGCAAGGTATTTCTACCATGTTCAAAGAAAGTCAACAAGAAACTACGAGTGATATCAAGGAGTTGCAGACTCAAGTGGGCTCCATGGCGATTGATATCAACAAATTGAAGGCACAAAATAGTGGAAGACTCCCTTCTCAACCCATTAACCCAAAAGAGGGTGTCAATGTTATTACGTTAAGAAGTGGTACACAACTTGATCAACCCAAAGTTTCTGATTTGGGTGAAGAGGAAGCTCCAAAGGAGCCGGTTTTGGAGGAAAAGAGGGATGAAATTCCCCAAACACCTAAGGTACCTATTCCTAACTCTAAAACTCCGGTTTCTACTTATGTTCCTCCTATACCTTTTCCTCGCAGATTTGCAAGTTCTAAGAAGGCGGAATTAGAAAAGGAGATTTTAGATGTTCTTAAGAAGATTTATGTGAACATACCACTCATTGATGCTATAAAGCAAGTTCCCAAGTATGCAAAAGTGTTGAAGGACTTGTGTACCAACAAGAAAAGGCTTAAAGGCAATGAAGTTCTAAGTGTGGTGGAGAATACTTCTGCAATCTTACAACACAAAATCCCACTGAAATGCAAGGATCCCGGTAGCTTTGACATCCCCGTCACAATTGGTAGCACCACTTTTAACAAAGCAATGTTAGACTTAGGAGCATCCGTTAATGTTATGCCGGCATCCATGTATAATTCACTTAATCTAGGTCCTTTGAAAAAGGCTGTAATTGTGTTGCAATTAGCCGATCGTTCTAATATCTACCCAATGGGTATTGTTGAGGATGTTCTTGTGCAGGTTAATCAACTTGTATTTCCAGCTGACTTTTGTGTGTTAGAGATGGATGAAGGTTCACCAGACTCATCTCTTCCATTGCTACTTGGGCGTCCCTTCATGAAAACGGCTAAAACCATTATTGATGTGGACAAGGGAACGTTGACTATGGAGTTTGACGGGGAAGTAATACGTTTCAACATTTTCGAAACGATGAGATATCCTAGTGATGTCCACTCTTGTTTCTCCGTTGATGTTATGGATGCATTGGCGCAAAAAGTGTTTGAATTGAATGGTGATGATGCTTTGGAAACTGTTTTAACTACATCCATGGATGATGGTGTAGAGTGTGGTAACGAAGTCAAGGAATCCCTTGGTGATCTTAAGTCACTACAAGGATGTACGGAAACTCATAATATCTCTTTTATTTCTTTACCATGCAGTGATGAAAAGCTTTTACCTTCTATTGTTAAATCTCCAAAGTTGGAATTGAAACCTCTTCCAAGTCACTTAAAGTACTTGTACTTGGGTGACAATGAAAAGTTACCTGTGATTGTTTCTAACGAGCTTAGTGAATTACAAGAGCAAAAACTTCTAAGGGTCCTTAGGAAGCACAAGACGGCCATAGGATGGAAAATCGCTGATATCAAGGGTATAAGCCCTGCCGTTTGTATGCATAAGATTCGTTTGGAGGACGATGCAAAGCCTACAAGGGAAGCGCAACGTCGTTTGAACCCTCCCATGATGGAAGTTGTGAAAAAGGGGATACTCAAGCTTTTGGAAGTGGGTGTCATCTACCCCATATCCGATAGAAAGTGGGTGAGCCCGGTACAAGTTGTACCAAAGAAATCAGGTGTAACGGTGGTAGAGAATGATGAGAACAAACTTGTCCCAACTCGTGTGCAAACCGGTTGGAGGGTTTGTATATATTATAGAAAATTGAATGCCACCACTAGGAAGGATCATTTTCCATTGCCTTTTATTGATCAAATGCTTGAACGTTTAGCTGGACATGCTTATTATTGCTTCCTTGATGGTTATTCAGGTTATAATCAAATTGTGATAGCGTCGGAGGACCAAGAGAAAACCACTTTCACTTGTCCTTTCGGTACTTTTGCGTATAGAAGGATGCCTTTTGGCTTGTGCAATGCTCCATCTACCTTTCAAAGGTGTATGGTAAGTATCTTTTCCGAGTATGTTGAAAACATCATTGAAGTGTTTATGGATGACTTTAGTATCTTTGGTGATTCATTTGACCTTTATTTGAACAACTTGTCATTAATCCTTGAACGATGTGTTGAAACAAACCTTGTTCTTAATTGGGAGAAGTGCCATTTCATGGTAACTCATGGCATAGTTTTAGGCCATATAATATCTTTTAAGGGCTTGGAAGTTTATAAATCTAAGATAGACCTTATTCGTGCTCTATCCCCTCCCACTACGGTGAGGGAGATACGCTCTTTTCTTGGATATGCAGGTTTCAATCGTAGATTTATCAAGAATTTTTACAATATAGCATCACCACTTTGCAACTTATTGTAAAAAGATGTGGTTTTTAACTTTGATGAAAAGTGTATGGTGGCATTCAATCGTTTGAAAGAACTTTTGATTTCAGCCCCTATCATTAAACCACCGGATTGGAGCAAGCCTTTTGAGCTAATGTGTGATGCAAGTGACTATGCGGTTGGTGCGGTGCTTGGGCAACGTGTGGGGAAGATACCTCATGCTATTTATTATGCTTCTAGAACGTTAAATAAAGCCCAACAAAACTACACAACCACTGAAAAAGAGTTTTTAGCTATTGTATTTGCATTGGAGAAATTTTGCTCTTATCTAATTGGTACAAAAGTTGTTGTTTTTTTCTGACCATGCAGCTCTTAGGTACTTGCTAATGAAGAAAGAAGCGAAACCGAGGCTCATACGATGGATTCTACTCTTGCAAGAGTTTGATATTGAAATCAAAGACAAGAAAGAAATTGAGAACACCGTTGCGGATCACTTGAGCCATCTTGCTGTAGACAAGGAAGCTATCCCATTGCATGAAAGTTTTCCGGATGATAAACTATTCTCAATTGCCTTTGGAGAACCATGGTATGCAGATATTGTGAATTACTTGGTAACTAAACAAATCCCAAAGAACTTGTCTCGTGCTGAGAGGGACAAACTTAAAAGGTTAGGAAACCAATATATATGGGATGATCCATACTTATGGAAACATGGAAACGACCAAGTAATAAGAAGGTGCGTTCCAGAATCTGAGTTTAATTCTATCTTGTCATTTTGTCACTCCTATGCTTGCGGAGGACATTTTTGAAGTAAAAGAACCGCTCACAAGGTACTTGAAAGCGGTTTCTATTGGCCAACCTTGTTTAAGGATACATACACATTTTGTACAACTTGTGATAGGTGCCAAATAACAGGCAATCTAGGTGCCCGAAATCAAATGCCACAAACTTTTATTCAATTTATTGAAGTTTTTGATGTATGGGGTATTGATTTTATGGGTCCTTTTGTCAACTCTCATGGGAATTATTACATCTTACTTGCTGTTGATTATGTATCTAAATGGGTGGAAGCTAAGGCCACCCCAACTAATGATTCCAAGGTTGTTTCAGATTTCGTGCAAGCTAACAATTTTGCAAGGTTTGGAATTCCAAGAGCCATAATTAGCGATGGGGGTTCTCACTTTAAAAACAGAATTTTGAAAAGCTTGTTGAAGAAGTACAATGTGTTGCACAAGATTGCAACACCTTATCATCCTCAAAAAAATGGACAAGCCGAGATTTCCAACCGGGAGGTGAAATCCATTCTAGAAAAGACGGTGAATCCAACAAGGAAAGATTGGAGCATGTGACTAAATGATGCTTTGTGGGCACATAGAAACACATACAAGACACCTATTGGGATGTTTCCCTTTAGGCTTGTGTATGGTAAACCTTGTCACCTACCCGTGGAGATTGAGCATAAGGCGTTTTGGGCGATTAAGCAATGCAATATGGAGATGGATGGGGCTAGAAAGAAAAGAAAGTTACAACTCCAAGAGATAGAAGAGCTTCGCAATGATTCATTTGAAATCTCTCGCATTTATAAGGAGAAAACGAAGGCCTTTCATGATACTATGATTTCTAGAAAACAATTTTGTGTTGGGTAGAAAGTGGTTTTGTTTAATTCTCACTTGGATTTATTTCCGGGAAAATTAAGGTCACGTTGGATCAGACCTTTCATTGTTACTAATGTGTTTTCTCATGGTGCAGTAGAAATTCTTAGCATAGATACAGGCAAGGAACTTAAAGTTAATGGGCACCGATTGAAACCATATTATGAGAATTTCACTTCCGAAGTGGTGGAAGGAGCCAATTTTGTGGATGCACTCCCTATGGAGGAGTCATAGAAAGCAAGGAGCAAGTCAAGCTGGCGACTTTAAACCAAGCGCTAAGTGGGAGGCAACCCACCGGTTTTGTATCTTTACCTTTATCTTTTTATTCTTTAAGCATTTTATCTTTATTTTCTTGTTTTTGCATATCATTTGCGGAATTTCCCACCTTGAGCTTTATTTTGAATGACTCAATTTTACATTGAGGACAATGTAAAGTTTAAGTGTGGGGGAGCATTTATATGTTTGTATAGTTTGTTTTATGCCTTTAAAAAAAAAATCAGAAAAATAGAAAAACCAAGAAAAAACTTGTGCTTTTTGAACTCCGAAATCTAGAAACTTGTGCCTTTAGGATGACACCATTAGTGGATGGAACCATTTTGATTGCAGGAGTTAAGGAACCAATTAACTAAAAGGGACGAATATAGCTCAGAAATCACAAATAATATGATAGTTGTTACCATATCTCGGAATATCACCATATCACATTCTATTTTTATTTTTCCATATTTATCTATTGTTCTCTAAGTGCTTTGGTGGGCCACTAAACATCGACTTGTTATTACTGCTAGGATGAAATAGAGTGATTGAGTTGCTAAAAAAAAGAAGAGATCGACCAATTAGACCAACCGGAATAAAAAAGACACTTGGATAGCAGTATGTGTGAAACGTTGTCCCTATCTCTATCGCCTAAACAAGCGTGGAATACAGGATCCAAGGCAACTATCACATACTTGCTGACAAAGAAGCATGCGCTTGGATCCAAAAGATCTAATCATGTTGTCGGGGAAAAAAAAAGTGACAAAAAAAAAGTGACAAAAAAAAATAATAAAAAATATATATATTTGTTGAATAAAGTCACTCCTGGTTCCCTTGTATATGACAGTGGAGTTGATGTAGAAATAAGATTGTTGACCACTGGTTCCCTTGTATATTTCGGTGTGTTGACACTAGAATTCAGACCAGTAGCTCAATCCAATAGGATGTATAGGTTCATCTTGGCGGTGACCTTCAGATAGATATGGGAAACATCGATCACTTGTCAACATTCGCCAACATCTACATATATATCCATCTTCTTAATATTTTCATTGTGATTGTGGTTTGTTAGTTTCCGAGTATTGTGGTTTGTTCGACTATCTAATTAAAGCTTTATTTTCTTATATATGAATTGAATTTGCTCAAGGTATCTCCTCCTGTAGTCATTTTGGATTCGTTCATTGATTTGTCACAAATAGACGAAGTTGGAAATATAGGTTTTGTAGGCAGACCTCTTGTAAACCTTCATGAGACTAAAACTCGTCCACTAGGGACACCTAGGGGTTCAAAGGCTTGTTATTTATGCTAAAAGTAACCGTAGCCTCGACGAGACGGAGTTGTATGTATGTTTCATAATTATTTTTGTTTGATTTGCTCGAGGACTAGCAAAGTCTAAGTGTGGGGGAATTTGATAGGTGTCTAAAACACCTTGATATTTATCTATTGTTTATGCTTTCTCTGCTAAGTTTTCTTGTAAAATATGTATCTTATGTTTGTTTTTGAGTATTTAGGTACTTTGGAGTCATTTGTAACAAAAGAAGAAGAAACAGCGCAAAAGCCTCATCTCATATGCAACTGCTTTTGGAGCGGATTATTTCTCATTATTTTCTTTTATTTCTTCATCTTTGTCTGAAAAGTATGTCGACTTTAGTGATGCGAATTTTGTCTGAAAAGCATGACAACTTTAGTGATGAAGGGACATTGAAGGGAAGAAGTGAATCTGAAAAGTAAGAGACGAATATTGTTGGTGGAAGAATTCGAAAATGGAGCAAAAGAATGAGAGCGTTCATTTGGAGCATAAAGGGCAAAGCGGTCAATTCGCAAGTGAGCGATGTTTGGAACCACCTAAGGTTGTGCAGCGAAGGAGCGAAAGAATGAATTGTCAGTTTTCCATAACTGACAGGCCAAATTATTTGAGGTTGGCCCTTATCTGGCTCACCAGGGTGGCTGTATCCACTATTCTCATAACCTAACCCTAAAATCAAGAGATATGTATTTTCTCTTATCATTGAACTCTACCTAAAATTCAGAGAGAATGGCCGCTGTTGGTGGTGATAATAAAATCAGAAGATTCAGAGAATTCAAGGATGTTTGAGATCGATAATCTGATGATGTTTATGGGTTTATGGTTAATTTAAGGTTTTGATGTGAATTGAAATATTGAATTGAAGGTGGGATTGTGATGTTGGTTCTAAAATCCAGAGATCAAAGGGATTTTGAAGGTTCAGATCGAGAATGTGATATTACTAAGATGGGTTTGTGTGATTTGAAGAATCTTTGAAGAACTGAGATGTGAAGCTGTTTCTACTGTTGATTGTGTGGCTTTAATCGAATCGGAGATGGGTTGCTGTTGGTGGATGAGTTGAGAGGTTCAGATGGACAGAAACTAAGGAGAATGGGTCAAGTTTTGGGCTAAATTTCAGCTGAAATTTGATGCTTCTTTGATCATGTGTGTGTGGTTGTTTACAGGGTTCAAGAGGAGTATATACTGGAGTGAATAAGCAATTGCTGGTGTAGAATATGGAGATGATTTATTTGGATACACATTTCTAAGGGTGCTTGTTCAGTTGCTTGAATGAATTGTTTTTACAGCAAGAGCAGCTGCAGTTGTAGGTGGTGACTGAGATGAAAGGAGTTGATCTGGTTCGCAGCTAAGATTACAAGGAAGTATGAACTGAGTTGCAGAATGGATTCATGGGTTTTGGTAGTGATGGTTGCGTGCGAGACTGCTGGTGATGGTTGAACTATGGACTGGTGCAAAGGAGAATAAAGCTTGTGATGTTCAGTGAACTGGTTTGGAGTTGGTTGTGTCAGCTAATGGTGGTGAACCTGACATGGAAATGATGGTGGTAGTTTACAAGACATGGTTCACTTGTAATGGTTGATTGAATTACAGTTGAGAGTATGGAGCTGTAATGTTACTGTTAAGCTTGAGGTTGCAGTTACATGGGTTGATTGCTGGTTCTGGTGGGGCTGTTAAGCAACTGTACAAACTAGATGAATGTTTAAAGATGAAGCACACAACTGGAGATTATGGGATCACAGATTATGGTTGTGAGAGGTTACTGAAAAGATGTTGTTGAACATGTGGAGTTTAAGGTGGAGATACAAAGAATTACAAGGTAGTGGAGTTGTTGATTGCCAATTGAAGGAAGAGGAAGTTCTGGTGATTGCAGGGTGGTGCAGTTGAGATGGCAGTGCTATGTGTTGGATCAGTAATGAAGTTGGTGTACTAACTGAGGCATACAAGAAGCAATTGCAGCTGGAATTACAGGAAATGGAGGATTCAATGGAAGAAACAATCCAGTTCAGGATTGTGTGTTTCCATGGTTCAGCAGTTGGATGGCTCAAGTGTGTTTGCTTTGAGTTCAAGGATGCAGAGAATCCAGGGACTTAGGAGTTGATAGTGGTGATGTTCTGGTGGTTTTGGTGTTTTCCATGAGACTGAAATGCTATTGTTGTTCAATGAGTTGCAGGGAATGCTGGAGCAAAAAAGCTGGTGGTAATGCACAGCCATCATGGCTGGCTGTGAGCAAGTGAATCTGCAATGATGGTGTAGCACAACATAAGGCATATGCAAGATTGCAATGTCCTGGCCTGATTCGGTCTTAACTCGTTTTGACCCAGCAGTGACTCAGTTGACTCTGAGTTGGATCATTGACCTGTGTGACTTTTTAGGTGACCGACGACAACTTTTCGGTGCCGGATGCCGGCCATATTCCCCCCAAAACCCCAGTTTTCCGACGAGCGATTTTGGGACAAATTTTCTACACGGGTTTCTTAATTGTGGGCTTGGTGTATATTTTGTTATTGGACTTTGAAGACTTGGACCTAATTTTGGAGAAAAAGCTACAAAAAGAAGAGTTTTCTACAACTTTGGTTATCACGTACATCTTTCTACTGGAGTTTTGGAGGAAAGCATCGACTAGGGTTTGCTTTCGTTTATTTTTCATCTTCTTCATTTCATTTTTATTATTGATTATAAATATGAATATGAATATGATGAATCCAAAAACTATGAGTAGCTAAACATTTATTATTGGTTATGGGATATAAAGTGGATTTCACAAATAAGATTTGATTCAATGTATTAGTTTTGTCTCAATAATTTATTGTTTATGATTCATGGTTCATATTGTTTATGATTTGATTGTTTGTTTGGTTGAGTCCAGAATCAATCCGATTGCATTCATATCTAGAGCTATATTAGGGTTTTCAATACGAAAACGTTATTTATCCCTGATTTTAAGTAGCATAAATGTGGGTAGTGCTTGTAGTGATATATCCTACTAGTCACATATGAATCATAACTTGGGTTAAATCGATTTAGTGCTTTTACACATTTTGATTGCCTTGATTAGTCTTACTCCAGAGAATTTATTGCTTTTAGGGAGTTAAATCTAATTGTGCTTTTACACTTTAGGTTGCTTTCTAGGAAGAAGTCACATATGCATCTTTTAATGTGGTTGTGATGAAATCATGGAATTAGCTGGATACTCTTGCGATCAAGGTATCCTAGGACTTTTAGTAAATGAGAGATTAAAATTTCAATTCTAGTCTTTGTTGAGAATTCAGGTTTGTGAATGAAACTATCTCGTGACCAATACTTTCTCCTTATTGATTACTTTTATTTTTACTTTGCTTTCAATTTATTTCTATTGCTTTGAAATATCAAAACCCCCCCCTTTGGTTACTAAGAATCTGAAAATTTGTATAACAACAATAGCCTCTCTGTGGATACGAACTCTTTCTTATCACATACTACATTTATTTTAGTGAAGTAAGAAAGTGAAATTATTTTTTCTCGGCTGACAACCGACCACAGTTCACCTTCTGGCCTGTGCAAGGGCCTTGGTTTGTATAACTTGAATCAGTCTTATGGACTGAGTTGACTCACCGATTTCCCTGATTTGACTCAGTGGACCATTTGACCAGGACATTGACTTGACTTGGATGTTGACTGTTAGTTGACCCTTGACCGTTAGTTCGCCCGTTAGTGACTGTTAGTTGACTAGTGGAATGGGCTTTTGCTTAAGATTAGTCTTCCTAGTTTGATGTTTTGGATCCTTATGGTCCGAATTGACCATTGGCTTATTCCACAAGGTTGTAGATATTCATAAGACTTAGCTACGGACTATAAAATCAACCTAATCTCATTAGTAAACTCTTTGTTATGTTAAAGATAGAGAATAAGATGCCATAATGAGCTTAGAACCATTATATAGAATTGTATGATTCTTGTGTGAGCCTTTTGTCTAAACTCTTAGAGTGCTTGTATGATTAACAATTAGACTTTTAACAACGATCGACTCAAAGGATGAACCAGTGGATCGTGGATCTCGAGGTAGGCGTGGCTTGTCATCAAAAGAGGTGGGAATACTTTTAACTCTTTTGAAACTATTGTTGTTTATTATACAAAATTTTATGTTTAACAAACTCATGCATTGTCTATCTGTGCTTCTCATGCATTGTTTAGTTTGTATTATGTTTGTTCTGTTAATTCTTTGAATCTTTCCATGAATTGTTTTGGGAAATAAGAATTTCCACTTGTGGTATATAGGATACGCTCCTTCACCCTTTATACCTACATGAATTCAGTTTTTATGCTTAAATTTGGTCATCATTAAAGGGTGATATCAATAGTTATTCGGTGTGGAACAACCCGACATCAATATTATACATTGTTTGAAGAAGGAGTTTTTCCATATACATGTTTGTGTATTTCAAGTGGCTTGGTCACTTGTTGATGTTTTGGAAAACATGAATTGTTTTCCAAATCTTGTTCATGATTTCTTTAAAGTTAAATGCTATTCTTGCTGGGCACTCCTTTTAGGGATGATGTGCTAACCCTTTCCCACTTTCAGTTTCAGAGAAAGATCAGAGTTGCACAACGAAAGCTTCGAGGGGTTGACCACGTTAATTAGTTATCCTCTGCTATGTTTAGTATGTTGATTATATTTGAAATACAAATGACTATTGTATATGTATCATATGTGAGGAGTTCTTTTATATATATATATATATATAAATATATAAAAGAGCGGGGCTAGTTTTGGGTTAAATTTTGTAGTAGATCCCTTAATTGAATGCTTAGATTCTTAGTGCCTCTTTAAATAGATAATCTCTTGGATTAGTTAGCTGATAGCTTAGGGGGCGCTACAAAGTTGGTATCAGAGCTCACTATTAGATCTTTTATGGGAAAATATAGAAATTAGCCAGTGCCAGTTAGTGAAATGGATTAGTTTAGAACTGGGTTGGGTTGTGAGATAAATCTTAATTACTAAAAGCTACCAATAATAAAAAAAATTATTTGATTGCTTGATTATTATTTTTCGAAGCATTGATTGCTTGATTTGTTTGTGTGGTTATTTGTTTATGTAATAAAGTAAAATTTTAGGATACACCAATAACTTTAGCGAATAAGGATTTGAGAATAATTAATCTAAAAAGTATGAACACGTAAATAATTAATAATATAAGTATAGTGAGATTAGTATTATTGATAAATCTTGAAAGTCACATATATACTTATTAAGCACCTTGATTTATATGTAGGGTAAATAATTTATAATCACATAAATGTTAGTAATACTTTTGGGACTGAATAATAATTAGAAGAGTAGTTAAAATAATAGTTCGACCATTAATGTTAATCATATTAAATGATAATAAGATTACAAGTAATCATAATAAAAGTAACTTTAACATTTATCAAATAATATTGTATTGAACTTTATCTAATTAATATCTTATTAACAAATGTATAACGTAAAAAGTAATAATAAGGATCAAGTAACTAAGCAAAATTATTAATAATTGTCTACGGTTGGATTTTTTTATAAATTAAATAGAAATAGAAATATTTTCTTGTGCACTGAAATCAGATAGATAATATAGGATTTATTAAATTAGACCTAAGAACGTGCAGATATATTGCTAAAGTAAAAAAGACTAAATTTCTTTGTAATCTTATACCCGAATTATCTTTAGCCTAACAAATGATCCAGTAAATTTATAAAATGAAACGAGTATACATGAAGTAGTAATAATAATATTCGGATGCTTAGAGTAATATTAAAATTAAAAGAAAATAAATTTGTACATTAATAAGATACATTGAAAATAATAATAGTAATATGTAGATAATAGATATGACATCAAATTATTCTTAAATAGTACATGAATTAAAAAGTTATTTAGTTATGATAATATAGTTTCATTTGGAATTAAAATTTGATTACATTAAAATAAATAAATAATAATGATGACAAATAAAAATAAAATAAAATAAATTTTGATGATTAAATTCCTTAAAATGATGTAATTATTTATATAATTTATGAAGTAAAATTTTAAGCTATATCAGTTACAATAGAATTTAGAGATTAATTAGTCATATTAAGTTAACATTTAATTAATCCAACACTGGGGAATAGTGAAGGTTGTGTTTTCTCTGTTCGTAGGAAGGCATTGTTGGGCTTGGCCAACCTTGATAGGGCAACTATATTCAGAGATGACCGATCATAGAAATATACTGTAAACTAATTTAGAAAACCAATAAATATAATTTCACTTAGAAAGATTCATAGGATTCTTCCTTGAAGCTAGAGACATATATGTTATAAAATAGAAATTAGTGTAAGAAACTTAGACTTCCCTATTTGATATAAATTAAATCAGCATAGTTGAACCTAGAGCCACAAATTTTAGTTGTATAAAGCTATTTGGGTTTGAGCTTTGTTTTATATTATTTGCGCTTAGACAAGAGATAAGATTTTTATAAGTTGGGGAGTTTTGAAGACTAGAAGGATGGTTCGATTTTCAAGAACGAAAATGATATAAGGTGGGGAGAATGTAAAGACCCTAAAGCTCGTCAACGCTGTTAGACCAGTCAAGAGACTTCTTAGTCGATAATAACTCGATTAGTTTAACACGAACATTAATTAATATGAATTAATCTAACAACGATTTGAATACGAAGCTAGTACCGCTGGATAGAGCTCGAAAATCTACGCAGAATGGACTACGCGAACATGTCGTTCGGATACTGGACGAAGAAGAAATCATCAAATTAGCATGAAGGGAAAATTAGTCTTTTTGCCATTGGACCGACTTAGGCTTTCCTTATCACGGAGGGTGTGTGTTTAGTATTCCCCGTTGGTTTTATCATGACCAAATCGAAGAAAGATTCTCATTTTTCTCTTTTCCTTTCACTTTCTTCTTTTTTCCTTTTCTTTTCTCTGTTTCTTCTGTTCTTCTTCATCTCGAGTTTCTATGAGAATTTGAGTAAGAATTGGTTTATGAAATCATTTGTTGATGCTAATTGATGTTGTAGAAGATAGTATGATTGTTTGTTTTTAAGTAGAACAGTTAGGGTTGAATCTGAGAAGATCGATTTAGGGTTTCGTCGGATTTTGATGTTCTTATGGAATTGATAGGTTTAACGGATTGATGATAGATGAAGATTAAGAAGGTTATGGTTTAATCAATGAGGTAGATATGTTTGGTGAAGAATCAAAGAATTAGGGTTTGTGCAATTCACTGAAAATATGATTGGAGGTGATTAAGAAGAATTAGGCTCGATCCCCCTCCTTTTTTTTTTAATTAACAACGCACTGGAACAATTGTATGAAGTTCGCTTCTACCATCACGATGATTTGTACTCATGCTTTTCGCAAAGGAAATTGTGTAGCTGACTCGCTTGCTAAGCATGGTGCGACAATGGAGTCTCGATGGTGGACAGACCCGCCGATTTTCACTAGACATAGGCTAGCGTTAGATAATTCGATTCCTCCGCTTTACAGATTTCGTAATATTTAATTCTTTTTTGTTTTCTCCCTTTTCTTCTGTTTCTTTTTTGGAGGTAAGGCTCGATCCCCCTCCTTTTTTTTTCTTGGTTTAATAAATTTTGGGTTTAACAAAAAAAAAAAAGAAGAAGAAATTAGAGGATGGGTGTTGAAGAAAGTGAGGTAAGGAAGATTGTTATGGTTTTAATTTGGAGTTTTTGTTACAGGAAAGAAGATTGATTAAGAAATTTGAATTAGGGTTTGTCTTGTTCTTCCCTAAATCGTGAAATTAAGGTTTGAGAATGAATTCGAGATATATGTGAATTGTTGGGTTAATTAGGATATGGATATGCAAGTGGTGGTTTTGGAACTGATGTTTATGATGTGAATGTTTGGGTGTTGGATGGACTGAGACGGTGGGTTGTTGATGTGTGAGATGTGTATTGAATCAAGGTAAAGAAAGAAGAATAGTCAATTTCTTAAATGAAACCGTTTGAGGTAATGACTTCCTGGGATAATCTAACTCAGTTATTCAATTCTTATTGTTTGAGGTTATGTGTTTGATAGTTGGATTTAGGATTGAGATGGGTGTGGTTGTGGAATTGGAGTTTGGTTGCAGTTTAATTTATAATTGAGTTACAAGATATGAGTATGTTCTCGCATGAAATAAAAATGGAGGTTGTTGTTGAACTAAGTTGCAGTTTTTGGTTGATCTATAACTGGGGGTGTTGGACTAAACTGAATTAAAGTGTTGCAGAGAGAGATGATATTGTTGTGGAGGAAATGAAGTTGAAGATGAGAAGATAGTTGTTCTGAACTACTTAAGCTAGGTTATGAAGGTGTGAATAAAACCCTCAATTGATGTCTACTAGAATTATTGTTGGTGTCATGTTTTCAAGGGGGGTGAATGTAAAAGATTGAATATGATGAGATTCTAAATCATGGAAACAATCTGCAGAGATGTAATTGATGTGGTAGTGAAAGTGTTTGTGATGTTGAGAGGTGTTGGTAAATCTTAAGAAGAATTGTTGAGTTGAAATCAGTTGAAGTAGTTTGTGGTTTGTGTAAAACTCGTGGAGTTGGTTTGTGCAGTTAAGATGTACAAGCTAAGTTGTAGTTGAGTGATGTTTATTGAGTTGCAATTAGTAGTTGCAGTGAAAGATTAAAGCTGCAATTGCAGGTAACAAATGTTTGTAATTGTAATTGAGTTTTGAAGTTTACTTATGAATTTTTATTGAATGATTAAGAAGAAATTGTAGTTTAACATATAGTAGGATTTGAAACTATGACATGGAAGTTGGATTTTCAGTTTGAGCTTAGCTTAGTTGAGTCTTGTGATACACCTTTATTGTGAAGTTCATCTTCTGGCCTGTGCAAGGGCCTTGGCTTATATAACTTGAATCAGTCTTGTGGACTGAGTCTACTCATCGATTTCCCTGACTTGACATGAGTTGGACCCTTGACCCAATTTGACTCAGTGGACCATTTGACCAGGACCTTGACTTGACTGTTAGTTGACCCTTGACCCTAAGTTCGACCGTTAGTGAATATTAGTTGACTAGTGGAATGGACCTTAGTTTAATGGGCTTGTGCTTAAGATTAGTCTTCCTAGTTTGATTTTTTGGACCCTTATGGTCCGAATTGACCATTGGCTTATTCCACAAGGTTGTAGATATTCATAAGACTTAGCTACGGGATATAGAATCAACCTAATCGGATTAGTAAACTTTTAGTTATGTTAAAGATAGAGAATAAAATGCCATAATGGGCTTATAACCATTATATAGAATTATATGATTCTTGTGTGAGCCTTTTGGATAAACTCTTAGAGTGCTTGTATGATTAACAGTTAGACTTTTAACAACGATCAAATCAAAGGATGAACCAGTGGATCGTGGATCTCGAGGTAGGCGTGGCTTGTCATCAAAAGAGGTGGGAATACTTTTAACTCTTTTGAAACTATTGTTGTTTCTTTTACAAAGTTTATTTTTAACAAACTCATGCATTATCTGTCTGTGCTTTTCATCCATGAATCTGTACTCACTTGTGCATGGTTTGTATTCTTTTTTATGTGTAAATTATAAAAATCATCTATAAAAATAGGAGGTTCTTATATGGCAACCAACGAAGTCACATCAGGGGTATTCTTTGCGCTTGTCCAAGGGGGTCTTTTCTAGGTGAGCAAACACGGAAAGGAGTTTAGTTATATTTTTTGTACCAAACTATAATATGAACTCTTAATATTTACTCATTTCATTATAAACATTGTATATCTGAGGCAGAATAGTACCTCGTGTCAGAGATGTTCATATTTTCAGGCTGTATCATTTCTGAAAAAGTTACTAGGTGATAATCTTTACGATTGATATCTATAAAACATGGTGTTTTAAATTTATTAAATAGTATACGGTCATACATAACTCATTGTCTTGGCTCTCTGGTTGAACATATATAGATAGTTCAGGGATGTGACTGTTTATTTCTCTTTCAATTTCGTAGCATGATCTTGTGATAGTGCTAATAATATGCTAATAAGCTAAGTCACTGATATCAGCATTTTTGCTAATGTATACATAGTTGGACACATGTTGATTCTTAATGTGTACATAACTATACACATGCACATTGTTAATGTGCACATTGTTGTACATATGTTGATACTTACTGTGTACATAATTATACACATGCAGATTGTTAATGTGCACATAGTTGTACACATGTTGATCGTTAATGTGCACATGGGTGTACACCTGTTAATGGACATGCACATAGTTGTATATATGTTGATTCTCACTGTGTACATAATTATACACATGCAGATTATTAATGTGCACATAGTTGTACACATCTTGATCTTTAATGTGCACATGGATGTATACCTGTTAGTTGGTGTGCACATATTTGTATACTTGCTGATAGTTAATGTTCACATTTTTTTACACATCTTGATGGTTATATGCACATAATTGTACACTTGTTGATCGTTATGTGCACATAAATGTACACTTGTTGATTTTTAATGTGTACATAATTGTACACCTGTGAGTGATTGTTTAGAAATATTCCAAACAAAGGTGTTTGTGCCCATTCTTTTGTTACACTGGATATAATTTTCATCTTTCAAGGTTGAGTTTATCCATATTAGGTTAATTCTTTGGTTTACAATAGTGAAACCTTAAGGAAAACGTATTTTATTGTTGTTTGCAGTGTAAAACTTAAAGGAAACTGTAGTTTATTGTTGTATGAAGTGTCGTGTCTTCTTATAAATTGATTGCTTATAATTGAACAAACACATTATATGGTATTATCTCTAAGTTATCAACTTTTTTTTTATCTCAATTGCAGGTATAATGAAGGTCAAAGATGATAAAGATGAGTTCCCAACTTATGTTGATATGCTTGCATACCAAGATGTTGCTATGCTTGCAGCCCAAGATGTTGCAACACGGTGCAAGGTACTTGTTCTAATTGTATACTTTGGTTCCCTTGATGACGCCTACCTTAATATTGGTCCTAAATGATAGCATGATTATGTGCTTTAGGTTTTCTTAATTGAATTTGATAAGTACAACCTTCGTTTAATAAAATAACATATTGATTCTTAATGTGTACATAATTATACACATGTAGATTGTTAATGTGCACATAGTGGTATACTTGCTGATTGTTTAGTATGAATGATCGGTGTTGTGCATGTTTTACAGGGGTGTACATATTTGTGCACTTGTGTAAATCTTATGAAAAGTATGTTTCCCATGTTTTAAAATGGTTTACATATTGGTGCACCTGTGGGAAGTAACTCCCATGAACAAATAGGTTTGTGTGGGGTTGTGAATGATTAGCTTTATGCATGTTTTGAAGCGGTGTACGTATTGGTGCACCTCTGTAATTCCCATGAAAAAGTAGGTTTGTGTATGGTTATGAATGATCGTTTTCTGCATGTTTTGCAGGGGTGTAAACATTGGTGCACCTGTATAATTCCCATGAAAAAGTATGTCCTATAGTGAGTATGAATGGTCGGTTAGTTTTTATGCATGTTTTGCAGGGGTGTACACATTGGTGCTCCAGTGTATTTTCAATGAAAAATTAAGGTTGTTTGTGGCTATGAAGGATCGGTTTTAGGAATGTTTCACATGGATGAATATATTGATGCACCAATATACTTCTCATGAAAAAGTAGGTCTAGGGGTGAGTATGATTGATCTTTTGTGCATGTTAGTAATCTCCTTTTCGGTAAAGTGCAATGAATCATTGTACTGGGATGTTTCGAAGCCATATTACGTTTGTGTAATAATGGCCACATGGATTGTGTCTCTGGCCATATAATGACTAACTTTTTACTTTGATCGTTTTCTTGCTTTGTTTCTTATGTAGATGTTGGTGAAAGGATAATCACTTTTTTTTAAGGTGCAATTTCTTATGTTCATTGTTTTGTCCTCGATGCAGGTTATCTGCTAAACCTACATCTGCAAATTCGGATGTTATCCAACTGGAGCTTGGCGTGGTTGATATTTTTCTCAGTTTGTGCAGGCTGGAGTGGCAGTCTGGCTATCATGGATTTTCTGGATTTTTGCAATTGTGTACATAATTGTACACACTAGTGTAAATTTAAAAACTAAAAATTATATATTCATATATGCGTACTCTTTTTGTGGACCTCGGAAAATGCTTTCCAAATATGTAAGTTTGTCAATTTTGGACGAGCGGTTGAAAGGATAAATTGTTTTTAATTGTTTATTACTAGTTCTCCACCCGTGCTACGCACGAGTATGTGTCTCTTATGAAATACTAATATATTAAAATTAAATGCTAATAAAATATTCAATAAGCTCATGATGTTCAATAAATCCATAATAAATTAATACAACAGGAAAAAGAATAAAAAATAAATAATTAAAGTGTCGTGGACTTGTAGTATGAAATCATCCTACTTTATAAATCATAAAAGATAATTGCCTACTGTATTAGAAATCAAAAGTTACAGACCATTCAAAGAAGTTATTAAGTCGATGTGGATGTATTATTGCCTTCTGAAATCATCATACTCTATAAATCTTTATCGGTATTGTTTTTTTAAATCGATAAGCATGATAATCAGGATTAACTAACTGACAACCTCACTTAAATGCATGCCAACTTTAAAATAGTTGAATTGACACAAAAGAATATCCATCACAATAATATTAAATTCTCAAATTTATCATAAAGGGTCGCTCTATGTGGATTTTATTTTTATCTTTATATAATATAAGTTTGTGGTATCCATGGGAGAAACCAAAAGTGGGATAAAATTTCTAAAATTACTAAATAATCATTATTTTTCACTCTTTCCGTTTCAAAAAGACTGTCCGCTTTGACTTTGTCAAAATATTAAGGAGACTATAGTATTTACTTGACTACCCTTAGTTACTCACCTATTTTATTTTAATAAAAATTGTAGCAATAAGAAATACCTAAAATTGTTATGCGGATTATAAATACGAAATATAAAAGGAAAACTAAAAGATATTGAATTTATAGAGTATAAACTTTATAAGGAATTGATTTTTGGAGCGAAATATGTATTTACATAAAAGGAATAAAGGACATATTTGTTTCCTTAATGATACATATTTCTTTAATATTTTAGATCGGGTCCATTAAAAATGAATTTATGAATATAAAAAATTTAAGGGTATATTAGGAAGTTTATTGGAAAAATATGACTATAAACAGAAGTCGGACACAATTTTGAAACAGACGAAAATGGAATAGAGGACAGTATTTTTATGACAGGGGAGTATATTTTATGTTCAGATCCAGCAATTTTTAAAAGTTGCCCCTATTTGCCGCGGCTTAACAGTTTACTCCATCGTATTTACGAAAAATAAATAAATCACAACCTCTTTT
The DNA here is from genome assembly GCA_023529315.1 of Papaver bracteatum. Classification (NCBI taxonomy): domain Eukaryota; kingdom Viridiplantae; phylum Streptophyta; class Magnoliopsida; order Ranunculales; family Papaveraceae; genus Papaver; species Papaver bracteatum. The sequence goes on from JAJJWX010000614.1 coordinate 327,877, forward strand.
TGTGATAAAACGTGGCTCCGCCGCTGGAGGCATCCGTACGAAACCACGTTTTTCTTCTCACTTATGGATCTAATTTTCCGCAAATTTTAATGAAGCATCCTCCGATAAGTCTTAATTTTCAAGGGAATATATTGTTTCTAGAGGGAAAAAAAATAAAAAATTAATCGATGTTGTAAAACGTGTCAGCAAGCACTGCCCAGCTCACAAAATCATGTGATGTGTGTTGTGCTGGGCTATGCCAGAGATTAAGACGTGTTATACTATGCCGTGCTAAATGGCGTGCCTTGCTGTGCCAAAAAAAATAATCGCATTGTGACGTGCTTTGCTAGCACATTTATTTTTATGTTTAGCAAAATAAATATTTTTCATATATTTTCCCAAAAAGAAGAGAAGAAGAGACAATATTGATTACTTTAGGCTAAGTTTCTGGCTTTTAATCAGATTTAGGTTAATTATTTAAGGGTAATAAGATAGTAATAAATATAATTAAAATATATTTTTGCAGTTTTGTTATGGGTGAAATATCCCTTTATCTACATTTAGGACATTTGAATCTATAGGAGCCCCTAAAACCGAAAGCTTGGAGACCCTATAAGCTTCTAAAAGTTTAAAGCAATGGTAGAAAGCACCTCATGTAAGAAACAAATTTAAGAAAAGATAATCAGCTTTAGTGCTTGAACACAAGCACACTTGAAAGTAGACTTAAAAAATATCAAATTTCCAATTCTCCAGGCACATATATAGTGCCATCCCCCTGATGCATTTAAACCCTAGGTCCGAAAATCAAGGAATTTGATTTGCGCCTTGTGTAATGACCCTTGCAGACCCTCTTTGCAGATATACTCAAATTTCTGTACCCTTGTATAATTAAATTTCTGTACCCTTGCAGACCCTCCACCGTCTTAAATTTTTGTTTTGGAGATTCATAACATAATAATTGGATTGTGGTGGCCCTACAAATCATTTTTTTTAGATACTGCAAACATTAGTTTGACGTATTAGCCTAAAAATACGAACTGTATACCAAAATAAATAAATAAAAAACAAAACAAAAAAATAGTTTATTCTCCTCCACCACCAATATAGCTTCTTGCAACTCCCATTAGTCTAAAATCGCCATCATTATCCACCACACTTTACGGGAGCTTCCAAGTACTTGTAACTGATAGCTGGATGTTTCGACAATTATGATACATGAATTGTCAAAATTTCGTTAGGATACGGAGCTCGTCATCTCCAAGGCATTTCTGGTAAAGCATGGTTAATCCATGTGCGCCATTTTTGGTTCCTTTTGGCTACAAAAAGACCAATGAGCAACTATGTATACATATGCCCCAATCTTCCACTTCCAATCTACCTGAACAACATATTTACATGTTATAGTAATAACGAAAATACTTCTAGTTACCACATTTAAGGGTTTGACTAACATTTTGAGTGAGATAATTCCAATCTATGACTCGGTTTAAGTTCATCTTCATAGGACACTTTACAATATTTTCAAGGTTAGTATCTAAAAGATCATCTATTATGTCTCGAGGAATATCATCTATTATGGCTCTATGAATATCCAAATACTTCTACCAAAGTTATTTATTGTATAATCTAATCATTTTACCTTGTCTGTGATAAGTGAAACATGTACTATCTGGTTGGTAGCTCTTGTACAATGATATTTAGATCTTACATACATAGGACACAACACATGCGCATATAATGGAGCAAAAGCCGGATATTGGTAATATCGAGTTGCGAAATTACCTGGTAAATGGAATCCCATTTTGGTAGTTAAGTTCGGGAAATGGTCTTTGGATTCGACGAACCCAAAATGCCTACCGGTGCTTTCCCTTTTTGGGATGAGATCATTGGCAGCATCTGCTTGGAAAATTAATTTGTTACTGCAATTTTAGTACTTAGGTTGAAAGAATATGTAGGTGGTAAGGATTTTGTTCTAAAAAGATGTATGTCTCAGTGATAAGGTCTTTGGATGGGGTGCAAGAAATAAGTGAAGCCATGCTTCTCTTCAGCATAACGTTATAGAGATATTAATACCTGCATGTCTTGAAAGTAGGACAATAGGAACAAAATAGAAAAGCTATCTGCCAAGTACAAAACCGATCATTCCACCAATTTTATTTTATTTAAAATTTCAAATCAAAATGAAAAATAAGTAATGATTAAACGAACAAAAGAAAAATTAAACCTTTAAGCCAAGTTGGAGTGGATGATTCCACCGAAATCCAGTACCCAACCCGTTACAAAATGTCTTAGAAACATTAGCTGCAAATACGTAAATTATTGAATACATCGAAAAATTGGGATCATCTGTGAACAACATGTAAGTCAGCATCAACAAAAAAAAACTTTCGTGCATAAGAGATTAAAATAGGAAGATTGCTAAAACAACTTCTTATAGATAACCCCATATATATACTAATTAAAAATTTACCCCACACACATCTGATCTATTAATTTACATAATCATGCGATTGATGGTTTTTATAATATTTTCTATAGAGACGATCTAAAATAGCATGCACTTTCGTTTTACCATTCAAAATTATAGAAACCTAGTAAGCCATAACAACAACTTTTACTGGCCCTAAATTTGAGAGAAATATGTAAAAATTACTTGGCTGTGAACATTGCTGCGCGTGTTGGATTTCCTGCCAAAATGGAGAAGTTGAAATGTTTAATTATAAAATGGATATGATGAAAACCAAAACTTGAGAGGGACAATAAAATTGGTGGTTGGAGGAGAGAAGAGGGGTTGAGCATGTGATCGCTGCACTTGAAAGGCCAGATTTTATGTACCATGCATGATTTTTCCTCTCGCCATGATTCTGAATTGAAGATGGTATCGCCAACAACCGCAACTTATAATCATCCTAAAATCAAACAAAAATCCTAAGATCTCCACACAAAAAAAGTCGCTATTTTGTACCTTACATGATCCTATTTTCCAAAAAGGATTAGTATCAATCCTCATGACCTCCCGTTTCCGCAACCATCAACACCAACTACTACACATTCAAGGAGTCTGAATAATTCTACATTACATCCCTCAAGTTCTCCTTCAAACCAAAACCAAGATGGCACTGTGTGAACAATTTTTCAACATTTACAACCGCACAACAAACAAACAAAATCTAAGACCAATACACGGAATCCACTTTAACCCAAAATATTACAAAAACATAAAAAATAAAAAAATAAAAATTTATGTTAAATAAATAAGAAAGTAAAAATGGGAAGAGAAAGAAGTATACAAAGGGAAAAAGCTTGAATCATTCCAGGTCTTACTCTTTCAAAATGTCTCAACATTTGTTCTGTTGTTCTTGGATTATATTCTCCACAGTGCTCACCGTAGCACGTAAGAAGAAAAACCTTGACCATTTGGTGCGTGGATTATACTGTTCTCACCAGAGCACGTAAGAAGAAGAAACTTTCACATTTGTAGCGGGTTAAATGTTGGTTCCGATAATCTATGAGTTGATTTGGGGATTTTTTTCTTTCTTCGCTTGATTTTAGTATTGATATTGGAATATTGCAGAGACGACAACAAAAGGAAAAGAAAAAAAAGAAAATCATTACCCAATCTATATGTTGTGTGCATGCATAATCCGTATCTAGAAACAAAAAGCTCGTGGGTGGTACTTGAAGGGAAAGACTATCTTGAGTTTTTACATCCATTACGAAGCGCCGACCTGTATGACCAAAAGCAATATAATTAAAAACTGGAAGAAAAAGGGTGAGCGAATTTTGTTTGCTTGGTCTTTTTATACAGGGGAAGAGGTTGTGCCAGGAAAATATCACGGAATATATAGAAAGGTACCTGCGTAAGGCCCTTATATAGATACTGAACCCAGAATATCTCCACAAATATAATTTTATCTTAAGAAATAATATCATATCATTATATTTTGATATCCACATTTATGTTGATATCTTTCGAAGGTGATAAAAAGAGCCGGAGCTGCGCTAACACTAACGCTGCAAAAGCACACAGAATACACAAATATGTCGATTTTCAGTGATTAGGAAAAACATATCCATGCAAAATATGATATACACGAATATGCCAATTTTCGGGATTAGGAGAAACATATCCATACATAATAGAGTTTTCAAACACATTACTAATTTGCTGCGATTAGAATCCTAGAAGCACCATTAGTAACTACAAACCAAAACCATCATTAATAAACATTATGATCTTAAAAGAGCCAAATCTTACTATCAAAAATAATAAACCCTAATTGTGTAAAATAAAAAATTATGGGGAAAACGATGAGATTCTACCCTTGATGCCGCACTTTATATAGAGAGCATTTAAGGAAATTTTTTTCCAATTAGACATAATCTGGAAAAAGTAAAAAAAATCTTTAACTCAAGAAATAATACCACAACATTGATGAAAGTTAGATATCCGAAATTAATGTCCGCATCTATTTTTGCACACAAAATATCTAAACATGTTTTATTTTTAATTATGGAAAAATATCTAAACATATTTTATTTTAATTATGGAAAAATCAAAGTTAAGAAAAATAACCTCTCGATTATTGTTTTGGATTTTTTTATTTTTTTTTTGATTTTGATGCTCGTTTGTTTTGTATTAGCTTCTTTTGGATCATAATCTTTGCTCTCAATTATTTATCCAAAATACTAAAAAAAATTCCAACTGCTGTGCAGGACCACTAACAAAGATACGCGCAAAAGAAATTCATCATGGGATCAAAAGGTTGGTACCCATGTCTGGGCTAATTATTTTTATTTTTATTTTCCGATTATTTTTGAGCTTAATTGATAGTCGTGCGGATGTAATTAGGAAAAATTTATTTTTTAGGACTGTAAACGGACACTGGACATTAGACATTTGACGTTATTTATTTATCATGTGATGATTGATTTATCATGATGAAATTGTGGATGTTGTGATTTAATTTGTTGATTATCATGATGAAATCATGGATTCTGTGATATACCTATGATTAATTATCCATTAATATATTTTTGGCATGTTATGAGATTTTTAAGATTTTTCTATTTTAGGCTAAAGGAATTTTTAAGATTTAGCTATTTTATTATTGTCAAAAAAAAAAATCTCATAGATTGGGTGTTGCTATTCAGAAAGGAGTTGGTGCCCATCTTGTTGCTCGGTTGCCAACTAATAGCTTTGTTGTGTAAGACCTTTAATAAAAGAACGCGTAATTGGGGGATATGGAAATTAATTGGGTGATATAGCTACAAGACAAAATAGGAGTCCCAATAGCAATTCTGGGTCACCCCTTATGTAATTATTTTTTTAATTCCTAATCTACCCCTCACTAATTAGGTTTAGTGGTTAATAATAATTAGTAAAAATCTTAAGTATTTGGGGGATAAATTAGTGTGTATTTTTATTTGTGTTTGGGTGAGAGTAGAAGGAGGGAAAAAAATATTTGAGAGGAATTTCTTTTTTTGAAAATGGAAGATGATTGTGATAAGAGAATTACTGCTAATAAGAGGTTGAAAAATTGATTTTTTTTCTTTGAATCCACCATTGTTGCAGCTGAAAAAGCTTGATGCCGGCATGGTATTCAACCAAAAACCCATGCCGGTAATTGTTGGATATGTTCATAAATTTTTTGCCACTATTCGGAGGGGTTCGGGGGGCGTAGCCCCCCCCCGAGGGAGGTACGCCCTCTCGTTACGATTTTTTTCTGGTTTTGATCTTCAGAATGTTGATTTTTTTTTTCTGGTTTTGAACAGGTACCGGCATGGTAATCTAGTTTTCGAGCATGCCGGTACCTGTTCCGGCATAGTATTTTCCTTAATTTTCTATCCGGAACAAGATGAAAAGTATCCAGAATGTTGATTTTTTTCACTTGACTACGGCATTGATAGGAAATTGTCGAGCATCCGGTATCATGTTCAAGCATATGGTCTTCATCAATTCCGGCATGGTCTTCATCACTTCCGTTTTGAATTTTTCTAGTTTTAATCACTCCCTCTTAGGCATGGTCGGTTGATATGAAACCATGCCGGTATTGTTTTCCATCATAGCATGTTGCTTTATTTTCTATGCCGGAAAACAATACCGGCATGGTCTTCATATCAACTGACCATGCCGGCAGTGGAGTGATTAAAACCAGAAAAATTCAAAACGGAAGTGATGAAGACCATGACGGAATTGATGAAGACCATATGCTGGAACATGATACCGGCATGGTCTTCATCAATTCCGGCATGATCATCATCACTTTCAGCATGATCTTCATCACTTCCGAATAAAAAAAAAATCGTTTCCAAAGTGAGGAGAAGAGAATTTGATATAGAGTGGGGAGAGTTTAGAATTTGAAAGGGAATGGGGAATATTTGGGTTTCAAAGCTCTACCCCTAAATAAGATTAATAAGAAGTGGAGATGGAAATGGGGGATATGATTTTGTTTTTTGATTTTAAGTTTTTGATTTTTATTTTGAGGGAAGGGTATTTTAGTATTTTCATAACCAAAAGTCACCCCTTAGCACACACCATGGGTTGGGGGAAGTAATTCATATCCCCCAATTAGTTTCCATATCCCCCAATTACGCGTTCTAATAAAACTCTCCTAATTTTTTTTAAAAAAATTATTGGAAAAAAATAATAATTCTCCGTGAATTTTATTGGTTTAAATTCAATAACTTTACAAAAAAAAGTAAACTGCTGGGCCAGAATCAACCAGAAGCGAGAATAATATTTTATTATTTGAGGCAAGAAGATTTTTCAACATTTAGCTATTTTATTTTTAGAAAAATAATATTTTATTAGTTTAATTTCAATATTTTATTACTATAAATAAAATAAATGGTGGGGCCAGAATCAACCAGAAGCTAGAATCAACGTGGAGCTCCGGTGAATGAGAACACTTTAAAAAATTCTGTTATTATATAGATATCTATAATCCAAAACATAATGGGTTTTTGAGCTTGGACGGTCGGATAACATTTTGAGAGAGAAACTTTGCATCCGACCATCCCAGTCTCATCCCAACGAAAGACATCCGACAGTCGTTGTTTCTGTAACCCCTCCCATTATAAATCAAAATTTATTAATCTTTAATTATTGCATCACCTCTTAACTCAAGATATTAAAAGAAACATTAAATGAAATCATAATATATCATACATGCATTAATTGGATTCAGTGGTGGCATGATGAATCTAATGGGAAATGAGATTTATTTGTTTATTTTTATTCATAACTCATAAGTGAGATATGCATACACACTATTACTTAAATGATTTTGTGTTCGGTTTTGGATATTGTATATGAATAGTTTTACAATGTACTTATAAACATTATTTTCGTTTAAAACAAAATAGAAAACTATCTTGCAAAGGAACACGATTTAATTTAAATTCTGAAAAAAAAAATTGCACCAGTCAAATATCATACTAAAGCAGTGTCGTTACGACACGAGTTATCTCTAGATATTTATTAGAACTCTCTATTAACCTCATGCCGGGTCGTTACGGCATGGGTTATTTTTAGTAGATAATATTATTCAAAATTGCTGATATCATCATGAGTCAATATGGACTAAATAGTAAAGTAAATGATAAGGGTTATTAGTGTATTTTTCATATTTTTGGACTAATTTGTACCTAATTGACTCGAACCGTACCTTTGGATTGATTTTTGGACTAAACGGAATTTTTTTTCCCAAACAAACCCAAAAAGTTTGGGTTAGCCGGTTAGGTTGTCGGACAAAAGAACCAAGTGTTGTTGCTAAACACAAACGCCCTCCGTCCCTTCGTGAATCTTCTTCTTGTCATTAGCAGTTCTCATTTTATATCGCTCTTACTTCTAATCGTCTCAAGTACCGAAAATCAGTTTCTCAGTTTACTCAGAAATTATTGCTATTTTACATAGCGAGACATAAACATGAAATGGGAAAGAGTACACAATTACCATTTTCCGCTGAATCAAAAGTGAGAATGAACTCCAACAATAAGCAGAAGAAGTATTGCATGTCTTTGATCTTCCTAGTGACTTGTGTTATAGGTGGCAATGGTGGTTTCCTCATTGGGTATATCACCGGTATTTTGGTACGTAGATTCCTGGCTGCTTATTTAGCTGACAAATACTATTTTACACTTATCATTGGTTGCTTGAAATTGTAATTGGGATTTCTGAATTCGATCGGGTTTAAGGTTTATACTAATTGAAAATTGCACATATTCTAGTGGTAATAAAAATGAAACTCAGCAGTCAGCATTTTGGTGTATGTTTTGTTGGAACTAAATTACAATAAGCGTATGCAACTGAGAAATAATACTTAGATTACACTGATAATAGTAACAAACAACTCAAAAAACATGAGAAAAATACTTAACACTCACTGCTGTGTTATTGTTATACCGGAGATGCACCGATGATAGTATCAAAAACTTAGTAGAGGCACGTATGAGATACTGTTGAGCTAAAGGTAATATTGCCTGCTACTCCTCCGAGATGCTATAGCAATTAACAAATTACCTCCAGGATACAACTACTGTTAGTTCTCCTCTATGTGTAGCATACACAGAGAGAACCCTTAGAACTTGGCAGCAAAAATGAAAAACAAAAACATAAAACGAAACAACAACCAGTTTTAGGAGAAATGTAAAAACTAATTTATGTTTCTATAAACAAAGTTTTTGTGAACTAATATTAAGTAAACAAAATTTACGTAAACAAAGAAGTAGTTATACAAAATTATGTTTCGTAAACTACAACTTGTTTCAGATAAGAACTTGATTTTATGTTTACGTAAACTTATAAAATTGTTTCGAAAGCATAAGAGTAGAAGAAGAATTTCAGAAGATAAGAGTTAAGAAAGGTATGAGTTAAAAATGAAATTCTTCTCTCGTATTTATAGGTGAAAAAACTGAACGTTCGGATAAGAATCCAATGCACGACAAGATCCGTAAAACCCGCGTCTCGAACGTTACAAAAGTTAAGGTAAAAGCAAAAGTGAAAAGCACAGTGTACACGTGTTCAAAATTTTGAGATTCTCTTCGAGGCACAGGTGTCAAATGCACCGTGTGACACGCGTGAATGAAGATGCTTCTCGAGGCTGTCGGAAATCCAAAACCGAGAAGGCAAAGAATAAAATTCTTTACATGTGTGGGAGAAACGTGTGGAAAACATTTCAGTAAAAAGAAAGGATGGGTCGGATACACCCACACCCACACCCACACCCACTCCCACTCCAACTCCCACTCCCACGCCCACGCCCTCGCCCTCGCCCGCGCCCGAGCCCGAGCGAGCGTGCGTGCTTCTGTGCGAAGCACCGCGCGAACAGGAAAGGCAATAAGAAATGCAATAAGGGAATGACAACCTTGCCATAGTCTAGGGCTTTCCCCATACACAAAGGTCTAAAGACCCAAAGGGCCATGCCCTTAAGGCTAAACCAATGGTATTTAAGTCTAAAACTCTAAGTGTTTTAGTCTATATGGGACTAATGTTTTATTCATTCACATGAAAAAACATCTAGGGAGCAATAGGTCTTGGGATCAAAACATGGTCCATGCATTTTTTGATTAAAACAAAACATTGTTTTTTCTAACAATCCCCCACATGAATAATAAAACATGTCGATAAAACACGAGAAAACATAAGGCAACAATATAGGCTAAGGTGTCCCAAAGATTGAATCTTAACTTAGTGAGAGGTTACCTGAACTGCTTGTTGATACGGTGAACGCAATGTCTTGAACCGCCAACAACGAATGCAATTCAGAAATAACAGCCACACTTGATGCCTCAACCGAAAAAAACAGCTGCCAAGCTCTTGCGGTTGTGCCCATTTTGGCCGTGGGCTAAAATCTCGGACTTAATGAATGTCTCTAGAGAATCAGCTCAAATTCTCATAGGAAGCGGCCCCACTTCCAACATCCACAAAGGTGAGTCCATAAAGAGTGTCCTGCCACACCCCGCTTTAATCAAAGCCATGGAATCCATTAAGATCGCAAAAGATCATCCTAAAATTCTCGCAGCAAAGCACTATCGCACGGTTACACCATAGGGAGGGACAAATATAGTGCTTTCCCAATATCACCATAAATTAGTTGTCTCATTGAACCTTGATCTTGGAAATCCAATCACAAGGTTGAGTATCCTTCATGGTGATTTATTCTATGATCTTAAGTCCCATCCCCTCGATGTAAATTTAACTTCCTCTCTGGTTAAGCCTTTCGTCAAAGGATCTGCAAGATTATCTTTGGATTTTACAAAGTCTATCGAGATAATACCAGTAGAGAGTAGTTGTTTCACCGTCTTGTGTCTTCTTCGTATATGTATAGACTTCCCGTTGTATACATTGTTCTTTGCGCAACCAAGAACATCTTTCTTTGTCACGAGTGGATTGCGATTGAAGACACGGCTTGGGCAGAGTGGAATTCCTCCCGGGAAACATCGTATCCATTGACTTCCTCTCCGACTTTTTCCAAGGCTATAAATTCAGACTCCATAGTGGATTTAGCTATACATGTCTGTTTGGTAGACTTCCATGAGACACACGCACCTCCAAGTAAGAAGATGTACCCACTAGTAGACTTGCACTCTTGAGTCGATATCCGTTGGCATCACAATACCCTTCAAAGTACAGCAGGATACTTCCCAAAACTTAAGCAATAGTTTGAGGTCCCTCTCGGGTAACGTAAAACTACGAAGAGAGCATTCGGTGATCTGCCTGGGTTGCAAGTATACCTGCTTAATCTACTCACATAGTAAGCAATATCAGGTCTTGTACAGTTCATCAAATACATAAGACTACCAATAATGCGAGAATACTCAAGTTGATCAATACCCTTACCCTTGTTATTTTTCAATTTACAAGTGGGATCAAAAGGAGTAGATGCAGGTTTAGCATTTTCATAATTAAATCTCTTTAGTACGGTTTCAGCATAATGAGATTGACTAAGACTATATCCATCAGACATCTTTCTGATTTTCATCCCTAAGATTACATCAGTAGGGCCTAAGTCTTTCATGTCAAAATTATCTCTAAGCATGCTTTTAATGGTATTAATAATATCAAGGTTACTGCCTAATATGAGCATATCATCAACATATAGGCATACAATAACATGTGAATCATTCACAGATTTAATGTAAACACATTTATCAGATTCATTAACCTTGAAGCCATTAGTTATCATAACATGATCAAATTTTTCATGCCCATTGTTTAGGTGCTTGTTTTAAACCGTCTGAGAGATTTGTTCAACTTGCAAACTTTGTTTTCACAACCTTTTACAATAAAGCCTTCAGGTTGGTCCATATAAATTTCTTCATTCAAATCACCATATAAAAATGCAGTTTTAACATCCATCGATGTATATGCAAATCATAAATTGAAGCTATAGCAATCAACATCCTAATCGAGGTGATTCTAGAGACTGGTGAATAAGTATCGAAGAAATCTAATCCTTCCTGTTGTCTATAGCCTTTAGCTACCAACCTAGCTTTATATTTATCTATAGTTCCATCTGTTCTAAGTTTCCTTTTGAACACCCATTTGCAACCTATGGATTTACTTCCAGGAGGCAAGTCTACAAGCTCCCAAGTTTCGTTTCTTTGAATGGACTCCCATTCATTTAATGAAGCTTCTTCCCAGAAAGGAGCTTCTGGAGAAGTCATAGCTTCCTTGTAGGTTTGGGGTTCAGACTCTACCGTAAGAGTCAAAAAATATGGGCCAAAACTTTTTTCAGTTCTAACCCTCTTACTTCTTCTTGGTTCAGTCTCATACTCCAAAGTTGGAGTTTGACTAGTCGATGGAACATCCTGGAGGTCATCATGGACCATTTTCCGAGGTCCAGGACCTTAAAGGAAATATGTGTTCATAAAACACAGCATCTCTAGATTCCAATATGGTGTTCGACCAATGTTATTATGGTCGAAGCGATGACCATGAACCTGTATGCAATTGTATATCGGGATACCTAAGAAAACACAATCGATTGTTTTAGGTCCTATTTTAGTTTTCTTGGGAAGAGGAATGGCCACCTTGGCCAAACACCCCCACACTTTAAAGTATGCATAGGAAGGTTGTTTACCATTCCACAATTCATAAGGAGTTTTATCAGATTTTTTAAATGGAACTCGGTTCAAAATATAGCAAGAGAGAGGATAGCTTCCCCCACAAGTTCGAAGATAACCACTGAACTTGTCAACATAGCATTTACCATATCTATGAGTGTTCTATTTTTCTTTCAGCTACACCATTCGATTTGGTGAATATGGTGCAATTGTTTCATGAATGATTCCATTATGTTTACAAAACTCACCTATGGGTATCACATACTCACCGCCACGGTCTGACCTAAGAGTTTTAATTTTAACTCCTTTTTGGTTTTCTACTTCAATTTTATAAAATTTGAAGGCCTCTAAGGCGTCATCTTTACTTTTGAAAAGATGAACCTGACAATAGCGTGAGTAATCATCTATAAAAGATATGTACCATTTTTTACCACCTCTTGTTGGTGTTGATTTCAAATCTCCTAAATCCGAATGTATTAGTTCCAAAGGAACTGTTTTACGTTCAATCCTTTTATTAAACGGTTTTCTTGTATATTTAGATTCAACACAGATTTCACATCTTTGATTTTTATCAAAGTTTATTTTTGGTATGCAACCTAAATTAGCAAGTATTTCTAGAGATTTGAGATTAACATGTCCAAGTCTATCATGCCAAACATGTGAAGAGTCACAAACATAAGTAGAAGAAGATGCATTAACATTCAATTTCAAATCGGATACACTAAGCTTAATCATGTTATCGGTAACATAACCTTTTCCTACGAATTCACCATGCTTAGAAATAACAACGTATTAGATTCAGCAACAATCTTAAAACCTTTTCCTAGTAAGATGGTTTTTCGAGATAAGGTTTTTGCATATGTCCTGGGACGTAAAATACGTCATTCAATGCGAGAGTTTTTCTGAAGTTAGCTTCGGTTCGACCTTGCCTTTCCCCACCACTTTCGCGGTGGAAGAGTTTCCCATGAACAATTTCTCATCATCTCCTACTATGACATAGGAGGAGAAAGCATTCTGAAATTCTGAGACATGCTTGGTGGCTCCATAATCAAGCCACCAGTCTCTCACATTAGTCACACTAGAGACAAGGTCGACTTGGACACCATGCCGGTGAAATATCCAGAATCATCTACTATGTTTGCCTTATTTTTCTGTTTTGGATCATATTTGTTCTTTTTAGGGGCCTTACAGGTCTTTAGCCATATGTCCAGGTTTACCACAATTAAAACAGTCGCCTTTGATGGTGTGCTTAGTGACACCACCCCTAGGCTTAAAATTGTTACCTCTGGGTTTTCGACGTCTGCATTACGTCTATTACCCATTTTTTGGATTCTCCAGGACTTTTCTTTGAAGCGACTTTATCATCAGAACATGTGCTTTGTTGGACATGTTTTTGCTCAGCATCATGCTCTTGTCCTTGCTGCACATGAGCTCCTCAACCTGGATCTTTTTTCCAAGCTCCACCATGGTGATTTCACGAGTCTTGTGTCGCAGCCTCCTCTTGTATTCGCTCCATGAGGGTGGAAGCTTTTCAATCACAGCCGATACTTGTAGAGCTTCATCAAAAGTCATGCCTTGAGAAGAATCTCGCTGATGAGGAGTTGAAGTTCGATGAACTGTTCTACCACGGCTTTTTCGTCAGTCATGTTGTATTCCAAGAACTTAGCCATCAAGAACTTCTTACTACCAGCGCGCTTCAAGCATGATATTTTTCTTCAAGAGCTTCCCATAAGTCAAAAGCATTAAAATTTTCTTTTGCATTATAGAAGTCGTACAAAGAGTCATCAAGACAGTTAAGAATATGATTCTTGCACAAGTAATTCTTCCTATTCCACCTTTCCAGTTTATCTTCATTACCACGGTGATGAAGTCTTCTGGAGGGTCTATTTAAAGCAAGTCCATCTAACCTTTGGTCGTTTAGGAAGAATAACATTTTAGACTGCCATCTCTTAAAGTCCTTACCACTGAACTTTGGTGGTCTTTCTACGGTATTTTTTCCCATGTTCTTACAGCAATTACAATATCACAATCTTACAATATTACAATAAGGCAAATATTACCTTTAGATTGTTGGAACTAAATTACAATAAGCGTATGCAACTGAGAAATAATACTTAGATTACACTGATAATAGTAACAAACAACTCAAAAAACATGAGAAAAATACTTAACACTCACTGCTGTGTTATTGTTATACCGGAGATGCACTGATGATAGTATCAAAAACTTAGTAGAGGCACGTATGAGATACGCTGAGCTAAAGGTAATATTGCATGCTACTCCTATGAGATGCTATAGCAATTAACAAATTACCTCCAGGATACAACTACTGTTAGTTCTCCTCTATGTGTAGCATACACAGAGAGAACCCTTAGAACTTGGCAGCAAAAATGAAAAACAAAAACATAAAACGAAACAACAACCAGTTTGAGAGAAATGTAAAAACTAATTTATGTTTACGTAAACAAAGTTTTTGTGAACTAATATTAAGTAAACAAAATTTACGTAAACAAAGAAGTAGTTATACAAAATTATGTTTCGTAAACTACAACTTGTTTGAGATAAGAACTTGATTTTATGTTTACGTAAACTTATAAAATTGTTTCGAAAGCATAAGAGTAGAAGAAGAATTTCAGAAGATAAGAGTTCGAAAGGTATGAGTTAAAAATGAAATTCTTCTCTCGTATTTATAGGTGAAAACTGAACGTTCGGATAAGAATCCAATGCACGACAAGATCCGTAAAACCGCGTCTCGAACGTTACAAAAGTTAAGGTAAAAGCGAAGTGAAAAGCACGGTGTACACGCGTTCAAAATTTTGAGATTCTCTTCGAGGCACAGGTGTCAAATGCACCGTGTGACACGCGTGAATGAAGATGCTTCTCGAGGCTGTCGGAAATCCAAAACCGAGAAGGCAAAGAATAAAATTCTTTACATGTGTGGGAGAAACGTGTGGAAAACATTTCAGTAAAAAGAAAGGATGGGTCGGATACACCCACACCCACACCCCTCCCACTCCCACGCCCACTCCCCTCCCCCTCGCCTCGCTCGAGCGAGCGTGCGTGCTTCTGTGAGAAGCACCGCGCGAACGGGAAAGGCAATAAGAAATGCAATAAGGGAATGAAAACCTTGCCATAGTCTAGGGCTTTCCCCATACACAAAGGTCTAAAGACCCAAAGGGCCATGCCCTTAAGGCTAAACCAATGGTATTTAAGTCTAAAACTCTAAGTGTTTTAGTCTATATGGGACTAATGTTTTATTCATTCACATGAAAAAACATCTAGGGAGCAATAGGTCTTGGGATCAAAACATGGTCCATGCATTTTTTGATTAAAACAAAACATTGTTTTTTCTAACAATCCCCCACATGAATAATAAAACATGTCGATAAAACACGAGAAAACATAAGGCAACAATATAGGCTAAGGTGTCCCAAAGATTGAACCTTAACTTAGTGAGAGGTTACCTGAACTGCTTGTTGATACGGTGAACGCAATGTCTTGAACCGCCAACAACGAATGCAATTCAGAAATAACAGCCACACTTGATGCCTCAACCGAAGAAACAACTGCCAAGCTCTTGCGGTTGTGCCCATTTTGGCCGTGGGCTAAAATCCCGGACTTAATGAATGTCTCTAGAGAATCAGCTCAAATTCTCATAGGAAGCGGCCCCACTTCCAACATCCACAAAGGTGAGTCCATAAAGAGTGTCCTGCCACACCCCGCTTTAATCAAAGCCATGGAACCCATTAAGATCGCAAAAGATCATCCTAAAATTCTGCAGCAAAGACTATCGCACACGTTACACCATAGGGAGGGACAAATATAGTGCTTTCCCAATATCACCATAAATTAGTTGTATCATTGAACCTTGATCTTGGAAATCCAATCACAAGGTTGAGTATCCTTCATGGTGATTTATTCTATGAGCTTAAGTCCCATCCCCCTCGATGTAAATTTAACTTCCTCTCTGGTTAAGCCTTTCGTCAAAGGATCTGCAAGATTATCTTTGGATTTTACAAAGTCTATCGAGATAATACCGGTAGAGAGTAGTTGTTTCACCGTCTTGTGTCTTCTTCGTATATGTATAGACTTCCCGTTGTATACATTGTTCTTTGCGCAACCAAGAGCAGCTTTTCTTGTCACGGTGGATTGCGATTGAAGACACCGGCTTGGGCGAGTGGAATTCCTCCCGGGAAACATCGTATCCATTCGACTTCCTCTCCAGACTTTTTCCAAGGCTATAAATTCAGACTCCATAGTGGATTTAGCTATACATGTCTGTTTGGTAGACTTCCATGAGACACACGCACCTCCAAGTAAGAAGATGTACCCACTAGTAGACTTGCACTCTTGAGTCGATATCCAGTTGGCATCACAATACCCTTCGGTCAACAGGATACTTCCCAAAACTTAAGCAATAGTTTGAGGTCCCTCTCGGGTAACGTAAAACTCGAAGAGAGCATTCCAGTGATCTGCCCTGGGTTGCAAGTATACCTGCTTAATCTACTCACATAGTAAGCAATATCAGGTCTTGTACAGTTCATCAAATACATAAGACTACCAATAATGCGAGAATACTCAAGTTGATCAATACCCTTACCCTTGTTCTTTTTCAATTTACAAGTGGGATCAAAAGGAGTAGATGCGGGTTTAGCATTTTCATAATTAAATCTCTTTAGTACGGTTTCAGCATAATGAGATTGATTAAAGACTATATCCATCAGACATCTTTCGATTTTCATCCCTAAGATTACATCAGTAGGGCCTAAGTCTTTCATGTCAAAATTATCTCTAAGCATGCTTTTAATGGTATTAATAATATCAAGGTTACTGCCTAATATGAGCATATCATCAACATATAGGCATACAATAACATGTGAATCATTCACAGATTTAATGTAAACACATTTATCAGATTCATTAACCTTGAAGCCATTAGTTATCATAACATGATCAAATTTTTCATGCCTTTGTTTAGGTGCTTGTTTTAAACCGTCTGAGAGATTTGTTCAACTTGCGAACTTTGTTTTCACAACCTTTTACAATAAAGCCTTCAGGTTGGTCCATATAAATTTCTTCATTCAAATCACCATATAAAAATGCAGTTTTAACATCCATATGATGTATATGAAAATCATAAATTGAAGATATAGCAATCAACATCCTAATCGAGGTGATTCTAGAGATTGGTGAATAAGTATCGAAGAAATCTAATCCTTCCTGTTGTCTATAGCCTTTAGCTACCAACCTAGCTTTATATTTATCTATAGTTCCATCTGTTCTAAGTTTCCTTTTGAACACCCATTTGCAACCTATGGATTTACTTCCAGGAGGCAAGTCTACAAGCTCCCAAGTTTCGTTTTTCTTTGAATGGACTCCCATTCATTTAATGAAGCTTCTTCCCAGAAAGGAGCTTCTGGAGAAGTCATAGCTTCCTTGTAGGTTTGGGGTTCAGACTCTACCGTAAGAGTCAAAAAATCTGGGCCAAAACTTGTTTCAGTTCTAACCCTCTTACTTCTTCTTGGTTCAGTCTCATACTCCAAAGTTGGAGTTTGACTAGTCGATGGAACATCCGGGAGGTCATCATGGACCCTTTTCCGAGGTCCAGACCTTAAAGGAAATATGTGTTCATAAAACACAGCATCTCTAGATTCCAATATGGTGTTCGACCAATGTTATTATGGTCGAAGCGATGACCATGAACCTGTATGCAATTGTATGCTCAGGATACCCTAAGAAAACACAATCGACTATTTTAGGTCCTATTTTAGTTTTCTTGGGAAGAGGAATGGCCACCTTGGCCAAACACCCCCACACTTTAAAGTATGCATAGGAAGGTTGTTTACCATTCCACAATTCATAAGGAGTTTTATCAGATTTTTTAAATGGAACTCGGTTCAAAATATAGCAAGCAGAGAGGATAGCTTCCCCCCACAAGTTCGAAGATAACCCTGAACTTGTCAACATAGCATTTACCATATCTATGAGTGTTCTATTTTTTCTTTCAGCTACACCATTCGATTCTGGTGAATATGGTGAAGTTGTTTCATGAATGATTCCATTATGTTTACAAAACTCACCTATGGGTATCACATACTCACCGCCACGGTCTGACCTAAGAGTTTTAATTTTAACTCCTTTTTGGTTTTCTACTTCAATTTTATAAAATTTGAAGGCCTCTAAGGCTTCATCTTTACTTATGAGAAGATGAACCTGACAATAGCGTGAGTAATCATCTATAAAAGAGATGTACCATTTTTTACCACCTCTTGTTGGTGTTGATTTCAAATCTCCTAAATCCGAATGTATTAGTTCCAAAGGAAATGTTTTACGTTCAATCCTTTTATTAAACGGTTTTCTTGTATATTTAGATTCAACACAGATTTCACATCTTTGATTTTTATCAAAGTTTATTTTTGGTATGCAACCTAAATTAGCAAGTCTTTCTAGAGATTTGAGATTAACATGTCCAAGTCTATCATGCCAAACATGTGAAGAGTCACAAACATAAGCAGAAGAAGATGCATTAACATTCAATTTCAAATCAGATACACTAAGCTTAATCATGTTATCGGTAACATAACCTTTTCCTACGAATTCACCATGCTTAGAAATAACAACAGTATTAGATTCAGCAACAATCTTAAAACCTTTTTCTAGTAAGATGGTTTCGAGATAAGGTTTTTGCATATGTCCTGGGACGTAAAATACGTCATTCAATGCGAGAGTTTTTCTGAAGTTAGCTTCAGTTCGACCTTGCCTTTCCCCACCACTTTCGCGGTGGAAGAGTTTCCCATGAACAATTTCTCATCATCTCCTACTATGACATAGGAGGAGAAAGCATTCTGAATTCTACAGACATGCTTGGTGGCTCCAGAATCAAGCCACCAGTCTCTCACATTAGTCACACTAGAGACAAGGTCGACTTGAGACACCATGCCGGTGAAATATCCAGAATCATCTACTATGTTTGCCTTATTTTTCTGTTTTGGATCATATTTGTTCTTTTTAGGGGCCTTACGGTCTTTAGCCATATGTCCGGGTTTACCACAATTAAAACAGTCGCCTTTGATGGTGTGCTTAGTGACACCACCCCTAGGCTTAAAATTGTTACCTACGGGTTTTCGACGTCCATTACGTCTATTACCCATTTTTTGGATTCTCCAGGACTTTTCTTTGAAGCACTTTATCATCCAGAACATGTGCTTTGTTGGACATGTTTTTGCTCAACATCATGCTCTTGTCCTTGCTGCACATGAGCTCCTCAACCTGGATCTTTTTGCCAAGCTCCACCATGGTGATTTCACGAGTCTTGTGTCGCAGACCTCCTCTTGTATTCGCTCCATGAGGGTGGAAGCTTTTCAATCACAGCCGATACTTGTAGAGCTTCATCAAAAGTCATGCCTTGACAAGAATCTCGCTGATGAGGAGTTGAAGTTCGATGAACTGTTCTACCACGGGCTTTTCGTCGGTCATGTTGTATTCCAAGAACTTAGCCATCAAGAACTTCTTACTACCAGCGACTTGACATGATATTTTTCTTCAAGAGCTTCCCATAAGTCAAAAGCATTAAAATTTTCTTTTGCATTATAGAAGTCGTACAAAGAGTCATCAAGACAGTTAAGAATATGATTCTTGCACGAGTAATTCTTCCTATTCCACCTTTCAGTTTATCTTCATTACCACGGTGATGAAGTCTTCTCGGAGGGATCTATTTAAAGCAAGTCCATCTAACCTTTGGTCGTTTAGGAAGAATAACATTTTAGACTGCCATCTCTTAAAGTCCTTACCACTGAACTTTGGTGGTCTTTCTACGGTATTTTTTCCCATGTTCTTACAACAATTACAATATCACAATCTTACAATATTACAATAAGGCAAATATTACCTTTAGATTGTTGGAACTAAATTACAATAAGCGTATGCAACTAAGAAATAATACTTAGATTACTTGCGATAATAGTAACAAACAACTCAAAAAACATGAGAAAAATACTTAACACTCTTTGTGTTATTGTTATCTGGGAGATGCACTGATGATAGTATCAAAAACTTAGTAGAGGCACGTATGAGATACGTTTGAGCTAAAGGTAATATTGCCTGCTACTCCTCGAGATGCTATAGCAATTAACAAATTACCTCCAGGATACAACTACTGTTAGTTCTCCTCTATGTGTAGCATACAGAGAGAACCCTTAGAACTTGGCGGCAAAAATGAAAAACAAAAACATAAAACGAAACAACAACAAGTTTCAGAGAAATGTAAAAACTAATTTATGTTTTATAAACAAAGTTTTTGTGAACTAATATTAAGTAAACAAAATTTACGTAAACAAAGAAGTAGTTATACAAAATTATGTTTCGTAAACTACAACTTGTTTGAGATAAGAACTTGATTTTATGTTTCTGTAAACTTATAAAATTGTTTCTGAAAGCATAAGAGTAGAAGAAGAATTTCAGAAGATAAGAGTTCTGAAAGGTATGAGTTAAAAATGAAATTCTTCTCTCGTATTTATAGGTGAAAAAACTGAACGTTCGGATAAGAATCCAATGCACGACAAGATCCGTAAAACCCGCGTCTCAAACGTTACAAAAGTTAAGGTAAAATCAGAAGTGAAAAGCACAGTGTACACGCGTTTAAAATTTTGAGATTCTCTTCGAGGCACAGGTGTCAAATGCACCGTGTGACACGCGTGAATGAAGATGCTTCTCGAGGTTGTCGGAAATCCAAAACCGAGAAGGCAAAGAATAAAATTCTTTACATGTGTGGGAGAAACGTGTGGAAAACATTTCAGTAAAAAGAAAGGATGGGTCGGATACACCCACACCCACACCCACACCCACTCCCACTCCCACTCCCACGCCCACGCCCACGCCCTCGCCGCGAGCCGCGGCGTGCGTGCGTGCAGGCGTGCGAAGCACCGCGCGAACGGGAAAGGCAATAAGAAATGCAATAAGGGAATGAAAACCTTGCCATAGTCTAGGGATTTCCCCATACACAAAAGTCTAAAGACCCAAAGGGCCATGCCCTTAAGGCTAAACCAATGGTATTTAAGTCTAAAACTCTAAGTGTTTTAGTCTATATGGGACTAATGTTTTATTCATTCACATGAAAAAACATCTAGGGAGCAATAGGTCTTGGGATCAAAACATGGTCCATGCATTTTTTGATTAAAACAAAACATTGTTTTTTCTAACAATCCCCCACATGAATAATAAAACATGTCGATAAAACACGAGAAAACATAAGGCAACAATATAGGCTAAGGTGTCCCAAAGATTGAACCTTAACTTAGTGAGAGGTTACCTGAACTGCTTGTTGATACGGTGAACGCAATGTCTTGAACCGCCAACAACGAATGCAATTCAGAAATAACAGCCACACTTGATGCCTCAACCGAAGAAAACAGCTGCCAAGCTCTTGCGGTTGTGCCCATTTTGGCCGTGGGCTAAAATCCCGGACTTAATGAATGTCTCTAGAGAATCAGCTCAAATTCTCATAGGAAGCGGCCCCACTTCCAACATCCACAAAGGTGAGTCCATAAAGAGTGTCCTGCCACACCCCGCTTTAATCAAAGCCATGGAACCCATTAAGATCGCAAAAGATCATCCTAAAATTCTGCAGGCAGCACTATCGCAAGGTTACACCATAGGGAGGGACAAATATAGTGCTTTCCCAATATCACCATAAATTAGTTGTATCATTGAACCTTGATCTTGGAAATCCAATCACAAGGTTGATTATCCTTCATGGTGATTTATTCTATGAGCTTAAGTCCCATCCCCCTCGATGTAAATTTAACTTCCTCTCTGGTTAAGCCTTTCGTCAAAGGATCTGCAAGATTATCTTTGGATTTTACAAAGTCTATCGAGATAATACCAGTAGAGAGTAGTTGTTTCACCGTCTTGTGTCTTCTTCGTATATGTATAGACTTCCCGTTGTATACATTGTTCTTTGCGCAACCAAGAGCAGCTTTCTTGTCACGGTGGATTGCGATTGAAGACACCGGCTTGGGCAGTGGAATTCCTCCCGGGAAACATCGTATCCATTCAGCTTCCTCTCCGGCTTTTTCCAAGGCTATAAATTCAGACTCCATAGTGGATTTAGCTATACATGTCTGTTTGGTAGACTTCCATGAGACACACGCACCTCCAAGTAAGAAGATGTACCCACTAGTAGACTTGCACTCTTCCGAGTCGATATCGAGTTGGAATCACAATACCCTTTCGATCTGACAGGATACTTCCCAAAACTTAAGCAATAGTTTGAGGTCCCTCTCGGGTAACGTAAAACTCGAAGAGAGCATTCCGGTGATCCTGCCCTGGGTTGCAAGTATACTGCTTAATCTACTCACGAGTAAGCAATATCAGGTCTTGTACAGTTCATCAAATACATAAGACTACCAATAATGCGAGAATACTCAAGTTGATCAATACCCTTACCCTTGTTCTTTTTCAATTTACAAGTGGGATCAAAAGGAGTAGATGCGGGTTTAGCATTTTCATAATTAAATCTCTTTAGTACGGTTTCGACATAATGAGATTGACTAAGACTATATCCATCAGACATCTTTTTGATTTTCATCCCTAAGATTACATCAGTAGGGCCTAAGTCTTTCATGTCAAAATTATCTCTAAGCATGCTTTTAATGGTATTAATAATATCAAGGTTACTGCCTAATATGAGCATATCATCAACATATAGGCATAAAATAACATGTGAATCATTCACAGATTTAATGTAAACACATTTATCAGATTCATTAACCTTGAAGCCATTAGTTATCATAACATGATCAAATTTTTCATGCCACTGTTTAGGTGCTTGTTTTAAACCGTATAGAGATTTGTTCAACTTGCAAACTTTGTTTTCACAACCTTTTACAATAAAGCCTTTAGGTTGGTCCATATAAATTTCTTCATTCAAATCACCATATAAAAATGCAGTTTTAACATCCATCTGATGTATATGAAAATCATAAATTGAAGCTATAGCAATCAACATCCTAATCGAGGTGATTCTAGAGACTTGTGAATAAGTATCGAAGAAATCTAATCCTTCTGTTGTCTATAGCCTTTAGCTACCAACCTAGCTTTATATTTATCTATAGTTCCATCTGTTCTAAGTTTCCTTTTGAACACCCATTTGCAACCTATGGATTTACTTCCGGGAGGCAAGTCTACAAGCTCCCAAGTTTCGTTTCTTTGAATGGACTCCCATTCATTTAATGAAGCTTCTTCCCGAAAGGAGCTTCTCGAGAAGTCATAGCTTCCTTGTAGGTTTGGGGTTCAGACTCTACCGTAAGAGTCAAAAAATCTGGGCCAAAACTTGTTTCATTTCTAACCCTCTTACTTCTTCTTGGTTCAGTCTCATACTCCAAAGTTGGAGTTTGACTAGTCGATGGAACATCCAGGGAGGTCATCATGGACCCTTTTCCGAGGTCCAGGACCTTAAAGGAAATATGTGTTCATAAAACACAGCATCTCTAGATTCCAATATGGTGTTCGACCAATGTTATTATGGTCGAACCGATGACCATGAACCTGTATGCAATTGTATGCTCAGGATACCCTAAGAAAACACAATCGATTGTTTTAGGTCCTATTTTAGTTTTCTTGGGAAGAGGAATGGCCACCTTGGCCAAACACCCCCACACTTTAAAGTATGCATAGGAAGGTTGTTTACCATTCCACAATTCATAAGGAGTTTTATCAGATTTTTTAAATGGAACTCGGTTCAAAATATAGCAAGCAGAGAGGATAGCTTCCCCCACAAGTTCGAAGATAACCCTGAACTTGTCAACATAGCATTTACCATATCTATGAGTGTTCTATTTTTTCTTTCAGCTACACCATTCGATTGGTGAATATGGTGCGATTGTTTCATGAATGATTCCATTATGTTTACAATACTCACCTATGAGTATCACATACTCACCGCCACGGTCTGACCTAAGAGTTTTAATTTTAACTCCTTTTTGGTTTTCTACTTCAATTTTATAAAATTTGAAGGCCTCTAAGGCTTCATCTTTACTTCTGAGAAGATGAACCTGACAATAGCGTGAGTAATCATCTATAAAAGAGATGTACCATTTTTACCACCTCTTGTTGGTGTTGATTTCAAATCTCCTAAATCCGAATGTATTAGTTCCAAAGGAACTGTTTTACGTTCAATCCTTTTATTAAATGGTTTTCTTGTATATTTAGATTCAACACAGATTTCACATCTTTGATTTTTATCAAAGTTTATTTTTGGTATGCAACCTAAATTAGCAAGTCTTTCTAGAGATTTGAGATTAACATGTCCAAGTCTATCATGCCAAACATGTGAAGAGTCACAAACATAAGCAGAAGAAGATGCATTAACATTCAATTTCAAATCAGATACACTAAGCTTAATCATGTTATCGGTAACATAACCTTTTCCTATGAATTCACCATGCTTAGAAATAACAACAGTATTAGATTCAGCAACAATCTTAAAACCTTTTCCTAGTAAGATGGTTTCTGAGATAAGGTTTTTGCATATGTCTGGGACGTAAAATACGTCATTCAATGCGAGAGTTTTTCCTGAAGTTAGCTTCAGTTCGACCTTGAATTTCCCCACCACATTCGCGGTGGAAGAGTTTCCCATGAACAATTTCTCATCATCTCCTACTATGATATAGGAGGATAAAGCATTTCTGAATTTACAGACATGCTTGGTGGCTCCAGAATCAAGCCACCAGTCTCTCACATTAGTCACACTAGAGACAAGGTCGACTTCAGACACCATGCCAGTGAAATATCCAGAATCATCTACTATGTTTGCCTTATTTTTATGTTTTGGATCATATTTGTTCTTTTTAGGGGCCTTACAGTCTTTAGCCATATGTCCAGGTTTACCACAATTAAAACAGTCGCCTTTGATGGTGTGCTTAGTGACACCACCCCTAGGCTTAAAATTGTTACCTACGGGTTTTCGACGTCACATTACGTCTATTACCCATTTTGCTAGATTCTCCAGGACTTTTCTTTGAAGCGACTTTATCATCCAGAACATGTGCTTTGTTGGACATGTTTTTGCTCAGCATCATGCTCTTGTCCTTGCTGCACATGAGCTCCTCAACCTGGATCTTTTTGCCAAGCTCCACCATGGTGATTTCACGAGTCTTGTGTCGCAGCCTCCTCTTGTATTCGCTCCATGAGGGTGGAAGCTTTTCAATCATAGCCGATACTTGTAGAGCTTCATCAAAAGTCATGCCTTCAGCAAGAATCTCGCTGATGAGGAGTTGAAGTTCGACGAACTGTTCTACCACGGGCTTTTCGTCAGTCATGTTGTATTCCAAGAACTTAGCCATCAAGAACTTCTTACTACCAAAGCGACTTCAACATGATATTTTTCTTCAAGAGCTTCCCATAAGTCAAAAGCATTAAAATTTTCTTTTGCATTATAGAAGTCGTACAAAGAGTCATCAAGACAGTTAATAATATGATTCTTGCACGAGTAATTCTTCCTATTCCACCTTTCCAGTTTATCTTCATTACCACGGTGATGAAGTCTTCTGGAGGGTCTATTTAAAGCAAGTCCATCTAACCTTTGGTCGTTTAGGAAGAATAACATTTTAGACTGCCATCTCTTAAAGTCCTTACCACTGAACTTTGGTGGTCTTTCTACGGTATTTTTTCCCATGTTCTTACAGCAATTACAATATCACAATCTTACAATATTACAATCAGGCAATATTACCTTTAGATTGTTGGAACTAAATTACAATAAGCGTATGCAACTGAGAAATAATACTTAGATTACACTGATAATAGTAACAAACAACTCAAAAAACATGAGAAAAATACTTAACACTCACTGCTGTGTTATTGTTATACTAGAGATGCACTGATGATAGTATCAAAAACTTAGTAGAGGCACGTGTGAGATACGCTAAGCTAAAGGTAATATTGCCTGCTACTCCTCTGAGATGCTATAGCAATTAACAAATTACCTCCAGGATACAACTACTGTTAGTTCTCCTCTATGTGTAGCATACACAGAGAGAACCCTTAGAACTTGGCAGCAAAAATGAAAAACAAAAACATAAAACGAAACAACAACCGGTTTAGAGAAATGTAAAAACTAATTTATGTTTACGTAAACAAAGTTTACGTGAACTAATATTAAGTAAACAAAATTTACGTAAACAAAGAAGTAGTTATACAAAATTATGTTTACGTAAACTACAACTTGTTTCATATAAGAACTTGATTTTATGTTTACGTAAACTTATAAAATTGTTTCGAAAGCATAAGAGTAGAAGAAGAATTTTAGGAAGATAAGAGTTCGAAAGGTATGAGTTAAAAATGAAATTCTTCTCTCGTATTTATAGGTGAAAAAACTGAACGTTCGGATAAGAATCCAATGCACGACAAGATCCGTAAAACCCGCGTCTCGAACGTTACAAAAGTTAAGGTAAAAGCATAGTGTACACGCGTTCAAAGTTTTGAGATTCTCTTCGAGGCACAGGTGTCAAATGCACCGTGTGACACGCGTGAATGAAGATGCTTCTCGAGGCTGTCGGAAATCCAAAACCGAGAAGGCAACTCCCACTCCCACTCCCACGCCCTCGCCCGAGCGTACGTGCTTCTGTGCGAAGCACCGCGCGAACGGGAAAGGCAATAAGAAATGCAATAAGGGAATGACAACCTTGCCATAGTCTAGGGCTTTCCCCATACACAAAGGTCTAAAGACCCAAAGGGCCATGCCCTTAAGGCTAAACCAATGGTATTTAAGTCTAAAACTCTAAGTGTTTTAGTCTATATGGGACTAATGTTTTATTCATTCACATGAAAAAACATTTAGGGAGCAATAGGTCTTGGGATCAAAACATGGTCCATGCATTTTTTGATTAAAACAAAACATTGTTTTTTCTAACATATTTTAGAGATACACCTAGCCACTTCGTTTTCCTCTACATTAACTTCCCCCAGCTAATTAGAGATATACTTTGTCGCCAGAGGATTCATTTTGTACTTTTATTGATACAACACCACGACCCCAAGCTAGTTCTAGGTATACATTTAGCTTTAGGGTTGTAACATATTTATATAGTTTTATTATTTGTGTGCTTATTCTTTTTATTGCCATTGATTCAAATGCTTGGTTTTGAATATCATCGGATTGCAGGAGGGATTATATTCACTCCAGAATACGGGAAGTCGATCTACCCTGACACTTACAAGGATACAGAAGTGTCTGGTTATAATCATTATTGTAGCTTATATTTTATGGCGATCTCTTTGCTTCCTGCATCGCTATACTGCTTAAGTTTCTTTGTGTTGTTAATTAGAAATCTTGAATGCAGTAGATTAGAAACAAGAAGGCATATGATCGTGGCCGGTGCATTCTTGTTCATGGGTTCGGTGGTCAGTGCTTTCGCCACCAACATTTTTATGTTTGTTATGGGTCCAAATCTGCTTGGTGTGGGTTTCGGCCTACTGAATTAAACTCTATGATTTTATTTTGTTGTAAATGAATTCATTGAAAATTACAATATTAACACTTGGATTCTATGGGATGTGTTCTACAAAATATTGGGGTGTCTAAACGGATGCCTTAGCCAGTGGTCGACGTTTCTCTAATGTTTCATGTCACCAAAATTTTCTGTCACTTTTGTTAAGATTTGTAGGTCCACTATTAGCTCTATTCTAAACTCTTTGTTGTAAATGAATTCATTGGATTCAGTCCCCTTCAAATCTTCTGGATTCAGTTTGTTCCTTCTCTGGGGTTGTTCTTTGTGACTTCACTCA
The DNA here is from genome assembly GCA_023529315.1 of Papaver bracteatum. Taxonomy (NCBI): domain Eukaryota; kingdom Viridiplantae; phylum Streptophyta; class Magnoliopsida; order Ranunculales; family Papaveraceae; genus Papaver; species Papaver bracteatum. The sequence continues at coordinate 355,708 of JAJJWX010000614.1, forward strand.
ATTGGGACTTGTTTGTTTGTGGCCCTGCTATGGAAGTACAACCAATTAAGAACTCTAAAGACAAGGTTTGTTCATAGAGATCATCTCGTCATCATTACCTTGTGTGGACCCTAAATTTATTAATTTGTTCCTCGTGTGAGAACCGAAGAAGTGATTAGTAGATAGATTTATCTAGAACGAAAGGAAACTATATTTCTTACCCTTTTTCTTTTCTTTTTGCCTGATTCCTGACTCCCAGCTCTCTCTCCTCTTCGTTTCATGTCTGTGCAGGGTGCTCAACGCTATATATCTGAGATGGTTTCCGCTCAAAACAACCACCTAGGATTCCTGAATATCGCCTTTAAAATGTTGATTGCTATTGGTATCCTTGTGGCCAATCTTGTGAATTACACCACCAACAGTATGAAAGATGGATGGGGATGGAGAGCTAGCTTTGCCGTTGCGGTGGTACCTGCTGCTATCATCTCTATTGGATCTTTCTTACTCCCAGACACTCCGATATCAATGGTCAAGCATGGTAAGCTCGATGATGCTAAACGGTTGCTCCAACGCTTCCATGCCACCACTGACGACGTTGCTTTGCAGTATAATGATTTGATAACCGCTAAAGAAGCATTTAAATCGGCGAAAGGATTTCAAATGCGAATTTTATACCGGACACAGAACAAGCCCTACCTTCTGATGGCTATAGCTCTTCCCTTGTTCCAACAGCTCACTGGAATCAATGTAATAGTTATCTATGCTCCATTTCTGTTTAAAATTCTTGAGCTTCGCGCCGGTGCAACTCTATTGTACACATCCATCATTGGAGGAGTCAATGTTGCTGCGACCATCATTGGTATAGTCTTGGTGAGTCGAGGTTGTAGAAGGTTATACTTCATAGCTGGAGGAGTCCAAATGTTTGTTGGTCAGGTAACGGTATTGCATTAGTTATAGAACACTACATTTGGGGAAAATTTACCCATCTTCATGCCTGTTTTACTTATGTATTGATTTTTTTCAGATCATGGTGGGAACTCTGGTATTGCTCAAATTTCGATGTAAATTGAGTGTTTAATCTGAAACAGTGTCAATGATAGGATATGGAAGGAATCAAGTGAAAAAGGGTAAAATGCATGATGAATACAAGAAAATTCATTTGAATCCAAACTTGCAAAAATTCAAGGTATGGTGAATTGATAGAACGGTTTTATAGGCACCATCCCTTTTTCATGGGGACCATCATTTCAATTTTAGGAGGTCATTATGAAGTAAACCTAAATCATCCCTTATATAAGTATTTATGTTAATACCAAAATTACCCTTTCTAATTAAGTTAGTGTAAAATTAGTTAGCTAAATGATTAAGTAAGTTAATTAGTGATTATTATGTTAAATTTAAAAGAGGTTTTTTTAGAAGAATAATTATTGAGAGAGAAGAAGAAGAGGGTTTTGAATTTTTTTCTTTTTTTGTTGAGATAGTTCATTCGAGATGAGGGTTTTTGGTACATAGGTATACTTCAAATTTAGTTAGTGTTGCTTGAATTGGCCAAAACTTTTGAAAAATATGAAAATTTTATAAACTGATTTCGGCTATGGCAATAAATTTCGGCTACGACATCTGAAGAACAGGTAGCCGAACTCATCTGTAAGTGTAGTTCGGCTAATGTTTCTGAAGACACTGGTAGCCAAACTCAGCTTTAATGAAGTTTTTTCTTTCAGAGAAAAGTTCAGTTAGGAGAAAAAAATTGCGACGCAACTGAACTCAATATATAGGTTTTCAGAGAAAAGTTCGGTTAAGAGAATAAAATTGCGACGTAACCGAACTCGATATATAGGTTTTCAGAGAAAAGTTCGGTTAGGAGAAAAAAACTACGACGTAGCCGAACTAAAAGTACGGCTAGGAGAAAAAATTGCGACGTAACCGAACTTTTCTCTGAAAGAAAAAACTCCATGAAAGTTGAGTTCGGCTAGTTCGACAAAGTTTTTCACATGATTCCTAACCGAACTTCTCTCTGCAATTTCCATTTTCAACTCATTTTGATGATTACTACTCATTTTTTTCAACCAAAAACGAATCACAAGTAATGGGTTTGTGGAAATTTCGTTGAATCGACAGCGACAAGGAAGAGGGAAGAAGAGAAGAAGATGAGCCCTATAAAAGTAATGGGTTTGTGAAAATTAAATGTAATGAGTTTGTTATAATTTTGATAAGTTTTTGATTTTGTTTTGTTAATGATTTAGTTTGGTTATATATATATATATATGGGTGGTTATTAAGTTGTTATAAATTAAATTAGGTTAAGGGTAGGTTAGTCATTTCCACTTTTTAAGACACCCCTTATAATTATATGATAGATATTCTTATCACATAATGGTCCCCCACCAAAAAAAAAGTTGGTGCCAAAAAAAAGGTTCAATTGATTCTGCACCGAAATGATCATAATAATACAAAAATCAATTAACTAACCATTTTTCCGGCGTTCGACAAACTTGCAAAGCCAACCAGGTTTATTTTGCAAAAGAAACTTTATATCTAAAACTAAATGATAACTCATCCAATGCACACTAGGAAGATAATTATCAAAGTGTGTCAATCCAATTTTCACAGATCGTTCATTTAAAATGAATGCATCAATTTTTCAGAGAAATTTTCAAATTTTCAAATAAACTAACATGAGAGTAGCCGAATGGGAATGACTTCCAAAAAAGTTTCCAAATCCATTGTTAGTTAATAGAGATTTTAGGAGAGTCTTATAATTTTCCTTGTTAGTAGATAAAGATTTTTTTTAAGTTTATCCAATTCTCCAAAACTCCATATTATTGGATTGAGAATTCTTAAGAGTCATAAAAAGTTATAGATTTGTTGTTATTAGAGTTTATGAGAGACTCTTTTTAAAAGAAAATAGGCATGAAAAAAGTCTCTCTAAGATAGGCGACATTTTGGAAGGCTTGAAACTTGGGGTTGTTGGGTAAACTTGAGTTTGATATATATTCGTTTATAAGATAGGATTAAATTTGGAGTCCTTGAAGCTCGGTGATAAAACATTATTTTCAAATTCGGAAACCGCTACCATGTGGAACAATATTGGTCTACCATCTAGAATGCAGTTGTTTATTTTATTTTTTTCTTGAAAAACATTTAGAAAAGAAAGCAGGCTAAGCGAGGGGAAGATCCTCCCACCGAGCCTTACAGTTTAACAAGTGATAGTTTCCGGGCATCAAAGGTTCCCAATTTGCTCCAATATTATGGGAGTTTAGGAATTTATGAGCACTGGTGGGAATAACATTCCTACGAGGACTATTAGTGTGATTACATATTGCAGTTGTTTATCATTACACCAAATTTAATGTTTAGCAACAGACTATTTTCGTTGTTGAACGAGGTTGCAACGAGAATTTGTCATTGCAAAACAGCCTTGTTGTTAATTCAGTCAGCAATCGGTCGCAAAGCCATTGCGAAATTAAAATTTATCAACATTAATAAATTGTTGCTGAATTTTTTATTTTGTTGCTAATTTTAGCAACACACTGTGAAAAAAAAACAAGCTTAGGTTTTGGTTGACCTTGTCAAAATCGATTTTCGCCCAATTTATCCACAACACACAAGACCTCCTTTGATCGTCATCAAATTACCATCACTAAACTTCAGACCCTAATTCCATTTATTCCTTACAACCATTTGTTAAGACAACAAACTCCAATCTATTCGAACCCCACCTTCTATATTTCATCTCTGAAGTACCTATAAATCAATCTCCTTCTTCCACTCAATTGCAACTAACTTGTAACTTCAATTTCTCTTATCTCTGTGAATCTTGACCATTTAATGGTGCAACCGTCTCTTACTTTTTGTTCCCTCTAAATTTCTGGTTTAATAATAAGAGAAATAAATTCTCTTGATTTTAGGGTTATGGTAATAATGAAAATTTCTATTGCACCCAAAAACTGGATACATGCCACCAAATGTGGTATCCATTAAGAAATACTCAGCAGGTTTCCCCCTAATCCTTGGCTCAGCTCCTAATATCACTTGGATAAAATGACGATTTTACCCTTTTTGCTCCAAATGGCTAATTTCTTCTTCTTTTGCTCCAAATGACTTCAAAGTACTTAATAAACTCAAAAGCAAACATAAGATACATAATCCAACATAAAACATGCAAAGAAAGCATAAACAATAGATAAATATCAAGGTGTTTAAGACTTATATCACTAACATTGACAACAAGCTTGAGATAACAAAACTTGTGGGTTCAACCGAGCAATGCTCTAACACCTTCCATTATGCACGTTTACAGTTTTTTTGAAGACTTTCTAATGTAAGTTACCGTTGTTTGCAGGAAGTAATTAGGTGTGGAAGTGTATTCGAACGAAGTTATAGTTGCGATTAGGTATACAATATTTCTTAGTTACAAATTATGTTCATAATCCTTGTATTACACAGAATTTCTATTCTCTTAATTAGGACATAGGAATTCATCTAGTCCTTCAAATAAATTAATTTAGGATTTTTCTTAAGTTTCTAAACATATATTGTATTCCCTTAGACTTTAGGAATTTTTTTAAGTTGTTGTTGTTGAAAGAATATAACAAGTTATTGTTGGTGAATGTGTGATAGAATTTGGTTGGATTGAATGAAAGATTTATGTTGGCAATTATTTTTGAATTTCAGAGTACTTTTGGCTGAAAATGGTCTGACTATGGTCAATATTGACCAGGTCAAAAGGTCAATTTATGATTGGCAGTGATATTTTTTTATGATACAAAAAAAGTTCGTAAATGCTTTAAGTTGTTTCAATATACCACGTAGTGACGGCTAACCAGTGTTACGACAATCCAGTTACAAAATATTTGTAACTACTAGTCCATGTTACGAAAATACACGTAGTAACAACTTTTCGTTACTATAACCTAAAAATCGTAATGGCTCAACCGTCGCTACAAAAAAAAAATGCGTCGATTCGAAGCAAAACATTCCTATTACAACCCCATTTTGTAACAAATAGGTTCCGTTGCGAACCGGGAAAAATGGTGCAGTGGTTGCTTGCGTAATGCAAAGCGCTTTCTCCAAGTGTTGTTACTAAAGAGTTGTAAGACAAAGCATCAAGGTTGCACAGTTTATCATATTTTCACTAGTGGAAAATGGAGTTTTTACCACCCACATCCGCGACCCTTAATGGAAGTCAATTGACCTTGGACTGATAAAGACAGTCGCAGATTTAAGAAAAACACAGAACACAGGATCGAGAGCCTAAAGACATCGAGGAATAATTACAATTTTAGTCCTAAAATCTGCTGCCCATCTGGTTATACTTTTATGCCAGAAAGGGTTCCAGACAGGGAGACTTCTTATCCCCATACTTATTTATATTAGTAATCGAATCTCTCTCTAGAAGTTTATTGTTTGTTGAACGCATGGGAAAACTACATCGATCAAGGTAACGAAAGACTGTCCTCCAATCACTCATCTTTTTTTTGTTGTTGCGGATAACTGTTTGATCTTTTTGAAGGATCTAGTGAAGTTAATCATTTGCATGATATCATTAGAAACTTCAGTAAGCTATAAGGTCAGTCAATTAATTTTGATAAGTCGGGAATTGCTTTTATTCCGATAACATGGAATAAGATTGAGAATGACATTTCTAATATTCTAGGAATTAAGAAAATGGGACTTGAGGATATCTATCTTGGAGTCCCTTTTACTTTCCCAAAGGAATAAAGTTGAATCATTTGATCCCTTACTAAGTAAATTCAAAGATAGGTTAGGTATGTGAAAAACCAAACATGTCAACCCGGATGGTAAGACTATCATATTCTCATGATGTGGTTCTATAACGTCACATCATAAGTCGGCGTTTCCTATGCCCAAACAAATGACTAATAAGATGGATTTAACCAAAATGAGATGTTTGTGGAATAAAGATACGGAATCAAAAGATTTTTACATGAAAAAATTGTCACGCATATCTTTGCCTTAAAAACATGGGGGTTTAAACATTAAGAGATATGATTTTTCTCAATTTGGTTTTTCTTTTTCCTCTTTCTTGGAAGATGATGGACCATCTCAAGGCTCCAAATGCTACTATCATCAGGTACAAATACTTTGTTGATATGGACCCATCTCTTGTATTTTACCTAAATAGAAGGGTATAAGAGAGAGAATTGAGATTATTAAAAGTCATTACTGTTGGGAAATAGGGTATTGGTCCAAGGTATTTATATGTAAGCATATCTGGATATCAAAAATGAATACTCCTCCTAATGCTAGAATGTTCCCTAGAGAGATACACATTGTGGATCAATTGATAGACAAGGAGAATAGAATCTGGAAAGTAGATACTTTAAATCCTAGTTTGATGATGTAACTATTAAAAATATTATTCAGGTTAGAATTCTGATTCAAGGAGAGGATAGGATATGGTGGAACAAGATTCGTAATGGTATGTTTACGGTGCAATCAGCTTACAATGTGATTGTGAATGATAGATACGATCTTAGTATTGTGCCTAATCGTACATTTTCATAGAATAATTATTGGAAAACTACAATTCCTCCTAAATTATTCTTATGGAAACACATTCCTCAGCCACTATTTTCAATTGAAGTAATCAGATACTACCTGTGTGCCATAAGTCAGTATCTGATTATTCGATGATATCAATCCAAATCACACACACATAAGTTTATTCGATGTATAAGTATTTTTCTTTAGAAACTTTGAAAATGAAGATGTGAGCTCATCTTTGAAGGAAAAAACACCAATATCCTTATGTACTCTTGTAAGTAAGATAACCAAATATATTTCTGATCGGTAAAAATCCATAGAGAATAAAACAAATAACAGTCAAAGACTGTCATATTATATGGAAAAAAAATGTGGGATGGAGCAAATTTGTTGCCCCTTTTGAGAAAGTAAACTTCGATGCTAGTTACCATGATTTGACTGAATTTTCCAGTGTGGGACTAATAATTTGTTATTTTACAGGTGTATGCAAAGGTACATGATGCGTCACACATGAAGCAAGAGCAAGCTGAGGCAATAGGCGCGTTGCAAACAATTATGTAGGCTAAAAACGAGTACCACTCATCTGCACCTAGAGAGGGACAGTAGGATGTGGTAGCTATAATAAATGGAAAGTCTTAAGCTTTGAAATGGACAACCAATATCATTATTTTAAATTGCATCAATCTACTTAAAAAATTTGAGAATTGAAAATGCTCTATTGTACCAATGGAATCAAACAATGTAGCTGGTTTTCTAACTAAAGAAACCTATAATTGTGTATCTTGTATTTAGATTTGATAATTTTCCTCGTTGGTTACAAGCCTCAATTGAGGAAGACTATGTAAGTTAATTCCATATCTAATAAATCTCTATTTCTATAAAAAAAAAAACAAGAAAATGACCTCTTACCCAATTTAACAAGATCTTTATTGAGGTTAGATATTTTGCTAAGAGTAGTAACATTTTCTTCATTCCATTTATTTTTTTATAACATTACCAAAATCTAAATGGTCGATCCAAAATGATTTAGAACTTATTCAAAAACTTCCTTTCAGAATTGAGTCTTATAAGTGTTTACTGGGCCGGGGGCATGGTCGTTGCTAACTCTAAAAAGATGCAAAACTCTATTATTAGTGAATCTGATAGCTTATTATGGAGCGAACATGGCTCCATCTAACCTCTAGAAGATATGTTTTTCAACACTGATGATGTTGGTCCTAGTGAAGACAATTTCAACAAAACACATACCCACTAAATTCCTATCATGTATGAAATATGTAAACTCATTGTCATAGTTATTAAATTTGTTTCTCATTAACAGAATTTATATAACCATCGACGGAGGTGGGGGTGGCTAGGGTGTGCTATAGCCCATCCCAGAACTCGTGAAAATATGATTCGGCCATTAAAAACGGCCACAAATTAATTATTTTTACCTCCCTTTAACAGGTAGGATAGCACATGATGTTAAACTAAGTTATCTTTGGAGAACACAAATTTAGACGTAGGAAATTAAAATACTTCTAAATTATCTTCCTTACAACTTCAAAGTTACTAAATAAGTGCTAGAAACAGATGGACTACTTCGCTTTCTAGATAAGGAGTTGTGGAATTCTAAAGTCCCACTAAAGGTTTATTTTCGTGTATGGACTTTGTGTTACAAAGGATCTCCCACTATAGATTATATTTATAGTGCAGGTAAGATTCAAGACTCTGCTTGTCTGCTTTGTAAACGTCATGTTGAAACTAATGTTCACCTCTTTTTGCATTGCAAAATGGCTTTTGAAGTCTGGTCTTATTTCTTAAGTAGTTTTGGTATTTTCTGGGTTTTTAATAAAGATGTGAGAAGAACTATGTGGGAATGCGGTGCTAAGAAGAAGACGACAAGTAGGATAAAGAATATTTGGAGTTTACTGTCGTTCGCCATTTGGTGGAGTTTGTGGAAAGAAAGGAACGACGGGCTATTTAACAATTTTTCTAGAAGCATTAAGCATATCACTATTTCAAGTGCTTGCTATTTAATTGGGCGTAAAACTCTGATATTTTTGAGGGATTTTCTTTGTCTACTTTGATATGTAATTGGGATGTTGTGGTTCACACATCCATGTAACTTTATGTTCTTGTCACTTTTTTTGTGACAATGAACATTTTTAATTTAAACTTTGCCCTTTCACAGTATAAGAAAAACAAACAAGTGCTAGATATATCAGTAAATTCAGAGAATAATCCTAATATTGGCCAAATAACTATATTATATATGAAGATGAACATTAAAAGGTGCTACATTTTTAAGTGTGATTGTGTCATTTGACTCGAAAAACTATCTCAAAATACCAAATTTTTTAATCAACCTGCGACCACCTAACAAATAGTACTTTTCATCAATGAGATTTGACTACTAAAATAAATACTCCATCCGTCCCGAATCAATTGAGCTATTTGTAGTTTGCACAATTTTTAAGGCAAGGAGAAAAGGGGAGTATGTTTGAGTATTTTTTACAATTATACTATTATGGATAATAACTAGAATTGATTTACCGTTGAAAAGCATTTTAAAACACCTACGTAACGAATATAAACATTGCTATCAAATTATACATATTTCTTATAGTAACAATAATCAATTAAAAGGGTAGTTTTAGAAATTCCCCCTTAATTAGGAACGCACAATTGGGAGATACTTATATTAATTGGGGGATAGAGGAAAAATACAAAAACGGGATATAAATAGTAAATCAGAGTCACCCCTTATCCATGTATTTTAACTAATTCTTAATCTACCCCTCACTAATCATGTTTAGTGGCTAAATATAATTAGGTAAGTTAATAGATTAGTTTGATAATCATTAGAATAAATCTTTATCATTGAATTTGTTGATGCAACAACATTAAATCAAGATATTTATGATCATGAAGGTTTAGGTGAAGAACCAACCCAGGAAAGTAAACAAGCTGAATATACAAGTGCTCCAATTAGTCATATATAGGTATAAATGTATTGAAAGTTGATTTTTTTTTCATTGAATCCGCCATTGTTACGCCTGAAAAACTCAGTGCCGGCATGGTTGATTCCCAAGTGTACCGTGCCGGTTTAAGGACAAAAACATACATAAAATCTGTCTGAAATAGCAAGTATCGGCATGGTATTCATCCTAAAAATCATGTCGACACTAGTATCGACATGATATTCATCCTGAAAAACCATGCCATCACCAGATATCGACATGGTATTCATGCTAAAAACCATGTCGACACCAGATATCAGCATGGTATTCATCCTAAAAACTATGCCGGCACAAAAAACAGTAGGATATTCATAATGAACACAAGCCCAGAGTGGATTGAAACTGAAACTGAAACTGAAAAGTTTCGGTTTATGATTCTAACCCAAACGAAGTTTTAAAACAACAACAACACTTTAAATATGATTGGGTATCATGTACCTTCTCAATGAAGCCATTTGTTCATCTTCTTCTTCTTCTTCTTGCTCAACACTATTCAATTTAACCTATCTTTAAGAACTTGTTAGGATTTTATTTTGATTTTGATTTTTAGTTTTAAATTTTAATTTAGATGGAAGGGTATTTTAGTATTTCCGCCTCCCAAAAACACCCCTTAGCGGACACTATTGGTTGGGGAAAATAATTTATATCCTCAATTAGTTTAAGTATCCCCAAATCGTGCGCTCTTAATTAGTGAGACAGCTCAATTATTTGTGGGACAAAATTTGAAACCAATTAGCTCAATTAATTTGGGACGGAGGGAGTATTTAGTTATGAAATTGGTAAAATTGAGTGTTTATAGAAACAAATTTTTAGCCCACCCCACATAGATTTCTAGCTCCATTGCTGTATAAATCACCAACAATGCGCCAAGGGTTTTTAATAGCAGCAGCATAATGAGAACTTACTGCAGAACCTATAATGCGATTGTGGTGCTCCGGTGGCTCATAAACACATAACACAATCAGGCTCGAGTAGGGTGAATACGGGCCATACGGCACGCTGAAGGAGGTTCTGGACTCTTGAGCCTTATTCTTTTTGGTAATAGGACTACTTTGACCTTAATTACCACATTACAGAGTGATTCAAAAATCTCCCAAAATTTGAAGTAGAAACTGATGATGTAAATTATCTCCAAACCAACCCTAATGGAAGCTTTAGCAGAGGGATTGTGGGAACTTGCTGATTTTCATGAACAAAATGGAGAAATTGGTAAAGCTGTTAAATGTTTAGAAACTATTTGTCAAAGCCAAGTTTCTTTCTTACCAATTGTTGAAATCAAATCTCGTCTTCGAATCGCTACCCTTCTCTTGAAATACACTCATAATGTCAATCACGCCAAATCTTATCTTGAGAGATCGGTATTTTCACTCACTAACTCTCTCCTTCTAGGGTTTTAATCACTTTAAAAAATTACATCTTTATATCCTTCTTTTTCTAGGTTTTCAATGAAAAATTTACTCTTTTTTTCTTTTCTTTTGTGACAGCAATTACTGTTGAAGTCAATCCCATCATGTTTCGAACTGAAATGCCGAGCTTACAGCTTGTTATCTCAGTGTTATCATCTTATAGGAGCAATTCCTCCTCAGAAACAGATTATCAACAAGGGTTTAGAACTTGCTTGTGCTTCTGGAGATGGGTAAATTATATTTGAATTTGAATGTGATTAATCATTTGAATGATAAGTTCGAATTTTCTGGAAGCTAATTTTGTTCTGTTGTTGTTTTTCTCTACTGAAGGTTTGCAGTGAAGTTATGGTGTTGCAACTTTACTTCACAACTTGCAAATGCTTTGGCAATTGAAGGAGATTATTGGGGTTCAATTGCAGCTTTAGAACGTGGGTTTTCTTGTGCTGCTGAAATGTACTACCCAGAGCTTCAGGTTTGTTTTCCAAACCCCTTTAGAAAGTTTTCAATAATTCTTGCGCGGGCTATAATGTCCTTACTGTTATGTCGTAAATGGCTAGTTTTCCTAATATACGACATAATAACGGCCATTAATTAGTACAAGGTGTGTGTATCGGTGTCAAAATTGAGATTTGAGATCTGTTTGGGATTTGTATTTTTGGCTAACGATATGTGAAATTATTTTGATGCACTTCAGGACCTTTTCTATTGTAAGTTTACATGCTAACTGCTGCTTGACTTTTTGGATCAGATGTTTTTTGCAACTTCAATATTTCATGTGCATCTGATGCAATGGGAAGATGTAAATTCAGTTGGGAATGCTGCAGTGAAATGCAATGAGATTTGGGAATTTCTCCAACCAGATAAGGTAAGCCTAAGGTTATTTCATGGTGTGCCCTCTGGGGTACGTGCCACCTAAATTTTACTGATTCAGTACATTAATATAAGTACAATACAAGAAAGATGAAATCTAAATTCCGTGCTCAAATGAGTAAAATGCATGAAATTCCAACTATCTATGTTGGAGAAATTAATATCTCTATAAATATCATGACTCTGAATAGCAACATAAATGAAATTCTAAACCATAAAGATAGCATAGTATTTTTCTGTTATATTATGGTCATGAATTTTTCCACCCAAAGAAGTTTATTAATAGAAAGTAATACAAACAAATAGTATTCCATCTCATCTAAGTAAATTCTGCTGCACCTTCTCTGGAATGTTCTGTAGTCTTGAATTCTCAAGAATGACTTCAAGTGGGTTAAGAAGATTGATTACCTCGCTAACTAATCTACCTAATCGAAGACCGTTGAGATTTGCTAAGCTTGGGAAATCAACCATGATGGGTTAAGTTTTGCTTTGGATGTATCATGTACATAGAAGGGTGTTGAGGTTCGTGAGGGAATTGAGAGTCGAAAATGGAGTTTTATCTGGGTGACTGGGTCCTTTCTTCCCTGTCAAAAAACTGTGTGCCAGAATGACCAAACGACAATATTGTGAAATTTGAGATTGGACAAGCTTTGAAACTTAAACATGTTGGTTAATTTTTTGCGTTATTGAGAAGAATGGTGTTGAAGCTCGTAGGAGGGTTAGCAGGAGCAAAAATTGCACTTTAACGAGTTCACTTTGTCTAAAAGTTATATTGATGTAAATATGGGGTGTCTGAAAAACAGTTTCTGTCTGAAATTGCGGTCGTAGAGGAAGAAAACCCGTTACTCGGACAGGATTTATTAATATTCTGCAAAGCCTGAAAAGGAAGTTCAATGGAAAACATTGCACAAACTACTCGAGGATGTGGTAAGTATCAAGTATACCACCAAATAATTAGAAAATTTTCTAAATTTGCTTGTATGATTAGAATCTGAATTAAATATTCCATCTCGTGAGAATGGGTGCCTAATTAGAGAAAGTAAAGTGCTAAAGTTTGTTAGTAACAAGTTGATGGGCATTGCAGACTTTATAAACATCAATAGCATGCATACAAGACTGTAAGAAGAGTAACTGGATCTGTATTTCTGTAAAAAACAACACAATCTCTAACATAAATGTCACTCTTACCTAAATATCTTACTTAAAGATCGACTTGTGCCAGATTAAATGAAGATTGAATCTGTGTAATCGTTGTCTGTTTCACGAAATTGCATTTTTCTTGTGTATTTAATATCATTTTTATGTTGTTATATCAATATAGTTGGATGCAATGCTGAGTTTCACCTTTTGTTCCTATTACTTAACCAGAGACGTCAGTGCATGGGTTTGTTCTTTTACAATGAGTTGCTGAATACATTTTATCAACTTCGAATATGTGACTACAAGACTGCTGCGCTGCATGTTGACAAGTTGGATGAAGCCATGAGAAAAGAGATGCAACAAGTGCAGCAGATTAAGAACCTGACCGCAGAGCTGAATACCATAAATGACAGTCTATCTCAATCTGATCCCCATAACAGGGAAATATTAGGTTTGTACGAAAAACAAACACAGCTACAAGAGCAGTTGCGTCAAGCTACTTTTTCCGCTGGCATGGAATCTATGGGATCATTATACTTGGGCAATGCAAGACAGATGTGGGATAAGCTAGAATTGGCGCCACCACCAATCGATGGAGAGTGGTTACCTAGAAGTGCTGTTTATGCGTTGGTGGATCTTATGGTTGTGATATCTGGGCGTCCTAAAGGGCTATTTAAGGAGTGTGGAAAAAGGATTCAATCAGGATTGCAATTGATTAAAGGTTTGTTGTTGCAAGTACTCTTTTCTTTTTGGCGTTTGACCCTTGCTCATAAATTTTTTGTCAGGTGGGATTTTAAAAGTTTCTTTGAAGTAATTTAATTCGTTTACGACCGAGACTTTCATTTACAATAAAAGAATTTACCCTGTGTCGGGATAACACAGTTTTACATGAAAATGTGCTGGATTTTCTTGGTGCTTTTTGTTTAGTTAACGATTGAGGAAAGAGTACCATTTGGTTATAGATTAACGACAACCTAAGAATTAGGAAGAGCCTGTATGGCACATATGATGCTTGTATGTGAATGATCCATCATATGTTTGAAGTTCTGAACACCATTGTATTTGTAATTTTGTGTAGTTGTAGGAGGTAAAAACTCATTGGAAAATGTAATACTTTAGATGGTAAATTACCCTGCTGAGTGAACATAGGAATTTGTCGTGCTTTATCTGGTTGACTACAAAATGTTTACCTTTTCATACAAGGTTGTACTTGAGCTGAACTATTTTTTTCACATTGCAGAAGAGCTGTTGAAACTTGGAATTACTGATGGTGTGAGAGGTGAGCTTCCATAGAAGTTGTATCTTTCTATTTTTCATCTATGTTTAAAAATAATAGAGTGCCTTCCTTCATTTCAGTATGTAGTGTACTTTTATGCATCAAAGAATAGGCCTCACTGTTTAGTTTAATCACACTTGCATGATGTAATCTTCAATTGTGCAGAGGTGAACTTGCAACATTCAGCTATTTGGATGGCTGGTGTCTATTTGATGCTTCTGATGCAATTCCTAGAAAACAAAGTTGCTGTAGACCTCACGCGGTCGGAGTTCGTTGAGGCACAAAAGGTAGTAATTTTTTATTTCTTTTTCCAAAAACAGATATTTTGCTTGCAATATGTTTGTTTTTATTAATTGGAATGTGACTCACCTAATCTCAGCACATTAATTTGTAATTATGAGGTAACGGGTTAGATGTGTATGATGAAATGCTCAATGCTTTGTAGAATTGGAAGCCTTCACATTTAAATGTTTCTGAAACTCCTGTGTTTAGTTTTTTCCCTTTCTCATGAATAAGCTCGTATGCAAAACCTCATCATTTTAGACTTGGTTTGACTGAAAAGCTAAAGAATCCATCTACATATGTAGGCGTTGCTGCAGATGAAGAACTGGTTCATACGCTTTCCAACAATCTTACAGGGATGCGAGAGCATTATCGAGATGCTTAGAGGACAGTATGCTCATTCACTTGGTTGTTTTAGTGAAGCAGCTTTTCATTTCCTTGAAGCAGCAAAGGTTCGTTATCTTTACCCGCTTGAATAATGCTTTACTTGTTAGTTGCTTATCACAAATTGATATACATGGTTAATCATTATGTATTTATCATCCTTGAAGAATTGATCATAGCGCTAAAGTATTATCTATTTCTGCAATTTGATCATGGATACAAGTGTTATTGACACTCACAAGGTAAATAATAGATAGATGGATTTATGTTTACAGTTGACAGAGAGCAAATCGATGCAAGCTATGTGCCATGTTTATGCTGCTGTTTCTCACATTTGCATTGGCGACGCAGAATCATCTTCCCAGGTGAATAGGCTTTGTTATGTTAAACTCTCATTCTCAAAATCCTTATTTAACTCTAATGTATGTAGTGTCCTCTATTCATGTCGATAGACATGTACTTGATGACGAGAAGATATATTTTTCTTCGATGCAGGCACTAGATTTGATCGGACCTGTCCATGCAATCATGGATTCTTTTGTTGGAGTCCGCGAGAAAACCAGTGTCCTATTTGCTTATGGTCTTTTATTGATGAAGCAGCACAATCTACAAGAAGCTCGGTATGTAATACCCTGTGATGGGTGTCGTGGGTCATGGGATCTTAATCCTAACTAATAAGTGATTTTCTTTTGGCAGGATTCGACTAGCAAGTGGTTTGAGGATCACACATCAGCTTTTAGGGAATATTCAACTCGTATCGCAGTATTTGACATTACTTGGGAGTTTGGCTCTCGCCCTACATGATACTACACAAGCTAGAGAGATTCTCAAGTCGTCTTTGACATTAGCGAAAACTCTTTATGATATTCCAACACAGATCTGGGTGGTTTCAGTTCTAACTGGTACGTATAATATCCTTTCTCATGTTTACTAGCTTCTCATTTTTGTAACATAGTCTTTTTGGGAAATCATGAGAGAGCAAATTTAAAAGGACGCAAATACTTGTGATCTTACTTGTGGTGTATATCACCGATTTCTTGTAATCCTCCCTTATTACCAAGAAAAAAAAAACTGTGGGTCCTCCCTGGTTAACCAGAGGTCCAGAACAACTTCTTAATGTTAGAGACAATTGTTTCAGCAGATTCTGTCTTGCTTTTCCATTGATTAAAATCGAGAGCATAGGCAAAAAAAATTGGTAGTTGAAAAAAAAAAATTTGGTCCAGAACAACTTCTTAATGTTAGAGACAATTGTTTCAGCAGATTCTGTCTTGCTTTTCCATTGATTAAAATCGAGAGCATAGGCAGAAAAATTTGGTAGTTGGCTTAGTGATACACTCTTGTTGCTGCAGCTTTGCATCAAGAATTGGGCGAAAAGGGAAACGAAATGGAGAACACTGAATTTGCAAGAAAAAGAGGAAATGATCTACAGAAGAGACTTGCTGACGTTCGTTCGTCCATTCATCACATGGAGCTGGTAAGCTATTGTGTAGAAATCAAATTTTACGGTTCACCATATAGTTAATTCAGGCTTGAAAACCTTACAATATGTGGTAAATAATCAAGGATCCATTTGCATCGTATTTAAACTAATGGTAAAAGGTACATCTCATTTGGGCTACTATAGTGGGTGGCCCCAAGGAAGGATTGATATGTTGTGACCTGTGAGGATGTACTCCTCCACATGTCATCCTCATAACTAAACAAGTCCTAGTTTAAGTTTCACTTACCAAGTGTTTTGTGTGTTTGGTGTACTGTTCGAAACAGATCGAGAAAGTGAAAATTGAGGTTCACCAACTGCATGATACGGACATCAGACGTGCTAATGCTGGTCCATCTTTAGGAGTTAATCTTGACATTCCCGAATCAATTGGTCTACCCGAGGCAAACTCTACTCCAATATCAAGACTAGTAAATATCGATACAGGTCGGCTTGGTAAGAGGAAATCTTAATTTTACTCTTTTACCTTTGTAAATTATAGATCTAAATCTCATGAAACAGAAAATGGAATGACACCTGCATAATTGTTGCTGATTTTGTGCTTGCCCTACAGCAAAATTATGTATAGGTCGTATTAAATTTATTTTTTGTATAGTGGTTTATTTACGTTAGTCAAAATGGCACCTTCACTATTAGCTAATCTGTGCTGTTTTTTTTTTAATGTCGGAAGCTCCTCGTTGCTCTTCCTTAGTCTTGTTTTGGTCTCAACATGTTTTGGTGACAAGCCCTGCATCCTTGGCAGTAACAATATTGTGTTGGCATAAAAAAGTATAGATGTGGCTTGAGTTCTATCCTGCTGACCTACTATAGCTGAGTTTCTCATTTTGCAAGTTGCAATTGCACGGAAATAAATTAGAAACCCAATAGGGATTCTGGGACGGAATGCAGTAGATCTCATGATATTTGATTTGGTTAGGAATTGAATTACAACTTTGAACCCCCACATGCAAATGAATAGAGTTATACTGTGTACCCACCTTTTCGTAGTACATTATCTTATCATTGAGGTGTTGCATAACTTGGCTGCTACAGGACACCATAATATATGATTTTGTTGAGGCAGTAGGATTCCCCACCACAGGCAATCATTTTCACTAGAACATTATCTAATTAACATTAATAAAAGTATCAATCATACATTGCTACATTCTACGTCTAATCAAAGGAAAATGGCATCAGCTAACAGTATGTCGATATATACTTAATATTAATGTATTATTTTAAAGAGCAGTGCTGTCCGGCACCATTTGTGGGACGCTATCTCGCCCAAACGGTTTTTTTACCTTTAGATCACGCTAAAACCTAGATCCAACAGCAATCCCTTTAGGGAAAATGGTGGGTTCTTTCTGAAATTGGTGGGTCCTTTCCTGAATGCGAATCCAACCGTTGATTTGATCATCTAATTATAAAGAGGCTGTTTGAGCGGGATAGCTTCTCGCAAAACACGGTACGGGATAGCATTTATCTATTTTAAATAGAGCAGTGCTCTCCCGAACCGTTTTGCGGGAGAGCTAAATAAGCAAGCACGTTGTAAGTCGGTAGATCAACCCACCACCTGTTGGATTGACTATGCCTCTACTTTTTGAGTTGTATACAGTTGCAGAACTTAGGAAATTAGAATAAGGTCCTTTTAAGTTTTCTTTATTTCGATAAGGGTGAGGACCTGTTTGTTCCAATAGCGGAACTCACGAAAAGCCTAGGAAAAACAAAGTAAAACCAACGTCTGAAACTGTGGTTGCCAATGAGGAGAACCCGTTGATTGTGGGATGCTCTTGTGAAAAATGGATGTTCAAATTAGGTAGGAACTTTTGACACGTTATAGGTACTGGTAAGTTAGGAACACAAATATTTTTGGGCACAACGCCAATAAAAACAATAATTAAAAGTAGACTTGGATTATCACGAAGAGAGTTTCTGATCAAGTTCTCAAAATCAAATATGATATGGACACATTTATAGTACAAAGCCATCCAAAATATATGAACCACATCACTTTCATGGATACAAATCTTAAGAAAACTCCTACACAACCATTTTGTTCCTTCTTCTTGACGATACTAGTAGCAAGCATTTAAATATGCGAATCATGTATCCCATTAAACTATATTAGTTAGTGACTATAGGAAGTAATATAAATATGTAATCATTAGATGAAATATGTGAACGTAATATTACCCAACTACGGTCAGTAAGACCAATATTAAGGTCGATTTCACTCATTTGACTTGGTTGGTGTGGATGTCTGCACTTTTACTTATAGAAGAATTGTATATGGGTACAAAATAGATATGGAGTTAGCATAATCACTATGCAAATATTGTTAGCTAGCATAAAGAGGAGAACCCTCGAGACCATTATTAAACCAAAAACACAAACCTTAAAGTTTCATCCCGATGATTGCTTATTTCAGTGAAACCATCCTTGTTCGACGCTGAAATATAAATGTATAAATTCAAAGGATCAGATATTGATCTGTGTGTAATATAGCTGTACTAATAAAGACATCAATCACGTTCAAACATGCTGCAAATGATAAGATATTGATCTTGCACATATTTTCTATTACTGTAGCAGCTTGTACACTAAAAAAGGTTCGATAAATGTCATAATATGTAAGGTTTCCCTGTTTTTCCAACTTGGTCTTGCTAAGAAGGATAAGAACGACCCAGTAAAGCAAAAGACAATAAATGTAAACCATGTCTATATCTACTATCAAGTGTGAGAGAAATTATCACCTTTATCTAGTGTTTACATCTTCTAAATTCATTTCTACCGGATCCAAACTTGTTGGTAGATGAGGAAAAAATAGGTATAAGAATAAAAATGAAGAGGTTGATTATAAAAAAATGATTGAAGAATAGGTATGCACATACATCTTTTTCTTTCTTGTGAAATAGGCATTCCATTTACTAAAATCATAATCATCTTGTTGTAGACTATAAGATCAAAATCGTTTATCAAATTTCTTCTCATCTCCACAAAATTATAAACATAACAGATGAAGAAGGTGTTTTTTTTTTCCTTCTTCTTAAGAAACGGTTCATCTTCTTAATAATTTAATGGTACTTATTGAGATAAATTATTATATGTAGAGGGTGGTTTTTTTTTTTTTTTTAAAACTTAAAAGACCTAACTCTAATTTTCTAAGTTCTACGAGTGTATACAACTAAAAAAACTAGAGGCAAAGTCAATCCAACGGGTGGTGGGTTGATCTAACGACTAACAACGTGCTTGCTTATTTAGCTCTCCCGCAAAACGGTGCAGGAGAGCACTGCTCTTTTAAATACATGATGGTTTCAATTTCCAACTTAACACCAATTACAGTAACATATATTAAAATAAATCTAGAATGAGTTGACTTAAAATTTGAAATCTTGTACTATAGTTTGGCTCTCATATTATTTATTTTTACAAGATACGTACCCAGAGTTTCTTATGAGTGCGAAACGATCCGTCTCAATTATTCGATAAAATAAAAACCTTAGAAATCCATGCCCAGCTTTGATGTAGAACATATTGTGTTTACCGTATGGTCCGGAAGAAAAACATGGTGAAAATCACGAACTAGAATCTGTATACGTTGGACTTTGTGACTCCAGTTTATTTTTTATTTTGAAAGATCTTTTTCTTGGACAGATGATTAAAATCTTCATTCGTGGACAATGTGCTAGTTAACTACGTGTTTGTGCCACAAGGACATGATAAGCTAATTGAAATTAGTTATCATTCACATGTCGGGTCTCAAAAGAGTGACCACTCTTGTCAAGCTCATGTAGGGAGTTCACAGTTTATTTTGCAAGATAATAGCATGCAACATTTGAAGACATCTTGATGAGAGCCTTAAAGCTACAACAAGAATTCGAATGGGCCATGAGATCATATCCCTGTATTTTCTGACAATCCACCAACCAGTATCCCATCAAGTAACACCATAATTTGAACAACCAGCCCAGATAGGGAATCAATCAAAATCAATATAGATGATCTGGTAGTTCTTCTCAACTTATTTTGCCATGATTCAATTACTTTAATAAGAGGATACACCTCAAACTGGTTAAGAGGATTCCGAGGTATTTAAAGGGTACAATAGTTCTTTAAGAAGATCTGATGTTTATTTTGCAAGATAATAGGTTTCATTTGTAGGGATTCGGGTGAGTGTGAATTTACCTGTTTATTAGGAGGGTACCAAAATCCATATCTTATGATCCCCTATAAATTGTTACCCAATATCCCGTTAGCAGTGTTGTTTTTAACTCTACAAGAAAATAACATAATAATAATAATCTTATTAATGCAAGGAAAGAATAAGTCAAGTTAACAAGTAATCACACAAACTTGAATGATCAGAAGAACTAATGAGCTTATATTTCGGTGAAAGATGCAGTCTGAAGATATCTTAATGAGAGCCTTAAAACAACAACCGGAATTTGAATGGGCCAAGGAGATCATATCTCTGGTATTTCCTGGTGATCCACCAACCATTATCCCAGCAACACCAGAACTTTAACAATGATCACCATAGGCTGGTCCATCCCATATAGGGAATGAATCAAAATCAACATAAATGGTACTGCAAGTGGATACCCGCGAATGGTAGGTGCAGGTTTCATTTGCAGGGATTCAGAAGCAAGAAATTTTCGCCATCGTCTTTTCGAGACAGATTCTGAAAATCTAATGTGCTTCACAAATTCGTCCATCGAACCACCATGGTATATATCAGGAATCATTGCTGAAATAAAACAAAGAATGCACCAAATACCATATTATGTTATCCAACATAACCATAGGGTAGGAAACCAAGCAACAACGGACTAGCCAACTACATAGCGGATGAAAACCAATTGGTAAACCTCTCAACAACAATTTGAGACCAAGAAATCCCATTATTTCTTAACCAAATTATACTAAATGACTATATGGGTACCACGTACCCTCATGTAATCGTTTGCTAGTTTATTAATAAAATCCATGCTTCATCAAAAAAAAAAAATAGCGAGAGCTTACGTTATCTCGAATAAGAAGATAATTTATATATATATTGGATAAAAGAACTCAATATATGAAGCTCGAAGTAACACATTCATCAGAACAGAAGAAAAAAACAATTTCTCTTTCCAAAATAGAAGAGAGAGAAAAAACAGTCGCTTCAACTTCTCCAGCTCAGAACTGCTCCTTCGGGGGTGGATTTGAGCAAAACATCATTAACCCATCTTCAATCTATACTTCTTATTCCTTATTTCATTTGATTTTAATTTTCTCTTGTAGTTTTAGTCTGGAATCTAACCGATTCAGTTTCAAACCCTAACTCCTTCTTTCATCTAGTTTTTTTATTTGTCTTTTAATCTCGTTTTAGTTTTACTTAGTTTTTGACTTGTATATATGACATGGTTCACTTCAACTGATTTTGCAATCAGTTTGATGAAGAAGATCATGTTTTTAGCAACATCACAGAAGAGTTTGAGAAGTTCATCATCAAGATTTCTACCAAAGACACATGAAGATACAATGTTACCAAAGACCCCAGCAACAAAAAGTTCTTAAGCGAGTTTGATGAAAACCCCAACCGATTCCGTCCGACTATTTGATAACCGACTCAGGTTATATTTGTTACTTGTGTTACCTATGTTATTGTTATTTTGATAAATCATTGACAAAATGTTGGATTTATGGATCCTTTTATGCCTCTGTCACTTGCTTTACTATGATCCTGGAAAGAAAAAAAACCTTGAGAAATGGTTGGATGTATGTATCCTAGCATGTCTACTTGTTGATGGTGGTTTTTAGTTCAGGGCTAAAATTGTTGTAGTTGCAGGAAATCCTACACTACACCCTTGATAAGAATTTATTGTAATTAAGACATATTTGAAGATTAAAAACAACACTTTATTATTTGATTCTCAAAAATGTTTACAAGAAATGGGAGAAATCAAGAATACAACTGCTCTCTTGAATTTTCTCTCTCCTCAAGATTTTCCCAACACTCAAAAATACCTCATCCCCAATCTGAATCTATTGGGTCTCTTTGTATAGGATAGTTACATAGTGGATGACAGCTAAGTTGTCCTTTAATTTCGGACCTGAACTGTGATATTATCGCAGTAGTTATAATGTCCATTATCGCAAGCGTCATTCCCATCGCAGGGCAATCATGCTCTTCTCGTGTTTCTTCATTCGTCATTTATTACGTCACTCTTTAAATCATCTTGTGACACTCGCAAAGTGTTGTTGAAGAACTCGCAAAATTGTCGTTGTAAATCTCGCAGAAGTGTTGTAGTGGCGATATTCTGATCCTACATCTTGCCTCTTCCCATGTATTTTCTACAAAGAAAGAAAGATCATGAGAATTGAATCTTTTGTAATGCCGCAACTGTTTATCTTTTTGCATTCTTCTACCCTGACACGTTTCTG
Source organism: Papaver bracteatum (assembly GCA_023529315.1). Lineage (NCBI taxonomy): Eukaryota > Viridiplantae > Streptophyta > Magnoliopsida > Ranunculales > Papaveraceae > Papaver > Papaver bracteatum. The sequence continues at coordinate 378,463 of JAJJWX010000614.1, forward strand.
TATTCTTCGCCAGCTGTTTTCACGTATTTTTTCTTCCATTCAATTTTTGACATGTCCTTTTCAACCGCTATGATCTAACTGTTCACGTCTTTTCTTTGCATTAACTGCATTCATCTTCTCGAGAATTTTCTTCTTCTATAAATACTTCTTTCATTCTTTTCTTTCCCTCTTTTTACTTTCTTCTTTCTCCTCTATGCAATTTTTTGTTCTTAGTAAATTAGGATCACTCTTGTTATAATTTTTCTTTCGATTTTTACTCTTTCAGTTCTTCATTCCCATACTAAAATGGTTGCAGCTTGTCACAAATATATGATCGCTTTCGAGAAGATCCAAAAATAATTTCAAGACAAAGGCTTTACTTTATCCACCATTTCCAATCAAAACCCTAAATCTGAACTTTCTGTTCCATAATTTTTTCTGATTTTCCATGTAATCGTGAGAAGATCATAGTCTCACTAGGCCAACTTGAGGCTGGTCTTCCCATTCCTCTCTACGTCCCTGAACTTCCTTTATTCTATGTGATACTCTCTTACGAGAAGTTTTTGCGAGCAGTATATCAATTAAGTGGGGATTGTATTCGCTTAATACTTGAGTATGCTACTCGCGGTGCTCGTAAAAAATCTCGCTACCCTGATGCTGCGAAGAATCCTAAATTTGAAGATGTTCCAATTGTTTCCGCGAAGTATACTGTGGAGAACTTCTTCGCAAATTATGATATAATCCCTTGTAAAAAGGATAGCACTTGCTGGGGTGTCCGCTTACAAAAGAAAGATAACATCGCTGAAGATGAAGCTCTTATGTTAGATATCGATTGGCATACTGGTAATAATCAAGGCCCTCGCCATTCCAATAATGACAAATGGTTCATTTTTCCATTATGTTTAGAGGGTCCATATATCTCTGGTACCCATGCTTTACCTGCGAATCTCACAGAATACCAGCCGTGAGTATTCAACTGGCCTGAGAGAAATAAAGAAGTATGTTTTCTTAATTTTTTGCACAATAAATTACCATTATTATTTTCTTCATGTCTTTAGATTCTCGCTGACTATTTCCTTTTTATCAGATTGAAAGGTTGAAAGCCAGCTACGATAGGCTAGGGAAACCTGCTACTTACTTAGCTCTCAAATCTCTCACAGATGAAGTAAGAAATATTTCTTTATAACTCTTTACAATATATTGTTGCCTCTATTTCTTATCTTTATCTCTGTTCGCAGGAGATTGAAGAAAGAGAGCCTGTGAAACCTGCGAGAACTAAATAGAAATCCACAGTTGGTCGCAAGGGGAAATCTACTACCCCTCTCAAAGAGAAGTCTACTGCTCCTCGCAGAGAGAAATCTGATGCTCCTCCCTTAAAGAAAAGAAGAACCCAATTCTCTTCTTCTTCAACTCCTCAACCTAATCCAAAAAATTCAAGTGATGATTCTGATAATGACAACAATGATGATTTTGATGTTGATATCCCTTCTGCAATGGAATCTTCTCAATCTGATTCTTCCATGGCCCAACTATCTAATATTTTTGGAGATATTACTCATGGTATCGCAAATTATTATGGAAATGAAATTCTTAATGGGGTATCCCAGGCTCTTTCCAAGATATGCGATGCTCCCATATTGGTTGATAATGATTCCCTCCAAGGAATCTCTAGATTAATATCTCCCAGTCTCTTAAATTCTCTTGGTATTCTGGTACGTTCTCATTTCTGTACTAAATTTATGTATTCATTTCCTCGCCAAGACTTAATTTACATTGTTCCCTCGCAGACTGGAAGAGCTTCCTTTGCTGTTTCCTCAGACTTGGAGAGGAGGTGCGCATATTTTCACAAGAAGAATACCGTTCTTCGTAAAAAGAATGTGGAGTTGGAATCTAAGTCCGCTACTTTTCGCGGGTAATTGGAATCTGGATATGTTGACCTTCAAGAAAAGATCAAGCAGTTGGAAACTGAACTTTCCTTCTCGCAAAATAAGGTCGCAAGCCTCCAAGCTGCGAACAATCAAAATTTTGGTAATAAATCTCTCTCTTTTTCGTTAATCTTGTATCCCTTTGCATTTTTTCTTATTTTTCTTATCGCAGATGTTTACGGACTTTCTGACGAAGTTGTATTACTTCGTTCTTTTCTAAATCCAATAGACGATGATACTATTTTAGAGCTTCTCAATAATTCTTTGAATAATCCCTCCAATGATATAATCAACTCTCTTTCCATAGATGAACTCAGGTCTAAGCTACGCCTCTTAGAAACTGACCATAGATCTTGTTTAAACATGGCTAACAAATTCAAACGCTTTTACCACAATTCTAAGGAATAAATTAGAATATTAAGGGCCAAGAACAGTGATCTCTGAGACGATAAAGATCGTATATCTAGACAAGGAGCTCAAACTTTAGCGGATTTTCATAAAACCCTTCTTGAAGTTCAAATTGAAGGAGATAGACTTATCTGCGATAAAGAGATTCTTATTGAAAGAGAAAGTCAAATCCGTTCTCGTATTCTTATTAATGATGATGATGAATTTGCTTGGGCTGCAAAGATTCTTGAAAACGCCAGAGCTAACTTAGGTGTGGATGTTAGTCTTCATGTTGAACAAACGACCTTAATTAAAGATATGATTTCTGAAAGAGAAGGTTGCTAATTGTTCTTCCTCATTAATTTCTTGTTAGTTATTAATCTTCTTATCTTTGCAAAAAATTTAATTTGTTGTTATATACTCCCAGGAGCTGAGAAGAGATATACTGAAAGAATTGGAGAACTTAAAGTTGATAAGAATCAACTCGCAAATACTCTTGCTGCTCGCAATGAAAAAAATTCAAGATTGAAGGAACAACTAAAGATCACTATTTCGAATTTTAGTAATATCCTTGTTGGTGTTCGCAATGACTTCGTCAAGGATGTTTGTGATAATCATAACATTCCTCACTCTTTGTATCCTTGCCTCATTGAGGAGGTTCCAACAAATACTCCAAACCTTGTTATTTCTGACAGTGAGGCTGAAGAATCTGGCGAAGATGAAGAATCTGGCGAAGATAAAGAATAAAAATCTGGCGAGGATGATGATGGATCTAATTAGTTTTGTTTCCTCTTTTTAATCTCCTTGTTATATTTGTACATTCATCTCCTTCTTCTTGTGATATTAATGAAAGGTTCCTTGATGTATAAATTTCTTTTGCTTCTATCTGTATGAATTGGAAAACAATTCTTTTCTGCAATATAGTTAATCAATACGATTATTAATCTTTAACTATCTGTGTATATATATCATATAATAATGTTCTACGTAAATTTATCATATGATAATGAATAACAATTTTTTCATTCTGTTCATTCCCATACTTGCCTCTTGTTATTCATGTGCAATATGAAAAAATTAAGTAGAACTTAGATATTAGTTGTGAATAAAATCTATTTAAATATTCTTGCCTCTATTTTTGCGATAATATCGCAAGTCTCATTATCTCTGCGCCAATATCGTAGTCATTCAATTTTGATTTCTTGTGGTCGTATTATGCCTTCCTAGTTAAAGGTCTTATTTTGCCACATTTTGTATCTGCGACAAAATCGCAGGACGTCGTTACATTTGCATGTAATAACCCATTGATCTTGCCTTATCCTTATTTTGTCAATTTCTCTGCGACAATATGACAAGCCTAAGTTCCCTTGCGAGAACAAAGCCTCATGACATTGCCGTCTTGCGATGAAATCGCAGGACGTCTTTACACTTTCATGTAAAAACCCCTTGATCTCATCTTAAACTTTTCTCATGGCTTGTTGCCTCTGTATAAATTTCGTCACGTGACAATATGACAGGATAAATGTTCTTGCAATCATAAATCCCCATGACATTGCCGTCTTTAGATACTTATCAGCTCCCTAATGGATGGTGCCGCCCTTATCTTCCCCCTGGTTGCCCCTTCAAGGAGGGCACATCGACCATACAAGACTGGCTCCTCCCATCCGGTATTAGCAACAACCAGCTGTTTTCGCAGCCTCTTGTCCTTTATGCATATATGGCTTATAGTTACAAGACAACACCCTAAGTGGGATTTTCTTCGGGCCAAGTGCATCATAGCCAAGACTTTCCAAAGATGGCCAGGGTAGTTTCGTATGCCCCGGGCACCCTTGGCTCAACCATGTACCTCGGCGACTTGGCCATACTCTGCACTCCTTAGAAGAGACCCTTGGTCGTCCAACCGGGGTATAACCTTATATAGTTGGAAATCCAAAGTACCTCCCCCGGATAGGTTTTCTCTAACCCCAACATCTTCATGACTCAGGTTCCAACCGGGGTATAACCTTATATAGTTAGAAATCCAAATTTAAGAACTAGGGTGTACGCCATATAGGTTCGTCCCATTCTTATGTCTCTGCGAAATTTTATTCGCGTTTCTTGCGAATATTGTAATTCTGATGAAATTTCTTTTCTTTGATCTTCTCTTTATTTGTATTTCAACTCTTGTATAATTTTTCAATTTCATTTATTTCATTCAAACAAAATATCTTTTTGAAATATTTTCTTCAACAAATCATTCATAAACTTCTTAAATTTCATCATATTACCTTTCTATTTACTACCTTCTGCTTCTCCCCTTTTGTTGCGTTTTGTTGTTTTCTCTCCATCTACGAGATGCTCGCCACCTACAGTTTGCAACTCATGTTGATTTCGCAGTATTCCCTCCTCTCACCGCTCTATTGTATCAACCATCATCTTATCACCTCTTTGTTTTTGCTTGATGTTTCGTTTCCAGATATTGTTATTTGCTGCCCTTTCCTCGCTAGATTCCATATCAATTTCATAGCATTTCTTCCCATCAGCCCAGTCTCCATTTATTACTCCAACACCATTAGGATGAGGAAATTTAATACATTGGTAGAAGGTTGACGCCACACCTAATATCCCATGTAGCCAAGGTCGGCCAATCAGGGCATTATAAGGTGATTCAATATCCACAACGCAGAATAGGATCTTAGAAGATAACCCCTTTAATGGAATTCACATTGTAATTTCCCCTTTGGGCTTGTTGGCAGTGTCGTTGAAACCATAGATCTTATAGGTTGATGGTATCAGATCCTCGTCTTTTCCACCCATGGTTCTGTAAGTATGATAAAATAAGATATCAACTGAACTTCTAGTATCTATTAGAACTCTGTTAATGGCCCAGGAATCCTCAGTTTTATTATCATCATTTTCTTCATCTTCTTCTTCTATTTGTTTTGGATTTATTTCTAACCTTACCACCAGTGGGTTGTCATGCATCTCTCCAGGCTCTGGTACTTCTTGCGCAGTGAAAGAAGTAGTTTGCTTTTGCCACTCCTCTAATGGCGAGACTCTCGCAATATTCATTATCTCTCTTCCATCTGCGTCTCTCGCGAAGACTTTTCTTAGAACATTGTCGTGGAAATCATCAATAGTTTTGTATGAATGTACGATGGAATTACAGAACAAATTCTTCGCCTTGGCTCCGACCTCTATCACAAATATTTCTGCTCCTTTTACAGTATTCACTCTGTGAATATCTGGTCTTTGGTGGTAACTTCTTTGAGATTGCGGATGTCCTATTAGAAAATGATTTAACTTTCCCTGATCAATCATCCTCAAAATTATTCTTTTTACATTCCTGCAATCATTTATTGAATGTCCATGAAAATGATGATAAGGACAAAATTCTTGACTTCGATTATTTTGATATGGCTCTTTTCCCATATTCCAGGGTCATGGTATATTTTCCATCAGAATGATAGCCTCCCAAAATTTTTCTATGCTAGCATTCAGGGGTGGCATCTTAATTTCTTCCCATATTATTCTTTGATTCCCTTGCCCTCTAAAATTATTTTGCCTCTGACCGCCATAAGTCTCTTGCGGTTGATCAAGTCTTTGAATTTTATTATTTCCAACGCGATTGTAATAATTCCTTTCTCTTTCATACTCCTCTTGATCTCGACTTCCCATGGCTACTAACTTCTGCTGGTTTTCAATAACCACTTTCTCTTGCTGTGGCTGCGAGGTGCTCGCCACATTTTTAATCATTTTAGGAAGTAAAATCATGTTTGCCTCTATTAAGCTGGTGTTTGCGACTGGATATGATTCCATCTCATTTTGTTTTTCCTCCAATGCAATGTATTCTTCTTGTAGTTCTCTTAGCTCAGTCATTGTGATGGTATTTTTGATTCTGAAAATTTGTATGAACAACAGATTGGTTGCGAACATTGCATTAATGAAAGATAAAATGAGGTATCTCTCATCCACTTTTCCTGCAATTTCACTGCACATTGTCTTCCATCTTATGGTTAAGTGTTTCAAACTCTCTCCAATCCTCCGTTTTAACCCAAACACATCTTCAATACGGGGCCGCGAAGAATTGTTGCTTATATATGCTCCCAGATATGTAGCTTGCAAATGGTCGAGAGAATTTATTGTATTTTTAGGTAAGCCTTCGAACCATTTTAACGCATCGCCAGTCAAACTAGATGCAAAGTATTTTCATAATACATCATCATGGTTTTCCCATTGTAGCATACACCTAACATAAGCCTTGACATGTTGAACAACACAGGTAGTCCCATCGAAGATACTGGTTAATGCTGGTAAATTGCATTTTGGAGGGATTCCTCCAAATTGTACTTCTTGAGTGAATGGAGTTATCGCAGCTTCTTCAACGGCTTCATCAAGTTGCCTTTTGCCTCTTTCTCTTCTGTTATTCAACATTCCCCACATTTCTGCTAAGTCTCTTAAAATTTGTTCATTCCCTGCTGAATTTTGCTCAATTGGTCTTTTCAGTGCAGCTTCTCTTCTTCTGTGTTCATGTCTTTCTTGTCTTGCGAGATTTTGTGTATCTTCATTTGTATCTTCATTTTCCTTCTTCTGTGATTTTCCTATTCACCTCCTTCTTGAATTCGTAACTGACTATGCCTTCCAATTTATTCTCTGCGAGTTTCTTCATTTCTCATCGTTTCTCTTCGCTGTCTTTCTATTGTCCTTTGTATTCTATCATTTTCCTCATTGATATTATTGCTATGGCGATTTTGTGTGCGTCTCCTTTCTCAATTGTCATGATTATTCTGCTGTATTGCTTCTTAAAACTCTTGTTCTTCCACTTCTGCTCTTAATCTTTCCCTTTCGCAAGCTAGACGTGCTTTCTCAGCATAATGCCTCACAATTTTGTCCTCAATGATTCTTTGATTTCTTTGGATTTCTCGCCCATGTAATAAACTTCTACCTTCTTCTCGATTTTCTTCACCATCTTGGTTGTTTCCACCCTCTCGATTTATGTTATCACGTCTACCATTCATAGTTTCACCGCGTGGAATGTAGCGATTTCCATGATGTTGCTCTTCATTTGGATTTTGCATTTCCTCTCGGATATTTGCTCCTTCATTTCTCATAGGGGAATTTCGCCTTGGTTCTTCTCTAAATGATCTTGAACTTGATCTAGCAGTACTTCTTGATCTCCTTCTTTGTAATCTCAAATTATTTATTCTTAACTCGTGATTTTGTCATGTTAGATTCGCACGTTCTTCCGCCTCTAACCTCCTTTCCTCCTGTATTCTTTGTCTTAAATCATCCGATGTTTCATTTTCGCCTTCTCCATGAATTAATCCTTCAACCAATCCTTGATCTCTTTCTTCTCTCCTTTCATTTCTTAATTGTCGATCTTCTGCTTCTTCCATCGAATCTGATCGCCAAGTATGCACACTCACTCTGTCATAATCCACAACTCTATCTTGTATTGGTGTTTGTTGATTCGGATGTTGAATTTGATTTTCTCCTTCATTCCTTGTTCTATTTCTTCTTGTTCTTATCCTTGAAGATTCTCCTATTTCATTTGTTTCTCCACCTGCAAGTCTTTTACTCCTCCTTACAGTTATTGGAAGTTCTGATGTGTCTCTTCTTCTTCTAGCCATTAATCTTAGTAATTTGCGTAAGATCTTTCACTAATTGTTCCAAATTCCTTTCAATCACAATGTCAATTTTTATCTTTTTCTTCAAATAATCATCAATTCATCCCTGTTTCGGGCGCCAAAATGTAGTTGCAGGAAATCCTACACTACACCCTTGATAAGAATTTATTGTAATTAAGATATATTTGAAGATTAAAAACAACACTTTATTATTTGATTCTCAGAAATGTTTACAAGAAATGGGAGAAATCAAGAATACAACCGCTCTCTTGAATTTTCTCTTTCCTCAAGACTTTCTCAACACTCAAAAATACCTCATCTCCTCTCTGAATCTACTGGGTCTCTTTATATAGGATAGTTACATAGTGGATGACAACTAAGTTGTCCTTTAATTTCGGACCTGACCTGCGATATTATCGCAGTAGTTATAATGTCCATTCTCGCAAGTGTCGTTCTCATCGCAGGGAAATCATGCTCTTCTCGTGTTTCTTCATTCGTCAGCTATTACGTCACTCTTTAAATTATCTTGTGACACTCGCAAAGTGTTGTTGAAGAACTCGCAAAAATGTCGATGTAAATCTCGCAGAAGTGTTGTAGTGGCGATATTCTGATCCTACAATTGTAAAACCCTGTATTTAATGCGCCAACATTCTGCAAAGAAGATTGAGCCATTTAAAAGTGATGAGTGCTCATGCCTCTTTACTTACATATGTATTGAGCAATTCAGTATAGCAATGATCCCAAATATTCTGTAAGTTTCTAAATATTTATTTTATGCCATATTCCCCAGCTGAACTGTTAATACTGACATGACATGACGACTAATTCTCGCTCCCAGCCGAGTAGCATGAATCTCCCGAACTGTCAGGATTAAGATGCGTGTGGAAGTACTCAATCAAAGGCACGCAAAGTTATGCTACCCTATGATATTAAATTAGTGATTTTTTGTATCAGTATGCAAAATTTACTAAAAATTGATTGATTTTGCGGCAATCCGCGAAATTTAGTTCTTTAACCTAATTTTATCAATTTGCAAAAATTAGGTTTTTTATGCCATGCGCGATAGTTCGAACCCTATTGGTCGAAACTAAACCTAGACAAACTAGGAAATTTATCCATCATGGAGGAGCAAGATCCTACCAAAAATCAGAAAACAAGAAATAAAAAGAAACTGCGGCAAGTAAGAGCAGCGGCAAAAGGAGGCGTGGTCGCGCCACTTTGCCGACCGATTTGCTTCAGCAGGCTCCACCTGTGGTCGGCTAGACACGCTCCATGTTACTAATTGCCGTCCCCCTTTTCCCATCGACCAATAAGTTTTCTCTAAAAGCGCCACATGCACTTTCAATTAAAATGGAAGTTGGTTGGTCGACACACTTAATTCCTTAAGGAATTGGACATAGATTGCCCATGTCAGTCTCAAAATAATCATAGCCGCATATTCTAGCTGGATGATCTATTAAGCTTGGCTGCTCCCTAACGCGACCTGAAAAGTGTCATCAGGCATACTGGTGGGAACACTAATACTCCGGCCAATCATAGCCCTTCTAACTCGCCAACAGAGCCACTAAACGATTGTCCAAAGTTAGTTGGTCGCGCGACTTATAAAACCCTAATTTATGTTAGCAGCAGCATATTGTTGAAGTAAAACAATCTTGTCCGCCCAACTTCGCCAGCCGAAATGACCGGCCTAGATTTAATCTCAATCAACAGGCGAGGTGCGTATACGCTCATCAGTGTCCCGAATATTGTGCTGGCCAGACGAACAGCTCCCAGCACGCGCTAACACCAAAAACCATTGGCCTAAAATGGGTTGTCCACACGGCTTTTAAAACCTAAATTGAATCAACGACAGCCATTAACTGCCGCAAATCATCTCGGCCGCCCAACTTCGCCAGTCGAATCAGATGGCCTAACTCCTATTTTAGGCGGCCAACAAGATGTGGCCATGATCATCGGCCACCCCTCTTCCATAAGCTACAATCGGCCAAGCCACGGCTTTCCTATATGGCGCCCAAACAGTCGCCCGAAAGAGGCGGGTCGTGCCACATTGAAGAATTTTAATAAATTCAGCAGCAGCCGTTAAATGCCACAAATCATCTCGACCTTCCAACTTCGCTAGCCGAATTAACCGGTATAGATCAAATCTAAAGCAACCAATAAGATGTTGTCGTGGTCTCCATCCATCACTCTCCTATAGGACCAACCGGCCTGCCCACAGCGTGCTTGAATGGCTCCAAGCAGCTTCTCGAAAATGGCCTATCATGCTCATTTTAAGACATTAAGCTCCGCGACTAATTTAGGCAGGATTTATACAATGATACTTCATGAGCATTGATTATATTGAGATGCTTTCTTAAAAGCGATGATTTATATGCATCGATTATAAACGATGTTTTACAAACATCGATTTCCACAAATAATTTAATTATTTGACCTAAAGGCATTACATGTTATTTCTTGCGGCAAGTCTCATGACTTGACTTGTAACATATGACCACCCGCCACCTGGTTTGCGCATGATTGGTAAAAATAACTAGGTTTTGCAAACAAGACCCACTCATCAACCTGCTGGATATTTTCCATGAAAATACTCGAGACATCAAACATGTCTCAAACTATGGGATGTTCATCATGGTATTGGTCTGGCGGTCAACATCGTGCGGCGTGCAACATGCCCATTACAAGAAAGTGTCAGGAAAGGCGGGCAGTTAGTGATGATAGAGAAGTAGTGGGATGAAACCACCCAGTCTTCACATCATAGTGTAGATGTGGTTTTCACTATCATGCACGATCCCACTCCTCCATCACTCGACTATTCCCAGTTCCTATGAGATCAGGGTGCATGCAACTATGACTGATATAAATAAATTTTCAACCTATTTCAACCAAAAAATCAAAACAAGTATCCAGAAACCACCAAGAACTTATAGCTTACATTCCGCAAGAAAGTTCCAGATTCTGATGCAAGTCATAAAATAACCATACCTTCAGAGTTAATCATTCTGATCTCAACACCTTCTTTGCTTCCCTCCCTAAGATCAACCCTTCTCCTTCATTTTGTGGATGAAGAAATGCTGGAACGTCCATTTCTTGGTTTAAGCCAGAATTGTACAGATTGATCTCTCGAATCTAAAGTGCTCCCATGCAGTGCATTTGTTTAGGTTTTAGATTCGTTTCTTGGCGGCACACCCAAATTTACCATTTCCAACAGAAACAATTTTTACCCCAAAACACTAATGTCAGTAGTTTTGTTGTGTATTTTGTATGGGTTACTTTTGATCCAAACCAAACCATTTAAACTGTTACTTTTGAATCAGTTGGAGATGGTGGGATTTTTTATCGATTTTATGTCCTGTAACTTTGTTGAAAGGGTTGAAGATCTTTGTAGTCCATATTGTCTGTTTGATTACTCAGTATCTGCTATAAAATCCAAAGTCAGGTCTGTAACCGTTACTGATCTGGGATCAGAGAATTATCAATATATGTAAGGCTTGCCTCTTTCCCGAAGAAAAAAAAAACAACACATGTACCTGGATTGGTTGGATGCATTACTGATCCTAAAAACCATAATTTTCTAACTTGATTCTTAAGTATTTGAATTCTAGGGACAACTTTACACAAAATGTAACATGATAAAATTAAATTCTTCACCACTGACATTGTAAATAATTCTCCACCTTAGATCATGCATCTATATATAAGATGATAAATCATAAATCACATTCTTCTTCTACAAATCCAGCTAAATCAAAGTTTGTCAATGTATCCTTCAAAGAAGGAATCAAATTGGCCATAGTTTACTTAATGGCCTTGCGAGAATGGCTAAAATTTATGGAGGAATCAAACTTCCTCCCGTATGAGAGGGTGGGGATCGAACCTCAATAATAACATTAAATCCTATGTTAAAGTGCCTAGACGTAGTTATAGGGACCATTGTTCTATGCATCTAAAAAAAATGGCTAGAGAAATTTCAAGAAAACCTCAACCTTATAGGGATATTAAACATGAACGATATAAATCAAGTTCAAGCGATATTGAAACTTGACTCTAGAAACAACCTTCGTTAACATATCACCCGGCTAATCATTTTTGTCATTCTTCACAAAAAGGATATCTTCGTCTTGAAGGTTCTCAATTTTAAACTGTAAATAGTGACCCGGCCCACGTTTTATTTTGTGGTAAACATATCTTGATATTTCTAACAAAATGTGTTAGTAAACTATAAACATGTAATAAATCCAACTATTATTAACAAAAAACGATGTAGATATGGTTGAGACAATGTGTTCGAGGTTCCAAGCTCGAACCTCATAATATTTATTTTTAAATTAATAAATTTTTATTATAAACCAGTTGACTAAGCGAATAAATCAATAATCAATCAAAAACATTATCTAATTCGAGTTTAAGCAGTTTTGATACAGGCTCTGGTATTCGTCCCGACTGCAAACTCACTAACTTGACGCGCACGCATAACCATAATCATCTTCAATAATTTTCCTGAAAAGGTGAAAATGCATGTCAATGTGCTTTTTAAGGGTTTGATATACAATTGTTTTTTTTTTCAAAAAAGAATAGCACACAAATCATCTAACAATAACTGCCACCAAGTATCCTTTTTAAATGCTTTTATTATTGTCGAATACTTCGCTTAAGTAATTGAGAGAGTCGCAAAGCTCTTCCCAAAGTAAGAACATACGCGGTAGTGGATGGATGCTTATCCAATTCAGAATCAACATAACTAGCACACAACTAATTTTTTACTCATATTCTTCACGAACTCAAAACCCCAATATCAGTAATTCCGTAAAAAAATAGTTGAAAGTCCATTTCACATCTAATTCATTCCCTTTAATAATGACATTCATATAATAGATAATCATATTAACTGCATGTGAAATATCTAACTTCATACGAAACTAATCTTAAGAAAGGGTGAGCCTCGATCGTAGACCAGGATGATACCTAGTCAAACTTACAAACGTAACAACAACAATAATTATAGCGTAGTCTTTTCCATCAACATATAGACTACACCGCCAGCTGCAATTAGAGGAGCCTAAATTTTATAGGGTGTTTGAATGTGCACTTAGAAATATATTTTTTTCTTCTAGAAGTCGAAAAGAAAAAATAAAAATTTAGCTTAGCGATGTTATTTTAAAACGACTTCTAGAAACAAAATAGTTAATTTTTTTGTGAAGCAAAATATTTTTGTTTTTGAAATTGTGATACCCGAACGCGCTATTACATTGAACATAGTACAATAATATAATGTGATATCGAGGACCACCAAACCGGTTGATCCAAACGATGAATTTTTTTTTTTTTTTTTTGAAGTAAAGAGGTGATGCTCTCAATTTCATTAATATAGAAAGATCATATACATCATGTTAAGATACATCATTGAAAAACATAATAAAATACAGGATTTTTGTATCACAATAGTAAGTAAATACAAATGTACTAAATACATTTGTAATACAAATGTACTAAATACATGAATTTCAAAACAGAAATTGATGATACTTGAGGGATGGCATTTGAATTAAAATTCTGCCATTTGGATTTAAAGAATTTGTTTTCTTCATCATTGTCTTCTGTTAGAGCATTGCTCGGTCGAACTCGCATGCGTTGCTATCTCAAGCATGTTTGTCAATATTAGTGATCAAAACTATACGTCTTGATTTCTAGTTTATTTATGACTAAGTCTCGGTCTAGGATAGTTAAGTATAGTTGAGCTCCAAACTCCATGGAGATTATCTTACGAATACGAAGAACTACTCAAGGAACCAGTGGAACTTCATCCGACCAAAAAGGTATGTGGAGACTTGAACTTATCTAGCACTCAAAAGTCTATCTATCTCCCACTCTTGAGAACAGTCATATAAGTATGATAGTTTTCATAAATACACATTTGCTATTTCGAGCCGAGTTTACTCGTCTATCTTTTTCTCGAAATATGTGTTGGTAAGATTTCGTTTAACCACCTTTCATCTTTACCCGTAACGAAAGTCATGATGACGTTTCAATCTTGAAAATAACTTTGATGACGATAGTCGGTTCTTACGTCTAACGACTATTATAACATTATAGAAGAATGTTTCAATGATTCAAATGTAGAGTTGAGATTACGTAACCACATATGGATATAAGCATATATAGTGTGTTCGCACATTAGTGTATAAATCCATGTACCGGAAACCAAGTGCGTGCATATGTGTGCATGCGGTATTGGTGAAGGAAACAGGTTGGGTACGCGTACTGGCGGAAGTTCACGTTCGTGAATTTCTGCTGAGTTTGGAGTTTACGAACTTACAAATTAGTCACATTAGGTATGCGTACTCGGAAGTTTTCAAATCGAAAATTTATGCTGGGTTTTTAAACCCAATTCTGGTAAAGCTAGAGTACGCGTACCCGCACGCGTACCCAAGATGGCTATTTCTCAAATCGGTTAGCTCATGAACTTAAAAAATAAATCAATAAGGAATGCAATCTTTGCAAACCGTGTCTATATTGTTCATGAATTGATTCGAGTGAATCAAACTAATTTTGTTTCAATTGTGTCTATGTATAAAGATCTAAGCAATTGAACAACTCTTGAACTAGTTCTTACGAGTCATTTGAACTAGTTATGAAGAAGATGAATATGGTTGATATGAAAGTGCTCATATGGGTAACCTTTGGTTAAATATTCGTGATCCAACCAAATGTACACGTTTAGGTACGGTTACTCAAACCTAAATAAAATACGTTTCATTTGTTGTGTGATAAGCTAAAGTTTGATCTAATGGTTGAAAGGTATTAGCTTGGATAAATTAGGTTTTTCATCTGGCGGTGAATATTGAATGCTTTGTTACCAAGGTAACTTAGATTGCAAACCCTGATTTAAAAACTATATAAATGAGGCATCTAACAACTGGGAAAAACTAATCCCCACACCTCATGTGTGCTACTAGTTGGTTTTGCTAGAATCGATTCTCCTTTAACCGTAGGTTTCTTCTCGATACCCTGTCGGTTAATGACTTAAAGACTTCATTTGGATTGTGAAGCTAGACGAAACTACTTCTCTTGTAGTTGAGCGATCTGATCTTGACATTTTCTATCGTACGAGTTCAATTATATAATTGGCCTGAGATTATATCTCCGATAGGGCAAGATAAAAAAAAATCACAAACATCTTCGTCTCATCGTTTGTGATTCCGCAATATCTAGTTTCACTACCATACGATTTATATTATTATTAGGTGATCAATAATTCTAGGCTGTTCTTCGGGAATATAAGTCTGGGTTATTGATTGGTTCATGTTCACCTTGATTTTATCAAAATACGGAACAAAACTCATAGGTTTATCTGTGGGAGACAGATTTATCTATTATCCTAGAATTTTCTGTGTGATACATATTTGTTTATTCAAGTCTTCGACTTTGGGTCGTACCAACTCTTGGTTGTGGATGAGATCATCTAAGGGAATCAAGTGTGTAGCATCCTACTGGGATCAGAGATGTAAGGAGCACAAATGTACCTTGAGTCAGTGTGACATTGATTAGGGTTCAACTACAGTCCAGAACGAAGTTAGTTTCTAGTATGCAAGTGTCTGTAGCGGCTTAATACAGTGTGGTGTTCAATATGGACTAGGTCCCATGGTTTTTTTGCATTTGCGGTTTCCTCGTTAACAAAATTTTTGGTGTCTATGTTATTTCTATTCCGCATTATATTTTGTAATATAATTGAAATATCACAGGTTGTGCGTTGTATCGATCAATTGTGAAATCCAACCTTTGGTTGTTGATTAGAAATTGATTGATCCTTGGATATTGGTCTTTGGTACCATCTAAGTTTAAATCTCTTGTATTTAATAAAGACTCGCATATTTCTATTTTCTTGAGTATAGATCAAATCGAGAGATAAAGATATTAACTCTTTGATATACTTTTTATTAAGATTGAGTCTGACTGTCTAGTTGATTCTCTTAAAAGTATATTAGATTTAGTCCATACAGATTGTTAATCAAAATATTGGGTGAGGTTGTTAGACCCCCGCTATTTCAATTGGTATTAGAGCATGCAAACACGTTTGAAGACCTTATCAGTATGTGTTTGTAGCGATCTGACTCTATGGAAAGTAGTGATATCTCTGAATTCGCAAAACCATATCAGGATCCTTTTGTTACAGTTCAAAGTTCTGAGACTCCCAAGAAATCTTCTCCTCTATCAGAAACCAATGTCAACTGGGAAAATCGCCTAGATGAACAACTGGATGAACTTTCAGATAAAATTGATTCAGACGAGGAACCAAGTCTTGATAAAGAAGTCTTACAGTATATCATACTCTTTGATGATATCATAACAAAAAAAGGATCAACTGCCTATCTGGCAGAATATCTGTTTCCTCTCTGTCGTGAAAATAAGAAACTCAAAAAACTCTTTAAAGGATATGATAGTGGTTATAATCTTTTACAATCTATTCTTAAAGACCGTAATGAAAAAGTCCATTCAAAGATTACTGAATATGAAAAATTTCAGAAGAGTTTCTGTATGTTGAGAGAAAGACTTGATGAATCTGAGGCAAAGTATGACTCTCAACAGAAATACTATAATGACATAGAATGTCTTTTTCTTGCCAAACAAAAACAATTGAAGAATGATCTGTCTACAGAAGTCAGCAAGGTAAAATCACTAGAAGAGAATCTAAAAAGATTCAAAGCTAGTTCTACAAAATTATCTTCCATGTTAGGAGCATGTAAAGAACATCATGATACACGTGGTCTGGGCTATAAAGGAATGGACGCTCCAAATACTGGGAAGATCAATTTTGTTTATGCTAATGACAACTTGTTATGTGAAAAATATCCTATTACAGCTGATGTTCCTATAAACAAAGACTGTCATACTTCGAATAAAGGGCGTAGAAGAGCTAGTAAAAACATTACCTTCAATTGTTACTAATGTGGAAACAAAGGTCACGTTAAACGGAAATGTCGTTTCCGAATAAGGAATGAAAAACTTCATAACATTCTCATATGGATGTCAAAAGAATTAATCAAGCATGTTTCTCTCTTTGCTGAGAACATCATAACTCCAAATCAGGAAGAGTACTGTGATGAGTCCTCACTTAGTTATATGTATGATACTAACTTCCTATATGATCGTAGAAGAAATAATGTCATATGGACAACTAAGATGGTTAATGTTCAAGTAAAGAATAAAAGACGTCAAAGAAAAAAAGATGATTCAATTAAGAAAGAAATACCAACTTTTGGCAAGGATCACACTATGTCCAAAGTTCTACCTCTAATTATATACACATTATCAATCATGCTTCAGATCTAAGGACCAGCATAAATAGTCTCAAGCGTAAAATCAAAAAATTGAGGAAGACAATATCTCCAGGTATGTCTTGTTCTCCTTGTGAAAGTTCTATTGAGACTAATCGCGAGAATCCTCTTAATGGTTCATATGAGAAGAAGAAGGAAAACGTTGATGAGCTATATGATCATACTAAAACTTAACCAACATTTACTGTGTATCCTCTCTTCAACCACGTGAGGATTCACATATGTCTTAAGAAGTATCTCTTCTTGACAAAAGATGGTTGGTGTAAGTATATGTGTAGTCAATAAAATAAGCCTTCGTGTAAAATCTTCTCTAGCTTCCTTATCATAATAAAACATAGTTGATCAATCAAAACTCTTGAGAATACCATGCCTTGGTAAAAACACTAATCTTTCAGTGCTCCTTCCTTGCTTTGAAATTCCATGACAAAGCCTTTTGAAATAAGGCTTCTCTGCCTATACGGTTTAGAAACTGGTTCATAACCGTGAGCGTTTGCATACTTGACCCATTACCGAGTCTTAAACGAGTAACCCTAGGGATTCACTATATGTGTCTTATACATATACATATATATATATATATATATATATATCATGAAGTTCTTCTTGGTGTATACTCGCTCGGAAACGAAAATAGTCTCCTATGAGATACCGGTGAAAACTATGGATGGATGCAAAAAGGAAGTTGAGAATGAAGAAAAAAACATTGTTGAGTTTTATGAGAACCCTATTCTTATAAATTTCTATCATGCAATTGATCATGTAAACAAGCAACCTGTCCAGATGTCATATCAACTGGTTGGAAACCTTCTTTAGGACTTTAAGGTTGTACGTGAACAATTCGTGATTGCCATGAAGAATCTCGAGTTTGTAAAGACTAAGCTGAAGGAAGATAATGAGGAACTTTCTTGTGTTCGATCTCTTATTGCACATCTTGGTTAAATGGTGTCTTTTTGTCTAAGAAGTCTTCTTATGAGAATTTTATTCTTGTGTTTTAAGAAGAATAACTAGAATTTGGAATAGCCATTATTGTGATTACACATAGCTATGTCCAATATTTTCATCTTGTTATTAGATTTATTTATTTAAAATCTAAAATTATTTGGAAGATGATTTTTACAGTATTAATCTTTATGGTTTTATATATTGCAATATGTTATGGGATATGTGTGTTTGCGTCTGTGAACTATTATTTTCCCATACGATGTCAAAATTTATCTCTTTTATATATCGATATGCAAGTATTGATACAAGATCGATGAACTTTTAGCAAACAAAGGTTAAGCCTATTATGTCAATTCATTGATGGAAGATAGGTTAAAATATTTTGTTTACAAGGATTATGTAGATTGAATGTCATTGTGCAAATAGTGATGGAAAATAGAATGAATCCTTTTTTATGCCGCAGTATCGATCTTTCCCTGATCCATATTTTATGTGTACTGCAATGCTCCATAAGTTTTTCTTGTGTTGAGCATAAAACGATTGAGTTAATCATTTTCTTTTATGGTTAACATAGTCATAGCTCCGTAACTTCTCTTATGTCGAGCATATTCAATTAAGTTGATTACTTTTGTGTTTAATTTGATTGTGTATTCCGGTTAAATTAATCATGGGTTTTCTTGTGGATAGTTTAATTGAGAATTTTTGGATACAAAATCATATTTTTTTTGTGGTTTTTGATGTCCAGAGAAATACTTCCTTCTTGTAAAGTAAGGTCGCTCTTGTTGTTCTCTCGGGAATGACATCAAATGGGGGGAGAGTTTTTTATGAACTTGCACTTAATTTCCACATCTTTGTGGGGAGTGCGACTGTGGAATTTTTAGGGGTTATCTTGTATCTTTATAAACTCCTTGATGAATGCATTTAGCTTCAGCTTTATGATTTCATCTAAAAAAAGTTGATATGTCATTTTCTTTGGTCTTGAAGCGTCTCCGTGAAAATTTCATTAGGATCTCGTTTTTGTACCTTTGCCAATTTTATTGACAAAAAGGGGGAGAATCAATATGTAGTTCACACTATAAATACATATGGTTTTCGGATCATTATGTAAGGGGGAGTGGTTTTCGTGTTGAGATGAAAGTATTGACTAGGGGGGGGGGTGATACATATCACCATAGTATTGTTGTCGAAGTTGTGATATAACAAATTTGATGATGTGTAATAATACTATGACACTGTATAACAATGATCGAGAGCTTTTGTTTTATCATTGTTATGGATACGGAACTTTAACAACTATGATACTGAACTGAACATCTATGGAATCATGGGAGTACTTGGAAAAGACAAAGTTTTCGAGTAATGTTGAAGCACTAAGGAGATCAAGCATGGGGACGAGAACCTACAAAGTTTATCTATTTTGTAATCCATATGTATTGATAATTTTGTCACTAACATTGAAAAAGGGGGAGATTGTTAGAGAATTGATGGGTCGAACTCGCATGCGTTGCTATCTCAAGCATGTTTGTCAATATTAATGATCAAAACTATACGTCTTGATTTCTAGTTTACTTATGACTAAGTCTCGGTCTAGGATAATTAAGTGTAGTTGAGCTCCATACTCCATGGTGATTATCTTACGAAGACGAAGAACTACTCAAGGAACCAGTAGAACTTCATCCGACCAAAATGGTATGTAGAGACTTGAACTTATCTAGCACTCAAAAGTCTATCTATCTCCTACTCTTGAGACAACAGTCGTATAAGTATGATAGTTTTTATACATACACATTTGCTATTTTGATCCGAGTTTACTCGCCTATATTTTTCACGAAATATGTGTAGGTAAGCTTTCGCTTTAACCACCTTTCATCTTTACCTGTGACAAAAGTCATGATGACGTTTCAATATTGAAAATAGCTTTGATGACGATAGTCGATTCTTTACGTCTAACGACTATTATAACATTATAGAATAATATTTCAATGATTGAAATGTAGAGTTGAAATTACGTAACCACCTATGGATATAAGCATATATAGTGAAAAAGTGGGGGTCTAACAACCACACCCAATATTTCGATTAGCAATATGTATGGACAAACTCAAATATACTTTCTAGAGAATCAACTAGACAGTCATACTCAATCTAGATAAAAGTATATCAAAGAGTTTATATCTCTATCTCTCGATTTGAATCTTACTCAAGCAAACTGCGAGTCTCAATTTAAATACAAGAGAGATAAACTTGGATGGTACCAAAAACCAATAACCAAGTGTGAATCAATTTAAATCAACAACCAAAAGGTCGGATATTCTAATTGATTGAACAACGTACAACCTGTATTATTTCAATTATATAACAAATATAATGCGGAAAACAAATAAAACAGACACCATTATTATGTTAACGAGGAAACCACAAATGTAGAAAAACCCTAGGACCTAGTCCAGATTAAACATACACTGTATTAAGCCACTACAGACACTAGCCTACTCCAAATAACTTCGGTCTAGACTGTAGTTGAACCCCAATCAATCTCACACTGATCCAAGGTACAGTTATGATCATACGTCTCTGATCCCAGCATGATACTACATACTTGATTCCCTTAGATGATCTCACCCACAACTAAGAGTTGATACGCCCCAAAGTCGAAGACTTTAATAAACAAATCTGTATCACACAGAAAAGTCTACGGTAATAGATAAATCCGTCTCCCTCGAATATACCTACGAGTTTTGTTCCGTCTTTTGATAAATCAAGGTGAACAAGAACCAATTGATAAACCAGACTTATATTCCCGAAGAACAGCTTGGTATTATCAGTCACCTCACAATAGTCTTAATCGACGCAGCGAAAAAATATATTGTGGAATTACAAACAATGAGACGAAGATGTTTGTGACTACTTTTATATCTTGCCTATCGGAGATAGAAATCTTAATCCAATTATTATAATAATACTCGTATGATAGAAACAACAAGATCAGATCACACAACTATAAGAAAAGTAGTATCGGTCTGGCTTCACAATCCCAATGAAGTCTTTAAGTCGTTAACCTGGTTTAGAAGAAGAACCCAAAGGTTAAAGGAGAATCAAATCTAGCTTAGCAAAACTAGTATCACACAGAATGTGTGGGGATTAGGTTTCCCAATTGCTAGAGTTCTCCCTTATAGTCTTTCAAATCAGGGTTTGCAATCAATATTAACTTGGTAACAAAGCATTCAATATTCACCGTTAGATGAAAACCTGATTAGATTCAAGCTAATATTTATCAATCGTTATATCGAAAACATAGCTTGTTACACACATATGAAATGCACGTTTCTAGGTTTGTGTAACCGTACCCAAACTTGTACATTAGTTGTTTCAACAATAGTTAACCAAATGATTAGTCATATGATAACTTTCATATCAACCATATTCTTCTTCACCATAACTAGTTCAAATGAATCAAATGAACTAGTTAGAGAGTTGTTCAATTGCAAGGAAATCTCATGAACTACATAAGACACAATTAAAGCAAAAATGATTTGATTCACTTGAATCGGTTCATGAACTATATAGCCATGGTTTACAATTGCATTCCTTAGTTATGAAGAAGATGAATATGGTTGATATGAAAGTGCTCATATGGATAACCTTTGGTTAACTATTCGTGAACCAACCAAATGTGCACGTTTAGGTACGGTTACTCAAACCTAAGTGAAATACATTTCATTTGTGTGTGTGACAAGATAAAGTTCGATCTAACGGTTGGAAGATATTATCTTGGATAAATCAGGTTTTTCATCTACGGTGAATATTGAATGCTTTGTTACCAAGGTAACTTAGATTGCAAACCCTGATTTGAAAACTATATAAATGAGACGTCTAGCAACTGGAAAAAGCTAATCCCCACACCTTCGGTGTGATACTAATTGGTTTTGCTAGAGTCGATTCTCCTTTAACCGTAGGTTTCTTATCGAGACCCTGTCGGTTAACGAATTAAAGACTTCATTGGGATTGTGAAGCCAGACGAAACTACTTCTCTTGTAGTTGAGCGATCTAATCTTGCCATTTTCTATCGTACGAGTTCAATTGAATAATTGACTTGAGATTATATCTCTAATAGGGTAAGATAAAAACAAATCACAAACATTTTTGTCTCATCGTTTGTGATTCCGCAATATCTAGTTTCGCTACCATACGCTTTAGATTATTGTGAGGTGATCAATAATTCTAGGCTGTTCTTCGGGAATATAAGTCCGAGTTATTGATTGGTTCCTGTTCACCTAGATTTTATCAAAAGACGGAACAAAACTCATAGGTTTATCTGTGGGAGACAGATTTATCTATTATCGTAGACTTTTCTGTGTGATACATATTTGTTTATTCAAGTCTTCGACTTTGGGTCGTAGCAACTCTTGGTTGTGGGTGAGATCAGCTAAGGAAATCAAGTGCGTAGCATCCTACTGGGATCAGAGACGTAAGGAGCACAATTGTACCTTGAATCAGTGTGATATTGATTAGGGTTCAACTATAATCCAGACCGAAGTTAGTTTGTAGTAGGCTAGTGTCTGTAGCGGCTTAATACAGTGTGGTGTTCATTCTGGACTAGGTCCGGGGTTTTTCTGCGTTTGAGGTTTCCTCGTTAACAAAATTTCTGGTGTCTATGTTATTTCCATTCCGCATTATATTTTGTTATATAATTGAAATATCACAGGTTTGTGCATTGTATTGATCAAATGTGAAATCCAACCTTTGGTTGTTGATTAGAAATTGATTGATCATTGGATATTGGTCTTTAGCACAATCCAAGTTTATATCTCTTGTATTTGATAAAGACTCGCAGATTTCTATTTGCTTGAGTATAGATCAAATCGAGAGATAGAGATATTAACTCCTTGATATACTTTTTTATTAAGATTGAGTCTGACTATCTAGTTGATTCTCTTAAAAGTATATTAGAGTTAGTCCATACAAATTGCTAATCGAAATATTGGGTGAGGTTGTTAGACCTCCGTTTTTTCATCTTCTTCATTAAGATGAAATTGTGATGCACAGTGGTATATCTAAAATACCACTTCTACCCTTGTTAAAAGTATATTAGAGTTAGTCCATACAAAATGCTAATTGAAATATTGGGTGAGGTTGTTAGACCCCCGCTTTTTATCTTCTTCATTAAGATGAAATTGTGATGCATAGTGGTATATCTAAAATACCACTTCTACCCTTGTTAACCTCTTTCTCTCTTTTGCCCCCTTTCTTTAACTTTATTTTTTGTTCTATCCTTCATCTCTACTATATGTTTTCAAACCCTAGTTCTACTCCTCATATGTTTTTGGTTTTAAGAGAGACTTGGTTAAAATCCTTGCTTTCCTTTTCCTTCAATCTTTCTCTTTGAGTTGAGTTGATGAGAGGAGATGCCTCAATAAACTTGTAGCTTCCAATTAATTTTGGGTAGAAGTTGTAAGTATTATAGAGAAGAACTTTGATTTTTGTTTCTTCCTTATTTTAAGGGTAGAAGAAGCTTAAATTGAAAGGTTAGTAATTCTATTTCATGGTGTTTTTGATTCAATTTTACATTATTATTTCAAGTAGAAGTTTCACTTTACATTAGTCGGTATCAAGAGCTTTGGTTGATTTTTTTGGGAAGGTTGTGGTGAAGATTTTATTTATTACTTCTTTATTTGTCAAGTAATTGGGGGTTTTGAATCTTTTTGTGGAATATTGTCAAATTGGGTTCATTCTCCTTGTGATTTCATTATGGCTCAAAGAAAAAGAGTTAATCAAGGTGAAATTTCTATGAAAGAAGAATTGGAAGTTTTTAAGCATGAAGTGTTTGATGAAATGCAACAAAGAATGGATGTAAAATTTGAAGATTTTTTTTTAAGAAATCATTATCACAATCAAATCCGGTAGCCATGGATCTTCAAGAGAATGTAGAATCACGTCATGCTGGAAGAAATCGTCCTTGATATACTTAAAACAATTGTAACAATCGTCTAAAATGCCTATAAGGCTATGAGAAATATCTGATGGGTTTGAGAACACTATGAGAGCAATAATGAAATTGAAACAGTAAAAACCTAAAAATCGCATAGAATAGCGATGTTTTATTTAATACAACTACTAATAGAAATATTTACTTTATATCCAAATCTGATTGGAAATCTGAATAATTCAGATAATATCCAATAGGTTTGGAGTATAATTTTGGAGAATCAAAGATTTAAAAAGATTGACAAGATTTTTATTTATTTTTTAGAAAAGAACGGTTCTGGAAAAGGAGAGGAGAGAAGGTTGGAGTTAATTAAATGTGAAAGCAAAAGCTAACTTAATTAGCATCTAAATCTTGTCTCTTTCCTATTCTAACATGTGAGAACTAATCTAATATTGGTGCTTAAAGGACAAAAAAACTAATACTGGTCATATCTCAAGTCTCAACAATCAATCAAATTTCTTTTCCTGTTTTTTATACCTACACAAACTACAGAAATGGACATGAAATATGTTGAGTAGATCTACTTGCATATAATATGGATTGCTTTATTTAAATGGTGTTTCTTCGTTAAAGACTACCAATAATGTCGGTAACCTCTAAGAATTGAGCATATGTAAGTCACGCATAAGCTAAAACCATAGCTCAATCAGTAAGCCTCAAACTCCTTTCTTTTTACGCAAATTATTAGTAATCACCTTCAATCAGGAAGCATATTTGACGCCAGCCTATCTCACACAAGATTATAGTATTTCACAAGTAAGAACTACGCTTACAAATTGTCACGTAAGAGAAAGAACATAACCACAACGTTTTTTATTTGTGGAGTTCCAAATATTTTACGTAGGAAATATCATTAGGTCATAGGAATAATATATTATGATGAGTCTATACTATATTAAGAATAATATATTAAGAAATATTTTACTCCATACTCTTATGATACGAGCATCTCCGAGTACTTTGGAATCCAAACCAACCAATACCACTTCAAAGGTAATTACCAACCACCCATGACATTGTATTTACACATTGTCCGGCAGCTGCCAGGTGAAATGTTTTAAACAAATAATTGAATTATCAGAGTAGTATGTTTTTGGTTGTTCGACTTAACATTCTTGGGTAAGACCAGTAAAGCTACTCGTAACACGTGTTATATTTCACTAGCTACCATCAAGGGATTTCTCACCCTAGTTTCTCTCTAAAATTACAAAAGGATAGGATTCCATTGTGTGGCTGTGTAATTGCTTGAGAAACTTCCAGGCAAGATCCAATGAAGCGGATACGCAATGCCCAGAAATTAATGTCAGTATTCATGAATGGACAAAATTGAAAACGGTGTCAGAGACACCACAGGTACCAAACTACGAACCAAACCCATCCGGAAAGTGAAGTACTATTTTGACCTCATGTGCTTTAAACAAAACTACCATATCTCTGATTCTCTGTTGATCCAGTTCAACTTTGTGCACCACCAAACAGTCCATCACTTGGTTCTGGTGAAGATTTTGTCACTAATTTTTGTTGACCAGTACGCAGCTGACTCGCTGAGTGGCTTTCTTTTGTTAGCACTTGTGAGATGCATAACCTGTTCGGCAATCTCCTTTTGACAATCTTTTGTTTGTAGAAATGATATGAAAGCGACCGTTATTATCATTAAATGGAAACCAAACATAATTTTATTTCGTTAACAAGTTGTCAATTCTGCACATAGAAATGTAACTTCAAGATTGCCTTACCCTACTCACTATTCAGACCAATTCTAACGGCATTTAAGTCGAGAATGTTTCTAATGAAGTCTGGTTCAAACATTCAGCATTGCTATTCAATTAACTGGACCCATGTCGATACTGTATAGATATGGCTACTCGATATGCTGAAGCGGTTTTTCCCCATAAACCTTCGAGCCTTTTCATTTGTTTTGGCAATGATCTTTCCGTTGTTAATAAGGTACCCATCACATAGCTTGGCCTTTCATTAATACATGTTGTCTCTCACCCATGTTATATTTTCATTCACTTCTTCATTGCTTCCGACTAATTGAATACCTGCTATTAATATTAATATCTGTCATGTTTTTCTTATACTTCCAACTGTGATCAAATCAAAAGTGATCTGATAATTGAAATTTTCTTATATTGTTCATAATATAGTACATAATAAGGTTTGTGTACTTATTCTTGCTTTCTGAGGAAAAATTAAATACTTAAGGATCCAAATTTCAACTTTATGTATTTGTTAGTATCATAGATTCTTACAAAAACCTTTATTTTTTTATATACTACTAGTTTTTGATGGCGAAGAATTGAGCTAGTTCGTTATACATACACAAAACAAACCAAACAAAGGCATGAAACCACCATCCTCCAAACAAGCAATGTTACAAACTGACCCAAATTGCACTTATTTGGTCCACAGAACAGAAGTACCTTTCAAACCTTTTGCATGAAACCTACTTCAATTAAGAAATGTTTGATTTCACTTTTTGTTGTAAAACTATATACCCGTATGAGGTCTCTAATTGCGGCGTTACTAACCAGTAACCAAGTTTCAAAAGTAGCTTATATAAAATTACAATGGTGTACGACCAACCGCTGTGGATGCAAAGTTAAACTAACCGGTTTTTATCTATTGTACTGGGATTGATACTGAACTTTAAATTGGAAGCTACCGGCCACTTTCTTGTTTTTGATAGCAGAAGCTACCAAGCATTGTTGATTGCTAGCTTGGTTTCAAGGGCAAGGAAGAATTTCGTTACTAAATCTCTAAAAAGAGGTGGTGTGAAAACTAAGGAGAACAGGAGGGTTTCCACCATGGCAGGTTGGGTCTCCTAACTTTTCCAATCTCCTTTATGGATATGGCCCATACAAATTTTGTTATCAAGGATGACGGTTGGATCAGGAATGATGTTGGTGTGCCGGATTTTTCCAAGGAGAACATGAAGAATAAAAATATAAAAATGAAAACACAAAATTGTTTAAAAAGACCAAAATCAATAATTTCTAGGTGAAAATGACATATAAATTTTGATACTGTGTAAATTGACAAAAATGTAAAAATAGTCAGGATGTAAACAGTTGCATCCTACCCATTTTCAAATACTTTTTCATATTTTTAATTTACATCACGATGCATCCAGTTTCATCCTTGCTACTTTTTAAGTTTAAGTCGGGATGAATCCAATTTCATCCTTACTATTTTTTTGGTAGTCATTTCACCCATACTAATTTTTACTCGTCCATTTGAACCATGTAGAGGTGGCAACAGGCCGGGTTAGACGGGTTGAATATGATTAACCCTAACCCGACCCTATTTCTGAACGGGTTTAGATTTCTCAACCCTAACCCTATACGGGTCGGGTCGACGGGTTGACCCTAGTTACTAGACTTCAAAAGTTTTATCTTATATTTTTATTAAAAAAAAAAAACTATTATTGTAAACCTTAGGTTATTAAATGACACTACAACCACTCTACCGTTGGTGGCTTTTTGATTAGAACTAATTAGTTTACTTATTTATTGATGACTAAATTGAATACTATAAAATAGGTCGGTACTCTATCTCCTGATTTACACATCCATTATCCTAACTCCTAAGAGCATCTCCAATACTAAGGGCGGAAGTCATCCTATGTGAGGCTCTTATTAATATTTTTTTATTAGGGGTGATTCCTATGTGGCTAAAAAAAATGAAAATTTTACATTTTACCTCAAGTTTCATCTCAAATGCTAAAGTCTTCCTACCCTAAAATGAATTTTGGAAAGGGGTCATAATTATGGGGGAAAAACATCTTTGAAGTTTTCACCCAATAACAATATTTTCTAATTAAAAGAAATCAATTTTGGAATAAAATATTGGTGATATGTCAATAGACTCAGGGTCATGAAGAAGGTGAAGATATGACCTTCTCCTTTACCCCTTCTCATGAGATGGCATCCTTGTCATGATTTTCATTAACCTTGACCTTAGCATTGGAGATTAATTTTTGGTTTAAAAAGTATTAAATCCTATGTGTCGTGTCTTTTTAAGACCTTCACCCCTTGCATTGGAGATGCTTTAAGATTCCTAACCCTATCTCCTTGGTTTCTCTTTAGAGCGCCGTCTCCTCTTCTTGTTCATACTTCGTATAGATCTGAAACCATTTTACTTTCTTGAGTGCGCTCACGAAACTGAAAATGTTTTAGGATCTGAATTCTTAAATCTTTGAGGAGAAACATTTGCCTTTGAGAATTCAATTTCAGTATACCTAGAAATATTTTACTTTTTAGTGTACAAGCTAAATCCACTACCCCAAAACACAACAAAACCTTCAAGAATCAGAAATCCACTTCTATTTTCTAATCGAAATATGTTATTTACAATCAGAAGCAAGAAATTTTGAAAGAACAAAATAATTCATTGGATCTGAATGAAATAGAAGAGAAAAAGTTGTTGGTCGCGTACTAATTAATGTATACAAAATAAAAGAGTTTATAGATTTCAAGTTTTCAACCTTGTTTCTCCTTCTTTTTGTATTCCAACTTGATTGTTCTTTGGTTGAATCTAACGGGAGTACAAGTATAAATGGGTACTTAATACTGGTGACTAATATTAGATTGTTGTCTTATTGATTATTTCATTGCATTTTTTATGGAATATTAGATTTACTTGTTTGTGATTCAAAATTTAGTAATGGGTGTGTTTATTTATATTGATAGGTGATTTAGAAATCTCATTCATTTTGAAAGTGTGTACTAACTATTGATATTGATCGAAGAAAAGATAAAACCAGTAATGCTTTAATTGAGACCTTGGTTAAATGGTTGAAAATTGATTTAATTACGATAATTTTGTGTTCAAAACCTGGTATACACAGTTCTAATGAAAATTTAATAAATTTGACGAGTTAACCCGCGGGTTATGCGGGTTCAACCCATTCACCAGCGGGCCCTGAAAACGTCAACCCTAATCCGGCTTGTTTAGTCAGCAGGTTTACACGGGTGGGGTTAGGGTTGACCCGCGGGTTTTGACCCTAATTACCAGGTCTAGAACCATGTTTTAAAAATATTTGGACAAATGACCCATTGACCCATTTTTCGAAATGAAAACGGATTATGATTTATATAAGAAAGAGAAAAAAAAACTACCGTAATCAAGTGGACCCAAAATTCTAAGACTAGAGTGGAAAAAAAAAATACAGTAGAGAATTTGGTGCTAGCGAGATAAACTTTGTTATCGAGGATGACAGTTGGGTCAACAGAATTTTGTTGTGATGTATAAAGGATTTTTTTAGGAGAACAGTAAGAATAAAAATATAAAAACGAAAACGGGCTATGATTTAAATAGAAACGAAAAAAAAAAATTTATAATAGTCAAAGAGACCCAAAATTTGCCTGCCATTTTTTGGTGCGACTCCGAAAGAATTAGGGGCGACACAAAATGACAAAATAGGTTGAAAATACTTATATGTCCCTTAATAATCGGTAGTTTAGAATAAAAAAATTATCTACCGATTGTGACTATGTTCTTTTCTTCCTAGCTTTGGTTTTTGAAATAATTAAATTTGGGGCTATAACCATAATCGGGAGGCAATAAACATCATGAAACCACCGATTGTGGAAATAGAGAAATCTAAAATTCCTATTGGTTTTTGAAAATTTCGAATTTGAGGCTATTACCATAATTGGGAGGCAATAAACATTATGAAACTACAGATTGTACAATCGGTAGGCAATAAGCATCATGAAACTACCGATTGTGGAAATAGAGAAATCTAAAATTCATATTGGTTTTTGAAAATTTCGAATTTGGAGTTATTATCATAATCGGGAGGCAATAAACATTATGAAACTACCGATTGTACAATCGGTAGGCAATAAACATCATGAAACTACCGATTGTGGAAATAGAGAAATCTAAAATTCCTATTGGTTTTTGAAAATTTCGAATTTGGGGCTATTACCATAATCGGGAGGCAATAAAAATTATGATACTACCGATTGTACAATCGGTAGGCAATAAACATCATGAAACTACCGATTGTGGAAATAGAGAAATCTAAAATTCCTATTGGTCAAGGTTGAACTTCCAATCGGTAGGTTTACAGGTCCAATTAACTACCGATTATAAAAGGGAACATTAGCCGAAATATCCATACATTAATCGGTAGATAATTATTCATTTTAAACTACCGATTGTTTTTTACCTACCGATTGTTGTTTTGGCTATCAATTATGTAAGGGCATTGTTGCCATTTCGAAAAATCGCGGATAAGGGGTAGCTTAGTTTTGCATTTGGGTGACCTTTTTTGTCTTTTAGTGTCGCCCCTAATTGTGTTGGGGTCGCTCCTAAAAATTCCAGGAAAATTTTAAGACTAAAATAAACAAAATACAATTAAAAATTTGGTGGTAGTAGTTTTAAATTGTTGCCGAGTTCAAAACTCGACTAAGGTCACTAATATTTTTATTATTATCGCCTAGTAACTTTACCAATGTAATATAAATGATATAAGACTCGCTTTTGTCTACACAAATTGTGAGGAGTGAAAACCCTAGATGATCTTTTACATTGGAATAAAAAGAACAATTACATGCACCATTCCAATTAATTCGTATTCATATGATAAATAGTAAACTAGATAACCAATTATCAAATTAGTTATACACGGTGGCTATTAATCTAAAGTTACGCAGCATAACATCTACTTTCTCCGTTTCAATGAGATTGGCTGGTTTGGTTTTGCACAAAATCGAAAAAATCAATCATTTAAACCATTTTTTTATGTGTTTTCCTAATTTATCCTTGTCATATGAAAGCAGTCCTCTTAGTATATTCAAGAGAAAAACCTAAGAGAGACATGTTCCTTCGATTTTGTTAAAAAGGAAAGGAAAAAAATAAAATTCGTAGAGCTTCTCCAATGGCATGTGTGTGGAGATAAATGTCAAAATCCACCTAGGATACACATCCATTTTTTCCAAAATCATTCTCCAACTCTGATGTCTTAAACCAATGTATAGATGACTTTAGGTAGACATTGTCAAGGTGAATGTCTAGATTTAGACATTCCCCTTGACATTGTCTACCATCCTAGTAAGCTTTTACTTAATTGAATTGACTTTAATATATTAAATAACCATTTTTAGCTCTAATAAAATCTTAATTATGAAAAATAAGTTTAAAGTAATTAAAAAAAGAGGTTACATGAAATATTGTTGGAGATCGATTTTTTTCCCTCACTAAATATAAGGAAAAAAATTTGGAGGATGTCTTATTTGTGTTGCCACATAGGAAACACACACAATGACCATTGGAGAAGCTCTTAGTCTACCTGGTGTTGAAATCCTGTGAGAAACAACGAAAGAGACAGACCATGTGGAGCCTATGATGGGTACAGATCAACCCATGTTAATACCTTGGGGGACCCATAAAACAGTTTGTTCCGGGATTTTTATCGATGGATATTTTGCGTCAGCACAGAATCGTTCGAAAACAAGAGGCATGGTCCTCTAATGTGGGAAAAGTAGTAATCTTAAAGAATTTGACTTTCCTTTTATGGAAACAAACCTATCTTTTTGACATAACCATTTATAAGAACCTTGCCGATATTTTTGAAATGAAGAGAGTATTTTTGTTTTTCGTTCTATAGTGCGTAATAGAAGTAGGGGGATTAATTTTTACTATAAAGGTTTGTATTTCCTAATTTTTCCAATCTCCCTTGAGATTAGATTGGACTTTGTTATAGGGATGGCGGTTGGATAATCAATATGCTTGTCTAGGTGATTAAGTCTGCTCAGGAAAGTTAGGACCGTCGTATCAGAAATAAAAACTAAAAAAATATTAACACAGTGTATATTGAGAGTAATAAGTTATTAATATACACCGAATATATCATCCGTGGGTAGGAATACACATTGTTAAACCAATACGACCAAATATTCCTGAGACTTATCATATATATATCAAGGATACATATTGAGAGGCTAGTAAAACTATGGACCACCCTACAAATTTACGTCCACGATGGAATTCTTCGACATCACATCTAGTTCGTTTACTAAAGATATGAAGAAAGTTGTTTGGAAAGATATAACTGAAAAGACATATTTGATATTAAGTCAAAAAACAATTGATGCAAAAGAATCATATATTAGTTAGCTGAACATATATAACACCAGACTGACTACATTATCCCTGAAAATATTAGATATTTCTTCTTGGATGTTGTCAAAAAATTCAAAAGAAGATTTTCCAGTTCTAGCTTTGTTAGCTACTTTATGAGTACATTGTTTCCAGTTCTTTTCACACGACTACCACTAATACTTAAAAGACTATAAAGTAAGTGCCATATTTGTATTACAATCCCTTAATGCATCCAATGTGCAGAAGCGGTGGCGCTGTGGACATAATTCACTAAATTCAGACTGTGCAAAGACTATGTGTTCCATATTCAACTTCTTGGCCCATAGTATTGCTTCTTTCATGGCCAAGCATTTTGATTGTTCTGGATTCAGTTATCTTTTGAAATGTCTGCCCCTGATTTCCAACATACTCCTGTACTATCACACATAATTAGACCAACACCAAAAACAATTGTTATGTAATCAAAGGAAGCATCAATATTTATTTTAAATTAATTAGCAGCTGGTGGTGTCCATTTTCTTATATTGCGAATACAAGTAGTAATTTTATGATGCATATTTCATGTGCAGCAAAGATGAACCATGTTTCTAATGTTATTTATAATAATTATATTATAAACTCTCTTATTCTGAAAGACTTTAATGCATCTGTTTTTCCATAAGAACCAAGTTGTAATTATCATATTGAGAACCCAAAAATTCCATGAGTCTTCATCTGAGTTGGAAGTATTATTGAACCAGTGAACAATCCAAGACTTAACTGAGGTATGCTGAGTTTGTATGTTGTGAAAATTAACATTTATAGCCAACCAGATAGTTCTTGCTTCATCATAGTTAATAAATAAGTGCTACAGAGTTTTTTATTTATTGCAGTGAGGGAAAATTTTATCTATACCTTGTTCTTAATGGTTGATTTTAATTCACTCTAGTTGGTACGATATCCTATATACTTTTTCATATAGATAATTTAACTTTATGTGGAGCATAAGTTCTCCAAAGTTTCTTCCAGGTGTCTTTAGGAATAGACTAGTGTTGATGGTATCTTTGACGAGAATCAAAAATTAATGCATGATAAACATATTTGCCTAAAAATTTACCAGTCTTGTTTGGTTCCCAGGACATTGTATCTTTGCCAAACTGAACTAGGTACATTTTTAGAATGAGATCAAAAATGTGTTTAGGAAACAAATCTTGAATAAGGGAAGTATTCTATCTTCTAGGATTTTGGAGTATTATATCAGAAACATAAACTATTCTAGGTGGTTTAGGGTAGGAATCATTTAGAACAGGTGGGACATCTAATCCTTTAACCTATTTATCACACCAGACAAGAGTCTTAGTTCCACATCTAACATCCCATCTATGAAATTTCTTAACATCTTCCAAGCCCTATTCAATTCCTTTCCATATTCAGAAGAAGTTGTAATATGCAATTTGAAGATGTATGAAGTCACAATATGGGGAGCATTTTGGTTTAAGGACTTTAACCCATAATTGATCTTTCTATGTGCATAATCTCCAAGCTAGTTTAGTTATCAATATATTATTATATTGCTCTAAATTCCTAAAATTCAGCTCTCTCTCATTTTTAGAAGACACATAGTATCCCATGCTATCAAATTTACCCATTTGTTGTTTATATGTCCCCACCAAAACTTCCTTTGAATGGATTCAAGCTGTTTGAGAGTATGTTTTGGTATAAAGTTAATCATATAATGAGCTATGATATAATATAAAACTGCTTTAATCAGAGGTCTCCTGGCAGCTTGATTAAGAGTTTCAGAACGCCACCCTGCAACCTATTTGCAAGAGAGTTTTGAATGGTGTTAAAAGAAGTAATTTTGGTTTACTAAGGAGAATCGGTAACCCATGATACTTTTCAGAAGAACAAAGTTGTTTAACTCCAAGGGTATTGATAATAAGTAATTTCTCATCATGAGACAGGTCCCATGTTATGAAAGTAACAGACTAAGAAAAAATGATATTCTGACCTGAAAGATCACCAAACTCCTTAAGGATTCTAAGGATTTGATTGATACTGGTATGATCAGCTTGAAAGAAAAGTAAGCGGTCGTCTGCAAAGAGTAAGTGATCGATAAAATGAGTGTTTTTCGCAACCTTGACTCCTTTTGTAAGCTTATTTTCTTTAACTGTATTCTAGTAAGAGAATCCATTACTATTATAAAAAGATAAGGGGACAAGGGGTCCCCTGTCTTAGACCTCTAATTGGATCATAAGAACAATTCCTATGGACTCAACAAACATGAAGTTTGTTCATTTTGCTCCCACTATGGACTCAATAAACATGTAAAATGGATGAACAAACCGACAAAATTATTGGTTTGTTGAGTGAGGAAGTAGAACAAAAGGAAGCTTGATGAAAAA
Organism: Papaver bracteatum; assembly: GCA_023529315.1. Lineage (NCBI taxonomy): Eukaryota > Viridiplantae > Streptophyta > Magnoliopsida > Ranunculales > Papaveraceae > Papaver > Papaver bracteatum. The sequence goes on from JAJJWX010000614.1 coordinate 413,122, forward strand.
TCATACGGTTGAACTAAACACGTTGGTGTACGAACCAAAACCGCCAATTTTTCCTTCACACGCCAGCGTCTGAGGTGAATCCTCTAGCGTGTGATCCAAAACCGCCAACGGCTAAAAAATATTATCATCCAACGGATAAAATTTTGAGTTCTATAAATACTTCTCGTTTCAACTCCAAATTCACATTTGTACACATTCTAAATCTCTTCTCTGTCAGATCATCTACAAAATGCCTCCCAGAGTTCATGGTGTTAGATTCACTCAACAAGAAGATTTAGTTTTTTGTATAGCCTTTATTTTTAAACACAAGATGTTGTCGATAAGAATGTAGCCGAATCGACGTTGTGTTTCTGGGAGAAAGTTTATACAATATTCGCCGCTGAAACGGGGAATATTTATGGGCGTGATTTTCATGGATTGTCGCATCGTTTTAGTGTAATTAATCGTCATTTATCAGAATTCCTAGATGTAATAGTGCATAATCACAAAAATAAACTCGACGGTGAAGCTGTAAATGAAGTGGAACCCTAAACATTAGCGATGTGTGCAGTATCTCACGGCGGACATCCTTTCGACTTCCAAGATTGTTTCAACATTCTTAGGGTACTCAACAGATACGATCCCTACATTGTCCTAGAAATTCCACCACTCGACGAGAATTGACGCATATGTTGTATTTGTTTTAATCTAGTGTATTTCTTTTATTCTCATGTATGATGTAGTTGTTTAATCCAATGCAGTATGTTTTTATTTATGGTATTGATGGTGCAATATTTGGTCCAAGAAAATTTAAATTAGTTATGATATTAATGGTGTAAATGTGAAGACATCCACATGTTTGGTTTAGATGATCATAATAACACAAAAAAAAACACCAAACTAAATAACATGATACCATAGTGAATCGATTTGTCCCCACTCCACCGAAAAACACTTATGACATTTCTAGAAATGCCTTCCATATGTGTCTTCTTCAGTAGAATTGCACAAATGCATAAAAGTCCTGCAACCGGGCTTTGAGTATCCACTGATTATCTGTGGACAATGTTTGTATTCGTGATCTCCATTTCCAGATACAATGCTTGTAGTATAATAACTTCTTCTTCAATTTGGTTTTAAGTTTGAAGTTTTTGCAGAGTGTTGCAAACTTTTTTTTTCCTCTTCTTTAATCTTCATAGCATCATCTAGCATTTTTGGTTCCTCTGGACAGTTGGGATCTTGACATTGAAAATACCTGAGCTTTTTCGGCTGTGATTCAATCACCATTCTGATACATGAACAACCATCCTGCGAACACTTTGAATACATCAAGGGCATCGCATAAGATTGTGTTTATCCATGAAACATAATGGACAAACCTATTTTGCTTCGACACGTAATACTTGCTTCGCTTTGCCTTTAGAAAACATGGTGGATTTTCTTAAAGAAATCTGTTGGTTTGGTTGAGAATCAAACTTAGTGTTGTATTTATAACAAAATAAAATAAAACAGTCGTTGGTAATTCAAACGAGCGGTTATGGTAAAGCCGCGCGGTTTTACTACAAACGCCAACGGCTAAATTTCCAACGGCTCGATTTTCTTTCTCACCCTATAAATTCCATTCTTCCCTTCTCCAAATTCACATCTTCTTATTTCTTTTTAAAACTCTTAATCTCTCTCACTCTGCAGAAATGTCTGCTAGTATTCGTGGTCCCAAGTTCACTGAAGAAAAAGATATAACTATATGTAAAACATATTTTTTCCACAGGGTAAGCATTGGTATGGGCTATCAAGACAGTTCTTTTTGGGAGAACATTTTTACAATGTTCGTCTCACTGACAGGAAACCCAGAAAACCGAGATGCTCATCGATTGTATGCTCGTTTTCAATCTATTAGGCTTGCAGTCTAGCCATTTCTTGCTCTGGTAAGAGAAATTGATCGAGAAAAGTTCATCGATGTAATTAAAGCTGAAGTGATCCAAACATCTCTTCATAATTGGGAGGAAGCTCACGTCAAACCTTTTCTTTACGAAGCTTGTTTCAACATTATTTAAGATGGTCCATCTCAAGCACATCTTTACTGCACTCGAATGCCTCTCCCGGTCTTTACAATGGAAGAAGATGTTACTCTTGTTCGATGTTGGTTACATTGTATGATGAGACCAATAAACAATGACTATTTCTGGGAAAGAGTATTGGAACATGTTGTAGCGTCGCGGAACGAAACCATAAGGAACAATAAGAGCCTAGAACTAAAATTTTCATTCATCACTAAGGATGTCAAACATTATACAGAAGTTTTGTGGATGGTTCACTATAGCAATAGTATCTTACCTTTGTCCTTCATGATCAACTACATCAATATGTTCGAAGATCGAAATGGTCCTCCAGTTCCTGGGAGAATTCGCAAAACTCCGTTTCCATGGAGAATTGAATGGAGTTCTCTTTTATTTTGACCGGAGAATCTAAGAGAGACATGACTATCGAGATTCGGACCGAAAAATGAGACATACCTTGCCCTCGTAGACTGTTGTGCCGTGATAGGTCACTAACAGATCCTCCATATTTCTCGAATGGATTGGACTTAGAGACTTGATGTTGAGGTTCCCTTTGTATGAATCTTTGACCACGCGGAATCTCCATACCCAGTTTTCCATTTTGTATTATGAAATCAGAGGGTGTTGGTACGACTCTGATTTCACACGATCCAGGAACTTCCATAACGTTGGCATGCATAAGTATAAGCTCTATAAGCTTCACCTAGTTCACTCGCCAAGTCTCTTTGCATCCATGGCTGAAACAGGGAAATTCACAGGTTCGATTCCTGCAGGATGGAAGCGGGGACTACTTTACGACGACGGACGACCGCCCAGAGGGGGTTTACTGCACAAGGCCCCTGCAGAGGAAATTATCCCTGTGAATAGAAGATACTCAGATCTGCACAACATATGTATTGACACGCTTTCAGAAAGAACATAGAATAGTATAGGATCCAGAATGCCACTTCCTCTAACTGGAAAACTAAACTCTTGGTCGCTTCGACGTCTCTAGCCGACGTGCGCTTATTTTCTCGCTCAAAAAACTATGTATTCTCAACCCACTTTTATTTTAGGGAAGGTCGGATAAGCAGTGAATCGTGTCAAGCGTAGCTTTAATTCCTCGAATTATTGTCTGGGTGAATCGACATTAAATACAGTAAATTTGAAGTAATGGAAGTCTGGATGAATCGACATCAAATAGAGGCAATTTATCTTTCTTGCGTTGTTGAGCCAAGGTCCTTTAGGAACTCGATTGCAAAAGAGAGGAAGTGAAGAATGAACTTAATGTTGTTTTCGAGGAGTTGGAAAAAGAAGGAAGATCAGCTCCTAGCTATCTCTTTAGCTGATGAGTTGAGAACAAAGTGGCGAATGGGTGCGTAACGCGTGGGGAACAAGACAGTAAGTAAAATTCCCATAGGTCCTTCTTTATCTCAAGCTTCTGAGATTAGGGTCATAGAAGTAAGAACCTCGTAAGCTTCCCTTTTTTAGAATTAATGCCCAGCCAACTAAGCTAAAGAAGATTCCCCGTATTAGCAGGGAAAAGCTCAAGTTATATGTCCATCTTTGCTAGAGGTTCGAATCGTCTTTCTAGTAAGGAAAGAATGAAAAAATGACTTGTTGTCTTTTCCCATTTTGATAGTGAGTACTTTTTATACTAATAAGTAAAGTAAAGAATCTAACTAACGGAGCTTTCCAGGATTTCTTGGTTAGAAAGCAAGCGTAGGCGCTAACTCCCAGTGAACTCTCTTTCTCATCTTTCTTTTTGATTGAATATACAGGAATGTCTTTCCACTAGCTAGATCAAAGTTAGATTATGTCCCTTTCGTTATTACAACCTTCTTTATTTATTTCAAAGACCAGAAGCTACGCATACATTCTCATTGGATTTCAATTGTTCTTAACTGCGTAACGAAGTGTCGCTTCGGGAAACATGGGTATTGAGAATCTTAAAAAGCCGTAGGTTCCCAATTTTAAAAGAATTCCTGCCAAGATAATGTATCCTGCCGTAGGTGCCTCTACATGAGCTTCGGGTGACCAAATATGAACTGGTTTTATGGAGAAAGACGAAGAGTGGTGGGGTTAATTTGACTAGCCACTTCCTCTAAATGGAAAACTAAACTCTTGGTCGCTTCGACGTCTCTAGCCGACGTGCGCTTATTTGCTCGCTCAAAAAACTACGTATTCTCAACCTACTTTTATTTGAGGGAAGGTCGGCTAAGAAGTAAATCGTGTCAAACGTAGCTTTAAGTCCTCGAATTCTTAGTTAAAACATCTACAACCTGGTTTTTATTGCCAGAAAACCCCGAGTTAGAGGCACCAAATGGGTCATCCACCGCAGACTCTCTACTTCCTTGACGATCCATATCCGATGCAAAATGCTTGAAAATTCTCTCTGCAAGCTTCGTGGCACCGATCCCCGCAAATATTTTTCATCTCTTGATTTCCAGTGAATCCTTTTCCCATTCTTTCTTGGTTGGCAAATCCAACCAGTGATTTCCTGATTTTGAGAAGGCAAGTCTCTCTCCTAGAGCAGTTAAAGAATGAAGTTAAACCAATGATTCAATTAAGTCACCGCGAAAGACATGAGTTAAATGACTTCTGTATCAAAGATTCATTCCTAAAGGCGTATACATAAGGGGTAGACCGCACAACCGCGTGGGAGATATCGTCCTTTTTAAGTGAGATGTATGAGCCATTGCATCAAAAAGGCTTCCAGGATCTGAGTTCCCCTTCTTCTGGGCTTTGACTTTACCTTCCTTTGATTCTTTAGGATTATATGTCCCTTCTTTAGGCAAAAACATTACCACGTTAAGGAATCAGAGGTTCGACTCACACAGCTCTTCTTGCTCATGTTATTTGGGGTGAACCTTACTCTGTTTTATCAAGTTGCTACCTTCATGACCTCTGAAAGAGGTAACAAATGGATATAAAGGAATCTTCTATGTCCTAAGCTTAAGGCATCGGCTTCTAAGTACTTTACCTATCGGGATCGTTTGCTGCAGTTTTCCAATGCGAACATATAGCTTCATTTGCGAAGTTCAAGTTACTCGGGTTTTTCTCACATTTGCGAGAAGCTTCTCTCATATATCAAAAGACAATTGAATTCAAACTTTAAGAGCAATTATTGAATTACCAAAGTAATTACAAGCTTTAGCCTAAACAGAAGATGGTAAGGGTGTTATTCTTTCACATGTTGAACTCTCGTTCCTTTCAGTTCGCGTTTATCCTTAAATTTCTTTATGCTATCACACACACAGAAAGAAGGAGTCTAGCTATTTTGATAGTTGGGAATCCGTTTCATCAAGCAGAACTGGATCAGTAGATTCGAGACTCGTTATCGCAAGTGCAAGTAGTCTAAGTCCAAAGAGAAAAGGTTATGTGCTTGTTGATTAGGTTTTGTGGTGCGAGGTTCTCTTCCTTCTTTATGCCTTTCATGTTCACCGAAGCTGCGACTCTCGCGTTAAGGAAAACTTCCATCCGAAGCTAGGAGTGACGTTGGAGCTTTCCTTGACCATGTTCTTCTGATTCTTGACTCTCCTTTGACTCCAGAAGTAGGAAGATGTGGGTAATCAGGAAGGCTGTCACAAGCAGTTAGGTATGCGATAAAGACTAAGGAAATCTTACCACTACTATCGGCACATGCCTCTCGGATTACTCATCTTGTTAGGTCTGGGTTGCTAGCTTCACTGCATTGAACTGGTCTTGCAACATACGTGCACGCTCATCACACATGTTGGAAAACATTTTTGTTCTCAACAAGTTCATAGGAGAGGTAAAGATGGATATAGCTTTTACAATCTTATTTGCTAACTGTAAAATTAATTATTGTTCAGTCTTCTATCTCAGAGTTGTTGGCTTCGAATGATATACTAATACGGATCTGCACTAGCGCTTTCCCACCGATTCACTTACACATAGGAGGGTAAAAGGCGCCTTTCTCTCATGCGCTGGTAATGATTCCACTACGGTTCCACAAATTTGCAAGATGATCCTAAGTAATCGCTCTTGATCTTTTTATTCCATAAGAACGACTTCGTTAGGATTCGGAACTTGCTACAATTCTTCTTGAATAGCCTCTCACATAAAAAATTACTTAGAAAAACCCGTCGTCTCGAGGTATCACAGGTCAGTCAACGTCGAATTGACATAGATAGACACTTTCTCGAATCGTCATAGAAAGTTCATGTTCGGTCGAATCTCAAACTCCCATGCTTTCCGTTAGTCAACAACCAACAAAAAAAGAGAGTTTTCTTCTTTGCAACTCCTACATCTATCTGTCTAGGGGGAATCATTCAATATCTATCCATCATGCCTCAATTGGATCAATTTACATATTTTACACAATTCACGCTTTCTAAAATGATGAATATCAAGTCCGGGAGGCTGCAGGTACTATGGATCCTCTGACTCCCAATTGGGTTGCATTCCTGGGTATTGTAGGTCTTTCCTATAGGTCGTGATGCGCCTCGAGATGGTCGTATTCTGTCCCCCTGCCGGTGGGGAATCTGCTCACGGGTCGTCGCTCTGATGCGTCTGGCCCTCCCTCTAGGCACCTTTGGAAGGAAGGGAGTGTGACAACGTAGACCTTTCCCCGATTCTTCTTCTCATCTGTTGCAGGGTTTGGTGGCCCGAAATTAACTTGGCTTCGCCAAACTCATCTCTAGAAGCCCGGCCCGCGAGGCGTCCATCTCGCATTAGGGAATCTCCCACTCGCCTCGCTCTTGTGACATGTTTTGTTTCCCATTGATTGGAACTAATGGGTGAGTCCCATGCGTCAGTGAATGTTGTGGATTGCGGTCTCACGTACTAATCTCTATAGGTGCCCTTAGTAGGCCGGCTGCCCTACCTAAACCAATTATTCATATCGGTCCCTAAGCCCCATTGTTGGAAAGGCTCGGCTTCAAAACCTTGCATGGATCCGACGTCTCGCCGGCCTTTAGCTCTTTTACCTTCGATTTGAGAGTGTCGTAAGACCCCCTCCATTATCATTCATTGGCCCGTACTCTCTACACGTATCCAAACCCGTCACTTTGACTAATCCATTTGATAGAATTTATTTATCTTCTTACTGAGAGGTTTGATGCTTCTGAATCCATTGTATTAATTCCACTTCATACTTGCAGTATGCTCTTTATGATCCCGACTCATGATTCAATTGCCATGTATTTAGCTATTGAGCTTCAAAGTCTCTGTTTTTATGTGATCACAGTATCAAAAAGAAAGTCTGAATTTTCCACGGAAGCCGGATGACAGATCCGCTCAAGGTGTAGCGCAGTCTGGTCAATCACACTGATATCTTTAATAGGTCTAAGCCTTGGTTGGGCAGTCTTTAGGCCTACCTATGATAAAAGAGTTCTTTTTGAAGCCTATCATGCGATGCAAAAAAGACCTCTTGCGAAAGCATTGGACGAAGCGGTAATATTAATTAAACGAGCTATGAATAGGAAAAAGAGTGAAAATGACGGGTTAGGAAGAATTAAGTTCCGATAGAGAGGGACATGCATTAATCAATGGAATTCTTACAAATGATTCTTAGATAAAGCCATCAGATTCAAAGGATACTTCAAAAAAACTGATTATTATGGCGGACCGGCTTCCCAGAAAGGTTAATGCCCTAGATGTTGTTTTATCACTTCATCTCCCACTTCAATGAGGATAGGCTCTAACTCCAGATTTATGAATACCAGCCTTTAAGAAGTTAGTAGCCCTTACTTAACCTAAAAGGAGGGCCTTTAGAAAGAATAGTTGAATAATAAAGATCTAGACAATACGAGTTTGGAGCCCCTTCCAGTGCGTCTTTGGTCTCTTTTTACCTTTACATATACCCTTATCCACGAGGAGAGTCTAACCAGACTTGCAGGGCCTGAAAGATCAATGAAGCATGGTTTTGAGATACGGGAGATTCACTTCATTATCGAGATTGGAATGGATTTCTTTCTCGCCGACAGATTCCCCTCTTCATATAAATTCTGCAACCTCTGTTATCGACTTTGGCTCGCTTTTCTATTTGTAAGACAACAAGCAAATAAGCATGCCTTAACCCATGGAGTCTTTCCTTCTAGTGCGTCAGTTGAGGAAGAATAGAACATATAGAAAAGAACTAAGGCTAGTGGGATCAATCCCAGACTAAGTAGTGTAGCATTTTGGCTTGAAATTCTTTGACTTACTTAAAAGATAGGGAACTCGACATGCCTACATAGAGAAAGAAAGCCTATTGAAGCAAGATCGGTGAAGCAAGATCGGACGTTGTGCTTTGCTTTCCAGTCATTTTTGCGTATCATTTCCTTGCTTTCCTTCCCCAGCGCAGATGAAAGAGCCAACATGGCATTCAATGCATGCACCCTACAAAAGGAAGAGATCCTTCTAGTCATACATCTTTAGTTCAACTCCGTTACTAGGTCCCAAGATCTGAACAACTCTGAGATAGAAGACTGAACAATAATTAGTCATTTAAATCCGTATTAGTATATCATTCGAAGCTAACAACTCTGAGATAAAAGACTAAACAATAATTAATTTTACAGTTAGCAAATGAGATTGTAAAAGCTATATCCGTCTTTTCCTCTCCTATGAACGACTGCTATAATCTCGGTTATTTGATTGAAGACTTTCTCGGCTTACTCATATTGTTAGGTCTTGATTTCATTCTTGAGAATGAAACCCTTATCCTGTGTTCTTGGCCATCTTGATTGAGCAGGTGATTAAGAGAAGTGGACAAAATCTGGTTCATCAGGTCTGTCATTGCCAAGTAATTATGGTGAAACCTTCGTTAGTAGATCCTATTCTGGAGACCCAGTTTATGCTACATTTGATGTAGGTCAGATGTATCCGATCTGTCAGTTGGTGGAAGTGCTTTAAAGCGGGATACTTTTCAGTGGAAAGTATAGATCCTTCAAATGCTAACTCAACATGACTCCAATTCTGAGTTCTCTTCATCTTCATTCGCCCTCTTAGGTTCCAGTTTATTTCGGGTATGCCATCTTAGTCTCCTAATCATCGTACTCTTCCTGAAGGCTATAGGTTCGAATCGTATCTAGTTAGGAAGATCTAAGGCTCCCTAGGGATGTGCAGTTAAGGCATTGGACTGTGACTCATTAGGTTCATAGTGCTCGCCTAAAGAAGGACTTCCAAGCTACCTTTGATGCCCAAGACTTCTACATGTAGTCGAGATGGACAATGCTAACTGTATGCCTTAGCTTCCCTCTCTATCCTTTTTCTCATTGAATATATTTCTTTCTTTATCTATCTCACAATAGAGATTTCCACACCCATGTACTTCATGGTTGAGAACCTCTGTGAAAATGTCTATTATTCGGTTATTTACTTTGATTGTTGGAACAAGCTATATTTCTTTGACAGATTAACAGATAGAATGCTATATCCGCTGATCAAGTCTACAATCCGACGACCTCAGAGGCATTTTCTATTCGTAGTTCAAAGAAAGGCGAGCCAAAGTCGATAACAGAGGTTGCGGCATTCCTATCAGTAGGGGAATCTGTCAGCGAGAAAGAAATCCATTCTAATCTCGATAATGAAGTGAATCTCCCGTATCTCAAAACCATGCTTCATTGATCTTTCAGTCCCCCACCCGTTCAAGTTGCCGAAATGGAGAATAACAAAAATTAATATGAAGGATCAAAAGATTTTATTTGCCGCCATTATCTTTCTTTGTGCATCAAGTTCAAAGAATATCTCAATCTATAATGAAGAATTGATAGTAACTGGTTGTTTTATAGGTTTCATTCTATTCGGTCGAAAGAGTTTAAGTCAGACTTTTAAAGCGACCTTCAACGCAAGAATGGAGGCTCAAAATTGCTAAATTCGAGGCCACCCAACATAGTAGTTTTTCCACTTTCACGATAGAACACAAACCCCCGAATTTGGTGCCTTTTGTCAACACAAATGTTAACTTTACAAGATATGAGCTAGAGAGAGTGAGTCTCTAAGCGTGAGCAATCTCTCTTTACTCTTACTAAGCAAGGTATGGACTAATCACAAACAGTTTCCTCTTGTTTATGTATCTATAACGAAACGCCGGAGCTTATCTTTTTTTTTAAATTCTACCCCTTACATTACCTTCCATTGTGTATCCTTCCTTAAACCCAATCATTTTTCCTTATCCAACTCTTTGTCTTCTCCTCCTCATGTTATTCGTAAATCATTTAATCAAATGGGTTCAATTTACTGTCAAGGTCTTAAGGGAATTATTTTGGGGTTCAGTAATTTATGATTTTGATTTTTCAATTTGGATATTAAATATGTGATTATAAAGTTTGGTTTAGTAGATGCTTGGAACATACTTTGATTGGGAGAATCAATTGATTTTGTGTGGCTTACTAATGTGATGGTTTTAGTTGAGTTTACATGATTAACACCTAATAGAACTGCAAAAGGTTGAAGTGAAATTGCATATATCTTTGGATAGTCACATCTTAAAAAACTGATTTTCTGTTCTTTATCTCTGAATATTCTACGTTGATTGGGTTTAAGTGAAATTTGCGTTGAAACTTTTAAAATAAATTCTTGCAGGCGCACCCATAAATTAAATAGTGGCTTCCTCTACTCATTTTATGCAGTTTTTCTGCAATATGGATGTAGTCATCAGTCTCTAATGATGTATGGCAGTTCATCAAATCCTTTGTTGTACAAATTCGTTATGGACTTATTTGATTACTCACTCCTTTTAAAGGGACAGTCCCAAACTTTTTGCCATATGAAGCCAAAAATACATAAGAAATTGTCAGGGGAGATTGCTTCCAATGTGGGTTGCATGAGTTTTTGTTGGCTTATTCACGTGATGTTAAGGACAACGGTACTATGTTCGACAATGGAATTTTGAGTAGTCTAAAGATTCCCTCATACCATTTTTTTTTTGGAAGGTTTTAAGGTGCTAAATTCTGAGCCTGTCACATCTGCAAAATACTTTGAAGTGCAACGATGCCTTTTCCAGAATAACGAATTAGTCTTCATGTGTATTGTGCGACACTGCAGGTTGAAGCAATATCCGAGTTTCTGTCATGTCTTATAGTTATGAACTATGACTTAAAGATTCTAAGCTTTATGTACAAAAAGTTGAGTTAATTCATGTTGAAAACTTTAGTATTATATTTTCAGTGGAAAGCAATTTCTATGTAAAGGGTAATCCATTATTTGTTTGGTTTTGATAACAGGCTACGAGTTAGTGCCAAGAAAATTGTTAAACCATGAGGCATGATCTATCAAATCCTTTTTCAAATTACTAGATATTCACTAAATCATTTTGTAATTATAAATTTAAACTTTGATTTGGATTTTGTAGTGTGTTTGTATTTTATGCGATTATCTATTCAATTTTATTTTATGTATTCATTAGCATATGGAATTTTTTCTTTTGTTAAAACCCTAAAACCGTTGCATTAAGGTCCATCATTGATTCGTTCACATTGATAGCAGCCAAGTAGGAAGTGAAGACGTGCAACCCACAAAAAGGGAATGATGACGAGGAAAAGGGAGTCGAGGCGGAACCTGTTTCACCCATTAAGAAGTCAATAGTCCTCAACCAAGCAATTTCTAGGCTACCAAGTGCTTACTTGGAATCGTAAAGATAGAACTTAAGGACACGGGATCTGAAGGAGAAACGAAGAGGCTGCATCGAAGTACTGGATATCCCGTCTACATAAGAGACAACAAATGGCGAATGAACTATCAACCTACAAGTTTCTTTGATGCACTACATGTTTGTATACTCCGCCAAGCATTAAGTTACATTTTGGATACTTTTCGCCTTTAGCTTTTTAACATTTGCACATGTTTGGATTCACATCTTTATGACTTTGCAAATACGTAGTGTTTATTTGCTATAGTTCTATATTATTTTGATGCACAGTTGCACATGTAGTTGTCATATTTTGTTTGTTTTGTTGTTGTCTGTCATTTTAGGTTTGATCTTCTGTTTCACTTTTGTTTTGTCTATCTTCATTTTTAGCTTTTCTAAGAATTTCCAAGATGAACCGTAAAACGTCATTAAATGGATTTATTGTTCAGATACTTGCGCAAAGGCCCATTGGAAAAGTGCCAATAGGTCCAATATAATATAATTACAGTTTGTGTGTTGCACTAATTGTCCCGGATAAATTTAAATTTTGCGGAAACAGTGTTACATTTTGGTTGTGTGGCACAACTTTCTTTACTACGTTATATGTGTTACATTGCAGCTATCTGAAATTTGAAATACTTGATAATTTGAATTTTGACACGACTACTTGGCACAATTAATGGTATTTGGTGAGTAGGAAAATAGTTGATAATTTGAATTTTCCTTACCATATAAAATTCGTAATTTCTGAGTTTGCGCGTAGGCAAGTGGAGTGTTAAATATAAACCCGAGTCGGATAATAATTGACGTTATTCTAATTTAAATTTGGCTTGGGTTAAATTGAAACGAGCCATTTTGTGGGGTGATCAGAAATGCATCGATTGTCCTAGATCACTTTATCAAAGTTATGAATCTCCATTGTTTCTCAATTTGGGAAGTGAAAACAAGTTTTTGATTTATTCCTTCCGCTTTGGGCCAGAATGCACATATAGATGTCTATAAAATACATGCAAACAAGCGACGAAAATAAAATACACATCCCCAGCTTATTACCCTGTGAAATAGCCCGTGCCGAAACGGCACGAGTCATTCCCTAGTATATGTACATGTTTCGATTGTCATCCAAGTTCCTGAAAAATATAATGTATCTGGTGACCTGTCTCTTTTTGGGAAAATATTAATAAAACGGGCTACTAACATTTTATGGATTTAAAATTTAGCCAAGAAATTAACATGAATTAAATGATACTTATTTTTATGGGATTATATATAAGTGTGGTTGTTTTTTGCTGACTCGGTGTCTGAATCTGATTCAGCTCGAGTATGATGTCAGATCGTTTGTTTTTTTAATTTAACTCATCAGTCTGAAAAGCTGCTGGCCCCCTTCTCATATAGCATACTTCATGGTACAAACAACAGCGTTCTCATAAGGGTTTCCCCGTTTTCCTCTGCCGGCCGTAGAATTGCTCTTGGCACAACTATGTTCTCGTGACATATCAACTCCACACCTACCGGGAGGATACTTTTGTAATTTCAATAAGCAAAATTTGATTAACTACTGTTGCGGAGTCGCAATTCGTTATTAATCGGAGAGTAGAGGGCTAATTTTCAAATCCAGAACAGCGTTCTTATAAATATAAATATAGAAGTTAAACCGGTTTCAGCCTTTCAGGAGAATATACTAGAAACCTATTTTTGATTTTCCGAGGGAGAGGAAAACAAAATGGCGGAATAAGGAAAACAAATTTGTGTTTTAACTCGCAAAACCTTTCAGAATCCCACTAAAACTCGTACAACCTTTTTTTTTTTTTCTTTTTTTTTTTCTTTCTTCTATATAAAGAAATTCGGGGTTCCCAGAAGAGCCTTAAACTCCAAGAAAGGTTTCATACTGTTGTTGAAGAATTTTGAAGACATTTTCCAGAATTGATTTTGTTTATAAGGTTAGTGATTTTTACTGATTAATGCCATCAAATCTAGAAAAAATAACCTTTTTTTTTAAAGAAATAAATAAATAATAGGAATTATTGCATTTGGAATTTTATAATGAATTATAATAATGAATTTTGGTAATCAATATTGTGTGTGTTGTATTTCCTTCTTTGTTAAGCAATTTGAGTCTAGGTTCTCAATCAGTTTTTTTTTCATGATCGTGTTCTATGTGTAGGTAGGATTGTGGCTGTCATTATCTAGCCAATTTTAAGTGTTTATTGGGAAATCTAATAATTTTTGATTTTAAATCTCTCTCAGATTGCTGGATTTTGGTGAAACTGTTGGATTCTTTTGATTTAGGAAAAACGTTTGGGTTTTTGTGAGAGCATTGGATTCTATTTGTCAGAATTACAGTGGGTTTTGTCAGATTGTGGCAGTTTTGATAGACTACTTCCAAAAAGTTCCAATCTTTTTGGGGGTTTAGGTTAATCAATCATGGATAGAATTTTGTTAGCTGTAATGGAGGAAACTCAAGCACAGGGATTATCAGTCTTAACAGCAATGAAGTTTGCAGTTTTACCTATTGCTAAAGTTTTCGCAATGTGCTTCTTGGGTTTTCTAATGGCTTCTAAATATGTGAATATCTTACCTGCAAGTGGAAGAAAACTTCTTAATGGGGTAAGCAAAATTAGGTTGAAATCTGATATGTTATTGAGAATAATTTGTTTGATTTTGAAATTTCAATCTAATTTTGTTGTTCTGAATTGTTTTATGCAGTTGGTCTTTACACTTCTTCTTCCATGTTTGATTTTCTCTCAGCTTGGAAGAGCTGTAACTTTGCAGAAAATGCTTGAGTGGTAAGAATTAGGTTTTTTATATTTTTATCAGTGTTGTTGATTTAGTTCTAATGTGTTGTTTAACTGTGAATTTTGGATTATGTAGTTCTGTTAATTTAAGTAGCAGTAAAAACGGTTTTTGACTTCCGGTCTTCAATTGTAATTTTGAATTGTAGTTTAGACAAGTAGCTTCATGCTTCTGTCGACATACTAGAGCGACTTCCTAGTCCATCCAATCTAAGGTGTCCATAAATTTCTAGTAAATCCCGTTGAATAAACTTCAGTCTGCTTTTGTTAAGATTTCATTAAAGTTTTACGAGAACCAGAAAAACAGTAATAATTATTTAGGAGACTTCAGTAGTTTTCCATTTCACCTGGTACAATATTATTTTTTTCTTAATCTCTTTGTATGAAACATCTAACAAACAATTCAACTGTTTGGGGTGAAACAAAATATCAGATGATTCTGTCTTTTGGTATGCTGTTCGATCTGTAAAGGCTTGTGACTGATATTTATTTTATATCAATTTCAGGTGGTTTATTCCGTTCAACGTTATTCTGGCTACCATTTCAGGTTCTTTAATTGGCCTGGTTGTTGCGTCAATTGTTCGGCCACCTTATCCGTTCTTCAAGTTCACTATTATACAGATTGGAGTCGGTACGTTAGTCTAGAGATTAAAGCCACATTTTCTATTTTTTGTTTGATTTTTAAAATAAATTACTGTGTGTCTCCAGTACTCTTCTTTACCATGCTTTTCTAGTGCTTCTACCAAGAAAAGGAGTGATACTATTTACATTTTTTATTCTTCTTTATGGTATTTGTAAATGTTCGCATCTACCATTTTAACTACTTCTGATTTGTCAGACTAACACTTAGTGAACTTGTGAATACAGGGAACATTGGGAATGTGCCACTTGTTTTGATTGCTGCATTGTGCCGAGACAAGTCCAACCCCTTTGGTGATTCTAATATGTGTAGCCAAAATGGGAATGCCTATATCGCTTTTGGCCAATGGGTAGGTTTTTTCGATCAATTATATGTTACTACAGCAACTTGCACAGTCTTGATGCATTTGCAGTTTAGAAACTGGTTTGACTACTTCCGCCTTTTGCACAATAGGCTCGTCTTTCGTACTTTGTTACATAGGGATTTCTAATTACCCAAGCCTGACTTCTACGCTGTTCTTCAGGTTGGTGCCATTGTCCTATACACATATGTATTTCAGATGCTTGCACCTCCTCCAGAAGGTACATTTGACATTGATGCTACAGTTCTTCCAATCAAGAGTCATGCAGATGCTGAAAGTGGCACCCCTGAGCGACAACCGTTGCTTCCTCCGGAGGAACCTGAAGAACCACAAGCAGAATCAGAATCAAATAATACAAAGCATGGAAAAGTAAGAAATCTTCTCTAATTTTTTTCTCCTCATGGTTTAGTTTGGTAGAAGGAATATGTTCCCATATGGTAAAATGAGCATTATTTAAGATATGCTGCGGTTGGAAGAACTATATTCTTATTATTCATGGTCATAGTAATAACTGCGTCTGGAAGAACATTCTTTCTTTTTTTCTTCATGAGTTACCACTTACCAAGTTTCAGCTTCCATATGCAACATGTATCTTGATTTACTGAGTTATCTGCGGTTGGTGCTGATTTATTCGCCTATGCTTTTTGCAGATTAGAAGCTGTTGGGCTTATGTGTATGATAAGTTGAAGCTCAAACAAATCCTTCAGCCTCCGATCATTGCTTCTGTAAGTTTAACCTAAGATATGATTCCATTATTTTAGTAAGCTTGGTTTAGCAAAAATCTTTGCTTCTAATGGTTTACGGTCGGCACGTTTCGTCTTATATAGAAGAAACAAATCCACCTATTCACGCACTTATCTCAGCTCTTGGGCATATGGATACTCCTAGCTATTTGAACTAAGTCAGTGGTCATGATTTGATGCAGATATTGGCCATGTTCCTTGGTTCAGTACCGTTTTTGAAAAAATTGGTCTTCACAGATGATGCTCCGTTTTTCTTCTTCACTGATAGCTGCATTATACTTGGGTAAGTTCAACAATTTGTATCTTTTTTCATCAGATTACGTAACAATGATTGTATTCCCAGTTTAGTGATTCCCTGGTATGTGATAATAGTAGTGTATGCTATCTTATAAAATCAAGTATTTACTAGAAAACCAAATGGGTTTGTACGTTTTCTAGGCAATACAATTCAACATGGAATCTATATTTATGTTATAAGCTTTGAATTTGCTGTTTAACAATCTGTTTATATAATCAGGGAGGCCATGATTCCATGTATCTTACTGGCTTTGGGAGGCAATCTTGTTGAAGGTAAATTGCTTTTTTGTTTTTACTCAGTAAACACTTGTGTAATCAAACGATAAATTAAAACTAGTATTCAATGGATTTCGCCTTTATTTTGTTGTACAGGACCCGGGAGTTCAAAACTTGGATGGAAAACAACTGCAGCAATCATTTTTGGGCGGCTAGTTCTGGTTCCACCTGCTGGATTGGGCATTGTCACATTAGCTGATAAGCTTGGTTTCCTTCCTGCAAATGATAAAATGTTCAGATTTGTCCTCCTCCTCCAACATACGATGCCCACATCCGTGCTTTCAGGTAAATCATCACTTACTAGTTATGCCCACATCCGTGCTTTCAGGTAAATCATCACTTACTAGGTATAAAATCACACGCCAACCTGGATACGCATTTGCGTTGGTTGTTTACTTTAAATAGATGACTGAGGGGTACAATTTTTTTTCATAATGTATAGGTGCCGTTGCCAGTTTAAGAGGATGTGGAAGAGAGTCGGCTGCAGTACTCTTTTGGGTACATATATTTGCAGTTTTCTCCATGGCAGGGTGGTTAGTTTTGTATCTCCGCATTTTGTTCCCGTGATTTCTTCATTCTTTCTCTCAATCTCTAGTATATATTTTCGTCCATGTTAAATGATGTTCATATCTTGAAAGAAATATATTCAGAAAAATCAATATCATACTTTGCAAAACTATCATGAGAAAAGTAAATAAAGAAAACTATGTACCATCACCCCAATATATGTGAGAGGTGGCCAACGGGGGGGGATTAGACAAGATTTTATCATTTGTACTCTCGTGTAAAGTTATTCTTTCTCCATATTCTGAGGTTTCCTTGGCCATGGTAAAGCAAATCATTCTCCGTGTTTTACAGATCTTTGATACATCGCGTAAGAAAGAAAAAATGATTCTCCATGTTATAGCAAGATTTTGACTACATGCTAACATGCACATACTAATGCCGATGAAGGTTTTATCATAATTAACTAATAAATGATGGAGCAACTGCATATAGTGTTAATCTTATAAGCCTTTCCACTTCTCTTGATCCGGTAATCCCTTTGATTCCTAAGCAATTTTTGCCATGTGCTAAAAGTCCTCCAGTACTATGAACTACATGCCTTTATAAAATAACACTCTAGCTTTTGGACTTTATGCAAACGTTCAGACGTGACAGACAGATACTTGTTTGTTTTTGTCTGTGCTTGTCAATACCTGTCATCAAGACGCTCGATTCAGGACTTCAATAAGCCTTCAATAATACATTTTGGTGAGGTCAAGATATTCAATTTAGGACTTCAATCATACATTTTGGTGAGGTTAGATCAATGTACAAGTATCAGTGTATCACCATCAGCCAAACCTTCAATTATTATACATTCCAAAAAATAAAAACAAAAACAAAAAAAACCTTCAATAATGTTGTTAATCAGTGGGTTCGTTGTGTATGAAAATGTATGTTTGGCATGGAACATGGATCTTTTGCCAGCCACGTAAATGTTCTTCTAGATGGGCATCAAGTGTTTTTCACGGGGTGGGTTTCTTACGTTCAGGTATGACTATGACTCCTCTATCCAGAGGTGTCTCATCAAAATTAAAAAATTATATGAGAGATGTGGGTTCCCGCTGGTAGTTTTACGTCTCTGTTGCTTGTGGTCAATTGTATCCAGTTCCATTAGTTGGCTGGGATCGTGGGGGGGACTGGCTCCTCATATCCTCTGAACTCCGGAGGTTTGGTTGTTTCCCCCACATGCATACGCGTACACAGACACCTTAGGCTTAGTCCAAGTCGGCCAAAAATCACTCCAACGAGAGCAGCTGAAGGGCATATACATGGTTCTTTACCAAGTTGGAAACAGAGACTGTTTGCTAAATAGGATCTCCAGAGTCCAGATAATGCAGTCCATGGATACGAACCCATATCTCTCACAATGTTAATCTGGATTATTTTGATATTAGTAGCCATCCACCAATCAAATCTTGACAAGTTTGGCCTAATGTGAGTAAACGATCCCATCTTACTGAAATTCAGTTTCCCCCTCTCTGCATTCGAGTCTTCACATCTGTGCTTTCTCCATTCGGCGCTTCCATTTTAAAAGCGTCCCAAACTAACTACACGAACAGCAATAACTATTGCAAACCAAACTATTTTAATACTGAGAAGCTTTCACAAAAGATGCCAAAGCTTTTGGCTGTGACACCATGTCACAAGTGCTAATGGGAACAAGATTTCCTTATGCACAGCATCGTGTTCTTGACACCACCATCCCAGCTTTCCCACTCTAGCAGTTTTCTTTTTCTAACTGTATAGTTACAAAGGTTCTGTAAGCAATGAATAATCATACTTTAAACATAACCAATAAAATGTACACACGATGTGGCAATACAAATGATTAAAAAAAAAAAAACATTCGTACACACCAAGTACACGGTATCTTGATATTCAATAGTATCAGACAGTAGACTAATTCTAAAAAGTTACTAAGAATATTCTCCAAGCTACCGGAACAAGTAATATTAATAAGTTTAGGAGAAGTACAAAGGCATGAGTAGGTGTTCATGCTTGGCAATTATCTTCATTTGGGTAGTTTTTTCATCCAGAACTGTAGGTAATCCGGATCAGCTTCAGCAAATGGGTTTTTATCACCAATGTTGTTGTTCCCAGAACTTCTATTAATCTGTCTTTGTTCATTTGCCTTCAAATCATCTAGGTGCAATGAGATGAGAAATGAAAAATATTAGCATTTGGTATAAGTTGTAACATTATCATAATGAATAACTAGGTGACTATTCTTTGCTTTTGCTTTTTTGTCTGTGTGGGCGCCTCAGTTGAAATCATGTAATTCCTCGTGAACAAATCCAACACGAAATAACGTAACTTGTAGTTGCGGATTATCTCACAACTACACCCTCATAAGAATCCAATATGATGATCTCAATTATTTGATGTGAAGATGAAGATTAAAGTACTAAAATTATAAAAAGACACAAAGATTTTTACGTGGTTCGATCAATGTGATCTACATCCACGATGCTTCACTAGTGATTGTATGTGATTACATGATTTTACAATTGAGACTCCATTAATGAATATTTGGAGCTCTAGTTTTTTGGGGAAGAAGATGATAAAGAAAATAAATCTCTCCTAACATTTTCTCTCTCCTCCTAAAATTATCCTCTCTCTCAAAAATGTGTCTCTCCCACTTCTCATGCCTAAATGGCTATTTATATGATTTTACAATAGATGACAGTTGTGTTGTCCCGCCATTTCGGATTTGAAGATTATCTTGCGAACCTTCGTGGCTTCCTTTGCTCGCAAAATGTATTTTCTCTCCACAATTTCGTAAATTATTATTTCTTTGTGATATTCCGCTCCTACATCTTGCCTCTTTTTCTTGAATATTGCTTGAAGAGCGATCTTTAAGAAAAAAATCACTTGCTGTGGTTGTTGGAGTAGTCTTTGATCTTTGTTGATGAAGGAACGAGCTAAAGAATATCAAACTCAAAAAGTATATACTTGCCTCTATTCTTTTGCGAAGTTCTGAAGCTTTAAGAAGTAATTAGAAGTATCATCTTGTGAAGTATGAAGTATAAGAAATATAAAATATCCTTGAAGAAGTATAAGAAGTACTTAATCCTCGAAATATATAAGAAGTATGAAGTATCCTTAGGAGAGTGATAAATATTGCCTCTGTTCATATGAAATTATTATTCCACTTTTGGTGAGGATTCTTGCTGAGAAGATAAAGAACATCAAATATTTTCTTGGGTATCCATAATTGCCTCTGTTCTTTGTCTATGAAGGAGAATTCTTGAGAAAATGTTGAATAATTAAATTGCATCTCTATTGTTATGTTGCCTCTTCCTCAAGTGGTAACCCTGTTATCTTCTGAATATTTCTACGAATTCCTGAGTTTTTCTGCGCATTTCGAACTTGAATAGTCCTGCGAACATACTGTTGCGAATCATACTGTTGCGAATCATACTGTTGCGAATCATACTGTTGCGAATGTACTGTTGCGAATATAGTGTTATGAACATAGTGTTGCGAATATAATGTTACGAATATAGTGTTACGAACTATGAATAGTCCTGCGAATTATGAACTTTTCGGCGAAGTTTCGTGGTATTTTCCTGTAAAATTTTGTTCAATACTTGTGCGAATATAATATTTATGTAATGATTATGTTATGAAATGTTTATGCGATGATTATGCCATGAAATGTTTATGCAATGCATTTATGATGCAAATATGATGCGAGTATGATGCTTGTATGATGCAAATATGATGCTTGTATGATGTGAATACTTATGCATAGCTAATGTTTGTGTTACTTAGCTCATTTTGCTGCAGTAAAATTGATATATCTTTGAATTGCATCTATTCATATAATTATCTTCGTAAGTTTATTTGTGTATTTTCTTATAAATTCGTCTTTGATCGCGAATGAAATCGCCTCTTTTGCTATGACTTCATGATATATATTCTTGTAAAAATTCTTCAATGATATTGATGAAATTGTCTTCTTTGATATATATTCTCTTCAAAATTCTTCAATGATCTTGACGAAGTTGTCTTCTCTTCAAAACTTCATGATGTATATTCTTGTATAATTTCTTCAATGATTGTAATGAATTTCATTAGTCGCTGTGGTCTTATCATGCCTTCCTAAGTAAAGGTCTTATTTTGCCACCTCTTTTGTAGTAAACTTTTGTATTTGCGATAATATGACAACTCTGAACATTCTTGCGAACATACAACCTCGTGACATTATCGTCTTGCGATGAAATCACAGGACGTTCTTACACTTTCATGCAAAAACCCATTGATCTCATCTTAACTTTTTTGAATAGTATTTTAGCCTCTTCAGGAATTGTTGGGACAATATGACAGTCCTAAATATTCTTGCGAACATAAAGCCCCATGACATTGCCGTCTTGCGATGAAATCGCAGGACGTCTCTACACTTTAATGTAGTGACCCATTGATCTCATCTTAACTTCTTTATTATGTTCTGCGAGTTCTTTATTCTTTTCTTTCTTTCTTTTTTTTTTTTTTTTTTTTTTTAGAAGGCTCGCAGAACTTCATTTGTTGCACAAATATGACAAGCCTTTATGTTTTCGCAAACAAGAAGCCTCGTGACATTTGCGTCTTATAGCACGTATCAGCTCCCTAATGGAGGGTGCTGCCCTTTATCTTCCCCCTGATTTCCCCTTCAAGGAAGCGTACATCGACCATACAAGGTTAGCTCTTCCCATCCGGTTCTGCCAACAACCAAGTTTTGATCGCAACCTCTTATACTTTTTGCCTATAGGGCTTATAGTTACGAGGTTGCACCCTATGGGGTATCTTTGGGCCAAGTGCATCATTTGCCAAGACTTGTCAAAAATGGCAGATGTGGTTCAACCTCACCCGGCACTCTTGACTCCCTAGTGTACCTCGGCGCCTTGATCGTTTTATGCACTTCTTGGGAAAGACAAGTATGCCTTAGTCGCCCAACCTAAATCCTCTTACACCGCATTTTATATTGCGTAATGTCGCTAGATTAGGTGAGAATCCAAGGTGTCTAACCCGGATAGGTACCCCATTATTGGGTTGTACCCCTAAATTTTTACCATGTACTAAGGGCCCTTGGTGGTGTTCCGGTTACCCTTAGCCACGTTATAGGTACCCCCTTAAATGACGTACTTTAGGACTTTGCCTCTTACGAAATATAGCTTCGCGAACTAGGGTGTACGCCACAAAGGTTTGCCTGTATAAAATTTTCTGCGGCTCTCTTTCTTTTTGGAGGCTGATCACAGATTGCGGTCTTTTATTCGCAAGTTAATCATAAATGGCGGTATTTTTTCGCCTTTTAAAAATTCATCGTAAATTTTTCATGTATATAAAATGTTGAATATTTTCATGAAATGTTTAGTATAAGAAGTATGAGAAGTATCCATATCACATCTTTAAATCAAAATTATTCTATATAAATATAGGAATTGAATTTTCTCTGTTTTTTGCAATTTTGAAATCTTTGAAATTTTTTGAGATCGTTAAATTTTTGCGATAAACTCATTTTTGAATCTTGCGATTGTATCACTTTTCACCAATCTAAAAAATCTTTGAAATGTTTTGAAATCTTAGAAATTGTAGAAATTTTGCGAGTATAGCAATTTTAGTAAATAAAATGAAAATTCTTTTGTCTTCAGTAAATAAAGTATTCAAGGAAATGGTACTTACCTTTTTACGGTTTGTTGTTGTCTCTTAACCTGCTTCTTGTATAATGTTGTGTCATACCAACTGTTCTAGCCATTTTTTGCGAAATATGTCTGTGAAATAATCTCTTATTTTCTTCTTGCGAAATATCCAATAATCTTGCGAAATAATAATGTGCACGAAGTAAACGAACATCTCTGTTAATCCATTAATTTACAGCAACACGTATCTAGCTCTCCCATTTTCTCCGTCTCAGAAGCATTTTATACTACAGCTGCATTTTCTTCCATTCACAATTTTCTAATATTACGAGCAAGGCTGCGACCTCAAACTCTTTTTATGTCTTTGGCTTCTGTTCATTTTTAGTGAACTCCATAGGCCCTACAAATTCATATATCAGTAATTACCCAGGAAGGCTAAGAATCAATAATATTACTGTTTTAAATTATTATTATGACTTCTGTTACTGCCTATAAATGAAAGTTTGATCATTAAAAAACATTATTAAGATAAAAGATGAAAGAAGATAAGAAATGTGATACTACTCCCCTTTTGGCGTCATTGCTCGTTGCTCTTTATTGTTGGTTGGGCTTTCTTTACGCTGGTGATGATTTAGGCAAAGTGAACATTTCTTAAGTAAATGAAATTCTGCGAAATGTGCACTCTTGCTGAAAATGCCTGCAAGGTAAGTGTCATCTTTACTGGCTGATGTTGCTCTTAATATTTCTTCAATATCTTTAATGGCCACTGTTAATTAACTCTATCCATTCTTTCACTGGCATGACGTTTCTTCGCAGAGACTAATTAACTTCGCAGGAATTATTAATTTCTCCTCTTTACTTTTGTATCCTTCTTGCATTCAGGGTGTTCATGTTTCTTCGCAGAAATACTTGCTAATATGTGTCTGAGAGTATTGTCGAAATCTAAACAATGTCAAACAATCAACAAACAACGTCGTCTTCTCCAATTAACCGATTATAGCAAATCCATTATCATCTCTTCTCATTACCAATTTACGGTTACAACAGCGACACTAACAGCTGTAAAACTAATTCTCTATTAAACTCAATCTCCCTTCATTGACATGATTGGCTCAAGCAACAACCAACTGCTACAATCATCACCTCAATAAATTTTTGTCTGCTGCTTTCATTCAAGAATGGATAACCCCAAAAATGTTATCTTTTCTCTTTGTGCTATATTTTTCTATCTAGATCGAAAATTGCAGTAATATTCCACCGTATACTAATTAAATTATATCTTGATTATCTTCGCATGATATTATTACTTCTCTTCGCAACTGATAGTTTTGCTCTTCACATTATATCTGCTATGTTTTCCTTTTATTTCTACATTCCTTTTCCTCTTCTTTGTCTTCTTCAGATGACGAAATTTGTTGTAATTTCATCACCAACAATTGCTAATTTCCTTTTAATCTTCATCTCTCCAACCAGTAGTGATAATATTGATGAAATTTGTCGTCCCCTCCTTCTAGCGCCAATTATGTAGTTGCGGATTATCTCACAACTACACCCTCATAAGAATCCAATATGATGATCTCAATTATTTGATGTGAAGATGAAGATTAAAGTACTAAAATTATAAAAAGACACAAAAGATTTTTACGTGGTTCGATCAATGTGATCTACATCCACGATGCTTCACTAGTGATTGTATATGATTACATGATTTTACAATTGAGACTCCATTAATGAATATTTGGAGCTCTAGTTTTTTGGGGAAGAAGATGATAAAGAAAATAAATCTCTCCTAACATTTTCTATCTCCTCCTAAAATTATCCTCTCTCTCAAAATGTGTCTCTCCCACTTCTCATGCCTAAATGGCTATTTATATGATTTTACAATAGATGACAGTTGTGTTGTCCCGCCATTTCGGATTTGAAGATTATCTTGCGAACCTTCGTGGCTTCCTTTGCTCGCAAAATGTCCTTCTTGCTCGCAAAATATTCTTTGCTCGCAAAATGTATTTTCTCTCCACAATTTCGTAAATTATTATTTGCTGTGATATTCCGCTCCTACATAACTTCATGAACTTACTCGACTGAGATCTTTCCTTCTGTAGTGATTCTTACCCATTTTGGTCAAGGGCAGACCTTAAGGTGTTGGGCGCCCTTAGTATTTGTACCTTTGGTTAAGCAGTAGTCGTGTGTTTTGTAGGTGTGCAGAACATGTTAATTCTATGGATTTTCAAAACTACAAGTTGTTGTCTTGTCCTGCTCATGGAAATAATAGAACCTTATCTTCTTCTCTCTTTTTCCTTCTTCTCTCTAATTCTAGATTTAGAAGAGTAGTACTCTTGAATCCCATTTATAATGTAGATCACTAAAAGTGGTATCAGAGCACTCGATCTTGTTTGGAATGTTTTACCATGATTAATCAAAAGGATCTAAGAAAGGTTGATGAGAACCAGAGGAAGATCTCTTCTGAAGTAACGTGCTCTCTAACAAGTTCACTTACCAGTCTGCTGATGAATGAACTAAAGTCGTTAGAGGATCGTATAACAAGAAAACAGAACCCCCATGTAGGAATCCTGCAAACTCCTCTTGGATCTCATTCCGGAGGTAACCACTCCGAAGGTACGAAAATCAGTTATTTTCTCAATTTCCAGGTCATCATAAATTAAGGTATAGTTTCCAAGTTTTGATGGTAACAATCCTAGATCTTGGTTAAGAAAATGTAAGAAGTTTTTTCAGTTACTCTCCATGGATAATGAGCAAAAAGTCATGATGGATTCTTTATATCTATAATACAAAACATAATGGGTTTTTGAGCCTTGGACGGTCGGATAACATTTTGAGAGACAAACGTTGCATCCGACCATCCCAATCTCATCCCAGCTAAAGATATCTAATGGTTGTCGTTTGTGTAACCTATTTCATTATGAATTCAAATTTATTAACCTTTAGTTTGTGGATAACCACTTAACTCAAGATATTTAAAGAAACATTAAATGAAATCATAATACCAAACAGAATGGGTTTTTGAGCCTTGGACGGTCGGATAACATTTTGAGAGACAAATGTTGCATCCGACCATCCCAATCTCATCCCAGCTAAAGACATCTAATGGTTGTCGTTTGTGTAACCTATTTCATTATGAATTCAAATTTATTAACCTTTAATTAGTGGATAACCACTTAACCAAGATATTTAAAGAAACATTAAATGAAATCATAATACTACTTATGCATTGATTGTATTTGGTGGTGGCAATGTGTACGTGATGGGAAGTGAGACTTTTTTTTTCCTTTTTCAAAAGTATAAGTGAGATATATATCTATAAATATACGTACATACTATTACTTAAATGATTAAGTGTTTGTTTTTGTATGATTTGTATGGCTAATTTTACAGTGTAGGTATGGACATTATTTTGGACAAAAAACCTAATTCAGCTTAATTTTGGGTTTCAGAATAATGGTTCCTGATAACAAAGGGAAAGAATTCATCCTATTCAAAGACATCCGACGGATGTAAGATTTGTAACCTCCTTCAATTAGGGATATATACATTGATAACCCTCATAATTAGCTCCTAACCAATTAAAAAAATTAATATGTGCAATGAAAAATCCTTACCTTTAACTGATAAAAAAAAACTAAAAAATAATTATCCTATAAAAATCATACAAAAAATTTATTTGTTAAAAGATATCTTAACATATTATCCATCTTTTATCAACCCGGAAATAAAGAATATCGTTAGAACTTTTGCCAACATAAAAAATAAATTTATTTATTTCATATACAGTTAAACATGATTTTGAATAATAATATGCAAGTATGTTGATTCAAATACAGTCGAATGCAAAAAGATACGAGTCAAAAAAAAAACAGAAAGGGTTTTTGAGGCTTTCACGGTTGGATAATATTTTGAAAGACAAATGTTTCATCCGACCATCCCAGTCTCACCCCGGCCAAAGACATCCGACAGATCTAAGATTTGTAACCTCCTTCAATTATTGATATATGCATTGATAACCCTCATAATTAGTTCCTCACCAGTTAAAAAAAATTGTATGCCAACAAAAATATCCTTACCATTTAAATGCTACAACTATGTAAAACTCTTTTTTTTTTAAATAAAATAAAAATAAAATTGACTCATATCTTTTTTAAATCGAATTAGCCTACCTTCATCAACCTACAACAAATAACATTAGAACATTTGTGGTTACAACATGTAAACCCCTTATTTCTGCCTTGAAATAAATTAGCTGCCCTTCATCAACCTGCAAAGAACAAAGAACATTATGTTAAGAATACAAAAAAATCATTTTCATTTGATTCATTTTATTTTTTGTTGTTGGAAATAATCGAAAAATAAAAATAAATACATACCATTGAGAATTATCCAAATAATGAATCGCCAAAACTTTTCACTTCAACCGTAGGCCAAATTTAATTTTTAGTGAAAAAAGAAATACTATTTTAAAGCCATGAAGACTCGCAAGCTTGCATTCTTTGCAGCCTTGCAAATGAAACAACAATCTAGCTTGGAGTCGCATTCCTTTACAAAGCTACACTTACACTGAACCTCAATCTTTTCATAAACCTTCTTGACTTTTTGGGTGGTTTCCTTTTTCCCCTGAATCTGTTAAATTAACTTTTGTTATCTTCTTGATCATGATTGTCTTTTCCTCTATAACAACACGATTGAGCGTTGTCATCTAAATCTTCAATTACTGACCTATCAGTATTACCAAATCTTTTTTTATTCTCATGATTCACCTTCCGCTTTTCAACTCCTGATGTTATTGTAATGGAGAAGATTAAGAGATTCAGTAGATTTAAGGCTACAAGCAATACGTTCACCATTCTCGGTATTATTGAACCAAACGAAACCCGATTCTCTGCATTTAATTGTTTTAATTTGTCTAAATCAGTCATTTGGTATATCGTTCGCTTTTGCTGCTAGCCTTTTCAGAACTTACTCTGCAAATAAACGTTACAAACAGGGGAATTATAATTGAGGCTAAAATTTAGAACGTGCATTACGTAATTAGGGTTCATATAACTCACTTTTTTCCTATTTTAAGTAAATTGGAGACAAATATTTATGGACGAAATAAGGGCAAAGTAGACTTAATGTTAAAAGAAATACCTTGAACACAATCTAAATCCTCTGATCTTCCTCTCCACTACCGGTTTTCTTCGCTTGATTATAATCCTCATCCCCCTAATCATCCTCACCACATACACGTATTATCCACCTATAATCACTAATTTACCATCACAATTCATTTCACTGAAATACTTACCAATTAAGAAAATAACGTCTGTAGTATAAAGTATGCATGCATAAGAAAAGACTGCTTTTATGATTAACATATTATTAGAAAAACCAAAGGAGTGCAATGGAAGTTGAAACTCAGACAAATCAAATATCCAGGATGAGGGAAGAAATCAGGAGAGATGAAATAAGAAACCGTAGCTACGATAACTATACGGCCAAGAATTTGCAATAAATAATGAGGCATACAAACGCTTGGAATCCATGAACCAAGATAAGATGAAACGAATGGTTCTCCTGCCAAAATTTAAACCAGGACACCCTTTGAATACATCTAAATCTAAAACTAACAAAAAGATATCGAAACTTATCGAGACTGCTGAAAAATATCGTGAGAAATTGAGACAATGATATCGACGAGAGAATATCGATGTTCTTTTGAGGAGAAAAATGAAGGAAACCCATACTTCATGCATCATATATACACGAAAATATTAATGATCTGTGAAGAGAATGAGAGAATGGATTTTTTGGCTTCACCGAAACCATGCAATGGAGATGACCTGGGATAATACATGAACAGAATTACCAGAACATATAGATAACGAACACATGACGATAGTGCCATTGATCGAGGAAGAATTTATAAGAGGATGTAATTACATGTATTTCTCATCCAATAAAGATTCAGCATAAATATCTAAATACAACACAAATCAGTATCAAAGACCGCCAATCTTTGGGTATCGACTACAAATTTATTATTTCAGGGAAACATAAAATAATTTACCTAGCATTTTTATCAGAAATTATTATTTTAATCAATTGGAAGTGTGACTGAATTTATAATTATTTGGATGACAAACATCTAAGATTTTCATAGCTACAAATTCTCATGGGTCAAAATAAATCTTATCATAGTTTGTAGTATTTTTATTTAAATCATTCTGACCAAAAATTATTCCGTCTCATGTCGTGCAGTTATGGCACGGGTTATTTCTAGTTTAGATAACAAAGCAAATGTTTGGTACCAAGACTATCAAGAGAGTAAAGAAGTCATTTTCAGGGATACGTACAGTAGAGATATCACTTCTAGATTTTAAGAGCTAGAACATGAAGATGTGGTCTGGAAATTCAATAAGTTGTGTCAGAAAGGGTCAGTGTTGGAGTACCAAGAATTGTTTGAGGAACTTAAAGCACTATTGCTTTCCCAGAACAAACATCTCACTGAGGAATATTCCACATCGATCTTATCAGTGGGCTGAAGGAGAAGATACAAATCGGAGTACAAATATTCTCCCCCACCAGCTTATTCCAAACTATTCATTTAGCCAAGATGCAAGAAACATTACTCGAAAACTCTTCCAGGAAAGCTAAAGTGGCCCACAAATTACCCCCTCTGGTAATTCCTAGATCCACCAGCAAAACTCATGTGACCACCGCCAAATCAAATTCTCCTTTACCCAGACATAGTGCTGCTACAAGCCCATAACTACCACCCATCAAGAAATTGACATGTACAGAGATGAGAGCTAGGAGAAAAAAGGGACTCTGTTACAATTGTGATGAAGTATTTCAGCGAGGTCATAGGTGTGTTAAACAATAGTTGTTTATGATGGTTATTGATGAATATGATCTATTAACTTCAGAAAAATAGTCACCAGGAGATTTCCCACTGATTCAGGAGTTAGAAGAAGAAGCGAAAATATCACTTCATGCTCTAGTAGGTAACATCTCCCATAATACTATTAAGATTCAAGGAGTTACCAAGAGCAAAAGACCAATCACCATTTTGATAGATAGTGAAAGTACACACTACTTCCTAGATCCTGAAATGGCTAAGCTAAGTGGTTGTTACATGGAACCTACTCCTAATTTCTCTGTGGCTGTGGCTAACGGGAACAAACTGGTGAGTGGTAGTGTCCAAACTGGATGTGTAAAATAACAATTGTTCATGACGGTTGCTGATAAAGACGAGCCATTATCTTCTGAATAATAGTTACCGAGAGATTCCCCGCTGATTTAAGGAAATTGTGAAGTACAAGATCAAGACATATTACCCCTCCACGAACAAACCAACTACATGAACATCAATAAATATTGTAAACCAAACTATACAATGACCAAAAACAAGATCAAGACATATTACCCATTTTTAATACTGAGAAGCGTTCATAAAAGATGCCAAAACTTTTGGCTGTTACACCATGTCACAAGTGCTAATGGGAACACAATTTTCTTATGCACAACATCGTGTTCTTAACACCACCCTAGCTTTCCCACTCGAGCATTTTTATTTTTCTAATTGTATAGTTTATAATTACTTATCCCATACCATATAAAAGTTCTGTAAGCAATGAATAATCATACTTTAAACATAACCAATGAACGATAAAAAAAACCATCCAAACACACTAAATACACAATATCTTCATAGTCAATAGTATCAGACAGTAGACTAATTCTAAAAAGTTTCTAAGAACATTCTCTAAGGTACCGGAACAAGTAATGTTAATAAGTTTATGAAAAGAACAACGGAATGAGTATGTGTTCATACTTCAGTTGTTCCACATCGAAGTTATAGATTTATAAATGTTTGGAGTTGAATGCTTGGAAATTATCTTCATTTGGGTAGTTTTTCATCCAGAACTGCAGGTAATCAGGATCAGCTTCAGAAAATGGGTTTTTATCAACAATATTGTTGTTCCCAGAACTTCTATTAATCTATCTTTGTTCATTTTCCTTCAAATCATCTAGGTGCAATGAGATTAGAAAGGAAAGAAATTAGCATTTGGTATAAGTTGTAACATTATTATAATGAATAACTAGGTGACTATTCTTTGCTTTTGCTTTTTTTGTCTGTGTGGGCACCTCAGTTGAAATCATGCAATTCCTCGTGAACAAATCCAACACGAAATAATATAACTTCATGAACTTACTTGACTGGGATCTTTCCTTCTGTAGTGATTCTTACCCATTTTTGTCAAGGGAAGACCTTATAGTCATTAGTAAGTCGGGTGCTGGGCGCCCTTAGTATTTGTACCTTTTGTTAAGTGGTCGTGTGTTTTGTACATGTACAGAACATGGTAATTCTATGGCTTTTCAAGACGACAAGTTGTTGTCTTGTCATTCTCATGGAAATAATAGAACCTTATCTTCTTCTCTATTTTTTATTCTTCTCTCGAATTCTAGATGTAGAAGAATAGTAATCTTGAAACCCATTTGTAGTGTGGACCACTAAAAGTAGTATCAGAGTACTCGATTTTGTGTGACATGTGATACCATGGTTAATCAAAAGGATCTTGATGATATTTATAAGAAGTTCAACACCTTAATTAATAATCACGAAGATTTGGCTAGAAAGGTTCATGAGAATCAGAGCAAGATCTCTTCTGAAGTAACGAGCTTTTGAACAAGTTCACTTACCAATCTGCTAACGAATGAACTAAATTTGTTAGAGGATCGTATACCAAGAAAATAGAACCCCCATGTAGGAATCCTTCAAACTCTTTTTGGATCTCATTCTGGAGGTAACCACTCTGAAGGTACGAATAATCAATTATTTTTTCAATTTTCTGGTCCTCATAAATCTAAGGTAGAGTTTCCAAGGTTTGATGGTAACAATCCCAAATCCAGGTTAAGAAAATGTAAGAAGTTTTTTCAGTTACACTCCATGGATGATGAATAAAAAGTCATGATGGCTTCTTTATATTTAGATAACAAAGCAGATTTTTGGTACCAAGACTATCAAGAGGGTAAAAAAGTCATTTTATGGGATACATACAGTAGAGATATCAATGCTAGATTTCAAGAGATAGAACATGAAGATGTGGTATGTGAATTCAATAAGTTGAGTCAGAAAGGGTCAGTGTTAGAGTACCAAGAATTATTTGAGGAACTTAAAGCAATCATGCTTCCTAAGAACAAACATCTTACTGAGGAATATTCCACATCAAGCTTTATCAGTGGGCTGAAGGAGGAGATACGAATCGCAGTACAAATGTTCTCCCCTACCAGCTTATACCAAACTATTTATCTAGCCAATATGCAAAAAGCATTACACGAAAACTCTTCTAGGAAAGCTAATTATTGACCCACAAATTACCCCCTCTGGTAATTCCTAGCTCTACCAGGAAAAGTCATGTGACCACTCCAAAATAAAATCCTCCTTTACCCAGACATACATAGTGCTGCTACAAGCCCAAAACTACCACCCATCAAGAAATTGACCTATACAACGATGAGAGCTAAGAGAAAAAAGGGACCCCGTTATAATTGTGGTGAAGTGTTTCAGCGAGGTCATAGGTGTGTTAAACAATAGTTGCTTATGATGGTTGTTGATGAATATGAGCCATTAACTTGTGAAGAAGAGTCACCGGGAGATTCCCCACTGATTCAAGAGTTAGAAGAAGAAGCAAAAATATCACTTCATGCTCTAGCAGGTAACATATCCCATAATTCTATTAAGATTCAAGGAGTTACCAAGAGAAAAAGACCAATCACCATTTTGATAGACTGTGCAAGTACACACAACTTCCTAGATCTTGAAGTGGCTAAGCTGAGTGGTTGTTATGTGGAAACTACTCCTAATTTCTCTGTGGCCGGGGTTGATGGGAACAAACTGGTGAGTGGTTCTAAGTGTCCAAACTAGCTGTGTCAAACAATAATTTTTTATGATGGTTGCTGATGAAGACAAGCCATTAAATTCTGAAGAAGAGTCACCAAGAGATTCCCCGATGATTTAGGAAGAAGTGGAAATATCACTTCATGCTCTAGTAGGTAACATCTCCCATAATACTATTACGATTCAAGGAGTTACCAAGAGAAAAAGACCAATCACCATTTTGATAGACAATGTAAGTACACACAACTTTCTAGATCCTGAAGTGGCTAAGCTGAGTGGTTGTTATGGGGAACCTACTCTTGATTTACCTGTGGCCGTGGATGATGGTAACAAACTGGTGAGTGGTGCTAAGTGTCCAATTTTTCATGGGTCATGCAAAGTAACACCTTCCAGTTTGATGTGGGGTTGTTGGATTTAGGAGGTTGTCACATGGTTTTGGGTTTGACAGGATGAGAGAAATCAGTCATGTTAAAATTGATTTTAATGGTATAAAAATCTCATTCTATAGGAAGGAAAGGAAGGTGGAGTTGCTGGGATATCCTGAAAAATCTTCTGCGAGCATGATGTCTAGTGCAGAGTATGAAAGATATTTTAAGAAGAATAAGCATGAAGTTATGGGACACCTATTCTCCATTTCAGCTAATACCCCAACTGAAATTCCACCCAACATTCAACCTATCATACAGTCATTCCAATTCATTTTTAAAGAACCAAATTCCTTACCACCAAAAAAGTTTTATGATCACCACATACTCCTCAAGCCATTGTCTAGACCGCCTAAATAAAGGCCCTACATAATTCCTTATGCACAAAAAAAGGTAGTAGGAAAGTTTGTTAGAGCACTGCTCGGTCGAACTCGCAAGCGTTGCTATCTCAAGCTTGTTTCTCAATTTTAGTTATGAAAACTATAAGTCTTGATTTCTTGTATACTTACATCTAAGTCTCGGATTAGGATAGAAAGTGTAGTTGAGATTTAGACTTCACGGTGTTCATCGATTGAAGACGAAGAACTACTAAGGTGAGCTTGTGGAACTTCGTCAACAAAAGGTATGTGGAGACTTGAAATCATCTATCACTCAAAAGTCTATCTACTTTATCTCCTATTTTTGACAAAATTCGTATAGCTATATAGACTTTGATTATACACATTTGATATTTCGAGCTGAGTTTAACTCGTTTACATATTTATCGAAATATGTGTTAGTAAGCTTTCGCTTTAACCAAGTTCATCTTATATTCTTGACGAAAGTCAAAAGATGATCATGTGAAAATCATCTGATAACATCTTACATGATTTGTGTGAGACAATCATTTGATGTAGACTCAGAATGTTTCGTATTTATCATTCAATCACTTTAAAATTGCTTTGAAGCTAATAGTTTGTGTGAGACAGCTATTGTCGTCTTCCGAGAATCTTTTAATGATTAAAATGATAGTTTAGAACAATTAACCATGATTAGATATAACACAATATGTGTACTTGTATGTTAACTGAAAAATAGGGGGTCTAACAACCTCACCCAATATTTCGTTTAGGCGATTTCTATGGACAAACTCCAATATAATTCCAAGAGAATCAACTAGACAGTTAGACTCAATCAATGGAAATATATCCAAGAGTTATATCTCAATTTATCAATTCAATATGCAATCAAACAAATAGGAATTTGCGAGCCCGAGTGAATATAAGAAATAACTTGGACGGTATCACAAACCAATATCCAAGTGTAAATCAATTTAATCAACAACCCAAAGGTCGGATTCACAAACTGATTGAACCTACGCACAACCTGTGATATTTCAATTATATAAACAAATGTAATGCGAAAAAGAAATAACACAGACACCAGAAATTTTGTTAACGAGGAAACTGTAAATGCAGAAAAACCCCGAGATCTAGTCCATATTTGAACACCACACTGTATTAAGCCGCTACAGACACTAGCCTACTCCAAGTTAACTTCGGGCTGGAATGTAGTTGAGCCCTAATCAATCTCACACTGATCAAGGTACAGTCGCGTTCCTTACGCCTCTAAATCCCAGCAGGAGTCTAAGCACTTGATTACCTTAGGTGATCTCACCCACAACTAAGAGTTTCTACGAACCAAAGTCGAAGACTTGATGAACCAATCTGTCTCATACAGAAAAGTATGTTGAATAGATAAGTCTGTCTCCCACAGAAATACCTAGAATTTTTGTTCCGTCTTTTGATAAATCAAGGTGAACATGAACCAATTGATACACCAGACTTATATTCCCAAAGGACATCCTAGTAATATCAATCACCTCACAATAATCTTAATCGTATGGTAGCGAAACAAGATATTTTAGAATCACAAATGATGAGACGAAGATGTTTGTGACTACTTTTTATCTTGCCTATCGGTAATTAAATCTCGAGCAAATCTTAGAGAAGATAGTACTCAACACGATAGAATAAAGAAAGATCTAAACACGCAACTACAGAGAAAATAGTTGGGTCTGGATTCACTATCCCAATGAAGTCTTTAAGTCGTTAACCTATAATGATTTTAGAAAAACCTATGTTAAAGGAGAATCGACTCTAGTCGTAACTAGTATCACACAGGAGGTGTGGAGATTAGGTTTCCCAGTTGCTAGAGTTCTCCCTTATATAGTATTCAAAGCAGGGTTACCAATCAATGTTACCTTGGTAACAAAGCATTCAATATTCACTGTTAGATGAAAATATGATTAGGCTCAAGCTAATATCTTTCAACCGTTAGATCAAACTTAGATTGTTACATACAAATGAAAAGTAACTTCAATTAGGTATGGGTAACCGTACCTAAACGTGTACACCTTGTTAGCTCAACAATAGTTAACTAAAGTTAGCCATATGAACACTTTCATATCAACGTTGTTCATCTTAATCAAAACTAGTTCAAATTACTCAAATGAAATTAGTTATAGAGTTGTTCAATTGTTTATATTCTCATAAAATATACAAGACACAATTGAAGCAAAATCGAATTTGACTCACTCGAATTAATTCATGAACATTATAGCCACGGTTTGCAAAAGATTACATTCCTTCATATATAAATGTATTAGTTCATGAACAAACCGATTTTAGAACATAACCTACTCAAGTATGCAAACGGGTACGCATACCTAAGTGGCCGGACTAAGTTTGGGTTCGCCGGTATGCAAACGGGTACGCATACCTTTCAAACTCTGTTAAATCCCAGAATTTGAAACTCACGCCAGTACGTATACCGGTATGCATAATAAGTTCCCGGACTTCCATTAAACCAATTAGTACGCATACCATGGTTCATGTACTTGGAATAACTTGCAACCGTTAGCATACAAGTACGCATACTGTGCCATATCCAATCATGGTTAATATTTATAAACTCCCATTTCAATCATTGAAACATTCTCGGAAAACGACAATAGCTGTCTTACACAAACTATTAGCTTCAACGCAATTTTCAAGGGATCCAATGATCAATACTAAACACTCCGAGTCTACATCAAATGACCGTCTCACACAGATCATGTAAGATGTTACCAGGCAATTTTCACATGATCATCTTTTGACTTTCGTCAAGAATATAAGATAAAATTGGCTAAAACTAAAGCTTACCAACACATATTTTGAGAAATATGTAAGCGAGTCAAACTCAACTCAAAATATCAAATGTGTATAATCGAAGTCTATATATCTACACGACTTTTGTCTCAAATAGGAGATAGAGTAGATAGACTTTTGAGTGATAGATGAGTTCAAGTCTCCACATACCTTTTGTTGATGAAGTTCCATAAGCTCCCCTTAGTAGTTCTTTTTCTTCAATCGATGAATGTCGTGAATTCTAATGCTCAACTACACTTTCTATCCTAATCCGAGACTTAGCTATAAGCAGACTATAAATCAAGACTTATAGTTTTGGAAACTAAACTTGACAATAATCTTGAGATATCAACGCTTGCGAGTTCGACCGAGCAGTTCTCTAACAATCATCTCCTTTGTCAATTTTAGTGACAAAACATATGGATTACAAAATAAATAAACTTTGTAGCTTCTCATCCAAATGCTTGATTTCCTTGATTCTTCAACATTACTCAAAATCTTCGTCACTTCCAAGTACTCCAGTGCTTCTGAACGTGTCAACTCAGCATCATAGTTATTGAAGATCCGTAGCTATAAAAATGAGAAAACAGTATCTTTGAATCATTGTTATACAGTGTCATAGTATTATTACATAGCATCAAAGTCCAATTGTATCACAACTTTGACAATAATACTATGGTGATATGTATCACTCCCCCTTATGAAAACTGATAAGTGTGATAAACACCTAATTTAATATCTAGTATTTATGCTTTCTTTGCTATTTTTCTTATGAATTATGTATCTTATATTTTCTTTTGAGTCATTTAGGTACTTTGGAGTCATGCGGATGAAAAGAAGAAGAAATCACCCCATTTGAAAGAAAGGGAAAAGTGGTCATTTCACTGCAAGAAATATTGGGAGCCAAGACAAGGTTAGGGGGCTTCTAGCTGTGTACCCCTTATCAAAGTGACAAGGCATCGTATACAATCTGTCTATAACCCAAAATTGAGAAATTATTTCTCAATCATTTCCATTTCTATTTACCTAAAACTAAAAGCAGTGGCTGCTGCTGAATCGAGAGCTCGAATTGTTGAAGGTGGGTCGAAATGATTCTGAGCCAAGAGAACAGATCGACAGAGACTGGGTTCAAGTTAAGTTGTGTTCTGGATGAATTACAAGCTAGAAATCATCCAGGGAAGAAGGGATGAGCTCTGCCATTGACTGAAAGTTATGAACAATGCGATTAATGGAGTTCTGAATAGTTTGGTTGTGTTGGGTGTGTATGAAATATAGCAGGGAAGGAGATGGAATACTTCAAAAATTAACATCAGCTGAGTTATGCTACCAGCAAACTGCATACAAGGTTCCTGTGTAAAGGCCTGGACGAGTAGTTATGCTGTGAAGATGAGACGATGTGCAAAAGGGATTGTGGACTTGAACTGAAGCTAGAGTTATCATAGGCTGGTGGTTGAATTGATGGCAGAGAATAATCATAATGCGTCGATCGAATAGATCTCGAGAGGGAGCTGCAGTCACTGCGAATGAGTCACGTAACAAGGTGATAGAATTGGTGCTAGCTGGTTGTTGAATGGAGGAGCTGGCAGTTCAGCTATGGGATTGCGATTGGGGACCAGTGCAGCAAAATGAGTTGGTTTGAGGCTGTTAAGATGGTTGTAGCTGCTGTTGAGCATGGCAGGTGCAAAGTTGGTTTGGTTGCAGCTGACTATGGAGGATGGTGATGATTCATGTGACGCTGGACTCAAATTTGGTTTCTGTGGGTTCATGGCAGTCGAATGAAAGGGGAGTATCGCAGTTGATCGAGTTGGTTTGGCCCTGAAAGAGGTGTTCTTTGGCAGAGACCATTGGAGTTGAGTACGGGGTTTGAGGTACTGGGATGATTTGGTTATGGTTGTCGAGATCATTGATGTTTCAGGGAGGTGCTTGGAAGCTACTGGAATGTATAGTCTATGGTGCTGAGCAGGTATAGTAGGATAGTGAAGTTAAGAGCTGGTGGAATTCTGGTTGCACTACTGCAAGGAAATGGATTAGACAAGATGGTAATGTGTGCTGAATCTGAGGGTGATGTAATGCAGTGTCAATGGTTCAATGGGATTGTATCGATTTGGAACTGAGTCACAATTGATGAAGATAGGGTCTGATGGTTTGATTTCAATAGGCAACAGGGATAAGTAGTGATGGATTTTTGTGGTTGTTGGCCTGAGGTGAAGCTGCAGTTCCGGATATGGGCATTGCAGCTAGTATGGCGTAAACTATGAGGTGTTGTTGCTGGAGCATTGGCTGATTTTGTGTACAGCTTGAGATTGAATGTGCTACTGGCATGGAAGCTAAGAAGGGAAGATGGCTGGAATTGGTTGTGAACAAAGGACTGGTAGTATGGCAGTAACATTGGCCTGAAATCAATACCTGTAAACCGTGCAAAACTCTGACTAGAATGGCGAGACGGTGAGCAAAGCCCGGGATGTCGGATTTCGGATTTCGGAACTTGAAGCATGGATTGCAATATTTCAGTGAATCGCGAGGGGGGTATAAGTCGGATCCAAGAATTGATGGCTGGAAGTATGAGCTACGCGTCACGCTTTTGGGTACATTTTCGCAAGAATAGAAAATTGGATTTAGATGGGTTATGCAAATGTTTGAAATACAAGAAAGCAAAGCTGAGCTACTGGAAGTGTAGAATTTCCTGGTGACAGTTTCCAATGTTTCAAATTGACCTGAGACAATTTTCCGACGACCGGATTCCGGCGACGGTGACCGGATTCCGATGATGGCGTCAGCACTCCGGCGACCCGTTTTGGACCCGAAAATTCCAGAGATCTATTTTTCACACATGGGCTTGGTGGAATGGTATATGGACGTGGACTTGAAGATTTTGACCTATTTTTGGAAAGCAAAGGGCTATAAAAGGAGAGTTTCTACAACAAAGAGAAAACGTTTTATTCTATTCTTGGAGCTTTTGCAGAGAACTACTTCTAGGGTTTGCTTTCTTTTATGTTTCATCTATTTCCTTTGAATATTTTGATGATGAACTCCATGAATATGAGTAGCTAAATACAATAATTGGTTATGGGATAAAAAGTTGATTTCTTCAAGCATGATTATTTGATTCTATGAATTAGTTTTGTCTCAATTTTATCGTTTGTGATTCATTATTTATATTATCATATGATTTGAATGCTAGTTTGGTTGAGTCCGGAATCAATTGGATTTGTTTTCATCTCTATAGCTATATTAGGGTTTTCAATACGTAAAAGTTGTTTGTCCCTGATTTCTAGTAGCAACTTGTGGTTAATACTTGTAGTGATACATCTTTTTAATCGCATATGAATCATAACCTTTGTTAAAACGAATTAGTGTTTTTACACGTTTGTTTGCATCGATTAGTCTTATTTCATAGTACTTATTGCTCTTAGGGAGTTAAATCTAATTGTGCTTTTACACTTTAGGTTGCTTTTTAAGAAGATTTCACAATAGCATCTTTTAATGTTGTTTGTGATAAAAATCAGGAAATAAACGGGATACTCTTGCGATCAAGATATCCTAGGACTTTTGATAATTGAGAGATTAAATACCAAACCTAATCATAGATGAAAAATACATGTTTGTGAATGATACTATCCCTTAACCAATATCTTCTCCTTATTGATTATTCCAACTATTTACTTTGCTTTATTTAGTATTATTACTTTGATAAAAACAAAAACACACCTTGGGTTATTTGGTTACTTAAGAATCTGAAAATTGCATAACAACAATCGCCTCTCTGTGGATACGAACTCTTTCTTATCGAATAATATATTCATATTAGTTAAGTGAGGAAGTGAAATTATTTTTGACACATACGACACGCATCAAATTTTGGCGCCGTTGCCGGGGAGGCATTCGGCTTGTTATCTAGTTTTTAGTTTCTTTTTAATAGTTCTGTTCGCATACTGTTTTGTTCTGTTCGCATACTGCTTTTTGTTTCTTTTCTTGTTTGTTACTTGTTTGTGAGAAGTGTGTTTCAGGTACTTTACCGAAATACAAACAAGAAGAAGAAATGGGTGATGTTGCAAATCATACACTCAAGGACTTGGATTCTCACAAGCTGGATACACAGCAGGGTTGCATTCAAACCAACTCTACTTTTGAGATTAAGTCGGGATTGCTTAGAGAATTACCAAAGTTCCATGGCATGGTGAATGAAGATCCAAACAAGCATCTTATGGACTTCCACACCATTGTCATGGCCGTGCTTCCAGCGGATGTTGAGGCGAATGGTGCAATGTTGAAAGTTTTTCAATTCTCTTTTGTGGATAACGCTAAGGATTGGTTATATTATTTGCCTCCCGAAAGTGTCACAACATGGAATGGGATAAAGAAAATCTTTCTAGAGAGATATTTTCCAGCATCAAAGGCTACTCAAATTCGCAAGGAGATTTGCGGAATGAAGAAACATATGGGAGAATCTTTATATGACTATTGGGAACGATACAAGAGATTGGTGGCAAGCTGTCCTCATCACCAATTCAGTGACGCGCTGATTATCCAATACTTCTATGAAGAACTACAATCGAGTGATAGGAATCTTATTGACGCTGCAAGTGGTGGTGCACTTATGAACAAGACGGTGACACAAGCTCGAGAGTTGATTGAGAGTATGTCAGCAAATTCTCAACAATTTTCAATTCATGGGTCAGAACCATCTATCAAGGAAGTTAATCAAGTTGGAGAGATTATTGAATTACGTCAACAAATGAACAATATGATGGCAATGATGCAACAAATTGCAGCAGTAGTTGTAAAACCGTCACGCCCAGCTTATGAGAACGTAGAGCATGTCAATGCTATATTCTCAACTCATCCGTATGGTATTTACTCCAACACTTACGAGCAAGTTGCAAGTGCAAGTTCTGTTTCCAGCCATCCGAGTGAATTCCAACAACAAGTGCAACAACCACAACAAGGGAATAATCCAGAATTGGAGAAGATGGTTACTTTGGTGGAGGCTCTAATGTCCGTGGTACAGCAAAATCAACAACTAGCGATCTTAAATCAGCAGAAAACGGATAATGCAATTAAGGAGTTGCAATCACAAGTTGGTCTACCGCAACAACAACAGCCACCTGAAAATCAAGGGTCCAATATGGAAGAGTTGCTGAAATATTTTATGCAAAGAACGGAGGGTGTGGTCCAGGACTTGCAAACACAAGTTGGTTCAATGGCCAAGGAGATTAATCAGTTGCATGCACAAAATGGTGAGAAACTCCCTTCCCAACCTCTTAACTCAAGTGAGGGTGTCAATGCTATTAAGTTGGGAAGTGGTACACAATTTGTGCAACCCGAAGTTACAAATTCGGGTGAAGAAGAAGCGCAAAAGGAACCAATTTTGGAGGAAAAGAACACAGATTTTCCCCCAACTCCCGAGGTAACTAAATCAAACTCTAAACCTCTTGTTTCTACTTATGTTCCTCCTCTACCTTTTCCTGGTAGGTTCGTTAAAGCTAATGCGAAGGTGGAACAAGATAGGGATATTTGGGATGTTTTTAAGAAGGTCCAAGTGAATATTCCACTCATTGAAGTAATTAGGCAATCTCCTCGCTATGCAAAGTGTGTAAAGGAATTGTGCACTAACAAGCACAAGATAACCGGTAATGAGGTAATGAGTGTGGGGGAGAACGCTTCGGCGTATCTTAAAAAGAAACTCCCACCTAAATTGAAAGATCCCGGTAGTTTCACTATTCCATGCACAATTGGTAAAACA
Source organism: Papaver bracteatum (assembly GCA_023529315.1). Classification (NCBI taxonomy): domain Eukaryota; kingdom Viridiplantae; phylum Streptophyta; class Magnoliopsida; order Ranunculales; family Papaveraceae; genus Papaver; species Papaver bracteatum. The sequence goes on from JAJJWX010000614.1 coordinate 455,223, forward strand.
CGGTTTACAAAAGCTATGCTAGATTTAGGAGCTTCCATTAATGTTATGCCTACTTCCATTTATGATGCTTTAAATCTTGGTCCTCTTAAGGAAACCGGCATAGTTATTCAACTTGCCGATAGATCTAACGTTTACCCAAAAGGGATTTTTGAGGATGTTTTGGTGCAGGTAAAAGGACTAATATTTCCAGTGGATTTCTATGTTCTAGATATGGGTAATGTGAATTCATCATCGTCTACACCGTTACTATTGGGTAGACCATTTTTGAGTACCGCTAGAACAAAGATTGATGTTTACAATGGCACCTTGACTATAGAGTTTTATGAAGAAGTCATTCACTTCAACATCTTTGAGGCGAGGAAACACTCAAGTAACATACAATCAGATTTTCATAATGTGTTGGACGCCGGCTAAGGCATAACAAACAAGGAGTACGTCGGGCTGACGACTTTAAACCAAGCGCTAAGTGGGAGGCAACCCACCGGTTTTGTATCTTTACCCTTATCTTTTTATTTTTATGCATTTGCTTTTATCTTTATTTTCTTTGTTTTTGCATATCATTTGCGGGATTTCCCACCTTGAACTTTCTTTAGACGATTCAATTTTACATTGAGGACAATGTAAAGTTTAAGTGTGGGGGAGCATTTATATGTTTGTATAGTTTGTTTTAGTGTGTTTTATGCATTTATAAAAAAAAAAATCAGAAAAATAGAAAAACCAAGAAAAAAAATTGTGCTTTTTGAACTCCGAAATCTAGAAACTTGTGCCTTTAGGATGACACCATTAGTGGATGGAACCATTTTGAATGCAGGAGTTGAGGAACCAATTAACTAAACGGGACGAACATAGCTCAGAAATCATAAATACCATGATAGTTGTTACCATATCTGGGAATTTCACCATATCACATTCTATTTTTATTTTTCCATATTTATCTATTGTTCTCTAAGTGTTTTGGTGGGTCACTAAACATCGACGTGTTATTACTGCTAGGATGAAATAGAGTGATTGAGTTAACTAGAAAATGAAAAAAAAAAAAAAAAAAAAAAGAGACCGACCAATTAGACCAAAACGGAATAAAAAGACACTTGGGAATAGCAGTATGTGTGAAACGTAGTCCCTGTCTCCGTCGCCTAAACAAGCGTGGAATGCAGGATCCAAGGCAACTATCATGTACTTGCTGACAAGAATCATGCGCTTGGATCCAGTTTGATCCAATCATGTTGTCTAAAAAAAAGAAAAAGAAAAAAAAGTGAAAAAGAAAAGAAAAGAAAAAGAAAGTATTATTTTGGTTGAATAAAGTCACTTCTGGTTCCCTTGTATATGCCAGTGAGTTGATGTAGCATTCAAACCAAGTAGTTCAATCCAATAGGAATAGGTTCATCTTGGCAGTGACCTTCAGATAGATATGTGAAACATCGAATACTTGTGAACATTTGCCAACATCTACATCTTTATCCATCTTCTTAATCTTTTCATTGTGATTGTGGTTTGTTAGTTTCCGAGTATTGTGGCTTGTTCGACTATCTAATTAGAGCTTTATTTATTTAATTATGAACTTAATTTGCACAAGGTATCTCCTCCTGTAGTCATTTTGGATTCGTTCATTGATTTGTCACAAATAGACGGAGTTGGAAATATCGGTTTTGTAGGTAGACCTCTTGTAAACCTTCACGAGACTATAACTCGTCCACTAGGGACACCTAGGGGTTTAAAGGCTTGTTATTTATGCTAAAATTAACCGTAGCCTCGACGTCACGGAGTTGTTGTATTTTAGTTTTTGTTTGATTTGCTCGAGGACTAGCAAAGTCTAAGTGTGGGGGAATTTGATAGGTGTGATAAACACCTAATTTAATATCTAGTATTTATGCTTTCTTTGCTATTTTTCTTGTGAATTATGTATCTTATATTTGCTTTTGAGTCATTTAGGTACTTTGGAGTCATGCGGATGAAAAGAAGAAGAAATCACCCCATTTGAAAGAAAGGGCAAAGTGGTCATTTCACTGCAAGAAATATTGGGAGACAAGACAAGGTTAGGGGGATTCTAGCTGTGTACCCCTTATCAAAGTGACAAGGCATCGTATACAATCTGTCTATAACCCAAAATTGAGAAATTATTTCTCAATCATTTCCATTTCTATTTACCTAAAACTAAAAGCAGTGGCTGCTGCTGAATCGAGAGCTCGAATTGTTGAAGGTGGGTCGAAATGATTCTGAGCCAAGAGAACAGATCGAAAGAGACTGGGTTCAAGTTATGTTGTGTTCTGGATGAATTACAAGCTATAAATCAGCCAGGGAAGAAGGGATGAGCTCTGCCATTGATTGAAAGTTATGAACAATGCGATTAATGGAGTTCTGAATAGTTTGGATGTGTTGGGTGTGTATTAAATATAGCAGGGAAGGAGATGGAATAATTCAAAAATCAACATCAGCTAAGTTATGTTACCAGCAAACTGCATACAAGGTGCCTGTGTAAAGGCCTGGACGAGTAGTTATGTTGTGAAGCTGAGACGATGTGAAAAAGGGATTGTGGACTTGAACTGAAGCTAGAGTTGTCATAGGCTGGTAGTTGAATTGATGGCAGAGAATAATCAGAATGCGTCGATCGAATGGAGCTCGAGAGGGAGCTGCAGTCACTGCGAATGAGTCACGGAACAAAGTGATAGAATTGGTGCTAGATGGTTGTTGAATGGAGGAGCTGGAAGTTCAGCTATGGGATTGCAGATTCAGGGGACCAGGTGCAGGTACAGCTGAGTTGGTTTGAGGCTGTTAAGATGGCTGTAGCTGTTGTTGAGCATGGAAGGTGCAAAGTTGGTTTGGTTGCAGCTGACTATGGAGGATGGTGATGATTCATGTGATTTGGACTCAAGTTTGGTTTCGTGGGTTCATGGCGATCGAATGAAGGGGAGTATCGCAGTTGATCGAGTTGGTTTGGCCCTGAAAGAGGTGTGCTTTGGCAGAGACCATTGGAGTTGAGTACGGGGTTTGAGGTACTGGGATGATTTGGTTATGGTTGTCGAGATCATTGATGTTTCAGGGAGGTGCTTGGAAGCTACTGGAATGTATAGTCTGTGGTGCTGAGCAGGTATAGCAGGATAGTGAAGTTAAGAGCTGGTGGAATTCTGGTTGCACTACTGCAAGGAAATGGATTAGACAAGATGGTAATGTGTGCTGAATCTGAGGGTGCTGTAATGCAGTGTCAATGGTTCAATGGGATTGTATCGATTTGGAATTGAGTCACAGTTGATGAAGATAAGGGTCTGATGGTTTGATTTCAATAGGCAATAGGGATAAGTAGTGATGGATTTTTGTGGTTGTTGGCCTGAGGTGAAGCTGCAGTTCCGGATATTGGCATTGCAGCTAGTATGGCGTAAATTATGAGGTGATGTTGCTGGAGCATTGGCTGAGTTTGTGTACATCTTGAGATTGAATGTGCTACTGGCATGGAAGCTAAGAAGGGAAGATGGCTGGAATTGGTTGTGAACAAAGGACTGGTAGTATTGCAGCAACATTAGCCTGAAATCAATACTGCAGAAACTGTGCAAAACACCGCTAGAATGGCGAGACGGTGAGCAAAGCCCGGGATGTCGGATTTCGGAACTTGAAGCATGGATTGCAATATTTCAGTGAATCGCGAGGGGGGTATGAGTCGGATCCAAGAATTGATGGCTGGAAGTATGAGCTACGCGTCACGCTTTTGGGTACGTTTTCGCAAGAATAGAAAATTGGATTTAGATGGGTTATACAAATGTTTGAAATACAGGAAAGCAAAGCTGAGCTACTGGAAGTGTAGAATTTCCTGGTGACAGTTTCCAATGTTTCAAATTGAACTGAGACAATTTTCCGGCGACCGGATTCCGGCGACGGTGACCGGATTCCGATGATGACGTCAGCACTCCAGCGACCCGTTTTGGACCCGAAAATTCCAGAGATCTATTTTTCACACATGGGCTTGGTGGACTGGTAGATGGACGTGGACTTGAAGATCTTTAAGATTTTGACCTATTTTTGGAAAGCAAAGGGCTATAAAAGGAGAGTTTCTACAACAAAGAGAAAACGTTTTATTCTATTCTTGGAGCTTTTGCAGAGAACTACTTCTAGGGTTTGCTTTCTTTTATGTTTCATCTATTTCCTTTGAATATTTTGATGATGAACTCCATGAATATGAGTAGCTAAATACAATAATTGGTTATGGGATAAAAAGTTGATTTCTTCAAGCATGATTATTTGATTCTATGAATTAGTTTTGTCTCAATTTTATCGTTTGTGATTCATTATTTATATTATCATATGATTTGAATGCTAGTTTGGTTGAGTCCGGAATCAATTGGATTTGTTTTCATCTCTATAGCTATATTAGGGTTTTCAATACGTAAAAGTTGTTTGTCCCTGATTTCTAGTAGCAACTTGTGGTTAATACTTGTAGTGATACATCTTTTTAATCGCATATGAATCATAACCTTTGTTAAAACGAATTAGTGCTTTTACACGTTTGTTTGCATCGATTAGTCTTATTTCATAGAACTTATTATTCTTAGGTAGTTAAATCTAATTGTGCTTTTACACTTTAGGTTGCTTTTTAAGAAGATTTCACAATAGCATCTTTTAATGTTGTTTGTGATAAAATCAGGAAATAAACGGGATACTCTTGCGATCAAGATATCCTAGGACTTTTGATAATTGAGAGATTAAATACCAATTCTAATCATAGATGAAAAATACATGTTTGTGAATGATACTATCCCTTAACCAATATCTTCTCCTTATAGATTATTCCAACTATTTACTTTGCTTTATTTAGTATTATTACTTTGATAAAAACAAAAACACACCTTGGGTTATTTGGTTACTTAAGAATCTGAAAATTGCATAACAACAATCGCCTCTCTGTGGATACGAACTCTTTCTTATCGAATACTATATTCATATTAGTTAAGTGAGGAAGTGAAATTATTTTTGACGCATACGACACGCATCAAAAACCACTCCCCCTTACATAATATTTCGTAAACCATATGTATTTATAGTGTGAACTATACATTAATTCTCCCCCTTTTTGACAATATAAATTGGCAAAGGTACGAAAACTAGTGGGATCATAATGAAATTCTAATAGAGATACTTCATGACTAAAAGAGAACATATCAACTTTGTTTCGATGATTTCACATAGTCGAAACTTAGTGTATTCATCAAGGAGTTTATAAACATACAAGATAACTCCTAAAATATTCCACATCCGCACTCCCCACAAAGATTTGGCAATTAAGCACAAGTTCAATTAAGAACTCTCGCCCATAAAATGTCATTCTCGAAAGAACAACAAGAGCGACCTTACTTTTGCAAGAAAAGAAGGATTTCCTTGGACATTAACAAATTACATGAGACATGAACTTGTATCCCGAAAACTCAATCAAAATTAACCACAAGAGAACCCATGATTAATTTAATCGGAAATGCTCAACATAAGAGAACTTACAGAGTCGTACAATATTTTCACATAGAAGTGGATCCGGGAAAGATCAATACTGCGGAATATTCAAAGATTCGTTCTATTTTGCATCAATATTTGCATAAAGACATATAATAGACTTAATCTTTGCAATCAAAAGTTCACCCTATCCTCCATCAATATTTGCATAATGACATAATAGACTTAACTTTTGATATATATTTTGTTGAACTTCTTAAGGATTTAACACATTTAGCTATTTAATTGAAAGATAAAATCATTAAAGGATAAAGTACCATTAAACCTATTACAACCATTAAAATAACAATTTTAATAAGTTCAACATAAGAAGTTCAAAAAATGAACAGAGATAACAAATAAACATTGATTAACCAATCATCTTGTAGTAATCTACATCAATTTCATCGAACTTCTCAATCAGTTCTGGATGAGATTCCTTAGCATATTCCAACTGCTCTTCTAAGCATTCAAATTTTTGCTGAAGACGGATGATCTTTAGGGTCTGAGGCTGTTGAAGCTCCTGCTGATGTTCTAGCTGAAGTTTTCTTCATATTTTCGATGTTTGTCTGGGTTAATACTTTTGGTCTACCAAGATTGGTTCCAAACTCAACAATGCCAATTTGACTGCAAATCCTTAAAATAAGACAAGGAAATCCTGGAGTCTTTTTAAAAGTTTGCTTCACACTTATCATCTGACGAATGATAAGACTGCAGCAATCAATGGCTCTGTTCAATAATGTAACATACCAATTCAGCAAGAGATCTGGTCCATAACATTTTGTCAATTGTGCTTGGCATCATTTTTTCCACAACCAGTTTCCAACAACTTTGAGGAATAGTTAAGCACCATGAACATCAATTTTTCCATCCTTCCAGGAGACGTCTTTATTAAGTAGACGATTTGATAGGAAGTTTGGAGAGAATCTTTCATGCTCAGGAGGTGGGAATTGAAAGATTGTTCTACACTAATTTTTGAAGCATCATATAACCTTTCTCTAATGGGTTGTTTCTCCTTATATTCCAAATATAGGTCGTGAGCTTCTTTGCTAACAAACCTAGTTCTCAAACTTGCATCATAATAATTTTTATCACTAGCATTAGCACCCAAACTCTCACCACGATTCAATCTTTTCCTAGGTGCCATTGAAAACAAGGAGAAATTAAAAAACAATGAAGAACTTACCAGGTATGCGAACTGTTGATAAATGTGAAGTTCTGGAACTGGAACAAAAGAAGAATCAAAGACAGACTCGTTATGTAGGAATTTTTCATGAACCTAATGGTACCAAGAACACACAAGAAGATTGAAACAAGAGATATGTGATTATAAGTTCGTAAATCCTTGGGTTTTTATCTTTCGCTCTTGAATTATTGAGAAGAAGAGGTGAAAAGAACAAGAAGCACTCCTTCTATTTTTATGTGTAAGTGGAAAAGAAATTGAACCGGTCATGAACATTTCGGAACACAGTTCACCCACGTAAAGGTTATACATTCAGTGTACATTATTCATACGTGTATAATCAAGGACTTGTTTGTTTTATTCTACATTAAATTTTGATAAACAAAAATTTTTTCACTTGAGTCAAACTTTGTATGACGATGCAATACAAAATAGCCACGCACACCATGACAACAAGAGAGAGTTTCTTTCCAACTACTCTTGCATCTTCCAGTATTGAAAGAAACCCAAGGGACTATTTTTACAAGTTTTCAAAGAACTTAAAAAAAAACACAAGATAATTTGTGTTTCTGATTTCTTCGTTTACAACTTATAACACACAGTCTCTGCACATAATATTCAGTACTGCACAAGGAAACTCTTTTGATAGAAATAGACATCCTGACTTTCTCACTAAATAGGGCAGTACCATTATCTTGATAAGATGTATCAGGGTTTGACCACTGAACTGATTCATGCTTTGAGGTGATGCAGTCAAAAGACTGAGATTTAAACTCCTCTTGTAAATCGTTTAGTTTGCTACAACTAATTGGATTACCCAAAGGAAGAGTATTGCATTTACTGATAAGTAAATCAAGATCAACCTCAACATGAATATTATTCATCATAACTTGATTTGGCTTATCAAGAGATTCTTGTTCAACATCAAGAGATAAGCTTTCAAGTTTCTTTTCAAGCCCTGAATACACTTCAGGGGATTTTAAACCCGGTGGAGGCTTAGATAGAATTTCCTCTACATAATTTATTAAATCAGTCATGGAAGAGAATTCTGAAATCTCTGGATCTGGTGGTGCATTTATTGAGATAAAATTTATGTCCATAAAGTCATATTTTTACAAAAACAAACTTATGAGGTCTTAGCGTGTTTTCCTTCTCTGATACCAATTGAAAAAGCGGGGGGTCTAACAACCTCACCCAATATTTTGTTTAGGAAATATGTATGGAAAAACTCTAATATAATTCCAAGAGAATCAACTATACAATCATACCCAATCAATGAAAATATATCCAAGAGTTATATCTCAATTTCTCAATTCAATCTGCAAACAAATAGAAATTTGCAAGCCCCGTTGAATATAAGAAATAACTTGGATGGTATCAGAAACCAATATCCAAGTGTCAATCAATTTAATCAACAACCCAAATGTCGAATTCACAAACTGATTGAACTTACGCACAACCTATGATATTTCAATTATATAAACAAATATAATGCGAAAGAGAAATAACACAGACACCAGAAATTTTGTTAACGGGGAAATCGCAAATGCAGAAAAATCCCGGGACCTAGTCCAGATTTGAACACCACACTGTATTAAGCCGCTACAGACACTAGCCTACTCCAAGTTAACTTCGGACTGAAATGTAGTTGAGCCCTAACCAATCTCACACTGATCAAGGTACAGTCCCGTTCCTAACGCATCCGAATCCCAACACGACTCTACGCACTTGATTCCCTTAGATGATCTCACCCACAACTAAGAGTTGCTACGACCCAAAGTCGAAGACTTGATAAACCAATCTGTCTCACACAGAAAAGTCTATTGAATAGATAAATATGTCTCCGACAGAATACTTAGAAGTTTTGTTTTGTCTTTTGATAAATCAAGGTGAACATGAATCAATTGATATGCCAGACTTATATTCCCGAAGAACAGCCTAGTAATATCAATCACCTCACAATAATATTAATCGTATGGTAGTGAAACACGATATTGTGGAATCACAAACGATGAGACAAAGATGTTTGGGACTACTTTTATCATGCCTATCGGAGATTAAATTTCGAGCAAATCTTAGAGAAGATAGTACTCAATCACGATAGAAAATAGCAAGATCAGGACACGCATCTACAGAGAAATAGTTTGGTCTGGCTTCACAATCTCAATGAAGTCTTTAAGTCGTTAACCTACAGGGTTTTGGAAAAACCTAAGGTTAGAGGAGAATCGACTCTAGTCGCAACAGTATCATACAGGAGGTGTGAGGATTAGGTTTCCTAGTTCCTAGAGTTCTCCCATATATATTCTTCAAATCAGGTTTTGCAATCAATGTTTCCTTGGTAATAAAGCATTCAATATTCATCGTTGGATGAAAACCAGATTAGACTTAAGCTAATATATTTCAACCGTTCGATCGAACTTAGCTTGTTACACACAAATAAAAAGTGACTTTATTTAGATATGAGTAACTGTACCTAAACGTGTACACCTTGTTGTCCCAACAATAGTTAACCGGAGTTAGGCATATCATATCAACCTTATTCATCTTAACCATAACTAGTTCAAATGACTCAAATGAAACTAGTTCTAGGGTTGCTCAATTGTTTATATTCTTATAGAAGTATACAAGACAAAATTGAAGCAAAATCGATTTTGATTCACTCGAATCAATTCATGAACATTATAGTCATGGTTTGCAAAAGATTCCATTCCTTAATATATAAATGAATTTGTTCATGAACAAACCGATTTTAGAACATAACCTACTCAAGTATGCAAACGGGTATGCATGCCTAAGTGGTCGGACTAAGTTTGGGTTCGCCAGTATGTGAACGGGTACGCATACCTTTCAAACTCAGTTAAATCCCGGAACTTGAAACTCACGCCAGTACGCATACCGGTATGCATACTAAGTTCTCGGACTTCCATTAAACCAATCAGTACGCATACGAGTATGCATACCATGGTTACTGGACTTGGAATAACTTGCAACAGTTAGCATACAAGTGCCCATACTGTGCTATATCCAATCGTGGTTAATAGTTTTAAACTTCCATTTTAATCATTGAAACATTCTCGGAAGACGACAATAGTACGCATACCCGTATGCGTACTAGTTGGTTAGTTGAAAGTCCGGGAACTTAGTATGCATACCCGTATGCGTACTGGCATAAGTTCAAGTCCGGGAATTCAACCGAGTTTGGTGGTATGTGTACCCTTCGCATACTGGCGAACCAAAATTAAGTCTGGCCACTAAGGTATGCGTACCCATTTGCATACTTGAGTAGGTTATGTTCTAAAATTGGTTTGTTCATGAACTAATACATTTATTTATATAATAAGGAATCTTTTGCAAACCGTGGCTATAATGTTCATGAATTAATTCGAGTGAATCAAAATCGATTTTGCTTCAATTGTGTCTTGTATACTTCTATGAGAATATAAACAATTGAACAACTCTATAACTAGTTTCATTTGAGTCATTTGAACTAGTTTTGATTAAGATGAATAATGTTGATATGAAAGTGTTCATATGGCTAACTTCGGTTAACTATTGTTGAGCCAACATGGTGTACGTATTTAGGTACGGTTACCCATATCTCAATGAAGTCACTTTTGATTTGTGTGTAGCAAGCTAAGTTTGATCTAACGGTTGAAATATATTAGCTTGAGTCTAATCAGGTTTTCATCTAACGGTGAATATTGAATGCTTTGTTACCAAGATAACATTGATTGCAAACCCTGATTTGAAGACTATATAAGGGAGAACTCTAGCAATTGGGAAACATAATCTCCACACCTCCTATGTGGTACTAATTGCGACTAAAGTCGATTCTCCTTTAACCTAGGTTTTTCTAAAATCATTTTAGGTTAACGACTTAAAGACTTCATTGGGATTGTGAAGCCAGACCCAACTATTTTAGTTGCATGTTCAGATCTTGTTGTATTCTATTGTATTGAGTACTATCTTCTCTAAGATTTGCACGAGATTTAATCTCTGATAGGCAAGATAAAAAGTAGTCACAAATATCTTCCTCTAATCGTTTGTGATTTTACAATATCTTGTTTCGCTACCGTACTATTAAGATTATTCTGAGGTGATTGATATTACTAAGATGTTCTTCGGGAATATAAGTATGGTGTATCAATTGGTTCCCGTTCACCTTGATTTATCAAAAGACGGAACAAAACTCATAGGTATTTCTATTGTCCGGTTTTCCTCAAAACGGTTTCAGTACAGTTTTCCTCGCAACTGCTTTAGTCCAATATGATCGAACTTCTGTAGCTCAGTCTCTCAGCAACTGCTTCAGTCCAGTTTTCCTTATAACTGTTACAGTTCAGCTGATCGCAGCTGCAGAAATACAGTTCCATGGCAACTGTCTACAACCCATTTTTAATTCAACTGGTGTATTCCAGTACCCACAGGCAAATCTAGTAGCTGAGTCAAGCCGAGACGCTAAGGCAACTACACTAGTCATCGCCTCTGGAAAACATCAACATAGACAGTGGACATCCTAATCACCTCATAAACGAAGTCGCAATAACACTTTTAATATGGTACGTATACAATTTACATATTTTTGCATCTTTTCATATAATCATGGATACTTTTGTTCAATGAGACACCTATAATGTGGCGAGCATTTTCTCACGAGGAGATGCACAAATTTCGATTCTGTGCGCATCTGGAATAGTGGGATTGGCCCCCCGCGCAAATTCTTGATAGCATATATCTTCAAAATCTCATGCGCGAGCAAAATGCAGCAAGGCAGTGCACCCTTGTGCGAGCATTGAGCAGCATGACAATCAATATCTTCTGGGGGCGAGTTACATATCACCTAAATGCAATGCAGAATTCAGCTTATGAAAATCGAAACTTCAGGTAACCCAAACTTCTTAATCCTCTAACGAGTTACAAGATTAAGAGGGGGGGAGCATATAACCTAATATTTTGACGCAATTATTGCAATCAGTAATGTCAAACTGCTACAGTTAAGTTGATTGAATTGTTGTAGTCCAGTTCAAGAGTAACTGCTGAACTCAGTTGGATGCAACTAATGCAGTCTGGTTTTATTTGTAACTGTTACACCTAGGTTTATCGAATTGTTTAAATCAAGTCCCTCAGCAGCTGCTGCAGTCCAGCTGATCGAAGATCGCTGATGATCGCTCTGCTCATCGTTTCTTCAGATCAGTGATCAAAGCTGCTTTCTGATCCGCTATGTTCGCAACTCCTGCAATCTAGATGATCGCAGCTGCTGCAGTGCAGTTTTTCTAGTTTCTGCTGCAGTCCAGCTAATCGAAGCTGCTGCAGTCCAGCTCTGTTCGCAGCTACTGTAGCCCAGCTGATCGCAGCTTCTGCAGTGCATCTTTGATCGTCGCTGCTGCATTTCCGCTGATCGAAGCTGCTGCAATTCATCTATGTTCTCATCTCCTACAGTCCATCAGATCGCAGCTGCTGCAGTAAAACTTTGATCGTCGATGTTGCATTTCAGCTGATCGAAGATGTTGCAGTCCAGCTGATCGCAGCTGCTGCAGTGCAACTTTGCTCGTCGCTGCTGCAGTCCAGCTGATCGCAGCTGCTGCAAACCAGCTTTGCTTGAAGCTATTGTAACCCAGTTTTGCTCATTACTGCGAAGGAAATTTTTTGTGGCCGTCGCAGTCCAGTTTACCGCAATCATTGCAATCCAGTTCCGTAACAACTATTGTGATCTAGTCGACATCGCTGCTTCTATCCTGATTCATATAACTACAGAAGAATATAAAGATTGATGTCACATCCAGTAACACAATCAAGACCATTGGAGGTCAAACAACACACAAAGTCTGTTACTATCTCAACTACTAAAGGGTCACACCCTTTCGCTCGCAACTATCGCGACTCAGTCCGTAATTAACAACAGCTTAAATGCCAACAGCTACCACAACCCAGTTCAGTCAGAAATTACTGACAGAATGCAAATTCAAGTTTTATTTACAACAACAGCTCATACAGATTCCAACTAAGTGACTTAGAATATAGCTCATCTTTTCCAAACAACTGTTACTAGTCTAGTTCTACGCAACTACCACAGTTTAGTTTTACATCAACAGTTACGACCATTTTCAACATCACTATGCTCCAGTATCACGCTTCCGATGCAGTCTAGTTCAGCCTTCAGTCCAGTTTTTGCATACAACAATTGTTCATGCCCAACTGTTGCCCGCCAATCTCCTAGTCACAATAGCCTCACCTAGGGGCGTCTTGATTCTAATTTCCCCAAACAACAAGGGAAGTGTGCCAATCACCTCAACATCAATAATCCACACTTGGGGGCGAGTTTTGTCATTGACTAAGGAAAACGAAATTTTCTTAACCCCCAACAAGTTGGAGGTTAAGAGGGGGCGATGTTTGTACCATAAGTAAAAATGCCACATAATGGCCCCAATTGGTACTTGAATCATCTTTTGGCCCTCATCCAAGCCCGCTAAATAGTCAACCGAAGCATCCCACCAGCCTGCCTAGTATTACATAAATTCAATGACCGGTCAATGGTCAAAGTCAATGCCCGGTCAATGGTAAAAGTCAACAACCGGTCAACAGTCAATGTCAAGGCCGTGTTACCGATGGTGTTGCCATGCAGTTTCTATTCATGTTGCCAATGGTGCTACCATGCAGTTTCCACTCATGTTTCCAGCGTTATTGCCAACCAATTTCTAGCTAAGTACTCTACCGCACTGCCAGCCAGTCTCTACCCATGCTGTCAGTTGTGCTGCTAGCCAGCCTTCATCCATGCTTCTAACCATTATGCATGTGAGCTAGTTAATACAGTCTGCCAGCCCATTATGCATGTCATCCAGTCAATCCATCATGCAGAATTAACACAAGGAAGCATGCAAACAGTTTCATGCAGAATTGATTTCAGGAGGCATGCAAACAGTTTCATACAGAATTTATTCAAAGAATCATTCAAAGAAGGTTTCATGCAGATTAATGCCAGGAGGCATGCAAGGGAAGTAAATACCATTTATGTTCAGGATTGTATAAATAGAGGGAATATAATTCTGAAAAGGGAGAGGACAGAGAAAAAATCCTTTGTAATTCCATAATCAATAAAACACTACTCCCCAAGGGGATTCGTCCGTGGATGTAGGCAAACCATGCCGAATCACGTAAAATCTGCGTCTCATTTCTTTATTCTGGTTTCATGTTTTTAACCCTATTTCCATCAACAACACCTAAATCATCGTGTTTAGTGCCCGGAAATATTTCTGGGTACAAACAGTTATATATAATTGAATTATCACAGGTTGTGCGTAGTTCAATCAATTATATAATCCAATATTTGGTTGTTGATATAAATTGATTGACACTTGAACATTGGTCTTTGGTACCATTCAAGTTGTTTCTCATAATAATCAGGCTCACGGATTCTATCTGTTTGATTTGCTGATTACATTGATAAATAGAGATACAACTCTTGGATGTATTTCCATGAGTCTGACTGTCTATTTGATTCTCTTGGAATTATATTGGAGTTTGTCCATATAGATTTCCTAAAAGAAATATTGGGTGAGGTTGCTAGACCACCGCTTTTTCAAAGTTGATACAAGAGATGTTAAATGATGGAATCGTTAGACCCAACCATAGTCCATTCTCTTCCCTTATAATATAAGTTAAGAAGAAGGATGGAAGCTGGAGGGTTTGAGTAGATTACAGAAAGCTTCATGTGCTCATTATTAAGCATAAATACCCCATACCCATTATAGATGAGCTTAAATGAACTAAAGTATTTTCAAATATATACCTCAGGGGATGGATATACCAATCTTGTAGATGTGCACATGACTGCTCTAAAAACTCATCAAGGACATCATGAGTTCTTGGTCATTCCCTTTGAATTGACTAGTGCACCAAACAACTTTCAGGCTCTGATGAATGATGTATTCAAGCCATATTTGAGAAAATTCATACTGATATTATTTGATGACATATTGGTTTATAGCTCTGACATGCAAACTCACAAAAAGCATCTAGAAATCACCTTCAACGCATCCTAGAGAAGCACTGCCTATTTGCAAAAATGAGTAAATGTTCAGTCCAAACTGGAGTATTTGGGCCTATAATCTCTAGAGATCGAGTAGCAGCAGACCCAGAGAAAATAGAATGCATGCAGCAGTGGCCTACTCTAACTACCATAAGAGATTTGAGAGGGTTTCTAGGCTCACTGGATATTATAATAAGTTTGTACAGAGATATGGACTCATCAACAAACATTTAGCTAAATTATTGAATAAGAAGAAGAAGAAGAAGAAGTGCCAGTGGAGGCAAGCTGCACAAGAAGCATTTGAGCAACTCAATAAAAATTCGTTACAACTCCAGTGCTCATACTTCCAGACTTCAACAAACCCTTTGAACTTGCAACTGATGCTTGTGATGCATGGGTAGCAATTGTATTTATGCTGTAAAAAGAGACTCATTGCTTACTTCAGTAAAGGAATGAGATCTAGGTTCCTTACAATGTCAACATATGTGGTCCTACTTAATGGGTAACAAATTCATCATATATAAAGACTACCAGAGTATCAGATATTTCCTAGAGCATAGGATCCATACCATGCTGCAACAAAAATGGATATCCAAGCTACTATGGTACAAATATGAGCTGAGAAATAGGAAGAGAGCAGATAATAAGGTTGTTGATGCTTTATCTAGAGTTTAACTAGAAGAAACAACCACTTTTCAAATGATAACACAACTTCAACTAGCATGGATTAATGAGGTTCAAGGTAGCTATGAGGAGGACCCGTTGGCTCAAGAGATCATTCCTAAATTAGTAATAAGTCCTACATCAGTAACATACTATACTGATGGCTTATTGAAGTACAAAGGCATAATTTATCGGTCAAGGAGGTGAACTGAGACAGAAGATCATTGCTGCCACTCACTCATCTACCATTGGAGGACACTCATGGGTAAAACTTAGCTATTACAAGGACAAACCATATTTTTATTGGGTGGGAATGAGGCTACATATTTATCAATTTGTACAAAAGTGTGATGTGTGTCAACACCATAAAGGGATATCTGCCTTACTAGCTGGGCTTCTACAACCATTACTCATTCCTGATAGAGCATGGGAACACATCAACATGGACTTTATCATTGGGCTACACAAATCTGAAAGAAGAGAGGTTATTATGGTGGTGGTTGACAGATTCACTAAGTATAGTCACTTTCTACATCTGAGCCATCCCTATACTGCTGAACCTAGACTCTATTTTTAAGTTTCATGTGCTACCAAAGACTATGGTATCAGATAGAGACAATATATTTCTCAGCAACTTCTGGAAAGCCTTATTCACTAAGTTAGAAACTATACTACATATGAGTATTGCTTACCATCCACAAATTCATGGGCATACTAAAAGAGTTATTGCATGTCTAGAGACATATTTGAGATGTATGACCAGTTTCAAACCTACTAAATGGGTCACTTGGTTACCACTGACAGAATGGTGGTTCAATACTTGCTACCACAACATCTTGAAGCTAACTCCATTGGAAGCACTCTATGGGTATCCTCCTTCTCAGTTTTGGATGAGTGCACCATACTCAGGCATAAATGCTACAGCAGATGAGTATGTTCAACACATGCAACTAATGGTTCAAGTTCTAAAAGGGGTCTCGACTGAAGCTCAACACAGGGCCAAGCAGCAAGCTGACAAGATGAATGTAGAGAGGACCTTTGAAGTAGGGGACTACAACCTTACATGCATTCTGCAGTATAATTGAGGAGGAACCTAAAGTTAGCTGCAAAGTTCTTTGAGCCTTACAAGATACTGGAAAGGGCATGTGGCATACAAGCTTCAACTACCCCCTGGATCTAAGATCCATCCCACCTTTCATGTATCTCAACTGAAACCAAAGCTGGGTTAGGGAATGCTTCCTCAAACCACTCTACCGGCACTGAAAAAAGAAGGAGAGATGAAAGTTCCTTCTACCAGAGTGTTGAAGTGCAGATGGGTTATGAATAACAAGCAATAGGTAGCTCAAGTTCTGGTACGGTGGGAGAAT
This sequence comes from Papaver bracteatum, assembly GCA_023529315.1. NCBI lineage: Eukaryota > Viridiplantae > Streptophyta > Magnoliopsida > Ranunculales > Papaveraceae > Papaver > Papaver bracteatum. The sequence continues at coordinate 471,928 of JAJJWX010000614.1, forward strand.
ATGTCATCTTCAGAGGTTACATGGAAGATATGAAGACCATTGCAAGACAATTCCCAATATTGATCATTGAGGACAAGGATTTGGAAGAGTAGTGGGTATTTTAGTGATTCTTACCCATTTTGGTTAAGGGCGGACCTTATGGTCATTAGTTAGTCAGGTTCTTGGTGCCCTTAGTACTTTTACCTTTGTTAAGTAGTCGTGTGTTTTGTACGTATGCATAACACGTTAATTCCGTGGCTTGTTAAAAGGACAAGTTGTTGGCTTGTCTTGCTTGTGGAAATAATAAAACCTTATCTTCTTCTCTTTTTTTCCTTCATCTCTCAAATTCTAGATCTAGAAGAGTACAATAAAACTTTTTAAATATAATACTCGATAATATTAATATAATGCATTCCAATAATTTTTCTCAAACATTATTAGGCCTTAAATATTATATAAAATAATAATTCTATTAGAACATATAAAATAATTTTCATAGTATATAATTTATATGTTAAATAGCATTTATATCAAGTTAAGGTTTGTGAATACATTGGATGTCATATAATATTAATATTTTTACGATTTCCAATTTTTTTCATTATCAAGAAATTTCCATCAAATTAGTCAATGATTACACATCCTAGGTATTTTGTGTCAAATCACAATGGTTAAAATTTAAAAAAAAATAGTAATTATATTTTAAATAATATGTTATTAATATATCTATAATATAATAAAATATTAAATTATCGATCATGTAATATATCTTTAAAATAATAGGATTAGGGTGGTCCCAAGCCTATTATTTTATAGAAGTTTTACTGTAGTTCTTGAAACCCATTTATATTGTTTTGTTTTTATTTCCACATATGCACTAATTAAAACTAGGCTTTTCCTCGGGTTTAGAATCATATAATTCACAAATATATTGTCGACACATACTGAAATAAAGAAGTGTGACTTTCTCTTAAATTGAAATGATAGACACATACGTCGTCTATAGCTTAAGCCACGAGATTTTACAAACTCATCCCAACCCTTGTGAAGCCATACTTAATCACGATTGGCTTTCCTCAACTCTATAGGCCAGGTTTTACCATCAATATCTTTAAGGAAAATAGTATCAGATAATTCTTTATCTCCTGCAGTTTCTAAAAAGTCTTTAGGAATCATATGCAATGTAGCGCTATAAGTAATGCATATTAGTAAGTTCGCAAGACGTACAAAACTAAGAGTAGGTATTGATACTTCATTCAGTTGTTCTAATATGAGATAATAGGGAAACAAGAAAGCGTACAACTTGATCCAAACTTACAATTGTTTTTCTCAGAACCAACTGAAACACTGCTCTCTTTTCCTTTCTCAGAACATCCGACAATCTAAACTTCAACATCAAGTGATGCTAACATTTTATCACCACCATTTTTGTCATATACTTTAATCCGGAATTGAGAATTTACAATGAAATCAAAAACCAAAATATCCCCAATTTCTAGAGAATGATTTTCTACTCATTGTTCCTAGCCTTGTTGGAAACACACATTATTCTCCTCATCTTTCTCAACTGTTACTATCCAACACCTCCCACATCTAGTACCATATCTTAGTATGGATTCGAAATGTATACTCCCCTTAAATGTTTGATAATGCTTGTGGGAAGTTTATGTATAGTTAAACAATAAAAATTAGTAAACCCCATTAACTAAACAATCAGGGCTTCTGAAATTAATTACTATTGAAAACAACATAGTTAGAAGAACAACATACATTCATCTTCTTTTTTATGCTAATCTAACTGCAAAAAATAGACACTTTTTTTTACTCGGTTAATAGACACATTTGTACCAACAAGGAGGAGAAAAATAAAAATGCAAGACTAGAATCATTTAAAGAAAAGATTTACAATTTTTTGGGTGAAATATGGAAATTTAATGGTGATCAAACATGAAATAGGTGTTACATCATTAACAGCCATTTCAGCGGCCTCAATGAGGTTCTCTTATGATCCTTTATTTATGTTAGAGCACTGCTCGGTCAAACGCGCATGCATTGCTATCTCAAGCATGTCTGTCAATCTTAGTGATCAAAGCTATAAAGTCTTGATTTCTAATCTACTATAGCTAAGGTCTCGGACTAGGATAGAAAGTGTAGTTGAGCTCAAGAAATCCATGGTGATCATCATACAAGACGAAGGACTACTCAAGGAACCAGTGGATCTTCATCGACTAAAAGGTATATGAAGACTTGAACTTATCTATCACTCAAAAGTCTATCTACTCTATCTCCTATCTTGAGACAAAAGTCGTTTTACTATATAGACTAAGAATATGAACATGTGATATTTAGAGATGAGTATATCTCGCTTATCTATTTATAGAAATGGGTGTTGCTAAAGCTTTATCTTTAGCCAAGTTCATCTTTGCCTAGTGACGAAAGTCATGTTATGTTTCAATCATTTTGGAAAACTCTCTGACGAAAAATAGTTTGTGAATAACAACTATATAATGCCCTCTGAGAATGTTTCAATGATTGAAATGAGAATTTAGACCATATAACCATTGTGGGATATAAACATTGTTATGGCAACACATATATGTATAAGTCCTTAACACTTGAAACAAAGTTTGCGAACTTTGTTGATCAAGTGGAACCGTAACGTGAGCAGCAACTCAGTTCGCGAACTGGCGTAAGTTCTCGAACCCGAGAATATCTGCTGAAGTTGAATCTCAAGTGCAGTCCGCGAACTGACGGAATTTCTCATCCCGAGAAATTCTGCTGGAGTTTATTAACTTCAAACGGTTAGCTTGAGTCCGCGAACTCAAGAGGTTATGTCTGAAAACGTTGTTCGTGAACAATCTTAAATTACTAAGGAATGCTTTTGCAAACCGTGGCTTTATAGTTCATGAAATGATTCGATTGAATCACATCGTTTTTGATTCAATTGTGTCTCTTGTAATACTTGGGATCTCATAGCAATTGAACAACTCTCTAACTAGTTCATTTGAGTCATTTGGACTAGTTATGGTGAAAAAGAATATGGTTGATATGAAAGTAATCATTTGGCTAACCATTTGGTTGACTAATATTGAACCAACCATTGTACACGTTTGGGTACGGTTACATGAACTCAAAAACGTCAAGTACATGTGTGTATGACAAGCTAAGTTTTCGATCTAACGGTTGAGAGATATTAGCTTGTATCTAATCAGGTTTTCATCTAACGGTGAATATTGAATGCTTTGTTAGTAAGATAACATTGATTGCAAACCATGATTTGAAAGACTATATAAGGGAGAAATCTAGCAACTTGGAAACCTAATCCCCACATATTCTGTGTGATACTAGTTTGCTAAATCTAGAGTCAATTCTCCTTTAACCTTTGGTTTTCTTCTCTAAAACCATGTTAACGACTTAAAGACTTCATTGGGATTGTGAAGCCAGACCGATACTACTTTTCTTGTAGTTGTGTGATCTGATCTTGCTATTTCTATCATATACAGTACAATTGTAATAATTGGCTTGAGATTTCTATCTCTGATAGGCAAGATAAAAGTAGTCACAAACATCTTCGTCTCATTGTTTGTGATTCCTCAATAATCTTCTTCGCTGCGTCGATTAAGTTTATTGTGAGGTGATTGATGAAACTGAGCTGTTCTTCGGGAATATAAGTCTGGTTTTATGGATTGGTTCCTGTTCACCTTGATTTATCAAAAGACGAAACAAAACTTGTAGGTTTATTCGTGGGAGACGAATTTATTTATTACCTGTAGACTTTTCTGTGTGAGACAGATTTGTTTATTAAAGTCTTCGACTTTGGTTCGTAGAAACTCTTGGTTGTGGGTGAGATCAGCTAATGGAATCAAGTACGCAATATCCTGCTGGGATCAGAGGCGTAGGAGCATAACTGTACCTTGGATCAGTGCGAGACTGGTTGGGTTCAACTACAATCCAGACCGAAGTTAATTTGGAGTAGGCTAGTGTCTGTAGCGGCTTAATACAATGTATGTTTAATCTGGACTAGGTCCCGGGGTTTTACTGCATTTGCGGTTTCCTCGTTAACAAAATTTCTGGTGTCTGTGTTATTTTTTTCCGCATTATATTTTTATATAATTGAAAGAATACAGGTTGTGCGTTGTTCAATCGATTAGAATATCCGACCTTATTGGTTGTTGATTTTAATCGATTGACACTTGGATATTGGTCTTTGGTACCATCCAAGTTATCTCTCTTTGATTAGACTCGCGAATCATATTTGCTTGAGTAAATCAAATCGAGAGATTGAGATAATAACTCATTGAGTATTTTCTATTGATTGAGTCTAACTGTCTAGTTGATTCTCTAGAAAAAAACTCGGAGTTGTCCATATAGATTGCTAATCGAAATATCGGGTGGTGTTGTTAGACCCCCGCTTTTTCAATTAGTATCAGAGCAGGCAAACACGTTAAAGACCTCACAAGTCTGTATTTATAGCGATCTGACTCTATGGACAAGAATAGTATCTCTGATAAACGCATCACCAGAAATAAGGAATATGTCCTGTCAAAGTCTATTAAAGAAAAAGATTTTATAATCTCAAGAATAGACGAATACTGTGTTAAAATCAGATAGGAAGATATTGACATGCACCATTATGATTGCCCTTCAAAAGAGTTTACTTCTCTAAATGAACGGGAAACAGCTGAAGAGAGTAAGTTGATTCTAAATCTTATTAGAATCCAAGCTGATAGATTTAATCGGTTGAAGAACCATGTCAATGGTCTTCTTGATGTAATTAGAGACTGCAAAATCAAAGAAAATACTGGAGACTATTCTTCATGTATAACTCTTGAAGCAAGCCTCATAAAGGATGCTTTTGAAATAGAACATCGCTTGAATAAACTCTCTATTCAAGGATGCTCTAGGAAGTCTAATACATCAACTATTTCTTCTACAACAGAAAGTACTCCAGAAGAAAAAACAGAGTCTCGTCCAAGCAAGGAAACCGTTCCAGTCTCCTCTGATCAAGGAAATTCCACATCACATGGAAGGAAGAAATCTCATGACGAGAATATTAAGACTAAACTGACTAATCACGTTTGTGATCAGAAAGTATGTCACTTTTGCGTAGCAAAAGGTTCTACTAAACAAAAGGGAAACTCTAAGTTGAATAAAAATTCTCTTGTTCAACTTCAACGCACCTTAGACTTAATCCTCAAAGGTGTAACTTATATTCGTATGTCGAAACCTATTGGTTTTCATATAAATCTTGTGTATGCTACCAGGAAGGTCAGTTCAATGAGTTCCTCAAATATCAGGAAGCAGAACAAAAGTCTTGATAAGAATCGTCTAAGAAAAGATCAAGTGGTTTTCTCTGAAAATAATGCTTCCCTTGATTTAAATAGAATCCCAGAAGAAAGGAGAAAAATTGATGATACAAGAAACAACCTGATAAAGATAATTCAAGGGTATAAATAAATTGTTGACAGGTTGTCATCCTCCTCAAGTCAATACTCTTCTGGTAAGAATCCAAACTACATCTCATGTTTTGATGATAGTAAGTTTTACGATAATTTCTCAAAAAAAAAAGGAGTCTCTCTCAAAATTCAGAAGGAAAAAAGAGACTCGATCATAGACACAGTTCCTTAGATGGGCTCAAAGCTCATACTTGTGCTAATTAATCACAAGAATAGTAATTTGCTCATAAAAATCATGTTGAGCAAAATGTGTAAAAATCAGGTGTACTTTGGCAAATTGCATTTTGCATAGTTAAGCTCTACTCTTATCGTTTATAGCTAAACTAGTGCCCGTAGAAAATATTGCCTAAAACTATTGGTCTTGTTTTAGTGTTATTTTTTTTATAGGGTATACTGTGTTCGGATGAGTACACGAGTTGCCATCTCGAGTTTACAGTTTGAAAATCCTAAAGGTCCTCCTTTCAAACAAAACCTTTAAATAATCGACCTATTGAGTTACATAAGTTCACGTACACCTACTCTAGGTTATATCTAGGTTATCAAGAATGTCTTATTCTTCATCTCTCTTTGGTTTTTTTGCTAAGGGATTTCTTGAGAAAGGTTTTAGTGTAGAATTGAAAGGAAGAAAGAAAAGAACTCTTGTAGAAGATGGTACACCCAATGCCTCATGATTTTATGCCTACTCACATCAAGATGTTGAGAGTGAGGATATGGTATCTGCTGAAGTGGTTCATGACTTTCGAAAGTACTTCGAGAAAGATAAACTGCAACTTGTTGATACAATAAGAGATCTTGGTGTGGTTAGAAGTGAGTTGGAAAAGGTTACTCCTAACCTTGGTCTCATGAAGACACATGTTAAAGAACTTCTCAACAAGGATATCTTCTTGGAAGAAGCAGTTGATGTGAATCACAAGCTCAAAGATGTTGAAACCCATGAAACTGTCAACCGTGAACTTTAGTTTATGATCGGGTTCTACTTATATGATTGAGATTAGCATGTCTAGTAAATCTTCTATGTTTTCTATTTTATTTAGAAAAATAACTAGTGTTTTGGAATAGCCATGATTGTGATCGCACATAGCTATATCCAACAATTTCATCTTCTTGTTTTTAGATTTATTGGTTTAAATTCTAAATTGGTTTGGAAGATGATGGTTGCAGTATTAATCTTTTTGATTTTATATATTGCAATATTTTGATGGGATATGTGTGCTTACGTCCGTGAACTTGATTGTCCCATATTTTGTTAAAAGTAAAGTCGTTCACATATTGGTATGCAAATATTGATAAAGGAATGCATGGACTTTTGGAAAAACACAAAAGTTAAGCCTATATTGTCAATTGTTGATGTAAGATAGGTTAAAATATTTTGTGATTCAAGGATAAATTCTATTATGTCACTTTGTGATGGAAAAATAGAGTAGGTCCTTGTTTTGTTATCCATGGTATAGAGCTTAATTGTTCCATATTATTATGTATTACCGTGAAGGTTCCATTATGTATCTCATGTTGAGCACGATACAACTAAGTCGATTTCTTATTGGCATGGTTGGTTGTTCCATGAGATGCTATATGTTGAGCATTAAGAACTAAATTAATCAACTTGTGTGGTTATTTAGTTTGTATTCCATGAGTTCTCTCATGTTGATTACATGTACGGTTAAGGTTGTCATTTCCTATGATAATCTTAGCCGGGGTTCCATAATCTCTTATGTTGAGCCCAAATGAACTAAATCAATCATCTTGTGTTATTATTTAGTTAGCACTCCATATATTTGTCTCGTGTCGAGTGTGGTCAATTGAATTGATCACTTTGTGATTAGTTTAATTGTGTAATCCGGTTAGAGTATTTATGGGTTATCTTGTGAATAATCTAATCGATGAATTAAGTCTCCATAAGTTTACTTGTTTTGAGCATATTTAGTCAAACTAATCTTGGTTCGCTTTGGTTAATATGATTGAATATTTTGGATTCCAAATTCATACTTGTATGCAATTTGTTGAGTCTAAAGAAATCATTTTTTTCTCTTGAAATTAAGGTCGCTCTTGTTGTTCCTTTGGGAATGACATCTTATGGGGGAGAGTTATTTTGAACTTGCGCTTAATTTCCAAATCTTTGTGGGGAGTGCGGCTGTGGAATTTTTAGGGGTTATCTTGTATCTTTATGAACTCCTTGATGAATACATTTACCTTTGGTCATGAAATGTCTCTTACGGAAATTTCATTAGGATCCCGTTCTTGTACCTTTGCCAAATTTATTGACAAAAAGGGGAAGAATTAATTGTAGTTCATACTAAAAATACATATGGTTTTCGGATCATTATGTAAGGGGGAGTGGTTTCCATGTGAGATGGAGTATTGACTAAGGGGGAGTGAATTATCACCATAGTATTGTTGTTGAAGTTGTGATACAATTGGACTTTGACGATGTGTAATAATACTATGACAATGTATAATAATGATTGAGAACCATTGCTTTTCTCTTTGTTATAGCTACGGATTTTCAACAACGATGATGCTAAACTTACAACCTTTGGGATCATTGGACTACATGGAAGTGACGAAGATTTTGAGTATTGTTGAAGATTAGGCATGTGGAATAGGAGCTACAAAGTTTATTTATATAATTTTTGTATTCCATATGTATTAATAGTTTTGCCACTAAAATTGACAAAGGGGGAGATTGTTAGAGCACTGCTCGGTCAAACTCGCATGCGTTGCTATCTCAAGAATGTTTGTCAATTTTAGTGATCAAAACTATATAGTCTTGATTTCTAGTCTACTATATCTAAGGTCTCGGACTAGGATAGAAAGTGTAGTTGAGCTCAAGAACTCCATGGCGATCATCATACAAGATGAAGGACTACTCAAGGAACCAGTGGATCTTCATCGACTAAAAGGTATGTGGAGACTTGAACTTATCTATCACTCTAAAGTATATCTACTCTATCTATTATCTTGAGACAAAATTCATTTTACTATATAGACTAAGAATATGCACATGTGATATTTCGAGCTAAGTATATCTCGCTTATCTATTTCTCGAAATGGGTGTTGGTAAAGCTTTCTCTTTATCCAAGTTCATCTTTGCCTAGTGATGAAAGTCATGTTATGTTTCAATCATTTTGGAAATCGCTCTGACGAAAAATAGTTTGTGAATAACAACTATATAACGCCCTCTGAGAATGTTTCAATGATTGAAACGAGAGTTTAGACTATATAACTATTGTGGGATATAAACATTGTTTTGGAAACACATATATGTATAAGTCATTAACACTTGAACCGAAGTTTGCGAACTTTGTTAATCAAGTGGAACCGGAACGTGAGCATCAACTCAGTCCACGAACTCTGTCCGCGAACCCAGTCCGTGAACTGTCATAAGTTCTCGAACCCGAGAATATCTGCTGAAGTTGAAGCTCAAGTGCAGTCCGCGAACTGACGGAAGTTCTCATCCCAAGAAATTCTGCTGGAGTTTATTAACTTCAACCGGTTAGCTTGAGTCCGCGAACTCAAGAGGTTATGTCTGAAAACGTTGTTCGTGAACTAATCTTAAATTACTAAGGAATGATTTTGCAAACCATGGCTTTATAGTTCATGAAATGATTCGAGTGAATCACATCATTTTTGATTCAATTGTGTCTCTTGTAATACTTAGGATCTTATAGCAATTGAACAACTCTCTAACTAGTTCATTTGAGTCATTTGGACTAGTTATGGTGAAGAAGAATATGGTTGATATGAAAGTTATCATTTGGCTAATCATTTGGTTGACTAATATTGAACCAACCATTGTACACGTTTGGGTACGGTTACATGAACTCAAAAACGTCAAGTACATGTGTGTATGACAAGCTAAGTTTTCGATATAACGGTTGAGAGATATTAGCTTGTATCTAATCAGGTTTTCATCTAACGGTGAATATTGAATGCTTTGTTAGTAAGCTAACATTGATTGGAAACCATGATTTGAAAGACTATATAAGGGAGAACTCTAGCAATTGGGAAACCTAATCCCCACACATTATGTGTGATACTAGTTTGCTAAAGCTAGAGTCGATTCTCCTTTAACCTTTGGTTTTCTTCTCTAAAACCAGGTTAACGACTTAAAGAATTCATTGGGATTGTGAATCCAGACCGATACTACTTTTCTTGTAGTTGTGTGATCTGATCTTGTTGTTTCTATCATACGAGTACAATTGTAATAATTGGATTGAGATTTCTATCTCCGATAGGCAAGATAAAAGTAGTCACAAACATCTTCGTCTCATTGTTTGTGATTCCTCAATAATCTTCTTCACTGCGTCGATTAAGTTTATTGTGAGGTGATTGATGAAACTGAGCTGTTCTTCGGGAATATAAGTCTAGTTTTATCGATTGGTTCCTGTTCACCTTGATTTATCAAAAGACGGAACAAAAATTGTAGGTTTATTCGTGGGAGACGAATTTATCTATTACCTGTAGACTTTTCTATGTGAGACAGATTTGTTTATTAAAGTCTTCGACTTTGGGTCGTAGCAACTCTTGGTTGTGGGTGAGATCAGCTAAGGGAATCAAGTGCGCAGTATCCTGCTGGGATCAGAGGCGTATGAGCATAACTGTACCTTGGATCAGTGTGAGATTGGTTGGGGTTCAACTACAGTCCAGACCGAAGTTAATTTGGAGTAGGCTAGTGCCTGTAGCGGCTTAATACAATGTATGTTTAATCTGGACTAGGTCCCGGGGTTTTTCTGCATTTGCGGTTTCCTCGTTAACAAAATTTCTGGTGTCTGTGTTATTTCTTTCCCGCATTATATTTTTTATAATTGAAATAATAGGTTGTGCGTTGTTCAATCGATTAGAATATCCGACCTTATTGGTTGTTGATTTAAATCGATTGACACTTGGATATTGGTCTTTGGTACCATCCAAGTTATCTCTCTTTATTTAGACTCGCGAATCATATTTGCTTGAGTAAATCAAATCGAGAGATTGAGATAATAACTCCTTGAGTATTTTCTATTGATTGAGTCTGACTGTCTAGATGATTCTCTAGAAAACAACTCGGAGTTGTCCATACAGATTGCTAATCGAAATATTGGGTGGTGTTGTTAGACCCCCGCTTTTTCACTTTACTTCTGCTATGAGTTCTTCTTGAGTTAGATTTAGGTTTTCAGGTCATTGGAAAAAAGTGAAGTCCATGGCATATGAGTTAATAATGCATTACTTCTTCACCAAACACATTACTTACTATATATCATGATCTTCTTACTAGAATTAGCCTTAGTGTCAGGTCTTTTATTATAATTGGACTTATCTCGCTAATGGAAATAATTTAGACTTTTTATTTTCCGTCTAGATGTTTGGTATTTGCTCATAATTCGTCTATTTAATGATACGCTTTTCACTATATAGTTATAATAAAATGATGGTTTTAAATACCAAAAATGTTGTAAATATAATACATGGACATGGTGGATTTCCACCCCGCATACACACCATCACCTTTCCACTTCTTCTTTATCCTGTAACTCCTACTATTAGTGTATGTTTAATGGCTACTTATACTCAATGCCATATTTATTTCTCCTTCTCATGTTAGCTTATAAATATAATGATTTTCTCTTCGCATCACACACAAATTCTACTAATAAGAAAATCTCTTTTTTTCCCCTATTTCTTTTGTGTAAATGTTTATCTGTCCATTTAATTTATAACACGTTATCAGCAACATAACTCTAATCACTAAGCTAGGATCAGTTTTTTTTTTAACAAATACTTTTTCTTTGTATTAGTCTTACTTTGACTCTGGTAATTTTCATTTTTACGTACGCAAGAATATTTGTTTGTTTACTGGTTTGATTGTTTCATAATCAAAAAAATAATCAACTACAAAGAATATAGATGTTGGTTACTCTTTGATAGAGTTTGCACTGTTTTCTAATTGTGATATTATCATATCTTTTATATTTACCATTCATGAAATTATTGTTACATATGGTAGATGTATACCAATATTTTCTTAAATTTCAAAGACTCGTGATGTCTTATTTATATATATATATATATCTTTTAATAATATTAAAATCTCATGTAGCAAATTCTTTTCCTTGGGTTTAGAATCATTTAATTCACAAATATTATTGTTGAATATATTGAAATAGAGAAATGAGACTTTCCATTATATTGAAACGATAGACACAAACGTTGTACCTCGCTTAAGCCACGAGATTTTACAAACTTATCACAACCCTTGTGAAGCCAAACTTGAACACGATTGGCTTTCCTCAACTCGATATGACAGAATTTAACATTAATATCTTCAAGGAAAATAATATCGGACAATTCTTCATCTCATACAGTTTCTAAAAACACTTTAGGAATCATCTGCAAGGTGGCGCAATAAGTAACGCAGATTAGTAAGTTCGCAAGACGTACAAAACTAAGAGTAGGTACTGATACTTCATTCAGTTTTTCTACCATGAGATAATAAGGAAACAAGAAAGCATGTTGCTTGATATTTCATTTTTTGATATGCATACAAGATAAAAGCAGGCATCTCCTTTGTAAACGGATGTTTCATTTCAGTCGAGCTTGAACTCACATTCTGCCCTCCACATGTAAATTAAATTAAATATTTCAGTAAGTGAATGAGAACTCATTAGTCCAAGGTTTATAATAAACAATCTGAAAATCCGAAATTACAGTTGTTTTTTTCAGAACCAATTGAAACACTGCTATCTTTCCCTTTCTCAAAAAATCCTAAAATCTCGACTTCAACTGCTGTAGATGCTAATCAAAATTTTATCATCATCATTTTTGTCATATAATTTAAACCAGAATTGGGAATTTTCAATGAAATCCAAAACCAAAGTATCCCCAAGTTCTAGAGAATGATTTTCTACAAATTGTTACTAGCCTTGTTGGAAACACACGTTATTCTCCCCATCTTTCTTAACTGTTACTAACCAGCACCTCTCAGCTCTAGTACCATATCTTAATATGGATTTAAAAGGTATACTCGCCTCTAAATGTTTGATAATGCTTGTTGGTAGTTTCTGTACAATTGAACAATAAAAATCAGTAAACCCCACTAACTAAACAACTAGGGCTTCTATAAATTAATTACTGCTGAAAACGACAAAATTAGAAGAACACCACACATTCATCTTCTTTTTCATGCTAATTTAACTGCAAACAATAGACACATTTTTTTTTTGTTCGGTAAATGACACATTTCTACTAATAAGGAGGAGAAAAATGAAAATGCAAGACTAAAATCATTTAAAGAAAAGATATATAATTTTTTGGATGAAATATGGAGATGTAATGGTGATTAAACACGAAGGTAGTGTTACATCATTAACAACTATTTCAGCAGCCTCAATGAAGTTCTCTTATGATGCTTTCTTTACTTCTGGTATGAGTTCTTCTTGAGTTACATTTAGGTTTTCAGGTCATTGAAAAAAATTGAAGTCCTTGGTATATGAGTGAATGATGCATTACTTCTTCACCAAACACATTAATTATTATGTATCATGATAATTTTACTACAATCAACCTTACTATCAGGTCTTTTATTATAACTGGACTTATCTCGCTAATGGAAAATATATAGTTAAGACTTTTTCTTTCCCGTCTAGACGTTTGGTATTTTCTCATAATTCGTCAATTTAACGATACACCTTTACCAAAACCGTTATAAATAATATACATGGTCAGGGTGGATTTCCACCTCATACATACACATGGTCACTTTTTCACTTATTTTTTTATCTTGTAACATCCACGGTCCCACTATTAGTGATGTTTAACGGCTAGTAGTGGTTGCATGCCGTTACTTATACCATATGCCATCTTTATTTCTCCCTCTTATGTTAGCTCATAAATATAGGGATTTTCTCTTTGTATCGCACACTAATTCTACTAATAAGAAAATCTTTTTTTCTCTCCCTATTTCTTTTATGTAATCGTTTATTTTTTCATTTAGTTTATAGCAAAATCCAAAAACAAAACTATTGTACATCTTTTTATTATTATTAAATTAAAATCCTCAATCGCGTATGGGTTCCAAACTTTTATCGATAGATTCACGTCTCTAACGGTTAGTTGTTGCTACAATCAGAACTTGCAAAGAAAAAAGTGAAGCATCTCCAATGGTAAAGTTACGGAGCACTGTTTCAAAATCGTGGATCATTGGGGCAATTTACCCTCCCATGAGTTTAGCCTAGCTTAGTCCAAGCGAGTGTCCTGGTTGACAACTTGGTCAAAAATTCTTCCAACTAGAGCAGTAGAAGAGCATATACACGGTTCCAACCTAGTTGGGAACCAAGTATGCAGAGACTGTTTATTTTCTACTTGCAGATAATGTATCCCATGGAAGGTTTACATGCATAATTTGAACTGTACTGTTACTGACCCTTGCTCAATTTTTTTACCAAAATAGAGGAACCAAAGTGATGTTCCCGTCTCTTGTTTCCCAATGATTTAAAACTTCTTTAACTATAGTGGCGCTTGAATGAACTAAGGCTTAGTTTGCTAATGTTGTGGCTTTTGTAAAAGTACTTTTCTACTGTGTTGTGTAAAAAAAGCAGTTAAGTGTTTGGTAAATTATATACTAAAAGCTAAAGCTCATTAAAGAAAATGATCAAATTGTGTTTGGTAAAATATAAGTTCACTTATCATAGTTGTAACAAATGACAAAAACAAACATAATCTTTTAACATAGTTTTATTCAATTTTATAGGATTTAAATATAATTATATATATATATATATATATATTGAGTAACCTTTTTTTTTAGTATAGATATAATTTGGGATAAAAAAAAATTATACTAAAATCAAATATTTATTTAGTATTGGCTCTTAGTTTTTTTAATTGAAATGGTATATTAAATATAATTTGAAAGTAAAAATAATAATCTTTAACGAATGCGACATAGATTAAAATGACAATCTTTTAAAAATATGGTATAAAGAATAAGAAATTGATTATAAAAGATTTAAGGGCAATTTTGGTCATTTACAAAATATAGTAGGGATACAAAAAAAAATCATGTATTAAAATAAGGTGGGACCAAAGCTTATGCTTTTAGAGCTTAGAACAGTTAATTAGGGGATATATAAACTAATTGGGGGATATTTCACTGTAGCTGCCGACGTGGTTTTTCAATGCCGGCAATCCGTCGACCATGCCGGCATCATTGAAAAACCATGCCGGCAGTTATAGTAAAAATATCCCTCAATTAGTTTATGTATCCCCCAATTTGGTATTCTTTTAAAAACTCCTCTCTCCCAGCTTTTAAAAGTTGAGGGATTTGAGAAGTGCTTTCGGTTAAAATCACTTTGAAAATATTTTGACAAACACTAATATGAAAAAAATAATTACTATATATATTTTCTGAAAGTGCTTTTTGAAAAAAAAATTTTTTTTTATCAAACCCAACCTAATTCTCATTGACACTAAATAAATTCTCATTTCAACTTCTTACATATTTCATTGAGATCTAAAACCTGTCACAGAAGAAGTTTACATCTAAGCTTCATTTCGAATTTTCTATAACAAACATGGGGCACGAGAAAAATGACTAACAATGGAGAACACCAGGTTCATTCTAAATGATTTCAACTATGACTAGATTCTATTATCATAAATAATTTTAGGGATTGGGCAAATCGGGCGACACTGAGTTAACTCATCACTAATTTTTTTCTTCAATTTCTAGATGTTTTGATCTCTATTTTTCATGATTTCTACGGTTTGATTTGATCTTTTAAATTGTCATTGTTATTTCTTAGTAGTTTTAATCCCTATGATTTCCATTTTTCTGCAGGATCTATGAATCTTTACCTTATCAACTAGTTTACTCTTCACTTATTTCTTGTAATCGTCCTGTTTTTCAAATCTATCATTTGCTATACTTTTGCTTCATATTAATGGATTTATAATTTTTTCTAGGCACCTCTTTGATTCTGCGATGGATCCTCACCAACTTTGGTTCTTTGTGCACGTTTTAATATTTTTCTCCTGATAGTTTTGTCAAATAGGGATGTATTTCCTACTCTACTTCATCAAGAAGTTTTGCTAAACAACAAGGCTTCAACATTGAGTATTTCTCAGCATGAACATCATTATCATCTCCCTAAGCAAGTTTTTGAAACCATGAGTTCCCAGTCAATTCTTCTGAGTCAACATCCGAACCAAGTTTAAAAAATTCAGAAAACCAAATTTCTTCCATATAACTTCCTTGATTTTAGGAAACCTCAGTATTTTGTGGGGTACATGCAGCTAATATCTCCATATTTTGATCCTTACCCTATTCAGAATTTTCTTTTCCAGTTTATAGGATTTTTTTTTTTATGAATTATATTATTTTGTTATTTCTCAATATAAAAGAAAGGATAAACCTTGACATTCTGGTGAAACAGAAGCATACCCCAACCCTAGAAATACATATCTCTTATGTGAATCAATTAAATATGGAAGTAACAACAACCTAAGCAATATCACTGAAAAGATAAAGTCTACAAAGATAAGGAATATAAGAGGTGCCATTGGTTCTTCTAAGCATCTTGATGAAGCTGCTACTGCTTGGAAAAATTTCTTGATTGGCAAGTTGATCACTAAAGACAATGATATAAAAACATTGACAATTAAAGATAAGATGAATCTTCTCCGGAAGAACTACATAATAAGGGATGTCAGAGTTGTAGGAAAGTATCTCTTCGTCTTCAAGTTTAATTATCAGAAAAACATGAAAGATGTACTGAAAAAATCTCCATGGATTGTTCAAATAAGTTTACTTGCATTGCAAGAATACACTACTGAAATAGCTTACAAGGATTATGTATTTGCAACACAAGCTTGGAATGTCCAATTCAAGGGTTTACTGTGAATGAGGCTATTGAAGATCGTGGAAAGAAAATATACACAGGTCCTAAAAACTATAGACCACGATCTGGAAATATGATCACTGTACGTGTAAAGATAGAGCTGAATAAGCCTCTTAAGAGAAGAGAATGGTGAAACTCAAAATCGGGGGAACCATTTTGGATCAGATATCACTGGGTTAAACAACCACACAACATTTGTGATGAATGTTACATAATTGATCATGATTATGACATGTGTGGAGAAGTATATGAAGTTTTACGAGAGAAATCTATGATATAGGAGGAATATGAAAACCATTGCAAGAAAAAAATAAAACTTCTTGTTAGAGCATGGCTCGGTTGAACTCAACAAGCATTGGTATGTCAAGTTTGGTTGTCATATTTTAGTATCAAAACTCATCTAGAGTTGCTTGATTAAATACTAGAGTTAACTTCGTTTAGGTTAGACTAGAAAATCTAGGAATATTGAGACATACAAGTATTACTCCGAAGACCTGAAGAATGAGAATAAGTAACAACTATAACGACGACATCATCCTTCCACTTGAGGTTAGTAATATTGACTTGAACTTGTTTCAATTCCTAATATATCATACTGCTATTAACGTCAAACACGTATTATGGTGTGATTATTTCTCACTCAAAATTAAAGAATGAGAATAAGTTCTTTGGTATTTCTAATTGCAGAAACTCTATGTCCTCATAGCTCTTTGGATGCTTGGGACGCTGGAACGCTTTGAAGTTGGAGGTTTTGTGGTATACCTCTGGTAAACCCTCCCGAGACTATAACCTCGCCAAGCTTAAATATTTGCATACGCTAAATGCACCGGATGCTCATGACAGTGAGTTAGGATTTTTACGAGACTAGCAAAAGCCAGTGTGGGGGAAATTTTGATAAGTGCATATTTCATATATTTGGTGTTAATTCCATGCTAGTATTTGATGGTTTTCTTGCAACATTATTGTGTGTTACGCGTGTTTTCATCCAAAAGAAGTGAAGAGCATATGAGAATAAGTAACAACTATGACAGTTGAAGCTCAGCTCGACAGAGAGCCTGAGTTGCAAGAGGAGATCGAGCATGTAGAGCTTCGTTGTCGCCTGTAGGTGTTGTCAACCAGAACGTGAAGGCTTGCAGAGACGAAATAAAATAAGTCCGGCGGCGTAAATGGAGGAAAGCTCGAGCTGCCGAATTGTCCTGTAGAGGATTGGCAGAGAAAAAAAAACAGGAAGTGTTACTGTGTTTGTTCTGGGATGGCAGTGACGATGAAGGGAGGCGTTAGCTCATTGCTCCCTCAATCGGGTTGCTGTGATAAATTGCATTAAAACCGAGAGGAGTTTAGTAGCCGGAAGAAAAATGGTCAAATAGTGGTGGACGTGGCTTCTCAGTTTTGAGCACGTTTCAAGTCATGCTATATTGAAAACATAATATGTGAAGATTGTATACAAATAATACTCTAGTAGATAGACATGATCATAATAGTATTAGTATGGCCATAGTATAAAGGAATTATATTACGAAGTAACACTGATCTTTTGAACTTTGTAGATATGACATCAACATAATCTTGTATATAGATTTATGATTATGTGTATGGATTAATTGTAAAGATTTCATCCTAGGAAACAATGTTTTATATTTGTTCAAAGGAAGTAAGTTTATGAACTAGTTTCATGAATCGAAAGGTAAATCAATAGGTTTATTGGTCCGGCTATTCATTGTATATTCTTTGGATGACCAATATGTGTGAGTTGGTAAAACCGATCTCAACTCAGGTTATGTATGTATCTTGGTATAACCAATCACAATACCTAGACTTATGATTTGGTATGACCGGTTCTGGTAATTGGTGTAACCGATCCTAAGTAATCACCATGAGAGGGTATGACCGATCTTGTAATTAGTGTGATCAATTCTGATAATTGGTGTGACTGATCCTTGTAATTGGTATGACCGATCCTAGTGACTGGTATGACCGATCACAAGTAGATACCATGTGTAGGTAGAACCGATACAAACCCATGTATGTGACTTGGTAGGACCGATCAAAACTAACCATTGTGACTTGGTATGACCGATCACATAGTAGTCTTGGAATTTTGGTAGAACCAATTCTAAACTTGTTTGGAAGTGTGGTAGAACCGATTCCAAGATGCAAATCCGATTTTCCATGATTTACATATTTTCTTCATGAACTTGTGTAGATTCGAAATTAGGGTTTGTCATGTAAAGATGTCAACATACTTTGAACATGAGCATTAACTCTTATCATTTATTGTTCAAATATATTCCTTGGTACTCAAGGTGATCCTGTACCGAAATAAATTAATCTTTTAATTAAGGTTTTTTGGTTTTATATGCTTTAATTACTAGCAACTAATGCATAGCTCTAGAGAATAAAAATTAGTAATGTACATTTACTAATTGGAGATTTTCTATGAAAGATTTCAGAAAATATTGGACAACATTTATTGAAATTAGGAAAACCGAATTTGGGCATTCATTGCATATCTTAAGAATATTTTCGGGTGTCCAAACATCTTTGGTCTATAAATACCTAAGTTTGCATTTCTAGGAAAAAATACTAAGAGCCAAGAAAAATACATTATTTGTTGTTTCCGGTGGAGCCGTCTATTCGGAGAGGAAAGTATCCTAATTAGGTGAAATCTCTTACGACCGTTCGTTTAAAGACTTCTGTGGGATCAAGAATCTCTACGAGTACTGTTGGTGGGAAACTAGATAATTGCAATGTTATTAGTTTTCGATTTGATTTGATTGACTAATGGTTGTTGAAACTTTGATTGCACCTAGTTTGTTTATTCTTGAGAATCTTCTTTTCTGATATAAGATTCATTCAAACTAGATCAAAGTATCGACGAGATCTTTAGAACTGTTATTAGATCTAAAGATATCTTGTGATAATCCATTGTTAATAGACTACATTCTATGTGTGATTGATAACAATAGGATTCAAGTGTTGTTGTGCAGGTATTTGAAGGCAATAGAAGATTTGAATACGAAGAAGAATTCTTATTAGTTTTCGTATATTGTGGATTTAGTGCACAAACCTTAATCGTATGGGATCCAACTAGAAACAATTTATCTTTGATAAATATGATTGATTAGTTGCGTGAGATCCGCATTCTCTATAGTTTCTCTTTGAGATCTATATCGATTGAGTGTGAATATAAACTTGACTATTTCGGTAGTTATTAGATAGATTGATCTAACCAGATAAAGGAGTTCATTAGTTTAAACATAAGAGCCTTTGTCAACGACTTATCTTATCTTTATCAATATTGGTTAGAGTGATTACCAAACAGATTCTTCCTTTGTTGCTTGGAATACGATCCAAAGGACTTGCTATAACGTGTGTGACTCTAGAAGTCGAAGGCGCATGGATACTGAGGGAACTAAGTATCTAGGGGTAGTCTACTTGGTCTCAACCATACGAAATTGGTATTATATTTTGTATATCATCTTAATTTTGAGAGTATTCAAAACTCGACTAGGTCCCGGGGTTTTTCTGCATTTGCGGTTTCCTCGTTAACAAATCTTGATGCGTATTTTAATTTGTTTTCCGTATTATAATTGTTATTATAATTAAGTAAAATACACAAGTAAGTGAACTATGTAATACTTGATATTGATCCTATAGAGTTTCAGTTATTACCGAACCTATTATCAAGTACACATTTTGTTGTCGTATCGTCTCGATCTTGTATTCATAGTCGATCACACAAAGTGTGAATACCGATTTGTCGTATTGTCTCTACTTTTTCCATAGATAATCACTTTCGGTAAGAGGACTTATAGGTTGATATTTTAAATATTGTCTTGATCTCGTATCCATAGACGATCACACGAAATGTGAACCAAATTGTCATATTGTCTCGACTCTGTCCATAGAAAATCAAATTCAGAAGAGGACTTATAGATTGATAATAAAAGATTGTGGTGTATTTGGGTACCCTCGTCTCTTCATTGCTAATGGAGATGCTCAAGATATTTAAGGAAATACAAATGACTTTGTTCATGTAGAGAAAGATTATGAAGTTTTTTTCTGACACAGAGGAAACCATAATTACCCAAAGAGATAGGAACCTAACAAACCAAAATAATGGGAATCTCCCTTCCATTCAAGGCCCAATCCTAGATACTCATGGTGGGGTTGTCAATGATGCTTCTATAAGAAATACTCATGCTGAACTCATGGATGAAGTAGAAATGAATGCATGAGATAATGGTCATGTCAATACAAAGGATGATCCCATGCAGAATCGAGAGATCCTTGCATTTACAATAAAAAATCTTTTCTCCCCTATTTACCTTTTTACTACTGGTTTTGTGTTTAAAAATAATCCTTTGTTTTTTAATTTCAAGTTCAAGTTATCTAGATTACTATTGTGATCTTTTTTATGTTCCAATAATGAGAGTTTTAACATGGAACTGTCAGGGGTTCACTAGAAAAAACACTAGAGACCTTCTTATACAACTAATTTACCGTTATGATCTAGAAATCATTTTTATATCAGATGCTAAAATTGGTGAGGATAAAATGAGGAAACTTATTAAGCCTTACAAATACCCAAATAGTAAACTAGTGTCTGCCATTGGTTTGGCTGGGGGTTTAATTCTCCTATGGAAGGATGGCTTTCACTTTAAAGTTGTAAATGCAGAGTCTTGGATTATTAACTATTTGGTGCAGGATGATCCTTCAAAACCAGAATGGTTAATCACCTGTATGTATATTTCTTCATACCCAAATAACAAAAAAAAACAATTGAAGTATATCAGAGATTTAAGTCACAGTAAGCATTTGTGGGTGGTTATTTGGGATCTGAATCTTTTTTTCAAGGATGAAAATAGAACCAATATCTCTACAAACTTCTCGCGCACTTCTAATACTTCAAATTCTATTAGTTCTTCATCAAAAGATTCTCATTATATTAACCTCATTCATGAAAATGGTTTGGAAGACTTAGGATTAGTCTAGTAATGTGCACAGAACTGGGTCATAAGATCAAGGCTTGATAGATCAATAGTAAATGGAAAGTGGATTATTCATTTTCCAGATGCTAAACTGGTTCATCTACCGCAATTAGGATCGGATCACTGTCCAATTATGATGGACTCTTCTTCATCTAACGGCGATACTATAAGAAGTTGAAAGTATTTTCAATGTTATGAGAGAGATGGAACTATCAAGGATGAAGTTGCTGCTGCTTGGGGACTGCCAGTAAACGGTCCTCATGTTTTTCAATTATCAAAACGACTTGTCACGACAAGAAGATTTGTGTCCAAGTGGAATCGAGAAAAAATTGGTAATATCCTAAATAACATCTTTCTGTTGCACCAGCAGTTGGAGGCTATACAACAACATGTTCCAGACAACAACAACAACCAACAAAATTTACAGGTGGAGAATCAGCTTGGGCACTGACATCACGTTTAGAGTGAATATGGGGACAAAAATCCAGAGATGAATATTTTATTGAAATGGATAGAAATACTAAGTATCACTATGCAAATGCTAATAAAAGATGCTCCAAAAATAATATAGCAGCTCTAAAAGATGACAACGGAAACTGGTGTACTACACGAGAAGATCTGAAAAGATTACTTGTTGGACACTATAGCACTTTGCATACCACCTCTTCACTAGCAAATAATGAAGCAATCCTACAATGCATTTCTCAGGTAATTAATGCCTCAGGCAACATGGAGTTATTTCGAATACCAGATAATGCTGAAATTCTCAAAGATCTCAAAGATATGAAGCCTTGGAAAGCACAGGGACCAGATGGTTTTGTACCTGTATTTTTTCAAAATCATTGAGAGATTGTGGGCAATGATGTGGTGGAAATGGTGAAGCAGTTTTTTTTTTCGCACATGCTATATTCTCAAAAGCCTAAATGTTATAAATGTTTCTCTAATACCTAAGACCAAAAACAAACAATTTCCATCATATTTGCGCCCAATTGCTTCTACAACACTTCAAACAAGATCATCTCCAAGATTTTGTCTTCAAGAATGAAGAAAGTAATGGGAAATATTATATCTCCACTACAAGATGCTTATATTCCAGGAAGACAAATATCCAATAATATACATCTTGCTCAAGAAATTATTCATACAATGAACAATAAAAAAAAAGTTTTAAAGTATTTGGCTTTGAAGCTAGACATGTCAAAAGCCTTTGACATGCTTGAATGGTCCTTTCTCATGGATGTTATGTTTCAAATGGGCTTTAGACGAGAGTGGTGTAAATTGATAATGCAGTGTGTAAGCACTATAAATATCTTCATTAAATGGTGCACCTTGTGATGCTTATCAACCAACACGAGGAGTAAGACAAGGTGACCCTCTGTCACCTTATCTATATATTATTGTCATGGAAGTTTTTTCTCGGAAATTACTTCATGCAGAACAAAATAACAAGATACAAGGTATCAAGATTGCTACAGGTGCCCCCTCAATCTCCCATTTCTTCTTCGCAGATGACTGTCTCTTATACATAAATGCTGATATACACAATGTTAATAATCTGCTCAAAATCATTGCAGACTTTGGTGCTGCTTCTGGTCAGGTTGTTAATTGTAACAATTTGAGTGTGTATTACAGTGTTCATGTCCCACAAATATTCTGTAGACTACTCATTAGAAGACTTAAAGTTCCAAAGATAAATTCTAATGAAATGTATTTGGGAATCCCACTTCTAATTGGGAAGAAAAAGATTGAGTGTTTTTCTAGTCTGGTGAATAGAGTTAAGAGCAGATTATCTAAATGTAATGGGGATTCTGTGTCTCAATGTTATAAACCTTTAATGATAAAAATTGTAACCAATACGATACCTTTATATTCTATGAGTTGTCTCCAACTGCCAGTTGATATTATTAAGAAGATTGACACTGCTCAGCGAATTTTCTGGTGGGGTTTTACTGAGAAGAAAGGAACTTATGTTACTTCATGGAAAAGATTAGGACTGCATAAAATCTAGGAGGACAGGGATTTAGGGACTTGAAAATCCTGAATCAAGCACTTATAGTCAGAAAAACTTGGATAATATGCTCCAACTAAGAAGAACAATGGGTGAAATCCTTGCAAGCAAAGTACTTTCCCTGTACAAGCATGTTTCATGGTAGTTTAAAGTCAAGTTGTTCTTGGGCATGAAATGGGGTGTAAAAACAAATCTCTTTTTATTAAATACAAATTATCAAACAGTAGATGGAGATTTGGGAAAGGTGATAAAATTAAAATATGGCTTGATGTTTGGGTAATAGGCTTGGATGAACCACCAGTACCGAAACAAGGATCTAAAAATAGTGAAAAATATGATAGAATATGGGCATCCAACTCAAAACCAATTGGAAATGAGTGGAGAGGCCCTAAGGATTATAAACCGCAGGATCTTAGGTTGCCCAAACAATGTGGGACTAGTAATCTCAACACGCCCCCTCACGCTAGCCTCGTTGGGTCTAACACGTGGACAATAAATCGGGTGACGCAGAGTAAAGGCGCGGTCAAATGACTCGTCGCAAATAGCCTGCTCTGATACCATGATAGAATATGGGCATCCAACTCAAAACCAATTGGAAATGAGTGGAGAGTCCCTAAGGATTATAAACCGCAGGATCTTGGGTTGCCCAGACAATGTGGGACTAGTAATCTCAACAAAATATATCTGGGTTAAAGAGTTACCGATACAAGAAGGAAGGTAGTGGAATGCTTCTTTAACTCAACAACTTTTTGAACCAGAAACAACACAACTGATATTAAACATGAGAATACCAATTGCTGCAGATGACAAGCTTGTTTGGAACCTAACTAGGAATGGGATTTTCACTTTAAAGTCTGCCTATAATAAGTTACATGAGATTAGCTTGGGAGATATGCAAGCATCAGTGAGAAGGAGTTTTGGGAAATCCAGACTTGGCCAAGATTCAAACATCTCCGGTGGAAATGCTTGTCAGATATACTGCCTACGATAGAGAGACTTTCCAGAACATGCAGATATATCAATCGTGATTTCCCTTTTTGCAGTCAACACGATGAGACTCCAATGCATGTTTTATTTTCCTGCCCTTTCTCAAGAGCTGTGTGGATGCTAATTCCTGGCAATTCTAGTGGTATATCATGAGGTCAACTAGATATTGTTGCTATGTTCAAATCCTGGATGCAACAAAATCAACAACAAGCTACTCAACATGGGTGGTTAAACACTGCCATGATAGTGTTATATCATGAGGTCAACTAGATATTGATGCTATGTTCAAACCCTGGATGCAGCAAGATCAACAACAAGCTACTCAACAGGGGTGGTTAAACACTGCCATGATAGTCTTTTGGGCTGTATGGAACGAACGATGCGAAGTCCACTTCCAACAAAAAAAGGCGAATCCAGAGTTAGTTGCTAGAAAAGTTGCAGGTTTTGCCAATTATATTGATAGATTGTACTCAAAACAAAAGATACATAGACAAGTTGTTCAACAGTCCATATCTCCCACACCAAGCAGAAAACCACTTGTATTTCCATTTTTTGTTATTAACTATGATGCTTCATATGATTCAAACTCTGGTCTAACAGGGATTGCTCTCATTCTCCGTGACTTTGCAGGAAAATGGTGGGAAGCTATTCAAAGTGCTATGCAGGGGTAAATGATTCTGAACAAGCAGAATGACTGGCGTTTCTTGATGTTGTTAGCGGGAGTAAGGAATTGCAGCATACACATGTAGTTTTGGAAACTGACTTAAGAGGAATTGAAGGCTACATCAACAAATTAGCACGAGTCATAGCGTGGGAAAATGAAGCCATCCTGTTAGATGCCATTGATTGCTTAAAAACCATCCCACAATGGGAGTGTCATTCCGTTCCTAGAATTTGTAATAAACCTGCTAATAAATTAGCTAAATACAGTAGGAAATTTGGAGTCACTAGAGTTTGTTTGATAAACCACCTAGTATCATTGAGAGTCTTTTAGTTTCAGACAATGTAAGTGCTTTACGTTAATAAAATTCTTCATCTTTCGCATAAAAAAAAAATTAAAAAATTTAGAGATCAGGGAATACTTATAATCAAGAAGCAAAACACAACATTTATCCAAAACAGCTTTATTGCAGGAGAAACCAAAACCAAGGATCCTACATTTAAGACTTCGAACCACCAGCTATGGTTGCTCAAAACTGAAATCCGGAAAGTAGACCTACCTGTAGCTCCTTTTAAAATCTTTCGGGCCTATCAGGTCTGAAAAAGAAGAGTTCATTTCAGCTTCTAAATTTATAGCCAGCTCAAACTTTCCAATCTTTTTCAAATTGCTAACCAACCCTCGGTAAATGTATATTGAAGGGCGAACACCTCTTGTTTTCATGTCTCTTAAGAGTCTCAGTGCTTCCTCAGTATGCCCTAGCCGCCCAAACCCTTCAATTAAAGCAGTATAAGTACGGAGATCTGGCTTAAGTCCACTTTCACACATTTCTTGCAGGAAAACTAAGCACAGATCCATCCTTCCCAGTTTTCGCAAACTGGTGATTAATGTGTTATAAGAGACTATGTCCGGCACCATGTTGGTTTCCTTCATTGAAGCAAACTGATGTAGCAATTCATCGACACGACCTGCACGGCCCAAAATTGCTAAAACTGTATTGAATGTGATAGTATCTGGTTTACATTTCAAATCCTTCATATGATCAAATATTAGCAATGCTGTATCAATCTGCCCAGATTTGTCAAAGCTAAAAATAATCCTGTTCATAACCGTGGCACTTCCTTGAAATGTCAGTTCAGATACTTCTTTAACAAGTTTTAGTATATGAACAGTATCTGTTGATTTCAGAAAGGCCTTAGCAAGATTTGAATACGAATCTTGACCAAGTAGAAAGTTAGAGGAAATTAAAAGATCCTTAAATATCTGAGACAAAAGTTCAAAATGATTTCCTTCACCAACTGCTGTAAGGAGGATGTTATAAGTTTTTGGGAACAGAAAGACTTGTTTATCACGTAAACTTTGTAGTAATCTAACAGCATCCAATAGATTGCTGGATTTGGATAGCTTCTCAATGTAACAATGGCAGGTTCCCTTACCCAAGATTGGATTCTTTTCTATCTCAGAAAGAATTTGATTCAGGTCCTCCTCTGTTAGTACATGTTGCGTGGAAGATGTCTGAGTTGAAAGATATTGGTAATCGCCTATACAATTGCTTACAACCGAAAAGAACGGATAAATTCCACCAAGTCTAAGTGGGAAGTATCTGATATACTTCTGCAATGGAGAAGGTAAGATGTTAGGGACAGGATAAACAAAAGAAGCACTATAGCAAAAGAACTAACCAACTAGTCTATCTCCATCGGTCATAAGATAGAATAGAACCACAAAAAGTTAAGACAATAGCAAGATGTACAAAACATGAGTGGATGATTCTCATTTGGTACCGAACAATTAAAAGTTCTCCTGAATGACTGCAATTGTGAAAATATGAGCCTAGCGAAAACTAAGCCTCCCAGACATTGCACTTCAATACAGTACAGGCACACAAAGGAATGGTTTTTCCTCCCAGACCCAAGGTAATGAATCCAGCATCAATAATAAGACTCAAATTCACAACAAAATGAGCTCATTAACTTAATTACTACACCCTTATGTTTTCTTTTTCTATTTCATTTTTTGCAAAATGATTATGACCTATTATTAAAATTGGGCAACACAAGTTACACACTTGAAAGCTCGAAACACACATAAAAATGGCGAACTCACTATGATAAACAAGAAAACCTACATTGTTGAGACAATCAAAACTGTAAAATGGAATGAGTGAATAGAGAAGTACCTGATATGATATCTTGCTTGTATGATTTGATATCTTAGTAAATGAAGAGATTCTCCTAGTTGAGAAGTATTTGCTGCAGAATAATACACCGCTGATACAACAATTTGAGACTGAAATTCCAAGATAATGTCTTATTTTACTCATCAAAATAAATCTAGGGTTTCATTCAATTCTGCCATCAAAATCCCTAATCAAGAACCAAAAACTACATTCTGTTTGTTTGAGAAACCCATTCTTTCTAGGGTTTATCAGAGAAATAAATAATGAAATGTTGATTAACAAATGAGAAGAAAAATCAGATAAATATTACATGAGATGAGACACCTCATCATATGTGAGACCAAGTTTTTGAATCGTTGACTTGACTAAATTTTGACTCGAAACCGTCCCGATTCATTGTACACAGCCAGTTCTATAGTTTCCTAAGTTGACTCCTCCTACTCGATTCTGATAAAACAACAAGGGGGCGAAAGCGAGTTGAATTCTCATTCCCACCAAACATTTTAAAAGATTTTCGCCGATTTTTCTTATTAGGGTTTAGGGGTTTGAGGAGGATATCAGATTTTTATCATTGATTTCCTGAAGAAAGCTATGTTATTTAGAAATCCAATACTAATTATTATAAACTCTTGAGCTGATTGTTCATCAGAGTTGGAAAAGAATGATATCTGTTTCTAAGTGTATTAGGGTTTGTCAATTTTCCAAACCCACTGGAGGTGGAGGAAGACCCAACATGGGTGTTTATAGAAATGCATCGTATTTGTGCCGTTTCCACAGTCATTTGAGACTTTCTGTTGTCTCTTCTCAGGGTAGATGTTTTAGCAGTGGTATTGAAAGATTGAAGATACAAAAACATCAATTATCTGGTGAATTCAGGCGCAATCAGATGGATTTTGCTAGGAAAACAGGAGTATATGGATTTTTATCAGATACTCCTTCACCTCTAGGGAGCAGACCTTTCAGAGAATCTGTAAGTAGAGAGTATTATTCTGCACTCTTTTTAATATTGTCTGTTTATGCAAGTTTTGATTTAATTTGGGTTCTTTTGTGTGTAGTTATTTGAGTTGTTGCTTGTTTGGTTGACAGAATTCTATACATAAAGGGTATGCATTGTTCTCATCATCAGCTGGGGATACGTCGAATGGTAAACCAGTTGAAAAGAAAATTGAAACTAAAATTGTGCCGAAGGAGAATGAACAAGCGGCAGATATGCGTATATTAAAAACTCTTGCAAAGTATTTATGGTTGAAAGATAATTATGAATTTAAACTTAGGGTGGTATTAGCATTGGGTCTTTTGGTTGGATCAAAGGTAAGTCCAGTTTTATGCATTGTTTTCTTAGGATTATGAAATGCACTCGAAGTTAGTTGTTCGTTCTTTTCTAATAAGATATGGCCAATATGTTTCAGGTTTTAAATGTTCAAGTGCCTTTCTTATTCAAGTTATCTGTGGATTGGTTATCAAATGCAACTGGGACTGCTGGTTCACTAGCTACCTTTTCAGCTGCAAATTCTACTTACTTGGCACTATTTGTGAGCCCTGTAGCTGTTCTAGTTGGGTACGGAATAGCACGGGCCGGGTCTTCTGCTTGCAATGGTATTGCACTATGAAGTAATCCTTATTTCCTGTCTATGTATTGTTTTGATAAGTGGGGTTACAGTGTGGAGATCTTCTTTATTTTCTTACTGTTTAATTCTTCTATTGTTTAGTTTTATCCTTATTTCTTATAGTCACATGTACTTCTCCTGATAGAACTGCGGACTGCTGTATTTTCTAAGGTGGCCTTGAGGACTATCCGTACAGTTTCTAGAAAGGTACACTACAAGCTTATCTTTCTCTATATCCTTTTGCTTTTGTTGGTATTTGTTTCTATGTTTTGGAATACACTGTTTTAATATAAATCAATCTTAGTGATGTAAATCTCAGTATTCACGTGGAATGCCGAACCATCATCCTGAAATATAAAATCAATTCTTCTCATCTCAAGCTAAGCAGTATTCCATGAATTGTGTTATGTCTCTACCTGTAGTTTCTTTTTTTTTTCTGCGGCCTAACACTATCCATGAATAACCTGTATTGTCCGTAGTTTTATCAACATGACTTTATGCAGAATATATAAGTCAAATTGTTAGTAATCTTTCTGGTATGTAATGAAAGAGGGCTCTAACTTGTGCAGGTGTTTTCACATCTGCATGATCTGGACCTTCGTTATCACCTCAGGTACTACATTTATACCTACAATTATATGGTGTCTGTTTGTTTCTTTTGTAACTACCAAACTCTAGTGCCGGATAAGAAATTCCTTGAAGAATTTTGATTTTTGTTTGAAGTGTATTGCATAAGAAAGAAAAGTTTTTTGTGTTTCCTGTAATTATCTTTTCTTAATCTGTGTTGAATTTCTTTGAACGCGTGTTCATTTTTCGTTTTTTCTTTTCTTTTGCTAATTAAATTAAAATGGTCTAATGAAAGTTCTACGTGTCAACCACATCCTTGTACTCAGTTTTCCTTCGAGAATTTTACATTGTTGCTAGTTCTATTCTTCACTTTTATGGTTTTGTTATCGAACGCTCAGCTATCAGAATTTTGGATAATATGGTATAATACTGCATTATGCTTTGCTGATTCGGTCTGACTCATTTCTAAATAATACATACCAATGAATTGCCTTTCCCCATACACATCCAGTAACTTTATCTCTGTTTATGTTGGTATAATGTGCTTGCCTTGTATGAATTGAAAGGCAATTCCTGACTAGGCTTTTGTATCTTCAGCCGGCAAACTGGTGCGCTGAACCGAATAATTGATCGAGGCAGCCGCGCAATAAATTTCATTCTTTCATCTATGGTATTCAATGTTGTTCCTACCATCTTGGAGGTATTATTCTGCGAGCTTTCCGTTTGTTACCCTTTTTATAGATTTTTGATTTTTCATGTCCTTCCTGGTTTGGGGACTTTTTTCTTCAGGTGTATTTTTGTTAGCAACTTTTTCCTTCAGGTGTATTTTCGTTAGCAATGTAGTATCTCTTTGTTTTCCCTTTCAAAATAATTATTTTCTTTTACAGATTTCTATGGTTGCAGGCATACTGGCGTACAAATTTGGAGCACCTTTTGCTTGGATTACATCCTTATCAGTTGCTGCGTACATTGCTTTCACGTTGTCTGTGACACAAGTAAGCTTTTTGGTACATCATTGTGCCACCTTTCGTGTTCATTAATGTGGTTTTTGTTTTGTTAGTAATACTATACTCTCACGAGTTATTTTCTTATTTTATGTTGCACGAAGTCCTGATTGAATTTTCGTTATATTGCCTTCTTTCCAGAAAAAAAGAGAAGGATAGCAACCATTTTCTAAAACTTTCTCTTTGTCTTTCTAGTGGCGAACTAAGTTCAGGCAGGTCATGAATAAGGCTGATAATGATGCAAGTTCCAGAGCTATTGATTCACTTGTCAATTACGAGGTGAGATAACCTTCTTGTTTCATCTGTTGTTTTTCGTGTTTCTTCAAATAAAGATATATGATTTCCACTTGCACCACATACACCTGAATGCTACATAACTTTTCAGACAGTGAAGTATTTTAACAACGAGGAATTCGAAGCTGAAAAGTACGATGAATTCCTAAAGAGTAAGTTGTTTTAGATTCTATAGCTTATACGATACCTTACTTTTAGCTTCAAGTAGTATATAAGACATTGGTTGGAAAATGTCCAGCATTTCACGATATCTTGTTGTACTACTTTTAGTTATTAGTGTGAGAGACTTGAGGTGATTTTTACTATCTATTGCAAAGAATCTAGGTATTGCATATCAGTATTTTTTTTCTACTTTTGTTGGCTGTTTCATGATGGTAGTGCTATTTTTCAGAATATGAGGATGCTGCTTTAAAAACTAGCAGTAGTCTTGCTTTCTTGAACTTCGGCCAAAATGTGATATTTAGCACGGCTCTTTCAATGGCCATGGTGTTGTGTTCTCATGGAATTATGAGAGGGGAGATGACAGTTGGTGATTTGGTTAGTTTTTAGTTATGTTTTGTTGATCATTTGATTACATATTCTATCTTGTTCATCTCTTTAATGTGAATGTGACTTTGGATTACCAGGTTATGGTAAATGGGCTTCTTTTCCAGCTGTCTCTTCCTCTCAATTTCCTTGGCAGTGTGTATCGTGAGACCAGGCAGAGTCTTGTTGATATGAAGTCCATGTTTCAGTTACTAGAGGTATCTCATGAACTTTTCCACTATAGTTGTTCCTTATTAAGATTAGATACTCATGTATTATTGACTAAACTAGGCACTAGGCAGTCTATCTTTGTTTTGTGAAAAGTTACCACATCGGAGCACCCTCTATTTTACTTGATTTTGGAGAAACCATAATTTTAGCTTGGGTTTGCAGTAGTGTCTGGTTAAAATAAATGATTTGATTTCAGTCCTGTATATATTTATACTGTCCTTGAAAAATCATTCTGTGCCTGATAAATTATGCACCGGCTGTGCATTTAGATTGTTTCGAGTACTTGTGAAATGATCATAATAGACAGTCATTTGTTCTGTATACTGTCAGTTCTTATTTGAATTTAACCAGCGAGACGAAGTAATATAAATATATTATAGATGTTCAAGTTGTAATATCTGTCCTCGGAACAAGAAATGGTCGTATACTAGTTTATCGTAGCACTCCTGATTTTTGTGCTTTACAAGTAAAGAATAATAGATGTGTACGAGAGTATTGTTTATGCTTTCACCCGTGTCTTTTTCTCGACTACCATTCATGCTCTTGCTTAAAAAGAAAATAACCGTTACATATTTGATGTGGTTTATTCTGATTTAGTGTTTTAAGGTTGCGGCTACCTTCCTCTCTTGAAGGGTTAATTTGGTTTTGTTTCCACGAGTACAGGAAACGGCAGAAATTGCTGATGCACATGATGCGAAACCTCTAAATTTGAGTGGAGGAAGTATTGAATTTGACAATGTGCACTTTGGGTAACTACTCTCTTTTCTTAATATCATGTACATGTGTGGGGCTTTCTAGAGTACATACCTTGGCTTCATTATGACTTCTGCACTTGGCTTACCTTTTAAATGCCATGTACCTTTCCCCTGTTACTTTTCGCAATGCCTTTCGCCCCTCTTCTCTGAACTCACCTTTATATAGAAATGTGGTTGTACGAGCTCTGTAATTCACAGTACACTTTGCTCACAAAGAAAATCACTGGTAAATTTATAGGTGACATTCATCTTCTGTTCTGAATTTGCTTCTGATCTTACATGTGATACTTGTCAACAGAAAAATTCTTTTTGCTAACTGCAAAGATTTTTCAGTTCTGGCAATCTCTTTCAGGCGGTTTCCATTATTTTCTATTTTTATTATATTTTAGCAACTGATGATTGATTTTTTATTCGTTTTTTTTTGTGATTTAGATACCTGGCTGAACGAAAGATCCTCGATGGGATATCTTTTACTGTGCCTGCCGGAAAAAGTGTTGCAATTGTAGGAACAAGTGGCAGTGGTAAGTCTCTAGAGGCCCTGAAACTTATCAATGTTTAAGTATTTGTTTTGTCAGTGTTATCCATTCTTTGGGGTATCGCGGGTAGCTTTCACTGTAGGAAGTTTTCGTGCTTTAAACCAGTAATTATTCACTATGAAATGTATTTGCAGGTAAGTCGACCATACTTAGACTGCTGTACAGATTTTTTGATCCCGTTAATGGAGCTGTAAGGACCTAACACTTCCTTTTAACACATCGATACTGGCATCTATCTCCTTGAAAAGTTGCTAAGCCTTTTAATTTTGTCAGATAAGGGTAGATGGCCAGCATATTAGGGATGTGACTGTTGAGAGTCTACGGAAGTCTATTGGTGTTGTACCACAAGATACTGTAAGTTTGGAAAAGCAATTCATTATTTTTCTCTGTTACTGGTTTTAGAACACGTCTTTTTTGTTTTTAGTTCTGATCTTATTATGATTGCTATTTAATCGAATGATCAGGTACTTTTCAATGATACGATATTCCACAATATTCGTTATGGACGGTTATCTGCATCAGAGGAAGAGGTCTGTGATGACTTGCTGACAAATTTAATGCCTTCTTTTTACAGCTGTAGCCTCGAATTACTCCTGATATCTTATGAATTTCAGGTCTACGATGCAGCTCGACGTGCAGCAATCCATGATACCATCATGAAGTTTCCAGAGCAATACAAAACTATGGTCGGTGAACGTGGACTTAAGGTTAGTGGTTATCGTCATACAGACAAGTTGGTTGTATCATTTTCTAGAGAAAGAGACCCCTTCTAGATTGCTTTAAATTATTGCTTGATGGTGAAAATCAATGACGAAAAGGAAGTATCAGAGTGTAGTGTTGATAACAGATAACAAAAGAGATACTAGAATCAATATTTCCATTTTGAGGGGGTTTGGGTACACTCTGATAGTTGCTTTTCGACTTGTTTAAGTCAAAATGCAAAAGGTTAGTATGGGTACACCCTGTTAGGTTGGGAATCAACTGCTTTCATTCCTCCTGGTCTCTTTCTATGCAATAATGAAACTGAAGCTCACTGCAATCTGAGTATCGCTGGGTACTGGAAACTGGAGAGTAATTGCTCGTACAAAACTTGTTAGTTGAGGGAGGTTTAGATCATCAAGCTAAGTTTCACTTTTCTGCACCTCCAATTTAGGTGACCATTGCATTGCTCCTTGTGTTTAATATTACTATCGTGCACCAATGTGTGTAGTTTGTCCCGGATCTCTGGTTACCGGCAAATGATTGACTACATACCTTATTACTCTCCCTAATGGATAAGTCTTGAGAACAAATATCCCATTTTTGTGAATTTCAACCATGACTATTTCTTAAATTGTTTCCTCACAATTGTTCTGAATTTGTAGGTAAAAAGAAATGGATGTTTTAGTGAGTGAAGATAAGCCTAGTTCCCCTAGTCAAAGGATTGAATTAACTTAAGTATTTTTGTGCAGTTAAGTGGTGGTGAAAAGCAGCGGGTGGCCCTTGCTCGTGCGTTCTTGAAAGCACCAGCTATCTTGTAAGTAGCTGCATAACTTGCATTTGTCTCATCAACGAAATGACTATTATGAGTTGAAACCCCTCGGATGTAGGAGGAGAACTGGCAATTTATAGGATATGGAGGAGCCAACCTTGAAACACACTTAGGACTTTGTATTTGCTCCATTTAAGTCTACCTACATCTTAAGACAAATTCATCTCTCTCTGGTCCCTATAAATATATGAAGATCTCTTTGCTTCCAAATAATCCATCACGAAAGGGAAAATCTTCTTTACGATACTCAAATAGGGGTATCTGAGACTGAGATTCTGAACCCAACTGATAATTGTAAGGGTTGGCCCAATAGATGCCAACGAGCTAGACTGGAAAGCCTTTGTGCACACAACTGTATTGTAAGTCAAGAAGCTAAGATGCCTTTCCTAGATCCTCGAAATTATATATTAGACAAGGTAAATAGTTTCAGCAATCCGCCGTTTAGTCCATTATTGTCTTCGTGTCTTCAGGACAATTGAACTCACATGCAGTTAAGATGCAACATAATGTCTCCCAGTCGATCCCTGCTGTAGTACTACAGCACTCTTTTTACTTCTCAATAAGTGCATAAAAAATGAAATTAAGTTTTTGATGGACTAATCATGTTTTTGTTGCTAGGTTATGTGACGAGGCTACAAGTGCTCTTGATAGTACAACAGAAGCTGAGATTCTAAATGCATTGAAATCCATAGCGCATAATCGTACGTCAATCTTCATTGCACATCGGCTTACCACTGCAATGCAGTGCGATGAGGTAAATACTTTCTTTCTTGTATCTGTTTTTTCCTATTTTCTTTTGCATTCCCGCCCCCCCTCTTTTATCATACATTTAATCATTGTAGGCGTTTGCAGATTATTGTCTTGGAGAAAGGGAAGGTGGTTGAACAAGGTCACCATGATGCTCTCTTGTTAAAAGCGGGAAGATATGCACAACTCTGGGGACAACAAAATAACACTGTTGAGGGAAGTGATTCAACCGTCAAACTAGAGGCTTGAGAATGATCTCGTCAAGTTTTTCCAGATAAGTAATTTTAGCTTCGGGAGAAGTGGGAGTGGAGCTCTCACTCGCTTAATCTTTTCCGTCCTCTCTGCTTGTACCACAGACACAGTGCCTTTCTGTGGTCCGTTGGAGTGGAGCTCTCCCTCCCTGAATCTCCTCCGCCCTCTTCTTGTATCAAAGACGGAAGAGTAAATAGTCTCTTTCAGTTGTCCATTTCCAGTGTGTAAAATGAATGTTCAATTATGAGATCTCACAAATTAAAATTAAAATTAAAAATAAATAAAAATAAATAATTTATTTGTTTACGAATGAATTTATATCTTGCTATTTCATAGATATAAGAAAACATCCACAAAGCAAACGAGACAAACCAGATATATTTGGTTTGCAGTTCACTCCTGTTCCTGTTACTTCGAAGTTCGGACGATATATTTTGCTTCAAAATTTAGAGGTTGCCAAAACTATCTAGGCACAGATTTATAGAGTGCATATCCAGCTCCCCTAGCACTATGCTGTGCAGGTGAGAAACTGTTAGTTAGTCCGTACTCGCCAAAAAAATACGTGTTACTGGCAGTACCTCTTAATTTTGTGTGGACTAGGAAGCAAAGGATCCCTGAAAATTCACTCAAGTGCAATTCTGAGTATACGGCACCAAAAATGTCTGATTTTGTTTTTCTTGTTAGGGTACTTTGTATTTTCGATATAATTCAACGGAAAAAACGTTTAAATTACGGAATTACTGACATCATTTCCCAAAAATAGTCAGGGCGGTAGTCAGGCCCCATTTAAGGACTTAAAAAGGCGCCGATATGGCTTTTTGTATTTTTCTCAGAAAATAACACACCAAAGAGTTGTAGTTATCACGTAAGTTTCTTTAGTCAGATAACATTTCGTTCAAAGTTATGTACTTTGCAGTATCTCTATAATCTATAAATAGTGCAGTTGAGAATCTTTGGAAAAATTAGGGTTTAGGGTTTTTCAATCCTAAACACTCAGGAGCTCTCTTCCAATGTCCAAATCCAATGTTGTAATTTCTTAGTTTCTTTCTGTAATCTTCTTTCATTCTTTCTGTATTTCGGTGTTATTTTTTTTTCATAATAAGTTCAATTTCTAGTACTGTTGTAGATCAATTTCTCAATGCAAGCTAAAAGCTTTGTTTAAGTAATAGCATTTGAATGAATATTGATTTTATATGTGTTCCAGTTTAAGTCAAATTTTGGTTTTTTCTTTTAATGAAGCATAATTTTTTTTTTTTTTGTTATAATGTGGTTACTAATATTATTCTTGATGTTACCAATAATTTGTTGTATGGGTATGTTTTGGGCAGAAATTAGTTCCCTCAATGAAGTTAAGAATTTCAATGCAGTAATATTAGAGAGCATTGGGTTCATGCCTGGAGTAAAGGTTTGTAAGTTGTGATCTTACTGTGAATTTCATGTTCCCTGGTTGAAAGATCAGGTATTTTTCAGTAATACAATCCACAATATCCGTTATGCACGGCTATCCGCACCGGAGCAAGAGGTCTGTGATGATTTACTGGCAAATTTTAATGTCTTCTTTTCACAGCTGTAGCCTCGAATTACTCCTAATTTCTTTTGGATTTCTGCAGCTTCTATGGTACTATTATGAAATTTCCGGAGCAATACAAATCTATGGCCAATGAACCTGGACTTAAGGTTAGTGTGTTATTGTCATGCAAACAAGTTGGTTTTCCCATCCATTTTCCAGAAAACAAGACCTCTTCTAGCTTGCCTTAAAATATTGCAAGGTAGTGAAAATCAGCGGGAAGTGGTAGAGCGTAGTACTGAAAACATATAAAACCGAAGAGATACTAAATGCAATATCTGCACATAGAGAGTGTTTGGGCACACCTCGTAGTTGATTTCTTTTTGACTTGCTTAAGTAAAAAAATGCAAAGGTTAGTACGGGTGCACCCAATTTAGGTGGCCGTTGCTCCTTGTGTTTAATATTGGTATCCTACTTCAATGTGTGTAGTTATCCTGGATCTCTGCAGATGATAACTACCTACCTTATTACTCTCCCTGATGGATAGTTCTGTGAACAAATGTCCCGTTTTGTTGCAGTCTTCTCTTCCTTAATCAAGGAATTTCAACCATGGCTATTTCTTAGATTGTTTCCTCACAATTGTTCTAAATGTGTTGATTAAGAAATAGATGTTTTACGAATGAAGATAAGTGTGTTCCCGTAGTCAAAGACCCAAAGGATTGAATCAACTTTATTAAGTCAATTTATTTTGGGAAAATGGGTAATATGCCCCAAAATTGACTGTCATCTTGGGGATATGCCCCAGGATTCCAGTTTTTGGGAATATGCCCCAAAGTAACGGTTTCCGTCAAGGAACCGTTAAATAGACTATTTATCGTAAATGTGTTTCAACTTTCTCTCTAATTTTTTCGAGATTTTTTCGTTTGAATATGTTCCTGAACCTTGTCAAGGTGTTAATATATCGTATATCTGTCTTTTAATTCGCATATGTGATCCCAAGTGTGTGCGCATATTGACTACTTAACGGTTTTGGATGGAATTTTGGACGGCTGGGGCATATTCCCAAAAATTGGAATCCTGGGGCATATCCCCAAGATGACAGTCGATTTTGGGGCATATCCCCAATATTCCCATTTATTTTTATTTTTGCAGTTAGGCAGTGGTGCTTGGCCCTTGCTCGTGCATTTAGAAAGTACTAGCTATCTTATAAGTAGTTGCGTAACTTGCCTTCGTCTCATTAATGAAAGAACTATATTAAAAGTTGAAACCCCTCAAATGAATGCGGTGAACTGAAGATATACATTTCCACTGGCCGCTAGTATCTTTGTTTTTTTTTCCTTTTTTCCTATTCGCTTCTGTATTCTCACCCTTCCTATATTTACCTGTATAATATCATGCCTATAATCATTGTGGATGTTGCAGATTATTGTTTCGGAGAATGGAACGGTGATTGAACAAGGTCATTATGATGCTCTGTTGTTAAGAGCAGGAAGATCCGTACAGCTCTGGGGACAACAAAATAACACTATTGATGGAAGAGATTCAACCGTTAAGCTAGAGGCTTGAGAATGATCTGTTCAGTTTTTCCAACATGTAAATGTAGCTTTGGCCGAGTCTCTTCTGTCCTGCTTTTGTATCAGAGATACAAAAAGGGAATAGTGTGTCTCTATGTCAGTCTCCTGTCCTCGTTTTGGTGGTGTGTGTTTTTGATGTCTGTAGAGAACTGTTGTTTTATTTTTCCAGTTCAAAATATGAAAAATAGTGTACTACTCATTTGTCAAACAAAGCATATACATGCTATATGTCTTGGAACATCCAAAATTGCAGAACAGAAAAACCAAACTTGGCCGCTATTTGGTTCACTGGTTCCTGTTAGCTTTGGCAAAAGTTAAAAAAGCTAAGCTGGGCCGGTATACTTTCCATCAAATTTAGCGTTTGCAAGACTAACGAGAGTTGCATAACACAAGACAAGACTGAATTAAATTAACTGGAAATACATCTCCCTGGAGTTCCAGTTACATAACTCGTGCCTTTACTAGGCTGAAGAAAACAAATTTCAGGCCATCATCACTACATAAATTGATGTGATTACTTGCCTGAAGAAAACAACATATATTATATATACCAACTAATATATAGACAGAAGACGAAACAGAAATCTAATTCTCAAATGCAAGACTATAGCACCCGAAGCAGGAGAAACTATTAGAATCTGTCATTCCATACTCAAACGGAAAACACGTGTTACTAGCAGTACCTCGTAATTAAAAAAGAGACCACCATCTTTTATTACCATTACTCCTCTGGCTAGGTCTGGATGATGTGTTTCCCGTGGATGACGAAGATAAAACACCTTGTTGCTCATGCTGTTGAAAAGAGTTGCAGTGGCCTGCCCTTGGCGACCCTCCTCGACCCTCCCCAGTAGGGCTCCTGAAACACATAACAAGAACAATTCCTACGAGGCTGACAATAGGAGCAGCAGCAAGAAAAAACCATCTTCCTCGGCTGCTCCTTGCGCCACCTGAATCATCTCTGGCACAATCCACATTTACTAAATGTACCTCTTCTGTTCTTCCATTATTTGTTAATTCGTTAACTTCTTCTTCCCTGTTATCATTATCAGATATATCAGAGGAACTACCTACACTAGATTCTTCATCCTGTTGAATCTCATGGGCTTGAACCCTGGTCCCAATACTCCGTTTCCCCTCTTCGTATTCCTTGTCATCAGTAGGAAGCTCATACCGACAAAGAGGACAGGAGTTCCGGGAATTTAACCATGGCAAAATACAGGAGGGGTGGTAGAGATGCAAGCAAGGAAGCTGATTTGCTGTACTACCAATGGGTAGAGGATCTTTGCAAACGGCACACACCAATCCATCGTGTTCCTCATGCTCCTCACTGATAACTACACATGGCAGGTTATCCACGAAAGATTGAGCTGCTGGCGGGGCCCCTCTTCTGTTATTATCAGTCTCTGCAAGTTGCGCAAGCAGTTGCTCAAAGCCTCTCGCATCAAGATAGTCACCTGAGTTTCCAACATAAGGAGATGTCTCTGAGGACTCCAAGTTAGCGAAAATGTTAGAAACACGAGCAGTCCTGCTTTCTTGAACTCTCCAACGAATAGTACCACCCCTACTTTCAGGAGATTGCAACCCT
This sequence comes from Papaver bracteatum, assembly GCA_023529315.1. NCBI lineage: Eukaryota > Viridiplantae > Streptophyta > Magnoliopsida > Ranunculales > Papaveraceae > Papaver > Papaver bracteatum. The sequence goes on from JAJJWX010000614.1 coordinate 511,775, forward strand.
CTCAACCACTCATGAGGATCATCACCATTTACTCCAGGATTCCTAGAAAAAGCACCTCGGATCCAACCCTCTACTTCTGCAGCTTCAACTGTGTGTTCCTCGACATGAGTTTCCTCCCATTCTCCATGTCCGTCTTGGTCGTTTGAGTTCCATTGGCTATGACCCGCATGCATTGGGTCGATGTCGGTATCACTGTCAAAATCACTTTCACCATCAGCCTGGATGAATATATCTCTGTCCATGAAATTATTACGACCATCAACAGAAACATCTGAATCCCCACCATACGCACTAAAGGAAATAACATCACTCTCTGCACGGAAAGCTCCATATCCACCAAAACTAACATTAGATTCACTCTCCCCAAAAACAGAATCCAAGTTATCAAAACCCTCACTTTCGTTATCAGATAACGATCTCCACCATCTTCTAGAGCGGTTAGGAGTGGTGCGTGAGCTTGTACGCTGCAGCACCCTTGCAGCAGTATCTCCATCAACTATTTGTGTCTCATGCTCAGTGCTAGACACAGGAATACTATTTTGATTTTGTCTCACTAAATTTATCAGATTTGAGAACTGCTGAGAGAAAAGATCCTCGACTGAGTCAGAACTCCTACTCCTGCCTCTTCGTCCTCTAAATGGCCTTCTCCGTCGAGAATCTCTTATGGTTGTCTCGAGATCTTCAAGAAACATAACTTTACAGTCTCCACATATGTTAATGGTTTCAAGACTATTTCCATCATTATCTGGTGCGAAGACTCTTTGACATAGGGCACAATGTGCCTCTGGTTGGTCAACATTATGACCTACTGCACCATTGCTCTGTTCGAGTTCAACAGAAGGAGAAGAATCATGAGAAGAACTGGGTGATTCTTCGTCCATCGCGATCTGGTAAGAAGAAAGCAAACAAAATAAGAGCATAAGTGAAACTTAAACGACAACAAATTTTATCAACAAAAAAACAAACAAACTAAAGATCATATTCATACTTAATATCTGATAAGTCTAAGAATCAATAAGACCTTTTATCCGGATACTGAAATTGGATAACGGGAACTAGTCAGCCACTTACAGAACGAATATGTTGAAAATTAGGAGAAATATACATAAGGACTTCCGCAAACCAATACCCAATGTTTAAAAAAAAAATGGCGAAGAAAGAAGTTGAAGCTTTTGTACAAGAGAGGAAATCAACTGAGATAGCTCGACTAAATGCAAAGCAGTTCTACACTTAGCTTAAACATCTGCCATTTCCACGCAATAAATTTCAAATTTCATAAAAAAGGCTACAGAGAACTTTTGTTCCTAATGTCACTGAGATACACCATAAAGGACCAATAACTTCTCAATCACTCAATTACAGAAAAACAAAGAACAACACCAGTGGACAATCCTAGAAACATGGATTCACACACAATATTCCTTCTGGTAAAAGGAAAAGCATTTACATCTAGTAGGTATCACTGAAGCATAACAAATTATTTCAGCAAATACCCAAAATATCCGTATCCACAAACACCAAGCAAATAAAACCCTAACCAGATAAAAAATCAAAAATAACAAATTATATATCAAATAATAATTTTTTGGAACATTACCAGAAGAAGGAACAATTAGAACGTCCAAACGCACTGATCCACTAACTTCAAATTATATCAAAAGAGTGTAAATTCAGCGCACCAAATTGCGAATACGAATCAATGGTGAAGACAATTTATGAGAATCCCCGATCTATACACACATCAATATAATGGCTTATTTTTTTGCTAATTAATGGAAGCTAATTAATGGAAAGTAAGAAAAATGCAATTACAAGAGCATATAAAGATTTTCAGAAAACGAAATTTAGGGTTTCAAAAGTAAGAAATTATTGAATGAAGTAATGAGTGCAAGTTGAGGATTTTTTGGTGATTTGAAGATTTTGAGAAGCAACCAGGAGGATTCATCAAATTGAAAACACTAAATTGTACGTGGATTCGGAGAGAATCATATATCAATTGTGGTGGTCGTCTTTTTTTTCCCTGCACTTTTACCGAAAGAATTTTTTATTTTCTTTTTTTCTTCGAAAGTTTTCGAGAGAGAGAGAGCGTATCTTACGCAGGTGCGTAATGAAGAAAGTGCATGTCATCACTATCTTACGCAGTGAGCGTCTAGACTAGTCCACAGAGGCCGCCTTTCTATGGTTTATAACGTACCAAATTGTTTGGAGGTGTATCAATGCAAGGCTTTAGGATGTTTTGTCCCAAACTAATATTGGTACACCCCAAGTAATTTGGTACCCCTATTAGCAGCCATGAGTTTATCCGGTCTGGTCAAGAAAGGACTCAGTAAACGTATAAGTAAAAGATCGGTTTGGTCCCGAGGTGATTCGTTCACAATGAGATTTTTACCGTTTTTACTGCTTTAAAAATCATTACTGTACGTGGCTGATTTTTATGCACATAATCTGAGAATTGTTCATGTGATTTTTTATTGCCCGAAGTGATTGCACATGTGAATATTGTACGGTAATAGTGGAATTATCGACCGGGGACGCTATAGAATCTACACAGTACATAAACAATAGTACGCAATCTAATACCTTATACTAACGAAAATAATAACCAAGGATTCAATACGAAGAGTAAATAACCGAGTTCCACTATGTCCTTTTTCTCTGTTTACCACTAATGGTGGATAACTAATTCTTTACCATATAAGGTAGATTCAACTAACAACAAAAAAAGGAAAATGAGAAACTTACTACTAGGGGGTTTGAACAAACCCTAGAATTACCCCTTTAAAGAGATGTAGGATGTGGTGGATAAATCTTCACCAACCAACTGGTCCTCCGCCAGAATATCATTCTTATTCAAGCTCTCTCGAATCATTACCAATATACAACTTGGCAGCTCCCTCTTTCTTTTTCCTCCTCTTTTTCCCACGGCAGCATAACCCACTTCTATGTTTTTGCTCGACAAACAAAACAACCTCCTCCTATTTCAACCATATATCTTAACCTAACAGGAAAGTGATATGTAGCTTCCCTTTATTTGGTTAAGAGACAACTAATTGTTGGACCATAAGAAGTGAAGGGCCTAACAATCTCCTACTCACGACTTATGGCAAGGTACCTATCACCACCACCTGATAGCATTTCAACATATGTAAGCTCCATATGAAGCATATTGGTCAGCTATCTAACGCATTTTAAGATATTTGCAGGGTGCAATATTCTTTGGTTTGCAGTTGAGGAAGTCTTCTTCTTTACAACTGTCGGGCCTTTTCTGATGCTAACTGTGCTTTTGACATATCTGGCAGAAGATCAACTAGTGGCATTACAATTTTTATGTGTCCAAATTTAATATCCTGGCGTTCTAAGAAATAAAAGATTGTTTCCAGATCAGGTACAGAGGTAGAGTATAGAGCATTGGGTGATGCTACTTCTAAGATAGTGTGAATTCATTCTCTTATGGCTGAGCTTCTCTTTTCGTTACCTAAACCTCAAGTTTTGTGGTGTGACAACATGGGTGCCACTTATTTGACTGTTAATCCTATTTTTCCCAATAGGATGAAGCATATTGAGATTGATTTTCACTATGTAAGGGAATTGGTAGATGTAAAGGCCTTTGAGGTGAGATTTTTATCTACTCCTGAGCAGATTGCTAATATCTTCACAAAGGGTTTGTCCACTACTAGATTTTATTTTCCCAGGTCCAAGCTCGGCGTCTTTGCTCCTACATAAACACTGGTCTTAAGACACGGTGTTAGATAATAAATTTGTGACTGTTCCAAATATGTGTATGGGAATTTGTGCGTATAGTCTGTGAAAATCGTCAGGTGTTAGTTAAAATGTATGTTGATAACCGGTTAAGATGGTTTACAGTTAACAATCGGTTTGTAAATGTTTAAATAGACTAGGGTCATTCTTCTTTGTAACATGAAAGGAATCATATTAAATGAAATCGAACATGAGAGAATTGTTGGTTTACAGTTATATGTATCTGATGTAATTTCTCTTTTTTCCTTATGTTATTGGCATTATTATTTAACAGGTTATACATGAATTCAGATGATGAATTTGAAATAAGCAGAGGAGATAAAATTATGGGGTTACGTAAGATTGTAATTATTTGTAACTGCTGCAGTTACAAGATGATTAAGTATGTCAAAGGTGTAACCTCTTGAATGATAACCCTTCATATTTCACCCATTGAGTACCATTGGACATGATCTAACAGATGTGTCTCTTAAAATGCTCCCATTGTGCTCTATATAAACTGGTGAAATTGAGAAGAAAAATATTAACATAAATTTCATCTCTATTCTCTATTTTCCCTCTTGCAGTTGTGTTATTCTTCCTTCTTTTGACTTAAAATTTCTAAGAGAATTTTTGGTTTTGTTAACCCACAAATTCTATACTTTGTTATATCCTGGAAGTGGTTTGCTAGAACCCTTTAGCAACATTCTAAGAGTGGGGGTATATATCAAGGAAAGCGATTACGTGCCTCAACGTCATTGTATTTTCAGAATCTCAAGTTCGATTTCTAACAATCTTAAAGTGATATTATGGAGAAAGATTCTGAATCAATGGCTTACAAAGTGATGAATCAAGATATCTTTAAGTTAGAAAAATTCGATGGAACAAATTTTGATCGCTGGAAAGATACAATCCCTTTCCTTTTTACTATTTTGAATTTAGTATACATTAATTCTTGATCCGAAACTGTAGGCTTTTCCATAACCAAGTGATAAAGACACGGAGAATATAGTTGCAGACATAAAGAAACATCAAGAAGATGAACTCATATGAAGAAGACATATTATAAACACACTATCGTACGACCTTTTTACTCCAATCAAGTCTCCACAGGAAATATGGACAGCGTTGGAAAACAAGTACGTAACGGAAAAAAACGGTACAAATAAGTTCTATTAATTAAATTTTATGAATTTATATGGTCAAAGGAAAATCCATCATGGATCAAATACATGAGTTGTTGGTCTTGGTCTGTAAACTACGCGAACTTAAGGTTGAATTTCCTGAATCATTACAAGTGGGTGTTATTATGGCTAAAGTTACCAACATCTCAGAACAATTACAGGAAGAATCTTTTTAGATGTTTGAAACCATAAGTGTGGCGGAACTGCAAAAAACATATTCAGATAGAATAAGAAACTAGAAATAGTGGAAAAAATATATCTTCTCAATCTTCTTATGAGTTCAATCGCTCTATTAACTCGAAAACATACCGAGTCATTGAAACGATCGGAAAAAGTGAGTCTGAACCTATGCAAGCTACAGTCCTTCTTCAATATATTTATAATCCAACTCAAGTCAGAACCAGTTTTTTTTCCTCTGTTATTGAGAATTTGTCATTTGTACCCTCTTATGAAAACATTAGGGATTCATTTGAATCCCCTATTTCAAGCTATTTAATTTCATCGTTAATCAGATCATCAAATCATACTTTCTCTACTCCAATTTCAAGTCAAAATATACATATTTTGAATGCCTTTTTGCCTTCTAAACCTGGTTTCAAGATTTTAATTACAACATGTTTCTGTGGAAGTCCATATCCTAATAATATGAAGATAGCATGGGACATACCATATTACATAGGAAATCAAGTTAATATAAGGATCTTGCCTTGAATAGTTATAAGTGATTTCAACATGATCTTCGATCAATCAAAAAAATTAAGGGACTGCCTTATAATAAGAATCATATATAATGACTATTACTGTAACATTTTGGAAAGAGTTGTCTTGTATGACTTAGGCTTTTAAGGATATGAATTCACGTGGAATAATCAAAGGCAAGGTGCACGTAATATACAGGAAATACTAGATAGGGCAATGCAAAATGCATAATAGAATATACAATTCCCTAATGCTTCCATAACTCATATAGTAGTTATATGATCTGATTATAGCCCTATTATTCTCACATTAGATAATGAAGTAGCTAGGAAAGAGTGGATCTTAAAATTTTATGATACCTGGTAGAAGACACAATATGTGTACAAATAATTAAGGAATCTTGGAATCACTCAAATCCATTAGACCCGTCATTTGTGTTAGTGTCTAATTTTAAAGATTTAGGAATAAACCTTCTGGACTGGAAGAATTTTTTTTTGGCTTAACGGATAGGAATATAGCAAAACTTCTTATAGAAATAGAAAGAATAAAATCTAACAGAATGATAGATTACTTCCGAAATAAGCTTCAGGATAAATTTCTAGAACTAGATGCACTTTATGACACACATGATGTTATATCCAAACAACAATCTAGAGACAATATTATAGAATTAGTGGAAAGAAACACAAAATATTTCCATACTGTAACTCGTATGAGGCGCAAATGGAACAATATAGACTACTTACTAAATAGTTAAAAATCATCATTTTTAATAGGGATGAAATAAATAAAACTCTTATTGATTACTTCTCAATCCTCTTCACTGAAGACTCTATAAATACCTCTCTCCATGACCAAATTTCCAAGATATATTCCCTTTTATCTATTACCTAAAATAATTCTTCAACAGTTGCATGTCCCCTATAGTAATGAAATCTTTTATCTAACTAATATAAAGAAAATAGGTCATTGTTTGGTACGACCCTCCTCTTTTTTTGGTTCTTGAATTGACGTGAATACCCTTCCACATCTTTCCAATTCTGTCTGGAGCTATTGGTAAATTATATCAAACTGAAGGACAAATACGTGTTCTCTGTTTCATCTTCCTAAAATTTTATCGAACCAACTACAGCAAACAAATGGGGAATCTCTTCTCTGTTCGAATCAAATTTTAATTTCTTCTCTATTTGAATCAGATGGGGAATTCGACTTATTATAATCTAATCAAAACCTAATCTCTTCTATGTTCGAATCAAATTCTAATATCTTCTCTCTTCTCTGTTGATTCCAATCATAATCGAGGTTGTTTGATGCGTAGGGGAAAGAATGGGTAGATAAGGATTTTGAGATATTAAAGAAACAGATTTTGAAACATCCAGTTGGTCAACTGGGAATTGAATTGATTACTGAAGATAGGCATGCATGGATTCATGAAGTGTGACTCAAATAGGGAAATCATTATCAGAAAGGAAAATAGGTAACGGTGATTTATTTTCTCAGTTTTTAAGAAGTTGGTAGAAGACTTAATGTGGGATTTCGAATGGATTAATGACTGCAAGAAGGAATACAAATTAGACTCCTGCTAAAAATGTTGCCCTTCTTAATGCATTTCCAAAGGATGTTTCAGTGAGTTGGGAGAAGATTGCAGTTGAAGATGTTTTGATTCCTATGAAAAATTGGTAAGAAACTGCTAAATCCCCACAGTTTAATGTGTTCAATATTTCATACTCTATAATGTGAATTAAATATATATGATCTTTAACTGTTTGCGGAAATGTCAAATATACTTTTATGATACTCAGAAGAATCTCATTTTTGTTCTACCATCTTAGCATTTGCGAGTTATATACTCTATCTCGTACTACTGGCCTTAGCACTTGAGGCTCATTTTTGTGTGATTTCTTTTTACACTTTTAAATCCGTTGGGTTTTAATTTTGTTTTGAATGATCTTTTAGTAATGATTCACTGTGAGCTCTTTCATAGGATACATTGCGTTTTATTTTGACGCACTACTAGGCCACATACAACATAGTCCACGTAATCATACATCATATTATTGGAAATACAGGAAAACTTTAGCAGTGTAGAAGTGAAGCCTGACAAATGATGCAATTTCAGTAACCATTTGGACAGCCAGGCATCCAAGGCATAAAATCACAGTAGAAGGCAATGCCAGTTTATAGTATATTAATTTTTATAGTAGGATTTCATTTATAAATGTAACAAGTAATTATTTCTTATGAAACTCTTTTTTTTTTTTTTTGCTATTAGGATGACACTTATAGACCTCAAATGATAGGCACATACTTTGGTTTGTTCCATACTTTTTCAGATGAAGCGGTACAATGCCTTTAAACAATTGGGTGTTCTTGAACAATGTGATCAGAATATTGAACATAGTGCTCTTTTGGATCTACTTTTTTTGTATCATCCAGGAACTGTCCGGTTTAATCATAATCCTTACACAATGATGCTGATCTTTGGGAGTACCATTAGAGAGCAAATCCGAAGGATGTCATTGGGTCTTGATGCTGAAATGAATGCTTGGAATTCTTAAAATTAAATGGTGTAGATCGTTCAGTAATTTGATTGTCGAATATGAGTATCTTCTCTAACTTCTTTCATAAACATTAGTAATTGATTTATAACTAAATATAGTATTTAATTAAATACTAATCAGAGGCCAACTTGAGGTGTTGTATATAATAGTCTTTATAAAGTACTATGTACCATTTATACAGTTTCTAGCCCCGACAAAGGATCAGGATAATCTGTTTAACACTTTTTATTTCAGCAGTTTGTGATTGTTAAAGCCTTAGGTTCGCTTAGCAGGTGCATCGCGCGTGCGTGTTATACTAGTATGTTATAAAGAAAACGAGACCAAATAAATCTCCAGGACCAAATGGTTTCTAGGTTAATTTCTTTAAGAACAATTGGGAAACCATTGGCCCTCAAGTTATCCTAACAGTTCAGAACTTCTTTACAACAAAACTAATGAATCAAGATCCTAATAAGACAGGCAACCTAAAAACCCTAGTCAATTCAGAACTATAGGACTTTGTAATACAATTTATAAAATCATTGCAAAAATCTTAGCCAATAGGATAAAACATCTTCTGGATAAAATTATCTCTATATTTCAGTCTGCTTTCCTCTTTTCAAGATAAATATCTGACTACATAATAGTGGCTCATGATATAATCCATTCTTTTAAAAAGAAGAAAAAAATCCAAAGCAAGAGGTCTAGGAATCAAGATAGATATGTCTAAAGCCTTTGATAGAGTAAACTGGAAGTTTCTCCTAACAACTTTAAAATCCTTTGGTTTCTCCAGAAAAGTTTGTGACTTAATTGAACAATGTATCTCGATTACTTCCATCTTTGTCCTTTTGAATGGGACCCCAAGAAAGTTGTTTCATCTAACTAGGGGTTTGAGACAGGGGGACCGCCTCTCTATATTTTTTTTATCATCTGTATGAAGATCTTCTCTAGGCTCCTTCTGTCACCAAGCTTTTTCACGGGGCCAAATTACTTCAAAAAGTGAACCTATATCATATATGTTCTTTGCAGATGATTGTGTTCTCTTTGTTAAAACTGATCTTGTAGAATATAGGAATCTACTAGATACAATAGACCTTTTTAGTAAAGCTTCAGGTCAACTTATAAATTTTGAAAAATCAGGAATTTACTTTAGTAAAAAAGTGCAACCAAAACATCAAAGGATGATGTCAAAAACTGTTAAAAATTAAGCATATAAGTCTTAAAGATTCTTATCTGGGAGCTCCTCTTTTCATGGATAAATCAAAATAAAAAATATTTGAGCCAATTCTGGAAAGAATGGCGAAAAAAAATCCAAAGGTTGGAAAGGAAAAGTGCTTCCACAAACTAGTAGAATGGTGCTAAACAAAGCAGTTCTTGCAAGTATACCTACCTATCAAATGGTATGCTTTATTCTACTTAAGAAAGTCATAACAAAATAAATGTAATACAACGAGATGTTTGATGGGACAAAGATACTGGCTCTAGAGGTTTCTACCCTAAAGCTTGGCCAAATCTCTGTAAACCTATGAAACTAGGTGAACTGGGATTTAAGGATGCTCACAAATTGAATCTAGCTATGATATGAAAACTGGCATGGAGGCTGCTCAAAGAACCTGATTCTTTGTGGGAAAAACACTAAAACCCATTTACTTCAAAAATAAATCTCCTCTAACGACAAAACCACCTGGTAAAAGTTCTTGTACCTGGAAATGTATCTGTAAAGTTCTAGAATTAATCAATAAATTATGTATATGGAAAGTAACAAATGCCCTTAATATAAATGTATGGGAAAATAACTGGATTCATGGCATATAAGGTACCTTAGCTTCTTACTTCACGCATTCTCTATTGGAAATCACCCTAGTAGCTGACCTAATAGACTAGACTATAAAACAATGGAATAACTACCTTATTCAAGATATTTTTCCAGCTGACATAGCTTCCAAAATATGTAACATTCACTTATTCTTAGATTAATAAAACTCTATAAAAACAGACTCCCTGAGATGGTCCATTACCAAGTCAAGTGACTAAACTGTCAAATCCGTGTATGACAAATTAAATAAAATAGGGATAGACATAATTAGCTTATCTCTCCTTGAGTCTTTTTGGAAATCTCTATGGAAACTAGATTTATATCAAAGAATAAAAAATTTCTTCTGCAAATGTATTCAAAATGCTATTTCGACTAATGTTAAACTAGTGGGAGAAGTAAATTACATAAATCCTGCATGCATAATGTGTGGAGAGGAAATATAAACAACATACCACATTCTTTTTCATTGCAGGTTTGCGAAAGCATTCTGGGAGACATCATTTAAATATTGATCCCTCTCTAAACATTCTGGATCTTATTCAATCATGGATTAAAAATAATAAAATGGAGATATCAATTGAACTCCTTCTTACTAAGATGTGGTTCATATGGAAGGAACGATGTAATAGAGTTTTTCAAGGAGTCTGAATGACACATACACAATTATCTGTAGTAATACAGAACCATATTCAGTACTAGTCTACAAAAACCTCTGGTAGGAAAACACAAAAGCCGGCCAAAAAAAAAATTAAACATATCCCTTGGACAGCTCTAAAGTTACAGAGTCATCAAATTAATGTTGATGGTGTATGAGACTCATCATTTTCCCATCTAGTTTTATATACTTTTGAGAGCTGATTCGGGCAGTTTTGAAAGTGGAAGAGCAGGACCAACAACAAGTGCAAATACTCAAGAAGCGGAATTTTTAGGTATTCTTCAAGCAGTTTACTGGGGAAAAGAAAAAGGAATTCAACATTTCAGCATTGAAGGTGACTGTGAAAGCCTCTTTTTGTATCTCAATGGATCCAATCCAGAAATCTCATGGAACAACAAAAGTTTCTTAGATGAAGCAGATAAAGTAGTATGATCATGTACTACATTTTTAGGCTTCCATTTTGTACCTAGGACAGGGAATGCAGTCGCGGATGTAAAAAGGAACTCTTCCTTCATATTAGATGTCTCTACTAACCTTGTAACCCAGACTCTTCATGAGTCGTAGTTTCTTTTCAATGCAATATTTTTTCACAAAAAAAGGGTATATGTATGGAGATTCGGGTAGGGGTGCCAACGGGTTTTATCGAGTTCAGGTAGTATACTACCCGATACCGGACCCTATTATTTTAGCCGGTTCCGGGCCCAGTTCCAAATTTTCGTGGACCCGGAACCAGGCCCGATAAAAACATGGGGTATTTATCGGGTCAGGGTAGTTAGCGGTTATAAGCAACTAGATATAATATTTTCCCTAACATCATCAAAATCTTGTTCCTAGCAACTGGATATGGGTGGTGCTTTTAACCTGGACGAAAATAACGCTTCCTGATTCTCTAAATTCAATTCCAGCCGTCATGCTACAGATAATAGCAAAAGCATCACCTCTTCTATATATCTCTTCACATGTGTGACTCACTCGTGTAAGTGTCGGTGTAGTTAGTGTGAGCTGTTACAGGACGTCTGTACGAATCTTCACATTCTATCTGTATTTGATGGTAATATAAATACACTCTATGTGTTTGTATTCGGTAAGGTAATCATTCACATTTAATACAACTGTTTAATACAACTATGGTATTAGATGATAACTTCCACAACTGCCATTAATAACAACCATTTTTCAGATCTATCCTTTTCCTAATTAATTCTTCTTCAATTTCATTTGATTATTTTTCTTCATCGTTTATTTCCATCATGAACGCATACGAATCAAGAATATCTAATGTACCACTTAATCAAATCTCAAAAATTCTTTCATATAAACTCAAAGATGATAATTTCCTTACTTGGAAATATCTTCTTCTTCCTATTCTCCGAAGATACAAGGTCCATAGTTTTCTTGATGAATCTCTTGTTGTCCTCCTTATTTGCTCAATAATGTTGTCAATCTTGGTTATGTAGCTTGTATTAGAGCACTTTTCGGTGGAACTCGCAAGCGTTGCTATCTCAAGCTTGTTGTCAAGTTTAGTTGCCAAAACTATAAGTCTTGATTTCTAGTCTACTTATAGCTAAGTCTCGAATTATGATAGAAAGTGCAGTTGAGTATTAGATTTCACGGCGTTCATTGATTGAAGACGAAGAAATATTAAGGGGATCTTATGGAACTTTATCAACAAAAGTTATGTGGAGACTTGAACTCATCTATCACTCAAAATTCTATCTACTATTTGAGACAAAAGTCCTATAGCTATATAAACTTCATTTATACACATTTGGTATTTCGAGTTGAGTTTAACTCGCTTACATATTTCTCGAAATATGTGTTGGTAAGATTTCGCTTTAACTAAGTTCATCTTATATTCTTGACGAAAGTCAAAAGATGATCATGTAAAAATCTCATGGTAACATCTTACATGATTTGTGTGAGACAATCATTTGATGTAGACTCAGAATCTTTCGTATTGATCATTCGATCACTTGAAAATTGCTTTGAAGCTAATAGTTTGTGTGAGACAACTATTCCGTCTTCCAAGAATGTTTCAATGATTGAAATGAGAGTTTAAAACAATTGGATTTAAGCATAGTATGCGTACTTGCATATATGTAATTGCATATATGTAATCCATGTCCGGGAACCATGGTATGCATACCCGTATGCGTACCTAATTTTGAGAAAGTTTGTGTGGGAACTATTCCGTCTTCCAAGAATGTTTCAATGCAAAATGAGAGTTTAAAACAATTGGCGTCATAGTATGCGCGTGCATATATGTAATCCATGTTCGGGAATTTTTCGAGTTTGGATGGTATGTGTACAGGTTCAGGAATTTTTGTTTAGAACTGGAGAAACCCAAACTTGTTCCGGCTAGAAAATTTTGACTAAATATTAGAAAATTTAGATATTTTACTAGGTTCTATGAGAAGTTTTAACCATATTGACAAAATATTAGTTCCAAATCTGTCCACTGATCTTGCTCTAGACTTTCTTCCTTCTTATCGTGACTTTTTGTCTCTCCGGTGAGGTTAATCATACATATTATATTTTAATCATGCAAACACATGTATGTATTTTGTTAAGTTTCTATTTTATATATAATATATTTATGTTAAACTACTGATCAATATTGAGTATCAATATTGAGTATGCCGTATCGCCGTATTTTAGTTTTCCAAGTCGGTGTATCATAGTAGCGTATTGGTATCTTGTATCTGATACCGTATCCGTATCGTTGCAACACAGGTAATTTTATGTAATACAAATCACCCCTGGAAGTTTACTATAAAAGATACAGTTCTAAACTTACCCTTTAGTTAAAGTATGAGCAACATTCAAAGACATAAAGGTCTGATGTATAAAAAAGTATAAGACCTTCAACCACTCATAAGTACGGAGGTTAGTAAAAGAAAGAATTGCATGTCTATAACTTACAGGTAAAAGATAATATGTCAAACTCTTTTGTTTAAAAAAACCAATGATAACATCTGAACTCCTTGTGAAACTTTAATCCAGACATCACACTTTATTTGCAGAGAGGCAAATAACTCCTATTGGAAAGAGAAAAATACACAGGAAATTCAGTAAAAACTTGTAAGAAAAACATCTTAATATAATAAAAAGATGTGCGATACTTACCTTCATCATCTCCAGTTACTTATTACTGCCACTTACTTTAGTTGATTAATAACGATATCATCGACTCATACTATTCTCGCGGCTCACTGCAAACTAAACATACGTGAGCAAAGTCAAATATTAATTGACAAATAATCACACCAATCAAAATGTTTTTACCTTATAATTGCACCCATGAAGCCATATTAAAGAAAATTAGCAAAGAGATGGTGGCAAAAGATAGAAGGCCATGCTTCCAACACCTACACACAGAGAAGAAGACATTGTAATATAAGAAATATTAGTTCATTTTTTTATGGAAGTAAAACTTAATATCAAATTTGAAGTTATAATTCCTCAAACAAAAAAAAAATGATAAGATTTAGTTGTTGTCAAACATCGAGCTACACGCACTTAACAACCTTGCTTAAGGTGGTGGATGTTAAGGCTTGATCACTGCAGAATTCATCATCATTTAATTCACTTAGAAATAGTGCAGAGAGGTTGTACCAGATTCGCTCATTTACAGATTTCTATACTATATCTCGAACTCTTCAAATATGTAATGCAAAAATGGGGGATGCTTGAATTCAATCATGAAAAATCATTTTGTTATTTAGCTTAACTTCATCCCTTCCAAACAAAAAGAAATGAGAGTGGGTGCAGGGGAAAGGGGAAACAACTTGTGGTTTTGTTGGAGCATGATATTTGTCAACAACTTCTTTACAATTAAAAGTGATCTAATTGAAATCTAAAGCATCTATGAAAGAAAAACCATAAACTTAGACATGTATCATACCCCAGAATTCTTTAGTTATCCATTTCCTCAAACACTTCAAGGGCATAATCGCTCTTTTCATGTTGAAAAATCCCTGACCAAACTACAAACTTTTTTTTAGATTACAATGATAACTCCTTGATCAAATTACTAAACTTCGGTGATTAGGATCATAAATTTCAGCTTAAAAACACAACCCATAATGTCCTAATAAAATATCTATGCTTATACAACAGGAGGGTCCGGTGTGTCACCCAGCGGCCAGGATACATAGGGAATTCTAACTACTGGCTTGAGATCTGCCCACCCTTCCTAGAATAACATGTTAAATTTGTTGATCCAATGGCTGCTATATGCCTCGAAATCAAGATAGATGTTTTTATTCCCTTAATTGATTTGTGATAATCCAGTGGCCATCCGTCATTTATGTCCCACATTAGTCTTAATGACTCCTCTCTGCAAATTAAAAACTTTTCTCTATTTCGTAACGGCTTAGAACCCTAAGAATGACTTCACCCTTCGGTTCCCTTTTCAACACAAGAATATGTTTCCGATCAAACCAGAGTAATGAGTATCATTCTCATCTTCCTCTGAGAACTACATCGGCGCCACTAGTTACACATGTAGGTTTTTTCTCCTTCCATTCTTCATCTTTTGCTACCGTTTTTAGAGAAAAAATATATCTAATGTCGTGTATACGATCTATTTTATCCTTGAAACTAAGAGTAAATGTAATTGTTTTTATATGGAGGGTTTGATCTTCAAAATACCCAAAGCGGATAAGATAATACCTTCCATTTTCCTCTCCGTTTGGGTAATTTCATTAAGTTTCTAATGATTTTGCTTTCTTTATTGTAAGTAGCTACGAAAAGAAAAAAACATTTGAAATCGCAGCACAGGTGATGTGCGAACCTAGAAGATAAGATGTGCGAACTCAAGAAGAGAAGATCCTCAACCACACAAGAAAATTTCAAGAGCTTGCAATCCATGGAGGGATAGACGAAAGAAAATCAAGCGTCGTTACAACATGTTCTCAAAAAGGTAGCATTTAAAAAATGGAAGAAAATTATGGGAGAAGGTAGTAATAATCCAGGGAGTACTAATCCCTTTTTATATGATTTTTTTTTTTGTGTTTCTTTTACTGGGATGCTTTGATAAGTCACGGATACCATTTCTTGATTTAGGTCATGATTCTTATTGTTGCTATACGCTTCTTGGTGTTATTTTTTCTCGTTCCTTTTGTTGGGGTTTGGCACATGATTCTTGCATGCAGTTGTGTTTTAATGATCCTTTTTTATGTTTTTCATTTTTTTAATCTGAAATTGAAGACCTGGGTATTCATTTTAATCAGAAGATGTAGTTTATCTTGAATCGTGTTTTGCTATTTACTGTTGACTATTGAGGATCGGTAAGTGTTGTATTAAGTCACATACCATAGCTCAAATATTGTAGAGTAAGTATTCGACAAAATGTTCCATCTAAAAGAAACTTTTACTCTTGGAAACTCGGTGTCTATCAAGCTAGCTACATAAGAGACAAGTATCAATGCCTTTAAATCTTTGTTTACCAAAATTGGTTTTTCTAATTTTACCTGAAACCTTGCTTGATATGATTCCTTGGTCAAAGGGGACACTGAAAAGACGGTATAGTATGGTTTGTGTGTGGGTATTAGCCGCAGTTCCTATATATTTTACTGTATAGTTTTTGGTTTTCATTTTATTATTGTGTGTTTTGTTATATTTTCAGCGGACTCTTTATTCACCTTCCGTATAGTTAAAAATCTCAACGTACTGGCAAGCTGTGCTCAATCGGGTCCGAATATGGAAATACCAATAAGCTTTCCTCAACAAGCTATCAATCGGGTTCATACACTTTTCTCGAAAGAGTATTAAGAGGTTCGGGACAGTCAGTACTGCCCAGTGAAATATGATTCTGAGGTTTCTTCCAAGAACCTTGAAAATATTTTTTGTTGTTGTCTTAGTTGAAATGAACACAGGGAAAAAAAATATCCGACATTACTCATTGTAGCAAAGAGAATACTCTATTTTAGTGGGTGCTGACATATCTCTTCCCCTCTGTAATATCAATGGGTACTGACTCTATTTCAACCAAGTGTACCTTTTTATTTATGTCAAAGAAGATGTTGTATTTTTATGTTTTGGATTGTGTTATTTCAGGCTGGGGGACGACTGCGGAAACCTCAGAAGTTCACAAAGATGGCTGATCCACTACTGCAAGGCCATTATCCGGAACAAATCCTTCACAATTTCGAAGGCAGTAAACGCTTACCATGAAAATAGAGTGAAGAGGGTCCACCGGCCCAAGGTTCGTGGTGTTGAAATCAATACAGTTGAGCATCCTCATGTAGGGCCAAGCCACTTCCATATTGGTGTCAGTACTATTTTCTGTGATGCACCTCCTTCAGTTGAGCATCCTCACGGAGGACCTAACCACTGGCATATTAGTGGTGACTATATCATTACTGTTCGACATGATGCACCTCCTATACAAAAGGTTGGTGGTGTTGATATTAATACAGACTCCATTTCCATGCTTCAAGGTTTTTATTTCTCCCAGTTTAGCATCCTCACGGGGGACCTAACCCCTGGGGAGTCTAACATATTGGCACTGAACGTCTTCCTGATACACTTTATAAAGTATATAAATCTTAAGTTCATAAACCTTTATAGTTGATGCTAAGTCATATAAAGCTTAAGTTCTTGATTGTTTTGCTGCTTTAGTTTGTTTGGATATTATGAATGTCTTTCATAGTTTACATTGAGGGGTACTGTGAGAAGTACACCTTAAAATACCATAATCCACATGTAATATTGATGTTTAGAATATGATTTGTTTGAGAAATATATTCAATCTAACAACACAGTTTGAAGAACTTTGTTTGTTCTTTGCATAACCATTAACAGTTAAAGCGTATATTTTTTTGAAACGATATCCGTCGCTAAAAAACCAAAACAATTTTGAATCACTTCCCAGTTCATAGCTTCGAGTGAAATACAGATGGTGTCAAGATGAACAGTAGTTTCTTCCAGATAGATGGTTGGACCAGGATCAATATTTCAGATAGCGAAAGATCTTTTAAGTTCACTGCATTTAAGGTGCATAACATAAATATATATCAATCATACACATAGTTTTCCAATGTGCAGGTCACTTGCCAATATGCTTGCAAAAACCAGTGTTAATGGGCCACCAATACAACCACCACAGACGGTAGAAATGGATTCGATCAATTTCAAGTACCTCAAAAAAACTAATGGATGTGAAAACAATAAAATGAACTCCACCACATAACCCATAATACCCATCACTACGGCTTCTCAACATTGAACGCTGAAATTTTAATTAAAAACACCCCTCAATTGGACCGAAATAAGTATCTCAGATCTAATTGACCAACTGAATATAAAAATGTTAAATAAATCGGGAACCAACGAGAAACTAGAAAAAAAAGGATTGAAAAGGAAAAAAAGTTAAATGGAACTATCTGAGATCTTCTTAATGTACTTGAGATTTTTTTTTATTTTTTTAAATATCTTTAGCACTGCGTGTTGAGATGCTAAGGGGAATAAAATGAGACTGGAGAGGGAGAGAAAAATGGGAAAGTGGACAGAGTTTAGCACTTTGCCAATCCATTTATCTCTTTCTCAATGACCATAAAATATAACATAAATAAAAAAGTCAAACTCTGGAGGATTATCTAACACCCCAGAATACAACTGTGAGAAATAGCCCGTGCCTTTACGGGACGGGTCATTTCCTAGTAACAATATAAATTATATAATTGAATGAAATGTTTTATCAGACTCAACTCTAGCCAAATTCATCTTTGTATGCAAAGTAATTGAACTCAATAGAAGATTGAAGGATAAATCATTATGAAGTAATTTTCAATGGTTTTTCTAAGCACCACTGTGAGTAACAAAATCGATATCCATATGTTTAAGTGTATCTGATTTAATCTATTCAGGCAATGAAAAAACATAAAGCGAGTAAGAAATTTTAGTATAGGCGCATAAATTTGAGAAAATTGAGGAAACCCCAAAAATCATATATTGAGAACTGGAAAAAAAAAGGGTTTTTTCCCCCGAATATTCTTGCAAATCTTACCTTATCAAATGGAGTATTTTAATTGATATGTAATTCTGTTTTTCGTGGACGAAGAATAATAGAAATTGGAGAACGAATTCACTTTAGGTTTATCAGAGAAATCTTTCAGTTGAAAAAAACAAATGAAACGTTTTTTTTTTCTTGATGACATGAGCATTGATAAGGCCGGTTCCTATGGAAAATGCCAAACCCACCCATTTTCCATGCCAGCTGGCCTGGCAAACTGGCCGCGCCACTATGGTAAAAACTCTAAGCGATCGAGTCTCCACATAGCGATGGAGACTACACCGCTAGAGGTCTCTAAGAGATCGCCAGGTTTAAATTACACACCCACCGATTTAATCTCGATCATTCACGGTCGGTGCTCTACCGGCTATAAATACCCCTATTCCCTTCATTTTTCATTCACAATAAATTTTCTCCCCTTCTCTTCAGTTTACATCAGAGTAGAGTGATTTTTAAAAAATGATTAGTAGTTCTAAAACAAATAGGCAAAGGAAAAGAAATAGGAAAGAAAAAGGGAAAATCTGTTGCAGATAGTGATATAGTATGGGTTCAGGATAAACATCACGAGTTCGCTAATGTTAGGCAACTAGTTGGATCTGATGTACAATCTAAGCATTTATGTAACCATCCCGATCGAGTTTTGTTACCTAAATTAAGAGGTGGGTGGTCTGAGCTAACTGAAGTGTTTGAGTTACTCCCCCAAGGTGTTCAAGCATCCTTGAGAAGATATCCTTGGCAGCGTTTATATTTCATGAAAGGCAAAAATCACAGGACTCAATTATGCGAGTAATTTGTGAACGTTGGTGGAACACTGCAAATACGTTCTTTTTCAAGGATTTCGAGTGGGGTAAGTTCTATTTGTTCCATTCAATAGTTTAATTTTTAATTCAGAAACAAACTTTAATTTTTAGAGATTCAATTATTTAGTTTGATACCAATTTTAGTTCCGCATACAAACTTTAATTTTATGACCATGTTGTTTTTAGGATTCACACCGTTAGATTTGTATATGTTGACCGGAATAAAAAGTGAAGGTGAAATAGTAAAATTTAACCAGCTAAAGTAGATATCATAAGGAATATGGAAACAATTACTCCCATTGTACTCAAATGATATTGAAGGAATGCCAACGTCCAGAGACTTACACTCATTTGGATTAAGAGTGTCTGGGTTGAAGTCTTTTTTGACCCGTTACAAAGGCAAGGGGATAGACAGAACTGAAGATTATCCCGAGCTTGAACGTATTTTTGTATTATGGATGTTAGGCCAAGTTTTGTTCCCCAATGCTAGCAGCGTTTCATTAATTGGTTTTCTGTAATCTTTAGAAGATATAGCCAAAGCGCCAAATTATGATTGGGGGTTCTGCAATTTTAGTTGAGCTATACATATATCTCGGTGAATGCTCAACTAAGAAGACATAGAGCTTAAATGCATTTTGGATCGTATTGGAGGTAAGAACTATTTATTAGATTTATTTATCGAGTTGAATGTATTTGTGGTGAATGTACTAACACATCATTTTTCGTCAATGTTATTTTTCAATATTGGTGGTATACTTACTTTACAGTCGGCGAACCTGATCTTCACGATAAAGGATTACTTTTCCCAGTCGTTTACAAGTACAAAGCTGATAATTGGATTGGGAAGATCAATGATGGTCAAAATATTGCTGCTATTCAAAGGATGCAAGAACTATGCAGAACTAGTGTCAACATTAATCCAATGCCGTATACGGTAATTGGTGAGTTCCGTGAACCAATGGCACAATCCATGCTTCAGTTAAGCTTAAATCAAAGTGTCTTTTACAGTCCAGTTAGGGGTGAGGGTATTTGGTACTATGGAGAAAGATATTTGTTTCAGCTACAAGGAAGAAAGGTAAAATCAATCAACCCTTTTCCATCTTCAATTATTTCACATGATGATTGGATAAAGTTGATAAACAATGGACAACCTTGGGAAGAAGCTGATGATTTGATCCAAGAACCAGAAAATGAGTATGATTACTACAGTTGGTTCCAAAAGGTATGCAAGCTAAATATTGTTGTTCAGCCACATAGCTTAGGTAGTGTTGACTTTCCAGCACTTGGAAATTTTCCACTTACAGATCTTCCATCCCAACCCCCACCACCTACGAGCGAACCATGTACATACCCTAGAAGTCAATTTGGGTTGTCACATATGCCTCAATTGCGATGGGAAGTCAATACTTTATCACAAAGTGGAGATATTATTTCAGTTCCACTCACTACCGAAGGTATGCAGCTGACCTATCCATATGATACTGTGGATGCAACAAGAGAAGAGTATCGGAAGCAATGTAACAATTATGAGCATTTTATCCATGGGTTCCAAAATTTTCACTTGAGTCAGATCCAGTCTTTGAGGGAAAGTCCGAGTTATGAAATGCCTGAGACTCCTAGTTAGAGCAATACAAGAACTAGAAGTCTTTCACGTGGAAGTCATGCGAGTGGAGGTCGTGGAAATGGAAGTCGTGGTCGTGGAGGTCGTACAAGTCGTCAACGCACTCCAATTATCATGGATGAGACTATGGTGGAAGAGACTCAGCTACAACCAACAACAAATTTGCAGTCTCCTATTGGTTTCATGCCCCAAGGTCCTATACTTACTCCTGCTGGTGAACACGTCAATTTGGATGCATTTAGGCAATCCCCAATTTATACCCAAATTTCAGCATTTCACCGATTTCAAGCACCTCCAATGGCTCCGATACCATTTCAAGGTTATGAATCACCTGATGCTACTCAACCACCATCTCAGAGTCCAAATAATGAGTTTTCACAAGATCCAACATGCTTTGGGGATTATGTATTTCGTGGTAATCGTTAGTTTTAGAGTTTTGTTTAGTCGTTAATATGAATTGTTGTTTGTTTAAATCGTTAATGTAATTTCACTTTTGTTTGATAAATAATTGCGAACTTAGAATTGTGGTTTGTTTAAATCTTCATTTCAAGTTTTCTACATAATTGCGAACTTAGAATTGATAACCTAGATTAAATTGGGGAAACACTTTTAAGATTTCATAACACCTGGCATATTGGAACTCCTCTCCGGTGTCACAGAGCCACTTTGCACGACATCTTTAATCAATGCACAGCAGGGTTTCACCACTTTTCATGTTTCGAGCCTCTTCCCTTATCATACCAATATACTTGTTAACATTCTTGGAAATTATGGAGAACCGAGCACTCAACATCATCAAATTGCGATTGTTGAGGTTCGTTGTTTCTTCCTCAAATTTCATTAAAACGCGTCCCCAAAACGGAATAAGCCGTAACGATCCATCAACAATTGGATGATTAGTGAATAAAACATAATTTCTGCAGATGCATTCATCTTCTAACGTGCTAAAATCGCGCTGTTGTGCAACTCTCCAACTATTTTCTCTTCTTAATTCATTTTGCATTCTAGATCGATTTGCAAATCTTCGATTTTCGGCCGCATGTTGCTCTTCGATGAATTGAGCCATAGACATGTTTTGATCCATTAGAAAATCTAAGAAAATAGGAAGAAGGTGTGAGTTAAAATGGTAGAGGAATGTGGTATTTATAGGGGTGAATATTAATGGTCGTTGGATCAGATTCTATCTGCCGGTCTTACAGAAACCGCTACCGGTGTCGAAGGTTTATAGCACCTAACCAAATAATTAACATGGATGTTACAATTTCGTATGCAACTGAGAAATAATACTTTGATTACACTCGATAAGAGTAACAAAGGTCGAGACTCGACCGCTCGGTAGAAACTCCACCTGGCCTGGCTAAGTGGTAAATTTGCTACTTAGCCAGGCCGGTTTGCCTGTTTTCCCCCTCCATAGTGGGTGTTTAAATGGCAAATCTATTGATTTGCCACACCCATAGGAAGGGGCCTAACATAGAGGTGGCCCAGTAAACGGAGGGCTGGTCTTACACGGAACCATTAGATCATTTAATCTGAGAAACCACGAAGAGGGGAGGAAAGATCCTAGCAGCCGGTTAGAAAAATCCCAACCGTCGTCTGATACTCCAAACACTCCTGTAAACATAAATATATTATATATGGTGCACCCGAACCAGCGAATCAACCTTTAGGGCGTAATTCTCGTAACAAATCATTGGCGATCTTTAAGGCAGGCAAACCAGTAAGAGGATCCTTGTTTCAATTACCGATTAGGGTCTTGTTGTTGTATGTTATTACTTCTTTTTGTTTGGATTTCAGGTAACATGTTTACATCAACGAGTTAATTTCATCATAGTCGTTTCATCAGGTTTTTTTCTCTCTCTCATCTTTTCTATAATTCAGGTTGCGTTTTTGTTTTTTCATCCTTATTAATCTCGTAGGGGTTTCATGTTTTCCTATTTATTTGAAAACTAGGGCTTTTTAGAGTTTCTATTTGTTTGAAAAATTAGGGTTACTTATATATTTGAAAATAAGGGCTTTTTAAAGTTTCCTAGTTGTTTGAAAAATTAGGCGTTATATTACTACATAATATATGTGTTGTTTGTTCTGATTTGAAGTTGTGAAGTTTCCACTTAACTCCGGTGGTGTGCCATTAATGTTAAATCCATGGTAATACTTGTTAGGGGAGAAGTCAAAGAAGATCACATGGCACTAAGAAATGTCGCAAAAACGCTATCACGAAGGTTTTCTAGTGGCACTACAGGCGTTGTTACCCAGAATGGAGGAATTGAGACTAGAGATGTAACAATTTGTTGCCTTATTATTATATCCTATCTTTTTCAAGTCAAAAGACCTTACTTTTTCCTCCTTATTGTGTTCAATCAGATTAGGGATGATAGAGTGTGAAGTATTGCTATACGGCTTGAGCAGGCTACTGAGAAAACAAAGCAACTCATTGATGAATGCAATGCTATCATTGTAAGTCCCATCCTCGTATCCCTTTATTTCATTTAGCTTTCTACTTCTACTCTGGGATTGAGCTAAGTTATATGTGTAATATATATGGCACTACATTGATTATTGTTATTATATTCTTATATGTTTTCTTTGCAGGCCCTAAGACGGGCATTTTCTATGGATCGAGTCATATGGTTAGGGCTCATTATCAATATTGGTGATGAGATACATGAGCAGTTTATAACTATACAAGACATCAAATCTAAAGATGCGCAATTGTCAGCTCGTCTTACCGAAAGACAATAGTTACAATTGCCAGCTTAATCAACGTAGGAAATGGGCGCCAAGTTATCTACATACTTTTGTACCTGAGACTTCTTAGTCGGGCAGGAGCTTACTCTAAGTTATGTGAGTTTACTATTAGATGAAGTATTCACTGGAAACTTTGTTATAAGTTGCATGTAATGTGGGGTTTTGGATCTCCTAACTTTACCATATGTATGTGTGTATGGTGTGCTTTTAACCTATTAACGCTCTATGAAAGAATCCTTGTTCCAAGTAATTAAGTAGTGTTTTTCTAAGAGTTTTGATGAAATCCTGATGATGTGACGAGCAATGAAGAAGACTGACTACTTTAATCAAGAGTAAGTTATTAACATTTTGACTTAGCTTAGATCACATGAACTGCTGTGCGAGGTGTGTGTAGAGCAGTATAAACCAACTCGCCTTTAAGTCTTGATAAAAGTAATGACTTTTTAGTCTTATTCAGGAACCTAGAATTCTAGCAGTGCAAAAGTCCCTGCTCTTGATTGCATTGATCGCCCATGCTTAGGGGTTTTCCTCCTGATGAATATGGAATAGTCAATAGATAGTTTTTTTAGTTCCATAAAAGTTTGATACTCTGCCAGAGATGCTCTTGACCATTGAGTAGAACAACTCCTGTATCCTGGTTGTTGCTTTAAATGTAGTATTATGCATTATCCATGGACTCAGTGAAGTCCTTGTTATCAATGATGTCCAGGGCAAGGAAATTGAGTCTATAGGTACTTACTGCCATTGTTTACTGTAAATCTCTATGGATGTTGGGGGGGGGGGGCACGCTCATGTGGCAAGCATGCTGTTTACTTTTGAAATTCTATGGAAAAGAATGTAGGTAGTGTGCAATGCTCTATTAAAACTTGGCTCAATTCGCTCCAGCTGCGATGTGGCCCCAGTTCTGTTTACTCACACCTGCGATGTGGCTCCAGTTCTGTGTTGTGCAATACTCACACTTGGAGTTTTTTTTTTTTTTTTTTTTTTTTTGAAGCATACACCTGGAGTTGATGAAGACTAAAAAGCTATATATCTGTTGCGTTTAGATATTTTAATAAAAAAAGGATGGGTGATTCCCATTGTTCAAACTTCAAATTACTCAATAGTGTTTCATCGGAAAATTTAAAAAGGAGATCCCTCACACTTTTATTATCAAAGTATCTCACATGTTGGACATTATTTTTATGAATTAAAACCAAATCGTAACGGATTTGAAGCTAATGTTTTGGGATATGTTACTATCACATAGTTCTACTTTCTAACCGAAAATGAGCATATTCCGAGACGTATAACACCATCATCTACTACTTTGAAAATGAGCCGTTGAAAATTTGCGGATTTCTGGCCGTCGAAATTAAGACCGGTAGATTATGAGGTTTTATATTTTGAAATGAGCTCATTTTTGATAGGCATGTAGAACTTAGTAAGAAGAGCATATCCTCAAAATATTAGCTTCAAATCCGTTACGATTTGATTTTTATTCACAAAAATAACGTCCAACGTGTGAGATAGTGTGATCATAATAGGTGAATGGATCTTGCCTCCAATTTAAAGTAGGCGTTTACACAAATAATTAGGTCTTCCGTTTCTATAGCCTTACAATGGGTCCTTAGAATGGAAAAAAGTTTGCTCTAGCGCTGCTAGATCAAATAGTAGCCAAGCATTTGGTAGTTTTTAACGTTAACAAACTGTGGGTTTAACCATAGTTAGCTTACCAAATTTTTTGCCAACAAATTCTCTATGCCAATTATGTCTTTATTTTGATTTTTGTGCTAGAGTGTACAAGAAAACGATCATAGAAAAAGATCAAACTCGATTTAATCTTCCAAAATGTATTATACTTTACTTATAAGAAAGTCTAATTAATACTCCCTCCGTGTATTAAAGAAACTCGATCTAATTATACTTTACTTATAAGAAACTCGATTTAATCTTCCAAAAATAGGGTACTAATATTGTTCAAGTCCTAAGCTGCCCCAAAGATAGGATACATGGATGAAGTCTACGTTTGGTACCCTATGATCAACTATCATGCGAGCTTAAACCATTTAATCAAGAGATCTTAATGAAACACTATTTAAAAAAGACCCTGAGTATTTGATTTCACAATGTTCCGTTGATTAAACGACCAAAAATAGAAAACTTACATATCAAATTTTAATATCATCAGCATAACTACCCAACTCATAAGCGAGCAGTAGCCAAGAAATTTGAGCTGGCGCCACAAATTTATCCAGGCCGGAAAACCCATCACTCTTTTGTAAATTTGGAATACAAATATTTGAATATAGTTGGTGAAAAGATTAGCAAGCTAACTGTGGTTAAACCCACAATTTGTTGGCATTAAAAAGTGACAAATGCTTGGCTACGGGGAATATGATCTAGCAGCTCTGGAGCAAAATTCTTTCCCCTTAGAGTCCCATTTTATTTTTTTTGCTTTGCAAATTTGAGGCGTATAGGTCCTAGCACTAGAAGACAAAAGAGGCGAAGGTCCTATCACTAGAAGACAAAAGAGGTGAAGTAATTTGGAAAACCCCTTAGCTAGAAATCAACTAATAGAGGTGAAATAATTTGATTAACCCTTAGCTAGAAATCAACTAATGCTAATTTACCACGGAAGCATCAAATCTTTTTGATTTTTTTAAAAAATCATCAACCCCAAATCATGCACTCGTAAACTGATAGGTCACAATCGATTGACACGATCCTCCACAAGTGCCAATTATAAAAACACTCAAAAATGATATTTTTTTACGTAAAAAAACGTCCACAGTTGTTGGATATAATTCCCCCAATGTACTGATTGTAGAAAACTAAAATTCAAGAGTTTTCCTGTATATTTTTTTTTTGTAAGAACCGGTTTACATAAATTCCCTCATCCGCCGATTGTAAATCTGGGCAATTCTTCGTCTGTTTTGGTCATAACTTCTTCATCCGATGTCGGAATGACCTCATTATGTTTGCGTTCAACTCGTATTTCATGCTCCGTAATATAGAGTTAAAAAAATTCCTGGTTTGTGCAAAACTTCAAACATGATTAATGAATCAGTTGATATAAGCATTAACATATACCGATCGCAGTTGATGTTCATCTAACACGAAGAAAATCAACCTAGAATCGATTGATGTGAGTGTACCATATGCATCGATTCTGGGAGATGTTCTTCTTGTTTGATGAACATCAACAACAATCGGTAAGTTCTGAAAACTCTCTTTTGATCTTTTGGAACATTCCCAGATGCCATAGATATAAAAATATAATTACTTGGGCAAGTTCCATACGATCCATATAAATATAGTTCTCGAACAATAAGTTATTTCGAACTAAGATTGCTAGAACATATGAACATCCATCGCTTGAATCGTATTTCGAGATGCTTAACATGACAATCTTGACTCAAAATATCTTCTTTGCAATATTAAATCTACTAGAAGTCATATGACATAGTCTCATATAGATAAAACAAAAATTCATATGAGTAAATAGAATGGTTCAGTTTTCACA
The DNA here is from genome assembly GCA_023529315.1 of Papaver bracteatum. Lineage (NCBI taxonomy): Eukaryota > Viridiplantae > Streptophyta > Magnoliopsida > Ranunculales > Papaveraceae > Papaver > Papaver bracteatum. The sequence goes on from JAJJWX010000614.1 coordinate 539,095, forward strand.
TAACTCTTTGTTGATGAAGTTCTCCAAATGTATTCGTTGATCTCCACTCTTTAATCTTCGAGGATTATTCAGTGATACCAACTACCATAAACTAATTTTAGTCCGAGACTTGGGTTTAGTAGAATATAAATCAAGATATGGTTTTGTGCATCTAACATTTACAACAAGCTTGAAATAACAAAACTTGCGAGTTTGACAGAGCAGTGCTCTAACACTAAGGTCATGTTTTACCTTTTGCTAGTAAAGTTTTTTTTTTTTTGATGCAAAGCAAATTTTAGATTAAAAAGCATAATCATGCTGAATATTGTTTAACAAGAATGATGGAGGTTCTCCAAACTAAGTATCGGAGATACCTTCCTTCCTACCATGTTTAGCTAGAATATCTGCACAGTTATTTGCTTGTCTGTTTGTGTATTCACACGACCATGAATCAAATGAAAGTAATAGAAATTTAATGTCATCTACAATCCCTCTTGACTCCCAAGGTACATCAGATTCTTCACTCTAGAATGCTTTAGCTAAAGCTTGGTAATCAACTTCAATGGCTATACTCCTGAACTCCCACCACATTACAAGCTTTAATGACTCCAGAACCTCTAAGCACTCCAGATGTTCAGGTCCTGATGCTACTTGATAGTACTTGCAGGCTGAAGCTAAGTGAGTACCTGCAAAATTTCAAAAAATAAGTCCATATCCTCCCTTTTTAGTTACATGACAGAAAGGTGCATCATTATTCAATTTAATAACAACCTATGATGGAGGAAACCATTTAATGTTAGGAGCCTCTCTAGTAAAATGGGGGTTAGACCTGCAGACATATTTAGAGTCACCAATGAACTTATTAATATTATGTAAAAGTTGCTGAGGGGAAGATATGTTGTTACTGAAGACGACACAACATCTATCTTTCCACAGCTGCCAGCTAATAACTGCCATTTTTATAACCAAATTCTAAATCCACTCTTTTGGATGAACCCATTCTTGATCTGAGATCACATATCCAACTCCAAACCATACATCCCTTACAAAAGGAAAATCCACAAGAATATGCATGGTTTTCTCCATTACACAGCCACATCGTTTGCATTTTACATCTTCTTGAGGAAACCTTCTGCTTAATCTTTCTTTGGAAGATATAATTTCTTTTGCGCATTTCCACGAGAATAACTTGATTCTAGGAATCAAGTGTAGACCTAAAATTCTTTTCCAGAGATTTGTATTGTCCATTTTAGGATGATTAGCTCCATTGTGATACTTGAGGTTGTATATCGCTTGGTATGCGGACTTGACAGTAAAACAACCATTTTTAGTTCTAGTCCAAACTAGTTTATCCTCACTGTGTAGAGGAATCCTTATAGCCAATTTTTTTTTCGAGCAACTTCCTGATTGGAAAGATGGTAAACAATATCTACCTTCCAGCTTTTATTTTTTAAATCAATAAGCTCAGCAACATACTTGTAGTCTTGAGGATTTAATGCATCCGTATCTGGAGAGGAGGACCATGTAATGAAGGCACCCATTTGTCCTGCCATATTAGGATATTCTTACCATTTCAAACTGACCAAAAGATGTATTTATAGAAGAACTCAAATTTTGAGCTGATACTCTTCTAAGACCATGTAGAGTCTGCCTTTTTATGGGCGTGAAGAGGATTACGGTTTTTGAAATATTTAACCGTTAGAGAACCTCCCCAAAATCTATTCTTCACTATATCAATTCTTCATGCAGACTTTGCAAGTAAAGCATGATTAAAGCATCTCAGATCTCTGAAGTTAAGACCACCGTCTTCATAAGTTTTGCACATACCAGACCATGCAGTTGGATAAAAACCCTTCATAGCTGGCTTGTTCCACCAAAAATGCAGTTGAAGATAGTTTATTTTATTAATTGTATCCTCTAGTAACTTAAATAAATCCATCTGATGAAGAGGCACCGAGTTTAACACGTTCTTTACCATCATTGATCTGCCAGATTGTGATTGCAGCTTACCGTACCAGATAAATAGTCTCTTTTCCATTTTTTCAATGAAAAAATTTAAAGAAACTTTCTTCTTTTCCATGTCTTTGATAAGGTGGTTGCATCCATTACCTTAGGAAGGCCGAGGTACTGATCAACTTTCCAAGGTTTCCATATAACATGTTCTTTACTTCTCAAGTCAATCTAGTGTCTCGCGGTACCAAGTGAAAGCTTTTAGTTATCAACTTGTCTTCGAGCCGTTTGATTTTCCTTCTTAAATAATAAAATTGCGGGATAAGGGCACTGATTATTTATAATAGTTTCATCTATTCTCAATAGTGGTTGCAATTGCGGAAATAAAAGTAATACCAATACTCTGGAATATTCCACATTCCACGCATTTCATTACACTTGCTACTGGTCCATTTTTCAAGACAATCATACAAATTTCCTAATGCGGCACTACCCCAATCATATTTCCCCAAATTATGCAAATCAACCAACAATACTAACCATCCCTTATTTACTCTTGTCGTGGTGTTTCCTAACAAAAATCTACCTATACACCACAATAAAAATATTCTAGTCAATTCTTCCCATATACCCTGGTTGTTTTGGTTTTCTCTACTCAGAATGTAGTTGTGAACAAAACTCAATGGAAGAAAGGATGCTTTAGACTACCATGCACCGATGGTTTCATGTCGAAGACCTCGTAGAGCCTTTTTTTCTTCAACGGCTGCTCTTGCATCTCGGTTTTCCTTAACACCAGAAAGATCCTTCGTAATCTTTCTTCTTCAAACCATCAGGTATATTTGTCATCGCACGACCACCACTTATTGGAATACACGTTAGCCTTACAAAATCTAAAGGTGTTATATATTCCTATTTCGAACTCCGGGAAATGTCATCGCACGACCACCACCTATTGGAATACATGTTAGCCTTACAAAATCTAAAGGTGTTATTCCTATTTCGAACTCCGTGAAATGAAATGTCCTAGTTTTCTTCCACCATCTCTCCATAAGGGGTTCGGTTAATTTACAGTCGTCACAAGAGATGTCAAATTCAAACACAGACAAAACCACAGTTTTGTAATACATCAAAGGCCTGAGGATTATCCTTCACCACTATGTCATAAAATTTCTTCACTTGAGACCAACTTGTTTTAAATATCAACTTCCTATCAAGTGTTAATGGGTCACTACTTTTATGACTCGTATCACCCTTCCTAGACAAAATATCACTTGCCGCCATTTCCATATACTACAATGAAAACTAACACAACATATATTACTCTCATACTCCATTTACGTAATTAAGGTTTTCATGTCAATTGAAAATTTTAAAAATTACCCAAACATTACAAATCAATAACAATTCATTCATCCTAAAAAAATTGAAAAAAAAAAAAAACCCAATTCTTTATATTACTCCATACTCCATTTATGTAATTAAGGTTTTCATCTCAATTGAAAATTTTAAAAATTAACCAAACATTACAAATAAGTAACAATTCATTCATCCTAATATGAATTGAAAAAGAAAAGAAAAAAAAATCCAATTCTATATATTACTCTCATACTCCATAGAACCCTAAAACCTAACATACCAACAACAAGACTAAATAAAATGAAATAGATACAACCAAAACACACATCAACTTTTTTTATTTATTTTTATTTTTTTCATAAATGAGGCAAGCCTAAAAAGTAGATAAATAAAACCGATTTGAGATCGGAATCGTTACAGAGTTTACAAGGATCAAATACAATCTTCAAATAATTTCTCCACCAGTTCTTGACAGTCGCTCCTACCATTACAGACATTACAACCAAATCAGAATTCTCAACTGTCCCAGAGGACAAATCCAAATCAGGTGGCCAATATTGTTTTGTTTGAAACCAAACAAAACGTTGCATCACTGCCAAAAGCAGCAATGGGATCTTCAAAAAATCCAGTTAGGGTTTTTTAACACCTTGTAAATCACGTAATCCAAAGTTCAAAGTAACATAAACTAAATCTAAAACTAAAGTAACCGAAGTCTTCTGTGTTGGTTGAAATCGGTATGAAACTGTCCGAATCGGCCTTGGAGTCTTGGGAACTATTGTTGCGGTTGATGAGATTGTTGATGATGATCTTGAGGTTGTTGTTGTTGATTCCATTGATAGAGTTGAACCTGTTGATGTTACAGTTGATATGTCACCATAGAAACACATGTTGAGCAAATTCTTCACATGATTGAAGGAAAACAGGCACAAACCCTAAGACAAGAGCCCAAATATAAAACGAGATTCACAAACTTGCTACTGAATCTAAAAAGAGTATCAAACTCTAAAACAGTTGCATACTTTGTAGATCTAGAAATTTAAAATAAATAAAGCTAAATCGAGTACTACAATTTAACAGACAAGCAAAGTAATGAAATAAATGAGATTATTTAGGAAGAACTGCTCCGATCTGCACTCATGGAGGCAGATCAGAGCAGCGGCGACTTTAGGGTTTTTGAGTTTCTCTTATCGCAAGAGAGGAGGAAGGAAAGAGAAAGAGGAAGTAAAACATCAACTTATTAATCATTAACAATTAGTAGAACTACTACAATCAATAAAAATCAATAGAATTTGGTTCAAATTCATACCTCACTTTTGATTGGTGTTTAAAATCAAATTAATTGAAAGCATATAATCACCATTCCATCAAGTTCAAACCCCTTCAACGAGTTGGTGTAATATGTCACTAAATCACCCGTACCGAATCACTCCTCTAATGGAAAAGGAAAACCTAAGAGGAAGAAGAGAAACCAGGAAAAAAGAAGAGAAGTCGAATGGAGGAGAAACCGAAGTTCGGTTTCTCTGTACATAATATGTGAGCGATGTTGCCGCTGTCGCTTCAACGAATCTTGACCGGTCAAGCGAGGTTAGTGTACTGTACTCGCTTTTAAATTACCTCCCGCTATTTCTATACCCGTGCCTCACTCCAAGGTGACGTGTCATAACTGTACAAGGGGTATCTTACCTCCTCCACTACACTCAGCCTAAACTCACTCCAAGGTGACGTGTCATAACTGTACAAAGGATATCTTGTCTCCTCCACTACACTCAACCTAAAATAGACTAAACCCTCATCTAAAATGGAATGAAAGAAGTATGCTACTAATTCAGTAATCCCCAACCTGAGTTATAAAATGCGGCGCCTTTTTTTACTGATTTTTTGAATTAGGCATTTTTTTGCCTAGGCGCCGATTTTGACCGATTTTTTGATAAATAGGCGCTGATTTTTTGAATTATCCCACTAAGAAAATTATCCCAAGTTAACCCTAAGGTTTATGTTATCTTCCCTGGCCCTTCTATTTCTCCTATTTCAGCTGCACTTCTTCTTCTCCTCTTCTTCTTTCTATTCTTCTTCTTCATCATCTCTATTCTTCATGTCTTCTTTAGAGTTTTTAGAAATTGGCCACTACCAACACAATAGAAACATTGTTGATGTTGAATTAGATGGGATAATTGTTGGTTATGCTGAAGAGACGGTGGACTATGGAAATGAACGACAAGAAGATATCGAACTCTAAAGCTAATAAGACTATGTAAGTGTTAGTTTTTAATTCGTAACTTAGGACAGCTTTGTTGTTGTGTTGTTGTTTTAGGTATTTAGAAACTTAAGAGCGATGAGTAACAAAAGTATCGAGTCTAAGTAGCAAATCTTAAGGATTATTGAATGATATATCTATTTAGTAAATGGATTATTTATCCCTCCATCTCTTGGTAATATTATGTATGCATTAATATTTTTCCGACTAATCTCTCCAGGCGCTTGGCGCTATCAGCCGCCTGACACCTGCCTTACGACTTTTACAACTCAGTCCCCAACTTCCACGGAAATCAAATGGCATGTCCACCAGGCGAGCACGATACATGGAACAAAAGGGACAAAGTGCAATAGTCAAACACAACATGGCTCTTTAAGTAAGTTCCGACCTAGAAATTAGTAGTATATATAAATTTAGGTTTATAATTCTAAACCACACGAAGCAGGAAATAAAAATTATAACCAAAAAAAAATTCTAAACCACACGGAACACACAACATAAAGTTGTAAGCTCTGTAAGAAAGTTCCACGCTGGTGATTAGTACATACGAAATGATCATCTTAGTACTCTGAATTGATTTGCCTGCTCCGTTTAACTTGCATAAGTTAGCCTTAAAGCTACATAGCAGTTTCAGCTTTACAGAATTTTTTCAAGTGCTACAATAAAGGAAGTGGTACATCATTAAAAGACAAACAATTTCTTTTCATCAAAATAAAAGCTTTAATGACAATCAAGGTTGTTTAATCATAAATCAATTTCAATTTGTATGTGAAATCATGGCAATTTCTAGAATAAATATAAGACAGCTATTTAGAATTCAGCTTCTTACACTTAAATCAAACATATATTATATATATGCAAATAAAATCAGCATATCATTACTTAAATCAGATTTTACTTTTTCTTTATGCAAGAGGCTTGCAGGATTCAAGAATGCTAACGCAAAACAATAAAGATTCAAGAATGCTAAAGCAAAACAATAAAGATTCAAGATTAGCACTTGTTTTTGGAATCCTGACCATCAAATTAGCTAATTAAGCTACACCGTTTAGTCTAGTCAATAGATTTCATAATATTTTGCCTGCAATCATTTCATTGTAACAAGTCCATCACTAATGACAGATAAACAGGTGAACCTCTCTACGATCTGACCTAAAATGGAAATTGTACTATTCTTTTCAACTTCCCTAAGAAGTTTGATTTGGGTTCCTGATTTTTATATAAAAAAAAAGAGAGAGACACCTCGGGTCATAATAGATAAACAAAGAACTCCATCACTCGTGTTTGATAAAAAGTATATGCAGAATACTTTGAAACTTAGGATAAAAGAATGGGCATAGATAACTTTCCCCGGTACTTTTCCTTCAAATGTCCTTCCTTAATATGCAATCACCCCATGTAACTTTTCTTCGTACTTCTTCCTCAAATGTTTTTTATATGCAGTCACCACAAGTAGGACGCTAGCCATGGTAGCTGCTACAGATGGTGCAACATAACTTTTGAACAAATTGAAGCTGTCAAGATTTGGTTCTTCATGTTGTTGAAGAATACAACATCATATCAACAGTCAGCAAACGATACAATTTGGAGTGTGAAGAAAGAAGAGAGAGAGGGGGGGGGGGGGGGGGACCTTGAAATGTGTATAACCACGAAAGAGTTTACTAACTGTCTCTTCAGCCTGTTGAGCCACTTGACGGACATGTTCAGCCTCCTCAATCAACTTTGGACAATTCGACAGAGAGTTCCGGAAGTTGGGGTCTGCCCTGACTTTATACAAATCGTCCTTGGCGAACAACACAACAATAATGAGCTTATAATACCAATCCATTTTTATTCAAAGTGAAAAAGAAAAAGAAAAATTAGATCCACAAAATAAGGTTTCAATAAAATACATTAATGGCACCAAATTCCCCTGCGGTATTTCTGAGACGCTCGTTGAATGTTCTGTATCTAAAGAGCGTCTTACAAATATTCCTTGCAAGGTTCAGCTTTTCCATTATTACTCTTCTCGATCGTCTGTAAAACAACAAGGAATTAGACGAAAAGTATGTGCAACTTTACATTATGAAACACAAAAATTCCTAAATAATAAACCCTAATATCTATCAAGAAAAAGAAATAAAAAAAGTAATCAATTGAGAAGAAATCAGTTATTAGTCTTAAATCGGACTAGATAAAAGAGAGGTAACTCTTAGGTGGCTAGCAAGAGAGAGAAGAATGAGATAGATTTCTACAAACCAAATAGAAAATCTAAAGATAGAGGCGTGAAAAAGAAAACAGTGGTTCTTTGGAACCGTGGTTCGAAACCACGTTTAAACCCTAGACACACATATGTGGTGGGCCCCACCCTTCAAAAGTTAATAGGGGTCCCATATATGGGATTGATGTGTGTAGCGGTTTTCCTGTGGTTTAAAAATCACGGTTCATTAAAAATTTCTAGAAAGAAAACAGGCACCTTTGACTTTGAGATTTAAAAGTCATAAGTCACGAATATTTAGTAGTGATGCTCGAGCCTATATTAGGCCGTCCAGATATTCTACTGTGTTCCTGGCCCCAAGACAGTTTTTTCCATTCTGTTTATATCTTTTCGATCCTTTTCTTCTCCAAAGCCAAGCTCAAATTCTCAACAAGCGATACTCATCCAACCCTAATTATCTCGGTGTTAATTGATTTTCCCGATTTTGTTGACCAATTCGGAGAAGGTAAGTCGCGTATTCTCTTATTCTATATACCATATTGTGCTGATCTGATTGTTTAAAGATGAAAGCTCAAGTCTTTTAGGAAATCGGGTATTTGTGCTATATAATTAAAAGCCTTAGCTACCCCATCATGTCAGGAAGTTCCCTGAAACCATAGTGTATACAGAAATCCCTTTGTAAATAATCTGATAGTATTCCCCCATTCTCTACACACTATGGAGCTTATCTGATTACTTTGACAATTCCTGATAAGATAAAGCTCAGGTTTTCCTTGGACTTGATGTGGAGCCTTTATGAATGTTGCAGTACATATATTACTATTGAATCATGAGATGGTGGATAGTCTCAGTTCAATAATTTACTGTCTAGGGCAAAGGATTGTACTTCCGTGCTTTTATGGTGTATATTTTGTACACATAGGCTTGTGCAGTACAATTCATATAAAATTGCCTTGGTTTCCCCTTTAAGGTCTTTGAGTGTATAACTTTCCTTTTAATGTTCCACACATGTATGCAAACTGCTAATGTCTTCATGTGCAATGCAACCACATCCAAAATACTCATTGACAATGGTTGGTGCTATTTAGCCTTCCCTGCATGTAATAATAAGTTCTTGAGGATGACGGTAACCTGTGGTGGACCAGAATGCCAATCGAAAGTAAAAAATCCCATAGCGAGGTTGACTATATATGGTATGGTCATGTTTGTTGGAGCGTGTCAACCCGTTATTCTATAAACATGGTCATTGTGTCTCATTTACATTGCAAGATCTAGCTCTTCTACGAAACAAAAGATAACACTGGTTGGGTTGCAAAATCTGTATGGCGTTTATGATGAGCACATACTGATTATTTTTGTCTGTCCTGTTTTGCAAATTCTACCTTTTGAAAAGAAGCACGGATTATGGTCATGCATGGAAGCTCCCACCAAAATTATTTTTGGGTTGGGTATTGATATCCTATAAGCTCCTAGAGCAGCATGATATTATCGCTCCCTCTTAACTTTCATACTAACGAAAACTATTATCCCTGATTGAGTAGTGTCCATGCGTATCCAACAGCTACAAATTTGTATTCCTTCATATCAAGGTAACTTTCTTTAATTAGCGATAATACATACAAGTCTTCCATTCCCTGTTACATATGTTTGATTCACTATTAAATTTTATTGGTCTTGCTTATTTTTGGGATGTTGTGCAAAATCGTAAAGGTAGAAATTTATATATAAAATATATATATAGGCATGGTTTTGGGGAAAATTAACGTAGAGACACCAAAATATGAAAATGTTCAATAATCAGAAGATTAAGGAATCCATAAATACACTACATGTGTGGTAACTGAAGTAGCTTATGGCCCATCATAGTGTGGGGGAAACCATGATGTGAATTCATGGTAGTTGCACATTACATAGGGGATGTTGTGATTCCACAAACAAAACGTGAAAAGATTACAATGGCAGCACCAGTCATTACTTCTCAGAGATCATCAGAAATGATTGCGATTCTACTCAAAGAACAACAAAACCTGTTGATACACATCAGTAAAAGGCAACACTGGAATATATGGTTATACAGTTTGTACTTCCGACGAGTAAGTACCCTATTGTGGAAAAAGTGTCGACACCTACGAATGAGATGGTTGTGGTAAAATTGGATGGTGAAAGGAAAGTATATGCCACTGTATAACCATTTTTCTCTCTAAAAATACTCATTTTTTATTTTATGTAAAGGAATTCTGGGTACCATCTTAGTTACATTTAATTATGTTTTATATCTTTAGATAAATGGGGAATGAAGATTAATTAGTTTCATACTCTTAGTACACAAACTATAGTTGCTTATTTGAGTACCAAGGTTTTTGTGAGCGTAGTTTATGCATTTCCCTCATTCTTCATACACTACGGTGCTTATCTGATTCTTTGAGCTAAAGCTCATGTTTTCCTTTGACTTACTGTGGAGCCTGTTTATGAATGTTGCAATATACCTATTACTATTGAATCGTGAGATGGTGGATAGTCACAAGTCAATAATTTATTGTCTAGGGAATCATGATTATGATGTATGTTTGTACGTGTAGGCTCATGTAGATTTGCTCGAGGAAGATGATCCAAAGATATCAGTATGGTTTTTCTTCAGTTCTAAGGATGGTATGAATGTGGGATCAACTGCACCACTCCTCTATTTATTCATGGACCGCTTATGCTCATTCAGAAGGTATCACCACCCTTATACTTTGTTTTCCAGACATGATTGCCTCCAGTGTTTCTTCTGAAGTTTCAGACTAATTATTTCCGCTGTGTTGTTTATGGGTTTTTTATGCCCCTACATCAGTTATCCTCGAGACTTTCTTCTGCACCAACAAATCAAGGTAAGTTAGAATTTCCAAAGAACTTTTTTTAAAACACAAAGTTTTGCATGTTGCACTATTACATGTATTCAGGGGCTAATATGAGAGCATAGGTCATGTTCTCAATGACGATAAATTAACTATGAGAATAGTGGTAAGTTACAAATTTGATGACTCTTCATGTAGTATTTTGTTTTTAATTTATTGTGAAACTTAGTAGACCAATAGGACATTAAATTTGGGTGCTGAATTTTGAATGACGGAGAGTAACTCCAAAATTATACTTGAATTTTGATAGTTTGGTTGTTTCTGGATTGAGTTGTTGTTTAGTTACTTTTAAATTGGACTGATCTTGAACTTGAACTTCGAATTAGCTTGAGTTGTTTGGTTTAATCAGTTAAGGTTAGACTTGCTTCGTAGCAGGCATTCCGCTTTAATAGTAGGAGGCACGCTTTAAGATTTGTGGTTTCTTATATTTTTTATTACATTGGTCTCTTTGATATAATATATTGCTAAATGATGCACAACACTGTTAGAGTGTAAAACTGCAAAGGGAGAAAATGTCGTTCCTAGCTGAAATTTGTTAGCATTTATGCATTTAAGGTATGTTGCAATGTAAAGCATACCCTGTTAGGTGTTTTAATGCTAACCTAATTCAAACTACGGAAACTAATACTACTCTTCTAGTTTGTTATGCTTCTCGGCTAGCTTCAAATAAAGGTAATTCTCGGCTAGCTTCAAATAAAAGTAAATATAGTCATGTTTTTCTATATGTGGCATCCATGCATAAAGGTTTTTTGAGATGATGCCATGAGATGAATGGTGGAATTTTAATCTTATTAAATTGACACTTAATGAGGTCCGATGCTATGGGGAATTTTTCCGCAGCAATTGATCTGTAGATATCGTATGTCTTAGCAAACTAAGGGGAATGTTGTATTTTTATGTACGTAGATGCTTCGTTTTATTTTTTGGTATTGTACTATATTTGTAATACCCCGATATTCGGCAGTGGTTGGCCGAATGGAATATAAGTAATGATTTGTCATTTCCTAACAACGAGGCCTTTTCAGCACAATTGTCTCCAGAATTGGCAGATAACTCTGCAGTTAAGCGTGCTTGGGCGGGAGTAATCCAGAGATGGGTGACCATTCGGGAAGTTTCTGCTGGATTACCGCAGCGATGCCCATTGAAAACCCCACACTGCCGGATGACCGCAGTGGCTAAGTGGGGATAGTATCGGTGGAGGAACGTGTCATTACAATATTTGCATGACTCGATCAGTAATTCATTTTTTGATAAGGAAGCTATTGAGAGTTTCAACAAGAACTGAAAATATCTGATTGTTTTTCATGTTCAGTAAGCACACATGATTGATCCATTTTGTAAACAAGCATAATTTTTTTTTCTACTACTTGATTTTTTCCAGTAGACAGACATGACACTTTTGCTTTGAGTTGGAAATCCAAATGGAAAGAAAGGCTTGAAATCAAGCCTTCCCATTTTCTGCAATTTGGTCATACCTTAATTCACAATGTCTTTAGGAGTCCATAACTATTTTGGAAAGGTAAGGTTTCTTAGTTTGGGCCATTTTTAGGATTTATTTTTTTTGCTGTCCTAAATTAAAAGTTGGTATTGATTATCTTTTTTCTTTTTGAATTAGATCACAGGGTTCAAATTCAAGAAGGAAGAGCAGAAAAACTCAGTTCACTTCTATAACTTTTCTTCATTCGATCTGCATTTGGTTGCTTGGTAGTTAATTATATACATCATTAAGTTTCAATTATCTTTGTTCCGTACTGAATTGGATTTATTATGATTTTCTTTCTTCATTTTTTGGATTTTAGAGGGGTTCAGATGAATTCGGGAGATACCTTAACACTACCTATGTTATGAATTGGACTATTTCTCCATCCATATCAACACTACCACTATGTCTTGCAAGATGCTCTACGAATATTATTCATGATTCCTGGAGGTACTTTGCAGGTTGATTATCTATTGCTCTCTCTTATTGTGTTAGTGTGCTATTCTTTATGGACAGGTTGTTGATATTAGTTGCATAAAGGTGCTCGGTTGATTGTCTCTGTCTCTCTCTTATTGTGTTTGTGTGCTATTTTTTTATGGACAAGTTGTTGATATTAGTTGCATAAAGGTGCTCGATTTAATAAGATGATCCCACACTTTGAATTGCTATTAGAAAATAAAATCAAGTAAACGACAACTAGATTTGTGGATGGAATGTTTTTCTTAGTCGGTGCTTAACTAATTTTTTGAAACCATCGCGGTAAAGTGCAGGAATCCTTGGCTTAGCTGATGTTTACATCATACTTTGCAGATGCAAAGCAGTTTAAGTTATTAACCAATTCTGGGTAAAACTTTGTAGAATTTTCCCTGAAAAATGATTATTCATTCAATCGCTGCGAAGTGTACAAATGGCCATTAATATCTGTTGGTCGTATTTCTCCTTCTAGCTAACGTTATCACTACATATCACTTCCATTGTTCTTTCTTATTGAGTGTTTTATATAAATCTATAGATTGTACATCTTTAAATCCCTAGGTACGCTTCAGTTGTTGATTTAAACATTAGTAAACTTGGTTTATAACGACTGTATGAAGGGATTAATTTCATTTACCAAAGAGAACTAGACCAGTCAACACTGTCGGGAAACCGAGGTTACGTTCATCTTGAACCGACATGTTTCCATAGAAGTCAATTCCACGAACCATCCTAATTTAGATACTTAGATCGAATACGTCTCTTACATTTTTAGATTAGCATGATCGGATAATACTAGCGCGAATATATAATCAATACGATAATAGACAATCACACGCAACACAAAGATTACTTGGTTCACCTTTGTAGGCTACATCCACGGCCAAAAACACCCCGAGAATCTTCATTATCATAACAAGTTATTACATCGACACACATCACATAATCAACTAGTTATGTAACCCACTAGCGTTAAACGTTAGAAACAACAAGACATATTACGAAGAGTTTACCTCTTCCTTTGTTCTTCTTCTTCCATAAACCTCCACCGCCATGGTTGCTTCGACTTTAGACAAGAACACGAAGAACACCATGAATTCTAGCTTCCCCCATATGAACCATAGAAACCCTAGATTTCTCCCATACCCATTCTCACTACAAGTCTCTCTTCTCACATAGATTTTTCCCCATCACCAACCATCGTAAGACACAACGGTTGTGACCCTATCACTCTCATTATTGACAGAGGATTCTACTAGATAATGGATTTCTACTCACAATATAAGCCCTCTTATATATTAGACAAATCCTTCCTCCCCAAGTCTTAGAACTCCTAAAAATAGACTCACACCTTAATTAGGAAATCTTAATCTTGGAAAACACTTCTGGAAACCGTTATACAAGTTTCCTAATTCAAATAAACCTTGTAGACATTCCAAACCCGAAATAGCCTTTTAGCCACAGTTTTGACAGCATTAGATCACTGTTTTCTGCTGTAAAACGGTTACCTAAAGTCTGTTTTTAACCATATGGTTTTGTATACGGAACAAAACCCCAACAAACACGACTATTCCAAAATACAAATTAGACTTATGAAACTATGCATATTTGAAAATGTGAGGGGTCTAACAACCTCACCCAATATTTCGATTAGCAATATGTATGGACAACTCCGAGTTGTTTTCTAGAGAATCAACAAGACTCAATCAATAGAAAATATCTCAAGGAGTTATTATCTCAATCTATCGATTTGATTTACTCAAGCAAATATAATTCGCGAGCCTAATCAAAGAGAGATAACTTGGATGGTACCAAAGACCAATATCCAATGTCAATCGATTTAAATCAATAACCAACAAGGTCGGATATTCTAATCGATTGAACTACGCACAACCTGTATTATTTCAATTATATAAAAATATAATGCGGAAAATAAATAAGACATACACCAGAATTTTGTTAACGAGGAAATCGCAAATGCAGAAAAACCCCAGGACCTAGTCCAGATTAAACATGCACTATATTAAGCCGCTACAGACACTATCCAACTCCAAATTAACTTCGGTCTGGACTGTAGTTGAACCCCAACCAATCTCACACTGATCCAAGGTACAATTATGCTCCTACGCCTCTGATCCCAGCAGGATACTGCGCACTTTATTCCCTTAGCTGAACTCACCCACAATCAAGAGTTGCTACGACCCAAAGTCGAAGACTTTAGCAAACAAATTTGTCTCACAGAAAAGTCTACAGGTAATAGATAAATTCTTCTCCCATGAATAAACCTATGAGTTTTGTTCCGTCTTTTGATAAATCAAGGTAAACAAGAACTAATCGATAAAATCAGACTTATACCCAAAGAACAACTTAGTTTCATCAATCACCTCACAATAAACTTAATCGACGCAGTGAAGAAGATTATTAAGGAATCACAAATAATGAGCCGAAGATTTTTGTGACTACTTTTATCTTTCCTATCGGAGATAGAAATCTCAATCCCATTATTACAATTGTACTCGTACGATAGAATGAGCAAGATCATATCACACAACTACAAGAAAAGTAGTATCGGTCTGGCTTCACAATCCCAATGAAGTATTTAAGTCGTTAACCCGAATTTAGAGAGAAAACTCAAGGGTTAATGGAGATCGACTCTAGCGTAGAGAAAACTAGTATCACACAAGAAAAGTGGGTGGGGATTAGTTTTTCCAATGTCTAGAGTTCCCCTTATATAGTCTTTCAAATCAGGGTTTGCAATCAATGTTATCTTAGTAACAAAGCATTCAATATTCACCGTTAGATGAAAACCTGATTAGATACAAGCTAATATCTCTCAACCGTTAGATAGAAAACTTAGCTTGCCATACACACATGTACTTGACGTTTTGGGTTTGTGTAGCCGTACCCAAACGTGTACAATGGTTGGTTCAATATTAGTCAACCAAATGGTTAGACAAATGATAACTTTCATATCAACCATATTCTGCTTCACCATAACTAGTACAAATAACTCAAATGAACTAGTTAGAGAGTTGTTCAATTGCTATGAGATCTCAAGTACTACAAGAGACACAATTGAATCAAAAACGATGCGATTCACTCGAATCATTAATCATGAAATACAAAGCCACGGTTTGCAAAACCATCCCTTAGTAATTTAAGAATAAGTTCATGAAAAACGTTTTCAGACATAACCTCTTGAGTTCGCGGACTCAAGCTAACCGGTTGAAGTTAATAAACTCCAGCAGAATTTCTCGGGATGAGAAATTTCGTCAGTTCGCGGACTGCACCTGAGCTTCAACTTCATCAGATATTCTCGGGTTCGAGAACTTGCGCCAGTTCACGGACTGGGTTCGTGGACTGAGTTGCTGCTCATGTTCCGGTTCAACTTGATCAACAAAGTTCGCAAACTTCGGTTTAAGTGTTAAGGACTTATACATATATGTGTTTCCATAACAATGTTTATATCCCCCAATGTTTATATAGTCTAAACTCTCATTTAAATCATTGAAACATTCTCAGAGGACGTCATATAGTTGTGTTCACGAACTAGTTTTCGTCAGAACGATTTCCAAAGTGATTGAAACATAACATGACTTTCATCACTAGGAAAAGATGAACTTGGCTAAAGCAAAAGCTTTACCAACACGCATTTCGAGAAATGGATAAGCGAGATATACACAGCTCGAAATATCACATGTGCATATTCTTAGTCTATATAGTAAAACGACTTTTGTCTCAATATAGGAGATAGAGTAGATAGACTTTTGAGTGATAGATAAGTTCAAGTATCCACATACCTTTTAGTCGATGAAGATCCACTGGTTCCTTGAGTAGTCCTTCGTCTTGTATGATGATCTCCATGGAGTTCTTGAGCTCAACTACACTTTCTATCCTAGTCCGAGACCTTAGCTATAGTAGACTAGAAATCAAGACTATATAGTTTTGATCACTAAGATTGAAAAACATGCTTGAGATAGCAACGCATGTGAGTTTGACCGAGCAGTGCTCTAACAATATTAAATTTTAAGGTTCCTCTGCTTTGATATATTGATGAGGTGACTGATGTTTAATGTTTTCACTCCTATGGCTACTAAAGGAGTGCCATAGGCTTATTGTGCATTATGCAAGGTAATGAGGTTATTTTAATTGACATCGTATTCCTTAACGCTGGATCATGGATAATCTAAAACAGAAT
This sequence comes from Papaver bracteatum, assembly GCA_023529315.1. Lineage (NCBI taxonomy): Eukaryota > Viridiplantae > Streptophyta > Magnoliopsida > Ranunculales > Papaveraceae > Papaver > Papaver bracteatum. Next base: position 555,880 of record JAJJWX010000614.1, read on the forward strand.
TGAAAATGATAGCAAAGAAGCACCAGATTATAATCTTATTGATATCTTATCTAATAGCTGCATTTTGAATGAAGTCTTGAACAAATTAGGATGAAGAAAACCATTAGTAAAAGTGAAGATGCATGTATCTTTTCTTCATTGTCTAATCTTGATTTACACTACAAGATGGGCCTAAAGTAACAATTTTTTTCTCGGTGAATTTGGTATATTATTCTAGGAATTGTTACTTCTTAGATTATGGGTTGGTCTTCGCGCTGATTTTGGTAATTTGTTTTTACAGATGTGAGGTGTATACTACATTATCTGAGCTCATTTGGTTGCAGTTATCTATCGGTTGTCTTAAACTGATTGAACACCCTCATTTAACTGTAGAAAGGTAAGCATTCGTTTATGTTTGTGTAGTTATGTTCAACAATAGGTCAATGGGCCAACATCAAATGGATCTTAACTTGATTACTAACATTTAGCAGCATAAAGATGGTCAGTTTTCTTGATTACAAACTTGGTCATTTAATTATTAGATTGTTAAGAGTTTCTCATATATCTTTGATCTTCCTCTTTGTGTGGTAGAACTAGTGCATGAACAAGGATCAAAAAGAAAAGCAATGAAGGGAAATGGATAGCTATGCTAAGTGGTGAAGGATATCTTTTACAAATACTAATTTTCTCAGAGGTTTATACCAAGCGGTTAGTATAATTTATTGGTTTTGTTTTGCAGGAGTTTTGTTGCTTAAGTGTAATAATTCGTACTATGTTTTTTCATCGAGTGCAGCAGTAAAACAAAAGAAAAGTGGTATCAAATGCAATCGGAACACCACCAACCACAGTGGGAGAGTGCAAGCTAGCCGCTATTGTAGATAGTTGTCAGAACCAATGGGACTCACCTAAGAATTAAGGCACAGCAGCACCACGCGACCACGCATGTGCACATCACAGGTTGTTCTCCATTTTGTTATGGTAACTCAACCACTTTTTTTATTTTGTTTCCGTTTCTGTGAATTATTGGTTTAAAGATGATATTCTTTCATTTCGACAACAACCGATACTTGCATCCACTTTAAGTTTGTGACACTTATCATCAATGATCTTTTACATCCACTTTAAATTTGTGAAACTTATCATCAATTATTTTTTTTATTTTGTATGGTCTCAAGTTTCTACCTTAAAGTAGGCGAGAACAGACGAGTAAAGTATGTTTCTTAGTAAGGCATACCACCTGTACAGTTGGGAATTAGAAATAATCAGGAATTTTTAGCTGTGCAGGAAATAAAACTTTCGGTTACTCCGTCATGTTGTGATTTGCTTTATGGTATCCAGTCAGTTGGAGGACAAACGATATTTGATCTTTTGTATGGTTCCAAGTTTTTTCCTTGAAATAAGCTGACTATAAAGAAATGTGCTTGCAATGTTTGTTACTTCTGTATTATTGTGTTGTTTCGGCTCATACCACATCTGTTCTGAAATTATGGTTTTTCTTTTTTTTCGAAAGAAGCCTTACAGTACCGAGTCCATACATATCTGCATACAACCATGCACGGTCAATGCCTCGATATGGTGATATATAACCATCCGCATACAACCATATGTGTGCATTTGTATACAACCATCATGCATATAACAATAGCAAATGGATACAATTTATAAATCCCCATTCGGAAAGTAAAGCTCAGAGGACGTACACAACAAACAAGGAACATTCATATCGCAGGATGCTCAAGATAACAACTATTTCTCCAATTGCAGGATGCTCAAGATAACAACTACATAGCCAATCTTAACGAACTTAAGATGCACACAGGTTGAGTATGATTTTTTTTTTTTTTTTTTGCATAATCTAATAATGTAGACCTCCTAAGAGTTTCAGAAACCCTTAACCATTGTTAAGAAGCACCAATGCACTCATGATGCCATTATCTATGCAAGCAGAGCACAAGTCTTCCCCAGATGTTTTGTCAACTTAATGAATCAATAATTTGTTTATGAAATAGTGGAGGTCTAGGTACCATGGAAAATACAATGGTTCCTTGGCATACTCCCCGTAGTGAACTACAAAGTGAGATACTCGCTTAAGGAATGGTAGTTTTATAATAAAGTTTGATCAAGTGGTTCTGGGCTTTATTATAATTGATGTGTCAATCAACATTGTAAAAAAGAGAATCAATTGATATCAGGCTAATGCTAAACTTAATGTGGTGCATAATATGGGGTTTTAGTCTGTTTTTTCATCATTTTTGGACCATGTGTATTTATCTTTTAAATTTTCTTAATTTTGTTTTTCCTTTTCTGTTTTCGTATTCTTTTTTTATAAAACACAATATTTATAGATAAATCGACGATATCTATATATTTTCTTGGCTTTTAATGTGTGTTGATTTTTTGTAAGTGAGAACTATGAAATTTGGGATGGTGTTTATAGGTAATCATCCTAATGTATCAAATGCGAACTACAAAATCTGGGTTTAGGAAACTGAATCCGGGATGGTGTCTATTACATCTAGATTTGGCCAGAACTCTCCAAGTAATTTGAGACTTAAATTTATTTATTTTTTAGAGCTGCAAGATTGAAATTAATTAGGAAGAAGTGTTTACAAAGGATTTATCCACCTGCAACTGATGTTAAATGTAAATATGTGGATCTATTAACCGAACACTACTCAATCTCTCAGTTCTAGCTAACTTAGAAAGAATATAAGCTAACTTATTTTGTTCTTTAGGTACATAGCTACATTGCCAAGAGACAGAACTATTAAAAACTTTTTAATGTCTAAGATCAACTTATGAATCCCCCAATCAATTGTGAAGTTCTCCTTACTCATTGCCTCTGCCACTATCTTTGATTCCATTTCAAACTAAATGCTTTGCATTTTATTTTCTTAGCCCATTCCACTGCCTCCCATAACCCTTTACATTCAGAATGCTCTGGACTCATCACATGAGTTAGATAGATGCATTTGGATCCCTGGTATGTACATCAAAATCACGAATAATTAGTCCTACACCTCATGTATTCGTATCTTTCATATATGAACCATTTATATTAATTTTAAAAGATCCTCTATTAGGAGGAGACCAGTGAATGTTGTGTCTAGATTGCAGATTAGGATTTCTTTTAGTTGAAATTAATCTGGCAGGAAGCTCAACCAAATCCTTCTCACATCTTTTGATTAACCCATCAGTTGAAATGTAACAACCTTTAAAAACGATTCGCTGGTTTTTAAGGAATTGAGGAGACGACTGTACGGAGGAAACTCCTTGAACCGAGTGAACTGTCTAACCTCACACAGATGCACTGTAAGAGGGAGTGATTTGAATTCTAGAGATCAATCTGTAGGACTCCAGACTAAACCAAGACAATGGTCGTTCCATAATCAATTCGGTCACAAGAGTAGATGGGTCGATCTGTAAGAGGGAAGCTGAAAAATGTGTGAGATCAATGGTGATCGAATATTGCAGGTGTGTTGTGTATTCTGCGTGATTAAATTAGATAAGTTTTGATTGATTGAATTTGCTCTGTTGAGAGTAAATGTTCAGACGATGAGTTTGTGTTCTCTTGTGTCTGTTCGACGAAAGATTATCTTCTCGACGAAAGATTGTTCTATTTTTCAATCATGATTCAAAGACTTATTTATATTGCTAGGATTGTAAACACCTTGATCCCATGAAGTGTAACAGTTGGTGAAGTCAAATAATGGGGAAATAGAAATCGTGCTAAAACCAGTTGCTCATCGTGCGGAGACTTGGTTGATTTTCCATCCACTACTTTGCTAACTCCTCCAACTAATTGCATGACTTGATCACATTCTCATCGTGTGTATGATGAACACACGTGTCGTAGACCGCCAGACCAAAACCCTAGTTAATATCCACCCATGTGACACGATTGATGTCTCGTGATCATGGAGTCTGTAGGGAAGACATGTATTTAATTAGTCAGTTGCTGACTTTATGGGACGATGAGTCCTTGTATTGCTGAGTCAAACATGATTTTCAAATGTTCTAAGACTCATGAATTGAACGTGTCTGCTGAGACAAAGGTGCAATTGTCGAATAAATGTTGATAGCTAAGGTGAACAAATATTGTTCGTTTGATGAATCGTTGAATATTGATAGTTGAACCAATATTGCTCATCTGAGCAAATGTTGCTCGTTTGATGAATTATTAGTAGCAGGACTAAATAAAATATAAAATTAAAATATTGGAAATCGAACCGAGTATAATCCATTAAAGTGTTGATCATGGGATCAACGTAAAATTATTAGTGTTTGAATCTGGAGTTATGAACCTTGGATTCGAAACCCTAATTTTGATCAATTGATAATTAATTGATGATTTATTGAAAATCAACCACGGAGTGAAGGAGGTATCGGCTACATGGTATGATGGGTTGACCATGTAGCATCCAAATGCTCAGGTAAACAAAATACCAAAGTCTCTTGAAGACCAGTTGGTGAAAAGATGATTAAATGCTGGTTCAATCATTTATTAATATAATGCTCGTCTGAGCATTAGGCGATAAAACCTTATTATGAAGAGATGAGGGACCGACCAAGGGATCATGGAACCGTCCTTGGTTGTTCACGGGATCAATTGACGATCATTTTATGAAATTCCAAGTCGTTTGGAAGATTTTTGGACATAATACGTGCAATTGCGCAAATTAGGTCAAATTGTGAAAATGCGTGGGACCGGCTCCTTGCAAGCTAAATAGCCAACCTTGGTCAGTCAAGGTAACATGCTCACGTTTCCAAAGTGTCTGTGTCTCAGTCCTGAGAATTTTGATATTTTCTGATGTGCGTTTGAGCAACATTTTGAGAAAATACGAAGAAATCAGGGATTTTGCTGAAACTGGGGAAACTTCATAAGATGAAGGAAATAATAATAATAAATTAAGGAATCATAGAATATGGGACCGGCTATGGACAAGGCATGGCCGTCCGGCCAATGAGCAGGTCCCATGGTACTTTTCCTAATTTTATATTATTTTCATGATTTTAGGGAAATATCATGAAATCAAGGAGTTTGTTGAAACCAATGAGTTTCCTTAAAGTGAAGGAGTTTCCATGAGATGAAGGAAACCATAATAATAATAAAAAAAGGGGCATGTGGGACTGGCCACAACTAGGGCATGGTCGGCCGGCTAGGGCACGGTCCCGCGAGTCTTCCCTAATTTTATGTCTTTTCCTTGATGTGAAGAAAATATCATGAAATAAAGGAATTTCATGGGATGAAGGAAATAATAATAAAACATTAAGGAATACAAGGTGTGGGACCGGCCACAACTAGGGCATGATCGGACGGTTAGTGAACATGGTCCCATGACACATTTCCTAATTTTTATTATTTCCTTGAGACGGAGGAAACACCATGAAACTGAGGAGTTTCCTTAAAACAAATGATATTTGTTCAAATGAAGGGATTTTCATGAGATCAAGGAAAAATAATAAAAATATGATAAAATAAAATTTAGGCGTGGGACTGGCCACTGCATGACTGGCCGTCCGGTGGGCCCAATCCCCTAGCGTATTAACTAATATTTTATTATTATTTGTTTTCCCATTTTTCATAGGTTCATAATTCCTTCGTATTTTGGAATGCTCGTTCTTGCATTTAGGTGCTTCGTTATTGTACTATTGTTGAGTACACTTGCACCATTTTGGTCGGGGCTTACTCGATAGCAGCTCAGATTCCTGATAGGTGTCTAAAACACCTTAATATTTATCTATTTTTTATGCTTTCTTTGCTATGTTTTCTTGTAAATTATGTATCTTTTGTTTGATTTTGAGTTTTAGGTACTTTGGAGCAAAAGAAGAGGAAACATCGCTAAAAAAGGCTAAAAGTGCCATTTCATGTGCAACCGTTGTTGGAGGCGAATTATCCCTCAATATTTACTTTTATTTCTTCATCTCTATCTGAAAGGCATGTCGGCTTTAGTGATGCAATTTATGTCTGAAAAGAATGACAGCCTTAGTGATGTATATTGAAGAAAAGAAGTGGATATGAGAGGTAAGATATGGCCGCTCGTGAAACTACTAAAAGCACCCAGAAAAGTGTTAAAGGCACCCCCATAAATGTCCCAGAAGAGTCGCTAAAGGTGCCCGGAGGAGTTGATAAAGGCACCCTGGAGTTTTCACTATCTACAACCCAAAATTCATCTTCGTACCCCACAAATAACTATTCACAGCCTGAAGATTGCTAAATACACCCCCAAATGCTAAAGGAACACCGCTGTTGGATAAGGGGAAGGTCATCTTCTCCATTTGAAATTCGAATTTTGGCGGGAAAAGTTGTTTTTCAAAGGACAGAATTAGGGTTCGATATTTGGTCTAGTTATAATGAGACTAAAGCTCTGGAATTGAATGGATTCCTAAGGTCTAAACAGGGCTGGTAATGGTCTTTATTTTGATCATAATTGGCTAGATAGTTGGCAAAAGATGAATCAGGGTTCACGTATTTTGGCGTGAAAATGTGTTCTTAATGGGCAGATTTGATGTTCGGATTTTAGAGAGGTTATATTGAGATTTAATCGCTCAAACTTCTTGGATGGGCCTGTTTGGTCGAAACAGGCTTGGTAAGGTGATTGGATTCGACAGAGTTGGGATAAATAATCCCGGAGAAGAAAACAGGGAAGTAAAGCTATTATCGAGAAGTTTTGAAGCTTAATATGGGAGTTATGTGGAATCATTGGAAAGATTTATCCTCTATAAGATTTTGTTACGTCATGAAGATAGTTTTGAACGAAATATACTGCCAAAGACACGTAAACAGGGAGAATAAAAGAGAAAGAAAGTCCGTGACTTGTGGAGAGGAAAAAAGAAGATTTGGAAGCAAGATACTCGGCCTGAGGTGTATATAAAGCCTTGGGGGAGTCTCAAGAGGTCAGACGCTTACTCTGGAGAAGAAACCTAGGCTTAGAAATCGAAAAAATCACAAGTTTTAGAGAAGTTCACCTGTTGCTGCTAATACTCAAGAACACGAAGAACAGACTCGCAAAAACAGTCGCAGAAGAGTATCGTTTTTCAAAATCAGAAGATTTGTGTCGTTTATCAAAGACAGAAGCTGTGTATCGTTTGCAGAATCATTGTAAGCTTATTTATATCTTTTGAATACAATGATTAATGAAATTTTCTCCAACTTTCGATCCATGAGTAGCTAGATTTCTTTTCTAGGTTTTGGAAGAAACTATTTTTGATGAGTAATATTTAGTAATTATTTTCTTTGACAATAAATACTCCAATATTGTGTTTTTAAATTATTAAAAATTCTCTCTTCTTTGTATGCTTAGTAAAAATTGTTTTGGATAGTTTCTACCGTTCTTTTATAAGCGAAGGAGGATTAGGCCTTAGAATAGCGACGAAAGTCATAAAAAGAGCTTGTATTGTCATATCTTCCAAAGCATGAGATTGGGTTTGAAATTGTTTTAAGTAAATTGGAGTATTTTGTCAACGAAATTGTTATTTAGTTTACTATTATTAGAAGTAGTGGAATCCAAAACCCTAGAATTTTCTCTCCTTGGTAAACAAAAATCTATTTTAATTAATTTGTCTTAGAATTTTCTTCTAATAATCAAAAACCAAATATTTAAAAAGTCCGAGTGAACGACAACCTACTTACCACAATTTAAAACTACATCAATTCATGTACATTGAATATTTATTACTAACTCATGGAATTCTGCTGGGAAGGACCACAAATTAAAGTAACAAAATATTATGAAGAACATAGAATATTTTTGAATATTCAATTAATGAATTTAAGGATTAGAGATAATTAATTGATGGATCTATACTAGCAGGCATGCTGCCTATGAGCATTAATTATCTGAGAATTGAGTAATAGGAGCTTGTCGAAGCGTCATATTTATTTTATATAGTCAGGGAAAACATTGTTACATCCTGAAGACGTTAGTTCTCTATACTAGCATGCAAGATGTCTAGGATCCGTCCAATCATTAAGATTTTATACACATGTCTTTTATATAGTCATGGAAAACGTTGTTACATCTTGAAGACGTTATCGCTCTATACTAGTAGGCAAGCTATCTAGGAGCCGTCCAATCGTTTGATTCTATATAAAAGTGATTACTGAAATTGCTCAGTATTCATGAGATATGCCGTTGCCTCAGTTGAGAGACTGCATATATACATATGCTCCGAGAGACAGTATTCTCAGACAGAGGTTCTTGCAGCATGAGCTTTCATGCTTCAATGAGAGACATGAGCCTCAATACTCATCTGATTTGTAGATCAGGAGTATGTACAATTATGGTTTTATGATTTTAGCCTTTGTCGAAAATCCAATATTCACCGCTAGATAAAAACCTGATTAGATACAAGATAATATCTCTCAACTGTTAGATCGAAAACTTATCTTGCCATACACACATGTACTTGACGTTTTGGGTTTGTGTAACCGTACCCAAACGTGTACAATGGTTGGTTCAATATTAGCCAACCAAATGGTTAGCCAAATGATAACTTTCATATAAACCATATTCTTATTCACCATAACTATTCCAAATGACTCAAATGAACTAGTTAGAGAGTTGTTATGATATCTCAAGTACTACAAGAGACACAATTGAATCAAAAACGATGTGATTCACTCGAATTTTTAATCATGAACTAAAAATCCATGGTTTGCAAAATCATCCCTTAGTAATTTAACAATAAGTTCATGAACAACGTTTTCAGACATAACCTCTTGAGTTCTCCAGCAGAATTTCTCGGAATGAGAACTTCCGTCAGTTCACAGACTGGGTTCGCGGACTGCACCTGAGCTTCAACTTCAGCAGATATTCTCGGGTTCGAGAACTTGCGCCAGTTCGTGGACTGAGTTGCTGCTCACGTTTCGGTTCCACTTGATCAACAAAGTTTGCAAACTTCGGTTCAAGTGTTAAGGACTTATAAATATATGTGTTGCCACAATAATTTTTATATCCCCCAATGGTTATATAGTCTAAACTCTTATTTCAATCATTGAAACATTCTCAAAGGACGTCATATAGCTGTTTTCACGAACTAGTTTTTCGTCAGAGTGATTTCCAAAGTGATTGGAACATAACATAACTTTTGTCACTAGGAAAGGATGAACTTGGCTAAAGCGAAAGTTTTACCAACATGCATTTCGAGAAATATATAAGCAAGATATACTCAGCTCGAAATGTCACATGTGCATATTCTTAGTCTATATAGTAAAACGACTTTTGTCTAAGGATAGGAGATAGAGTAGATAGACTTTTGAGTGATAGATAAGATCAAGTCTCCACATACCTTTTAGTCAATGAAGATCCACTAGTTCCTTGAGTAGTCCTTCGTCTTGTATGATGATCGCCATGGAGTTCTTGAGCTCAACTACACTTTATATCCTAGTCTGAGACCTTAGCTATAGTAGACTAGAAATCAAGACTATATAGTTTTGATCACTAAGATTGACAAACATGCTTGAGATAGCAACGCATGCGAGTTTGACCGAGCAGTTCTCTAACAATTTCCCCATTTGTCAATTTTAGTGGAAAAACTATTAATACATATGGAATACAAAAAAATTATATAAATATACTTTGTAGCTCCTATTCCACATGCCTAATCTTCAACAATACTTGAAATCTTCGTCACTTCCAAGTAGTCCAATGATCCCAAAGTTTGTAAGTTTAGTATCATCGTTGTTGAAAATCCGTAGCTATAACATGAGAAAAGCATTGATTCTCAATCATTATTATACAATGTCATAGTGTTATTACACATCGTCAAATTCCAATTGCATCACAACTTCAACAACAATACTATGGTGATACTTCACTCCCCCTTAGTTAATACTCCATCTCACATGGAAACCGCTCCCCCTCACATAATAATCTGAAAACCATATGTATTTGTAGTGTGAACTACAATTAATTCTCCTCTTTTTTGTCAATAAAATTGGCAAAGGTACAAGAACGGGATTCTAATGAAATTTCCGTAAGAGATATTTCATGACCAAAGGTAAATGTTCTATCATCTTATATGATGCAATCATAAAGCCGAGGCTAAATGCATTCATCAAGGAGTTTATAAAGATACAAGATAACCCCTAAAAATTCCACAGCCGCACTCCCCACAAAGATTTGGAAATTAAACGCAAGTTCAAAAGAACTCTCCCCCATAAGATGTCATTCCCAAGGGAATAACAAGAGCGACCTTAATTTCAAGAGAAAAGAAGGATTTATTTAAACTCAACAAATTGCATACAAGTATGAATTTGGAATCCAAAATATTCAATCATATTAACCAAAGCGAACCATGATTAATTTGACTAAATATGCTCAATACAAGTAAACTTATGGAGACTTAATTCATCGATTAGATTATTCACAAGGAAACCCATAAATATTCTAACCGGATTACACAATTAAACTAATCACAAAGTAATCAATTCAATTGTCCACACTCGACATGAGAAAAATTTATGGAGTGCTAACTAAATAATCATACAAGATGATTGATTTAGTTCATTTGGGATCAACATAAGAGATTATGGAACCCCGACTAAGATTATCATAGAAAATGAAAATCTTAACCGTACATGTACTCAACATGAGAGAACTCATGGAATACAAACTAAACAACCACACAAGTTGATTAATTTAGTTCTTAATGCTCAACATATAACATCTCATGGAACAACCAACCATGCCAATAAAAAATCGACTTAGTCGTATCGTGCTCAACATGAGATACACAATGGAGCCTTCACGGTTAAACATAATAATATGGAACAATTAAGCTCTATATCGTGGATAACAAAACAAGGACCTATTCTATTTTTCCATCACAAAGTGACATAATAGACTTTATCCTTGAATCATAAAAGATTTTAACCTATCTTACATCAATAATTGACAATATAGGCTTAACTTTTGTGTTTTGCCAAAAGTCCATTCATTCGTTTATCAATATTTGCATACCAATGCATGAACGACTTTACTTTTGACAAAATATGGGATAATCAAGTTCACGGACGTAAACATACAAATCCCATCAAAATATTGCAATATATAAAACCATAAAGATTAATACTGCAACCATCATCTTCCAAACAACTTTAGAATTTAAACCAATAAATCTAAAAACAAGAAGATGAAATCATTGGATATAGCTATGTGTAATCACAATCATTGCTATTCCAAAACACTAGTTATTCTTCTAACTAAAACAGAAAACATAGAAGATTTACTAGACTTTAAAAGAAATCAGAGTTCATTAAGAACCTCGTATCTTTCAATGAAGCCATCAAAGAAGGTATCGCTGATTTCCTTTATTCTCTTGACCGTAGACATACCATGTTCGTGAGTTAGAACACTAACTTTGCGGTCAACCACCCGAGCAAGCTGTCTAGCTTTGGCACAGTCCATGATAAGATGTTTTTGATTCCGTATCAGAATGTTCTGATTAGCAAGAATTCTGGCCTGACCATCTAGAAGTTGGTTTAATTGCAATTGAATATTTGCAAACTCGACCTTTGAATCGTTCTGAAAACGAGTTAAATCCTTGATAGAATCATCAATCCAGGAGTTGTGATCCTTTCTTTCAAGCATCTTATTTAGAACCAGCTCCTGAATCGACTTATGTTCCTGATTATCTTCCTCCATATCAAGACGCACAATCTCTTGAGATTTTGCAGAATTCTCCATAGAGTTCTAGGTCAGGGACAATCACAATATAGACAAGGTATATATGCGTTCGTCAACGAGAGTACAAAAACTCTGGTTTAGAAAACCCTGGAGATATACAAAAGGGGGACGCGGATGTTTGTGGACTACCAATAAAAAAACTCAAACATAAATAATATACAACATACTTGAGTATTTCTCAATCTTTTTCCTTGTACCTCTCAAGTTAGAAACAAGGAAACAAATACCTGGAATCAGGTGATTGGGTGGAAACAAGTTCCACTGCTATTGTTGAGAAGGATGTTGTACATATCATCAGACTGTTTGATTTTTGTACTCTTCGCCTTTCTTCGGTTAACATATGTCCCTGAAGAATATGGCATGATGCTTTTCACATATTCTTCAGATGATTTTCCCTGAGAACTAAATCTAGGACCTCTAGCAATAGGTTCAAGAGGATCCGAATAGATAGGAATCCATTTTCTAGATTTAGATTTATCAGAAATACCCTTATAAGTACAGAAATTGTTCTTGTTAATACAACAAAAAGAGTTGCCAGAAAGAACTTTATCCCTGTGATCACTACAACAAAAACATACATGGATCATTCCTAAAAAGTGTGATCTAAGTACTGGTTGTCTGTGATATTTGCAAGTATAATCTAAAGGGTGATCTATAGATAACAACTCTCCTGCAATGAAAAGTGTGATCTTACCCTATCCAAAGAACATAAAGTTTTGAAAAGTTGAGATCTAAAAGCAGGGATTTTAAAAGACAAGGATTTAAAAGTTGTGATCTTTTCTCTTCAATCCAAATTTACCCTATACAAACAGCATATTCCATTTCATTTATGCACCTGTAATTCAAATTCATAACTGACATGAACAAAATCGAAAAGTCTAATAGAAAAACTATATTTCATTGCCATCTAAATCAAATTCATTCCCGAAAAATAAATTACACATTTCTGCAGAATCTACTTGTTTAACTCAAATCAAGGGTACCAAAACACAGATCCTTAATATCAGAACAAGCTCATTTAGATTATTCCCTAAAGCACTACAAGTAAGATCAAGAAAATAGTGTCAACCACTAACACTGGAGAATGATGTTAAATCTGAAAAGACAGAGACTTGCACAATCCATGACAACCTCGAGACTAATGGAAAGTATTTTGTATGCCCTCTTCTGCAGCAAGACTTCACAACCATGCAAGATGAATAATAATCATGGTTACCACGAAAACAAGTTTGTACAAGTGACCCCATTTAGAATCAAATAGATACCACGAAAACAAGTTTGTACAAGTCACTCCATTCAAAATAAAATAGATCAATAAGGACATACACAAACCTCTAACGCTGGACGTATTGATGAGCTGAGACAGAGAAAGACAGGCAAGTACCCTAAGTAGAATTGGCCTTTTTTTTTCCTCTTTCTGATGGTAGATTTAAGTGTATCTATCAACCAAGAAACAAGTATTATCTATCCGAAGGAAAATGACTAAGTTATTTGGGAACAATTTCCATGTTATGGTCATGTCCTCTCTCAGGAATTGAGTACATAAACATGCCATGTACCTTGAAATCAAGGACCAACATCCAGAACTAATAACCTGGTACGTGTTCAATAGACAGCATATAATTCTTACCCATAAGCTATGCAGACAACTTAAATACATGTAAAAATAAGAATATACCATATTGACCATAAAAAGAGGGAAGAGAAGAAAAACAAGAAGCATAACAAAAATTAAAGCACAAGAGCAATGGTTTAACTTGGTTAAGGTTAAACCACTCTGTGTGGTATGGAAACTAGAATGGAACCTTTGAACTTCGGTAATGCCGCCACCAACAGAAACAAAGTTCCTTGCGTCACCAAGATATAAAGATTGTCTAATTAGAATTTATCTAGTTTGATAGAGACTCCATAAGCTTTATCCCGATCCCCTTTCTTTGAGCACCTCCTTCATCTTCAAAGGTAACATAAACTTTCACTGTTTTAACTGATTAGTTCAAACCCCTATTTATAATTCCAACATCAATTTCAACTAATATTTTTGGGATAAGGTATAAAAACATCATAACATTTTTAAAAATGATACTACAGATGCATATAAAATGTCAGGAAAATGCCATAAGGTACTAGTGACTAATCAACTACTGGTGCTAGAGCTTTTAAAGCTTCCGCCTGCACCATTTGCTTTCCAGTCTGCTTTGCAGACATCAAGATGACCTTATTTTTACCTAAAAAGACCATAAGTGTTCATAAATTATGATGTTTAGTGTGTGATCTATAGCAATTTTTGTTGTAGTGGATGATATCTAGAGTAGAGATCATTTTCATAAGGTTTCTGATTTCTTGTGGGCATACGATTCACTGCTTTAGTCGGCTGACTTTCTGTTCCATTGACAGTGAAGAGAAGCAAATTACGAAGCTTATAAATTTGTTTCCTTCTTGCAAAACAATAAATAGCATAGTGATTCTGTTTCCCACAAAAAGTACAGGTTCGTAGAGGAGAAGCAATAACTGGCACCTGTTTAAACTTCATAGCCATATGAGAAGATTGGAAGTTATGAAAACTTTTCTTGACATAATCTTCTTCTGGAGAACATTTCTTCGTAAATGGTAATTCCTGAGAATTAGTCACAGAAGAATTTCTCCTTAGGACAGAGTTTTTCTTTTCCAAGGAGTTATACTATTCATGGGCTAGAGTAAGAGATGCACAAAGTTTCTCTTTTTCAGCATGAAGTCTGTTGAGATCTGATGAATGAGTCTCGATCAAACATTTTTCTATAATGGAGTCCTCTTTAACAACTTCCTCAAGAGTACTAATCTTTTCCTGTTGTAGAGTAGTTTCTTGTAGAAGTTTCTCAATGTTCTTAGAGAAGGACTTTATGATATGATAGAGATCACGTTCTCAATTAAGAGACTTTTCAAAATCATCAATGAGATAATCATGATTATTAAAATCAATATCTTCAGCTGTATGTTTTGAAATTCTGGTGAGTTCCTTTTCAGCTTCCGCCACAGTATCACATGCCTCATGAGAGGAAGAAATGTCATTATCACATTGAACATTCTTTGTACCTCGGGATTCGCAAGAATCAACTAAGGAATAATCCTTTAAGGTGTTTTTAAGACACTTGACATGGTCAAAAGCTTTAGGAGACATTTTGGTATGCGCAACAGAGATTCCGTCTACAGACTCAGATTGCCACAAACACAGACTTGTAAGGTCTTTAACGTGTTTTCCCATTCTGATACCAATTGAAAATGCGTGGGTCTAACAACCTCACCCAATATTTCGATTAGCAATCTGTATGGACAACTCCGAGTTGTTTTCTAGAGAATCAACAAGACTCAATCAATAGAAAATATCTCAAGGAGTTATTATCTCAATCTCTTGATTTGATTAACTCAAGCAAATATAATTGGCAAGACTAATCAAAGAGAGATAACTTGGATGGTACCAAAGAACAATATCCAAGTGTCAATCGATTTAAATCAACAACCAACAAGGTCGGATATTCCAATCGATTGAACAACGCACAACCTGTATTATTTCAATTATATAATAAAATATAATGCGGAAAATAAATAACACAGACACCCGAATTTTTTTGACGAGGAAACCGCAAATGCAGAAAAACCCCGGGACCTAGTCCATATTAAACATACACTGTATTAAGCCGCTACAGACACTAGCCTACTCCAAATTAACTTCGGTCTAGAATGTAGTTGAACCCCAACCAATCTCACACTGATCCAAGGTACAATTATGCTCCCACGCCTCTGATCCCAGCAGGATACTGCACACTTGATTCCCTTAGCTGATCTCACCCACAACCAAGAGTTGCTACGACCCAAAGTTGAAGACTTTAGTAAATAAATCTGTCTCACACAGAAAAGTCTACAAGTAATAGATAAATTCGTCTCCCACGAATAAACCTATGAGTTTTGTTCCATCTTTTGATAAATCAAGGTGAACATGAACCAATCGATAAAACCAGACTTATATTCCCGAAGAACAGCTCATTTTCATCAATCACCTCACAATAAACTTAATCGACGCAGCGAAGAAGATTATTGAGGAATCACAAACAATGAGACAAAGATGTTTGCGACTACTTTTATCTTTCCTATCAGAGATAGAAATCTCAAGCCAATTATTAAAATTGTACTCGTACGATAGAAAGAGAAAGATGATATCATACAACTACAAGAAAAGTAGTATCGGTCTGGCTTCACAATCCCAATGAAGTCTTTAAGTCGTTAACCCGAATTTAAAGAGAAAACTCAAGGGTTAATGGAGATCGACTCTAGCTTAGAGAAAACTAGTATCACACAAGAAAAGTGTATAGGGATTAGTTTTTCCAATGGCTATAGTTCCCCTTATATAGTCTTTCAAATCAGGGTTTGCAATCAATGTTAGCTTAGTAACAAATCAATATTCACCGTTAGATGAAAACCTGATTAGATACAAGCTAATATCTCTCAACCGTTAGATCGAAAACTTAGCTTGACATACACACATGTACTTGACGTTTTGGGTTTGTGTAACCGTACCCAAACGTGTACAATGGTTGGTTCAATATTAGTCAACCAAATGATGCGTGTCGTAACCACAACAAATTAATTAATGTTTCACTACCTAATTAATAAGTAATATAGGGTAGTCAAGATCGATCCCACGAGGAGCAAGAGATTATTAGTTGTAAAATTGTCACAAAAGGGGGGTATTGGTTATAAAATTTATAAAGAAAAAGAAATAAACAAAGTAATTAAAAGTGCAAGTTGAAATCAATGAGAGAGAATAGATCAAGGAATCCTTCTTCGCTGCAAAACAATGATTAAAGTTATGTTCTTTTCCACTTGTTTTTAGTCATAGATTATCACCAACCGTAGGTATAGCAGCTAGATCAGTGCTAACCCCAAAATCCCTTATTTCACCGGATACGGAAGTTCTCGCCTACCGAATTCTATTCACCAAACCACCTAGTAGTAGATCACCAAAGATGTAATTTAGTTAAACGCATTAAGATTCATGAATTTATTAGGTTGATATTAGTAGTTAAACTCTTAGATCAAGGTCCACTTGCTAACGTTGCTTTCACACACAATTGCTCCAAGGAATCCCTCCGCAAGGTCTTGTGTTTTCTACTTATGTAAATAGTCAAGAAACGATTACTTATCCCCTAACTTTCACTAGCTTTAGATTAATTAACAAATCAATTTAGTTGGCCACCCAAACGACCTATCAATCAAGCATAAACACTAATATTAGTAAAAACAATCGATAATCATATGAAAAACTTCAAAGTAGAATTGAAACAAAACTCAAATCTTATATTAAGAACTAGGAATTCATCCTCAATCAATAAGAAAATTAGCTACTCATAATTTGGAGTTCACACAATAATAATAATTTTAGGAAGAAAGAAAAACTTATTGAAAAGATGATGGTTGCTCCTTCCTCCAATCCTTGTGCACTTTAACTCCTTCTCCAAAGTAGATGTGTGTAAAAAGTTGTAGAGAACTCCTTTATTTATAGGATTCAATACTCTCCATGTCTTTGTAGGAAAAGAATCCTCATTCCAAAAGAACACCACTTTCCCAATTTGAGCCATATTCCAATTTCTAGTCCAATTCTCCAAAACTTCCAAGTTTGCATCCAATTCCAAATTCTAAGTCTTCACACACATGAGAGAAGTCCACCCAAAATTCTGTAATTTTGCTCGCCGGAAAACTGTGTTTTTGGCCGGAAGTTGTCGCCGCCGGCTACCTGAAAATTCCTTCCGGTGACATAATATTCCGTCAGTCAACCGTTAGGACTAACGGTCAAACAAGTCAAACCGTCAGTCTACTGTTAGTTGACTAGGTCAAGAAGGGTAGAAGTCAGCTTCTGAGTTAGCTTTCGATTAAGTGAGTTTTTGAATAAGGGTCGGATCGGTCGGACTCGTCTGGATCGCTGAGTCAACTCTCCGAAGGGATGATTTGGCCAAGTTCTGTTCAATTACAGGACTTTACGACCAATTTTTCAGGCCATTCTTTCACCTGCGACAAACCTAATCATACATCTAGTTTAGCAGCATTTTCTGCAGTACCACCTCCAACATTATAGACCCATTGCAGCTTCAGTTCTTCTCTTATCAGAAACATCATCTTCAATCTCCATCTGTTTCTTCATCCGCCGTAGCTTCAACTCGAGCATCAACATCTCGTAATTCGACAATATCATCAACAGTTCTTCGAAATCCATCTTACAACTGCAGACCCATTTTTATCCTCGATCTTTAACTCTGCGTCTCAGCTTCATATCCCTTCTTTCATCCTTCTGATTTTCTCGATTTCGATCTATTCCAACTTGGTTTCATACAACACAGTACCCATTCCGAATTCAATCAAATACAACATCACCATTTTTTCCTCCACTGCATCTCAGTTCTGATTTATTCTCTCATCTCTCGATTGCTTCTTGTTTCTCGGACAAGTAGTAGCAGCAGCTGCTGCTGTGCTTTTCTCAATTTCAGATTCAAATGAATGAATTGAATGAGAGTATCGATTTAGGGTTGGGAATGATTGGGGTGTTATTTGCGCCCAAGATAAGGACCACCCATTGATAATTACAACCTCTAATAATGATAATGAGTACCCTATATGACAATCCCTTAACCGTAGATGGTTTGTGTTTAGTACACCTCCAAGAAGAGTTGCCCCTTAACCATTACCGGGATCCAGATAGTGCTCGCCCTATGAAATGACAATTTTGCCCTTTTTGCCCAATTTGGGTGATTTCTCCTTCTTTTCTTCCGTGCGACTCCAAAGTACCTAATAACTCAAAAATACACGTAAAATACATAATTTACTAGAAAAATAGCAAAGAAAGCATAAACTACTAGATAGTAAATACGGTGTATTCTACACCTATCACCAAATGGTTAGCCAAATGATAACTTTCATATCGACCATATTCTTCTCCACTATAACTAGTCAAAATGACTCAAATGAACTAGTTAGAGAGTTGTTATGAGATCTCAAGTACTACAAGAGACACAATTGAATCAAAAACGATGTGATTCACTCGAATCATTAATCATGAACTAAAAATCCACGGTTTGCAAAAGCATCCCTTAGTAGTTTAAGAATAAGTTCATGAATAACATTTTCAGACATAACCTCTTGAGTTCATGGACTCAGGCTAACCGGTTGAAGTTAATAAACTCCAGCAGAATTTCTCGGGATGAGAACTTCCGTCAGTTCGCGGACTGGGTTCATGGACTACACCTGAGCTTCAACTTCAGCAGATATTATCGGGTTCAAGAACTTACGCCAGTTCGTGGACTTAGTTGCTGCTCACGTTCAGGTTCCACTTGATCAACAAAGTTTGCAAACTTCGGTTCAAGTGTTAAGGACTTATACATATATGTGTTTCCACAACAATGTTTATATCCCCCAATGGTTATATAGTCTAAACTCTCATTTTAATCATTGAAACATTCTCGGAGGACGTCATATAGCTGTTTTCACGAACTAGTTTTCGTCAGAGCGATTTCCAAAGTGATTGAAACATAATATGACTTTCGTCACTAGGAAAAGGTGAACTTGGCTAAAGCGAAAGCTTTACCAACACGCATTTCGATAAATAGATAATCGAGATATACACAGCTCGAAATGTCACATGTGCATATTCTTAGTCTATATAGTAAAACGACTTTTGTCTCAAGATAGGAGATAGAGTAGATAGACTTTTGAGTGATAGATAAGTTCAAGTCTCCTCATACCTTTTAGTCGATGAAGATCCACTAGTTCCTTGAGTAGTCCTTCGTCTTGTATGATGATCGCCATGGAGTTCTTGAGCTCAACTACACTTTCTATCCTAGTCCGATACCTTAGCTATAGTAAACTAGAAATCAAGACTATATAGTTTTGATCACTAAGATTGACAAACATGCTTGAGATAGCAACGCATGCGAGTTTGACCGATTAGTGCTCTAACTATCGTCTAACGAGCATAAATTGGTGTAGCACTGCTTTTTTTTTATTTCTTTTTCAGAAGTTGAATTATGTATACATATGCATGTATAGACGTGAGTTTTTTAAAAACCCTTGTTTTAGGAACAAACGTTCGTTCGATCGTTAGTTTAAGAAACTAGCAATAATCTCTAATGTATGAGAGATTATTTATTTATTTTGAATAGACTCGCGTCTGTTAGTAAAAAAAAAATTATGAGCTTTCATGAAATTTTTTATTTTCGATATGGAAGCTTTCACAATTTTTTGATAATATACTCTCGAGGGAGCAAAAAAAAAAAATATATATATATATATATATATGTTTTTCAAATTTACGTGACTTTCACGTTAAAACATATTTTTTTGTAAAATCAGTGTTTTGATTT
Organism: Papaver bracteatum; assembly: GCA_023529315.1. Taxonomy (NCBI): domain Eukaryota; kingdom Viridiplantae; phylum Streptophyta; class Magnoliopsida; order Ranunculales; family Papaveraceae; genus Papaver; species Papaver bracteatum. The sequence continues at coordinate 575,930 of JAJJWX010000614.1, forward strand.
TGAACAACCGTTGAAAGTAGACAATTATACATGGTGAAATAATGTCTGTGTGTGAGTTTTTCACAATTGTTGAATGGACGTCTGTCAAATTTTTGAAAAACCAGTGGATATTAAAATTCACGTGGGTTGTTCACGGTTTTATGAAAATCAAGTCATGTTTTTGAATAATGAATTTTGCTCATCCTGTCAGGTTTGAAGGATCGAGCAAGTTTTCGAAATTCTGACATTATAATCACTACAGTTAGTGAAATTGTAAATAGGTAAGAGTCGGATTGTTACCATTTTTGTTACGACTTTGTTATTGGTATATCCATGACTCCATGTTTTTCGCCTCAGATAGTGGTGACTTATGGTTACAACCACTCTTCTGTCTCTTTCGAGGAATGCTCTATGAAGTCAAAGACGAAGACTTCTGCAGATACTCATGCCGAGGTGAATCAACCTTTCAGAGACGCTAGAAGGCTGACACATTGTATGTCTCTTGATTATCTGGGAGTCGTCTCTCATCAGCAGAAGTACCGCCGACTTCAGCAAGTGAGACTATCATCTAAATATGAAATACGGCTTTGCGTTGATGGTGTAGCTCCTGATTCAGATGTGGATGAATGAAGAATTTCGTCATAATTCGTCATCATAAGTTAGGTCTTCTAGAAAAATGCTGTAGAATCTTCGTCTAACGTCGGAATTTCGCGATCTACCCATGTTTTCTCATGCCCAGGAAATTTTCAAGCTTTAGTGAAGAATATTTTTGAGTTTTGAGCATGTTTAGGGGCCGAAATCAGCGAAATGGTAAACTTCCAGGAGACCTTCAGAAACAAATTAGCTGGCGTGTATTCCAATGTTTCAGCCACATCTATTTGCTCGTTTCTCCAATTGTTGTGAATTTTGGATATGTCGTAGAAGACATCTATACGAAGAGAATGGTATATGAATCATTCATATATTCCTCACCATCTTCTCACAAATCGCTGCTTTGTGCGGGAAAGTGTAAAATCATCTCAGACGAGCTTGTTATAAAACACTCTTGTTGTGTCTTTAGACCATTCGCTTGTATCTTGAACGGTTGGTGAATGATTTTAATTTCATTAATTAATTTGAGATCAAGAGCCCTTGATTGATACATGAGCATGGTGGTGCTTGCAGTGCCATCTTATGTCAATAGTAGAAACATCACTTCTGAAACCATGGTCACGGGATCATAACTGAGGTTGCTCTCAAGAGGGGGTAATGTAATGACCATGGTTTCATGTTCCGGTGGTAGAATTCATTTTATGATGAATGATTATCACATGAGAGTCTGGTGCCACGGGTCTTGGACTGTGAAACTGATCGTCATGATCAGTGGACCGTCAGTCCCCAGTATTTTGTTAAATCTCTCATTTTCGTTTTCTCTTCTTCTGGAAATACTTTGGATAGAGGACCCAGGTAGATAAATTGATGTAAAGACCTAGGTGGTCGAAGTTGGAGGTACCTTGATGAAGGACTTAGCGGAAGGACCTGGTGGACATCGATCGACTGTGGAGGATATGAATCCCTTCTAAGAATTGCTGCTTGCATGTTGTATGCTCTGGAAGATGTAGGAACCTCATACGATGTCGGAATTCGATGATTGACCCCAAATTTTGAATCTAAGAGACTGAGATATCACATGAGAAAATAATCACTCAATTTGGAGTTGTAGAGGTCATTCAACGAAGTGTGCACATTTGTAATTTGTAATCTCGTATAAATTTTTCATATTTCTTAGGCCTGATGGTAAAGGCCATTATCTTTCAGCTCGTATGTCTGATTGATGCGCCTTTTTGGTATGTTGTATAAGAAACATAGGCGAACAACTTTGTTTAAGGAAGTATTGTCCCATTCCTCACCCATTGGTACGTTTTTGTGAACCTATGGCCTGAAGTGTGTTGTATCTCATTTGTAGAGGTGATGAGAACATGTGCCCGCCCATCGTGCAATCTTTGGGAAGACTTTCATGTGAACATGTTTTCATGTCTACAAAACTTGATATGAGTCATTAGTGCTTGGGGAATTTCGGTCCATCGAGTAACACTTTAGAGAATGGATAGTTGGTGAAGCCGGTCATGATGATGTTGCTCCTGTGACCGTTGTTGATGCTGAGATCATGATTGAATTTTCTTCAGACATTCTTGTTGATGCTGATACTATGGACATAGTTGCTCCATAGACTGAAAATGCTGGAACCATGATTATCAACATAGTCTTTGCTTCTCCATCCAGTGAGTCTTTACACTCACGAACTAGTTGGTGGGTTGAGCATCTCTTAGATGAAGGTGTTCTGGGAGTTCAACACGAATTATCCTGAACATTATGACTTTACTAAGAACTGGCTCCGTCAGTGAGTCGTGGTTGTTGCGTTAGATAGTAACAGTCTTTATTCTGGATGTGATTGGTGAAGAGATGAAGCTCCTCAGTCGTGCAGGGGATTGTGATGTAGAGAGGTCCCGTTGATAAAGTTTCATGAAACCACATAGGTTGCATGAACTTGTTATGTGGATAACATTTATTGAAATAGATTTGAATCAATTTTTCCAATAAGATTAAGTCCCCAATGTATGTTGAGGAGTTTGTGCCATCCATGGATGAATGATGTTGCATCTGCTTCAGAAGTCTTATCATGGGATAATGAAGACTTATTAATTGTAGTTTAATTACACTTTTATTGCGCTAATATTGAATCAGTGTGTCATCGTCGAGATATTTGTGTTGCACCATTATAGAAGGTGTACTCTTTGATTAGAAGTACAATTTGAAGGCTTCTTCATGCTGGAGCGTTGAAACGTCATATCCCTTAAGCATCGAATGTCTTAGGCTTGATCGTCTCGGCCCTGAGTATCTTCTGTCGATTCAACACTCCTTTCGTTGCGGTAGTGGGATCCAACACTTGTGCATATATAAGAGATTTCTGATTTTGTGGCACACATAAACACTCCTGCAAGGCTATAAAGAAATTCCCAAAGTGTTTTTTTTACCATGCTTCGTACATCCTCTCAGTAATGAAAGTCCCAGTGATATGCTCGATTCGGAAAGGTGTTAGATTCAACCACTTAGTAAAATACTAATATGGTGAAGCTACCATTCATAATGTCTTAAAGAGTTTCTAGCATAATTTAGTCCCTATGCTAGGATAGCATGTGAAAAAATAAATGACATAGACATGGGAGGAACGAGACTTGCCTGAGTGCATAACCTCTTGATAAATGTTTATGCATCTTTTGCATGTTCTTGCTTCAAGTGCTCTAATGATGGAATGTCAGTAAGATCTTCTGGATCAGAACCTTCTTTGTTGGAGAGATGTGCAACCAAAGACGCTTTATTTGTAGTTATCTTTTCATCATGGATCCATGCTCACCTGAGGATCGTGTCATATCTTGGATCTTCCTAATTATGTGAAACTTGGTCTCTGTCCAGGTTGAGACAACTTTCATTTTGAGAGTGATGAAACCGTATGTATCTCCGAGCGTTCCTTCATGGTATTTGATTGAGATGAGAGCATGAATAACTTCTTTCCTGTGGATCCGAGGGTTTTCAATGGAATGATGTTGATGGAAGTGTGGGCATCGATCAACATTCTTTCGAATTCATTTCCTCTGAGATAGACTTTCGTAAGCAGTCCTTAGTCTTGCATCTCCTTGTCTGTGGATGAAGGTTCAAGGAGTATTTCCGAGATGGACAGACATCTGATACAATATAATTCTGTGAACATGTCTTTTATTTGTGCCTTAGACAGAGAAAGAAATTCACATATATGCTCGATTAACGATTGAACTGCTTCTTTGACTTGTTGTTCTGAGAGTGTAAAGGTTCTGACTGGGAGAGGACTCTTGTGTACTCCTTTAGTCCCCAGTTGAAGCTAGATCAACCTTCTCTTTGAAGATGTGCTTCAAAATATTGCATTTACTTGTTGGATAATCGATAAACCTATGAAGGCGGCAATACCTGGGATTCTCCATTTCTTCTTCAGTTGGCTCTCTCCCGTCTGTTAATGCTAGGTCGAGGTTTACGCATTTCTGGATTGGTTATCCTTTCTTTGCGCTTTCGGAAGAGACTAAGAGATTGGAGGAGTGTTCTTGTGCTTTGGTTCCTCGGCTTTCCTTTTGCTTCATTCTGCAACAATATTTGTGGAAGGTTGGAGATTATATTGTTCGTTGACTGAGTGTCGGATGTCGCAAGTTCCACAAGGTTCCTCAATCTTTGTAGACTTTTTTCTTTCCATTAAAGCAGGCGCGGTAGTTGCGGATCGCTTAGCTGCTTCATGAAGTTCTGAAAAAGTCTGGAACTGGAGATTGTCCTATAAAGCTCTGTAGACCGGAATCATTGCGTTGATGCACAAGTATACAAGTTGCTTCTCTGTGACATTTGGCAGTCCAAGGCTTGAACTCTGAAATTTTTCACATAATCATTGGGATGTTCATTGATTCTTTGAAACATCCTTCCTAGATCAAAGAGACTAACTTGCTCTGATACGAAGAAGTATTTTCTGTAGAAAGCATTAATCATCTCTCCCCAAATGGTGATACTTCCTGGTGCGATGTTGTTATACCAGGTGTATGCTCTGCCTGTCAGAGACTTTGAAAATTCCTTCAGACGGATGACATGGTTGTACTCGTGTTCGCCCAATGATTCCAAGAACCGAGAAACATATTCTCGAGCATTGTATGTTCCATCAAAAGGAGTGAATGTTTGAGAGGTATAAACTTTTGGAAGCGGAATCCTTTGTGTGGCAGCAGGATATGGAGGTTGGTGACGGTGGACAGATGATGTCTTGTATTTTCCTCGATCCTCAAAAAAGCGCTCCAGGTCTTCACGAGTGATGAAACTTGCAGGTTCTATTGTTGGTGAGTCATCTGCAGCTTTACGGACTTCTTCATCATGTACAACATGGATTTGAGAGATTTCAGGATCTGCAGTTGGAGATGTTTTTTTAGCTTTTCCTATCTCGCGCTGAGGATGAGTTCGTTAAGACGCAAGCTTGTCTGTGAGAGTTTTGAGATAAGCACATAACTCTTTCTGTGTTGTATCCATGTTAGTCTGAACCTTCATGAGATCAACTATGGTATGTTGATTTCCTCTGGTTTTTTCAGGAGATCCACTATGAGGTGAATTGTTGATAGTGCCAGTAGCATTGCTTGCAGCATTGACAAGAGTGATCAATGGAGCACTATCACTCGGAGGAGGAGCAGTAACATGTGGTGTGACATTGCTGGACGGAGGAGTGGTGTTAGCGGTACCACTAGAGCCTACAACATTAAGAGGAGTAAAACTTGTAGTGGGAGTACCACTAGAAATTGCAATGTTAAAGTTGGGCGTTGAACCCAGATTGGTAACTGAACCGGACCTAAGACCGACTATCTTTGTGAGAATTGAGATTGTAACCGAGAAAATCATCTCCCACTATGGTCACCAATCTGTAGATGGGAAAAAAACGATTAGCTGGTTTTTAAGAAATTGAGGAGATGACTGTGCGTAGGAAACTCCTTCAACCGTGCGAACTGTCTAACCTCACACAGATGCACTGCAAGAGGGAGTGCTTTGAATTCGAGAGATCAATCTGTGGGACTCTGGCCTAAACCAAGAAAATGGTCGTTCCAGAGTCAATTCGGTCACAAGAGAGGATGGGTCGATCTGTAGGAGGGAAGCTGAGAAATGTGTAAGATCAATGGTGATTGAAGATTGCAGGTGTGTTGTGTATTCTGCGTGAAGAAATAAGATAAGTTCTGATTGATTGAATTTGCTCTGTTGAGAGTAAATGTTCAGACGATGAGTTTGTGTTCTCTTGTGTCTGTTCGACGAAAGATTGTCTTCTCGGTGAAAAATTGTTCTGTTTTTCAATCATGATTCAGAGACTTATTTATATTTCTAGAATTGTAAACACCTTGATCCCATGAAGTGTGACAGTTGGTGAGGTCAAAGAGTGGGGAAATGTAAATCATGTTAAAACCAGTTGCTCATCGTGAGGAGACTTGGTTGATTTTCCATCCACTATTTTGCTAACTCCTCCAACTGATTACACGACTTGCTCATATTCTCATCATGTGTATGATGAACACATGTGCCTTAGACCTCCAGATCAAAACCCTAGTTAATATCCCCCCATGTGACACGATTTATGTCTCGTGATCATGGAGTCTGCAGGGCAGACGTTTATTTAGGTAGTCAGTTGCTGACTTTATGGGACGATGAGTCCTTGTATTGCTGAGTCGAACGTGATTTGAAAATGTTCTAAGACTCATGAATTGAACTTGTCTGCTGATATATAGGTGCAATTGTCGAATAAATGTTGATAGCTAAGGTGAACAAATATTGTTCGTTTGATGAATCGTTGAATATTGATAGTTGAACCAATATTCCTTAGTCTGAGAAAATATTGCTCATCTGAGCAAATATTTCTCATCTGAGCAAATGTTGCTCATCTGAGCAAATGTTGCTCGTTTGATGAAGTATTGGTAGAATGACTAAATAAGATATTGAATTAAAATATTGGCAACTGAACCGAGTATAATCCATTAAAGTGTTGACCATGGGATCAACGTAAAATTATTAGTGTTTGAATCTGGAGTTATGAACCTTGGATTCGAAACCCTAATTTTGATCAATTAATGATTTATTGACGATTTATTGAAAATCAACCACGGAGTGAAGGAGAGATCGGCTACATGGGATGATGGGTCGACCATGTAGCACCCAAATTCTCAAGTGAGCAAAATACCAAAGTCTCTTGAAGACCAGTTGGTGAAAAGATGATTAAATGCTGGTTCAATCATTTATTAATATAATGCTCTTCTGAGCATTAGGCAATAAAACATTATTATGAAGAGATGAGGGACCAACCAAGGGATCATAAAACCGGCCTTGTTGGTCACGGGATCGACTGACGATCATTTTATGAAATTCCAAGTCGTTTGGAAGAGTTTTGGACCTAATAGTGCAATTGCGCAAATTTGGTCAAATTGTGAAAATGCATGGGACTGACTCCTTGCAAGACAAAGAGCCAACCTTAGTTGGTCAAGGTAACATGCTCACATCGCCAAAGTGTATGTGTCTCAGTCCTGAGAATTTTGATATTTTCTGATGTGCGTTTGAGCAACATTTTGAGAAAATACGAAGAAATCAGGGATTTTGCTGAAACTGAGGAAACTTCATAAGATGAAGGAAATAATAATAATAAATTATGGAATCATAAAGTGTGGGACCGGCTATGGCCGTCTGGCCAATGAACACATTCCCATGGTACTTTTTCTAATTTTATATTATTTTCATGATTTTAGGGAAATATCATGAAATCAAGGAGTTTGTTGAAAGCAAGGAGTTTCCTTGAAGTGAAGGAGTTTCCATGAGATGAAGGAAACCATAATAATAATAAAATAAGGGGCATGTGGGACCGGCCACAACTATGTCATGGTCATCCGGCTAGGTCCCGGTCCCGCGAGTCTTCCCTAATTTTATGTTTATTCCTTGATGTGAAGGAAATATCATAAAATCAAGGAATTTCATGGAAATAATAATAAAATAATAAGGAATGCAAGGTGTGGGACCGTCCACAACTAGGGAATGACCGGCCGGCTAGTGAACCCGGTCCCGTGACACCTTTCCTAATTTTTATTATTTCCTTGAGACGGAGGAAACACCATGAAATTGAGGAGTTTCCTTAAAACAAATGATATTTGTTCAAATGAAGGGATTTTCATGAGATCAAGGAAAATAATAAAAATATGATAAAATAAAATTTAGGTGTGGGATTGGCCACTACATGACTGGCCGGCCGGTGGGCCCAGTCCCCAATGCCTTAACTAATATTTTATTATTATTACTTTTCTTCCCATTTTGCATAGGTTCATCATTCCTTCGTATTTTGGAATGCTCGTTCGTGCGTTTAGGTGCTTCGTTAGTGTATTATTGCTGAATACACTTGCACCATTTTGGTCGGGGCTTACTCGATAGCAGCTCAGATTCCCGTACATTGAATATTTATTACTAACCCATGGAATTCTGCTGGGAAGGACTATGAATTGAAGTAACGAAATATTATGAAGAACGTAGAATATTTCTGAATATTCAGTTAATGAATTTAAGGATTAGAGATAATTAATTAATGGATCTATACTAGCAAGCATGCTGTCTATGAGCATTAATTATCTGAGAATTGAGTAATATGAGCTTGGCGAAGCGTCATATTTCTTTTATATAGTCAAGGAAAACATTGTTACATCCTGAAGACGTTAGTGCTCTATACTAGCAGGCAAGTTGTCTAGGAGCCGTCCAATCATTAAGATTCTATACACATGTCTTTTATATAGTCAGGGAAAATTTTGTTACATCTTGAAGACGTTATCGCTCTGTACTAGCTGGCAAGCTGTCTGGGAGCCGTCCAATCGTTCGACTCTATATAAAAGTGATTACTGAAATTTCTCAGTATTAATGAGATATGTTGTTACCTCAGTTGAGAGACTGCATATCTACATATGATTTGAGAGATAGTATTCTTAGTCAGAGGTTCTTGCGGCATGAGCTTTCATGCTTTAATGAGAGAAATGAGCCTCAATATTTATATGATTGCTGGATCAGGATTATGTACAATTATGGTTTTACGATTTTAGCCTTTGTCAAAAATCCACCATCTACAAAACTTTATCGCATCTTGCATTCCAGAGAAACCTGTTGATGGTGGTTTTCAGTTGAGGGTTAAATTTGTAAAACCTCGCATTTAATGTACCGTCACTCCTCAAAGAAACGGAGACATGTAAAAGCGATGAGTGTTCAACCTCTCCACTGGCGCATTTATTGAGCCATTCAATATGTATTTGCATGAAATTTATCCAGACTGGTGCATGTAGCGACAATCCCATATACTCTGTAAATTTCAGCACATTGTCTATATTATTTATTAATATAAGACCCACTGAGTACTTTCCTGTGCTATGCTCCCCGGCAGAACCCTTAATATTGGTATGGCATGACGAATTGTTTTTCACTCACAGCAGAGTAGAACGAATTTCCAAGTATCAAGGTTAAGTTCCTTGCATAAAGTACTCAATCATAAAGCATACCGCTCTCTGGAAATAAAGAATTCTGTATCAAACACATAAAATTCGATCAATTTTGTGATAACTCACAAGATTCATTACCCTGACTAATTTGCAAAAATTAGGGTTTTGCGCAATGCGCAATATATTAGACCCCGTTGGTCGAAATTAAGCTTAGGAAACTAAGCAATTGATCCGAAGTAGATTAGTAGGTGCAAAGTCTTACCCAAATTCAGAAAACAAGGAATAAAGGGGTTGCGGAGTAGGAGCAACAACAAAAGAAGGTGTGGCCATGCCATAGGCCAGCCGGCGCCACTTCCAAGTGGCCACACCCCATGTTGCCCAACCGGCCCTTATCCCATGTTGACCAATCAGGTCGCTTTAAACCTGTCACACACACATGATTTGTGGATGGGCCCATACTTTTCATCCCTATTCCCCATCGGCCAATCAGGTCGCTTTAAATTCACCACACGTACCAGAAGTGTGTCTACGCCTATGCTTGGCCGCCAAGTTGGCTTTCCAAATACCATGCCAAACGAGCATGCCAAGCGCACATACCAAACATGCCGCAGTAGCACGCCAAACGTGCCATGAATAGCGCACATATGTGCCAACCCATCTTTTGTTCGTGGCCAACGCCATAACAGACTTCAATTTGGTTATCCTAACCAGAGACACGACCTTGCTCTAGTGGCGATGATCGAAAACCTAATTTCCAGACGTGGCAACCCTGATCCTGTGGTCATTTCCACATGATGGCCTGGTTTTGATTCCTTTCCGTGGTTATGGTACCATTTGCACAAAATACCGTTGTTCCACGGTCACATGCCATGGACGCATGCTACATGCCGTATTCACTAATTAGGGTTTCGACTTACCAAACCCTAATTCGAGCAAAGTTTCTACGCCAACCAGGTCAAGTAATGTTCCACAGAGCATTGGGATTGATGTGGAAAACAGAACTGATGTTGTCGCGCCATATTTGGGTCCAACACCAATGTGCCAAAATCTAGCGTCCATGGCCACGCCAAGCGCCACTTGCACCACTATGCTATTGCCATACGCCAAAAGGCTGTGGCCATAATCAATGGTTGCCCTTTTTTATGAGTTGCAATCTCAGCCGTCCAAATTCGCCATGGAATTGACAGGCCTGTGGCAAGTCTTGGGCGACCAGCCAAGACAATCCTAATATCATCACATGTTATTTTCCTGCGGAAAGTCTATTGACTTTGACTCGCTACACCTTTTCCACGAAAACACTCGAGACATCAAATATGTCACAAACTGGGGGATTATCATCGCGGTATTGGTCTGGCGGTTTACAGCGTGCGGCGTGCAACACGTCCATCATAATAAAGTGTCAGGAAAACATGGAAGTTAGTGGCGGCAAGAAGTAGTGGGTGTAAACAAACCCGTTTCCTTCACAGTGGAGGCGTGGTTTCTAGAAGTTACACGTTACTCCATTCTTCTATCACTCAATCACTCTCACTTCCTAAGAGACCAGGGTGCGTTCAATATGACTTGTATAAATAGGTTTCACCTATTTTCCACCAAAAAAAAAAAAAAAAATTGTTAGAACAACAACACAGTATCCAGAAATCATCAAAGAATTGAAAGCTTATATTCTGCAAGCCAGTTCCACATTCTGATACAAGTCATAAAACAGCCACACCTTCATAATTAACTATTCTGGTCTCAACACCTTCTTCGCTTCCATCCCTAAGACCAACCCTTCTCCTTCACTTTGTGACTGAAGCAAGCCTGGAACGAACATTTCTTGGTTTAGGCCATGATTGTACAGATTGATCTCTCGAATCTAAAGTACTCCCGTGCAGTGCATTTATTTAGGGTTTAGATTCGTTTTTCATCCACACACCCAAATTTACCAAAACCATCAGAAACAGTTTTCACCCATAAACAATTGGCGACCACAGTGGGAGATTATATCTCTCGATTACAAATTCATATTCTCAAGTTCATTTCTATCCCAATTGGTTTCAGGCCTAATTCATTCATCAAATAAAACCCACTTTCGGTCAAAAACCCCAACTTCCCAGATGTATTCGGGTCATTCAATCCTTTCAAGATAAATGGATAGCCGAAAGCCAATCACCATGGAAGGCATGATAAAAATGCTATAGGATATGGTTGCGAATCAAATTGATATTATCGGGCGACAAAATAAGATGCTTCATATCCTGAAGAGTATGATAAGTCGATTGTGGAAAGAATCAGCGAGTACCTGTCAGAAAGATCTCACCAACTTCCAGGTTAATGTAAGGGACGTCCAGTATTTGGCCAAGACCCGTACTTCCACTACTGAAGATACGGACGAGTTACGCAACCATGTTGCACAAGGGCAAGAGAAGAACAACCAATTGGAATCTACCAACAACATAGAGCCAAGGCAGTTTCACGAGACCAAGGAAGAAGACTTTCCAGGTGTGTCGCAGTGTCCGCAGGACAAATGTAAAGAGCCAGCCTATGAAGCTTTGTTGGAAAACATTTATCTCCAAACCCTCGCGGAGGTTTAAAGAGTTGTCCAACAGTCTGCAGCCACGACTGCTTTACTTAAAAGAGAAGCACCAGAGGAAGTGGAAATCTGCCAAGACGCTGATGGAAGCAAACAATATCCAGCTCAGTCACCTCATGTTGATGCCACTGATACAAATCCCTCAAGAAAAATTTCCTTTCAGTAATATGGTAGAAGTAGATGACCCGCTCATGAATCAATGATCGCCCAAGTGTCGATCCACCTTCGAAAAGAGATTTATACCAAAGTCTACCAGAACTCCCATCACAGCAACCGCTGATGCAAGAGAAGTCAGACCCAGAATATCAATGCTTCTCGTTTCCCATCAAAAAAGTCCTAGAGTTACTGGAGATTTGGGTACGAGAGGGAGTGGTCCAACTACCCTCGGTATGGCGTCCACCAACTAATCAAGAGATGCTAGATTCGAGATGTTGCCATTATCACATATTTATCCATCATCCTACCAGCAAGTGCAACGCTCTGAAGCGCATTGTCCAAGGAAATATAGATTCAGGGGAATTACGCTTGGGGACTAGGGATTCTCCGCAGTAAGATTGACGTAAATATATTTCACGGATAATAAAGAACGATTGGGGACTTATCGCGGCTAGTAGGGTGTCGCACATAAAACTCGGATTTACGCCCTGAAGATTCAGTTTTGTTGAAAGACCCTAAAGCGAGTAAGTTTTGTCAGACAATGTTTACACACCCTATTGTTTTGAATTTATTGAAGGTGTGCATAGTCATCAATTCCGTATTGGCAGTGGAAACCGATAACCCAATTGTCCTAAGATTTCATATCATCCCATATTTCCCCTTTTCATGCAATATTCACGGTTTCACAAATTTTCTAGAATAATTGTGCTACTCACATTCATAATTCGGATTCCAATATATCAGTTGATCCAAGTGCCATTATTCTAAAAATAATAATCCATCCCAAAAATAATCCAAAAACTCTTATAAGAAATAATCATCTATCAATCCAAAAACTAGAAAAATAAAAGCATCTTCAGAAAAATAAAAGCATTCAAGGAAAATTGTCCAACAACAACCCGTTCTTCTTGGAGAAAGTATCCTTCATGTTTTGAAGAGCATCCTGCTTCAACTTCAACTCCTGGGATAACCTCTTAATTTTCACCTCCTGCTGGTTAATAAAATCTGCGGAAGGGACTCCAGCCTTTTCAGTTTGCAGCTCCTGGATTTTGGAAAATCCTTCACAGAACCAGGAGGCATTAAACTCGAAGTTCACACACATATCCCGGTGGAACTCCCATCTTGAGATTACATCTCCAGAGACAGTATGGACGATTACGTTGCACATGTCATGAATCGAAGATAAGGCTTCTTCCACATGATTGACCAACGCAAATCGGCTAGTAATATTTTTGGTTATGGCGATGTGTCCATGCCTTTCCCATATTTTGGTATACAGCTCCACGTACTTAACTAGTACACTGAAGCCTCCAATCAGCACGTGATTTTCGAAAGGAGCCAAGAAATGAGGGATGAAAGCAATGCCCGCAGCTGAATCAGCCACCAGCAAGGGTTCATTGGCAACAATTGCGCCAGCAATCACGGGAATATTTTTAGCCATTTGAAGCACATCAACATCTTCATGATGATCAACCTCCATCTCCATAATATCAGCGGGTGAGGCATCCACGATTAGAGATGAAGCTATATGTTCACCGTGACAAATCTCAATCTTAGAAATATTTTCTTCCTATAATATCACCAATTCAGTACTTATCCCAAATAAGTAGCCAAAAAAAGAGAGGGGGGAAACGTGTGAAAACTCACCGACTTATTCGTGGACTCGCCGGAGGAAGACTCGGCACTACTTTCAGAAGTGCTTCTCTCATCACTACCGGATTCCGAGATTTCCTTCCCTTTGGATTCTTCTTTACCTTCGAGAGACTCATTTTCGTCAGCTCCTTCCTCAAGAGGCACCATCTTTTGGCTACATGCAAGTCTGGAAAAAGCGTATATGTTGTCGAGACCCTGAGCGAAAAAAAAAATGTTCAGTGACGAAACAAAAGATTTGTGCAATTCGTCCAAGTCAATAAAGAGGTCATGCTTACTCGTGTGTTGGAAGAACTGAAGGTCACAAGAGATGTCGAATCTGACCGGAAGTTGCATGCACGATTTTTCGACCTTTGCTCCCTTTTCTGGGGACTATCTGCGTCCAGGCTAAAATATTTCCGCATAATCGAATGAGGCTCCCTCAACAATGGGTGTTTCGCTAAAACCTTAGAGGAAGGCTTGCCACATGGATTTGTCACAACATCCTGCACGAATTGATGAATAACAAGGAACTCCTCCTGCCAGAATACATTGTATTTGGAGGTCATTGCCGAATTTCATTCTGAGAGCAGGAAAGGAAGGATTTTATTCAGTGCAAAGGAACTGACGTCAAGAGAGGATGGCAACAACTTTTCTGGAGGCGTTAAATGACGACGGAATGGGACTCCCTGGTCGAATCCCATATGCGGAGCATCCCTGTCAATTTGTAAGGAACCACCTCAAAAGATCCTCTAAAAAAATATGGCACATATCCGGGTATGCAACTTCGCATGAACACGATCTCTCCGATGCTCATATTCTTTTCGGTAGAATGCAAAGTCGTGTTCGGGGCAGAAGCAAAGGTGTTCGACTGTACTATAAATGCATGGACAGGAGCCTAGGGATGAAAATTAATTGCATACGCGTTGTCAAGGAAATCAATAAGCTTTGAGCCAGGTTTTGGCCGCTTATTCAGCCAGCGAAGTATCCTCGAGCCACCCTATGAGTCAGGAAATGAAGTTATCATCTTAGGAGCATAATTTTTGAAATGCTACCATAACCACGTTTGAAGAAAGGCGACATGGACATACGAGTCTACTTTCATATATATGTTAGAAGCATACATGTCCACATCCAGATGATCCAGATGGGTGTACAAGGAGCCAAGAAACAAACTACCGATAGGAAGAGCCACGCCTTTTTCCAATTTGATGGAAAATTTGATGAGATCCTGTCTTATCTCCTTTTGGACAGAGCCACCATCAAAAATATCTCTGGATAGACACAGAGCAAAAAATGCCGCAACATGGAGTGTACTATCCAACACCTGATCCGAATCTGGTTCATCCGGGAACCATTCAGACACCCACCAATTATAGAAACACTTTTCCTCATAATCCTTCCGAACGTATCCTTCTAATTTCGTGGCAAGAATGACACACATCTTTTATTCTTCATCATACAAGGTGATATCAAGGTTTCCTATTATGGGAAGGCTCAACAAAATGGCTACATTTTCCAAAGAAATGGCCATTTCACCTCACCTACATATGGCCGTGCGAGTATCTGGACACCACATGGAGATAAAAGTGATCAATCCCGCGGTGTCTTTCCTAATTTGGAGTGTTGCAGATACCATGACAATATTTATGATTTGTGCCCCAGTCAGATTGGCCCTTACATGGTATTTGCTTACCATGAATTTCATCCATTTATCAAAAGAGCGCAATGGACTATGACATATCTTTAAGTCAATGGGAGAAGTAGGATACTCTTTCTTCTAGAAGCAAAACCGCATTACACGCCATGGACAGACTGATTGGACATCTCCTTCATTCTATGAACCGGTCAGAAAGGTTGCCACATATTTGGGATGGCTCTTCTTAACTGTGGAATACTTTGTAAAGAACTCATTATCCGTGTTCGGGTTGGAGTTGCTAGTGTTTTTCAATGCGGCGGCAGGAATGCTTTCAGGTGACATCTTAATGAAATATTTTTATGCTGCTTTCATTTTCAAAGTAACTACAATGGAGCAAAAACGGAAAAAAGTTACTACTTTGGAGGAAACCGTGCATGAAGACTTTGTCAGAATCGAGTACAATCAACGACGAATTTTCCACGGGAAATTTTTATTTGGCCACAAGTCATATTGCGCATAGCCAAAGGAAATGCGGACTGATGTTCATTTCAACAATACGTATTTTTCCGTGGGAAATATGCCCTCGACCTAAACCGTGTCTTACTACTGGAAGTATGCACTCGACTAAAACAAAAAAAAAAAACGTGTCTTGCCGGGAATTGTGATCACGGCTCCCCAAAAGGAAAAAGGAAAACCCTAAAGCTAGGTTTTATGGAAAAGAGACCGATGGTGGCCACCCGCCTATGCATGTTTACTTTGCAGCATAATTGGATTTGTCGCTATTAATGTGGTGGCTAACATTACTACAATAATACTAGAAAAGAGGAATCATTCATATTGAAGTATTTTTACAAGTTTATGGAAGACATGCCTATGGCTAGGGTTTACACCAACATGGGAGAGCAAATGAAAAGGGAAGAAAATGTTGAAACACATACCTAAAATAGGTTCGCTTACCTTTCTGTTTTGCTGCTAACACGGAGATGTGGAAAAAAAATCCAACGATACGAAAATAAAAAAGGATGGGCAACGCCTTTTATATGCGTAGTGCTTTTGGAGTTTGGGAAGAAACATGTTTCCTTTTTGGACCATGCACAGAAGAAGGCAGATAGGCCCGCTGAGTCAACACCCCACGATATCAATCCCCACGGCCAAAGCCAGCGGCGCCATCCACCGTTCCACTTCCAGAGCCTGCAACGCCATCTTCGTCGTTCTGCGACCAAGCCAGCAGCGCCATCTCCGCCGTTCCGCGACCAAGCCAGTAGCGCCATCTTCCGTTCTGTAGCCAAGGTTGCAGGGTCATCTGTAGTTGCAGGAAATCCCACAATACATCCCTCACAAGAATTCATAATAATCAATACATCTTATGATCGAAAAACAATACTTTTTTATTAATTTAATCTAGAAATTTTACAAGAATGGAATGAAATCAAGAATGCAACACTGTTTTTGGATTTTCTCTCTCCTCAAAACTTTCTTAACACTCCAAAAATTATCTCTCTCCCTCTTACGCCTATTCAATTCTTTATATAGGGTATTACATAGTGGATGACAGCTAAGTTGACCTTTATTTTCGGATCTAGCCTTGCGATATTCGAAACTATACAAATGTTAAATTTCGCAAACATCCACAATATCGCAAAATCATCACACTTTTATCATGATTACGTTGTCGTCATATGTTATGTCATTTCTGATATTACTCTGCGACGTCTTCGCAGTGTTGCTGATGAAGATTTTGCATGTGTGTTGTTGTTGCGATATTATGATCCTACATCTTGCCTCTTCTCATGTATTCTTTGTGAATGGGAGAATGTCATGAGAAAATATACTTCAAAATGCCGCAACTGTTCATTTTTGCATATTCTTTCGTACTGACATGATTCTGTATTATACGCAATATTTATTACACGTATCTTTTCTTCCATCCATTTCTTGACACGTCTTTTTCAACTGTTATTTCTCAACCGTTCACGTCTACTCTTCGCATTAAGTGTGTTTATCTTCTCGAGATCTCTTCTCTCTATATATATTCTTCTCATTCTTCTCTTCCCTTCTTTTTTACTTCTCTCTCAACTTTTCTATAACTTTACTGTTCTTCAGTAAATTCTGTATCTGCTGCTGCTGTAACTTTTCCCGTTTATTTATTTTTCGATTTTTAACTTCTCCTTCATTCCCATACTTAAAATGCCTCCAATTGGTCGTAAAAATGAAGTTTCCTTTGAAGAAATTCGAAAGGAATTCTTAATCAGAGGCTTTACTTTATCTTCTGTTCCTGGTCAAAATTCTAAGTCTGATCATTCTGCTAAACTATTTTCTAATCATCTTTGCAATCATGAAAATATCATAGTTTCGCTAGGTCAGCTTCAAGTTGGTTTCCCTATTCCTCTCTATGATCCTGATCTTCCTTTATTTTATGAAATACTTTCTCATGCGAAATTTTCGCGAGCAGTATATCAACTGAGTGGGGACTGCATTCGCCTAATGGTTGAATTTTCTAATCGCAGTGCTGGCAGGGGATCTCTGTATCCCCTAGAAGTTAAAAATCCTAGGGTCGCTGGAGTTGCGATTGTTCCTGCGAAATATACTGTAGAAAGTTTCTTTGAGAATTATGAGTAATTCCCATGAAGAAAGGTAGTACTTGCTGGGGCGTTCGTTTAAAGAAGAAGGACAATTTTGATACTGATAAAATACTTATGCAAGACATTGATTGGCATCCTGGCATTAATACAACTCTGCGTCATTCTAAATATGATTAGTGGTGTATCTTCCCAATAATCCTAGAGGGTCCGTACATCTCTGGTTCCCATGTTTTACCTGCGAACCTCGCCACATACCAACCATGGGTGTTTAACTGGCCCAAAAAGGAAGGAGAGGTATATTTCCAAATTTCGCTTAAATTATTATCATTTATATTCTTATATGCAATCTTACTGACCACTTCATTGTTTTCATATAATTGCGAAATTGTCAGATTGAGAGGTTGAGGAGAAACTACAATAGAACTAAGAAACCAAGCATCTTAGCATCTTTGCGTTCGATCACAGATGAAGTAAGAAATATTCTTTTGATAATTTTTAACAATATATTGTTGCCTCTATTTCTTATCTTTATCTGTGCGCGTAGATTGGCGTTGTAGTTGGGGAAGAAGAAGGATCTAATGCTGCGAAGAACAAAAGCAAAGATAAAAATGTTCTTCGCAAGGGAAAAACAGCTACCCCATCTTCAAAGAAAAGAAGAGTTCGTTCTCCCTCTCCTTCAAGTTCCCACTCGGATGAGAGTACGAATGATGATGTTGTATTCGCAAAGGAAGGTTCCCCTTCTGTGTCTTCCATAGCACAATTCTCTAGCATCTTTTGTTATTCCATGCAAGGGATTGGTGATTACAACCTCACCAATACATGCAACACACTTGAGAATATTTGTGACTCCACTCTTGGATGGGGATAGTTCTCTTCGCGGAGTTTCTAGATCAGTGACTCCTGATTTTCTGAATTCACTTGGTATTTTGGTATGCTTTTATTTCTTTGTTTCTTCTTCATACTTATAATTCAAAATTATATCTATCTTAATAATTTTTGCTTTCTTTCGCAGACTGGAAGAGCTTCTTTCGCTGTTGCCTCAGATTTGGAAAAAAGGCATGCGGATTTTGAAAAGAAGACTCTTCTACTTCGTCGGAGAAATGAAGAATTGGAGGTTGAAACTGTTGAACTTCGCGAAAAGAATAAACAGTTGGATTCTGAAAACTCCCTCCAAAAGAACAAAATATCTAATCTTCAAGATGGTAATAAGCAACTCTATGGTATAGAGCTTTTCTTCCTTTTCTTCATTTCATTTTCTCACTATCTTTCCTTATATAATTTACCATTTTCGCAGACGTTTATGGTCTTTCTGATGAAGCTAACATTCTTCGTTCTTTTCCCGAACCCATAAATAATGATAACCTGCTTGAATTCCTTAACAATTCTTTAAATAGTTTTTCAATGGACAAGATTAAGTATCTTTCCGCAGATGAACTCAGATCCAAACTTCGTCTCTTAGAGATTGACCATAGATCTAGCTTGGGCCCAGCCAATAAATTTAAGCGTTTCTATCTTAACTCTAAAGAGGAAATTAGTATTTTAAGAACCAAGAATAGTGACCTTATAGATGATAAAGATCGCATTTCTAACCAGGGTGCTCAGGCTTTAGAGAAATTCCAAGAAGACCTTCTTGAGATCCTAATCGAACGAGATGAACTTAAATGAAAAAATGTTGTGTTTTTCGAAAGAGAGAATCAGATTCGCTCTCGTATTCTCATAATAATGATGATGAGTTCGCTTGGGATGCGAAGGTTCTAGATAATGCCATAAATAATTTAGGTGTAGATGTTAGTCTCCATACTGAACACATGGCCTTGGTTAGAGATATGATTTCTGACAGAGAAGGTTGTTAACTGCTCTTCCTTATTTAATTGTTTATTTTTTCATAAATTACCACCAAGTTGTTGATTCATTGTTATATTTTCGCAGAAGCTGAAGATAGATTTCGCAAAATAATTGAAGATCTTGAGGATGAGAAGGAGAAGCTCGAAAAGGATCTTGCTTCTCGCAATGATAAATATTCTAAGCTGAAGAGCCAATTGAAAATTAATGTTGCGAACTTTAAAAATGATGCTACTCATTTTCGCAACCAGACTATTAAAATGGTTTGTGATGACAATAACATTCCACATATCCTTATATCTTAGATGAAGTCCCAAAGAACACTCCTGATTTGGTCATCTCTGATAGCGATGCAAGCGAAGAAGAATAGTCTGATGAAAATGTAGAATAAGAAGAATTTGACGCTAGTGAGGAAGTAGAAGAGTCTGATGAGGATGATGAAGAATCAAGCAAGAAATAATTTTCGTTTCCTTCTTTGATTCTTTTGTAATATCTGTATATTTGTCTTTTAATCCTCTATTTTTGTAATCTATCATTGTGAATTTCTTCAATCTTCAATACAAGTTCTATTTCTTTTGTTTCTTCCTGCATGTGTTAGAAAACAATTCTTTCTCGCAATATGATTAATCAATATATAATTTATTTTTCACTTTATGCGTAAATCTATCATATGAAACCAAATAACATATTCTCTTTTTATGCATTCCAATACTTGCCTCTGTTATTTGTGTTCAAATGAGAGATTAAGCAAGTTACCTTTGTGCAGTAAGATTGTTGCGGAATCTTTCAGTATATGCATTCCCAAATCTCGCAGTTATTTCTGCATAATCTCGCAATCACATATTTTAGAATTGCAATTTTTCTTGTATTTTGATGTGGTATTATTTTGCCTTCCTAAGTAAAGGTCTTATTTCGCCACCTCTTGTCATTGCGACAAAATCGCAGGATGTCTTTACATTTTCATGCAAAAACCCCTTGATCTTGCCTTAACTTTTATTTCTTATGATTTTTGCTGCAACAATATGACAGGCCTAAATATTCTTGCGAAAATAAATCCCTATGACATTGTCGTCTTGCGACGAAATCGCAGGACGTCCTTACACTTTCATGTACTGATCCATTGATCTCGTCTCGTCTCGTCTTATCTTTTTTTTTTTTTTGTATTATTGCCTCTTCAGGATTGTCGCACAAATATGACAAGCCTAAATATTCTTGCGAAAATAAAGCCTCATGACATTTGCGTATTAAGACACTTATCAGCTCCCTAATGGAGGGTGCCGCCCTTATCTTTCCCCTTCAAGGAGACGTACTTCTTCCATACAAGGCTAGATCCTCCCATCTAGTCTTGAAAACAACCAGTTGTTTTCGCAGCCTCTTATCCCTTTTGCCTATATGGATTATGGTTACGAGACTGCACCCTAAGTGGGGTTTCTTCAGGCCGAGTGCATCATACCCAAGACTTGTCAAGAATGTCAAGGTACGATCCAGATTCCCCGGGAACTCTTTACTCAACCGTGTACCTCAGCGCCTTGGTCATATTCTGCACTCCTTAGATGAGTCCTTATTACCCTAGTCGCCCAACTCAAGTCATATGCTTAAGTTGAGAATCCAAGGTGCCTCTCCTGGATGGGTTTTTATTGACCCCAAATATCCATGACTCAGGTTCCAGTAGCGATGTAACCTTTTCACTGAGCCATGCATCAGGTACCCCCTTTTATGAGGCACATTAGGTCTTACATTTTCCTCTTGCGAAATTTTATTCGCGAACTAGGGTGTACGCCATAAAGGTTCGCCCCATTCTTATTTTTCTGATTATTCTGTTCTTTCATTTCAGCTCTTGTTGTAATTTCTCAATTCTCGTCTTTGTCATTCCATAAAATATATTTTTTGAAATTTTGTGTAACAAATCTGTCATACATTTTTCTTTCTTTTCTCAATTTTATACTGATATTAAATTCTAAGTTTCTTACCTTTAGTTTTTTCTGCCTCTGTATCATTGATATTGTCTGCGGCTTTCTTGCTTTCTGCGAATGTTTCGCCACTTCCTACTTTCAGCAAACATTTACTTCGTAACATTTCTTCTCGTCTCTACCGCATCAACCATCAATCTCTCACTTCTCTGCTTTCCTTTGACGTTGCGTCTCCAATTCTCTTTCTCTGTAGTTCGTTCTTCGCATGACTCAACATCAATTTCATAACACTTATTCCCTTCAGTCCAGTCTCCTTTTATGATGCCGACTCCGCTCGGATGAGGGAACTTAATGCATTGATGAAATATCGATGCTACGCCTAGAATCCCATGTATCTAAGGTCTGCCAATTAAGGTGTTGTACGGTGATTCCACGTCGAAAACACATAGCATAATTTCGGAACATATTGCTTTCAATGGAATTCGCATAGTGACTTACCTTTAGGTTTATTAGCAGTTCCGTTGAAGCCATAGATTTTGTAAGTTGAAGGTATCAAATCTTCATCTTTTCCACCCATAGTTTTATAAGCATGATAGATCAAGATATCCACAGAACTTCGAGTATCAATTAAAACTCTGTTGATTGCCCATGAATCCTCATCTTCATCATCTTTATCATCACTTGGTTTTGGATTAATCTCTAATCTCACCACCAATGGATTTTCATGCATTTCTATACCTTCAGGTACTTCTTCTGCGGTGAAGGAAATAGTCTGTTTTTGCCAGTCTTTTAACGGCGAGATCTTCACAATGTTCATTATTTCTCTCCCATCAACATCTCTTGCGAAAACTCATCTTAGAACATTATCGTGAAAATCTTCAATTGTTTTGTATGAATGTACAATAGAGTGACAAAATAGATTCTTCTCCTTTGCTCCAACTTTTATTACAAATGTTTCTCCTCCCTTTGTTGTATTAACTCTGCAAATTTCTGGTGGAGGTGGTAACGGTTGAGATTGAGGTTGTCCCATGAAAAAATGATTTAACTTTCCTTGATCAATCATTCTGAGAATGATCCTCTTTATATTTCTACAGTCATTTGTTGAATGTCCATGAAAATGATGGTAAAAACAAAATTCTTGACTTCGGTGATTTGGAGGTGGCTCTTTTCCCATATTCTAGGGTGCAAGTATATTTTCCATCAAGATTATAGCTTCCCATACTTTTTCTACACTAGCATTCTGAGGTGGCATCTTGATCTCTTCCCATATCATCTTATGATTTCCTTGACTTCTGTAATAATTTTGCCTTTGACCTCCATATTTTTTTTGCGGCTGATCAAGTCTTGGAATTTTTTTGTTTCCACCTCGGCTATAGAAGTTTCTTTCTCTTTCAAATTCTTCTTGATCACAACTCCCCATAGCTACTAGCTTCTGCTTACTATTCTCCATCATTTTTTCTTGTTGTGTCTACGAAGTGCTCACCACTGTGTTTATCAACTTCGGTAATAGGCTTGCATTCGCTGCATTTGAATTTGTGTTTGCAAATGGGTATGATTCCATTTCATTTTGTTTTTCCTCAAGAGAAATATACTCTTCCTGAAATTATCGCAATTCAGTCATTGTGATCATGTTCTTGACTCTGAAAATTTAAATATACAGTAGGTTGGTTGCGAACATTGCATTAATAAATGATAAAATGAGATATCTCTCATCCATACGACCAACCATATCATTGCACATCGTCTTCCACCTTGTGGTTAAATGCTTCAAACTTTCGCCAACTCTTTGTTTTAACCCAAATACATCTTCAATACTAGGTCGCGAGGAATTATTACTTATATACGCCCCTAAGAACGTAGTCTGCAGATGGTTGAAAGATGTTATGGTATTCTTTGGAAAACCTTCAAACCACTTTAAGGCCTCCCCCGTTAGACTTGAAGAAAAATATTTGCACAATACAATATCATGATTTTCCCATTGTAGCATATATCTCACATAAGCTTTAATGTGTTGAATTGCACAAGTTGTCCCATCAAAGATACTAGTTAATGCAGGCAGGTTGCACTTTGGGGGTATTCCTCCTAATTGTACTGCTTGTGTGAATGAAGTTTTCACAGCTTCTTTTATAGCTTCATCCAATTGTCTTATGCCTCCTTCTTTTCTGTTATTTAGCATTCCTCTCATCTCCGCTAGTTCTTTTAAAATTTGATCATTTATTCCAGGATTTTGTTCAATTGGTCTCTTTAATTCTGCTTCTCTTCTTCTACGTTCATGTCTGTCTTGTCTTGCGAAATTTTGATCTTTTTCTTCATTATTTTCTTCTTGTCTTTCCCTGCGATTTCCTCTTTCACCTCCTTCATGAATTCGCACATGATTGTACCTCTCATTTTATCCTCTTCGATTTTGGTCATTCCTTGTCAATTCTATTTGTTGCCTTTCATCTCTCCTTTGTATTCTATCATATTCTTCATTTATATTTCCATTATTGCGATTTTGTTCACGCCTTCTTTCTCGATTATCATGATTGTTCTGGCGTATTTCCTGCTGGAGCTCTTGTTCCTCCACTTCTACTCTCAATCTTTCCCTTTCGCAAGCAAGATGTGCTTGTTCGGCATAATGTCTCTCGATTTCATCTTCAATCACTTGTTGATTTCTTTGAATTTCTCTCCCATGTAATATTCTCCTTCCTTCTTCCTGATTTTCTTCGTCATCTTGATTATTTCGTTCCTGACGTCGCCCATTCTTTTGATTCCTGTTATTTTGTCCATTTTTAAGAATTTCGCCTTGTGGGATGTAACGATCTTCAATTATTTCTCTCATTTCGCGACGTTCTTCATTTGTATTTTGTATTTCTTCTCAATTTCCTTCTCCAACATTTACCATAGGCGAATTTCGTCTTGCTTCACTTCTAATTGATCTTGAGCTTGATCTTGTAGTACTTCTTGACCTCCTATTCTGTAATCTCATGTATTCCATTCTCAGCTCATGGGTTTGCCTTGTCAAATTTGCGCGTTCTTCTGCTTATAATCTCCTCTCTTCGTGTATTATTTGTCTCAATGCCTCTAATGCTTCAATTCTTTCATCTCCATGAATTATTCCTCCAACTACTTCCTGGTTTCTCTCTTCTTGTCTACCATTTCTTAATTGATGCTCTTCTTCCATTTCTTCTGCTGAATCTGATCTCCAAGTGTGTACACTCACTCTATCATAATCTGTAGCTCTATTTGGCGTTGGTGTACGCTGAATTAGTCATTGAACCTGATTTTCTTCATCATTTCTTGCGTTCATTCTAGATGATTCCCCAATTTCATTTCTCCCTTCTCTAGCAAGCCTTTTACTCCTTCTAACAATTGTTGGTTGTCTTGAAGCATTTTTTCTTCTAGCCATCTTTTCAATCTTAACGAATTGTTGAAAATTATATGATATTATTCACCAATAACTCCCGATTCTTTCAAACCACAATTCAATCAGAATTTCTTCAACCAGTCCCTGTTTCTAACGCCAATATGTAGTTGCAGGAAATCACACAATACATCCCTCACAAGAATTCATAATAATCAACACATCTTATGATCGAAAAACAACACTTTTTATTAATTGAATCCAATTTTTACAAGAATGAAATGAAATAAAGAATACGACACTATTTTTGGATTTTCTCTCTCCTCAAAACTTTCTTAACACTCCAAAATTATCTCTCTCCCTCTTACGCCTATTCAACTCTTTATATATGGTATTACATAGTGGATAATAGCTAAGTTGACCTTTATTTTCGGATCTAGCCTTGCGATATTCGAAACTACACAAATGTTAAATTTCGCAAACATCCACAATATCGCAAAATCATCACACTTTTCTCATGTTTACGTTGTCGTCATCTGTTATGTCATTTCTGATATTACTCTGCGATGTCTTCGAAGTGTTGTTGATGAAGATTTCGCAGGTGTGTTGTTGTTGCGATATTATGATCCTACATCATCATCACCGTTCCATGGCTAAGGTCGCAGCACCAGCATTAGCATTCCGTGGCCGAACCTGCAGCGCCAGCATTAACACTTAGTGACCAAAGTGGCAACGCCAACGCCAACACCCTATGGCCAATCTAGAATTACGCCAAGCCGCAAATACAAGGATCATAGATCACTCATGCCTCCGTCCAAAGGTTAGTCGAATTTTTCCTGAAAATCTCTTCACGATTTTCCCTTTAGATTTTATCCTTGTCTGTCACCATTTCATGCTTACCTCAGAACAATGCCATTGTTATGTGCTAAGCAGGGGACTTAATGTTGATGGTGGTTTTCAGTTCAGGGTTAAATTTGTGAAACCTCGTATTTAATGTTCCGTCACTCCGTAAATAAACGGAGCCATGTAAAAGCGATGAGTGTTCAACCTCTCCACTGGCGCATTTATTGAGCCATTTAATATGTATTTGCATGAATTTTATCCAGACTGGTGCATGTAGCAACAATCCCGTATACTAAGTAAATTTTAGCACCTTGTCTATATTATTTATTAATATAAGACCCACTGAGTACTTTCCCGTGCTATGTTCCCCGGAAGAACCCTTAATATTGGTATGGCATGACGAATTTGTGTTCACTCGCAGCAGAGTAGCACTAATTTCCAAGTATGAAGGTTAATGTTCTTGCATAAAGTACTCAATCGGAAAGCATAATTCTATCTGGAAATAAAGAATTTTGTATCAAACTCATAGAATTCGATCAATTTTGTGATAACTCACAAGATTCATTACCCTGACTAATTTGCAAAAATTAGGGTTTTGCGCCATGCGCCGTATATTAGACCCCGTTGGTCGAAATTAAGCTTAGGCAACTAAGCAATTGATCCGCCGTGGATTAGTAGGTGCAAAGTCATACCAAAAATCAGAAAACAAGGAATAAAGGAGTTGCGGAGTAGGAGAAGCAACACAAGAAGGTGTAGCCATGCCATAGGCCAGCCGGTGCCACTTGCAAGTGTCCACACCCCATGTTGCCCAACCAGCCCTTATACCCTGTCGACCAATCAGGTCGCTTTAAACCTGTCACACACACATGAGTTGTGGCTGGGCCCATACTTATCGGCCCTATTCCCCGTCGACCAGTCAGGTTTCTTTAAATTCGCCACACATACCAGAAGTGTGGACACGCCCATGGTTTGCCTCCAAATTGGCTTTCCAAAGACCATGCCAATGTGCCGCAGTGACACGCCAAACACTCCATGAATAGAATACCTATGTGACAACCCATCTTATGTTCGTGGACAACGTCATAACATACTTCAATTTGGTTGTCCTAACCAGATAACCAGAGAAACGACCTTGCTCTAGTGGCTATGATCGAAGACCTAATCTCTAGTCGTGGCACAAATTACGCCACTTCGGGCCCCACAATATGCCACGAGCCGTGTGGGACCATGAAACCCTAATAAAGGCGCTATATTATGGTCAGTCTCCCGTGGTCGTGTAGTAGCATAAAATCCCACACTACACCCCTCACAAGAATTCATACAATTAAATCATTTTTCGATCAACAATCATAATTTTTATGGATTAATCTCACAGATTTAACAAGATAAAAAGTAAATTAAGCTAAAGAATTAGCAACCGCTCTAGACTTTCTCTCTCCTAATGACTTGCTCGATACTCGAAAAATATCTCTCCCTTCCTTACGCTTGTTCAATTCTTTATATAGGGATTTACATAGTGGATGACAGCTAAGTTATCCTTTAATTTCGGATATGACTTGCGATATTCTCGCAAGAGTTCTATTGTTAATCTTCGCAAACACTCTAAACATCGCATAGTCATCATACTTTACTCATGTTTCTACTATCGTCATCTGTTACGTCATTCTTCAAATCATCGTGCGACGCTCGCAATGTGTTATTGATCAAACTTCGCGAATGTGTCTTTCTTGCAATATTCAGATCCTACATCTTTCCTCTTCTCATGTCTTCTCTGCGAAGGGGAGAATGTCATGAGAAATTATTTCTCAAAATGCCGCAATTTTTAACCTTCTCTTTCATCTTCTCCTACCGACAAGGTTTCGTGAATTAAGCATAACTGTCTACACGTGTTGAATATTCCTTCACTCACCGGCATATTTAACATTATCCGGTCATCTTATTTTGTCTATTTAAAGAGGGATCTGGAGGAAAGATAATTTTCTTCTTTTATTTCGTCTTCATCTTCTTCATCTTCATATTCTCTGCAAATCTTCATCATCTGCAATTTTCCTTTTTTATCGAAATCATCTTCCTGCTACTGTTATTTTCTGCTTTCATGGAATCACCAAGGTTAGTTTTTCTTTTTCTTCTTTTGATTTTGCTGAAACTGATTTTGTTTTACTGAAATCATCTTGTTTGTTCTTTGTGCAATTCCCATACTGTTTCTGTTTCAGCAAAAGCACTTCCAGTACTAAATTTACAGTTCAAAACCCTAATGCTCCCAAAAGTTCGCAACTCAAGGTTCCTGCGAGAAAAAGAAATTCTACGAATGACAGGTTAGTAAGAAACATGGATCTTTTTAATTACAATATTGTTGCCTCTGTTTATTATCTGAGTTGTAATTCGCAGGGTGATGGATATGCCACTAAACCTACCAAGAAATCTCGCCACCCTAAAACTGTTGAAACTTCCGTTTCTTTTCCCAAACTTGGTCTTTCAGTTTCTCCTTCGCAAACTGAACCTCTACCTCCTGTTTGCGAAAACATCACAGTAAGCTCTGATATTTTAACTAATCCTTCTATGGATGAAGTTCCCATTTCAAAACCTGTTGCGAATGAAGTCTCTTCCTCCCCTGTGACCAATACTTCTCAAATTCATTCCACCATGATCTCAACCATTGATCTGCCTCACACCTTACCCTCAAATGACATCTCTTTTACAAAGAATGATGATTATCAACTTTCTATTATTGCTACTTCTTCATCTGAGTCTCTCCCTTTTTCTAAAGAGACTGCAGATGGAATGGAGAGGATATTTCCTTCAAGGTTTTATCTGATATTTTAAATGATGTCAAGAAATCATCTGTGGACCCTGTCAAATCTGGTTCTGCGAAATTTTTGGTAAATATTTTAGTTCTGATAGGATAGTTTAGCAAACATCCTTAGATAATGAAGTTGAAGTTTTGAAGGAGAATCTCCACCTTGAAAGTCAGAAGTTTCAAAACTTTTCTTTGGACTGCAAACTTCTTCGTAAGAAAAATGATGAATTAAAAGGTATGAACTTCTTATCTTCGTCCTTAACATGCCTCTTAACAAATTTGTTCTTTCCATGTTGTTTTTTCTTAAAATCCTTTTTCGCTTGTTAAGCTTTAAACCAGAAGCGAATAATGGAAAGATATCAGTTTGAATCTGCCGCTGAAGAAATTCGCGTTGATAGAGATATTTGGATGGATCAGTATAACCGATTAGATAGTCTTCATACATATTCTGTTGATCAAATAGATAATCTTACCAAAGAGAATACTCAATTAGTTCAGGAGTAAAACTCATTAAGTAGCGAAATATCTCGCCTCTCTTATTCTTTGACAAAGGCTAACTTAGAGATGGAAACTTTATCAGATAGAAACAAAACTCTATCTCAGGAGAAGCGAACTCTTTTAAATATGGTGGCAATCTCTTAGTAGAAATTAAGTGTTCTTTAAAAAGTGTGTGATAATCAAGAACAATCTCTTCGCTCGCTGAAAAATGAACTTAAAGAAGTAACTGAATCATCTATTGCTGAGAAAAATACACTCATTCAAGGTAGGATAGATTTAAGTGTAAAATCAAGTCAGCTCAAAGAACAATACTCCAAATTACAAAAATATTATTCCTCTCTTGCGAAGGAAAATACTTTTCTCATCTCTAAAGAAAATAATCTAAAATCTCGCCTGAAGGGTTTAGTTGGAGATAAGTTTGATGATGCGATGAATCATTGGGAAAATACTTGCTTGGTACTAATTCAAAATCTAATTTCGCAGAAGGAAAATACTTTTCCTTTTTAAATTTCCTTGTAATATTCTCTTGCGAAGTATTTTCCCAAATAATATTTGTTCTTACTTTTCGCAGAGTCTGAAAGAAAGCTTCATTCTTCCATTTCTACTTTGGATTCTAAACTTGCCAAGGCTCGCAAAGAAAATTGATTACTTGCTGCTCACCTTGTCCGTTCTCGCGATCGAGAAGAAAGAAAATATGACTACCTTGCTTATTTCAGAGACATGGAGATTAGAAACCGTGATAGAGCTTTCCTTCGCCAAGCTCATCTTAGTGATGAAGTTCTTGTGAATGAGATCTTGTTGTCCAAATCTCTTTTTCTTGTATCAATCAAACCTCTAGAAGTAGATGAAGATGAAACTTCTCATGCTGCCGATAGTGACCTTGATTATGAAAGTGGTGAAGATAGTGTTTCCCAAGAAGATTTAGAAGAAGAATAAATCCCTCTTAAAGAAGGAGCTGTTGGGGATGAAACTACTGCTGGTGATAAGCCAAATGAGGAAGAAGCCGAAGTCGACCAGAATAAGGAAAACACTGGCAAAGATGATAAAGCTGGTGGAGATGATAAGGCTGAAGAAGAAGCTAAAGCTGGCAAAGAGAATATTGAAGCCTGAGTTCTAGTTTTATTTTCTTGAATTATTCTTTCTCCTTCTTTTCTTGCGAATGATATACTTTGGACCACTTTTGGATTCAATTATACTTTTGGTATTTTAAGAACTTGCGAGAAAGATAATGACATCTTGTTTATTAATTCCCATACTTGCCTCTCATTATCTTTCTTGTGATATATTATCTGCATGAAAAATGATTAGTACGTTATAAATGATTGTTTTGTTTTACCATGTGGTCTTATTTTGCCTTCCTAAGTAAAGGTCTTATTTTGCCATCTTTTTTCGTTGCGACAAAATCGCAGGACATTTCTACACTTTCATGTAGAAACCCATTGATCTTGCCTTAACTTTTTCTTCGTTTGTATTTTTGCTGTGACAATATGACAGGCCTAAATTTTCTTGCGAAATTAAAGCCCCATGACATTGCCGTCTTTCGACGAAATCGCAGGACGCCTTTACATTTGCATGCAATGACCCATTGATATCGTCTTATCTTCTCTTTTGTATTATTGCCTCTTCAGAAATGTTGCACAAATATGACAAGTCTTTAATACTCCAATGAGTAAAAATCCTCATGAAATTTGCATCTTAAGACACTTATCAGCTCCCTAATGGAGGGTGCCGCCCTTATCTTCCCTATGGTTGACCTTTCAAGGAGACGTACTTCTGCCATACAAGACTAGCTCCTCACATCCAGTCTTAAAAACAACCAGTTGTTTTCACAGCCTCTTATCCATTTTTCCCATATGGCTTATGGTTACAAGACTGCACCCTAATTGGGGTTTTCTTCGGGCCGAGTGCATCATAGCCAAGACTTGCCAAGAATGGCCAGGGTAGTTTCATACGCCCCGGGAACTCTTGGCTCAACTGTGTACCTTGGCGCCTTGGTCATACTATGCACCCCTTAGGAGAGTTCTTATTACTTTAGTCGCCCAACTCAAGTCATATGCTCAAGTTGAAAATACAAGGTGCCTCTCCTGGATGGGCTTTCATTGACCCCAAATCTCCATGACTCAGGTTCCAGCAGCGGTGTAACCTTATCAATGAGTCATGTAAAAGATACCCCCTTATATGACGTACTTTAGGTCTTACATTTGCCTCTTGCAAAATCTAATTCACGAACTAGGTTGTACGCCATAAAGGTTCGTCCCATTCTGGATCTTAGATGATCGTTTCTTGCGAAAGTTTCGCTCATTTTCATTTTTCTTTTGATATTTGCAATCTCGCATAAGTTTTTTGTATTTATTCATTTCGTTTTAATCATACATTATTTCGCAATCCACTCCTTCGCAAGATCTCTTATGGGTAATATCTTTTTAGGTATAATCTGTTCCATGGTCTGCCACGCCTATGACCCACATCTCTACCTTCAGTATCCATCAATTTATATGCCCCGGTTCCAACTATCTCTTTAATGATATAAGGCCCATCCTATTTTCTCGCTAACTTTCCACCATTCTCTCGCTGATATATCGATGTTTCTCGCAACACTAACTCACTTGGTTGAAATTCACGATTTTTGACACGTTTTTTATACTCTCTTGCTAACCTTCGCTGGTAATTTTCCATATGCTGAAGTGATTTTTCTCTCTTTTCTTCTAATTTATCAAGTTTGGTTAAAATCATACCCGCACTAAGATTTTTATCCCATGCCTCTCTCTTTGTTGTGGGAATAGCAACTTCTGTCGGTTATACAGCTTTAACTCCATATGTTAAACAAAAAGGTGACATTCCAGTAGATTTTCGCCGAGTTGTGTTGTAAGCCCAGAATGCATTATGTATTTGTTCGCACAAAGCTCTGTTATGTCCTTCTAATTTCTTCTTCAATATATCCGCGATTGTCTTATTTGTTGCTTCTTCTTTCCCATTAGCCTGTGGATATAGAGGAGTGGATTTTCCACATTTTATCTTAAATGCATTAAGTAACATTTCTATGTCCTGCCCTTCAAACTGTTTCCCATTATCATATACCAATTGTGCGGGAATTCCAAATCTGCAAATGATATTTTCAAATATGAATGTAAAAATATCTTTATCACGAATATGTTGAACTGCCTTTACTTCTGCCCAATTTGTGAAATAATCTGTAGCTACAATTAGATATCTTCTTTGTCCAGATCCTGGTAAAAACGGTCCCACAATATCTAGTCCCCGATTTCCAAAGGGCCATACATTTGTTGAAGATGATAGTGGTGCTCCAGGTGCATGTATCTTCTTTCCATGTCGCTGAAAATCTTCGCAACGTCTTGATATTTGTTTCACATCTTCATGCATATATGGCCAATAATAACCCTGCATTTTTGTTCTGTATGCCAGAGATCTTCTTCCACTATGATTATCGTCATCCCCATTATGTAACATCTTCATTATCTCTTCTCATTCTTTTCGCGTTAGACATCTGAGTGATGGTCCATTAAATGATTTTCGATATAATACCCCATCTCTTAGTTCATAATTTGTTGCACGGCTCTTTAACTTATGTGCTTCCAATCTGTTTCTTGGTATTTCCCCTCTCTATAAATATGCATGAAGCTCTATTCTCCAATATGCGATATTGTCTTTTGGCTCTTCTTCACCACCTTCTACTATCATTACATCTACCTCTTCTTCCTCTTATTTATTGACTGATGGCGATAAAAGTGTCTGTATTTTTATGCATCTCGCATCTAGATCTGTCATCATAGTTGAAATAAAAGCATAAGCATCTGCAAGTCTATTATCTTTCCTTGATATATGCCTCCATTTTATTTTTGGGATTTTCGCTGACAACTCTTCGACAAGTTTTTTGTACTTCTTCAATGATGGTTCATTTGTAGTATATTCTACTTTTAGCTGGCGAATAACTAGATGCGAATCACTGGTGATTCTCATATTCTCCAACTTCATTTCTATTTCGAATTTTAGGGCATGTACCACAACTTCATATTCCGTTTCATTATTTGTTGATGCGAACTCCAACCTGAAAGAGAAAGATATTTTGGATCCTTCTGGAGAAATTAAGACAATTCCAATTCCATTACCTTCCCCATTTGAGGATCCATCCACCAATATTTCCCATCTATTTTGTTATGTTAACAAATATTTTGGATCTCCACATTCTTATTCTATATCCATCATTTCCTCAATAGCTTCATCATCTTCTAATGGAAATTCTGCTAAAAAGTCTGCGACAACCTGCGACTTCGGTGAAGATAATACTTCATATTTAATTTTGAAATGTCCTACTTGCGCATTATATATCTCAACCCTTCCTGATATCTTTGAGTTCTTCATTAATGATTTAATTGGTACCTTTGTCAACACTTTGACTTTATGTGCCTGAAAATATATACGAAGTTTAAAGGTTGCATACACCAATGCTAGAATCAGCTTTTCGATCTTGGAATAGTTTCTTTCTACGACATTAAATGTTTTACTGATATAGTAGATCATTTTTTCAACTCCTGCGTCTACTCGCAATAACACTACACTTAATGCATGCGAAGTTGTCGCAAGGTAGATTAGAAGCTCTTCTCCTGGTTCTGCCTTTTGTAAAATAGATGTATTCACCAGGTATTCTTTTATTCCTTGAAAATCTTTCTCACACTCATCTTTCCATTTGAATTTTGTCTCCTTTCTGAGGATGCTAAAAAAATGTTTGTGTTTGTCTGATGATAGCGAGATAAATCTTCATAGCGAAGCCAAAAGACCATTTAACTTCTGCACATCTTTTATTGTTGCCGGTGTTAGAATGTCGCGAATTACTTGCACTTTCTCTGGATCAACTTGTATTCCTTCCTTGGATACAATGTATCCTAAAAATTTCCTGATGCAACTCCAAAAATGCACTTTTCTGGATTCACCTTGATGTTAAAATTCCGCATCTGCTCAAAAATCTCCTTCAGATCTTGTACGTGGTTTTTAGCTTCTTTACTTTTTATTAACATGTCATCTACGTACACTTATAATATTTTGTGTGTCCACTTCGCGAACACCTTATCTACCATTCTTTGATATGTTGCTCCTGCGTTTCGTAAACCAAATGGCATTTTTGTATAACAATATAATCCTATTGGAGCGAAAAAAGCAGTATGTTCTGGATCTTCTTCAGCGAGAGGAATCTGGTTGTATCCTTTATACCCGTCTAAGGAAGATATTCTATCATTCCCTGCAGCTGATTCGACCATTTGTGGTATATTTGGTAATGGAAAACTGTCTTTAAGACAAGCTTTGTTTAGATCAGTAAAGTCTATGCAAATTCTTATCCCATTATTTTTCTTTGGAACCACAACCATGTTTTCTATCCACTCCGGGTATTTCGCTTGTCTTATAATTCCTGCATCAAGCATTTTCTGTAGTTCCTCTTCTATTTTGGGATGGTAAGTTGTTGCGATTTTTCTTATCCTCTGCTTAAATAGTCTTGCGTCTTTGCTAATCTCCAATTTATGACATGTAACTGATGGATATATTCCAGGCATTTCATCCATATTCCATGCGAAAATATCTTTATGTTCTCGCAAGAGATTGACGGTTCTTTCTTCCTCGTCTATATCCATCTTAGTTCCAATTTTCAACATTTTAGGTTCTTCTTCAGTTCCAATATTTACTTTTTTTGTTGGTTCTGCTGCAGTGTAACTTGCTTCAGGTTCTCCCATTGGTGTTGGTTCTTTCATCTCCTTCGCAAGTTCATTTACTTCTTCTGAAATTTCGCTTTGAATCCCTATTGCTTCTTATGCCCTTATCATGTAAGTTCTAAATTCTTCCTCCTTCTTTGCCTCTTTCGCCAATTTTCTGCGAATTTTTCTCCTATGTGCTTGTCCTTCATACCACTTTACTTGAATTTGATAACATAATTTCGCACTATCAGTATCTCCTTTAATTTCTCCAATTCCACTAGGCATGGGAAATTTGATGTGTTGATGTAAAGTTGATGCTACGGCTTTAATTGCGTGTATCCATGGCCTTCCCAATAACATGTTGTATGGAGATTCCATATATACCACGCACAACGTTACTCTTGCTTCAATTTCTCCCAACAATATTCGCACCATTATTTCTCCTTTCGGTTTTGTTGTAGATTTATCGAAGCCATGAATATGATATGTTGAAGGAGATATTTCTTCATCTTTGTAACCCATTCCTTTGTATGCATGGTAAAACATTATATCCACCGAACTCCCTATATCCACCAAAATTCTATTTACCTTCCATTCTTCCACAACTTTTACTAATTTCCCCTTTTCTTTCTGTGTGGTTATTGTGATTACCAAAGGAGATGTGTGGATCAAATTTTCTTTCGGAATTTCTGCTGCTGAAAATGTAATTTTTTGTCTTTCCCAATCTTTCAAGGGTGATGCCTTCTCCACCGTAATGATTTTCTTTCCTTCAAAATCTCGTTTGTGTATCCTTCCTTTGATGTTTTCATGAAACTCATTAATCATTGTTCTTGTGATTACGTTACACTCCAACCTTCTTTTATCTTCACAGATCTTAATTATCTTTTCTCTAACTGATTTGCTATTTTTTCTTATCATTTTCTTGATTTAAACAGTTTTCACAATAATCTCCACAATCTTCAATCAACAGGTCCCTGTTTCTAGCGCCAATATGTAGTAGCAGGAAATCCCACACTACACCCCTCACAAGAATTCATACAATCAAATCATTTTTCGATCAACAATCATAATTTTTATTGATTAATCTCACAGATTTAACAAGATGAAAAGGAAATAAAGCTAAAGAATTAGCAACCGCTCTGGACTTTCTCTCTCCTAATGACTTGCTCAATACTCGAAAAAGATCTCTCCCTTCCTTACGCTTGTTCAACTCTTTATATAGAGATTTACATAGTGGATGACATCTAATTTGTCCTTTAATTTCGGATCTGACTTGCGATATTCTCGTAAGAGTTCTATTGTTAATATTCGCAAACACTCTAAATATCGCAGAGTCATCAAACTTTACTCATGTTTCTACTATCGTCATTTGTTACGTCATTCTTTAAATCATCCTGCGACGCTCGCAATGTGTTGTTGATCAAACTTCACAAATGTGTCCTTCTTGCGATATTCAGATCCTACATGTCGTTTCCATATGATGGACCGGTTGTGGTTCCTTTGGCGTGGTTATGGCACCGTTTGCACAAAACGTCGTTGTGCCACAGCCACATGCCATGGCCACATGCTACATGCCATATGCACTAATTAGGTTTTCGACTTGCCAAACCCTAATTCCAGCAAAGTTTCTACACCAACCAGGCTAGGTAATGTTCCACAGAGCATTGGGATTGATGTGGAAACTAGAACTCATGTTGCCGCGCCACATTTGAGTCCAACACCAATGTGCCCAAATCTAGCGGCCATGGCTACGCCAAGCGCCACTTGCACCATTGTGCCACTGGCATGTGCCAACTATGCCAACCATGACGTTGTACCACTGTGTTATTGCCATGCGCCAACAGGATGTGGCCATAATCAATAGTACCCTTTTTTTATGAGTTGTAATCTCAGCCGCCCAAATTGGCCATGGAATTGACATGCCTGTGGCAAGTCTTGGGCGACCAGCCAAGACAAGCCTAATAGCATCATATGTTATTTTCCTGCGGCAAGTCTATTGACTTTGACTCGCTACACGTTTTCCACGAAAACACTCGAGACATCAAACATGTCACAAACTGGGGGATTCTCATCCGGGTATTGGTCTCGCTGTTTACAACGTGCGGCGTGCAACACGTCCATCATAAGAAAGTGTCAGAAAAATAGGGCAGTTAGTGGTGGCAAGAAGTAGTGGGTGTAAACAAACCTGTTTCCTTCATAGTGGAGGCGTGGTTTCTGGCGGTTACACATTACTCCACTCTTCCATCACTCAATCATTCTCACTTCCTACGAGACCAGGGTGCGTTCAATATGATTTGTATAAATAGGTTTCACCTATTTTCCACCAAAAAAAAAAAGTTTTGTTTAGAACAACAACACAGTATCCAGAAATCATCAAAGAACTGAGAGCTTAGTTTCCGCAAGCCATTTCCATATTCTGATACAAGTCATAAAACAGCCACACCTTTATAATTAACCATTCTGGTCTCAACACCTTCTTCACTTCCCTCCCTAAGACCAATCCTTCTCCTTCACTTTGTAACCAAAGCAAGCTTGGAACGGCCATTTATTGGTTTAGGCCAGGATTGTACAGATTGATCTCTCGAATCTAAAGTACTCCCATGTAGTGCATTTTTTTAGGGTTTAGATTCGTTTCTCATCCGCACACCCAAATTTACCAAAACCAGCAGAAACAGTTTTCACCCACAAACAACATCAAGCAACAGTTAATATTCTGCAGAGACTATCCTGTGTAATTTGATTAGTAATGAGCTTATCAAAACAATCACACAACCAGCTTACCATATTACTGACATTATCATTTTGTAAACCAAGGGTTGCGAACCAAATCATTTTTGAAGACGAGCAATTTAAAATGTAGTATGTAGAGGTTTCCAAAACCTGATCGCAGAATGGACAATTAGATCTTTTACCATTAATAAAATGCAGCATCTTGTCTCTTGTAGGTAGGATATCTTTTAAACATTTCCGTGCAAACTGGTTAATACGGGGGAGGAGAGGAATCTTCCATAATATTTTAAATATATTCTTGATTCTCTGATCCACCGGAGAATGGCTGTTCTTCTCTTCACACATTTTCCTCTATGTTGACTTAATCCAAAACTTACCAGATTTTTCAGAAGTCCAGATTAGTTTATCTTCCAGTTGATGATGAATGGGAATATTTAGAATAAGCCTTGTTGTTGTAGCTTCAAACATAGAGTAAATAAGCGTAATATTCCAGCCTCCTGAATGGGAATCAAAAAGCTGGTGAACATAGATATATTCCAGAGTTTGCACAACATCATTCTTCGGAATAGGTGGAGAAGATAAATCTAGGATCCACTTAAAATATCGTATTCCCAAAATTACAAGGAACACAGTTGTTTCCCAATGTACGTGTTTTTGGGTCGGAAAACAGAAAAGGCCTATACATAAGGTTGTATTTTTTACATATTTTGGGGCCAAAAGAAATTTCCTGTAAGGGTGTATTTTTATTTTTATTTCTAGACATCCCATTAATAGATATGTACAAGAGATATGGGTGCTTATATGCGAAAGGGAATACACACCACTTTAACCGGAACAACACAAGAAAGACATAAATTTTGGCCGACCATTTTCCCAAGATTG
The DNA here is from genome assembly GCA_023529315.1 of Papaver bracteatum. Classification (NCBI taxonomy): domain Eukaryota; kingdom Viridiplantae; phylum Streptophyta; class Magnoliopsida; order Ranunculales; family Papaveraceae; genus Papaver; species Papaver bracteatum. The sequence continues at coordinate 614,063 of JAJJWX010000614.1, forward strand.
ATATGTATATATCATGCACGTGAGTATATTTTTCACTTCTATTCTGTTAGTTAAGCATTTGTGTTGCTTTCTTTGAGTTCATGCGACAAATATGCCGCCAAATCATGAATATCTGAACTTCAATAGTAAAAGGTCAATATGACAATAGAAATGATATGAGAGAGAGAAAGACAACGATAGCTCATTTTAAGTAATGGGTATCTGATATGACAGTTCAATGCACCTTTTGCAGAAAATCATCCAAATCTACATGCATCATCTCCCCAAATTAATGTATAATTTTGTGATTTTGTTATAGATGCGTTCTTATTTGTGAAATTGATATCCGAAGTTTTGATTATTGTTTGACTTGCCACCTAACACAGCTTAATGTAGCAAACATGCTGCCAAAGCATGCGTCTCTTGCCTCGGTAATAAAAGATCAACCAAACAACAAAAATGCTGGAAGAGACAAAGACAACAACGATTAGATATCCAAAATCCAATGCAACCTCTACAGAAGTGGACACACAAATATGCATATCTCATCTCCCACTGTTAATGTGATATAATCATGTTGATATATGTGTAATTGAGATCCATGTGTAGTGTAATTTATTGTTGTACTTTCTAGGTGACATGGTTTAATGTGTAATTCTATATTGATTATCTTAGAAATATGGGTAGAATATAATTATCTGCTATAAAATAATCAGGTAACAATACTCACTTAACAACTATCAGCAACTAAAATATTTTGTTTGTCGATATACTAGAATCAAAAATTTCCCCAGCAAGCACATCGTCTAAAGGAAGCCTTGCATAAGTGAGATGTATCTACCGAAGAAGTATACAACCTGCACTAACTTTGACTGTCAAAATTAGATGTTATCATTGTGATTATTGCAATCGATTTTTGGCTCTCCCGTGTTCCTGAGAAAATTTAATTGTGTACATTAAAGGCTCCCTATCCTAACCGAACACATACATGTTATTCAAACAATTTGAACAAGGGTATTGTTTCAGAAAGTCCGATAAGAAACTTAATGAATTATCTGTGTGGAATCTTTCCTCTTCACATGTTTAGGGATCTAAGATATTTGTTTGATTGTATACCGATGTACCAAGGAATTCAAGCATTACATACGGAAATGTCGCTTTTGATGCTATCATGTCGAATGTGGATTCATTTATTAGTACTATGCATGGGGTTCAATGTATAGCCAAAACATAGACTCGCTCCTGAACTATTCCTTGGAGTTGTACTTTCTTACTCCGTTTACATACATCTAGCATTGACTATATAGATATCTATTATTGTGTACAACGCAATTGTCGCTAATAATTTTGCATTGGATGATTCAAATTAATTTTGTAGTCTGTCAGATGATGAGGAATTATGACGTTGGTACAAAGAGCATTGTATATTAGAAAATTGGTTTACACTTATTTGTTCCACATTATCTTGGAAAAACGGATTATGAAATGTCAATTAGGGGAGCAATGCATTGGATCGATGAGAGGTTGTACAGAACTGTTGATGGTGGAATTCTGTTCAAGGCTAAAATTGTAAAAGGCCAATTTTTGTAAGCTGACGTCCTGCAAAGGATAAATCCTTCAGGCGATGAATACTTCTCGCCATATTAATTCATTGGAGCATGTGCAACCATCCCTGAGAATTAAAACCTACCCAGAACGGAGCATGTGGCAACCATCCCGACGGAGCATGTGGCAACCATCCCGGTTTTCTGTAGGTATACAACATTACTATTAATGATTTAATTAAAGCCTTGTGTTCGACATGCAAACACCCGTAAGCTACCTGACGGCAGGTTATACTAGCCCCGTCGAACGCATGCAAGACTACCCATGTTAGTCTCACTTGCTGAAAACAAACTCAGAAATATATCTCATCCGTCCAACTTCGCATGCATAGATGGAGGGTGTAGATATAGATTCAGGGGGTCCTGAGCATGCTACCATGATTAACACGGACCCACCTTCATACATGACCGAACGGTCAAGGCCAACTACAGTTGGTCCTTCCAAAACGTGCGCTCAAAGTGAGCATGACGCACGGCTAGGGTTCCTTTTAATCGTGAACGTCCAATTTCGCAGGCATAGTTGGACGGCTTAGATTATACCCTAAAACAAGTAGTGAAGTGATGGTACACCATTGGCGGGCCCACTTTCTACCTACATGACCGAATCCCTCATAGGCAAGCCGTGGTGCAAGAAATGATTGCCCAAACAAGGCAAGATTAACGCCTTACGCAGGTTGAGAAGATCCAAAACGATCACGACCATCCGACTTCGCAGGCATAGTTGGATGGCTTAGATTGCGCCCAGGGTCATAGAGCAAGCATGTACATGCTCACTGTCGACCCAAGATGTTGCATACATGGTCGGTCTCCCCAAAGAAGGTGCACGCAACCCAAAACCGATCGCCCAAAGTGGCCGGTCCAAAACCCTAATTAGGGTTTGCGGCGCAGAAACATCTCGAGCGTCCATCTTCGCAGGCTTGGACGAAAGGAAAAGATGGAGACTTAGAAGGAACCGATCATGCTAGCATGACCTCCGTGGGCTCGACTTCACGCCTAGCTGATCGGCCAAGACCGGCAGTGGTCAAGCTCCTCGGTACGCGTGCCCAAAGGTGGCATGTCACGGCCCCTCCATAAGTTCTAATCTCGACCACTCGTCTTTGCCACCTGAGTCGAGTGGCTCAGATTAAATCTTTGCGAGTCAAGCAGGCATGGGAATGAACACCATTGTGCCGCCTCCATGCAGGGCTGATCGGTTCCTCCATTGGAATTCTCCTAGCATGCAAACGTTTGGGTTGAAAGAGGCAGCATGCGCGCCTCTCATCCAACGATCGCAGGTAGGGTTGCAAACCATCTCGTCCGTCCAACTTTGCAAGATTGGACGAATGACTTAGGGTACGAATCAACCAGCAAACAAGGTATCACCATGATCACCATCCGTCACTCTTCTTCACAGGGTAACCGACCAAGGCATGGCTTGTCTATACAGCCTCCAAACGGTCACCTGAAGATGGATGCATGCAATGTTATACCAAGTTCACGGTTTACCCTGCACTATTTCCTGTGGGTCCCGCGATCCACACACTCGAGACATTATTCACGTCACAACTGGGGGATACAAACTGGGGTATTGGTCTAGCGGTTTACAGCGTGCAACACGCCATCACAATATCGTATCATGGAAACGTGGGCGGTTAGCGATGATAGGATAAGTGGTCAAGCAACCGTGTGGCACTAACACACAACTCCACTTCCTCCATCACTCCACTTCCTCCACTTTCCCATGAGATATGTAATGAAGGCTTATCGACTTGTATAAATAGGTTCTCCTCCCTATTTCCAAAAATAGAGGTTCGAACAACACAGAACACCAAGTGTTGATACCATCGTATTCAACACCCAGAGCCTGCCTGCAACATTTTCTAGCCTGCTCAACCTTCTGTTAACAAGTCATCAAATAGCCTTCACCTTCACACTCTCAACACTTTCTTCTCTTCCCTCCCTAAGATCAACCTCACATCCTTCACCTGTGACCGAAACAAATCTGGAACGGCCGTGTCTTCGGTTTAGGCCAGAATTGTATAGATTATCTCTCGAATCAAAGTGCTTATCGTGCAACACATTTTTTGAAGGTTTAAATTCACTTCTCATCCACACACACCCAAAATTACCTAAACCTGCAGAAGTAGTTTTCTCCCACAAACAATTGGCGACCATAGTGGGAGGTTAATCTCTCGGTTGTGAAGTCGATTTCTTCAATACCAATTCAATTTCTTTGATTTCAAGAATGGTGGATCTTAGGTCTGGAGCAGCAACCAACGATGGAGTTAGCACCGACAACGCTTCTGGTGGCGCTGATATCCCACCATGGTGTTACAGTGCAACCCGCCAGTGCAACCAATGTGTCTCATGGAATCGCGTCTTCTATCATCAGTACCAGTGGAGCAGGAGCAGACATTCCAACAGGCGTGACACCTCCCATTACAAGAGCCAGTGCGGCCGCAAATCCAGGCATTTCCTCAAGCATGACACTTCCGTCCGTCACCAGAACAACTGTTACTTCCCCTTCAGGACGAGGATCTGGAGGACCCAGAGGAGGACAACCTCCTATCACCATGGTGGACTTGATGGAGAGACAAGAAACCATCGCTAAAGCTCAGGCAGACTTGGAAACCGCTCAGAAGGAGGTACTCACCTTCCTTAAAATATTAACCGATCGATTACCACAAGAGTCGGGACAGCCTCAAGGGCCAACAAGAAATACGTTTAGCACACTTGGAGCAGGTGCCTCAATTACGCAAGCCTACCTGAACGAAGAGTCTTATGCTGCTGACCACGCAAGAGAAAGGGACAAGCATCTCATGGAAAGAAGCCAACCGTCCAACTTTATTACACGTGAAGATCTGGAGAGACTCCTCCAAAATCATGGCAAATAAAATACGATGGACGCGCATCGACATTAGCCTCCATATCCACAAGACGTGCATCGGATTCCTATTCCCAGGGGATACACCTCCCCTCAATTCATCCTTTACGATGGTACCGGTAATGCTCGTGAATACGTCTCTTGATTCTTAGAATCCTTAGGAAAACATGAATACAATCACGTTCTTCGCCTGAAGGAATTCTCCAAATCACTTACGGGGAGAGCCTATACGTGGTACAACAAGATCGCACCCGACATCATATCTAATTGGAATGAGATGGTCAGCGCGTTTTACAAGAAGTACTTCTTTGTATATGAGCAAGTTACTTTCTCATACCTGGGGAGAATCTCCCAACGGAACAATGAACATCCAAATGATTTTGTCAAAAGGTTCAGAACACAAGCGTTGGACTGCCATGAACCAAATGTCACAGAACGACAGCTGGTGGAATTATGCATCAACGGAATGATACCCATATATCACTCCCTGCTGGAAAACATGGGATTCTAGACGTTCTCAGAGCTCCATGAAGCATCCAAACGTTCGGCCACTACCGCCCCAGCATTATTGGAAAGAACCAGAATCGTTCGGAGCGACGATTCACGAGATAATCGGGGAAACAGGCGCCTCATCAACAAGAAGTATAATACTGGCCCTTCTGTCAGTGTAGTAAGCGAAGGCGGAAAGATAAAAGCTCCAGCGGCGGCAGAACAACTACCCAAGCGTGCGGCTCAAACGCATAAAGCTTCTCCTCGAAAAGGAACACGCAAAGATCCTGCGCAGAGCACCGAAGACACAGGCTTCCCATTTCTGATAAATGAAGTAATAGAACTCTTGGAGGCATGGATTCAGGATGATGCTATCAAGATACCTCCTATCAGACGTCCACCAACTGAGAAAGACATGGCAGACCGTAAGTACTGTCGTTATCATAGGTTTGTCCACCACCAAACTAAGGATTACAACAAGCTGAAAGAAATCTTCAAGGAAAGGATAGCAGCAGGAGAGATCTAATTGGGAAATGAAGGAGTTCACAGAGACCCCCTTCCTGTCCGAAGTTGCATGGTCTCTGGAAGCTCTATGCGCAAGACTGTACAATCCATGATGGAACACCTGTGTGGAATCTTGTACCTTTCTAAGGTACAACGTCAATATATGTTCATGGCCCTCAACCGTATTATGTCAGGAAGGCGCTTATACCCAGGGAGAGAAGTCGTTCCAGCATCTCAAGCCTCCTTGGAAGACAACGCTAACAAAGGAAACTGGGGACTTTTGACCGTCGCCCATCTGAAAGACGTCAAGTTCGATAGCACATTAATCGATGCAGCTTCTGAATTCAACATCGTTACTATCAAGACCCTGCAAGCTGCGAAAATCTCAAAGCAGGAGGCTACCCGTGGTCCGACTGTGATCAAGAGCCCAGCAGGAAAATTTGTGGATGTTTGCGGATACATTGACCTTGATGTCAAGATTGGTAACACGCCAACATAAGATAGATTCCATATAATTAAGGAACATCCGGATTACGACATGATTCTGGGGTGCCCGTGGGTACACAAGGCGCATTCCTTACCAATCTAAGTAACTGAAACAATCTCCAACAAGCCAGCTCCGATGATTTCCAACAAACCTTGGAGAATCGAAGACTGCCTGTTGCCACCATACCAACAACTCACAGGCATAACACAACTCCCTGGTGAAAGCCCTTCGTCCTGCGTCAAGAGATTCCGAGCCCAAGTAAGTCTCATTGAACGACCCTCTTTGCAAGTAGTGGATGATTGTCCTGCTAGACCATCGGGGACTGTTTCACCTGACAGGCGGGCCACCACCAAGAGATGTGAATGGAGTGCTGGCCCCTTTAAGCGCTTTACCAAAGGTTTGGAAGCAGTCAAGAACGACACGTGTCAGAATCAAGCTGTTGTACCAAGTCCAAATCCGTTTCAAATCGGAGATATGGTAACAAAGGTAACCACGTTCCAAGTTGGGAACATGGCAGTAAGAATAACTGCCCAGTCTGATATGCCTGCAAAGGAAGAGGAAATATTCTTAGTGGCAGATGTTATCTTGGGCGGTTACTGCAAGATCATCAATGCAGATGAACTCGAAGGTGTGGTTGTTCACTCACGATGGATCAAGCCCTACCTTACTTGAAGACACGACATCACATCTTTAATCCCCCCGTGGGATTCCTCCAACAATTTTCCTTTTCACAATATTTGTAATTCCTTCAAAATGATGGCACTGCTTGCCTTCATACTTATTAGGGTTCCAATATTTCTTCAAGTAATCAAGATTTCATTCCTTTTCCAGTTTCTCATAAAATCACACAAAGTTATGAGTCACCTTCAAACCACCATTACCTAGAAACAAAATCCTAAACCCTCATACCAAATCTTCATACCAGCCTGGTCATATGGGAGGAATAAAACATGTAAAAGGGGAGGAGGAAGGTATCCTACATGATCTACTTCAACGGAGCCAGACTCATGTCAAGGGGCACAAACAGAAAAATATGCATGTTTCGGAAGCAGCACTGAATAAAACTTTGTTCAAGAAAAGCAAGCAAAAGCAAAGAAGAAAGCTTCAAACTCAGCTGCCACTGAGTATATAAAAAAAATACAAAGAAGAATGACAGGGAAACTCAATTGCTGGTTGCATCTTCATCACTGTTGGGATCCACATCTTGTGCCGCTTTCTCCAGAGACGCCTCAACTTCTTCGGGAACAGCAGCTACCGCCTCAACATCTTCAGCATGTGTATCCTCTGCGCCTTCTACAGAATCCATTGCAACTGTGGAAATCACACCAATCACTTTTGGACTTTTAGTCTCATCAGTATCAGGGTCAAGGATTATCACACCACCACGTATTGGGTAATCACACTTCCCATCACCCGCAGGACCTTCGTGTTCAACCCTCCGTCTCTTCAACCGAGCTGTCAGCCCTCCAGCTCTCGAGCTTACTGGTGCTTGTGACGCCTCGCGTTTCCACTTCGCCCGCAACGCTTCTTCATGTCTTTGTTTCTCATCTATATCGATCGCAAATGAAAGAGCACGGAGCCGCCCCCTGACAATGGTTAAATGCAAGACAGACATTCCATGTACGGCATGGCCGACTTCACGAAGTGGCAAATCAATTTTAGCCATCACCTCTTCATGTGCGTTAGCTTCTGGTTTGTCAACTTCAAAACTTTTTTCTGAAGAAGCTGCAGAGTGATCATCACCAACTCCTTTCATGATGTACTGCAAAAAATATAGGAAGGTGAGTTACGGCGGCACATAAAGAATACTCTAATCATAACTATCGCCAATCGATTAAGAAATCAACGTGTGAAGCAATACCTAAGGTGTTGAAGAAGATCGCCTAATGAGAAGAATACAGAAAACTTCTTTATATGCTTCACGATCCAACAAGATCCCCAGGAGAAAAGAAGTCCGCCTTACCGCTTTCTGAGGATGTTGAGTCGGGATTGTGATCAACAATGCTTATCGAATGCACGATGTTTGCTAGGTATATGAGAAGGCACACAGAAAGAGGAAGGCCAAGGTGGATCGACCCATCAAGCTGTACTTCCCCAGCCGAGCTTTGCCATTGGAAGGATCAACTCAACCGGCTCCAAGGCATTTGACGCAAGTGACATACCTTCTCCACACGGTAAACATGTATTTACTCTGACTTTAATTGGCTTTAATTATTTTATATGCAAATTGTCACCATCTCATGCCTACCCTACAATAGTATAATCATTGCATGCTAGGCAGGGGACTTAATGTTGATGGTGGAATTCTGTTCAAGGCTAAAATTGTAAAAGGCCAATTTTTGTAAGATGACGTCCTGCAAAGGATAAAGCCTTCAGGCGATGAATACTTCTCGCCATATTAATTCATTGGAGCATGTGCAACCATCCCTGAGAATTAAAACCTACCCAGAACGGAGCATGTGGCAACCATCCCGACGGAGCATGTGGCAACCATCCCGGTTTTCTGTAGGTATACAACATTACTATTAATGCTTTAATTAAAGCCTTGTGTTCGAAATGCAAACACCCATAGGCTACCTGACGGCAGGTTATACTGGCCCCTTCGAACACATGCAAGACTACCCATGTTAGTCTCACTTGCTGAAAACAAACTCAGAAATATATCTCATCCGTCCAACTTCGCATGCATAGATGGAGGGTGTAGATATAGATTCAGGGGGTCCTGAGCATGCTACCATGATTACCGCGGACCCACCTTCATACATGACCGAACGGTCAAGGCCAACTACAGTTGGTCCTTCCAAAACGTGCGCTTAAAGTGAGCATGACGCACGGCTAGGGTTCCTTTTAATCGTGAACGTCCAACTTCGCAGGCATAGTTGGACGGCTTAGATTATACCCTAAAACAAGTAGTGAAGTGATGGTACACCATTGGCGGGCCCACTTTCTACCTACATGACCGACTCCCTCATAGGCAAGCCGTGGTGCAAGAAACGATTGCCCAAACAAGGCTAGATTAACGCCTTACGTAGGTTGAGAAGATCCAAAACGATCATGACCATCCGACTTCGCAGGCATAGTTGGATGTCTTAGATTGCGCCTAGGGTCATAGATCAAGCATGTACATGCTCACTGTCGACCCAAGATATTGCATACATGGTCGGTATCCCCAAAGGAGGCGCACGCAACCCAAAACCGATCGCCCAAAGTGGCCGGTCCAAACCCTAATTAGGGTTTGCGGCGCAGAAACATCTCGAGCGTCCATCTTCGCAAGCTTGGACGAAAGGCAAAGATGGAGACTTAGAAGGAACTGAGCATGCTAGCATGACCGCCGTGGGCCCGACTTCATGCCTAGCTGATCGGCCAAGACCGGCAGTGGTCAAGCTCCTCGGTACGTGCGCCCAAAGGTGGCATGTGATAGGTGTCTAAAACACCTATATATTTATCTATTGGTTATGCTTTCTTTGCTTAGTTTTCTTGCAAATTATGTATCTTATGTTTGCTTTTTAATATTTAGGTACTTTGGAGTCATTTGGAACAAAAGAAGAAGAAACGGCGCAAAAATCTCATCTCATGTGCAAAAGCTGTTGGAGGCGAAATTATTTCTCACTATTTGCTTTTAATTCTTCATCTCTGTCTGAAAAGCACGATAACTTTAGTGATGATTCTCATTGAAGTGAAGAAGTGAATATGAGAAGTAAGAGACGAGTTGTTGTTGGCGGAAGATTTTTAGGATGGAAAAGGCATTCAGTTGGAGCGAAAAGGAGCAAAAAGATCAAGTCGCAGGTAGAGAATAAACAGTCAGTTTGCTGAAACTGACAGGCCAAAAATCACTCTGTGGCCCTTATCCTAAAGTGCCGGGTGTCTATATAAATTCCTACTCCTACACATTACCTAAAACTCAGAGAAATCATTGGTTTGTATTTCTTTTCCATTGTCTAAAATCGAGAAAGAGATGGCGGCATGGATAATACTCAGAGAAGGAAAAATTCAAAGAAAAATTGAGAAGCTGTTCGATTGTCACATAGTTGCAGATGAATAATTAGGTTGGTGATAAGATTGGTTTGATTACCAGTGTTCGATTTCTGAAGAGAGCTTTGAGCAGATGGGTATCTGTGATGGTTTTTAGGGTTAACTGCCGGCAAAGTTTGGCTGAGTTCGTGGGTCTAATGGGTCCGGTAGCTGAGTTCTAAGGAAACAGGTAAGAGCAGTGAGTTTCTTCCATTTGATCTTGTGAGTAAATGAAGAAGATTAAAGGCAATCTCTGAGTTCTACGAAAAATTCAAAGATGGGTTTTGCTAGAAGTTGAGTTTGTGAATATTGGACAAAGCTCTGAAGCCGAAAGAAGTCAGCTGAAGAAAGTGTTTGCTGCCATTGAGTCAGTGACGAAGGAATGAAATGAATGAATGTTTTTGAGTCTCAAATGTGATTGCAAAGAATGGGTGTTTGTTTGTATCTCAATTGTGCAGGGACGGAGTTGTGTGTGACCTTCAAAATACAGCCAATGCTTAGCAATTACCAGTTTGCAGAAAGCATAGAAGATGTTCGAGTAATTTCCTGACTGAGTTTGTGTACAAGGATGATCTTGATGCTATTACTGAAATGGTTTGGCTGGAAATTTATGGCAAGGAATCAACAAGAAACAGGTAGTATGAAGTCATGAGAAATGGTCAGTCTTGGCTCGAATGTTTGGCTCGAGATTGGCTTCAGATTTGGCATTAGCTGGGAGGTGATTTAGAAGCAAACATGGAGAGAAAATTTGGAAGTTCAAGGAGCTGCTGCTGTAATGGTGTCAAGGCTTGGAATTGATTGAGTGGTCGCTACTGGTTGGCTTGATGAAATCTAGGAGCAACCATACATTGCAGGTTGTGGAGTGCGGCTTAACTGATGTCGCAGGTGGTATGAACCTAAGGGTGCAAGCCGTGGTAAAAGGCAGTGGCTACAGGGAGCTGGTGTTGAGTTTGAGCCTAGGGTTGTGAAGCGAACTGCTGCACGTGATAGGGAGTAGATGGTAGTGAAACTGAGAAGCTGAACTGATCTGATATCGCAGCTGCATTCTAGCTGGGAACTGAAGCTGTTGGAGTTAAGTAGCACGGCAGGAGGTGCAGCTGGCCAATGATTGAAGATGTGTAATGCAGTGGTGATTGAGGTGATATCTTAGTATCTAGTTGGTTCAGCTGTGTGGCTGTGTGTAGCTGGGATTGCAGGTGGGTGCTATGTTAGGAGGTTAAGTATCTGTTGCAGGTGCAGTTCAAGGAGATGCTGTGTTGCTGAGGCAGTGATGGAAAGAGAGATGCTGGAGGTAACAAGCAGATGGAGTTGGTTCGATGGCAGTGTTGCAGTGGAGCTGTGGATACGGAGAAGAGATAGTTGGGTATGCGAGTGCAGATGCAGGGGTGTGGTGGACTGAATCTATGGCGATGCGACTTAGCGAAGCAGTTGCAGGGAGGAATGGTTTTACTGAGCTAATGGAATCAGGTTGTAATGGTTGTATGCTGAGACAAGCTATGGGAAGTTGATAGTGCAGTTGGAATGGAGAAAATGGAGCTGTTACGCTCGAGTAAGAGCAGTGGTTGGTGACTACAAATAAGACCCTGAACGTTTGGTGATTGTTCATGGCATACATATGATGGTAAAGTTGAACTCGATTCTGTGGTTCAGTCACAGATGGTAGCAGCTTATGGTGATCAGGTCATTGGTTGCAGCACACTGAGATGATGGCATGTGGAGTTGGAGGTTGAGGGGCAGCTGTTATTGTGCTGTGTGTGCAATTCAGGGAAGTGCTAATGATGGAGAATGGAAGCGAATGAAGCTCGCGGTGATGATTAATGAAGAATGAGAATTCGAGCTTGGTGATCGCAGAGAGAGGTTGCTGCCATTGTATTTGATGGAAGTTCGAAAACTCAATAGCACAGTGGAGTCCGAGTGAGAGAACAAAACGAGATTGTCTCGTTTAGAAAGTTGACAAGGAGCTAGCAGATGGGCATTGGTGAATAGCGCAGTATAACTCAGCTTGACTGAGTTGACTGACCGGCGACCGGTGCCGGATTCCGGCAGTATTCCGGCGGTAAACCCAGTTTTCCGGCGGCTACTTTTGGCATATATTTTTACTGGGATATTTTCACACCTGGGTTTCATGGGCTTGGTGGACTCTTTGGTGATGGACTTTGGGGAGACTTGACCTAGTTTTGGAAGGAGGAAAGGCTACAAAAAGGGAAACTTCTACAACTATTGATATCACGTATTTTCTATTCTACTTGGAGTTTTGCAGAGAGCTGGAACTAGGGTTTGCTTCCCTGTTAATTTTCATCTTCTTTATTTCATTTATTATATTTGATGATGAACTCCAATATTATGAGTAACTAAAACTCTCTTTGATCAAGGGCGATTTCGAAGCCCGAAATATGAATCTATATTTGATATGAAATAACTTGTTCACTTGCATTCATTTATGTTATTGATTGATTTTATACTATTCTAATATTGTCTATGGATTATTTGTTAAGGGTTTAAGTTCGAAATTGAATCATTAATTCTTAATCTATTTGCTAGTTTAGATTTTCTTCGACCCGTAATTGTCTAGAGAAGATAAACACAAGTAGCAATATGTGGGTACTGATGATGGGACTTTGTTAAGTATCCATATGTAGAAATCAACACTAGTAGGTGATTCATGCTTTTGAGTTCATCACTAGGAGAAACCTTATCTCACAAAACTAGAGCACTTGTTTAAGTCACACCTAGTAAGCGTACCTCTAGGAAACTTGGCAAGTAGGAACCGGTAGTCGAGCGTTTCCGTATCCGGTGAGCTTAGGAGATAATAACGGAATATTTGAGCGTACTAATTATTCTAGGGTTGTTAGTAACATGATAATGCAACGAACTTGGCTATATATCAATTTGGTTTGTATTCCGTGGTCTAGAATGAACCTTTAATCAATTCCATCTCATATTTGAATACATTTTACAATTTTCAGATTTTCTACAACACAATCATCTTTGCTAAGAGTATTTGCTTAACAACTAGAAACTTCATACCTCCCTTGGGACGATCCTGCTTACATTATACTACTTGCTAGTGTAAAAGTAGAGAAAAATTATTTTTGCGAGATTCGACACCTCGTCAGCATGTCACGGCCCCTCCGTAAGTTCTAATCTCGACCACTCGTCTTTGCCACCTGAGTAGAGTGGCTCAGATTAAATCTTTGAGAGTCAAGCAGGAATGGGTGTGAACACCATTGTGCCGCCTCCATGCATGGCTGATCGGTTCCTCCATTGGAATTCTCCTAGCATGCAAACGTTTGGGTTGAAAGAGGCAGCATGCGCGCCTCTCATCCAACGATCGCAGGTAGGGTTGCAAACCATCTCGTCCATCCAACTTTGCAAGCTTGGATGAATGACTTAGGGTACGAATCAACCAGCAAACAAGGTATCACCATGATCACCATCCGTCACTCTTATTCACAGGGTAAACTACCAAGGCATGGCTTGTCTATACAGCCTCCAAACGGTCACCTGAAGATGGCTGCATGCGATGTTATACCAAGTTCACGGTTTACCCTGCACTATTTCCTGTGGGTCCCGCGATCCACACACTTGAGAAATTAATCACGTCACAACTGGGGGATACAAACTGGGGTATTGGTCTGGCGGTTTACAGCGTGCAACACGCCATCACAAGATCGTGTCAGGGAAACGTGGGCGGTTAGCGATGATAGGAGAAGTGGTCAAGCAACCGTGTGGCACTAACACACAACTCCACTTCCTCCATCACTCCACTTCCTCCACTTTCCCACAAGAGACATAATGAAGGCTTATCGACTTGTATAAATAGGTTCTCCTCCCTATTTCCAAAAACAGAGGTTCGAACAACACAGAACACCAAGTGTTGATACCATCGTATTCAACACCCAGAGCCTGCCTGCAACATTTGCTAGCCTGCTCAACCTTCTATTAACAAGTCATCAAATAGCCTTCACCTTCACACTCTCAACACTTTCTTCGCTTCCCTCCCTAAGATCAACCTCACATCCTTCACCTGTGACCGAAACAAATCTGGAACGGTCGTGTCTTCGGTTTAGGCCAGAATTGTATAGATTATCTCTCGAATCAAAGTGCTCATCGTGCAGCACATTTGTTGAAGGTTTAAATTCACTTCTCATCCACACACACCCAAAATTACCTAAACCTGCAGAAGTAGTTTTCTCCCACAAACAAGAACATCCAAGAAGAACCCAAAATTTGGAAAATATTTTCGCAATGGAAAATTAATACTACCTATGTTTATTGAACCCCCAAGGCACTAAGAGATCTATACGACGGAGACGATGCACGGTCAAGGTTATTCCGATATCACATCTAAAAATACAATACTTCAAATATTTTTACCAGTCTTGGTTTCAAATTGCATAAGATAGATCTGGAGGGTAATGGTCTGAAAGGGTTTTTAGTGCATAGAGAAATTCGGCACATGAATGAAGCATTAATTTCCGGCGAGGGAAAAGACCCATTATATTAAGAGATGTTTGTATATGATCCTAATCAAGCTTTATATGGCCGTGTGAAACAAAATACCCATAGATAAAGATGTTCATGGAACAATTCAGGATATTCTCTCACAAAGGCATTTTGCACTAGATATTCCCAGGCACACAAGACTTTAAGTGATATCAGTCCCACCGAGAAAGTTGTTAAAGATATCTTGCACTGTGAAGAACCTAATGGATGAAAGGCACTGCAATTTTCTAACGGGAAGAAGAAGTTTCAATTATACTACCTGGCGAGGGTTCTGAGATACTTATCGTGCGATGCATTATACTTCACCTGAAGGAAGATAATGGATTTACCCATATTTCATAATGTCACAATGCATTCTTTCCCCTGCATTAGATTTTGAATTTTCCACACAACGATTTATGTTGGCACCCTGATATGAAGCAGCTTGGTCGGCGCACATGAAAACATGCTACACAAATATCAACTTTGAAATAATTTCACATCTTCCGTCTTATTCGGCGTATTAACGAGTATTCTGCAATCTTGAAGAAAAAAACATTTTTTCAAGGGTACTTGGAGGATGCTTAGGCATCAACTGAACATTACCACATATACTATCTTAAGAAAAATCAGGATAAGATACGAGCAAATTCTGACAAAAATATAAAATGCTCTACAGAATGTTGGCTAAATATCAACTATGGAGGTGTAGCTTTATTTTCCATCGAATTTTATTGGTAATTGATCCTAGGCATTTGTTAGAGATATATCAAGATTCAATGGCCATTAGATGGTTTAATCATCATACAGTTATCTTACTGAAAATGACTGTGAATCCAAGTTGGCTAGCTAGAAACTAAAGATGAACTTCTTTTCCATCAGTATGGTTCAGATCGTCGTGATCTCATTGGCATTCGAGTTGAAGAGAGAAACATTGATGAAAAAAAATCAAAGAAAGGAATGTGTTCGGTAAATTGATTGTAAACATGTTTACGATTAAATTTCAGAAACGCGGTTTACCGCATAATTACGTTCTCTTATTCTTGAATGGTCTTGAGAAAATTTGTGGAGTTGAAGAAGTTGCCAAGTTTGTTTGTGCCGATTTGCCAATGAAAAAACCGACCCAGTTTTATTTGAGATTGTTAGGAAACGCACATTACATGGTTCGTGTGGTGTGCAATCTATGTGCATGAAAAATGAAAAATACAGCAGAGGATATATGAAAAATACAGAGAATAAAAGTATGAATGAAGGTGGATATCCAATTTGTTGTCGAAGCGACAATTGGAAATTAAGAGTTAATTGTCCGCACATTTAATTGACATGTTAACGTTGAGATATACAACGGTGTGGGGCTGTTAGATACATACACAAATTTATCTACAAAGTTCATGATCTTGCAACACTAATCGCCGGAGAATGAAATGAGGTGCAGCAGTACAATGATGCAACGTATACGAGTCCACCTGAGATGTTATTCATCTTCCCGATCAATAAAAAATCGTGTATGACGTAACTAACTAAATATATAAACTTAATATTGCTGCAGAGAAATATAGATTAACATCAATGACTTACCTTGAGCACGATTCTAAGAATCTCACTACTAAAGAATATATTTATCAAGAATTTCCACAACATTTTGTGTGGGACAAGAAAAAAAAAGTAAGGAAATAGGGTGTTGCTATTGTAAGGATGTACTTCGCCGGGCCAATACAAGTGAACCGTATTATGTACTTTATTACTAACAATTGCAGCCAGTGTAAGCTCATTTGACCACTTCAAAACATTCAGGGTAATGGCGCTCGAGAATTCCACAATTGTTCAAAGCAGCATGCATTGCGCTTGGAATTTTAGGAGATGACGAGGAATGGTTTAAATATCTACAAGAGGCATCAGTGATGCAAATTGGAATCAAGCTAAGAAAACTTTTCAAAATTATTCTTTGTGATTGTAATCCAATTTAGTCTGACATTTTGTGGTACAAATTTGGACTAAACATATGTGAAGGTCCATATTTTAAGTTGCACATGAAATATAACACTCAGAGGCCAAATCATGAGTATGTACTTCAATTTGGATTGTACCTTTTGAATGAAGAACCGCATGAATATGGCAAGTCTCTTAAAGATTTCGAAGATATTTCAATGCCAATATTTACTAGGAATGATGATGTTGGTGACAAGTCATGTAGGAGTATTAGTGCCTTCAACTCGCAGTGCATGATGAAAGTAAAAGGAAGTTAAATTCGAGCCAATCGTCAGCATACAATGTCTTGATTTGTTCCATGATATATGGTGATGATAAAATGTTTTTTCTCAATGGAAGTGCATGGAGGTGATAAGACATTTTTTATAGAACACAATGGCGTCAAGCTTCCTCCAAGCAGGGCACATAGTTATGACTGATTCTTCATTTAGAATTGCTTCACTCCTTTTGGTCGAAGGTTACATCACATCTAATGTTTAATATTCCCACAAAAATATCTGAAAAAAAATGTTTAAGGAGTCGAAAATGAGAATCCACATCCATGCAACATAGATTCTGCATTGAAGCAGTAGATCAAACATATCATGATTTAAGGGGTAGTAAGAAAATACCATTTGGTCCGTGTTCTGAAATAATGGCCAACATGGATCCATATATATATTTTTTTTAATTTCTCTATTTTGGTCTTCAGTAATAAATATTGATGAAATTAAATCAAATGATTGATTATTATTTTCTTGAGATATATTTTTGTTGGAACCTAAATATATATTGATTATATTAGTACCGATGTTGATGTTACAACAGTATGGGTACTCTGGAATGAGAATTTGGATACATTAGCTAAATTATAATATTTCAAGTTGTAATATTTCTTAATATGTTTTTACAAAAAAAATAAACATGCCAAATGTAAATTACAATGGTATGCCAATTGTAAATAGTGCAAAGCATATGAAGTACTTCCCATCGACGAAGATGTAATCAAGGAAAAGCACTGATAAATCATTCTTCATAAATCAACATAATTTCTCTCTGCTAGTGTGAGGCCTTGATTTCAATTGTTTAGCTTGATTGGCAAATTTGATGTCGCTGAGTGATTTTAGGACCCGTGAAAAATTGAACCTGCACAAAATACTTTTATTCAAGATAAAACTTGAACAATTGTCAGAGCATGGATATGCACACATCTTCTAATCCCGTTTGTAATAAAAATATATTCTCAAACATGTCTCCCAAGACGTAGTTATGAGTAACCATTTTCTTAAAATCCTGAATGAAATCAAAATAAGTAAAGCCAGGCTAAAAATCAATTTTAAAAAGCAGTAACGAATCATCAATCAAAGAAACAAACACAAACATCGTACATTTCAATAAGACATGATTCATGTTTTATATTGTACAACTTAATCATCTTAAGTTCTTAACACTTCATTTTTAAATATAAGTGCAAAGTATTACATTTGGGGAAAAATTCAGGGACCCAATAATATAGAAAGGGGATTTAAGGGGGAAAATAGAACAACTGAAATAAGAGGATAGGAAAGCTGCAATTGGTATAGTTGGACCGAGTACTGAGACATCTTGTCAATAATGAGAGAAAGAACTATTGATAGTCCAAAAAACTATCAATAAGTTGTTCAAATACCAGAGGGTAAAACTAAACATGGAAAATAAACAAAGGTCCTACGACGAAAAGACAAAAAAATATTTAAACGCTCCAAAAACATCATGCCATGAACTAATTATACAATGAGTTTTTCCTGTTGGCTACTCAGCAAATATTAACAAATATAAACGGATGACTGACTTATTTAGAGGTCGGTCTTCATCAGACTCAGACTTTATTTCTTCCTTCGTAGGGACTGAAGAAGCTATCTATGTTCCTATATGCCCGGGAGAACCATTACTTTCGACATGTATATTGTAAAGATGTTTGGAACCTTCATGAAGGATCTGCGAGAACCTAGCTACCACCTCAACTTGCACATCAACCTGGGGAAAAAAAGTATAGTGTTAAATTATGAAACATTGTACGATTTCATCAATATCAATTATTATACTTGAACATATATATGGTATGACCTCTAACTCGCTCAACAGCTAGGATACATTGTGTGATGAACCAACTTATGGATCTCATATTATCAATAAAAATAGTGGAAGTTGTGTTATATTCCGTTTCAAGGCGCGAATACAACTGGATTTGTATCAATGTGGAATGATATAAATTTTTTTGGAGACACTTAACCCTGCAACGAATATTGTCATCGCCCATTGATACCCTGCCACACCTAGGGCACGAAAAGATAGTGTGCAGGCCTCTATCATACTCTGCATGAGCTTTCAGAATCAAATGTCACTTGCATCGCGGTTCATTGAGAATTTTCAGTTTTCAAGATCATCTGAGGGATTGTGATAAAAGTGTTAGTTTCATGTTGGTACCTTTTCACATACCTTGGAGATCACCTATAGAATCAAAACTTTAGAATTTTCATAATGACTTATCCTCTCAAATCTAAATTGTCTATTTTCAACAAATCCTGATACCTGTGGCAGCACCTATACTCTAGCTTATTCTTGTAAGATCTGTAAAATAATGGTGTTTGATACGTGAGATTTTGGGCTAGTGGTGGCAGTACTCCCACAAACATTATTATCCTGCATAAATGGCCGAAAAATTAATCAAAATGAATGATAAATAAGTCAATTTAACACTGCATAATATGTTACGCATAACATGGTAATACTATGAGAAAAAATGAATGCAGAAAATTTCTCAATAATCAAAAAAATCTCAGAACCATTGCATGCTTACATGCATCAACAATTAAGCGACGCATTATACCTGTGGGAGGAGCAACCTTCTATGGTACCCAGTTGTTTGGTATATTTCCTTGGTCTAATCTCAACGATTGTTGGTCTAGGATAAAAAAAAATTAAACACCCTGAAATATATATTTATATTCATACCTATTACACTTCGCATGTTTTTTCAGCATCAAGTACAACATCTCACACTTCAAGTGGTTCAACAATAGAGTTTACTGGCTTAAAGTAAATCTCACATTTGTATGCAAGTAGGGTTTCCTACTTCACCAGTAACTTAGCGAAGAACCATTTCCTGTATCACAAAATAATAACTAAGTTATTGTGCAGGATGGGAAGGTCTCTATACTATTCAGTCTTGCTAACATGAGTTACTACAGTAATTAGATGACCGCTGCCACAGTGGGATGACCGACCGAAAAAATTGGCGCAAAACTAAATTTTATATAATGGCTATGCAATCAGTTTTCGAAAATTGTGCTTAAAATGGAATTATCACTTTTCCTGAAACGGAGAGAACAAATCGTTTTATTAGTTGCAACGGAAAATTAGTTAATGCCTAAACCAAAATATGGATGCATAATATGTTATGCATCCCTAGTGGTGGTTTGCATAATGACTATACATTTAATTTTCAAAATTTATGACAAATGATAAAATATTTCTGAATTCTTCAGAAAAACTCAAAATTTGATATTGTTGTCTGTACTCATTGCGAAGATTTTTTTATAAGCTTTCCAACGATATAAAATTTGTAAAATTCCAATGTACGGATTTTTAGATATGTTATGTTAAAGTTTGTTTTCTATTTATACCCCTAAAAAGATAGGATACATAAGAAGATATAATAATTGGAATAAAAGGAAAGGGTAGTGGCGTCATTTCAAATGTGACACCAAACAAAATCCAATCTTTTTGTTTCAATTTGGAAAAAATGTCACGAGCCACATTGACACAAAATCACCATATATAAAGTCCTCACTCGCTTCGCTCGGTCGGCCTAATAAAAAAACTAAAATGAGTATAAAAAGTAGAAATTCCCGAATTACAGTTGATAATCGTCATTTTTCACCTAGTCAACTGCATTTTTCCGCTGTTCATGGAAGAATGCATCCAGGCAACGAACATTTCTATTTCAAGTGAAACGACTGTACAAATCAGTACGATCTGTTTGCTCACAGTGAAGTTGTTGTCACCTATTCATTCTCAATTAAAAAAAATAAATGGTTTTTCCTATTTCCTATCCTTATTTTTCCTATTTCCTTTTTTTTTTTTTTTTTTTTTGGTAATTCAATTTTCATTAATGGAAAATAAGATTACATAGATCTCAAGTACATCAAATTGAAAAAGAAAAAAGAAATAACAAGCTTGTAACGGTACATGATTGAAAATTCCGACAAAGAAAAGAGAAGGAATTCCAAATACTGACCTAATACAAGAATGTAAGAACCGATAGAATCAGAGAGAAGATGGTCTTCATAATATTCATGGACCATTTGATAAATCGTCTTCCTGATGAAGTAATGCTCCAATGGTATAAGAGTAATCTGCAAATTTGTTTGACATGAGAATAGAGAGTAGTCTGGATCCGGCGATGTACTTGAACAAACATATAATCAAAATCAAGTAACCATTAAAATAAAAGAGAATCACCATTAAGGTGAAGACAAGAATCACCATGAAGGTGAAGATAAAAATCACCATGAAGGTGAAGAAAAATAATCCTAATAGGAACTAATCCTTTTATTCTAAAATTAAAACACAAAAAAACTAAGATCCTTGCTCGGATCTAACCCCAAATGGACTAGATCTGAGCAAGAAGATGAAATTGGGTTTTTTTTTCTTAGAGAAGAGGAGAGAGAGAGGAGTCCGAGTGAGGATCCTTTTATTTTTCCTATTTCCAATCCACCTTAATTCCTATCCCCATTTATCCCAAGTACAATCCATATAAATTTTCATATATCATAAATACCATCTTTAACTTTTTATTTACACCCAATAATATATCCCTACAAAAAGAAAACCTAGATAACATCTGAATCATCTCCATCTTCATCTCCACAGCCGGCCATTACCTCTACTGCTCTATCTCTATAATAATAATCCATCACTAGTTTTTCTAAAAGTTACATATGGAAATATGCACATGTGGATATCTTTGTTTGCTTTATGCAAAGCAAGTTAAGTGGATAGACCATGGTCCTCCCTTTGAATGCATTTTTTTGTCGGTTCTAAATTGTGACCACTGAATACCAAATATTGTACAGAGATTACTTCAGTTTTAGACGAATCGAACATGCACAATAATTTGGTTGATCTTCCATGTATTATTATAACAGAAGGGTGGTGCGATAGCTTGGAAATCAGTGATTAAATTTACGTTAATTATTAACCTTGTTCAATAAATGGATTTAACGGAATTAACATAATTTTTTTAGATATCTGATTGAACTAGGGTTGAGATATTTTACCCTAAAATCAATAATGGAATTCCCCATGATGATTATACTTTGATTAGTCGCCGATTAATTCATACAGGTAACTATAATAATATTTATAATCTAACTTAGGATTAATAACATGATAATCATCTAATTTTTATTTTCATGATATAAAGAGATTAACGAAAAAGAAAAATAAAAATAAAAGTGAGAGTCAAAATGACTTTTATGGATGGTACATAAGAAAAATTAAAATTAAAAAGTAAATTGATTTTAGATTTTGTGAAAGTGATGGGAAATAGGGAAAGTGGGAGTGGGAAATAGGGAAAACCAAAAAAATTAACCTATTTATTCACAACTATGCAGAAGTAAAGGCAAAAAGATTGAAAAGAGGTTATAAGCAGAAGTTATACACCTTGTTCCCAGATTTATACATGTCCTTTCCGTCTTGGAAAAATGATTCTGCTATAAAGTGATCAACCTGGATAAAATCTATAAAGCATATCTCGTAGTCATTGAATGGAAAAACTCAGATGACTCATAGAAATTCTATATTTAAAACAAAGGTGGTGTTTTCTATATATATGAGCTGTGTAATTTAAATAGGTAGGCTTCGGATAGCTTTTCATCTCCATTAAGCCAATTTTAGCTTTTCATCTCCATTAAGCCAATTTTAACCCCATGCATACTTGGATTATTTTATGCATCAATTTTATCAACCCGAAAATAATTTTTAATCGCCTCCTAATGCGTAAATGGGAAAAGAAAGTTTAGAAAATGTAATCATACTACGACACTCTAAACTTATTTTCAGAAAGTAAATGTTAGAAGAGAAAGTTTAGCTAATACCTTTGACTATTGTTGTTTGGAGGGACTGATTATGCTCACTCAATTTTGTTGATGAACTTTTTGTATCTGACCTGAAATTTTCCAAGAAATTTTCCACTTTAGTAAAAATAGATGAACGATAAAAATAATCGCAAACCACAGGCAAATTACATTTATGCCCAAAAATAAAAAACGCGCAATTGGGGATACTTTTATTAATTGAGGGATATAGCTACAAGACAAAATATGAGTCCCAATAGCAATTCTGGGTCACTCCATGTAATTATTTTTTTAATTCCTAATATACCCCTCACTAATTAGGTTTAGTGGTTAATAATAATTTGTAAAAATCTTAAGTATTTGGGGGATAGATTAGTGTGTATTTTTATTTGTGTTTGGGTGAGAGTAGAAGGAGGGAAAAAAATATTTGAGAGGAATTTTTTTTTTTGAAAATGGAAGATGATTGTGATGAGAGAATTATTTGCTAATAAGAGGTTGAAAAATTGATTTTTTCTTTGAATCCACCATTGTTGCAAATTTGAAAAAGCTTGGTGCCGGCATGGTGTTCAACCAAAAACCAATGCCGGCAATTGTTGGAAATGTTCATAAATTGTTTGTCACTATCCGGGGGGGTCGGGGGGGCATAGCCCCCCCCGAGGGAGCTACGCCCTCTCGTTACGATTTTTTTCTGGTTTTGATCTTCAGAATGTTGATTTTTTTCTGGTTTTGATCAGGTACCGACATGGTAATCTAGTTTTCGAGCATGCCAGTACCTGTGCCGGCATAGTATGTTGCTTAAATTTTTATGCCGACACAAGATGAAAAGTATCCAGAAACTTGATATTTTTTTTCACTTGACTACCGGCACTGATAGGAAGTTCTCGAGCATGCCGGCACCACTTTCCGGCATAGGGTCTTCATCAATTCCGGCACGGTCTTCATCACTTTCAACATGATCTTCATCACTTCCATTTTGAATTTTTTCTGGTTTTAATGCCGGCATAGTTAGTTGATTATCGAGCATGCCGGCACTTGACTATCAGCATGGTCTTCATCTTTAATTTCTATGCCGGCACCGTTTTCCGGCATGGTCTTCATCCATTCCGGCATGATCTTCATCACTTTCAGCATGATCTTCATCACTTCCAAATTGAAAAAAAAAATGTTTTCAAAGTGAGGAGCTGGCAGAGAAGGATAAGAGAATTTGATAGGGAGTGGGGAGAGTTTAGAATTTGAAAGGGAATGAGGTATATTTGGGGTTTCAAAGCTCTAACCCTAAAAGAGATTAATAAGAAGTGGAGATGGAAATGGGGGATATGATTTTGTTTTTTGTTTTTTGATTTTAAGTTTTTTAATTTTTATTTTGAAGGAAGGGTATTTTAGTATTTTGATATCCAAAAGTCACCCCATATACAAAAGGACAGACACAATATTTACGCTATAAGGGATCTTAGAAGTAATTCATATCTTCCCCAAATGTGGGAATTAATAAATGTATCCCCAAATTGCGGTATGTTCAAAATAAACTTCAAACTTCTTCTTGATTTAACAACAGTCAATACATTTACCCCTAAAATATAGATAAAATTGGTTGCATATACAAAAGGATTTGTCTTCTGTAATAAAATTTTGTTGCAGTATCCATATCAATATTTACACTATAAGGAACAACATATCCTCCGATCTTAGTAAAGATGTTCAAAATTGTCAATACATTTACCCCTAAAATATAGATAAAAAAATTCTGTAATAAAAAACTATCAATATTTGTTGTTCTTCAAACTATGTTGTTCTTCCACTACTTATACAAATTCACATAAAAATCTCCAACGTCAGCATGATTTCAATTTTGGGTCTAATTATAACGGAAAATGGGTTATTTGTCCAAAAAAAATTTAAAACACGGTCCAAATGGATGAGTAAAAAATTTTATGGGTGAAATGAATAAAAAAAAATAGCAAGGATGAAACTGGATTCATCCTGACTTAAACTTAAAAAATAGCAAGGATGAAACTGGATGCATCCTGTGTAAAATAAAAATAAAAAAAAATATTTAAAAATTGGCAGGATGAAACTGGTTACATCCTGCCTATTTTTAAATTTTTGTCCATATAAACAATATTTAAATCTAACTGTCTTTTTCACCTAATTTTTTTTTACTTTTGGTCTTTTTAACTAATTTTGTGTAATTATAAGCATATACACGTACCAAATATTTGAACAAAGCTGTTTTAAACCCTCTCAACTTCACTACGGTATTATTACACAAATAATGTTATCTCTAAAGGGTCACATGGATTAATTTATCACAGTGCTGCGATACAAATATTATACATAAGGAATTTGGATTTCCCGGTTAAAAATGCATTGAGAAATTTTTATTAATCATTAGACCAATAAAGACACAACTTAGCGAAGCACATGTTTGCAACAAATTAGTTCTCACATGACTCAAAACTCATCAGAAGATATATTAAGGAAGCTTACAGGATTGCATATAAATAGTAGTTACTATATTTTTTTTATTCTGACGTCTAGTTGATTTGGACATGCAAGATTGAGAACCTGAAGCCAATGAAGAAAACTTGTTAAAAATGCGGGGTCTAACTAGTAGCAACCTATCTAGTCAATGTCTTGTTGTCTTTCTTTGAAGTGTCGATTCTTTGCACCTGGCTTATGTGACAAAGACCTGTGTCAGTCCTTGACTTCTTGTCTTGTTTAAGTGTCGATTTTCTATTAGTAGTTTGTTTGACTTTTCTATAGGTTGTTTGTAAGATTCTTTATATACCGTGTCTGGTTCTTTCTATGTTTGTAATGAAAAGAAAGACAATTGATTCATCAATTGCAAATCAAATGTTCTCAGTGAATTCTTTGTAAATGAATATTATGTTCTACTATGGTATCAGATTGTTAATGATCCTTACTTCCGTTGTTCTCAAATTGTTAATGAAATTTCAGTAATTCATCATCTTCACCACAACTTTCTTTTTCATCAAATTTTCGATTCAATGGCAGCTGCTCCATATGAATCAAGAATCTCTTCTATTCCTCTCAATCAGATTTCTAATATCATTCAATACAAACTCAAAGATGATAATTTCTTAACCTGGAAGAGTTTAATTTTTCCTTTGTTGAAAAGATACAAAGTCTCTGGATTCTTGGATGGATCTCTACCTTGTCCGGATAAATTTATAACTCAAGAAGATATTGATCAAGGTAATATTAATCCTTCTTATACTGCTTGGTGTGATGATGATAATACGCTCATTCTTTGGATTCAATCAACCATTTCTGAGTCAGTAGTTTCTTATGTTGTTGGTGCTAATTCTGCAAGAGAGTTATGGTAAAATATTGAATTTAGGTTTGCTAGAACTTCTGTTACTCATGCTATACAATTGCGTACTCAGTTATAATCTCTTAGACTAGGTTCTGGTGCAATGTCTTCATATTTGGTAGATGTCAAGAAGTTAACTGATCAATTAGCTAAATATGGATCTGAGATTTCTAATGATGAACTTGTTGTTCTTATTCTTACTGGAATTGTTCAAGAATAAAATTATTTCAGCACTTCAATTAGGATTCGTAATCCTCCTGTTAATTTTGATGAGTTACACAATTTGTTGTTGAGTGAGGAAATTGTAGTTAAAGAAAGATCAAAATCATTGTTGTCAGAAGCAAATAGTAAAGCTTTTTCTTCCTTTCAATCCCAACAAGCTTTTCTTGCTCAACAAATACCTCAATATGGCTATCCGCATTCCAGTGCTTCATTCAGGCCAAGAACCAGGGGTAATTTTTCATTTGCACCTACTTACAAAGGTTTTTCACCTCAATACATAAGTGGTTTTCAATTACCACCAAGAATTCAGTACCAACATTCCTTCTCAAATCCTTCAGTATATGTTCCACCAACTACTGTTGCTTCTTCTTCTACTCTTCCAACAGAACCACCTTGTCAGATGTGTAACAAGAATGGTCATACAGCACCTGCTTGTCTTCATATGCTCAATTTTGCTTATCAAAATGCTCATACTCTCAATAATATGAGTGCCATGCTTGCAACTGCAAATATCTTAGGAGAAAATCCCTGGTATGCTGATTCTAGTGCTAATAATCACATAACTTATGATGAAAATGAGTTACAACTTATGTCTACTTATGATGGTTCTGAAGATATACATACAGCCAATGGAGAAGGTATGAAAATTACTCATACTGGTTCTACTATTAAAACTACTTCTTCTCATGATTTTGCTCTTAATGATGTTTTACTAGTACCACAAGCTTCAAACAATCTTCTATCTGTTTATAAATTCACTAAAGATAACAAATGTTCTATCACATTTTATTGTTCTGGATTCTATGTGAAGGATCTATTATCTGGGAAGGTAACTTTGAGAGGCCCTCAATGTAATGGACTTTATCCTATCAAATTTCAACCTCCAGTTTCCAAGATTTCTTCATCAACATCATCACCAACAGCATTGACAGCATCTACATCAACTTCTCCAGTCACTGCTTCCATTTGGCATAACAGACTTGCTCATTCTTCTTTTCAAACTTTACAACATGTCTGTAGACAACGTTCTTTGAAAAATGTGCTTAATAAACCTCTATTTTGCCATGATTTTCAACTTGGTAGAAGTCATAAACTTCCATTTTTTGTTTCCACTTTTACTAGGACAAAACCACTAGAACTTTTGCATCTTTATTTGTGGGGTCCAAGTCCTGTAGCTTCTAATTCTGGTTTCAGATACTATGTGAATGTAATTGATGAATTCTCAAAGTACTGTTGGATTTTCCCTTTGTATGAGAAATCAGATTTTAAGAAGGTGTTTTTTCAGTTCAAGGCTCAAGTTGAAAATTTGCTACAATGCAGTATTCTTGTTATAAGAACATATGGTGGTGGAGAATTTTTGAATAATGAACTATCTACTTTTCTTTCTCATACTGGTATTGTTCATGAAATTTCATGTCCTCACACTCCAGAGCAAAATGGAGTTGTAGAATCTAAGCATAGACATTTGGTGGATATTGGGAGAACTTTTCTAATTCAATCAGGACTTAAGGATTCATATTGGGTTGAAGCTTTTCAGGCAGCAAATTACACTTTCAATAGACTTCCAACCAAGTCTTTGTCTTTCAAGTCTCCATTTGAAGTATTGTTTCACAGAAAACCTGATTATACTTTTTTGAGGTCTTTTGGGTGTTTATGTTTTCCATGGCTCAGACCATACACTAAGCACAAACTAGAACCCAGAAGCATCTCTTGTATTTTTATAGGATATAGCCCTCAACACAAGGGTTATAGGTGCCTTAATCCTAAGACTGGTAGGGTCTTCATTTCCAGGAATGTAGTGTTTGATGAAGCAGTCTTTCCCTTGAGATCTAATATTTTACCAAGTATTTCTTCTGCTCCATGTTCCACTACTTCAGTTATGAATTCTGCAGATTCAGTATCTCATATTTCAACTGATACTTCTGCTACTACTGTTCACTCAGTTTCTTCTCCTACTTCAGTTGTCATCCCTTCTTCTATTACTTCAGAGTTTGATCATCCCTCTTCATTACTAAACCCAGAACCCACATCAGTTGTCAATGCTCATAAGATGATTACATGGGGTAAAAACAAAATTTCCAAGAAGAAAGTTTTCTCTACTAAACATGCTCTTACTGCAACTCAGCTGGCTCTTGATCCATCTACAACTCCAACATGCTTCACTCAAGCCAATAAAATTCCACAATGGAGAATTTCAATGGTTGATGAAATCACATCTCACAAAAATGATGGTACATGGACTCTTGAAGCACCACATCCTTCTCAAAACTTGGTAGGCTGTAAGTGGGTGTTTAGGATTAAACAGAATCCAGATGGTACTCTTGAGAAGTTCAAATCAAGGCTGGTGGCTAAAGGCTATCATCAACAAGAAGGTTTGGATTACACTAAGACATTTAGTCCAGTTGCAAAACCCACTACAATCCGAATTTTATTATCTTTAGCTGTTCACTTTGATTGGCAGATTTCTCAACTTGGCATCAGTAATGCTTTCCTTCATGGTGATCTTCAAGAAGAGGTTTTTATGACTCAACCACCTGGCTTTGTTGATCCAGAAAGGCCTCATCATGTATGCAGATTACACAAGTCCATCTATGGACTTAAACATACACCCAGGGCATGGTATGATCAACTTCACAAGGTTCTTGTTTCTTATAATTTTAAATCTTCAGCAGCCGATACTTCCTTATTTGTTCAAAAAGAAGGTACTAGAATTACTCTTATTCTAGTCTATGTGGATGATATTCTCACAACTGGGAATGATTCAACCTAATGCACTGATTTTATTGTCACATTGGGTACTCATTTTCCAGTTAAGAATTTAGGAGTTGTACACTATTTCTTGGGTCTTGAGGTTAAGAGGAATTCTGCTGGCATCTTTTTATCTCAAACCAAGTATGTTCTTGACCTTCTTGATAAAACTGATATGTCAGGGGCTAAGCCTTGTTCTTCACCAGTTCCAGTTGGTTATAAGCTCACTGCTTTTGATGGCATCTTATTGTCCAATCCAACTGAGTTTAGATCATTAGTTGGTGCCCTCCAATATATTACATGGACAAGACCTGAAATCAGCTATGATGTTAATCAAGTATGCCAACATATGCAGTCACCCACTGATGTCCATTTTACTACTGCAAAGAGGATTTTGAGATACATCAAAGGAACCATTAATTATGGTATTCTATTCTCCAAAGGGATTTTAGTTGTCCATGGCTTCAGTGATGCAGAATGGGCAGGTGACCCTGATACTATAAGAAGTACTGGTGGGTATTGTATTTTCTTTGGTTCTAATCCAATTTCTTGGTCAAGCAAAAGGCAAACTACAGTAGCTAAGAGCTCCACAGAGGCTGAGTATAGAAGCTTGTCTCAATCTGCTGCAGAAGTTGTTTGGTTGTGCAAACTGCTGAAGGATTTACACATTTTTCTTCCTCTACCACCTACTCTCTTTTGTGATAATATGAGTGCTATCTCACTATCTTCAAATCCAGTTTTCCATAGCAGGATGAAGCATCTAGCAGTTGATTTCCATTTTATCAGAGAACTAGTTCAGGATAAAGCTTGTCATGTTCACTACATTTCTACTCTTCAACATGTTGCTAATATCTTCACTAAGGGTCTAGAAGGGCCTAGATTTGCATTACTCAAGGACAAGTTGAAGGTTTTTTTACCAAACTCCCTTCATCTTGAGGGGGGATAGTAGCAACCTATCCAGTAGCAACCTATCTAGTCACTGTCTTGTTGTGCTGCTTAAGTGTCAGTTCTGTGCCAGCCTGGCTTATGTGACAGCCTGTCCAGTCACTGTCCAGTCACTTCCTTGATGTGATGTTTAAGTGTCAGTTTTCTATTGGTAGTTTGTTTGACTTTTCTATAGGTTGTCTGTAAGATTCTTTATATACTGTGTCTGGTTCTTTCTATGTTTGTAATGAAAAGAAAGACAATTGATTCATCAATTGCAAATCAAATGTTCTTAGTGAATTCTTTGTAAATGAATATTATGTTCTACTACTAAAAACCACACCCAACAATTCGTTTGGAAATTTGAGAGGACTTACTCCAATATACTTTCTAGAGAATCAACTAGACAACCAGACTCAATCTAGAGAAAAGTATATTAAAGAATTTAATATCTATAACTCTTAATTCAATCTGCAATAAGCAAATAGAAATCTGCGAGCCTGATTGGATATAAGAGGAGTAACATGAACGGTACCAAAGACCAATGTTCAAGTGTCAATCAGTTAAAATTAACAACCAAAGGTTGAATATTCTAATTGATTGATCTTAACGCACAACCTGTGATATTTCAATTATATAACAAAATATAATGCGGAAAAGAAATAACATAGACACCAGAATTTTATTAATGAGAAAAACCGTAAATGCAGGAAAAATCCCGGGACCTAGTCCAGTTTGAACACCATACTATATTAATCCGCTACAGATTCTAGCCTACTACCAATGAACTTCAGAATGAACTGTAGTTGAACGCTAATCAATCTCACACTGATTCAAGGTACAGTTGAGTTCTGTAGGTCTCTGATCCCAGCCGAATACTATGCACTTGATTCCCTTAGCTGATCTCACCCACAACCAAGAGTTGCTATGACCCAAAGTCGAAGAATTGATAAACAAATATGTCTCACACAGAAAAGTTTATAGATTGAATAAATCTGTCTCCCACAGAAATACCCAAGAGTTTTTGTTCCATCTTTTGATAAATCAAGGTGAACAATAACCAATTGATAACCCAGACTTATATTCCCGAAGAACAACCTAGTATTATCAATCACCTCACAATAATATAAATCGTATGATGGCGAAACTAGATATCGTGGAAACACAAACGATGAGACGAAGATGTTTGTGATTACTTTTTATCTTGCCTATCGGAGATTAAATCTCAAGCAAATCTTAGAGATGATAGTACTCAAATGATAGAATCGTGTAAGATCAGAACACGCAACTACAAAGAAAATATTTGGGTCTGGCTTCACAATCCCAATGAAGTCTTTGAAGTCGTTAACCTACAGGGTCTCGAAGAAACCTAAGGTTAAAGGAGAATCTACTCTAGTTGATGCAACTAGTAACACACATGAGGTGTGGGGATTAGGTTTCCCAGTTGCTAGAATTCTCCTTTATATAGTTTTCAAATCAGGGTTTGCAATCCAAGTTACCTTGGTAACAAAGCATTTAATATTCACCATTAGATGAAAAACATGATTCAACCAAGCTAAAATCTTTCAACCGTTAGATCGAACTTAGCTTGTTACACACAAATGAAATGTACCCTGATTTAGGTTTATGTAACCATTGATAGGTGTCTAAAACACCTAATTTTATATCTAGTATTTATGCTTTCTTAGCTATTATCCTTGTGAATTGCATCTCTTATGTTTAGTTTTGAGTTTTAGGTACTTTGGAGTCATTTGGATCAAAAGAAGGAGAAAACGTCCACTTGGAGTGTAAAAGGAAAAAAGGTCAATTCACATGTGAGCTATACTTAGAGCGGGATAAAGTGCACGGCAAGGAGGTGAAGAATGAACTGTCAGTTCCTCAAAACTGACAGTTGAGTTGAGAAAGGAGATAGACTGTTGGTTCTCTGAAACCGAAAAGCCATGAATGAGTTGGGTATCCCTTATCTACTTTACCTGGGTGGTTATATCCAACCTCATTTCCTACACAGACCCTAAAAATCAGAAAATATTTTTTCTCATCATTGGGTTTAATCTACTGACCTGAAATCAAGAATGGATGGCGACACGGGCAATACTCAGAGAAAGGAAGAGAAATCGAGAGAAGATGATTTCTAAAAGAAGTTGTTGATGATGTTATAGGAAGAGGAGATGAAGGATCAGATTTTTCTTCTGCTGGTGGAAGAGATGATGAACACGGAAAATGGGATCTGAGACTGAAGAATCAATGGAGATTGTTGTGTTAAGTTAGGAGAAGGTTCTGTTGATGGAAGCTGTAGATCTGTGTGATTATTACTGTGCTAGAAGATGAATATTGTGAGGGTATTGAAGTTAGAACCAATGGTTGTGTTCAAGATACTCTAGGGGAATCGAAATTAGAAATCACAACTGTTACAATGGTTTTCTTGGGATGGATTTGGAATTTGAAGATAAGCAGAAGGGTTTAGATGAATGTTAGGACAAGGGTTTTGAATTCAAGCAGCAAGGTGATGAATCAGTGGATTTGAAAGATGGGTTTGCTTCAAGATAGGGTTTTATATGAGTTAAAAGAAGAAATGTTGTTAATGAAGCCAGGGTCTGCTGGTACTGATGTTGAATGATGAAATTGATGAGTTCAGATAAATAGGTTTTTGTCGATTTTGAGTTTAACTGAGAATTGCAGTAGCAGAGATGTGATGAGTGGATCTTGTGCAGCTAAGACGAGAAGCGCAGGAAGTGCAGTTGCAGTTTGAGATGGCTTGAGGCAATGGTGATTGTTGGCTGATGGTTTTATGAGCTGCAACTGTAGTCTTGAAAGAACTCAGTTAATGGATATTGTTCGAAAAATAAGAAGAGCTGAAACAAATGGTGGTGTTGTGTGTGTTGAATGAGCTATAATTGTAGGTCTGAACTGCAATGGATCTCGTGATGTTAGTTGTTGGTGCGAGCCAATGAAATAATGGCTCAGAATGTAGTGACAGGGAGATAAAGATGATGGTGGTAACTGAAATAGCTTGGTGTGGCAGCAGTGTTGTTGGATTACAGTGACTAGTATGAGAAGCTGTGTGTGATTTCAAGCTACAGGTGATGTGATTGCAGCCAAGAGTGGAGACTTGTACACTGATGTTAGTGGTGATAATTTAGGGATGAAATTAAGATTGAGATGCAACAGTTATGGAGATAATTCTGGTGGTTCAACGACTCCGGTGGTATATGAAGTTGCAGTATCCTCTGGTAGAATGGAATATAGGGAGAGAATGTGTGTTTGAACTGAGAATGGTGGATGTGATGCCCTGTGTTGGTGAATGCAAGCAAGTTGTTGCTATGCAGATGGTTCTGGTGGAATGAATGATGTTGCTGTGATGCAAAGCTAGAGCAGTGAATATGTAGGAGATGTGAACTGGTAGTAGTAGTAGTAGTAGTGCCAATTGGAGGCGAGTTGAAGATGGTGGATGTAGCTCAGGTTGCATGAAAATATGCAGATTTGGTGATTGGTATGGCCTGAACTGGTCATGGTACGAATGAAATGTCGATGGGCTTTGTTGGTTGTTGTAAGCTACAGAAGATGCAGTTCACAATTCTGGAATGGAGTTCGCAAGGTGTTGTGCATTGCCATGGATGAGATATTGTAGCTGGAATAGAATTTTCCAAAGGAAGCAATGATGGCGAAACATTAGTCATGGCCAGTGCAAATGATTTATGCCATGGAAACTCAACTAAGTCAGCCCAGTTAGATCACCTGAATAGCTGACTCGGTTTTGACTCATGTTCTAACTGAGTTAGTCAATTGACTCGGTTGACCTGACCGATTTGACTTGTTTGACCAGTGACCGGGTGGACTTTGTCGGTAACCTGAACTATGTTCCGGGCAACTTCTGGCGCTGACACCAGTTTTTCCGGTGACATGTTTTTGATAGAATTCTTACATGGGTATTTCTCTTGTGTGGGCTTGGTGAACACATTGGATATGGGCTTTTGAGATTTGACCTAGTTTTGGAAGGGAGAAAAGCTACAAAAGGAAAAGTCTTATACTTATTTTGGTTATCACGTATTTTTCTACTAGGAGCTCTTGGAGATAGCCGCAACTAGGGTTTGCTTTCGTATTTATTTTTTATCTTATTTATTTTATTATTGATGATGATGAACTCCATAGATATGAGTAGCTAAATCTTATATAATTGGTTAAGGATGTATTCCTATATCTAAAAATTGTGCTTGAGTTATGTATTAGTTTTCTCTCTTGATTATCGTTCATATCTCTACTATTTTTAATATCACATAATTGATGTATTGAGATAGAATTTATATGTTTGTTTAGTTGAGTGGCTAATTAATTGAACTTGCATCTTGTCCATAGCTATTTTAGGGGTTTTCATCAAGCGATAACCCAAATACAAGTAGCATGATATGATTATAGTTTATAGTGATACACTCTTGTAATCATAT
Organism: Papaver bracteatum; assembly: GCA_023529315.1. Taxonomy (NCBI): domain Eukaryota; kingdom Viridiplantae; phylum Streptophyta; class Magnoliopsida; order Ranunculales; family Papaveraceae; genus Papaver; species Papaver bracteatum. The sequence goes on from JAJJWX010000614.1 coordinate 648,242, forward strand.
GTAGAGTTTGACCATTGTCCGAATTGTCATGCGCAATGCATGACAATTGCATTGATTAGCCTATTTCCCAAACTTAATGCTCCTAGGAATTGAACTTCATTAGCGCAAGGCGTTAGGTTATTCTTTTAGTAGAGTTCACATACGCAACTCTAATATGTGTCCTGATGAACTTAGGAAATTATTAGATTATCTTGCTCTCTTGATATTCTAGGCTTTTGATAAAAAAAGAGAGATTAAATTGTAATTTTAATCATTGCAAGCACTTGTTTAAGATTGAAGATGAATTCTTTGACCAATATTCTCATCTTATTGATTACTTCCAATTATTTACTGCTTTGATTTACTTTTATTGCATTGATAAAACAAAAATCCCCCTTTGGTTACTAAGAAACTAGAATTTTATAATAACAATTGCCTCTCCGTGGAAACGAACTCTTCCTTACTTTATACTTCATTTATATTTTGTTGAGTAAGAAAGTGAATTATTTTTGACGCATATGACTGTGATCAAATTTTGGCACCGTTGCCGGGGAGGCATACGGCTTGTTATATAGTTTTTAGTTTCTTTTTATTATTTTTCTGCTTGCATCCTTGCTTCTTATTTCTTGTTTCGTTTTTTCTGACTTAGTTTGTGAGAATTTTGTTTTAGGTACTAATCCCTGGCTCCCGAGAATTGGAATTATCAAAGGTGCGGAATAACTACTCGTGAAGGAACAATACTCCAAGCAAGAGTTTACGAGGCGGAAGAACTAGAGTTGGAAGTGGAGGAAGAAGTTATAGAACAAGAGGTTCCGGTTGAACAAGAACCACCTTTTGAAGAAGAATAAGCAATGGGTGATGCAAATCGTACACTCAAGGACTTGGCTTCTCACAAGCTGGATACACAACAGGGGTGTATTCAAACAAACTCTACCTTCGAGATCAAGCCGGGGTTGCTTAGAGAATTACCAAAGTTCCATGTCATGGTGAATGAAGACCCAAACAAGCATCTTATGGACTTCCACACTATTGCCATGGCCATGATTCCAGCGGATACTAATGCGGATGGTGCAATGTTGAAAGTTTTTCGATTCTCTTTGGTGGATAGTGTTAAGGATTGGTTATATTATTTGCCTCCCGGAAGTGTCACAACATGGAATGGGTTGAAGAAACTCCTTTTAGAGAGATATATTTCTGCATCAAAGGCTACTCAAATTCGCAAGGAGATTTTTGGGATGAAGCAAAATGTGGGAGAATCTTTATATGAATGTTGGGAACGATACAAGAGATTGGTGGCAAGCTTCCCTCACTACCAATTCAGTGACGTTATGATTATCCAATACTTCTATGAAGGACTCCAATCAAGTGATAGGAATCTTCCTGACGCTGCGGGTGGTGGTGCACTAGTGAACAAGATGGTGGCACAAGCTAGAGAGTTGATTGAAAACATGGCAGCAAACTCCCAATAATTCTTGAGTCGTGGTTCGGATGTGCTTCTTAGGAGAGTAAATGAAGTGAACGAGGTCGAGGAACTTCGTCAACATATGGGTAACATGACATCAATGATGTAACAAGTTACAGCCGCGGTGATACCAAGTTCTCCTCAAGGGTATGAAGAATTGCAGCAAGCTAGTGCGGTCTTTCCAAATCAGCAAAGACGGTATGATCCATATTCAAACACTTACAATCCGGTATGGAGAGATCGCCCCAATTTCATTTATGCTAACAAGCAAGGAGCGGTGCAACAACCTACTTTCAACCGTCCGAGTGGATTTCAACCACAACAATAACAATTTTAGTAGCAATAATTTTCACAACAACAATAATTTCAGCAGCAATAATTTCCACAACAACAACAACAACAACCTCAAAATCAGGGGTCAAGTATGGAAGAATTGCTGAAATCTTTTATGCAAAGAATGAAAATTACGGTTAAGGAGTTGTAAACTCAAGTTGGTTCTATGGCTATTGAGTTGAACCAATTGAAGGCACAAAATGGTGGGAAACTCCCTTCTTAATCTATCAACCCAAAAGAGGGTGTCAATGAAATTACGTTGAGAAGTGGTACACAACTTGTGCAACCCGAAGTTGCTGATTCGGGCAAGGTGGAAATACCAAAGGAAGCTATTTTGGAGGAAAAAATAAGGATTCTCCCCAAACTTCTGTAGTACCTATTTCTAACTTTAAAACTCCGGTTTTTACTTATGTTCCTCCTTTACATTTCCCTCGCAGATTTGCAAATTCCAAGAAGGCGGAATTAGAAAAGGAGATTTTAGACGTTCTCAAGAAGATCCATGTGAACATACCACTCATTTATGCTATTAAGAAAGTTCCAAAGTATGCAAAAGTGTTGAAGGACTTGTGTACCAATAAGCAAAGGCTCAAGTTAAATGAAGTGATAAGTGTGGGGAAGAATGCTTCGGCAATCTTACAACACAAACTCCCACTGAAATGCAAGGATCCAGGTAGCTTTGACATTCCTGTCACAATTGGTAACACTACATTTAACAAAGCAATGTTAGACTTGGGTGTATCCGTAAATGTTATGCATGCATCTATGTATAACTCACTTGATTTAAGTCCTCTTAAAAAGGATGGAATTGTGTTGCAATTAGACGATCACTCTAATGTCTACCCAATGGGTATTATTGAGGATGTTCTAGTGCAGGTTAATCAACTAGTATTTCCAGCATATTTTTGTGTCTTAGATATGGATGAAGGTTCACTGGACTCGTCTCTTCCATTGCTACTTGGGCGTCCCTTCATGAAAATGGCGAGAACCATTATTGATGTTGACAAGGGAACTCTGACTATGGAGTTTAATGGATAAATAATACGTTTCAACATTTTCGAGACGATGAGATATCCTAGTGATGTCCACTCTTGTTTCTCTATTGATGTGATGGACACATTGGCGCAATAAATGTTTGAGTTGAATGGCGCTGATACTTTGGAAACCATGCTTACTACACATATTGATGATGGTTTGGAGTACGGTGATGAGATTAAAGAAACCATTGGTTCTCTTGACTCATTACCGGAAAAATTTGTACTTAAAAATATTTCATATGCTTTTTTACCTTGCAATGATGAAAAACTTGTGCCTTCTATTGTTAAATCTCCAAAGTTGGAATTGAAACCTCTTCCAAGTCACCTAAAAGTACTTGTACTTGGGTGACAATGAAGATTTACATGTGATTCTTTCTAACAATCTTAGTGAATTACAGAAGCAAAAAATTCTAAGGGTGCTAAGGAAGTACAAGACGGCCATAGGATGGACAATCGCTGATATCAAGGGTATAAGCCATGCCGTTTGTATGCAGAAGGTCTGTTTGGAAGATGATGCAAAGCCTACAAGGGAAGAGCAACGTCGTTTGAACCCCCTAATGATGGAAGTTGTTAAAAAAGAGATACTCAAGCTTTTGGACGTAGGTGTTATCTTCCCCATATCTGATAGCAAGTGGATAATCCCGGTTCAAGTAGTACCTAAGAAATCAGGTGTGACGGTGGTGGAGAATGATAAGAATGAACTTGTCCCAACCTGTGTGCAAACCGGTTGGAGGGTTTGTATTCATTACAAGAAATTGAATGCCACCACTAGAAAAGATCATTTTACTTTACCATTTATTGATCAAATTCTTGAACGTTTAGCTGGACACTCTTACTATTATTTCCTTGATGGCTATTCAGGTTACAATCAGATTGTGATAGCACCGAGCGATCAAGAGAAAACCACTTTCACTTGTCCTTTCGGTACTTTTACTTATAGAATGATGCCTTTTGGCTTATGCAATGCTCCATCTACATTTCAAAGGTGTATGGTAAGTATATTTTCAAAATATGTTGAAAACATAATCGAAGTGTTCATGGACGACTTTAGTATCTTTGGTGATTCATTTGACCTTTGTTTGAACAATTTGTCACTAATTCTTGAACGATGTGTTGAAACAAACCTTGTGCTAAATTGGGAGAAGTGCCATTTCATGGTAACTCATGGCCTAGTTTTAGGCCATATAATATCTTCTAAAGGCTTGGAAGTTGATTAATCTAAGATATACCTTATTTGTGCTTTAACCCCTCCCACTACGGTGAGGGAGATACGTTCTTTTCTTGGTCATGCATGTTTTTATCGAAGATTCATCAAGGACTTTTCCAAGATAGCATCGCCACTTTGCAACTTATTGCAAAAAGATGTGGTTTTTAACTTTGATGAAAAGTATGTGGCGGCATTCAACCGTTTGAAAGAACTTTTGATTTCATCCCCTATCATTAAACCACCAGATTGGAGCAATCCTTTTGAGATCATGTGTGATGCACGTGACTATGCGGTTGGTGCGGTGATTGGGCAGCGTGTGAGGAAGATACCTCATGCCATTTATTATGCTTCTAGGACACTCAATGAAGACCAACAAAACTACACAACCATTGAAAAATAGTTATTGGCTATTGTATTTGCTTTGGAAAAGTTTCGCTCTTATCTAATTGGTACGAAAGTTGTTGTTTTTTCTGATCATGCAGTGCTTAGGTACTTGCTAATGAAGAAAGAAGCGAAACCAAGGCTCATATAATGGATTCTACTCTTGCAATAATTTGATATAGATATCAAAGACAAGAAAGGAATTGAAAACACCGTTGCGGATCACTTGAGCCGTATTGCTGTGAACAAGGAAACTATCCCGTTACGTGAAAGTTACCCGGATGAGAAACTATTCTCAATTTCCTTTGGAGAACCATGGTACGCTGATTTGTTAATTACTTAGTTTCTAAACAAATCCCAAAGAACTTGTCTCGTGCTGAGAGATACAAACTTAAGAATTTAGGAAACCAATACATATGGGATGATCCATACTTATGAAAACATTACAATGACCAAGTAATACGAAGGTGCATTCCTGAATTTGAATTTAACTCTATCTTATCTTTTTGCCACTCATATGCTTGTGGAGGACACTTTGGGAGCAATAGAACCAATCTCAAGGTACTAGAATGTGGTTTCTTTTGTCCAACTTTGTTTAAGGATGCACATGCATTTTGTATCACACGTGATAGGTGCCAAATAATAGGCAATCTAGGTGCTCGAAATCAAATGCCACAAACTATTATTCAATTTGTTGAGGTTTTTGATGTATGGGGAATTGATTTTATGGGCCCTTTTGTCAATTCTAGTGGAAATTATTATATCTTGCTTGTTGTTGATTATGTGTCGAAATGGGTGGAAGCTAAGGCCACCCAAACTAATGATTCTAAAGTTGTTTCAGATTTTGTGCAAGAAAATATATTTGCAAGGTTTGGAATTCCAAAGGCTATAATTAGCGATGGAGGTTCACACTTCAAACACAGGTTCTTGCAAACCTTGTTAAGGAAATATAATGTGTCACATAAGATTGGAACACCTTACCATCCACAAACAAATGGACAAGCCGAGGTTTCTAACCGAGAGGTGAAATCCATTCTAGAGAAGAAGGTGAATCCAACAAGTAAAGATTGGAGTTCGCGACTCAATGATGCTTTGTGGGCTTATAGAACCGCATAAAAGACACCTATTGGGATGTCTCCCTTTAGGCTTGTTTACGGTAAACCTTGTCACTTACCCGTTGAAATTGAGCATAAGGCATTTTGGGCTATTAAGCAATGCAATATGGAGTTGGATGGTGCTGGAATGCAAAGGAAGTTACAACTCCAAGAGTTAGAATAGATTCGCAGTGATGCATTTGAAAGCTCACAAATTTACAAGGAAAAGACGAAAGCATTTCATGATAGTATGATTACAAAGAAACAATTTTGCATTGGGCAGAAAGTGCTTTTGTTTAATACTCGTTTGCAATTATTTCCGGGTAAATTAAGGTCACGTTGGATTGGACCTTTTATTGTGACTAATGTGTCTTCTCATGGTGCAGTTGAAATTCATAGTTTATCTACAGGAAATGAGCTTAAAGTAAATGGGCACCATTTGAAACCATATTATGAGAACTTCTCTTCGGATGTCGTGGAAGGAGTTAACCATGTGGAAGTACTCCCTCTGGAGGAGGCTTAGCATGCAAGGAGATAGTCGGGCTGACAACTTTAAACCAAGCGCTAAACAGGAGGCAACCCATAGGATGAGTATTTCTTGTCTTGTTTTTATTTTTTTTACTTGTCTTGCATTTATTTTTTCTGATTTCTTGTCACATTATCATTATAAGATTTCCCACCTTGAATTTCTTTGGACGATTCAATTTACATTGAGGATAATGTAAAGTTTAAGTGTGGGGGAGTGGTTAACTACTTTGATCTCCCACCAATAGAAGCACTACTTTGATCTCTTGAGTGTTATTTTGTCAATCATGATGGTGACATCGAATTGATAACTTACATACCAATTGTAATCTTGTTCGCAGTTAGCACCATCCACTTTATCTCTCTCTACACCGACAGGTCCATAGAAACACCATCATCATCAACAAGAGGAGCATCACAAATTCGAAGGAAAGTTGAAGACGTTCAAGGTTTACAAGCAACGGTACAGAAATGAGCATATTTCATATTCAAGTAAAGCAACAAGACAAGGAGCATAATTTTTTACAAGTTGAAGACTTATGTACAAGAACGAATATTATCAAGATGAGAATTCAAGAAGTTTATGATATCGAGACATACAAGTTGTGAAGAATCAAGCGGTAAATTACTTACACCATGGCCTTTGTGCTTGCATTTTTTATTTTATTTTATTTGTATTTAGTTTTCTCTCTTGAGGAAAAAAAAAAGACAAGATAAAATTTTGTTAGGTTCATTATTAGTTTTATTGTTTTGTTTTGTATTTGTTTTATTTTTCTTGTCTCAATTTAGATTTTTTCCCCCATTCTTTCTCCCTCTCGAGAATTCTTCCCCTGGGTGTTTGAATTAACAGATTCAGTAGTGTAGCAATTCGTTTTTTCTTGGTTTTTCGATCAGGGAGTCTGTGTTTCATAGAGGTTAATTGGTGTAGTTTTTCGATTCGAATTTAGGGTTTTTTTTTTTCTCACCTGGCTTAGAGGAATCGGGTTTTCCTTTTCTTTTTCTTTTCTCAAAGCAGATAGAGGTAGAAGAAAGCTTTTAACAGTGGGTTTTTGTTCATCGTAGAAGAACAATCTTTTTTGAGAAAGGGTTTTTTTGATTTGCAGGTCTGAATTAGGGTTTTCTATGTTGTTTTTCTCCAATTCACTTTCTGTAGTTGCAGTTACAAGGGTTTTCGTGGATGTATTGAGAAGTATAGTGTTTTGTGGAGAAGGAATTGGAAATTAAGGTTGTTAATTTGGGGTCTTTTTGTTGTGTGTGATTAATTTTAGAGATTTGATTTCTTATTATCAAAATTACTATCTGGTTGAAGATTGGTGGTTTTGAGTCTGTGGGCTTTCATATATGTTTGTTTTCCTTGCCTTTCTTGTGTTCAGTGAAGAAGGTGAAGAGTACAGTTTAAGGGTCTTTTGGGCAATCTTATGTTATGTTTTTTGTGTGTATATTGATTTAACCCTTTCATGGATTGAATAAAGGATTTGTTTGTTGTGAAGGTGGCGTTTCTTGTTTGCAGGAAGAGCAGTGTTTGTTGATTGCAAGAAGAGCTATTTTTTTTTACAGTTCCAATTTCAGGTTTTTTTTGTATTGTGCTGAGAAGAAGGCTATGTTTTCACTTGAAGGTGTCATGTTACAATCCTTAGGTTGTTTTTTTAATTAGTGGCTTTGATGTATGGTATTCTAAGTTTTCATTCTGATTTGAAAGCTTATTGTCCCATCCATTAAACTATAGTTATTGTTACTTGTTTTCCCTGCATCAGCATGCCTAGGATTACTAGGTCTGGTCAGGACCATTGCTTGAGTCCCATTTCTCACGGTTTTGATACTCAGCCTGCTAATAGGTTTATACAGTGCCCTTTTAATGGTTTTGATGCTTGTTTGAATGGTGTTAAGGGAAGTGATCGATGTCGTAGGCGTCAAAAATAAATTACACTTTCTTACTACTCAAAATATATAATGAAGCAAGGGAAAGAAGGATCGTTCCCACAGAGATGTCTTGGTTGTCAGGTTGTTTTGATTTCCTATAGTAAATTGGGGTTTTATTTTATTTTTATAAAGTAAAAATAAATTAAAAGCAAACAAATAAATAAAGTACGCAAATCAAGGTAGTGAGAATATTGGTTACAGATTTCATCTTCAATTGTAAAAAAGTATTGAATGTATGATTATAATTCATATTTAATATCGCTATCACCAAGAGCCCTAGAATACCTTATTGCAAGAATATTCTGTAAATTTCCTAAATTTATCAACACACACATTAGAGCTGTGTATGTGAATTCTACCTAAAGAATAACCTAACGCCTTGTGCTAATCAAGTTCAATTCCTAGGAGCATTAAGTTTCAGAAATAGGCTAATCAATGCAATTGTAATACATTGCGCAAACAATTCGAACAAAGGTCAATTTCTACATATGATTACAAGAGTGTATCACTACAAACCGTAATCATATCATGCTACTCGTATTCAAGGTTATCGCTCGATGATGAACCCTAAAATAGCTATAGATATGGATGTATGTTCAATCAATTCTAGACTCAACTAAACAAATATTTAATCATATTGCAAAACATCAATCATGCAATTATTATAATCAGTAGAAATTAAACGATAATATTGAGAGAAAAATAATTCATTAAATCAATAACTTGGTTTCCAAAATCCAACTACAACTTTAACCAATAAAAATAAATCAACTACTTGTGTTTATGGAGTTTATCGTAAAAGTTGGAGAATAAAACTATCATGAAAACCCTAGAAAGAAAGTAGAAGTCTCCCTAATGGAGATATCTAGGTTTAGAGAAAGATTTTCTATTTATATGCTTCTCCCATTCCAAAAGGATACTCTTTCCAATATTAGGTCATATCAAAACCCATCTCCAAGTGGTCCACCAAGCCCATGTGTGGAAAATACCCGTGTGAATTTTTTTTCCAAAACTGTTGCCGGATTGCTGACATCATCACCAGAATCCAGTAGCTGTCACCGGAATCTGGTCACCTAAAAATGTTCCATGTCATCTGAGTTATCATAAACTGTCATGGTACAAATATATGCTTCCAGCAACTTAATTTTTCTTTTCTAAAGTTCATTCATTCGCAGAAACCATCTAAAGCCAATTTCTTTGTTCTTGCGGAAACATGCCCAAAAGCGCGATTCGTAGCTCATTTACCCAGCTGCCAAACCTTACATCCGACTCGTACCCCCTCCATGATTCATTGAATCTTTACGATCTCCACTTTTGGTTCACAAACCCATCAATAGGAACTAGTACCTCCAGCTGACCATTCTCCCTGCGTTTTCGAACAGTTTCTGCGAAATTCCAAACTGCAACTCTTTCTTGATCACCAGCAACTACCACCTGCTTCAGCTCCATTTCCTTGCACATTTTAGACGGCACGCCATTCCTTGCTGCAACAAACCATATGCATCTCAAACAAATTCCATTAGTAAGTGTAACCATCATTCACATGAAATGGCAACATCCAAACCTCCCTGTCTCTATCACACAACTTCCATCAACCACAAAACCCATGAATAACACAGCCAGCTGATCTCATCGCCACTGCCAAGCTCTATAAAAGTCAACTCAAACCACCTACATCTCACGCTAACTGCAACTGCCATCACCAGCTGCTGCTTCTATCTCCATTTCAGCTTCAAGCTTCAACCACTCTACAGTTAACTCATCTGCAAACCTACATCAACAGCCTACACCTCCTTCCAGATTCACTTCCAAATACAGCTGCCATTTGCACAAAGCCATAGCATCACCATTAACCCATTTTGCAGCTATAGTGCAGTTCATATGCATCATTTCAATTCTCAGGCCACGACACATTCAACTTTAGTAGCAACACCAGACTTCTATCTCTAACTCGCCCATCTGCAACTCATAATCCAGTCCTGCAAAGCATTCATTCCTTCATTTGAGACATTAATTCACCTCAGTGTCACTGAGTCTGTCTTCTCTTGGTCATCTCGCAGCTGCAAAATCATCCAGCTCTATCCTTCTCAGCATCACTACATCCTGCCAATCCCTGGCAGCAACAAGACCATATCCTTCAACTGATTTCTTTCCCATTAGCTCACGGCAACAACTCCCATCTTTGTAACTGTATCATTCCCTATCTTCAGTAAAAATCCACCACAGCTCAACCACACAATGCTACAACATAGTTCTTTTTAAGTTTCTTGATTCAACCACAACAATCCCATGAGACAAATACCTATTTTCTATTCCTTGTACTACCAGACTCATCCTAATACCCTTTTAGTTCAGTCAGGAACAACAATAATTCATTCCAACTCCAACCACATACCCACAACACCATCAATAGTCTCAAACCAAAACCATCAGATTTATGTTCTTCGTTCTCTCAGCCAACCACCTACAATCATCAACGAACCCCAATTGTAACTGAAATTCATCTACTCTACAGCCTTGAATTATACAGTAACAACACTACCAAATCATCTCCATCAACCCTTTGAATCCCTCTCAATATGTACTAATTAATCGACCTAATTTCTACATTTGCAGCTTCTCTCTTACTGGCAACAACAACCCCAAGAACATCACAGATCTACCCTCTATAAATTCACCTCAAACCCTGTTTAGCTTCTTCCATTTCATCTCCTAACTCGAGTGATTCAAACACAAACTCGTTCTTAAATTTCATACCAAATCGAAACCCTAACTGTGAAATCGTCTCAACTGATTTCCTACAGTAGCACAAACACAAATTGCTCTTGTTCTTCTTGAAACCGAGATATAATAGACACCTATTCATTCCGCTCTTGAAATCACCATTTTCCTCTCTGAATATAATGGATCCGCCATATCCATCTCTCTCTCTGAATCTCAAGTGAAAACAATGAATGAGAGAAATGTTTCTCTCAAATTTAGGATATAGGTAATGAGTAAAACTGTTCAAGGCACCCACTGACTTGATATGGTTCACCCAGTAACCATTTGGTCTATCAGTCCCAGAGAACTGACTACCTGTTTTCTTTCTTGAAAGTTCATTCTTTACCTCTTTTGCAGCATAACTCGCCTGCAAATCGATCTTTTTGCCCTTTACGCTTCCAAATGGATGGTTTCTCCTTATTTTGCTCATAATGACTCCATTGCACCTAATAAACTCAAAAGCAAACATAAGATACATAATTTACAAGAAAGCTCGCAAAGAAAGTATAAACAATAGATATAAAATTAGGTGTTTTACAACACCTATCAGATTCCCCCGCACTTAGACTTTGCTAGTCCTCGAGCAAATCAAACAAAAATAATTTTAAAAACATACATAAAACTATGTGTCGTCAAGGATACGGTTACTCTTAGCATAAATAAAAAGCCTTTAAACCCCTAGGTGTCCCTAGTGGACGAGTTATAGTCTCGTGAAGGTTTACAAGAGGTCTACCTACAAAACCTATATTTCCAACTCCAGCTACCTGTGACAAATCTATGAACGAATCCAAAATGGCTATTGGAGGAGGTACCCTTATGCGAATCCAAATTAATATATATGTAAATTAAGCTCTACTCGGGAAGTTGAACAAACCACAATATTCGGAATCTGACTAACCACAATCACACATGAATAGATTCAGAAGATGGATATAGAAATAGATGTTTGCGGATGTTGACTAAGTGATCGGTGTTTCCCATATCTGTCTGAAGGTCACCGCTAAGATGAAACTATGAATCCTATTGGATTGAGCTACTGGTCTGAATTTTAGTGTCAACACATTGGCATATACAAGGGAACCAGCGGTCAACAATCTTACTTCTACATCAACTCAACTGGCATATACAAGGGAACCAGGAGTCGACTTTATTCAACACAATAATAATATTTTTTCTTTTTTTCTTTTTCACTTTTTCTTTTCTTTTCTTTTGAGACAACATGATTAGATCTTTTGGATCAAAGCGCATGCTTCTTGTCAGCAGATTACATGATAGTTCTCATGGATCCTGCATTCTACGCTTGTTTAGGCGACGAAGACAGGGAGAACACACACATATTGCTATCCAGGTGTCACTTTTATCCCGATTGGTCTAATTGGTCGGTCTTTTTTTTTCCTTTTTTTTAGCAACTCAATCACTCTATTTCATCCTAACAGGAATAACAATTCGATGTTTAGTGACCCACCAAATCACTTAGATACAAAAAGTTGCAAAAAAAAAAGGTGATATGGTGATATTCCGAGATATGGTAACAACTATCATATTATTTCTAACACTTGAATAATTTTGTCCTTTTATTTAATGGGTTCCTCAATTCCTGTAGCCAAGATGGTTCCATCCATTTAGATTGATAGTGTCATCCTAAAGGAACATGTTTCTAGGTTTCAGAGTGTATAAAGCAAAAAAAAAATTCTTTATGAACACAAGGCTAAAAACTCTATATGAGAACACTCCCCCCCCACACTTAAACTTTACATTGTCCTCAATGTAAAATCTAGTCATTCAAAATAAAGTTCAAGATATGAAACTCGGAACATGATATATATATACACAATGCATAATAAAACTGATACTCCAACTCATAGATATTTCTGAACAATAGAGGATAAAAACTAAACAAGCTATTTAGTTGGCATCTAATCCCAACTCAGCCAATATAAATTCCTCATCGTCAAGAAAAAATTCCATCTAATTAGAAAGGCTAGTGTTTATTCTAAATTGTTCAAAAATCTCTAAAAGTTGGAGTTTTGATATGCAAATATCCAAAATAAGAAAATAAAGATAAAATACTTGAGAAAAAAGTAAAAAGATAGAGATAGATACACAAAACCAGTGGGTTGCCTCCCATTTAGCGCTTGGTTTAAAGTCCTCAACCCGACTTGCAAGACCAATTCTCCATACACCAATAATCGAAAAAGTTGGGGATCCACCCATAGCACATGTTTTGAAAACACTAGCTTCACACACATATTAGTAATGTAAAACAAAAACGAAGCTATTATCCGATAAAAGCTTCCCCCACACTTGGAAGTGTATAGAGAATATAGAAGTCAGGTACTTCCACGGTTTCTTGTTCACAAACCTGCATAGTATGAGAATCTAATGTTTCTAATGGCGGATATCGAGAAACAAAGTCATCTAACAATGTTTTAGAAGCACATACATTCAAACCAATAAGAGGTAAAGGATAAGAATCAATATGCAAAGGGTTAGACAAACCTCGCACAATCTCTTGTAGCACGGAATCCCCTTCATCCTTGAAAAACTCAAGTGAATTATTTATCTCTTGTACATCATGGTCCTCTATTAAACCTTGCAACCATTCTTCGTCCATTTCTGCCTTAACCAAAGTCTCGACATCAACATCTTCATTACAATCCTTTGCAAGTTCAATTGGGTCTTCCACAATATTGGTCATAACGGTCTCATTCTCAACATACTCCTCTTTGTTGTAAGGCACATAATCAACTACGGATCCAAATTTCGCTATAAGGAACTTTTTTAGAACACTCAAAAATGCTTCATTCTCAAGATCCACCCTTTGAATAGGCTCTTGATCATTATTAAGATCAATGCTTGAGCAAGCTACACTAGTGTCATCATATTCCTCTTCGTCTTCATCTTGATCCCAAAAAGATTCCATTGTACACTCCTCTTTGTTGTCACCATGAGTTGTTTCAAGCAATGTATCATAATCACCGTCACTTCCATAGTTAACATAAGGTTCTTCATCGCTGAATTTAGTGTTGCTAAACTCTAACTCATCATTTTGAATAGGCGAATGATCATTATTAAGATCAAGAGTTGAGTTAGCTACACAATTATAAACACAAGTGCCCAAGGATTGGCCTTTTTCAACATTAGCATCAATTAAATATTCATCACAAACCATATGCACATTAGAGTTATCCATATCTTCCTTGCATTGATCAATGCCTCTTCGCAAGTTAGCAATACCTTCACGAAGTTCTTGGAGTTCTTCTTCTCTAGTCTCTTTATCTTTTTGAAATTCTTGTTATACAAAGTTAGAAAATTTGTCCAAAAAGTTAGAGACTTGTTGTTCACGAGCATAAAAATACTCCCATCCTTGTGGTTGTTCACACCCATACCCGCCATAAGGTTGTTGAGAATAACCATAAGGTTCCATGGAATATTGGTCATAACCAATGAATTGGTTTTGATTATACCCCTGGAATTGGTAGTTGTCATATTGTTGAGGTTGTTGAAAACCATATCCATTCATGTAGTATGCTCCTTCCATGAGAAACAAGTACCTAAAATAATATTCTCAAACCAACGTCAAAACCAGAAAATAAGAAAAACTAAAAACAAAACAAAAATAAATAAATAATAAGAAACCAAAAACAAGTGACAACCGCTGCCTCCCCGGCAACGGCGCCAAAATTTGATCGCTGTCGTAGGCATCAAAAATAAATTACACTTTCTTACTACTCAAAATATATAATGAAGCAAGGGCAAGAAGGATCGTTCCCACAGAGATGTCTTGGTTGTCAAGTTGTTTCGATTTCCTATAGTAACAATTGGGGTTTTATTTTATTTTTATAAAGTAAAAATAAATTAAAAGCAAACAAATAAATAAAGTACGCAAATCAAGGTAGTGAGAATATTGGTTACAGATTTCATCTTCAATTGTAAACAAGTATTGAATGTATGATTATAATTCATATTTAATCTCGCTATCACCAAGAGCCCTAGAATACCTTATTGCAAGAATATTCTGTAAATTTCCTAAATTTATCAACACACATTAGAGCTGCGTATGTGAATTCTACCTAAAGAATAACCTAATGCCTTGTGCTAATCAAGTTCAATTCCTAGGAGCATTAAGTTTCAGAAATAGGCTAATCAATGCCATTGTAATACATTGCACAAACAATTCTAACAAAGGTCAATTTGTACATATGATTACAAGAGTGTATCACTACAAACCGTAATCATATCATGCTACTCGTATTCAAGGTTATCGCTCGATGATGAACCCTAAAATATCTATAGATATGGATGTATGTTCAATCAATTCTAGACTCAACTAAACAAATATTCAATCATATTGCAATACACCAATCATGCAATTATTATAATCAGTATAAATCAAACGATAATATTGAGGGAAAACTAATTCACAAAATCAATAACTTGGTTTCCAAAATCCAACTACATCTTTAACCAATAAAAATAAATCAACTACTTATGTTTATGGAGTTCATCATAAAAGTTGGAGAATAAAACTATCATGCAAACCCTAGAAAGAAAGTAGAAGTCTCCATAATGGAGATATCTAGGTTTAGAGAAAGATTTTCTATTTATATGCTTCTCCCATTCCAAAAGGATACTCTTTCAAATATTAGGTCTTCTCAAAACCCATATCCAAGTGGTCCACCAAGCCCATGTGTGGAAAATACCCGTGTGAAAATTCTTTCCAAAACTGTTGTCGGATTGCTGATGTCATCACTGGAATCCGGCAACTGTCACCGGAATCCGGTCACCTAAAAATGTTCCCAGTCATCTGGGTTATCATAAACTGTCATGGTACAAATATATGCTTCCAGCAACTTAACTTTTCTTTTCTAAATTTCATTCATTCGCAGAAACCATCTAAAGCCAATTTCTTTGTTCTTGCGGAAATGTGCCCAAAAGCGTGACTCGTAGCTCATTTACCCAGCTGCCAAACCTTACATCCGACTCGTACCCCCTTCATGATTCATTGAATCTTTACGATCTCCACTTTCGGTTCACAAACCCATCAATAGGAACTAGTACCTCCAACTGACCATTCTCCCTGCGTTTTCGCACAGTTTCTGCGAAATTCCAAACTACAGGTCTTATTTGATCACCGACAACTACCACCTGCTTCAGCTCTATTTCCTTGCACATTTTTAGGCGGCACGCTATTCCTTGCAGCAACAAACCATCTGCATCTCCAACAAATTCCATTAGTAAGTGTAACCATCATTCACATGAAATGGCAGCATCCAAACCTCCCTGTCTCGATCACACAACTGCGATCAACCACAAAACTCATGAATAACACAGCCAACTGATCTCATCGCCACTGCCAAGCTCTGTACAATTTAACTCAAACCAACTTCATCTCACGCTAACTGCAACTGCCATCACCAGCTGCTGCTTCTATCTCCATTTCAGCTTCAAGCTTCAACTACTCTATAGCTAACTCAGCTGCAAACCTGCATCAACAGCCTACACCTCCTTCCAGATTCACTTCCAACTATAGCTACCATTTGCACAAAGCCATAGCATCACCATTAACCCATTCTGCAGCTATAGTGCAGTTCATCTGCATCATTTTAATTCTCAGGCCACGGCACATTCAACTTTAGTAGCAACACCAGACTTCAATCTCCAACTCGCCCATCTGCAGCTCATAATCCAGTATTGCAAATCATTCATTCCTTCATTTGATCCATTCCTGCACCTCAGTGACACTGGTTCTGTCTTCTCTTGCTTATCTCGCTGCTGCAAAATCATCCAGCTCTATCCTTCTCAGCATCACTACATCCTGCCAATCCCTGGAATTAACAAGACCATCTCCTTCAACTAATTTCTTTCCCATTAGCTCATGGCAACAACTCCCATCTCTGTAACTGTATCATTCCCTGTCTTCAGTACAAATCCACCACAGCTTAACCACACAATGCTACAACATAGTTCTTTTTCAGTTTCTTGATTCAGCCACAACAATCCCATGAGACAAATACCTATTTTCTATTCCTTGTACTACCAGAATCATCCTAATACCCTTCTAGTTCAGTCACGAACATCAAAAATTCGTTCCAACTCCAACCACAGACCCACAACACCATCAATAGTCTCAACCCAAAACCATCAGATTTATGTTCTTCGTTCTCTCAGCCAACCACCTGCAATCATCAGCGAACCCTATTTGTAACTGCAATTCATCTTATCTCCAACCTTGAATTATACAGTAACAACACTACCAAATCATCTCCATCAACCCTTTGAATCCCTCTCAATCTGTACTCATTCATCGACCTAATTTCTACATTTCCAACTTCTCTCTTACTGGAAACAACAACCCCAAGAACATCACGGATTTACCAGCTACAAATTTACCTCAAACCCTGTTTAGATTTTTCCATTTCTTCTCCCAACTCGGGTGATTCTAACACAAACTCGTTCTTCAATTTCAGACCAAATCGAAACCCTACCTGCGAAATCGTCTCACCGGATTTCCTACACTAGCACAAGAACAAATTGCTCATGTTCTTCTTGAAACCGAGATATAACAGACACCTATTCATCCATCTCTTGAAATCACCATTTGACTCTCTGAATATAATGAATCCGCTATCTCCATCTCTCTCTCTGAATCTCAAGTGAAAACAATGAATAAAAGAAATGTTTCTCTCAAATTTAGGATATAGGTAATGAGTAAAACTGTTCAAGGCACCCACTGACTTGATATGGTTCACCCAGTAACCATTTGGTTTGTCAATCCCAGAGAACTGACTACCTGTTTTCTTTCTTGAAAGTTCATTCTTCACCTCTTTTGCTGCATAACTCGCCTGCTAATCGATCTTTTTGCCCTTTACGCTTCCAAATGGATGGTTTCTTCTTCTTTTGCTCATAATGACTCCATTACACCTAATAAACTCAAAAGCAAACATAAGATACACAATTTACAAGAAATCTCGCAAAGAAAGTATAAACAATAGATATAAAATTAGGTGTTTTACAACACCTATCAGGCAGGGGTTTAGTGAAGAGTTCTTTTTTAAAGCATATCAATGATAAACATCTAGTTAATGGTGCAAACATGATAGGTGCAGGGACAGAATTATGCACAATGGCGCAGTTTATGTTTCGTGGGAAGCAGTGCTCTTACAACTCAAGATGTGTCTATGTACCAAGTGTATGCATCTTCATGCTTGGAGTAAGTCTTGCAAGGCTCATGGAGACATCATTTCTGCTCCCTTAAATGGCAGGGAGGTGGATTTTCTTATCCATGGAATTGCCAAACCACTTGATGAGGTAAGTTTTTCTTGTGCTGATGATATTAATGATGTTGTTAGTAGGCCATGTCTTGATTTGGAGTTGCTAGACAAGGTTTTTCAGACTCAGTTCCATATTATTCGCCATATACCTATCAAGTGAAGGCTTAGATTCTCTAGGGCTTTTAAACAAACTATGGACACAGTTATACTTAATCCTTTAGATACTTCTTGATGAATTAAGTTATTACTTTTTCCAATATGAATTTTGAGGAATTATGTTCCAAAGAGTAAGGCTGAAGAGAGGTCCGGTATGCGTAAGAAATTACAAGTTGCTTATATAAATCAGGCATTAACTAAATGGCGCGACACTGATGGTTGTATAACTTTGATCCCGGATTTATTAGCAGAGCATGATACTTCAATAAAATCTAAGGTTTTAGTTCATCAAGACAACCAAGTAGATGTCAACCTTAGACTTTGTCGAAGGAATTTAAGTCAAGTTTCTTATACTGCTTCTATTAAGGTTCTTACTTCTAGTGGAATATCTCCTTTATCTGATAATACTTTGTTAGATTTGAAGCTCAAACATCCTTATGCACCACCGCATACCTTGCCTACTGCGCCTAATGAAGTTGTTGCAGCCATTGTGAGTTCATATTTGGTTTTAAGCAGGATTCGAAGTTTTCCCAAAAGCACGTCATGTAGCAGAGATGGACTTCATGCCCAGCATTTTCTAGATGCCCTTAGTGGGTCTGCTGCAGCTGTTGTTGATGACCTCCTGGATTCCATCACGTCAATTGTAAATCTTTTATTGTCTGGTAATTATCCTCCTCAACTTGGTATGTTTTTTGCTAGTGGGCCTCTTATACCGTTGCTTAAACCTGATTGTTGTATTAGGCCAATTGCTATGGGTACTATTTGGAGGAGGTTAGTATCTAAGGTTGCTGCTTCAGTTGTTAGTAAAGACATGTCATTTTATCTAAGTGATTTTCAATTTGGTGTCGGAGTGCCATGTGGATGGGAGGCTATTTTACACTCTGTTAATCGCATTTTAGATGAGAAACATAATATGAATACCATGTCCATGATTTTAGTTGATTTCAGAAATGCTTTTAATTTAGTTAATAGATCATCCATGTTACGAGCAGTGAGGAATAAATGCCCCAGTATTTCTCGATGGGTTGAGTTCTGTTACGCTTCCCCTACAAGATTGTATTATGGCTCCTCCACTTTGTCTTTGGCGCAAGGTGTACAACAAGGAGATCCTTTGGGTCCTCTTCTTTTCTCTCTGACTTTGCATCCCATTGTATTGAAAATTTCTCAGCAGTGCAAACTTGACTTGCAGGCCAGGTATTTAGATGATGGTACCATCATAGGAGACACGCTGATGGTTTCTCAAACTTTTCATATTATCAAGACCGAAAGAGCTGCTATTGGGCTTGATCTTAACACTCAGAAAATCGAACTCTTTTGGAATTCTTTTGATGTAAGGAGTAATCAAGTTGGTGTTTTTCCCGCTGATATAAGTAGACCATCTTTAAGTGTTAAACTTCTTGGTGGTCCTGTGAGTTCGGATGCTTCCTTTTGTAGTCATCTTGTTATTGATAGAGTGCACAAGTCTATGCATTTAATGGATGCATTCCATAGGTTGAATGATCCACAATGTGAATTGTTGCTGCTTTGGAACTGCGCAGGTGTTTTTAAACTTTATTTTACTTTGTGTACTACCGCACCTTGTTATGTGAAAGATGTTCAGGCTGTTTTTGATAAATATCTTTCAAATTTCATGAGAAAATTGGTGACTGACGATGGTCCAGGGTATGGTTTGTTACAACATAGGATTGCTTCCTTACCTATTAGGGATGGTGGTCTAGGCATATATTCCATGTACGATACCATGAAGTATTGTTACTTGGATTCTTGTTCTCAGACTTTGTAACTGCAGGAGACCATCCTACAAGGTGCGAGCATTCCAGTTAAAGGTTTAGCATACCAAAATGCTTTTGACAATTTCCTTCAGGTTAGTGGTGTTTCCTCGTCTCAGCTTTACAATGTTGTTGCTTCCCCCCCCCCCCCCATCGTATGCATACTTTGACAACTCAATATTTTGAAGTTATGACTAAGGACATGCCCTCTCATTTTGGTATGTCAATAAGAGATTTAACACTTTGCCAGTGTAACAAAACTATACATGCACATGATTTTCTTCTTGTTATTCCTGCTGATGGTTTATAACGGAAAATTGGGCTGCGTCAGTTTAGTGTTGTGCTTAGCTACATACTTGGCATCCCCTTGTTCACTGCCAATAGTTCTTGTATCTGCTGCAATAGGGACATGGATGTTTATGGTGATCATGCGCTTCATTGTGCTAGTGAGGTTGGTGTTAAGTTTCTTCATGATCTTGTTAGAGATACTTTTGGGGATATTTGTTATCGTGCTAGCGTACCTTCTAAAGTGGAAGCACCTTTGGGGTTCCTTTTTAGTGATGGTGGTGATGCTAGGCCGACAGATATCTTGGTTTATAATTATTTTGATGTGACTGGGGCCTATCCATTTGATGGAGGTGGTGTGAAAGCCTTTACACCAGACCTTGCCTTGGCTAAAGCTATTGAGCGCAAGCGGGTTAAATATCTTGAAGTATGTAATGCTAATGGTTATAGTTTTGGTACCTTATCCTTTACTACCTTGGGTGAACTTGGTATTGAAACTATCGAGTTTTTGAAAAGGTTGAAGAACTTCATAGCTAGGCATGATGCAAATGTAAAAGTTGGTAATTTTCTTTTCGTTAGAATAGGTATAGCTATTCAAAAAGGTGTTGGAGCCCAACTTGTTGCTAGGCTTCCAACTAGTTTCTTGTACAAAAAAAATTAATAAAAAAATTTGTTGTTTAAAAAAAAAAAGGGGTTGGAGCCCAGCTTGTTGCTAGGCTCCCGGCGAGTTTTTTGTCTGATGAGATTCCTTTTGAATAATGTACAGTTTATAAAAAAAATGACAAGAAAAATTCATTGTATCATATTTTTGGTTTGTATAGTTTGTTTTTAGTTTTGTTCTTTCAATAAAGCCAATGGAAATAAGGAATACCTATAATAAAGTTTCAAGCAACAAGGAATTAGAGGAAAGAATCACATTGTCAAGATTCTATGAAGTTCAAGAGTTAACATCACTAGTTGAAGACCGAAGACGAAGTCAAAGATTGAAGACCGAAGATGTTTCTATGGATGTTGTGAGAGTGGTTCTAGATGCACGTCGAACGTATAATGAGGTAAGTAAGCATATTTACACCTTCGTTAAGTGGTTGATTTCCTTTCTTAGAGATCGTCAGAAAAAATGGGTTTTCAAAACAACAAAAGATGTGGTTTTTAAAATACTTCGGAGGGTTTTTACCTTCCTACCATTCAACGTGTCGCAGGATTCTCTTTTCATTCCTACCTAGACACATGTGTGACCCATAAAAAAGCTATTTATTATTGAGAGCGATTTTATAAAACCCTTTCTTGTGAGACAGAGTCGAGACTTTCGATAACTCCGAACCCGAATTTCTTTCGATAAGGGATGGTTATTTCTCTCTCAACTTTTAAGGATGAGATTGTATTCATTTGTGTGTCTAACTTCTTAGGACTGGTGTGCAGAATTTCTATGTCTTCTTAGTGTGTTGGATGCTATCATTTCGAAGAACTAGTAAGTTGGAAAAATAGGTTTTGAGGGTACATCTCTAGTAAACCCTCACGAGACTATAACTCGTCCACCAGGGACACCTAGGGGTTCAAAGGCTTGTTATACATGCTAAGTATGACTGTAGCCTTGACGACACAGAGTTGTATGTATGTTTTATAATTGTTTTGTTTGATTTTCTCGAGGACTAGCAAAGTCTAAGTGTGGGGGAATTTGATAGGTGTCTAAAACACCTAATTTTATATCTAGTATTTATGCTTTCTTTGCTATTATCCTTGTGAATTGCATCTCTTATGTTTAGTTTTGAATTTTAGGTACTTTCGAGTCATTTGGATTAAAAGAAGGAGAAAACGTCCACTTGGAGCAGGCTAAAGTGCGCGGAAAAGAGGTGAAGAATGAACTATCAGTTCCTCAAAACTGACAGTTGAGTTGAGAAAGGAGTTAGGCTGTTGGCTCTCTGAAACCGACAAGCCATGAATGAGTTGGGTATCCCTTATCTACTTTACCTGGGTGGTTATATCCAACCTCATTTCCTACACAGACCCAAAAAATCAGAGATGAGTTTTTCTCATCATTGGGTTTAATCTACTGACCTGAAATCAAGAAGGGATGGCGACACGGATAATACTCATAGAAAGGAAGAGAAATCGAGAGGAGATGATTGCTAAAGAAGTTGTTGCTGCTGTTATAGGAAGAGGAGATGAAGGATCAGATCTGTTGCTGCTGGTGGAAGAGATGATCAACACAGAAAAGGGGATCTGAGACTGAAGAATCAATGGAGATTGATGTGTTAAGTTAGGAGAAGGTTATGTTGATGGAAGTTGTGGATCTGTTTGATTGTTACTGTGCTAGAAGATGAAGATTGTGAAGGTATTGAAGTCAGAACCAATGTTCTGGTTTTGTTTAAGACACTCTAGAGGAATCGAAATTAGAAATTACAGCTGTTACAATGGCTTTCTTGGGCAGGATTTGGAAGTTGAAGATAAGCAGAAGGGTTTAGATGAATATTATGACATGGGTTTTGAATTCAAGCAGCAAGGTGATGAATCAGTGGATTTGAGAGATGTGTCTGCTTCAAGATAGGGTTCTCTGTGAGTTAAAATAAGAAATGTTGTTAATGAAGCCAGGGTCTGCTGGTACTGATATTTAATGATGAAATTGATGAGTTCAGATGAATGGGTTTTTGTCGATTTTGAGTTTGACTGAGAATTGCAATAGAAGATATGTGAAGAATGGATCTAGTGCAGCTGAGATGAGAAGCGCATGAAGTGCAGTTGCAGTTTGAGATGGCTTGAGGCAATGGTGATTGTTAGCAGATGGTTTTATAAGCTGCTAATATAGTCTTGAAAGAACTCAGTTAATGGTGGTGTTGTGTGTGTTGAATGATCTGTAATTGCAGGTCTGAACTGCAATGGATCTCGTGCTGTGAGTTGTTGGTATGAGCCAGTGAAATAATGGCTTAGAATGTAGTTATAGGGAGATGGAGATTATGGTGGCAACTGAAATAGCTTGGTGTGGCAGCAGTGTTGCTGGATTACAGTGACTAGTATGAGAAGCTGTGTGATTTCAAGCTACAGGTGATGTGATTGCAACCAAGAGTGGAGACTTGTACACTGATATTAGTGGTGATAAGTTAGGGATGAAATTGAGATTGAGATATAGCAGGTATGAAGATGATTCTGGTGGTTCAACGATTCCGGTGGTATATGAAGTTGCAGTATCATCTGGTAGAATGGAATACATGGAGAGAATATGTGTTTGAACTGAGAATGGTGGATGTGATGCCTTTTGTTGGTGAATGCAAGCAAGCTGTTGATATGCAGATGGTTCTGGTGGAATGAATGATGTTGCTGTGATGCAAAGCTAGAGCATTTGATATGGAAGAGATGAGAAATGGTAGTAGTAGTGACAGTTGGAGCTGAGTTGCAGGTGGTGGATGTATCTCAGGTTACTGGAAAATATACAGATTTGGTGATTGGTTTAGCTTGAACTGGTCATGGTGCGGATAAACTGTCGATGGGCTTTGTTGGTTGTTGTAAGAAGATGCAATCCACAGTGCTGGAATGGAGTTGGCAGGGTGTTGTACGTTGCCATGGATGAGAGATTGCAGCTGGAACAGAATTTGCCAAAGGAAGCAATGATAGCGCAGCATTAGTCAGGGCCAGTGCAAATGGTTTATGCCATGGCAACTCAACCAAGTCAGCCCAGATAGCTCACCTGAATAGCTGACTCGGTTCTGACTCATGTTCCAACTGAGTTAGTCAATTGACTTGGTTGACCTGACCGATTTGACAGTTTGACCGGTGGACTTTGCCGGTCACCTGAACTATATTCCGGGAAACTTCCGGCGCTGACGCCAGTTTTTCCGGCTACATATTTTTGACATAATTCTTACATGGGTATTTCTCTTGTGTGGGCTTGGTGAACATATTGGATATGGGATTTTGAGATTTGACCTAGTTTTGGAAGAGAGAAAAGCTACAAAAGAAAAAGTATTCTACTTCTTTTGGTTATCACGTATTTTTCTACTGGGATCTCTTGGAGATAGCCGCAACTAGGGTTTGCTTTCGTATTTATTTTTCATTTTCTTTATTTGATTATTGATGATGATGAAATCCATATCTATGAGTAGCTATATCTTATATAATTGGTTAAGGATGTAGTCCTATATCTAAAACTTGTGCTTGAGTTATGTATTAGTTTTCTCTTTTGATTATCGTTCATATCTCTATTGTTTTTAATATCACATGATTGATGTATTGTGATAGGATTTAGAGGTTTGTTTAGTTGAGTGGCCAATTAATGTCCATATCTATTTTAGGGTTTTTCATCAAGCGATAACCCAAATACAAGTAGCATGATATGATTATAGTTTGTAGTGATACACTCTTGTAATCATATGTAGAGTTTGACCATTGTCCGAATTGTCAGGCGCAATGTATGACAATTGCATTGATTAGCCTATTTCCCAAACTTAATGCTCCTAGGAATTGAACTTAATTAGCGCAAGGTGTTAGGTTATTCTTTAGGTAGAATTCACATACACATCTCTAATGTGTGTGTTGATGAACTTAGGAAATTATTGGATTATCTTGCTCTCTTGATATTCTAGGCTTTTGATAAAAAAGAGATTAAATTGTAATTCTAATCATTGAAAGCACTTGTTTAAGATTGAAGATGAATTCCTTGACCAATATTCTCATCTTATTGATTTCTTCCAATTATTTACTGCTTTGATTTACTTTTATTGCATTGATAAAACAAAAATCCCCCTTTGGTTACTAAGAAACTAGAATTTTATAACAACAATTGCCTCTATGTGGAAACGAACTCTTCCTTACTTTATACTTCATTTATATTTTGTTGAGTAAGAAAGTGAATTATTTTTGACGCATACGACTGTGATCTACCATACCCAAACGTGTAAACCATGTTGGATCAACAATAGTTAACCGAAGTTATCCATATGATTACTCTTATATCAACCTTATTCATCTTAACTGAAAAAGCGGGGGTCTAACAACCTCACCCAATATTTCGATTAACAATCTGTATGGACAACTCCGAGTTATTTTCTAGAGAATCAACTAGACTCAATCAATAGAAAATACTTAAGGAGTTAATATCGCAATCTCTCAATTTGATTTACTCAAGCAAATGTGATTCGCGAGTCTAATCAAATAGAGATAACTTGAATGGTACCAAATACCAATATCCAAGTGTCAATCAATTTAAATCAACAAACAATAAGGTCGGATATTCTAATTGATTGAACAACGCACAACCTGTATTATTTCAATTATATAACCAAATATAATGCGGAAAAGAAATAACACAGACACCATAATTTTGTTAACGAGGAAACTGCAAATGCAGGAAAAACCCCGGGACCTAGTCCAGATTAAACATACATGGTATTAAGCCGCTACAGACACTAGCCTACTCCAAATTAACTTCGGTCTGGACTGTAGTTGAACCCTAATCAATCTCACACTGATCCAAGGTAAAATTATGCTCATACGCCTCTGATCCTAGCAGGATACTGCACACTTGATTCCCTTGGATGATCTCACCCACAACCAAGAGTTGCTACGACCCAAAGTCGAAGACTTTAGCAAACAAATCTGTCTCACACAGAAAAATCTACAAGATAGATAAATCCATCTCCCACGAATAAACCTATGACTTTTGTTCCGTCTTTTGATAAATCAAGGTGAACAGGAACCAAACAATAAAACCAGACTTATATTCCCGAAGAAAAGCTCAGTTTTATCAATCACCTCACAATAGTCTTAATCGACGCAGCGAAAAATATATTGTGGAATCACAAACGATGAAACGAATATGTTTGTGATTACTTTTATATTGCCTATCGGAGATAGAAATCTCAAACCAATTATTATAATTGTACTCGTAAGATAGAAACAACAAGATCAGATCACACAACTACAAGAAAAATAGTATCGGCCTGGCTTCACAATCCCAATGAAGTCTTTAAGTCGTTAACCTGGTTTTAGAAGAAAAAACCAAAGGTTAAAGGAGAATCGACTCTAGCTTAGCAAATTAGTATCACACATAATGTGTGGGGATTAGGTTTCCCATTTGCTAGAGTTCTCCCTTATATAGTCTTTCAAATCAGGGTTTGCAATCAATGTTAGCTTAGTAACAAAGCATTCAATATTCACCGTTAGATGAAAAAATGATTAGATACAAGCTAATATCTCTCAACCGTTAGATCGAAAACTTAGCTTGCCATACACACATGTACTTGACGATTTTGGGTTTGTGTAACCATACCCAAACATGTACAATAGTTGGTTCAATATTAGTCAGCCAAATGGTTAGCCAAATGATAACTTTCATATCAACCATATCCTTATTCACCATAACTAGTCCAAATAACTCAAATGAACTAGTTAGAGAGTTGTTCAATTGCTATGAGATATTATGTACTACACAAGACACAATTGAAGCAAAAACGATGTGATTCACTCGAATAAATTCATGAACTCTAAATCCATGGTTTGCAATAGCATTCCTTAGATAATTTAGATAAGTTCACGAACATCGTTTTTAGACATAACCACTCAAGTTTGCGGACTGGGTTCGCGGACTCAAGTAACCGGTTGGAGTTTACAAACTCCAGCAGAAATTCTCGGGTTCAAGAACTTTCGTCAGTTTTTGGACTGAGTTCGCGGACTGAAACCGAGCTACAACTCCAGCAGAAATTCTCGGGTTCGAGAACTATGCACGTTCGCGGACTGAGTTTGCGGACTGCGTTGACTGCTCAAGTTCCGATTTTCACTTGATCAACAAAGTTCGCAAACTTCGGTTCAAGTGCTAAGGACTTATACATATATGTGTTACCACAACAATGTTTATATCCCCGGTGGTTATATTGTCTAAACTCTCATTTCAATCATTGAAATATTCTTAGAGGACGTCATATAGTTGTTATTCACAAACTAGTTTTCGTCGGAGCAATTTCCAAAATGATTGAAACATAACATGACTTTCGTCACTAGGCAAAGATGAACTTGGCTAAAGCAAAAGTTTTACCAACACACATTTCAAGAAATTGATAAGCGAGATATACTCAGATCGAAATGTCACATGTGTATATTCTTAGTCTATATAGTAAAACGACTTTTGTCTCAAGATATGAGATAGAGTAGATAGACTTTTGAGTGATATATAAGTTCAAGTCTCCACATACCTTTTAGTCGATGAAGATCCACTGGTTCCTTGAGTAGTCCTTCGTCTTGTATGATGATTTCCATGGAGTTCTTGAGCTTAACTACACTTTTTATCCTAGTCCGAGACCTTAGCTATAGTAGACTAGAAATCAAGACTTTATAGTTTTGATCACTAACATTGACAAACATGCTTGAGATAGCAACGCATGCGAGTTTGACCGAGCAATGCTCTAACAATCTCCCCCTTTGTCAATTTTAGTGGCAAAACTATTAATACATATGGAATACAAAAAATATACAAATAAACTTTGTAGCTCCTATTCCACATGTCTAATCTTCAACAATACTCGAAATCTTCGTCACTTCCAAGTAGTCCAATGATCCCAAAGGTTGTAAGTTTAGTATCATCGTTGTTGAAAATCCGTAGTTATAACAATGAGAAAAGCGTCGGTTCTCAATCATTGTTATACAGTGTCATAGTATTATTACACAACGTCAAAGTCCAATTGCATCACAACATCAACAACAATACTATGGTGATACTTCACTCCCCCTTAGTTAATACTCCATCTCACATGGAAACCACTCCCCCTTACATAATGATCCGAAAACCATATGTATTTATAGTGTGAACTACAATTAATTCTCCCCCTTTTTGTCAATAAAATTGTCAAAGGTACAAGAACGGGTTCCTAATGAAATTTCTATAAGAGACATTTCATGACCAAAGGTAAATGTGTATCATCTTGTTTAGATGCAATCATAAAGCCGAAGCTAAATGCATTCACCAAGGAGTTTATAAAGACGCAAGATAACCCCTCTAATATTCCACAGCCGCACTCCCCACAAAGATTTGGAAATTAAGCACAAGTTCAAAAGAACTCTCCCCCATAATATGTCATTCCCTAAGGAACAACAAGAGCGACCTTAATTTCAAAGAAGAAAAGAAGGATTTCTTTAGACTCAACAAATTACATACAAGTATGAATTTGGAATCCAACAAGAAATATTCAATCAAATTAACCAAAGCGAACCAAGATTAATTTGACTAAATATGCTCAACACAAGTAAACTTATGGAGACTTAATAAATCAATTAGATTGATCAGAAGAAAACTCGCAAATAATCTAATTGTCATACTCAACCAAACTAATTACAAGAGTAATCAATTTAATTGGCCACACTCGACATGAGAAAATCTATGGAGCAATGACTAAGTTAATCATGAAAAACCAATCCACTCAAAAGAGATGCTCAACATAAAAAAATTATGGAGTGCTAACTAAATAACCATACTAGATGATTGATTTAGTTCATTTGGGTTCAACATAAGAGATTATGGAACCCCGACTAAGATTATCATAAGACATGACAACCTTAACCGTACATGTACTCAACATAAGAAAACTTATGGAATACAAACTAAATAACCACACAAGTTGATTAATTTAGTTCTTAATGCTCAACATATAGCATCTCATGGAACAACCAGCCATGCCAATAAGGAATCGACTTAGTCGTATCG
Source organism: Papaver bracteatum (assembly GCA_023529315.1). Taxonomy (NCBI): domain Eukaryota; kingdom Viridiplantae; phylum Streptophyta; class Magnoliopsida; order Ranunculales; family Papaveraceae; genus Papaver; species Papaver bracteatum. Next base: position 677,107 of record JAJJWX010000614.1, read on the forward strand.
TTCTCAACATAAGATACACAATGGAGCTTTCACAGTAATAATAATATGGATCAATAAAGCTCTATAATGTGTATAACACAAGGATTCATTTTATGTTTCCATCACCATATTCACAATGACATACAATAGACAAATCCTTGAATCAAAAAAGATTTTAACCTATTTTATATCAATAATTGACAATATAGGCTTAACTTTTGTGTTTGTCAAAAGTCTATTCATCCTTTCATCAATATTCACATATCAATTCACGAACGACTTTACTTTTGACAAAATATTGGATAATCAAGTTCACGGACGTAAACACACATATCCCATCAAAATATTGCAATATATAAAACCATAAAGATTACTACTGCAACCATCATCTTCCAAACAAGTTTAGAATTTAAACCAATAAATCTAAAAAGAATATGAAAAACATTGGATATAGCTATGTGTAATCACAATAATGGCTATTCCAAAACACTAGTAATTCTTCTAAACAAAAGAGAAATAATAGAAGATTTACTAGACATGCTAAAACAAAAAGACTAAATTAAAAACACTTCCATGCGAACTAGAGTCAAATTGACAGTTCGGGACCTTCTTGAGACTTTAGGTTTTGGAGCTTGTGAATGGCAGCATCCTCTGCACCCTTGAAGAGGATATCCTTATTGGGAAGTTCTTTAACACAGGTTTTAATGATAACAAGGTCAGACTTAACCTTTTTCAAATCAGTTCTTACCAAATCAAGACACTTCATTGTATCAACAAGTTGCTGCTTAGACTTCTCAATTTCCTTTAGAAAATCGAGAACTACATCCGATGAAATCTCTTCAATCTTCTCTAAATCAAACAGTGAATCAGTGGATCAAGAAGGGGAACCCTCTTTTTCAACAAGAGTTTCCTTCTCTTTAACGAGTTTGCAATATACCGCCTTATTGATGGCATCTTTAGGTAAATCCAAAGAGCAGGAAGAAGAAGAAGCCATTGATAAAAATAAACCTAGAGTGATAAAACAAAAACTCAATAGGATAGGTATATAAAGAAAAACTCGAGAGATTTAGGGTTTACGGGATAGATTTTAAAGGATAACCCGTACGTGAGCCCGTAAGATGGTTTTTCACAAAACTCTGCATGGAAAGAGAAAAACACTTTTACTTTTCAAAGATAAGATTAGACAAGGAACATCAAGAGAGAGAAAAATACTCAAGACCAGTGTTTGACTGATTATCCTTCTAAAAACGATAAGAGATTAGCTAGATAATTAGAGTCACTTAGTTACGGAGTATACATAATCAAGTTTCTCACAACTAGGCTTTTTGTATGTGAGATATTCAACCTTGTGATTACTTTACACAAGTATGAGCCTTTAGCTTATCAAATAAATGTTGTTCCTTTTTATCCTTCTGTCTTTGATCTGTGCTCTTTCTAGAGATATGAGCCACTGTTATCAGAAGGACTAAATCTAGGACCTCTTGCAATTGAATTAAGAGGATCAGAGTGGATGGGTATCCATTTTCTAGATTTAGATTTATCAGAAATATCCTTATAAGTACAGGAAATGCTTTTGTTAGCAACACAAGAATTTGTGCCAGAATGCACTTGAGCCCTGTACTGATTTCTAGAATAAAGATCATTCTTATAAGGTTTCTGATTTCTTGTGGTCATACGATTCACTGTGTTAGTCGACTGACTATTTGTTCCATTGACAGTGAAGAGAAGCAAATTATGAAGCTTAGAAATTTGTTTTCTTCTTACAAAACAATGGATAGCATAGTGATTCTTTTTCCCAAAAAAAGTACAGATTCATGGAGAGGAAGCAACAATTGGGACATGTCTTTGCTTAATAGCCACATGAGAAGACTGTAAGTTATGTAAACCTTTCTTAACACAATCTTATTCTGGAGAACATTTCTTCATGTGCTATAATTCATGAGAATTGGTTTGTATAGAAGATTTTCTCCTTAAGACAGAGTTTTCCTTTTCCAAGGATGTACACTATTCATGGGCTAGAGTAAGAGATGCACATAGTTTCTCTTTTTCAGCACGAAGTCTGTAGAGATCTGATGAATGAGTCTCGAGCAAACGTTTTTCTCTAATTGAGTCCTCTTTGATAATATCCTCAAGAGTACTAATCTTTTCATGTTGAAGAGTAGTTTCTTGAAGGAGTTTCTCAATATTCTTAGAGAAGGACCTTATGATATTATAGAGATCACGTTATAGATAAAGAGACTTTTCAAATTCATCAATGAGATGATCATGATCATTAAAATCAATATTTTCAGTTGTATGTTTTGAAATTCTGGTGAGCTCCTTTTCAACTTCTGCCAGAGTGTCACATGCCTCATAAGAGGAAGAAATGCCATTAACACATTGAACATTCTTTCTACCTCGGGATTCGGAAGAATCAACTAAGGAATAATACTTTGAAGTGTTTCCAAGACACTTGACATGATCAAAAGCTTTAGGAGACATTTTGGTATGCGTAACATAGATTTTGTCCACATACTCATATTACCACAAACACAGACTTGTAAGGTATTAAACGTGTTTGCCTTCTCTGATACCAATTGAAAAAGCGGGGGTCTAACAACCTCACCCAATATTTCGATTAGCAATCTGTATGGACAATTCCGAGTTGTTTTCTAGAGAATCAACTAGACTCAATCAATATAAAATACTCAAGGATTTAATATCTCAATCTCTCAATTTGATTTACTCAAGCAAATGTGATTTGCGAGTCTAATCAAACAGAGATAACTTGGATGGTACCAAAGACCAATATCCAAGTGTCAATCAATTTAAATCAACAACCAATAGAGTTGGATATTCTAATTGATTGAACAACGCACAACCAGTATTATTTCAATTATATAACAAAATATAATGCCGAAAAAAAATAACACAGACACCATAATTTTGTTAACGAGGAAACCGCAAATACATAAAAACCCCGGGACCTAGTCCAGATTAAACATACACTGTATTAAGCCACTACAGACACTAGCCTACTCCAAATTAACTTCGGTCTGGACTGTAGTTGAACCCCAATCAATCTCACACTGATCCAAGGTATAGTTATGATTCTACGCCTCTAATCCTAGAAGGATACTGTGCACTTGATTCCCTTAGCTGATCTCACCCACAACCAAGAGTTGCTACGAACCAAAGTCGATGACTTTAGCAAACAAATTTGACTCACACAGGAAAATCTACAAGATAGATAAATCCGTCTCCCACGAATAAACCTATGAGTTTTGTTCTATCTTTTGATAAATCAAGGTGATCATGAACCAATCAATAAAACCAGACTTATATTCCCAAAGAACATCTCAGTTTATCAATCACTTGAAAATAGTCTTAATCGACGCAGCGATAAAAGATATTGTGGAATCACAAACGATGAGACGAAGATGTTTGTGATTACTTTTATATCTTACCTATCGGAGATAGAAATCTCAAGCCAATTATTACAATTATACTCATACGATAGAAACAACAAGATCAGATCACACAACTATTAGAAAAGTAGTATCGGTCTGGCTTCACAATCCCAATGAAGTATTTAAGTCGTTAACCTGGTTTTAGAAGAAGAAAACCAAAGGTTAAAGGATAATCGACTCTAGCTTAGCAAACTAGTATCACAGAATGTGTGGGGATTAGGTTTCCCAGTTGCTAGAGTTCTCCCTTATATAGTCTTTCAAATCAAGGTTTGCAATCAATGTTAGCATAGTAACAAAGCATTCAATATTCACCATTAGATGAAAACCTAATTAGATACAAGCTAATATATCTCAACCGTTAGATAGAAAACTTATCTTGCCATACAGACATGTACTTGACGATTTTGGGTTTGTGTAACCGTACCCAAACGTGTACAATAGTTGGTTCAATATTAGTCAACCAAATGGTTATTGTAGAAATCGGGGGTCGCCTAGCACGGGTCGAGTGCCGGTCTATTTCCTTTGTCCATAATTGTTATGGGGCGAGGTCCATGTTCTCATCCGTTCGTGGATGTTTAATGTACACGGGTGCAGCGAGAGATAATTTCTTACTAGTTCATTAGTAAGAGGGCCAACTTTGCAAAGAAGAAATAGATGTTTTGAAGTCGCCACCTGACTAAAGGGAGTTAGGACCCTTTTAACTAGTTTGAATTCTTTTGAGGAAAACAAAACCTAGTTATGACTTGCATATTTATGGTCTGCTATCAGAGAGTCTGGGTAAGGAGATTCTAGTACGGGATGGGAAGGTGTTAGGCACCCATCAGCCGCCCAATCGTAAGATTGGCCTCTACTTCATGATTAAAGGGGAAAAATTTATAATTTACTTTTATCAATACTTATGTGCAGGATTTTAATACCGAAATTTATTAGAAATTGAGAAAAGATTCTTATGCATCAATTATTTATAATATAGAATTAATGCAAACTTTAATATTATATATATATAATAAACATATTTATTATGGGTCTAATGTGGGAGGGAATTCCGCTTTAAACCCACACTCTGACTTATCCCACTTGAAAAATTAATAATAAAGCATAATTATTTTTATGTAATGTAAAGAGTAGCTGCGGTGTTACTACGAAATGGAAAACCATTCCGTTCCCGTATGACTACATGATTACCGAAGAGATAGGAAATTAATATACCTGAACTATGATATTGAAACTTGAAGGATTCTTAGGATGATTTGTTGCTTTCGTCAAGTATGCGAAAGTAATTAAAGTACCAACAATTTAATGCTAATCCTTTAAAAACTTAAAGACAATACTTGATTTGATTTTACTAAGCGAAGGAAAAATAAAGGAGAAAGTGTTTGAATGCGAGAAATTATTATTGAGTCTCTGCTCGAAGTGTTTTCAGTCTAAAATGAAGTCTCTGGAGTGTTTTTCGTTGTTTTTGAATGAGAAATTCGATCTCTATTTATAGGGAAAAAAATCTCAATTCTCCGTCAATTTCGGGCTGCTTTGTTGAAAAAAAAGGCCGTAAATCGTCCTTTTTTTCTTTCTTCTTATCTTCGCAAATTTTCCTTCATTGCTTTTCAATTGTATGTGACAATTGAAAATCTGATTATGACATGTGGGTCCATTGGGCGCTGTTCACGGTACTGGCACTATTCAAAAGTACCGTTATTGTTCACCGGTATTACTGTTCATACCGGTGTTACTGTTCGCCGCATCAAGAACATGATTGATGTGAAGTTAGTCTCCTACCCAAGCTCCATATCATCCCTAAGAACCTAGTGATGAATTCAAAATCGAAAATCATTGTCGATCAAAATCCATCATCATCGTGATCATCATGATGACCACCATTAAGAACACCCATGTTCTTCATGAGGAAGAAAGAGAGGTTCCCTTAGTAAAAAATCGGGTGCCTTTAGTATTTCCCTGGAACTTGATTTGCTTTGACTTTTAGTCTTATGAGATTTTGTTTTGCTCATAACTTCTTCATACAAACTCAGAATGATTCCATTCTTTCGCCATTGGATTCGTATTTTCTTCCTCTCTATCATGATAGCGAGAATTCCCAGGTTTGGAAGGATAATGAAATGGGTAGGAGCTGTGCTTGTGGGCTTGATTGGTAGAGCTTGTGGGCTTGATTGGTTGAGCTTATGGGCTTGATTGGTAGAGCTTGTGGGCTTGAGAGCTTGTGGGCTTGAGAGCTTGTGTGCTTGATTGGTTGAACTTATGGGCTTGATTTAAAGGATATGAAAATCCTTAATTGCTCCACAAAGAATTTCTCTTGTATTCTGCTCCGAAGTATAAGAATGATATCTTCTATGGAAGGTGCGGAAATGGGGTGTCAACAGTTGCCCCTCTTTGAGAGTAACCGTTTTCGGTTAACGAACAAAGCCTTGAACACCCTTTCGCACCTTATCTTTTCCAAGAGGTGATTTTGATGGGTTGATGAAGAAATTCTGACGTTGGCCGAGTTTCTTTGCGATTAAGCTTGTCAGCTCCATTTTCTTGATTTTTGAACCTTTGCGGTTGATTCAGTTGGATTGCCCTTTGTTCAAGCCGATTGAAATAGTTGAATGGGTTGATGAAGAAATATACTAACGTTGGCTGGGTCTGCCCCAGTTGAGCTTGTCGGTTTCGTTCACATTCTAAAAGTGCATCTTCTTAGCTTGCTTTCCACGCTTTGTCTTGACATGACTTGTTTTTCTTTCACGAGACGATTCTTGAAAAAGTATTTCTTTTAAAAACTTCTTGAAGAAGTAATTACCCCTTTTTTTTCTTGATAACTTAATACCTTTTTTTTTTTAACTCATTTCCTGTTTTAGGCTTCCAGACTTCTTCAAGAATACTTGCTCCGTTTGGTGGATAGCTGTGAGCGCCAATTGAAGTCGGTGGTGAATGAGATGTACGGGATCATGTTGAGGTTTGATGAAATCAATAGAGAATCACTGGAGAGGCAGGCACGTATTGATACTCTCTCTGAAGAATTTTCCACGCTTCGACTTCTTTACGAGGTATACTGCACATTTTTTTTTTCTCTTTTTTTTCTCTTTTTTTTTTCTCTCTTTTTTTTCTTTCTTTTGTTTTTTGATACAGGGAAAAGGAGCTAGCGGATCAGATGAATGACCCTAATGGGTTGGAGAAACCCGACGGGTCATGGATCTCATTTAGGTTTGCCCGAAAAGTGATTTGATGGAGCCCTAATCTTTTGCTTTAAATACTTCATTTTCTTCTTCCTCGACCATCAGTTTCTCTTTCTTCCTCTTCTTCTTCTTCTCTTTAAATCCGCCTCTTTTCTCCATCTTTCCTTCAGATATTTCTTTGTATCTTAGGATCTGTGCTTTGATCTTTCTTTTTTTGATCACCGTCTTCATGTTCTTCTACTTTACGCTTGTTTGGTTCATCGCCATAGTAATCATTTACTAGTGGAGTATGCGAGATGCGATTTGAGCGGTGAAAGTAATGATAAGCTGAAGTGAGATTTTGGTGGAATCTCGGTATAGATCTGTATGAATCTTCTCTTTTACGTACTTGATGGTAGTGCATCTTGAGATCAGTTAATGTTCGGCTCAAAGATGAAGATCTGATGATTTAGGGGAAGATGCAAGATCGTTCCATATGCGGTTTCAAAATACATACAAAGATAAATCCAGATTTCAAAGTTGAAATCGGATTTAGATTTAGATGTATTCGACAAGTATGGATGATCTTCTGTGATGAAGATGTCTAGATCTAGTGTGTCACATGGACACTTTTACCACTATTACACATTGGTTTCGATCAATGGGAAATGGTGAAGAAGTTGGATCTTGGTCTAGACTCGAGATAAAATCACCGACTTTCCTTATTTGTTTTTCATTTCTTCTTCTTTGGTTTGCCGTCAGATCATTTTTTTATTTCTTGTTGTTGTTCTTCTTTTTTCTTTTATTTTGCTTGTTTCTTATTGTTGTTGCTTTTTTTTTTCTCGATCTGATCATGTATCCTTCAGATAAGGAAGAGTTCATGCTTTTCATTGTTGTAGACGAAGATTCTGTAATTCCTTCATTTGTGAATGAAATATTTTCTTTCTGGTGATGCTCTTTTCCTTGGTTTGACTTTCTTGACTATGCAGATCGCGACTCGGTGGAGAAGCCTTAATTCGGATAACTCGTCGTTCACAAAAGCTTAAAGCATGGTTAGAACATGATTAGGCTTAAAATAACTCAAGAAACGTTTGCCTCGAGTTGCCTATTTGGTACGTGTGCAAGGCACAGTATCATCCTAGGGCTTTCATCATCAGCATTTATTTTATTTTTATTTTTATTTTTTGAAAACAAAATAAAAAACTTAAAAATTTACAAAACTGAAATTTTGATTTGGAGAGTTTGCCTCAGCTGCCTATCTGGTTGCTCATAACACCATACCCAAATCCTAAGCTTTACATCATTGATAACTCTCCGATTTTTTTTTTTTGAAAACAAAACCTTACAAATCTGTGTTTTTTTTTTTTTTTTTGAAAAGAAATTAAAACTTAATAAACTCTTTTTTTTTTTTGGTTTTTTGAAAACAAGATTGATAGCGTAGAAAACGATGATAAAAATCATGAGTGTTGACAAACCAGTTGATCTTTTGAGGAGATGCATGGATTAGGCATCTTTGGAATGTCGTCGTTGGTTAGCGTAGTACCTCTTGAGTTGATCAGCATTTGTGGGCCTTGGATGTTCTACTCCATCTAGGTCCATCGGTTATCTACCGCCATTCCTTGAAAAATCTTTTTAACGATGAATGGACCCTCCCACTTTGGTTTAAATTTGCCCCTTGGGTCGAGTATGCTTGACCGGACGAATCTCCTTGAGCACGAGATCTCCTTCGTCGAACTTGCGGGGTCGCACGTGTTTATCAAAGCTGCGTGCGACTGCATTGATATGCCCGAGAATGGCAGGCGCTTCTAACCTCTTTTCATCAATGAAATTTAGTTGCTCGACTCTTACTTTTACCCATTCGTCTTCAGGTAACTGACTCTCCTTTAGAACTCTTAGAGTTGGAATCTCCACCTCTATAGGATGCATTGCCTCCATACCATATGTGAGCGAGAAAGGTGTAGCCCCGGTTGCGGTGCGAATTGAGGTTCTGTATGCCCACAAATCATATGGTAATTTCTCACTCCAATCTGTATATGTATCTGTCATTTTCTTTAGGATCTTGACAAGTGTCTTGTTGGCTACTTCTACTGCTCCATTGGTTTGAGGCCGATACGGTGAGGCTAGATGATGCTTGATTTTGTACTTTCCAAGAAGTTGTTCGGTTTCTTTACCGATAAAATTTGACCCATTGTCTGATATTATTTCATGTGGAACTCCATATCTGCAAATGATGTGGTTTCGTATGAAATCGACCGTCGGCTTTCCTTTGAAACTTCGGGTTGAAATGGCTTCTACCCACTTGGTGAAGTAGTCAATTGCAACAAAGATATACTTGTGACCGTTGGAAGATGGATTGATTTTACCTATGAGATCAATTCCCCAAGTAGAAAAAGGCCATGGAGACGATAGTGTATGAAGTTGAGAAGGAGGTACATGCATAAGATTACCATGTATTTGACATTGGTGACATCTCATGAAGAAGTTGCAGCAATCCGACATCATGGTTGTCCAGTAGTATCCCAAGCGAGCTATCTTCCTGCTCATCATGTGTGCATTCATATGAGGACCACAGTCACCACTGTGTACTCTCTCCAGGATCTTCCTTGCTTCGTGTTCGTTCACGCATCGCAACAAAGTTCCGTCTCTTGACACTTTGTAAAGAACATTTGCAAAGATCATGTACTGACATGCCACCCTTCGGATGTATCTCCTTTGTTGTTTTGTTGAATCTTATGGATAAGACTGATCCTCGAGGTATCTTCGTATATCAACAAACCACGGAGCACCGTCTAATTGTTCAGCGGCGATTTGAATGGCGTAACAGAAAGCAGGTTCATCTCTTTGGCCTATTTCGATAGGTTTCACCGTCATTCCCGGGATGCGAGCCAAAAGCTAAAACAGCAAGGGCATTAGCACCAAAGTTTTTGTTTCTGTATATATGGTGGAATTCGATGTGATCGAATTGTTTTGTGATCTCTTCAAGGTATGTATGATATTGGGATAATTTTTCGTTAACCCTCCATTCCTTCTGTATTTGCTTGATGATCGTCAAAGTGAATCTCCGTATACTATGATGCTTTTGACATTGATTTCAATAGCGACTTTCAGTCAACTATGCAGGCTTCATATTCGCAACATTATTAGAGCATGGAAAACATAGACTGATAATAATAGGTGTGTGGAAACCTTCTGGAGACTCTAGCAGTGCCCCTACACCCCTTCCTTGTTTGTTGCGGGCGCCATCAAAGTACATCTTCCATGGTTTATCTTCGGCCACATTAGCATACATCACCCATTTGTCTGGGAACTCAATCTTTAGCTCAGTGTTGTCGAGGATAGGATGAGATGCTAGATGATCGGAAATTGCTCTTCCTTTGACATATTTCTGAGTGATGTAAGTGATATCAAACTCGGAAAGTAGTGATTTGCCATTTTAACATTTTTCCGGATAACACAGCTTCTCGAACAAGTATTTGATAGGATCCATCCTTGATAGCAACTGAATCTTGTGAGCCAACATGTAATGACGAAGGCGTTGGGTTGACCAGACAAGTGCCAAGCAAGTCTTTTCTAACATGGTGTATTTTGACTCGTATCGAAAGAGTTTTGCTGATGTAGTATATTGCCCTTTCTTTCTTGCTTCCTTCATGGTGCTGTCCCAACATTGCTCCCATAGAGGTTTCGCCAATCGAGAGATATAGAATCAAAGGAACACCCGGGGTGGGGGCAACAAGTACTGGCGGAGCAACCAAATATTTCTGGATCTTTTCAAATGCTTCCCGATATTCAGGTTCTATACTGTAAGCACATTCTTTCTTAGCAACTTGAATATCGGCTCATGAGATGGGAGTGAGTTGATTTATGAACCGACTTATGTATTGCAGCCGACCCAAGAATCCTCTCGATTTCCTTCTCCGTTCTTGGTGGAGACATTTCGATGATAGCTTTAGCATTTGATGGGTCGCATTCAATCCCTCATTTTGACGATGAAACCTAGTAATTTCCGGACTTGGCACCGAACAAGCATTTGTTGGGGTTGAGCTTAAGTTGAAATTTTCGAAGACGTTGGAATATTTTTCTCAGAACATTTACATGATCCTTACTATGTTCATATTTAGCCACCATGTCATCTACATAAATTTCTAGCTCCTTGTGTATCATGTCGTGGAAGATAGTCGTCATGGCTCGTTGGTACGTGGCTCCGGCATTCTTCAATCCGAAAGGCATAACTTTGTGAGAAGATTCCCCATGGAGTGATGAAGGATGTTTTAACCATGTCTTCTATCGCCATCATGATTTGATTATATCCGGAGAAGCCATCCATGAATGAAATACATCCTTGCCCAGAGGCATTGTTGACCAAGATATCAATATGAGGTAACGGGAAATCATCTTTTGGGCTTGCTTTGTTCAAATTGCGGTAATCAATGCACATTCTTACCTTTCCGTCTTTCTTCGGAACATGTACAATGTTAGCCAGCCATTCAGTATAAGTAACTGCTTTGAGGAAGCCTGCATTGAGTTGTTTCTCCACTTCTTATTTGACTTTTAAAGTCCATTCTGACCTTAGCCTCCTGAGCTTTTGTTTGACCGGCTTTACGTCTGGATAAGTTGGTAAACGATGGACTACCAAATCAGTATTCAATCCAGGCATGTCCTAGTAAGACCAAGCAAAGACGTCCTCGAACTCAGTGAGTAGCTTGATCATCTCCTTCCTTTCTTCAGCCGATAATGTCGTTCCGATCTTCACATTTCGTGGTTCTTCCTATGTTCTCAAGTTGATTGTTTCTTTTTCCAGGAATTCGGGCTCTTTTTCATTTTTTCGACGTTGCTTTGGATCTCTTTCGAACGTCTTTCAGGCAAGTTATCATTTCTTCATCCTCATATTCAGACTTTCCTGTAATGACATCCTCCAAAACCAAGACATCATGCTCTTTTATTTCTGAAATCACCCTTTCTATATTTTTTTGTTTTTCTGATTTTTTTGGATTTTTCAATTTTAATGGTGAATTTATCATACAAATACCATCTTCTGGGGTCCACGAGGATTCTTGAGGTTCGTCCTTCGTCGGCGGTGGACTTTCATCATTCATCATCACCAGATTGTCATTGGGAGAAGTTTCGGCGTCCTCTGCTTCGTTGAGAGTTATCATGTAGACGCTTCTATCAGTTAATTGCTCCCTCATTCTAGCGTATGTGGAACCTTTTGCAGATTCCATTTTGCTCTTAGCAACGACTTTGGAGGCTTCATTTGTTTGGTCCTTCTCTTTTTTCGTACGGTCCGATATTAGAGATGGTTGACATATTTCAGCGTCATCTGCCTCAATGAAGTTGATTCCCTGATTTCCTTGATGCCCTGGAAGTGGATTTTGTTGTATATTAGGTTGCTTTGACGCTCCCTCGATGATTATCTTGCCGTCGTCCAGCAAATCTTGGATAAGATGTTTCAGGACGAAACATGAATTGGTATCGTGTCCTGCACTCTGATGGTAGCCGCATGTCTTTGACTCATCGTAACCCCGAGGTTTGGGATTAGGTACAGGCTTAGGATCTCGGAGTTGAATTAATTTTTCCTTAACTATCCTAGGAAGGTAGTCACTCATTTCTCCGTCTAGATCAGAAAATACTCGATTCCGGCTCCACCTTTTCTCGACATATTGTTGTCCTTTGTCTTGGCGGAATGCATTGGTGATAGGTGCTTTCCCTGCAGCTCTGATGTAAGTAGGTGTTGCAACAGTTGGGTTGATATAATTAATTTCCTTCTTTTTTGTCAAGCTTTGCCCTATATTGAATCCGGAGTATACGCCGTCCTTCATTGCATCCTCGATGCTTGCTCCTTTCCTTCGAAAATCGGAAATATTTTCAGGTGCAGACATGCTGATGAATACCCTGTAAGAAATTGAGAGATTTTTCATTAGCATTTTTAGTTGCGCCTCTTCTGATGGTCGTTCGAACATTTCGAACACTTTCTTTTACCACCGACTCATCTAGTCGACGAAACCTTCATGTGCCCCTTGTCGAAGGGACTCAATCTAGCGTAAGGCCATAGAGTGATCTGTATTTTTTGCAAAATGTTCGACGAATGAATTAATCATGAGTGTCCATGTAGAGATTTTTGATTTCTCTGCATGTTGGTACCAATCAAGGGCTAACCCAGTCAAGCTTTGGTGGAACAAGTTTAGCATCCAGTCGTCAGTTAAACCTTTGGGCTTTAGGTATTGGAGATACAGTTTAATGTGAGACCCCGGGGGTCCCATGCCATTATATTTTTCTATTTTTGGAAATTTGAAACCTTCAGGCAAGTATCCACTTGGTGGAGTGTACCATACTTCACCATCCATGCTGGTGTTGTCCTCGATTATTGACAGCCTCTTCATTACATGTTATTTGAAATGCTCGAATTCCAAGCTCTCCTTGTTTGGTGTTGGAATTTCGTCATTGTCGCCTGTACCTCCGAATTCTCCGTTTTTGTTTTGATCTTTTGGTTGATGATCGTCCTTGGATCCAGAGCCATTTGTATGTTGATGAGAATCTGATCCTTTTCCGTCATTTCTAGCCTCATCTTGCAGCTTCTTAAAGAAATTGGCGAGTTTTTCCTCAATGATTTGTTCTATCTTTGAGGTGAGGATGTCCGTATTGTTGGCTTCCCCTTTCCCATGTTGTGAATCATCCATCTTGACCAGTCTTCCTTCCTCCGACCGATGCCAAGTACGAGTGTAAGCCCCCCCCTCGCTTTATGGTTGCTTACGCTTGTATAAGTGCCTGAAATCACAAAATCTGAACTATGATATCAGTATAAAGAAAAGATTATAAAATTTCCCTTTAATCATTTTTCAAGTCGAATCTCTTGTTTCTCCCCAGTGAAGTCTCCACTGTAGAAATCGGGGGTCGCCTAGCACGGGTCGAGTGCCGGTCTATTTCCTTTGTCCATAATTGTTATGGGGCGAGGTCCATGTTCTCATCCGTTCGTGGATGTTTAATGTACACGGGTCAGCGCAGAGATAATTTCTTACTAGTTCATTAGTAAGAGGGACAACTCGCAAAGAAGAAATAGATGTTTTGAAGTCGCCACACGACTAAAGGGAGTCGGGACCCTTTTAACTAGTTTGAATTCTTTTGAGGAAAACAAAACCTAGTTATGACTTGCATATTTATGGTCTACTATCGAGAGTCTCGGGTAAGGAGATTCTAGTACGGGATGGGAAGGTGTTAGGCACCCATCAGCCGCCCAATCGTAAGATTGGCCTCTACTTCATGATTAAAGGGGAAAATTTTATAATTTACTTTTATCAATACTTATGTGCAGGATTTTAATACCGAAATTTATTAGAAATTGAGAAAAGATTCTTATGCATCAATTATTTATAATATAGAATTAATGCAAACTTTAATATTATTTATATATATATATATATATATATATAATAAACATATTTATTATGGGTCTAATGTGGGAGGGAATTCCGCTTTAAACCCACACTTTGACTTATCCCACTTGGAAAATTAATAATAAAGCATAATTATTTTTATGTAATGTAAAGAGTAGCTGCGGTGTTACTACGAAATGGAAAACCATTCCGTTCCCGTATGACTACATGATTACCGAAGAGATAGGAAATTAATATACCTGAACTATGATATTGAAACTTGAAGGATTCTTAGGATGATTTATTGCTTTCGTCAAGTATGCAGAAAGTAATTAAAGTACCAACAATTTAATGCTAATCCTTTAAAAACTTAAAGACAATACTTGATTTGATATTACTAAGCGAAGGAAAAATAAAGGAGAAAGTGTTTGAATGCGAGAAATTATTATTGAGTCTCTGCTCGAAGTGTTTTCCAGTCTAAAATGAAGTCTCTGGAGTGTTTTTCGTTGTTTTTGAATGAGAAATTCGATCTCTATTTATAGGGAAAAAAATCTCAATTCTCCGTCAATTTCGGGCTGTGTAAGTACTGAATATCGCAAGATAATAGGTCACGAGTATCGTAATAAATAAATGAGAAAAGAATTATAAAATGTTACGATGATGGAAGAAACGCGGAGAAATATGAAGTTTTGCGAGGATGGAGTAATTGTGCGAGCATGAGTTGCGATACTTCGTAATTCATGAACAGCTGTATAAATTTTACTATAAATAGGAGTTAAAATGTAAAATTCGAGAGGTTCTTTTAGGGAGAGTTAGAAAATATTTGAGGAAAGAGAATAGAGAAAGTTGTAACTATTCTAATTCCATTTAGATACTTCTTTGTGATCAATTGAGAACATTAATAAGAAAATTGTTATTCATCATCAAGAACTTCTCGAGTTTTTACTAATTCTATTGAGGGTGTAGTTGTAGGTTATTCTGCAACTACATAATTGGCGCTAGAAACAGGGATTGAAAGAATCCTGTACCAGAAAAATGACAAGAAGAAGAAACACATCAGAACCATTAACTGAAGTAAGGAGAAGTGTAAGATTAGCAGGAGGAGAAGCAAATATAACAGGAGAACCTAGTAGAAGAAGGAGCAATCGAAGAAATCAAGCTCAACAAGTAGAAGATCATGATCAAGTAAGTATACACACTTGGAGAACTAATACACCAGAAGAAGAAGATAGAGAACCACAAATCAGAGAAAATGGAAGGTTGATGGGAGGAACAATTCTTGAAAGAGAAAGGGAGATGCTAGAAACATTGAGACAAGGAATCCAAAAAGAACGAATGATCGAAGCTGAAGAATGTGCTAAATTGACAAGACAAAATCAAGAACTGAGAATGGAAAATGAGATGTTACAAAGGAGGAAATCTCAAAGTGTTGCAAGATCAAATGTTAGAATAGAAAGAGAAGGACAAAATTCACCAATAATCAATAATGAAAATGATATGCAAGAACAAACGCAGAATCAAGGTGATAGAAATCAAGAAAATCGTTTCATTTTAATACCAAACCGCGAACAAAATATGGAGAATTTACGAACAAGACCAAATCATAAAGAAAACAATCAGAATCGAGAGGAAGAACAACAACTTATGGAAGAAGGCGAGAGACAACAAGCAATACATCAAAATAATCACGAGAATGGAGTAAGAAGACATGAAGAAGTTCGTAACAAACAAAATGTTGAATATGAAAGAATTAAGAGAAGAATTGTAAATCAACAAACAGAAGTGGAAAGGAATGAACCAAATTCTCGAATCAGAGTACAAGTAAATCAAGAAGAAATAAGTCACGGAAGAAGGAGAAATGAAGAAGAAGAAATTCCTGATATTCGCATGAGAAGAATGAGAAGAATAGAAAGGGAAGAACAAGAATTCCAAGATGCTTTACAACTGAACAATTATGATAATTTAGAAAGAAGATATTTGCATAATTATGCGAATGAAAACATTAATGAATAATATGATAGAATGCGAAGGATCGCAGGGGAGGAAGTGCAAGAACGTAGAAGAAGAGAAGCTGCATTAAAAAGACCAATGGATGAGAATTATGAGGCAAATGCACGAATCTTTCGAGAATTAGCAGAAATGAGAGGGATGATAAACAATAGAAGAGGAGGAGATAGGAAGCAATTAGATGAAGCAATAGAAGAAGCTGCGAGGACTCCATTTACTAGAGAAGTACAGATGGGAGGAATTCCACCAAAATGTAACTTTCCCACACTTACCAGTATTTTTGATGGGACTTCATGTGCTATTCATCACATTAAAGCATACATAAGATGCATGTTATAATGGGAGAATCATGATGCTGTGTTATGCAAGTACTTCGCATCAAGTTTAACAGGGGAAGCTCTAAAGTGGTTCGAAGGACTCCCTAAGAACACTATTACGTCATTTAATCATTTGCAAGCAGTTTTTCTTGGAGCATATATCACAAATCACTCTTCACGGCTTGGTATTGAAGATGTATTTGGTTTAAAACAAAGAGTGGGTGAAAGTTTGAAGCATTTGGTAAGACGATGGAAGACTATGTGCAGTGATATGGCATGGCGTGTAGATGAGAGATACTTGATTTTGTCCTTCATAAATGCGATGTTCGCAACTGAACAATTATATGTTCAAATCTTCAGAAGAAAGAATTCCATAATGATGAAAGAATTACGAGAATTGCAAGAAGAATACATTACACTAGAAGAAAAGCAAAACAATATGGAGTCATATCCAGTAACAAATACTAACAATCAAGAGGGAGGAGCAAATTTACTTCCCAAAATAATCAATGTAGTAGCAGGTACTTCGCAAACATCCTCACAAACTTCTTCGCAAATTTCAGAAGAGAAGAAAATCAATGATAGCCAGCCAAAGATGGTAGCAATGGGCAGTATAGATCAAGAAGAGTATGATAGAGAGAATAATTTCTATAATCGGATAGGAAATAACCAAATTCCAAGATTAGATCAACAACAAGAAAATTATGGTGGACAAAGGCAAAATTATTTTGGACAAGGAAACCAGAGATAGAATTATAACAACGGTCAAGGAGGTCAAAGAATGGTAAGGGAAGAGATAAAATTGCCACCTTTGAATACAAGTATAGAAAAGATATGGCAAGCAATTATCCTGGTAGAGAATGTACCAACTCCATGGAATATGGGAAAGGAACCACCAATGGGTCCAAGAAGTCATGAATTTTGTTCATATCATCATTTTCATGGACATTCTACAAATAATTGCCATAATATCAAGAGGATAATTTTGCGAATGATTGATCAAGGAAAACTAAATCAATTTTTACTTAAGGCATACGTCGCAACAATTACCACAGGGCTCAAACCATAACTAGCAGGGAGAACACGACAAAAGAAAAGGGAGAAGAAATCCTACATATAGAAGTGGGGTCAAAAGCAAGGAATGTTTTCTGTAATTCCATTGTTCATTCATATAAAATCATAGAGGATTTTCATGATAATGTGTTAAGTAGGGTATATGCGAGGGATGGTGAAGGAAAAGAAGTAATGAACATCGCAAAGATTTCACGACTTGAAGATTGGCAAAAACATGAAATTTCTTTTGAAGCCACTGAAATTCCAGAAGGTTGTGAAGTACATGATAATCCATTGGTGGTAAGACTGGCAATCTACATGAATATGGAGGAGAACGAAGATGATATGGAGGAAGAGTCAATTGGTCTTAATAGGATTTTGATTGATACGGGAAGTTCTGTCAATATCCTCTTCTATTCTGCTTACAAAACTATGGGGGAAAAGATGCAGATTTAATACCTTCTACTTACAGAATTTATGGTTTTAATGGAACTGCCAACAAGCCCAAAGGAGAAGTGAGCATGCGAATTCCATTAAGTGGAATGTGTTGTTGATGTTGAATCACCATATAATGCTTTGATAGGAAGGCCATGGCTTCACGGAATTCTAGGCGTAGCTTCCACTCTACATCAGTGCATAAAATTCCCTCATATGAAGGGTATTGGAATTATCAAGGGTGATTGGGCTGAGGGAAAGAAATGTTACAATACAGAAGTAGAAGTTTCGAAGGAAAAACTATTGAGAAGGAAAATTGGAGAAAAAGAGCAAAGGTTGTGAAAAGAAGTGAAAATTTAATGGCAGAAGATTAAGGAAAAAGAGAATAAAGTTACGATGATAATAATACAAGAAATTTACGATAATAAGGGATTGTGATTTGCGAGGAAAAAAGAAGCTTATCAGTATGTTTGCTCGTGAAAATGAGGTATGTGGCAAAACAAAATTTTTATTTCATGATAAAATTTTACGAATATTGTTTGCTCGCAGGAAATTGGGAAAAGTTACGAATTTTCAAAATTTATATTCCAATTAAAATTTCATTAATTTGCGAATAAAAGACCGCAATCTGTGATCAGCCTCCAAAAAAGAAAGAGAGCCGCAGAAAATTTTATACAGGCAAACCTTTGTGGCATACACCCTAGTTCGCGAAGCTATAATTCGTAAGAGGCAAAGTCCTAAAGTACGTCATTTAAGGGGGTACCTATAACGTGGCTAAGGGTAACCGGAACACCACCAAGGTCCCTTAGTACATGGTAAAAATTTTGGGGTACAACCCAATAATGGGGTACCTATCCGGGTTAGACACCTTGGATTCTCACCTAATCTAACGACATTACGCAATATAAAATGCGGTGTAAGAAGATTTAGGCTGGGCGACTAAGGCATACTGTCTTTCCCAAGAAGTGCAGAAAACGATCAAGGCGCCGAGGTACACGGTTGAGTCAAGAGTGCCGGGTGAGGTTGAACCACATCTGCCATTTTTGACAAGTCTTGGAAAATGATGCACTTGGCCCAAAGATACCCCATAGGGTGCAACCTCGTAACTATAAGCCCTATAGGCAAAAAGGATAAGAGGTTGCGATCAAAAGTTGGTTGTTGGTAACCGGATGGGAAGAGCTAACCTTGTATGGTCGATGTACGCTTCCTTGAAGGGGCAATCAGGGGGAAGATAAAGGGCAGTACCCTCCATTAGGGAGCTGATAAGTGCTATAAGACGCAAATGTCACGAGGCTTCTTGTTTGCGAAAACATAAAGTCTTGTCATATTTGTGCAACAAATGAAGTTCTCGAGCCTTAAAAAAAAAAAAAAAAAAAAAAAAAGGGGAAAAGAAGAAAGAAAGAAAAGAATAAAGAACTCGCAGAACATAATAAAGTTAAGATGAGATCAATGAGTCACTACATGAAAGTGTAGAGACGTCCTGCGATTTCATCGCAAGACGGCAATGTCATGGGGCTTTATGTTCGCAAGAATGTTTAGGCCTGTCATATTGTCGCAGCAATTCCTGAAGAGGCTAAAATACTATACAAAGAAGTTAAGATGAGATCAATGGGTTTTTGCATGAAAGTGTAAGAACGTCCTGCGATTTCATCGCAAGACGATAATGTCACGAGATTGTATGTTCGCAAGAATGTTCAGACTTGTCATATTATCGCAAATAATTAATACAAAAGAGGTGGAAAAATAAGACCTTTACTTAGGAAGGCATGATAAGACCACAGAAATTAATGAAATTTATTGCATCAATATCACTAAAGAAATTATTCAGTGAATATACATTATGAAGATTGGAAAAGAAGACAACTTCGTCAATATCGTTGAAGAAATTTTACAAGAATAAACATCAAGAAATTTTAAAAAGAAAACAACTTTGTCAATATCATTGAAGAATTTTTACAAGAAGACCTATCAAAGAAGAAAATATCATTGAAGAATTTTAATGAAGACTTAACAAAAGATGCGATTTTGATAACAATCAAGTACATATAAGTTCATATTCGTAAATATTTACGAGAATTACATACTTCTTATACTTCTCCATATATTGAATACTTCCCCAAAAAAGTTGAAATACTTCTTATAATTCTTCAAGAATATCTCGTATTTATTATACTTCTTCAACGGATATTTAATTTTGCGAAGGTTAAGTACTTATTATACGTCTTCATACAATGAGTAATAATTTTCTATACTTCTTCATATATTGGGCAATTCTTCATAAATTGAATGCTTCTAATACTTCTTATACTTCTTAAGGGTATTTCATATTTTATATACTTCATACTTTCTATACTTCAAGGGGAGATTTATTATTTACTTCGCAACATTCCGTAAAAAGCAAAAGGCTTATATTCCTTATACTTTGAAGGGAAGATTTCTTATTCATAATCACAATAAGAAGAAAATTTGTAAGATAAATTCAGAAGGATATTCTAATACTTCCAGCGATAGTTGATCATTTGAAGAGAAATAATAAGGGAAAAGGGAATACTAATCTAAGTCTTTAAGATATATTATTTCTCTCCACATGATCAAGTTATGCGAATAAGGGAAATAAACATCAAAGAAAGATTAATTCAAATTAAGCTTTGAAAAATAAATTGATGGGTTGATTAAAAGCATAATCAAGAAGAAAGTGTTGTATGGAAAAGTTACAGAACAGATATACAAAAGAAAAAAAAAGAATGAAGTTATTCTTCAGGCGATCTGTTCCCATCAAAATGATCTTCTTCTTCAACTTCACTATCATCTTCAACTTCACTTTCAGAAATTTCCAGATATGGAGTATCTTCAGGAATTTCTTCAGAAAGGAGTGTATGGTACTTCTTGAGAGGAATTTCATTATCTTCGCAAATATTGCGAGTCATCTTATCTCGAAAACGCTTGACATATAAACTATGGTTATGCTGGGAAATTAGAAGCTGAGATCTCAAGTCAGAAATTTTCTTATTACGATTAGCAAGGAGAGTTTCCAGATTATTATTTATCTTCGCAAGATTTTCTGCAGCAAGAAAATAAATTAAGGGATTGGTTAGCAAATTATGAAGGAAAAGTAACCAAAATAATTATCATCGCAAGGAATTTACCTTCTAGTTGCTTCTTATCATCACGAAGAGAAGAAATTTCAAGCTTTAATTGATTATTCTCCTCAAGAAGAGAAGAATTATCAATTATGATGCTCGCAGATTGTGAATTATCTTCGTGACGAGATATTAACTCTGCGTTATCAATATTTAGATCTTCTATTTTTGACGAAGACTTGAATTCTCAACCTCTAACTTCTTACAACGATTTAAAGTTTTCTTCTCAAAGCAATAGAATGACGTCTTTCCCAATCGAAGCAATTTGCACAACTAACTCTTCCAACCTAAACAAGAAAAAAGGGGTTAGAAATCGATAAAATAAGGAAATAAACAAGGAATAGAGAAGAAACTTACCATGCTGCCTAAAGCATATAATGAAGCAGGAGAGACGAATCGTGAAATTCCTTTGAGTGAATTATTATCAATAACGGTAGGAACTTTACAAGCCTTCGCAATAAGTTTGCGAGCATTCGATGTAGGAGAATTCCCTAATCCAAGTGAAGAATGGAGGAAAGCCTCATAAATGCTAGCCATTGCTGAGGCAAAAGTTTCTGGGATGCTATAATCTTCATTCCCACCTTCATCGACATCATCATCATCTCCTTTGTCAGAAAGGGTATCAGAATTAGAACTAAAGTCCTTCTCAGGAAATTTATTATCTTCATCACCAAGATCTTCCTCAATGTCCTTATCATAGGAAATTACATTGGAATGGGATTTGGTTGAGAGTATCTTCTTTTTCTTTCTCTCGTAAACAATATCTTGAAGTTTTCTTTTTCCTTTGAGAAGAGCATCATCTTGACTTTCAGAAGCTTGAGAGACCTTCGCAGAATGAAGAGTTTGTTGCCTCGCAGTAATCCTTTTAGAAGAAGTGGAACTTTTATTTTCACTCGCAGCAATCTCGGAAGAAGTGGAACTGTGAATTCAAATGAGGATAAGAAACAGAGGCAACAATATATTGTTTATAAAAATACAAGAGTGTTTCTTATCTCATTTGAAATTAAAGGGTAACAAAAAGATAAGAAAGTGGAAATACATACATTTCTAAAAACCCAAGGTTGATAATAGCGATTTACGAAGATTCGCAGAAGTTATACTATCCCAAGTAATATAAGAACTCGATAACATTAAAGGGTACTTATACCAATCTTCATCATTAGAACGACGAGGTGTCTTATTATTTCTGAAGCATAATCAATATCGTGCATGAGAAGATCATCTGCTGCGATATTGGATTTACGATGAAGACATTTAACGCCCCAACGATTATCTTATTTTCTCGCAGAATTGGTGTGTAATTTTTGAAGAAACCTCGATTTGTATAATTTAAAGAATAATTTCTATATTCTCAAACCAGGTTTTCTAAGATCAGTTGAATATAAAGATTTCCCAAAGGCAAAGACGATTTGCGAATTCAACTAAGAGGCGAATATAATCACCAGTCAATTGATAAATGGCACAAGAAAAATTGGGGTGGGAAATAATTTCGTAGAATAAAGGAAAGTTAACATCATAAAGAGGAAGAGGAAGACATGCGAGGATTTGACCTCGTGAGATTAAAATTTTCTGATCATCCCAAACATAATTGGTAAAGAGCTTCACACAGAGAGAAAACTTATTATCATAACCTTCAATCTCAGAAAGAATAAGGTCTCTATCAGCAAGTTCCGCATTAAGTTGTTCAATAGTTTTCTTCTTTGGTGCCATTGAATATAAAAGGGAAAATAGGAAAAATAGAAGAGGTTGCAGAGGCAGAAGCAGTGAAGAAGATGAGTAAGAGAATAAAAAGCAAAGACAAAGGATAATATTTATAAGAGAGTTTGATGAAGATAAAAATTCATTAATACGAGTAAGCGTGAATGGTTCGCCGCATCAAGAACATGATTGATGTGAAATTAGTCTCCTACCCAAGCTCCATATCATCCCTAAGAACCTAGTGATGAATTCAAAATCGAAAATCATTGTCGATCAAAATCCATCATCATCGTGATCATCATGATGACCACCATTAAGAACACCCATGTTCTTCATATTCTTCATGAGGAAGAAAGAGAGGTTCCCTTAGTAAAAAATCGGGTGCCTTTAGTATTTCCCTGGAACTTGACTGCTTTGACTTTTAGTCTTATGAGATCTTGTTTTGCTCATAACTTCTTCATA
This sequence comes from Papaver bracteatum, assembly GCA_023529315.1. NCBI lineage: Eukaryota > Viridiplantae > Streptophyta > Magnoliopsida > Ranunculales > Papaveraceae > Papaver > Papaver bracteatum. Next base: position 700,157 of record JAJJWX010000614.1, read on the forward strand.
CAAACTCAGAATGATTCCATTCTTTCGCCATTGGATTCGTATTTTCTTCCTCTCTATCATGATAGTGAGAATTCCCAGGTTTGGAAGGATAATGAAATGGGTAGGAGCTGTGCTTGTGGGCTTGATTGGTAGAGCTTTTGGGCTTGATTGGTTGAGCTTATGGGCTTGATTGGTAGAGCTTGTGGGCTTGAGAGATTGTGGGCTTGAGAGATTGTGGGCTTGATTGGTTGAACTTATGGGCTTGATTTAAAGGATATGAAAATCCTTAATTGCTCCACAAAGAATTTCTCTTGTATTCTGCTCCGAAGTATAAGAATGATATTTTCTATGGAAGGTGCGGAAATGGGGTGTCAACAGTTATCCAAATGATAAATTTCATATCAACCATATTCTTTTTCACCATAACTAGTCCAAATGAGTCTAATGAACTAGTTAGAGAGTTGTTCAATTGATATGAGATCTTATGTACTACACAAGACACAATTGAAGCAAAAACGATGTGATTCACTCAAATCAATTCATGAACTATAAATCCACGGTTTGCAATAGCATTCCTTAGATAATTTAGATAAGTTCACGAATATCGTTTTTAGACATAACCACTCAAGTTCGCGAACTCAAGTAACCGGTTGGAGTTCACAAACTCCAGCAGAAATTCTCGGGTTCGAGAACATCCGTTAGTTCGTGGACTGAGTTCGCGGACTAAAACCGAGCTACAACTCCAACAGAAATTCTCAGGTTCGAGAACGACACACGTTCGCGGACTGGGTTAACTGCTCAAGTTCCGGTTTTCACTTAATCAACAAAGTTCGCAAACTTCGGTTCAAGTGCTAAGGACTTATACATATATGTGTTACCACAACAATGTTTATATCCCCCAGTGGTTATATTATCTAAACTCTCATTTCAATTTGTTATTCACAAACTAGTTTTCGTCGGAGCAATTTCCAAAGTGATTGAAACATAACATGACTTTCGTCACTAGGCAAAGATGAACTTGGCTAAAGCGAAATCTTTACCAACACACATTTCGAGAAATAGATAAGCGAGATATACTCGGCTCGAAATGTCACATGTGTATATTCTTAGTCTATATAGTAAAACGACTTTTGTCTCAAGATAGGAGATAGAGTAGATAGACTTTTGAGTGATAGATAAGTTCAAGTCTCCACATACCTTTTAGTCGATGAAGATCCATTGGTTCCTTGAGTAGTCCTTCGTCTTGTATGATGATTGCCATGGAGTTCTTGATCTTAACTAAACTTTTTATCCTAGTCCGAGAACTTAGCTATAGTAGACTAGAAATTAAGACTTTATAGTTTTGATCACTAACATTGACAAACATGCTTGAGGTAGCAACGCATGCGAGTTTGACCGAGCAATGCTCTAACATTAACCATAACTAGTTCAAATGACTCAAATGAAACTAGTTAAATATCCGTTCAGTTGTTATATTCTTATAGAAGTATACAAGCACACAATTGAAGCAAAATCGGTTTGATTCACTTGAATCAATACATGAACATTATAGCCACGGTTTGCAAAGATTGCATTCCTTATTTTATTAATGTTTGAGTTAATGTACAACCGATTTTATAAAGTAACCAACTCAAGTATGCAAATGGGTACACATACTGTTAGAGAACTGATCGATCGACCTCACATGCGTTGCTATCTCAAGCTTGTTTGTCAATGTTAGTGATCAAAACTATAAGTCTTGATTTATAGCCTATTTATAGATGTCTCGGACTAAGATATCGATTGTGTAGTTGAGCTTAGACTTCACGGCGTTCATCATTTGAAGACGAAAAACTTCTAAGGGGAGCTTTTAGAACTTCATCGGCAAAAGGTATGTGGAGACTGAAACTCATCTATCACTTAGAAATTCTATTTCTATTCTTTCCCCTGTATTGAGACATAAGTCGTATTACGATATAGTTTTCTATATACACATTTGTGATTTCGAGCTGAGTTTATCTCGCTTACATATTTCCCGAAATATGTATTGGCAAGCTTTCGCTTCGACCAAGTTCATCTTATATCATGTGAAAATTTCCGAGTAACATCTTAGATTGTTTGTGTGATACAATCATTTGGTGTAGTCTTGGAATGTTTCGTTATGATTATTTCAATAACTTGAAAATTGCTTTGATGCTAATAATGTGTGAAAACGACTATTTTCATCCTCTAAGAAAGTTTCAATAATTGAAATAAAGAGTTTAGAATCATGTTACCATGTTTGGATATAAATATAGTGTGTTATCACATTTGTGTATAAGTACAAAACCGGGAACCTGGAGTATGCGTACTCGAGACCCTGTAGGTTAACTGATCGTAGGCGTCAAAAATAAATTACACTTTCTTACTACTCAAAATATATAATGAAGCAAGGGCAAGAAAGGATCGTTCCCACAGAGAGGTCTAGATTGTCAATATGTTTCGGTTTCTTATGTAAAACACTGGGGGGTTTTCTGATTTTTATAAACTAAAAGTTAAATAAAAACAAACAAACAATAAAGCACGCAAATCAATAAGATGAAGATATTGGTCAAGGTTTCATCTTCATTTGTAAACAAGTATTGAATGTATGAATAGAATTCATATTTAATCTCGCTATCATCAAAAGCCAAAGAATACCTTATTGCAAGAATACTCCGTAAATTTCCTAAATTTATCAACACACACATTAGAGCTGCGTATGTGAATTCTACCTAAAGAATAACCTAACGTCTTGCGCCAATTAAGTTCAATTCCTAGGAGCATTAAGTTTCAGAAATAGTCTAATCAATACAATTGTAATACATTGCGCAAACAATTCGAACAAAGGTCAATTTCTACATATGATTACAAGAGTGTATCACTACAAACCGTAATCATATCATGCTACTCGTATTCAAGGTTATCGCTCGATGATGAACCCTAAAATATCTATAGATATGGATGTATGTTCAATCCATTCTAGACTCAACTAAACAAACATTCAATCTTATTGCAATACATCAATCATGCAATTATTATAATCAGTAGAAATCAAACGATAATATTGAGAGAAAACTATTTCATAAAATCAATAACTTGGTTGCAAAATCCAACTACATCTTGAACCAATAATAAATACTTAGTTACTTGTGTTTTTGGAAATCATCATAGAAAGCAAAGAAAAATTATCATGTGAAACCCTAGAAAACAAGTAGGAGTCTCCCCTAAAAGAGATATATAGGTTTAGAGAAAGACTTTTGTATTTATATCTTTCTCCCATTCCAAAAGGATACTTTTTCCAATATTAGGTCTTCTAAAAACCCCTCTCCAAGTAGTCCACCGAGCCCATGTATGGAAATTACCCGTGTGAAAATCTTTGTCCAAAATTGTTCGCCGGAATCCGGTCGCCGTCGTCGGAATACGATACCGGAAAACTGTCTATGGCCGCATTTGTCATCAGAAACTATCACCAGGAAATTCTACACTTCCAGTAGCTCAACTTTGCTTCTCTGCAGTCCACACATTCACAAAAATCATCTAACTCAATTCCTTATATCTTACGGAAATGTACCCAAAAGTGTGACACGTAGCTCATATATTCGGCCGTCGACTTTCGCATACGACTCGAACCCCCTTCATGATTCACTGAAACTTTATGATCGACACTTTAACCTCTGAAATCCAGCATCCCGGGCTAGTACCACCGGTGCACCAATTTTGTTCCATTTTCGCACAGTTTCTGCAGCTTCAAAATTCATTCCCTGCACAGTGCCATACTTCTCTGTGATTCCCATTAGCTTGTTTCAGTGGCAACAACAACATCTATGCACCACCACCTACTTGACTAATTTCATTCAAACTCAGCCACATAACCATCACTGCAACTGCAATATTTTCAATCAAGTACCAACAACTGCTCCTACTCCACTTCACTCCATTTTCTGCAGCAACAACATATCACCAACTTCATTCTCTACAACATCATTTTAACTCCTTTCTGATCATTACATCACCACCTTCAACTCCATCTTGAACAGAAACATCCAGACAACCGACTCTTCTCTGTTATACCATTGTACTCCACCATTACTGACTACAACTCCTGCAATTCATATATCAATTCGCGGATGCAACATCACGGACTGTGTACCACCTTGCAACATCCTTTCTTCCTCCTTTTGCACCACCAGCTCTCATATCAGTTCTATTTCCATGTCCTGCATCTCTGCCTCACACCCTTTACTTCATTGCAGCATTTCAATGCCACCGCCAGTCTGTAATGCAGCATCTCCATCACACAAAAGCTGCGACACCAACTGTAATTCTCAATGGCAGCAGCACCTGCAGTTGCAATTCTAGTCCAGCAGCAATTCCATTGTATCTACCACTGCATCAACCTAGGCATACATCTATTCAACAACATCACCTCAGAAACATTGAATTTCATCACTTCAGTTAAGCTCAAAACCCATTAGCTTCATAATTCTAACTCCATTCCTTGTTGCAACCTCAACGCCACTCTGGAGCCATATGCCATCATCAAATACCACCAGCTCCCATCTACAATGCCAACTCATATTCCACATACATGAATCCTGCACACCTGCAATTGCTCTCAGCTGCACAAGTCTAATTTCCAGTGCCAATTTAATTTCTCATTCTTCCATTCTCTTGGCTTCAAAACATAACCCAATTACCACCAATTCATCACTTCAGTTCTCTTTAATTCCAACTTTCAATTTGCAGAATCCACCAATTAACCAGTAGACTTATTCTTCTATAATTCCATTTCCTTCAATTGTAATCAAAACCCATCTCAAGTAATCATCTAACTCAGCCATTTCATCACGAATCCATCACTTCCATTTCCATCTCTCAATTCAGAAACCCTAATTTTACAATCAGAAGTCCCAACTTCAGATGATTTCTCATTCTCAAACTATGTCAATTTCAAATTCACCTGAAACCCATTCTTAACCCATGACCAGCTCATCCATCTAACAAAAAAAAACAACTTTAGATCCGTGTTCTTCCCCTAATTCTTCATGCTCTTCTCACTGTTGTTACCAACAGTAGCAGATTCAATTACTTTCCCTTGTAAATAAATCGAGCACAACACTGCCAATCCCCTCAGCACCATAAATCCATCTCAAACTTGTCTCCATAAATTCCTATGGTTCTTAATTCTCTGAGATTTCGAATGAAGTTGCGCCTCCATTTTTGGTGAAGAAAGAAAGAGAGAGCAGTGAATGTGTCTGAAAGTTCTCGACCTGATTTTTGGGTTGTGAAGGATAAAATTTATTAATACACCCTCTGTCTATATAAGAGCTACACAAACAGTCTTTGGTAATTCTGAAACTTCGACTCGCTTCAAAAGCTCGCAACTTCAACATACGAACTCCAAAGTGACTTCATTCTTTCATTGTTGGCTTTGTCTTTTTGTCCCTTTTACGAAATCCTGGATTTGAGCGAGTTCCACTTCTTTTTGTTCCATGACTCCAAAATACCTATAATACTCAAAAATAAACATAAGAGATGCAATTCACAAGAATAATAGCAAAGAGAGCATAAATACTAGATATAAAATTAGGTGTTTTAGACACCTATCAAATTCCCCCACACTTAGACTTTGCTAGTCCTCGAGCAAATCAAACAAAATAATTCTAAAACATACATAGAACTCCCTCTCGTCGATGCTACGGTCACTTTTAGCATAAATAATAAGCCTTTAAACCCCTAGGTGTCCCTAGTGGACGAGTTATAGTCTCGTGAAGGTTTACAAGAGTTCTACCTACAAAACCTATATTTCCAACTCCAGCTACCTGTGACAAATCTGTGAACGAATCCAAATTGGCTATTGGAGGAGGTACCCTGATGCGAATCCAAATTAATGTATATGTAAATTAATCTCTACTCGAAAATTTGAACAAACCACAATACTCAGAATAACCACAATCACACATGAATAGATTAAGAAAATGGATATAAAAGTAGATGTTTGCGAATGTTAACAAGTGATCGGTATTTCCCATATCTGTCTGAAGGTCACCGCAAAGATGAACCTATGCATCCTATTGGATTGAGCTATTAGTCTGAATTCTAGTGTCAACACAACTGGCATATACAAGGGAACCAGCAGTCAACAATCTTAATTCTACATCAACTCAACTGGCATATACAAGGGAACCAGAAGTCGACTTTATTAAACAATAATAATTTTTTTTTTCTTTTTCTTCTACATTTTTTTTTGTTTTTTGTTTTTGTTTTTAGATAGCATGATTAGATCTTTCGGATCCAAGCGCATGCTTCTTATCAGCAGATTACATGGTAGTTCCCATGGATCCTTCGTTCCACGCTTGTTTAGGCGACGGAAACAGGGAGAACACACACATATTGCTATCCAAGTGTCATTTTTATTCCGATTGGTCTAATTGGTCGGTCCTTTTTTTTTTAGCGACTCAATCACTCTATTTCATCCTAGCAGTAATAACAATTCGATGTTTAGTGACCCACCAAATCACTTAGATAAACAAAAAGTTGCAAACATAAAAAATAAATAAATAGAAGGTGATATGGTGACATTTCGAGATATGGTAACAACTATCATATTATTTCTAACACTTGAATAATTTTGTCCTTTTGGTTAATGGGTTCCTCAACTCCTCCAGACAAGATGGTTCCATCCATTTAGATTGATAGTGTCATCCTAAAGGCACATGTTTCTAGGTTTCGGAGTGTAAAGCCTTTTTTTTTAATTGAACACAAGGGAAAACTAACAAGGCTAAAAACTCTATATGAGAACACTCCCCCACACTTAAACTTTACATTGTCCTCAATGTAAAATATAGTCATTCAAAGTAAAGTTCAAGATGGGAAATTCATAACATGATATATATACACAATGCATAATAAAATAAAATGCATCATAAAAAACGGATACTCCAACTCATAGCTATTTCTGAATAATAGAGAATAAACACTAAACAAGCTATTTAGTTGGCATCTAATCCCAACTCAGCCAATATATATACCTCATCGTCAAGAAAAAATTCCACCTACTTAGAAAGGCTAGTGTTTATTCTAAATTGTTCAAAAATCTCTAAAAGTTTTTGATATGCGAAAATCCAAAATAAGAAAATAAACATAAAAGACTTAAAATAAAAAGATAGAGATAGATACACAAAACCAGTGGGTTGCCTCCCATTTAGCGCTTGGTTTAAAGTCGTCAGACCGACTTTATCCTTGCAAGGTTCATTCTCCATATACCAGTAATCTGAAAAGTTGGGGATCCTTCCATATAACCTGTTTTGCAAACACTAGCTTCATATAAATATTAGTAATATAAAACAGAAACGAAGCTATTGACCGATAGAAGGTTCCCCCACACTTATACTTGTCCACACTTGGAAGTGTATAAAGATTATAGAAGTCGGGTACTTACATGGTTTCTTGTTCACAAACCTGCATAGTATGAGAATCTAATGTTTCTAATGGAGGATATCGAGAAACAAAGTCATCTAACAATGTTTTTGAAGCACATACATTCAAACCAATAAGAGGTAAAGGAGAAGAATCAATATGCAAAGGGTTAGACAAACCTTGCACAATCTCTTTTAGAACGAAATCCTCTTCATCCTTGAAAAACTCAAGTGAATCACCTCTTGTATATCATGGTCCTCTATCAAACTTTTCAACCATTCTTCGTCTGTTTCTGCCTTAACCAAAGTCTCGACATTAACATCATCGTTATAGTCATTTGCAAGCTCAATTAGGTCTTCCACAATATTGGTCATAACGGTCTCATTCTCAACATACTCCTCTTTGTTGTAAGGCACATAATCCACTACAGATCCAAATTTCGATATAAGGAACTTTTTTAGAACACTAAAAAATGTTTCATCCTCAAGCTCCACCCTTTGAATATGCTCTTGATCATTATTAAGATCAATGCTTGAGCAAGCTGCACTAGTGTCATCATATTCCTCTTCATCTTGATCCCAAAAAGATTACATTGTACACTCCTCATTGTTGTCACCATGAGTTGTTTCAAGCAATGTATCATAATCACCGTCACTTTCATAGTTAACATGAGGTTATTCGTCGCTCAATTTAGTGTTGCTAAACTCTAACTCATCCTTTTGAATAGGCAAATGATCATTATTAAGATCAAGAGGTTAGTTAGCTACACAATTATCAACACAAGTGCCCAAGGATTGGCCTTTTTCAACATTAGCATCAATCAAATATTCATCACAAACCATATGCACATTAGAATTATCCATATCTTCCTTGCATTGATCAATGCCTCTTCGCAAGTTAGCAATACCTTCACGAAGTTCTTGGAGTTGCTCTTCTCTAGTCTCTTTATCTTTTTGAAACTCTTGTTGTACAAAGTTGGAAAATTTGTCCAAAAAGTTAGAGACTTGTTATTCACGAGCATAAGAATCCTCCCATCCTTGTGGTTGTTCACACCCATGCCCGCCATAAGGTTGTTGATACTTATGAGGACCACAAAATTCCGTAGGATATTGATCATAGCCAATAAATTGGTTTTGATTATACCCAACGAATGGTTGGAAGTTGTCATGTTGTTGAGGTTGTTGGAAACCATATCCGTTGTTCCAATATGCTCCCTCGAAAACACGATTCTCAAAACAAGGTTAAAAATCAAGAATTAAAAAAAAAAATGAAACCAAAAACAAGTGACAACCGCTGCCTCCCCGGCAACGGCGCCAAAATTTGATCGCTGTCGTAGGCGTCAAAAATAAATTACACTTTCTTACTACTCAAAATATATAATGAAGCAAGGGCAAGAAAGGATCGTTCCCACAGAGAGGTCTATGTTGTCAATATGTTTCGGTTTCTTATGTAAAACACTGGGGGATTTTCTGATTTTTATAAACTAAAAGTAAAATAAAAACAAACAAACAATAAAGCACGCAAATCAATAAGATAAAGATATTGGTCAAGGTTTCATCTTCAATTGTAAACAAGTATTGAATGTATGAATATAATTCATATTTAATCTCGCTATCATCAAAAGACCTAGAATACCTTATTGCAAGAATACTCCGTAAATTTCCTAAATTTTTCAACACACACATTAGAGGTGCGTATGTGAATTCTACCTAAAGAATAACCTAATGCCTTGCGCTAATTAAGTTCAATTCCTAGGAGCATTAAGTTTCAGAAATAAGCTAATCAATGCAATTGTAATACATTGCGCAAATAATTCGAACAAAGATCAATTTCTACATATGATTACAAGAGTGTATCACTACAAACCATAATCATATCATGCTACTCGTATTCAAGGTTATCGCTCGATGATGAACCCTAAAATAGATATAGATATGGATGTATGTTCAATCAATTCTAGACTCAACTAAACAAACATTCAATCATATTTTAATACATCAATCATGCAATTATTATAATCAGTAGAAATCAAACGATAATATTGAGAGAAAACTATTTCATAAAATCAATAACTTGGTTGCAAAATCCAACTACATCTTGAACCAATAATAAAAACTTAGTTACTTGTGTTTTTGGAAATCATCATAGAAATCAAAGTAGAACTATCATGTGAAACCCTAGAAAACAAGTAGGAGTCTCCCCTAACAGAGATATATAGGTTTAGAGAAAGACTTTTCTATTTATATCTTTCTCCCATTCCAAAAGGATACTTTTTCCAATATTAGGTCTTCTTAAAACCCCTCTCCAAGTAGTCCACCGAGCCCATGTATGGAAATTACCCGTGTGAAAATCTTTGTCCAAAATTGTTCGCCGGATTCGCTGACATCATCGCTGGAATCCGGTCACCGTCGTCGGAATCCGGTACCAGAAAACTGTCTTTGGCCGCCTTTGTCATCAGAAACTATCACCAGGTAATTCTACACTTCCAGTAGCTCAACTTTGCTTCTATGCAGTCCACACATTCACAAAAATCATCTAACTCAATTCCTTATATCTTACGGAAATGTACCCAAAAGTGTGACCCGTAGCTCATATATTCGGCCGTCGACTTTTTCATCCGACTCGAACCCCCTTCATGATTCACTGAAACTTTATGATCGACACTTTAACCTCTGAAATTCGGCATCCCGGGCTAGTACCACCGGTGCACCAATTCTGCTCCATTTTCGCACAGTTTCTGCAGCTTCAAAATACATTCCCTGCACAATGCCATACTTCTCTGCGATTCCCATTAGCTTATTTCAGTGGAAGCAACAACATCTATGCACCACCACCTACTTGACTAATTTCATTCAAACTCAGCCACATAACCATCAATGTAACTGAAACATTTTCAATCAAGCAACAGCAAATGCTCCTACTCCACTTCACTCCATTTTCTGCAGAAACAACATATCACCAACTTCATTCTCTACAACATCAGTTTAACTCCTTTCTGATCATTACATCACCACCTGCAACTCCATCTTGAACAACAACAACTATACAACCGAATCTTCTCCGTTATACCATTATACTCCACCATGACTGACTACAACTCCTGCAATTCATATCTCATTTCGCGACTGCAACATCACGGCCTGTGTACCACCTTGCAGCATCCTTTCTTCCGCCTTGTGCACCACTAGCTCTCATATCAGTTCCATTGCCATGTCCTGCATCTATGCCTCACACCCTTTACTTCATTTCAGCATTTCATTACCACCGCCAGTCTGTAATGCATCATCTCCATCACACACAAGATGCGATACCAACTGCAATTCTCAATGGCAGCAGCACCTGCAGTTGCAATTCTAGTCCAGCAGCAATTCCATTGTAGCTACCACTGCATCAACCTAGGCATACATCTATTCAGCAACATCACCTCAGAAACATTGAATTTCATCACTTCAGTTAAGCTCAAAACCCATTAGCTTCAGAATTCTAACTCCATTCCTTGTTGCAACCTCAACGCCACTCTGGAGCCATATGCCATCATCAAATACCACCAGCTCCCATATATAATGCCAACTCAGATTCCACATACATGAATCCTACACACCTGCAATTGCTCTCAGCTGCACAAGTCTAATTTCCAGTGCCAATTCAATTTCTCATTCTTCCATTCTCTTGGCTTCAAAACATAACCCAATTACCACCAATTCATCACTTCAGTTCTCTTTAATTCCAACTTTGAATTTGCAGAATCCACCAATTAACCAGTAGCCTTATTCTTCTATAATTCCATTTCCTTCAATTGCAATCAAAACCCATCTCAAGTAATCATCTAACTCAGCCATTTCATCACGAATCCATCACTTCCATTTCCATCTCTCAATTCAGAAACCCTAATTTTACAATCAGAAGTCCCAACTTCCTTCTCAGATGATTTCTCATTCTCAAACTTTGTCAATTTCAAATTCACCTGAAACCCATTCTTAACCCATGACCAGCTCATCCATCCAACAAAAAACAACAACTTCAGATCCGTGTTCTTCCCCTAATTCTTCATGCTCTTCTCACTGTTACCAACAATAGCAGATTCAATTACTTTCCCTTGTAAATAAATCGAGTACAACACTTCCAATCCCCTAAACACCATAAATACATCTCAAACTTGTCTCCATAAATTCCTTTGGTTCTTAATTCTATGAGATTTCTAATGAAGCTGCGCCTCCATTTTTGGTGAAGAAAAAAAGAGAGAGCAGTGAATGTGTCTGAAAGTTCTCGACCTGATTTTTTGGTTGTGAAGGATAAAATTGATTAATACACCCTCTGTCTATATAAGAGCTACACAGACAGTCTTTGGTAATTCTTAAACTTCGACTCGCTTCAAAAGCTCACAACTTCAACATACGAACTCCGAAGTGACTTCATTCTTTCATTGATGGCTTTGTATTTCTGTCCCTTTTACGAAATCCTGGATTTGAGCAAGTTCCACTTCTTTTTGTTCCATGACTCCAAAATACCTATAATATTCAAAAATAAACATAATAATAGCAAATAAAGCATAAATACTAGATATAAAATTAGGTGTTTTAGACACCTATCAAATTCCCCCACACTTAGACTTTGCTAGTCATCGAGCAAATCAAACAAAATAATTTTAAAACATACATACAACTCCATCTCGTCGAGGCTACGGTCACTTTTAGCATAAATAACAAGCCTTTAAACCCCTAGGTGTCCCTAGTGGACAAGTTATAGTCTCGTGAAGGTTTACAAGAGGTCTACCTACAAAACCTATATTTCCAACTCCAGCTACCTGTGACAAATCTGTGAACGAATCCAAATTGGCTATTGGAGGAGGTACCCTGATGAGAATCCAAATTAATGTATATGTAAATTAAGCTCTACTCGGAAAGTTGAACAAACCACAATACTCAGAATAGCCAATGTAGTTGCAGGAATTCCCACACTACACCCTATTCAAGAATTTACCAACATCTATGACATAATTTGAAGATTAAAGACACTTTTTATTAATTTGATCTTAAGGAATTACAGAAATCAAGAACACAGAACACTTGATAAATATTTTCTCTCTCCTAAAACTTTCCTAACACTCAAAAATTCATTACCCTCTTTGGAACTATTCATCTCCTTTATATATGTATTTACATAGTGGATTACAGCTCATGACAGCTCATTTACAGCTAAGATTCCCTTCAATTTCGGATCTGAGTTCTTGCGATAAATTGCAGTTAGCACCGCCTTTAACTTTCGCAGGTTTTATTGATATATCGCAGACATGTCACACTTTCTTCGTGTTTCTGTCGTTTTCAGTCATTACGTCATTGTTTAAGTCATCTTTGGATGTGTCGCAGAATATTACTGATGTATCGCAGAGTAATTCGTTTATTATCGATATATCAAAGAACAGTCATTTATTTCTCAGGAATATTGTTGTGACAATATTCTGATCCTACATCTTGCCTCTTCTCATATCTTTTCTGCGAAGAAGATAAAGATCATGAGAATTTAAACTTCTTGATTTGCAGTAACTCCTTATCTTTTACCCGAAAAAGTTCCCTACTTTACGCTCTTTCACTGCGACACACGTCAATCTTTACCGATTAACCTTGGTTACCCATCCTTCATCTATAAATAGATGTTCCACTCGAGACTATTTCCTTCTTCTCACCTTCTCTTTCTTCTTCAAAATCTTTTTTGTCTGCAACTCTTTCTTTCTTGTTATTCTTTATGCTTCTGCTCTAATGGAGACTCAAAGGTATGTTCTTATCTTCCATTTTATTTTGTTCACGTTATGTTATCTTTATCGCCCACTTTTCTTTATAATCCCCATATTTTGTCATCTTTTTCAGTAACACCACTTCTCAAATTAAAATTACTATCAAAAATCCTAACCCTAAGGGTTCTCAGAAAAGGCGCGTTGGGAAGACGAAAAGATCTGAGGATGATAAGGTAGTAAGAAACACCTATTCCTTTGAAATAACAATATTGTTGCCTCTATTTCTTACCTACATTATTATTCGCAGAATGAAGAGAATATTCCTAAACCTCTTAAGTGTTTTCGTCAAGTTAAAGCTCTTTCAGATGAAGTGGATATTCTTGAATTTTTACCTGCAAAACCTGTTCCGTCGCAAGATAAATCTTCTTCTTCTCCCTGCGTGAATTTCAATACCCATATTACTTCTTCATTGACTTTTAATAAATTTATTAATACTAATATTCCTATCTCTGATAATCCCAACATTTTAAAAACTGCGATGGATGAGTCTACGATAGTTGGAAATAAATCTTTGACGAATGAAACTGCGGTGAATGAGACTATAGAAAATGACATGACGGCCAATGAGGCTGCGGTGAATGAAGTTGTAAATAATGAAACTGTGGTAAACGAAGCTGCAGTTAAGGAAGCTGCGATGGATGATGTTGCGGTAAATGAAACTGTAACTGCGACCAATCAAATTCCTTCTTCAATTAGTTTGTAATCATATTAGCTAAACAGGTTTAGTACTTGGGGCGTCACAACTAGCTTTACACAAATATTAGTAATATAAAACAGAAACGAAGCTATTGACCGATAAAAGGTTCCCCCGCACTTATACTTGTCCACACTTGGATGTGTATAAAGAATATAAAAATCGGGTACTTCCATGGTTTCTTGTTCACAAACCTGCATAGTATGAGAATCTAATGTTTCTAATGGACGATATCGAGAAACAAAGTCATCTAACAATGTTTTCGAAGCACATACATTCAAACCAATAAGAGGTAAAAGAGAAGAATCAATATGCAAAGGGTTATACAAACCTTGCACAATCTCTTTTAGCACGAAATCCTCTCCATCCTTGAAAAACTCAAGTGAATTATTCACCTTTTGTATATCATGGTCCTCTATCAAACTTTGCAACCATTCTTCGTCCATTTCTGCCTTAACCAAAGTCTCGACATTAACATCATCGTTATAATCATTTGCAAGCTCAATTAGGTCTTCCACAATATTGGTCATAACGGTATCATTCTCAACATACTCCTATTTGTTGTAAGGCACATAATCCACTACGGATCCAAATTTCGCTATAAAGAACTTTTTTAGAACACTCAAAAATGCTTCATCCTCAAGCTCCACCCTTTGAATAGGCTTTTGATCATTATTAAGATCAATGCTTGAGAAAGATGCACTAGTGTAATCATATTCTTCTTCATCTTGATCCCAAAAATATTCCATTGTACACTCCTCATTGTTGTCACCATGAGTTGTTTCAAGCAATGTATCATAATCACCGTCACTTTCATAGTTAACATGAGGTTCTTAGTCGCTCAATTTAGTGTTGCTAAACTCTAACTCATCCTTTTGAATAGGCAAATGATCATTATTAAGATCAAGAGGTTAGTTAGCTACACAATTATCAACACAAGTGCCCAAGGATTGGCCTTTTTCAACATTAGCATCAATCAAATATTCATCACAAACCATATGCACATTAGAATTATCCATATCTTCCTTGCATTGATCAATGCCTCTTCGCAAGTTAGCAATACCTTCACGAAGTTCTTGGAGTTTATCTTCTCTAGTCTCTTTATCTTTTTGAAACTCTTGTTGTACAAAGTTGGAAAATTTGTCCAAAAAGTTAGAGACTTGTTGTTCACGAGCATAAGAATCCTCCCATCCTTATGGTTGTTCACACCCATGCCCGCCATAAGATTGTTGATACTTATGAGGACCACAAAATTCCGTAGGATATTGATCATAGCCAATAAATTGGTTTTGATTATACCCAACGAATGGTTGGAAGTTGTCATGTTATTGAGGTTGTTGGAAACCATATCCGTTGTTCCAATATGCTCCATCGAAAACACGATTCTCAAAACAAGGTTAAAAACCAAGAAATTAAAACAAAAACAAAACTAAAAACAAAAAAAAATAAGAAACCAAAAACAAGTGACAACCGCTGCCTCCCCGGAAACGGCGCCAAAATTTGATCGCTGCCGTAGGCGTCAAAAATAAATTACACTTTCTTACTACTCAAAATATATAATAAAGCAAGGGCAAGAAAGGATCGTTCCCACATAGAGGTCTATGTTGTCAATATGTTTCGGTTTCTTATGTAAAACACTGGGGGGTTTTCTGATTTTTATAAACTAAAAGTAAAATAAAAACAAACAAACAATAAAGCACGCAAATCAATAAGATACAGATATTGGTCAAGGTTTCATCTTCAATTTTAAACAAGTATTGAATGTATGAATATAATTCATATTTAATCTCGCTATCATCAAAAGCCCTAGAATACCTTATTGCAAGAATACTCCGTAAATTTCCTAAATTTATCAACACACACATTAGAGCTGCGTATGTGAATTCTACCTAAAGAATAACCTAACGCATTGCGCTAATTAAGTTCAATTCTTAGGAGTATTAAGTTTCATAAATAGGCTAATCAATGCAATTGTAATACATTGAGCAAATAATTCGAACAATGGTCAATTTCTACATATGATTACAAGAGTGTATCACTACAAACCGTAATCATATCATGCTACTCGTATTCAAGGTTATCGCTCGATGATGAACCCTAAAATAGCTATAGATATGGATGTATGTTCAATCAATTCTAGACTCAACTAAACAAACATTCAATCATATTTTAATACATCAATCATGCAATTATTATAATCAGTAGAAATCAAACGATAATATTGAGAGAAAACTAATTCATAAAATCAATAACTTGGTTGCAAAATCCAACTACATCTTGAACCAATAATAAAAACTTAGTTACTTGTGTTTTTGGAAATCATCATAGAAACCAAAGAAGAACTATCATGTGAAACCCTAGAAAAAAAGTAGGAGTCTCCCCTAATGGAGATATATAGGTTTAGAGAAAGAATTTTCTATTTATATCTTTTTCCCATTCCAAAAGGATACTTTTTCCAATATTAGGTCTTCTCAAAACCCCTCTCCAAGTAGTCCACCGAGCCCATGTATGGAAATTACCCGTGTGAAAATCTTTGTCCAAAATTGTTCGCCGGATTCGCTGACTTCATCATCAGAATCCGATCGCCGTCATCGGAATCCGGTACCGGAAAACTGTCTCTGGCCGCCTTTGTCATCAGAAACTATTACCGGGGAATTATACACTTCTAGTAGCTCAACTTTGCTTCTATGCAGTCCACACATTCACAAAAATCATCTAACTCAATTCCTTATATCTTACGGAAACGTACCCAAAAGATACGGTGGTACACCAATTCTGCTCCGTTTTCGCTGTAGGTACCGAATATCGCAAGATTATTGGGTTACGAACATAGCAAAAAATACAAGAGAAAAGTGTTACATGATAGTGCGATAATAGAAGAAGCACAAATAAGTATGAAAGGTTTGCGATTATAAAATTGATTTACGAATATAAGTTGCGAAACTTCGCAAGCTAAATACAGTTGTACAAATTTCACTATAAATAGCAGTTCAAATGTTAAATTCAGGAGGTTTTTTTAGTGAGAATAAGGAAAAATCTTAGGAGAGAGAACAGAGAAAGTTGTAACTGTTCCAATCCATCGATATATTTCCTTGTAACTACTTGAGAGCATTAATAAAAATTATCATTCTTCATCAAGAATATCTTAGAGTTTTATGAATTTTACTGAGGGTGTAGTTGTAAGATTTCTTACAACTACATAATTGGCGCTAGAAACAGGGACCTGAAGATCATCATAGCAGAAATTTGAAGGAATTTTGGAAATTTGAAGATCAAATGGAATCAGCAGATGAAGATTGTGAAAGAAAAGAATGTAATATGATAACAAAGACAATGATTGATGAATTTCATGACAACATGAAGGGGAGAATACACAAACGAGATTGTAGAGGAAGGAAGATCATGGAAGTGGAGAAAATAACAGCTTTGAAAGAATGGGAAAAGCAGAAAATCACATTTTCAGTAGCAGAAATTCCAAATGAAGATTTGAATCACACTTCCGATTATGCGAGAAGAAAAGAAAACTGCAAAATCCATAGAAAAGTGGAAATTAAACCGAGTCTTGATCGATGCAGGGAGTTCTGTTGATATTATATTCTATCATGCACTTAAGGGGATGGGAATTAAAGATGAAGAGATCATAAATTCAGAATTTCTTATCCATGGATTGGGAAAATCTACAACAAAATCGAAAGGGGAAATAATTTTACGAATACCGCTGGGAGAAATTGAAACACACGTAGTTTTATGTGTGGTAGATATGGAATCTCCATATAATATGTTGATAGGAAGGCCATGGATTCATGCGATCAAAGTTGTTGCTTCGACATTACATCAATCAATTAAGTTTCTTACAACAAGCGAAATACAAGAAATAAAAGGAGATCTTGATAATGCAAAATTTTGTTATCAGATTGAAGTAAAACAGTGTGGAGGGAGAGCAAGAAAGAAACAACTTCATAGAAAATTTGCGAAAGAAGCGAAAAAGGAAGAGGAGTTCATAGTGTATGCAATAAGATCAAGAGAAGGAAAAGGAATACCAAGTGAGATCCCAGAAAAAGAAGGAGAACCAATGAAAGTAATCAAAGAACCAACACCTATGGGAGAGCAAAGTCCTAGTTACGTCGCAGCAGAACCAACCAAAGAAATAAATATTGGAAGTGAAGAAGAGCCTTTAATCTTGCGAATTGGGACTAAGATGGATGAAGAAGAAGAGAAAAGAACTATTGATCTCTTACGAGAATACAAAGATATATTCGCAAGAAGTGTAGATGAAATACCAGGGATTGATCCATTGGTGGCGTGTCATAGGTTGAACATAGATAAAAGCGTAAGATCATTCAAACAAAGAATAAGAAAGATTTCACAGAATTATCATGCACAAATAGAAGAAGAACTACAAAAGATGTTGGATGCAAGAATCATAAGAGAAGCAAAATACCCATAATGGATTGCGAATATGGTCATTGTTCCAAAGAAGAATAAAGGGATAAGGATTTGTATAGATTTCACTGATCTAAACAAAACTTGTCCTAAAGATAGTTTTCCATTTCCAGATATACCACAAATGGTAGAATCAGCTGCAGGGCATGATAGAGTTACTTCACTTGATGGGTATAAAGGGTACAATCAAATATTACTCGCAGAATAAGACCAAGAACATACTGCATTTTTTGCTCCAAGAGGTTTATATTGTTATGTGAAGATGCCATTTGGTCTGCAAAATGCGGGTGCTACATATCAACGAATGGTTGAAAAGGTGTTCGCAAAGTGGATACATAAAACTTTGGAAGTGTACGAAGATGATATGTTGATAAAAAGTAAAGAGGCCAAAGATCATGTGCAAGATTTGAAGGAGATATTTGAACAAATGAGAAAATTCCACATCAAATTGAATCCTGAAAAATGTATAATTGGAGTTGCGTTAGGAAAATTCTTGGGATACATAGTATCAAAGGAGGGAATACAAGTCAATCCAGAAAAGGTACAAGCAGTTCGTGACATGCCAACACCTGCAACAGTAAAAGAAGTGCAGAAGCTAAATGGACTCTTGGCTTCACTTGGAAGATTTATTTCGCGAATGTCAGATAAGTGCAAATACTTCTTCAACATACTTAAGAAGGGATCAAAATTCAAGTGGACTGATGAATGTGAAAAAGCTTTTCAAGGAATCAAAGAATATCTCACAAATACATCCATATTACAGAAACCAGAGAAAAATGAAGAATTATTGGTGTACCTCACAACAACTCAGTATGCTTTAAGTGCAGTTCTATTGCGAACAGACGCAGGAATATAAAGGCCTATTTACTACATCAGTAAAACTTTTAACATAGCAGAGAGAAATTATTCTAAAATGGAGAAGTTAATCTTAGCTCTGGTTTATGCATCATTCAAATTGCGAATATACTTTCAAGCACATGTGATAAAAGTGGTTACCAAAGTTCCAATTGAGTCAGTCATGAAGAACACAAAAAGATCAGGAAGAATAGAAAGGTGGAATGCACAAATAAACCATTACAAGATAAAATATGAAGTATTATCATCGCAAAAATCACAAGTTGTCGCAGATTTTTTGGCAGAATTTCCTTTGGAAGAAGATGAGGCAGTAGAAGAGATGATGGATGTTGAAGAAGAATTTGGGAATCCAAAAGACTTGTTAATAGAACCAAATAGATGGGAAATTTTAGTAGAGGGATCATCCAACAGTGAGGGGAATGGAGTGAGAGTTATGTTGATTTCACCAGAAGGAGAAAGAACAGCATTTTCATTCAGACTGGAATTTGCATCCACGAACAATGAAACAGAGTACGAAGCTATAGTGCATGCATTGAAGATCACAATAGAAAAGAAGCTCGAAAGTATAAGAATAACAAGTGATTCTTAGATGGTAATTTGTCAAATTAAAGGGGAATATACCACGAATGAGTTTTCTTTGAAGAGATACAATAAACTCGTCGATGAATTATCTGCGAAGATACCAAAAGCTAAAATGGAGGCATATCACAAGGAAATACAATCGACTCGCAGATGCTTTTGCATTCATTCCAAGTATGATGACAAACCCTAATGCAAGAAATAACAAAATCCAGACAATTTAACATCCATCAGTAAATAAAGAAGAAGAAGAAATTGAAGAAGCAGTTGTGATGGAAGTAGAAAGGTAACTACCAGATAACATCGCAGAAGATATGACAAACCCTAGATTGGAAATAACAAAAAGGACATTCATGCATATCTAAATAAAGAAGAAAAAGGAGAAGTACAGGAATATCGCAGATTGGAGAAAGGACATTCATGCATATCTCGCAAAAGGAGAAGTACCCAGGAACAGACTAGAAGCGCATAAATTAAAGAGTCGTGTAACAAATTATGAGTTACGAGAAGGAATTTTATACAGAAAATCTTTCAGTGGACCACCTCTCAGATGTTTAACTCGTGAAGAAGGAGAAAAGATATTGAAGATGTTACATGGAGGAGAAGCTGGAAATCATAGTGGGGGAAGATCTCTGGCGTACAGAGCAAAAATACAAGGATATTATTAGCCTTATATGCACACAGACGCAAAATTATTGGTAAGACGATGTAAAGAATGTCAACGACATGGGAAAAGAACTCACGCAACAGGGGCACCATTAACCTCTTCAACAAACTTCTGGCCTTTTGGGAAATGTGGATTGGACATTGTTGGCCCATTCTTACGGATTTTTGATAGTGTAGAAGATTTTTAATAGTTGCAAGTATTATTTCACCTAGCTCGCATACAATACAACTAACTGGAAGTAAAAGCAAGACAACATATTCGTGATAAGGATGTTTTTACATTCATATTCGAGAATATCATTTGTAGGTATGAAGTTAAGACAATTAGTATCAGGGTTAACAATGGGAAACAATTTGAAGGATGAGAAATATAGAGATGTTAAGAAGAATGTGCTTTTAGGATAAAATGGGAAGTCAACTCCATTATATCCACAAGCTAATGGACAGCTGAAATTCAAAGAGGCAACAAATAAAATAATAATCGCAGAAACAATCAAAAAGAAATTAGAAGGACATCTCAAAGGGTGGTGTTAATGTGACTTGGAAACAAAATTTAGTGCAAAGGCAATTCATTGAAGAAAAGAAGGGGAAACATCAAAATAATCAAAGAACCAACACCTATGGGGCAGCAAATACAAGCTATTTGCAAGAAGCCAACTCAAAGAAATACAGCAACTAGAAGGGAAGCAACATTTGGAATTTCCCCTTATTTTTTGACATATGGAGTCACGCATTAAGCTCGAATAATCTTCTTCAGAAGTAAAAAGAATTATTCTAAAATGGAGACAACATATTCGTGATAAGGATGTTTTTACATTCATATTCGAGAATATCATTTGTAGGTATGAAGTTCCAAAGACAATTAGTATCCGACAATGGGAAACAATTTGAAGGACAGAATATAGAGATGTTACTCTTTTTCCAAGGTGCTTTTAGGATAAAATGTGGGAAGTCAACTCCAAATTTATATCCACAAGCTAATGGATTCCAAGCATGATGACAATGACATTGATGGGAAATTCAACAGGTAGGAAAGAGAAAGAAAGAGGCAACAAATAAAATAATCGCAGATACAATCAAAAAGAAATTAGAAGGACATCTCAAAGGGTGGTGCATGAAATCATAGTGGGGGAAGATCACTAGAATATAGAGCAAAGATCTGAGGATATTAAGCCTTATATGAAATACAGATGAAAAATTGGAAGAGAAGATAAAGGAATGTTACGACATGGGTACCTAGTGCATTTGGACCATTTTCGTAGAATCTGACAAAGGGCATACAATACAACTAGAAGGGAAGCAACTGGAATGCAACAGAGGTTGTAATTCCGACAACAAAGAAAGAAGCTTGGGAAATAAATTTAAGTGCAGGGGTGATATTAAGTGAGCTGGATAATTTGGAATAAAAAAGGGAAAAGGTGTTGCGACATATGAAAATTTATCAGGAAAGATTGGCTCCAGAGTATAATAAGAGAGTTATTGAACGTGAATATCAACCGGGTGATTTGGTCATGAGAGAAACACCTTCGTACCAGAAAGAAAATGGAGGAAAATTAGCACCAAAATGGGATGGACCAGATGTCATTAAAGAAGTTGTGGGAAGTGGAGCTTATCGGTTGATGGATCCAGAAGGGAAAGACATGGGTTTAAGATTTGGCCGACCCTGGAATAGATTGTATTTAAAAAGGTATTATCCATAAAACTCATTATAATTTTGCGAATATTGTTTGTTCGCACAAAATTACCAGAATTACGAATTTTAAAATTTACTTGCGATCAGCTTTCATAAAAGAAAGACGCAAACTGTGATCAGATTTCAAAAAATAAAGGAAGCCGCAGAAGTTTTACACAAGCAAACCTTTGTGGCGTACACCCTAGTTCGAGAAGCAACATTTCATAAGAGGCAAAGTCCTAAAGTACGTCATTTAAGGGGGTACCTATAAGCATGGCTCAGGGAAACCGGAACACCACCAAGGAACCTGAGTACATGGACATTAAGGGGTACATAACCCAAAAGAGGGGTACCTATCCCGGTTAGACACCTTGGATTCTCAACCTAATCTTGCGATGTAACATGATTTAGGTTGGGAGACTAAGGCATATTGTCTTTCCCAAAAAGTGCAGAAAACGATCAAGGCGCCGAGGTACATGGTTGAGTCAAGAGTGCCGGATGGGTTTGAATCACATATGCCATTCTTGACAAGTCTTGGCAAATGATGCACTTGGCCCAAAGATACCCCATAGGGTGCAACCTCATAACTATAAGCCCTATAGGCAAAAAGGATAAGAGGTTGAGATCAAAAGTTGGTTGTCGGCAGAACCGGATGGGAAGAGCTAACCTTGTATGGTCGATGTACGCTTCCTTGAAGGGGAAACCAAGGGGAAGATAAAGGGCAGCACCCTCCATTAGGGAGATGATACGTGCTATAAGACGCAAATTTCATGAGGCTTTTTGTTCGCAATAACATAAAGGCTTGTCATATTTGTGCAACAATCTAATTTCTGCGAGCCTTCTAAAAAAAAAAAAAAGAACTCGCAGAACATAACAAAGAAGTTAAGATGAGATCAATGGGTTTTTGCATGAAAGTGTAAAAACGTCCTGCGATTTCATCGCACGACGATAATGTCATGGGGGTTTATGTTCGCAAGAATATTTAGGCATGTCATATTATCGCATGAAAAATATCATGAAGAGGTTATAATACTAAGAGAAATGATAAGGCAAGATCAATGGGTCTCTACATGCGAATGTAAGGACGTCCTGCGATTTTGTCGCAGAAACAAAGAAACGTGGCTAAATAAGACCTTTACTTAGGAAGGCATAATAAGACCACAAAAACTAATAAATTCCATTATTACCATTGGAGAATCTTTATATATTTTAAATAACAATGTACGTCAAGAATTCCTACATAAGAAGTAAATTTTATTCGTAAGCAACTACGGATATTTCATACCAATGAAATTTTACGAAGATTGAATACTTCTTATACTTCTTCAAGGATATTTCATACTTCTTGTACTTCTTCAAATATATCTCATACTTAAAATACTTCTTCAAGGATATGTCATACTACTTTTAATTCTTCAAGGATGTTTCATAATTCTTCAAAGATGTTTCATACTTCTTATACTTCAAGGGGAAGATTTCTTGAAGACATTTAAGGACATATTTACTTCGCAACAATCAGAAACTTCGCAACTTAAAGTGAGGCAGATATTCTAATACTTACAACAAGAATTGATCACCCGAAGATAAATAATCAGGGAAAAAGGGGAATACTAAGCTAAGTTTTCAATACTAAGCTAAGTCTTTAAAGTAATTTATTTCTCTTCATGTGATCAACTTATCCAATTTATGCGAATCAAGAAAGTATTCAACGAGAGAAAGGGCGAATCATCATCGCAAAATTTAAAAGTATATTTCTTAAGGAACACAAATAGTAAGCGGAATTGTTCATAAAAGGAAGACCAATAGTATCCAAGAGAAAGAGTTTAAAAGAAAGAAAAACAAGAGAATTAATGATAACTTGAGAAAGAAGTTTGTCATGCTCAGAACTCTTCATCAACATTCTATGCAGTGGTTTCTTTAAGATGAGAAGGATCATCAGCAGTGTTCAATTCTTGCGAAACATTATCCTTTGTAGAGCCTTCAACAGGAGTTTCTCCTTGAGGGATAAATTCTTTCTCACCATCAAGTCCTTCATCATCACTATCATAATCAAAGTCACTATCAGGATCACGAGCAACTTCATCATCATATATTTCCAGAGGTTTAATTTGATATGGAGGCAAGGATTTTGATAAGAGAATGTTGTTTACATAGACTTGAGATTTCAGATGACTCTCACGAAGTAAAGCTTTCTGGTGGTTATTATCTTCAATATCTTTAACATAAGCAAGATAGTTAAATCTTCGATTGGCACGATCACGAGAATTGATCAAACGGGTAGAAAGTAAAGCATTCTTCTTGCGAAGCTCGGAACAAGTGGACTCCAATTCAGCTTTAGCATTGCGAAGAGTATTCTCAAATTCTGCGAGTGAGACAAAATTCAAAGAGTCAATTTTACGAATATAACAAAATTAAAAGGTATATCCAAGGCAGTCAAATTATGATGACTACCTTATCTTTGCGAAGTAAGAAATTAAGCTAAAGATAAACAACAATTCTTCATATGATTCATAGCTTTATCGAAACCATCACCTACTAATACTTTAAGCCTGGACTGAAGCTTTTGATCTTTGGAAAGAAGAAAATTTTTATCCTTCGCAAGTTTTGCATTAAGATTTTCTAGCTGAGAATAATCTTCTTTAAGTTTATTCTTCTTGGTGTTTAAGATTATATTCTTGTTAAGAAGGGATTTCTTCTCGGCATCAAATGAATTTCTCTCTGCATCTGAAGACTTCTTTAATTCCTCAAGTTCACCTTTTAACAAATAGAAGAGATTTTCTTGATCGCAACATTTACTCTGAAGAATTTTCAATTGTTGTGAAGAAATGACCATTGTATTCAAATACGAACATCTTTCTTCTGATAAGGTTTTATTCTCTTCTAATAAGGATTCTATTCTTAAATCAGCTTTAGTCAAAGAGGAAGTAAGCTAGGATATTTCATCATTCAAGAATTTTTGATCGTAAATCAGTTGGGTATTCTCTTGGAAAAAGGTATCAAAATTATCAAGAGCACATGAATGAAGACTAAATAAGTGGGAATACTGATTCAAAAGACTTTCATGCTTGTCTTGAGATTCTTTTGCGTCTGATTCATGGTGAAGTGCCAACATTTTACATTTATGGATTGATTCTATAAAGGGGAATGGGTTTTAATGGGCGTTTTTTGGCATACAAGAAATAGAAGCAAACAAAAGGAGAAAATATAAAGATAATAGCAATACCTTTTAATGCGTCATTCCTCTTATGAAGGATCGCACAATCTAAAGAATCATTTTGAAGCTGATGATTCTCTCTACGAAGATTCTCACACTCCGCTTTCAAAGACTCCTGAGTTTGGCGAAGCAATTCAACTTCTCTTTCCAAGGTTTGACGAGAAATAGAAATATCAGGATTGATGAAGCTATTGAGTGTTTCGCAAAATTGAAAGATCATGAGCGAACATTTGAAGACTTCGCAGTATTACTCAAAACATCAGACAACATCTGAAAAGTTAAGTATATTCCATCTCGAACTTCTTGAGGAAGTGGGGAAGAATTTGAAGGAATAAGAGAAAGTTGTAAATTGTTTGGAGCAACATCATTCAAAGTGTTAGGAGTTAGAATGGGTTTTTCAAGAGAAGGATTTGAGGAGGTAGCTTGCGAAGGTTGATCTTGAAGAAGTGTTGATAAATTGAAAGGGGTAGGAGATTGAAAACTGGGTAATGGAGTAGAGGCAGGAGTTTGCGAAGAAATGCTTTCACGAGAAGGAGAGGAAAATTCTTTATCAATTACAGGAAGGAAATCACTGATTGAAACTAATGGTTTGGATTTAGTAATACGAGATCTTTTGGCAGGGGTGGATTTTTCATTGACCTACGAATCAAAACGAAGATTAAAAATTGAGGCAACAATATATTGTTAAAGAAGGAAGACAGAGTATTTTAACTACCTTTTGATTCTCAGGTTTTCTTCTTCGAGGGTTAGGACTTGAGTTTTTAGTTGAAGGTTTCACCGGAGAAATAGTTTTACTGAAAGAAATCAAAAATCAAATAATGAATTAGACAGAAATAAAAGAAATAAACAAGTGAAAGATACGAGGATTAAAAGAAAATTACCTTGGAGAACTCATGATGAGATTAGAAGGAAGAGAAGGCGATAATTGAAGAGATGAAGATAGAAGAAAATAAAGTTGCAGAAGTAAAAAGAAGAAAGTAGAAAAGATAAGGAAGGGAATAAAAGGGGTATATAAAAGGAAATAATTAGGAAAAAACGGTTATAAAAGACGTGTTCGAATTCTATAACGGTTATATTCTCACGATCATTACTCCTTCGCAGAAATGACATGAGAAGAGGCAAGATGTAGGTACCGAATATCTCAAGATTATTGGGTTACGAACATAGAAACAAATACAAGAGAAAAGTGTTACAAGATAGTGCGATAATAGAAGAAGCACAGATAAGTATGAAAGGTTTGTGATTATAAAATAGATTTACGAATATAAGTTGCGAAAATTCGCAAGCTAAATACAGTTGTACAAATTTCACTATAAATAGCAGTTCAAATGTTAAATTCAGGAGGTTCTTTTTAGTGAGAATAAGGAAAAATCTTAGGAGAGAGAACAGAGAAAGTTGTAAATGTTCCAATCCATCGATATATTTCCTTGTAACTACTTGAAAGCATTAATAAAAATTATCATTCTTCATCAAGAATATCTTAGAGTTTTATGAATTTTACTTAGGGTGTAGTTGTAAGATTTCTTGTAACTACATTCGCACAGTTTATGCAGCTTCAAAATCCATTCCCTGCACAGTGCCATACTTTTCTGTGATTCCCATTAGCTTGTTTCAGTGGCAACAACAACATCTATGCACCACCACCTACTTGACTAATTTCATTCAAACTCAGCCACATAACCATCACTGCAACTGCAATAATTTTAATCAAGCAACAACAACTGCTCCTACTCCACTTAACTCCATTTTCTGCAGCAACAACATATCACCAACTTCATTCTCTGCAACATCAGTTTAACTCCTTTCTGATCATTACATCACCACCTGTAACTCCATCTTGAACAACAACAACCAGACATACGACTCTTATCTGTTATACCATTGTACTCCACCATGACTGACTACAACTTCTGCAATTCATATCTCATTTCATGGATGCAACATCATGGCATGTATACCACCTTGCAACATCCTTTATTCCTCCATGTGCACCACCAGCTCCCATATCAGTTCCATTGTCATGTCATGCATCTCTTCATCACACCATTTACTTCATTTCAGCATGCCACCGCCAGTCTATAATGCAACATCTCCATCACACACAAGCTGCGACACCAACTGCAATTCTCAATGGCAGCAGCACCTGCAATTGCAATCCTAGTCCAACAACAATTCCATTGCAGCTACCACTGCATCAACCTAGGCATACATCTATTTAGCAACATCACCTCAGAAACATTTAATTTTATCACTTCAGTTAAGCTCAAAACCCATTAGCTTCATAATTCCAACTTCATTCCTTGCTGCAACCTCAACGCCACTTTGGAGCCATCATCAAATACCACCATATCCCATCTATAATGCCAACTCAGATTCCACATACATGAATCCTGCACACCTACAATTGCTCTCAGCTGCACAAGTCTAATTTCCAGTGCCAATTCAATTTCTCATTCTTCCATTCTCTTGGTGTAGTTGCAGGAAATTCCACACTACACCCTTGTTATGATCTTGCTATATTCAACTCATAATTGAAGATTAAAAATGACACTTTATTATTTTGTTCTCAGAAATGTTTACAGAAATGGAAGAATTCAAGATTACAACTATTCTCTTAAAGTTTCTCTCTCCTCAAGACTATCTTAACTCTCAAAAATACATCATCCTTTTCTGGACATATTGGGTCTATATTTATAGGGTAGTTACATAGTGGATGACAGCTATGTTTTCCTCTTATTTTGGGTTAGTTCTGCGATTGTACTGCGATAGTTACAATGTTCATTCTCGCAAGCTTTGTAACCATCGTGGGACAAACATGCTTTTCCCATGTTTTCTTCAATCGTCAGTTATTACGTCATTCTTTTGATTGCTTTTGTGACACTCGCAAAGTGTAGTTGAATATCTTGCGGTGATGCTCGCTGGGAAGTGTTGTTAATATCGCAGAGAAGTATTGTAGCGATATTCTGGTCCTACATCTTTCATCTTCTCATGTCTTCTTCGCAAAGTGGAGAGGATATGAGAATCTTCAATTCTTCAAAGTGCTCGCAACCTCTTTTCTTTCCATATTTTCTTCTCGACATTGCTCCGTTAATTTAGATTAACCGCCTACACATGTTGTAAATTCATCTTTTTACTGACACGTCTCTACTCAACATGTCATTCCCTTTTGCCTATAAAAGGTAGAGTTAGACTTCAAAACTAATTTTCTTCTTTTATTTCTCTATCTTCTTCATCTGTTTATTTTGTCTTCCGTCTGCAACTTTTCTTCTTCTCCATATTCTCCTGCTACTTTTCTAATGGAGTCATCAAGGTATATTTTTTGAATATAATCTTTATTCGAGTCAATTTTTACTCATATTCTTTGATCTTCTCTATTTGATCCTTCATAACTCCCATATTATGTCTTCTCTTCAGTGGAACTATCCCTAACACCCAATCCTCAATTCAAAACCCTAATGCTCGCAAAAGGCCAAGTGATAAGAAGAAGAGGAGTTTTGTGAATGATAAGGTGGTAATAAACACATCCTATTTCTTAATAACAATATTGTTTCCTCTGTTTCTTATCTAAGTTATTATTCGCAGAATGTCGAGAACATCGCTAATCCTCCCAAAAGACCTCGTCAATTTAAATCTCTTGAGGATGATTTCATCATCCCCATGTTAACATCTGCGAGAGTTACTCCCACACCTTCGCGATTGGATCCTCTTTCTTTTATCTGCGAGAATATCGCTGCCAACACCTCTATTTCTTTTGATTCTTTGACAAATCAAGATCCTGAAATTGCTGTGACTGAAACTCCTTCTAGACCTTTATTGCCTTCAACTGTTATTTTTCCAAATACTCCTCCTTATGATAATACAACCATAGCAAATAACTCAAATCGTCAACTTGTCCTCGTTACTACTTCAACCTCTGCATCTCTTCTTCCATCAAATAAAACCTTAACAGGAGTTGATGTTGCTTTTAAAATTTTATCTAACATTTTAGACGATGCTAGAAAATATTCTACTGACTCTCTCCAATATGAAGTTTGCAAGACCTTACTCAAATATTTTGGCTCTGATAGTACTGCTTCACAAGCATCTTTAGAAAATGAAGTTGAAGCTCTAAGAAAAAGCCTTCAAGTCAAAATTTCTGAATGTGATACTCTGAACCATATGCTTCGCAACTCTTCACTTAACTGCGAGAACCTTCGCAGAAAAAATGACGAGCTGAAAGGTACAATTTTCCTACCTCTACCCTTTTGTTTTTCTGTTTTACTTTCATATCCTCTGTACTCAAGTCTCCTTCTTAAATTCTTGGTTCATATATTAGTTTCAAATCGGACTCGTTTCATGGAAAGATTTAAATTTGAATCTATTGCTGAAGAAGCTCGTGTTGAAAGAGATTCTTGGATGGACCAGTATAATAGATTAGATAATCTCTACACATATTCGATCGATCAAATAGATAATCTTACTAATGAGAATAATCAACTATCGCAAAGTCAAAATTTATTAAGCAACGAGATTACTCGTCTCTCATATTTGTTAACCAAGTCTAACTTGGCGGTAGAATCTTTATCAGATGAAAATAGAACTTTATCCCAAGAGAAACATAGATTTTCAATCTTGATGGCGATTTCTTCACATCAATTGAGTAATCAACAAATAATATGTGATAATCAAGAGCGATCTCTTCGTTCCCTTAAAGATGAACTCAAGGAAGTAACTGAATCATCTACTGATGAGAAGGATAAACTTATTAAGGGTAGATTAACTCTTAGTTTAAAGTCTATCAAGCTTCAAGATCAATACTCCCAATTAAAGAAATCTCATTCTTTATTAGCAAAGGAAAACTCGTATCTACACTCCAAAGAAGAAAACATGAAATCTCGTCTGAAGGGTATGGTTGGCGATAAATTTGATGACGCTATGAACCAATGGGAGAACTGTTTCTTTACATTAATACAAAACTTAACCTCTCAAAAAGAAAGTAGTCAATTGACTGCCTCATTTTTTGATCTTTCGGTCAAATTTTACGTTATGTTTCTTGTGAGATATTTGTCTGAATAATATTTAATCATTTTTGTTACTCGCAGAATCTGAAAGAAGTCTTCATTCTACCATCACTGATCTTACTAATAAGTTGGATAAAGTTCACAAATAAAACAGGATTCTCACTTCTGATCTTATAGAAGCTCGCGATAAGGCAGAGAGAAGACTTGATTATCTCGAGTACTTCAAAAATATAGAGATTAGAAATCGTGACAGAGGTTTCCTTCTCAAGGTTCACCTTAGTGATGAAGTTCTTGTGAACGATATTCTGATATCCCATTTTCTCCCTCCTGTATCTGTTCCTCCTCTAAAAGTTGACGATGATGAAATCCCTCTTCCTATGGACAAGGATTTAGAATATGTACCCGTTGAAGAAAATGTTGAAGAAGAAGAAGAAAAAAGTTCTCCCAGAGAAGGAGAAACTCGTAATGAGAAAAATGTTGGTGATGCTGACAATAACAGTAAAAATCCTGAGTCTGGCGAGACCATCGTTGAAGATTGAATTTCATTCTTACTTTCTTTTCCTTCTTCTTTCTTGCGAGCAATGTAACTTTTGCAACTTTTAGAATTCAACCTTTAATTTTGTTTACTTTGAATATTCTCAAGGAAGATAATGAGATCTTATTTATTCATTCCCCTACTTGCCCTTCATTAACTTTCTTAAGATGTTGAATTATTTCCAGTATCTTTTTTGCGAAAGTAGGAATATATCTGCGATGTAATGAATTATTGCGATATTCTGAAAAATTCCGAAGAAAGTTTCCTTCTCATATATTCTCCTGCGAGGAACAAATATTTCCTGCATTCTGAAAATAGTTAATGTTTTTAATATTATTCTGTTGGTCTTATTTTTCCTTCCTAGTTAAAGGTCTTATTTTTCCAAACTTTTCTTTCTGCGACAAAATCGCAGGACGTCTTTACATTTGTGTGTAAAAACCCATTGATCTTGCCTTATCCTTGTTTCTTCGAATTTTCTGTGACAATATGACATGTTTATATCCTCTTGCGAGAACAAAGTCCTATGACATTGCCGTCTTGCGATGAAATCGCAGGACGTCTTTACACTTTCATGTAAAAACCCATTGATCTCATCTTAACTTTTCTCTTTTGGCTTGTTGCCTTTGTATAACTTTCATCACGCGACAATATGACAACACTAAATGTTCTTGCGATCATAAAGCCCCGTGACATTACCGTTTTTAGACACTTATCAGCTCCCTAATGGAGGGTGCCACCCTTATCTTCCCCATGGTTTCCCCTTCAAGGAGGGCACATTGGCCATACAAGACTAGCTCCTCCCATCCATATTTGCCAACAACCAGTTGTTTTCGCAGCCTCTTGTCCTTTATGCCTATATGGCTTATAGTTACAAGACTGCACCCTAAGTGGGATTTTCTTCGGTCCGAGTGCATCATAGACAAGACTTGCCAAGGATGGCCAGGGTAGTTTCGTACGCCCCGGGCACCCTTGACTCAACCGTGTACCTCGGAGCCTTGGTCATACTCTGCACTCCTTAGAAGAGGTTCTTAGTCGTCCAACCAAGGTATCACCTTATATAGTTGGAAATCCAAGATCCTTCTCCTGGATAGGTTTTCTTTAACCCCTACATCTTCATGACTCAGGTTCCAGCAACGGTATAACCTTATCCCTGAGTCATGTAAAGAGATACCCCCTTATATGACGCACTATTAGGTCTTACATTTGCCTCTTGCGAAATTTTATTCGCGAACTAGGGTGCGCGCCATAAAGGTTCATCCCATTCTATTAATCTCTGCAAAATTTTTATTCGCCTTTCTTGCGATTATGCTCGCAGCTTTTGCTTTGTTATTAGAAGAACCTCTCAGTTGTAACAGAGAAAGAATAATTTTTTTTGTCATACAAGTACTTGTATCTCTTATCTCGCAGAAGTTGTCATTGATAATACCTTTTCATAAATAGTCTATTCCATGGTCTGTCAAGTCTTTGACCAACATCTCTCCCTTCAGGGTCCATTAGTTTGTATGCCCCGGTTCCAACTATCTCTTTAATGATGTATGGTCCATCCCATTTTCTCGCCAAATTTCCACCATTCTCTCGCTGATAACTTGGTGTTTCTCGCAGCACTAAATCACCAGGTTGAAACTCATGTTTCTTAACACGTTTGTTGTACTCGCGAGCTAATCTTCGTTGGTAATTTTCCATATGTTGTAAAGTCTTTTCTCTTTTTTCTTCTAATTCATCTAATTTATTTAAAATCATTCCATCACTTAGATTTCTTTCCTAAGCCTCTCTTTTTGTTGTAGGAATAGCTACTTCTGTTGGTAACACATCTTCAACTCCATACGTCAAACAAAAAGGTGACATTCCAGTAGCTTCCCATCTAGTTGTATTGTAAGCCCATATTGCATTATGCACCTATTCGCACCATGCTCTGTGGTAGCTTCTTTTTTAATATGTCTGCGATTGTCTTATTAGTTTCTTCAGCTTGACCATTTACTTGTGGGTATAAAGGAGTAGATTTTCCACACTTTATCTTAAATGCATTGAGTAGCAATTCTATATTCCGCCCTTCAAATTTCTTTCCATTATCAGACACCAACTGTGCTGGAATCCCAAATCTGCAAATTATATTCTCAAATATGAATGTAAAAATATCTTTATCGCGGATATGTTATACTTCCTTTACTTCTCCCCATTTTGTGAAATAATCTGTTGCGACAATTAGATATCTTCTTTGTCCAGAACCAGGCACAAATGGTCCCACAATATCTAACCCCCATTTCCCAAAAGGCCATACACTTGTTGAAGATGATAATGGTGCTCCTGGTGCATGTATCTTATTTCCAAATCGCTATCAATCTTTGCAATGCCTTGAGAGTTGTTTTGCATATTCATGCATATATGGCCAGTAATAGCCTTGCATTTTTGTTCTATGTGCCAAAGATCTTCCTCCACTATGATTACCAGCATCACCACTATGCAACATCTTCAATATTTTTTGTCCTTCCTCCCTCGTCAAACATCTTAGCGATGGTCCACTAAAATATCTGCGATATAATACTCCATCTCTTAGCTCATAATTGGTTGCCCTACTTTTTAATTTATGTGCCTCCAATCGATTTCTTGGGATTTCTCCTCTTGCCAAGTATGCATGAAGATCTGCTCTCCAATCTGTAATGTTGCTCTTTAATTCTTCTTCGCCAACTTCTACCATCATCACACCTTCCTCTTCTCCTTCCTTGTTTATCGCTGGTAATAAAAGTGTTTGAATTTTTATGCATCTCGCAGCTGGATTTGTCATCATACTGGATATGAAAGAAAAAGCATCTGCGAGCCTATTATCTTTCCTTGATATGTGTCTCCATTTTATTTTTGGAATTATCGCAGATAATTCTTCGACTAATCTTTTATACTTTCTCAAAGATGGTTCATTTGTTGTGTATTCTCCTTTTATCTGGCGAATAACCAACTGTGAATCGCTAGTGATTCTAGCATTTTCTAACTTCATTTCTACCGCAAATTTTAAAGCATGAATCACGACCTCATATTCTGTCTCATTATTAGTGGATGCAAATTCCAATCTAAATGAAAAAGCTGTTTTTTCTCCTTCTGGTGAAATAAAAACAACTCCAATCCCATTTCCTTATCCATTTGATGATCCATCTACCAATATCTCCCATATGTCGGGTTATGTTAATAGCTCTTTTGGATCTCCATGTTCCTCTTCTACATCCATCATCTCTTCCACAGCTTCATCATCTTCTAAAGGAAATTCAGCTAAGAAGTCTGCGATAACTTGTGACTTTGGCGAGGATAAAACTTCATATTGGATATCAAAGTGTCCTACTTGTGCATTCCATCTCTCAACTCTGCCTGATCTTTTTGAATTTTTCATTACTGATTCAATTGGCACTTTTGTTTACACTTTGACCTTATGTGCTTGAAAGTAGATGCGAAGCTTAAAAGTTGCATGCACCAACGCTAGAATTAGTTTCTCAATCTTTGAATAATTTCTCTCTGCAGAATTGAACGTTTTGCACATCTTTTACCATTGCAGGCGTTGGAATATCGCGAATTGCTTGTACTTTTCCGGATCAACTTGTATTCCTTCTTTTGATACAATATACCCTAGAAATTTTCCTGAAGTTACTCCAAAAGTACACTTATCGGGATTCACTTTAATATTAAATTGTCGCATTTGATCAAAAATCTCTTTCAAATCTTGCACATGATTCTCAAACTTCTTTGCTTTTGATCAGCATATCATCTACATACACTTCTAATGTTTTATGGATCCACTTTGCAAACACCTTCTCCATCATTCTTTGATACGTTGCACCAGCATTTCGTAAGACAAAGGGCATCTTTGTATAACAATATAATCCTCTTGGAGCAAAAAATGCGGTATGTTCTTGATCTTCTTCAGCGAGAGGGATTTGATTATATCCTTTATATCCATCCAACGATGATATTCTGGCATTTCCCGCTATTGATTCAACCATCTTTGGGATATCTGGTAACGGAAAACTATCTTTAGGACAAGCTCTGTTTAAATCAGTGAAATCTATGCAAATTCACTCTTGATATTTTGCTTGCCTTATAATTCTTGCGTCGAGCATCTTCTATAATTCTTCTTCTATTTGAGAATGGTATGTTGTTGCGATTTTCCTTATTCTTTGCTTAAATGGTCTTATGTTTTTGTTGATTTCTAATTTATGACATGCTATTGATGGATCTATCCCTGGAATCTCATCCATGCTCCACGCGAAGATATCTTTATATTCTCGCAAGATATTTATAGTTCTTTTTTCCTCATCTGCCTCCATTCTAGTCCCAATTTTCAGCATTTTAGGCTCTTCTTCACTCCCAATATTTATTTCCTTTATTGGTTCTGCTGCAATATAACTAGTTTCAGGTTCTCCCATTGGTGTTGGTGTTTTCATTACTCTCGCGAGTTCATCTCCTTCTCGCGCGATTTCGCTGGGTATTCCTTTTCCTTCTTTTGCTCTTATCACGTAAACTTGAAATTCTTCTTCCTTCTTTGTTTCTCTCGCCAATTTTCTGCGAACCTTTCGCAGCTTTGGACGTTCTTCACAATTTCTTACTTCAATTTGGTAACACAATTTCGCAAAATCTGTGTCTCCTCTAATTTCTCCAATTCCACTAGGTATAGGAAATTTGATGCATTGATGCAATGTTGATGCTATAGCCTTGATTGTGTGTATCCACGGTCTTCCTAATATCAGACATTTCTTCATCCTTGTATCCCATAATCTTTAAAGTATGATAAAATATTATATCTACAGAACTTCCAGCATCCACCAAAGTTCTATTCATAGCCCATTCTTCTACAGATTTTATTGATTCCTCCTTTATCATTGGTATAATGGATACTGTGATTACCAATGGAGATATATGACTTAGATTTTGTTGATTCCTCCTTTCTCATTAGTACTTCTGCTGCTGTTAATGTGATCTCCTGCTTTTCCCAATCTTTTAATAGTGATATTTTTTCCACCGTCATAATTTTCCTTCCTTCAAAATCCCGTTTGTGTATCCTCCCCTTAATATTTTCATGAAATCTATCAATCATTGTTCTCATTACCATACCACACTCCAATTTTCTACAATCCTCTTTGATTCTAACCATCCTTCCTTCAAATATCTCACCGATTTGTTTTATGATTTTCTTAATCTTGAACAATTCTTATCTTCTTCTTCACTTTTTTCTATGATTTCGCTAATTCAGTCCATGTTTCGGGTGCCAAAATGTAGTTGCAGGAAATCCCACACTACACCCTTGTTATGATCTTGCTATATTCAACTCACAATTGAAGATTAAAAACGACACTTTATTATTTTGTTCTCAGAAATGGAAGAATTCAAGATTATAACTATTCTCTTGAAGTTTCTCTCTCCTCAAGACTTTCTTAACTCTCAAAAATACATCATCCTTTTCTTGACATATTGGGTCTATATTTATAGGGTAGTTACATAGTGGATGACATCTAAGTTTTCCTATTATTTCGGGTTGGTTCTGCGATTGTATCGCGATAGTTACAATGTTCATTCTCCCAAGCTTTGTAACCATCGCGGGACAAACATGCTTTTCTCATGTTTTCTTCAATCGTCAGTTATTACGTCATTCTTTTGATTGCTTTTGTGACACTCGCAAAGTGTAGTTGAAGATCTTGCGGTGATGCTCGCTGGGAAGTATTGTTAATCTCGCAGAGAAGTATTGTAGCGATATTCTGGTCCTACACTTGGCTTCAAAACATAACCCAATTACCACCAATTCACCACTTCAGTTCTCTTTAATTCCAACTTTGAATTTTCAAAATCCACCAATTAACCAGTAGCCTTATTCTTCTATAATTCCATTTCCTGCAATTGTAATCAGAACCCATCTCAAGTAATCATCTAACTCAGCCATTTCATCACGAATCCATCACTTCCATTTCTATCTCTCAATTCAGAAACCCTAATTTTACAATCAGAAGTCCCAACTTCCTTCTCAGATG
The DNA here is from genome assembly GCA_023529315.1 of Papaver bracteatum. Lineage (NCBI taxonomy): Eukaryota > Viridiplantae > Streptophyta > Magnoliopsida > Ranunculales > Papaveraceae > Papaver > Papaver bracteatum. Next base: position 737,006 of record JAJJWX010000614.1, read on the forward strand.
ATTTCTCATTCTAAAACTCTGTCAATTTCAAATTCACCTGAAACCCATTCTTAACCCATGACCAGCTCATCCATCTATCACAAAATAACAACTTCAGATCCGTGTTCTTCCCCTAATTCTTCATGCTCTTCTCACTGTTACCAACAATTGCAGATTCAATTATTCTCCCTTGTAAATCAATCGAGCACAACACTGCCAATCCCCTCAGCACCATAAATCCATCTCAAACTTGTCTCCTTAAATTACTATGGTTCTTAATTCTATGATATTTCTAATGAAGCTGCGCCTCCATTTTTTGTGGAGAAAGAAAGAGAGAGCAGTGAATGTGTCTGGAAGTTCTCGACCTGATTTTTGGGTTGTGAAGGATAAAATTGATTAATACACCCTCTATCTAGATAAGGTATACACAGACAGTCTTTGGTAATTCTAAAAATTTAACTCGCTTCAAAAGCTCGCAACTTAAACATACGAACTCCGAAGTGACTTCATTCTTTCATTGTTGGATTTGTCTTTCTGTCCCTTTTACGAAATCCTGGATTTAAGCGAGTTCCACTTCTTTTTGTTCCATGACTCCAAAATACCTATAATACTCAAAAATAAACATAAGAGATGCAATTCACAAGAATAATAGCAAAGAAAGCATAAATACTAGATATAAAATTAGGTGTTTTAGACACCTATCATTAACGACTTCAAAGACTTCATCGGGATTGTGAATCCAGACTCAACTATTTTCTTTATAGTTACGTGTTTTGATCTTGCCCGATTTTATCATTTGAGTACTATCTTCTCTACGTTTTGCTCGAGATTTAATCTCAGATAGGCAAAATTAAAAAATAATCACAAACATCTTCGTCTCATCATTTGTGATTCCACAATATCTAGTTTCGCCATCATACGATTTAGATTATTGTGAAGTGATTGATAATACTAGGTTGTTCTTCGGGAATATAAGTCCGGGCTATAAATTGGTTCATGTTCACTTTGATTTATCAAAAGACGGAACAAAAACTCTTGGGTATTTCTGTGGGAGACAGATTTATTCAATATGTAGACTTTTCTGTGTGAGACAGATTTGTTTATTAAGTCTTCGACTATGGGTTGTGGCAACTCTTGGTTGTGGGTGAGATCAACTAAGGGAATCAAGTGTGTAGTATTCTGTTGGGATCCGATACGTAAGGAACGCAACTGTACCTTGAATCAATGTGAGATTGATTAGGGTTCAACTACAATCCCGTCTGAAGTTTATTGGTAGTAGGCTAGAGTCTGTAGCGGTTTAATACAGTGTGGTGTTCAAAATGGACTAGGTACCGGGGTTTTTCTGTATTTGCGGTTTTCCTCGTTAACAAAATTCTGGTATCTGTGTTATTTCTTTTCTGCATTATATTTTGTTATATAATTGAAATATCACAGGTTGTGTATTAAGATCAATCAATTAGAATATCCAACCTTTGGTTGTTGATTTAAATTGATTGACACTTGAACATTTGTATTTGGTGCCGTTCATGTTACTCCTCTTATATCCAATCAGGCTCGCAGATTTCTATTTGCTTATTGTAGATTGAATTAAGAGTTAGAGATATTAAACTCTTTAATATACTTTTCTCTAGATTGAGTCTGAATGTCTAGTTGATTCTCTAGAAAGTATATCAGAGTAAGCCCTCTCAGATTGCCAAACTAATTGTTGGGTGTGGTTGTTAGACCCCCGTATTTTCAGTTGGTATCAGAGCAGGCAAATACATTAAAGACCTCATAAGTATGTGTTTTTAGCGATCTGAGGATGGACGATATTGTCTCTGATAAACGCATCGCCAGAAATAAAAGTTATGTTTTTTTGAAGTCTATTAAAGATGAAGATTTGTCAATCTCAAATATAGAAGAACCTTGTGTTCCAAGGAAACACACGTGCATTGACAAGTGTTTTCATGACTACCTTACTGACGAGTCTGACTTTGAAGTTGAAAGGAATGCAACCAAAAAGAGTTCAGTGATTCTAAAACTCATTAGAATCCAGGCTGATGATGTCAACTGATTGAAACACAAAGTCAATATCCTTATTGGTATGGTAAATGAGCGTGACTCTCGTCTAAAGGTTCTTCAAGAATAAAATTTCTCAGTCTGTTCTTCACGAACTCTACTTGAGGAAAAACTCAAAAAGCATGCTTTGAAAATTGAACATATTTTAAGTAAACTCTCCTTTCAAGAGTGTTCCAAAGAGTCCACCATACCAATTTCTTCTGATTTAACTATAAAATAATTAGTTCCAGAAGTAAAACCAAAATCCCTTCCTGTCAAAAAGGATGTGCCTGTGTCTTCCTCTAATCAAGGAATATCCACATCACATGGTAGGAAGTAGTCTCCCAACAATAGTGCTGAGTATGTTCCTTCTAATCACTCAGGTGATCATAAATTATGTCTCTTTTGTAATTCAAAAGGCCATGTTGAACCAAAAAAGAAATCTAGGTTGAATGACAATTCTATCATTCGTCTTCAACACACCTTAGATTTAACTCTCAAAGGTGTAACTGGCATTTGTATATCTAAACCAATTGGTTTTACTACACACCCTGTGTATTCTACCAGGAAAATTATCTCGAGGTGTTCTTCAAATGTTCAAGAACTTAACAGACTCCCCAATGCTTTTCGGTCAAGAAGAACTCATGGTTTTTCTTCTTTCAAAAAGGGAGATAATGTTGTACATGATGTGAAAAAGGTACCAAAAGAAGGAAGCAAAAATGGACGTATGAAAGACAACTTAAAATGATAATTGAAGGATATAAAGAAATCATCAACAGGTTGTCAATCCCCTCTGGTCAAAATTCTTCAGGTAAGAATCTGTAGGAGCAGAATATCGCAGCAACCTTCACTTGCGAATATTTAATGACGCAACATAATAATGTCGCAAAAGAAATATTAGAAACGACGCAACAAAGAATGACGGACAAAACATGAGAAAGGCGGGAAGACTTTGCGAATATAGAATTTGAATAGTAGTTCGCGATACTTCGCAAGCTATATAGTTGTATAGATTTCACTATAAATAGTAGTTCAAATGTTAAATTAGGAGAGGTATTTTTTAGAGAGAGAGATAATTTTAGGAGGAGAGAGAAATTTTGAGAAGGGGTTTATTTTCTTTATCATCTTCTTCCCCAAAAAACTAGAGCTCCAAATATTCATTAATGGAGTCTCAATTGTAAAATCATGTAATTACATACAATCACTAGTGAAGAACCATGGATGTAGATCACAATGATCGAACCATGTAAAAAATCTTTGTGTCTCTTTTTTACTTTAATTCTTAGTTTCATATCAAATTAATTAGATTTAGGAATCATTTTAATGGATTCTTATGAGGGTGTAGTTGTGAGATAATCCGCAACTACAGAATCAATACCATGCATCGTATTTTGATGATAGTAAGTTTTATGATAACTTTTCACATCAAACGGTCATTCTTTAAAGATTCGGAGAAGAACATTTAACCGTAAGCAACGTTCATTTAATGAGCTCAAAGCTCATACTTGTGCTAATTAATCACAAGGTTGAAACCTCACTCTCAAGAAAAATCCTGGTAGAGTGAGAATTATTCAGGTATACTTGATGGCAAGATGTTTTCTAATTCTCAACGCTATTTTCTTATCGTTCTTAGCTTGATTATCATTCAAAAACAGTCGTGCATAAGTTTTGTTTGTTTTAATAGGTGTCGGGTTTTGCTAATTTCTTCTTGAAATTTTTTGTTGTGTCAAAATTGCTACTTTTATATGCTCTGAACTTTTCTCTTGTGAGAATATAAGATTTATTGAGCATTAATTCTATGAATTTATTCATGTAGCAAAAACTTTGGTGAAGAAACAATATTCTTGTTTGTTTGATCTCTTCTTGGGTCTTTTACGTTTATGAATAATAATGCGCTAAGTTTGTGTTTGTTCGGGTATCCTTATTACATGTCACGAACCGACTTTGGAAACCTTAACCTATGGGTTTCTGAGAAACCATTGAAATACCAAACCCATATGTTGAAAAGTACGCATACTTCAGGCTACTTTTTCTATCAAGAATGGCATCACCTTCGGGAACTTGTAATTTTCCAAGAGGTTTTCTTGATAAGGGTTTTGGTCTCAAACTTGAAGAGGAGGAGAAAGGATCTCTAGTGGAATTTGATTACACATCTACTCAATCTCCTGATAACTTCTCGGATACTAAGGATGATGAAGATATTTCTAATGAAGTTGTTCAAAACTTTATCGGTCAGTTTAACGATGCAAAACTGTTGCTTGTTAACACTCTAAAAGAGCTATATGGGTTAATAATTGAATTAACAAAGGTGAATACCGAATGTTCTAATGAATACATGACTTAAGGATCGTTTCAATGCCGTGTCGGAAGATACTGTCAATTTTGTCTGTCACAAGCTTGAAGGTATTGGAACTAGTGAAGCTTCCGTACCAAGACTCTGATTATCGCTTGTGATATTTATGATTTTATATATTTCAAATTGTTATGGGATATGTTGTTTACGTCCGTGAACCTGTGAATGTCCCATACTTATTCAAAATTTATCTCTATTATGTCGGTATGAAAGTATTGATAAAAGATAGAACGAACTTTTAACAAACAAAAGTTAAAGCCTTTTATGTCATTATGCAAATTTTGATAGAAGAAAGGATGCACTTTTGTTTACAAGGATTTAGTCTATTATATGTCATTGTGCAAATAGTGATAAAAAATAGGATGAATCCTTGTGTATTCAGTATTGGTCGATCTCCGATCCACATTTTTTTTATGCATATACTGTGATGCTCCGTAAGTTCTCTTGTGTTGAGCATGACCAATTGAATTGATCATTTTTGTGGTTGGTTCAATTGAGATTTTTTGATTCAAATACATGTTTTCATGTGATTTGTTTATGTCCAAAGAAATCCTTCTTTTCTTGTAAAATCAAGGTCTCCTTTGTTGTTTTTTCGGGAATGACATGTTATGGGGGAGAGTTCTTTTTGAACTTGTGCTTAATTTCCAAATATTTGTGGGGAGTGTGGTTGTGAAATATTATAGGGGTTATCTTGTATCTTTATAAACTCCTTGATGAATGCATTTAGCTTAGGCTTTATGATTGCATCTAAATAAGTTGGTATGTTATTCTGGTTTGGTCATGAAGTATCTCCATGAAAATTTCATGAGGATCCCACTAGTTTTCGTACCTTAGCCAATTTATATTGACAAAAAGGGGGAGAATTAATGTGTAGTTTAATACTACAAATACATATGGTTTACGGATCATTATGTAAGGGGGAGTGGTTTTCATGTTGAGATGAAGTATTGACTAAATGGGAGTGACACATATCACCATAGTATTGTTGTCAAAGTTGTGATACAATTGAACTTTGATGCTGTGTAATAATACTATAACATTGTATAACAATGATCAAGAGAACTTGTTTTCTCATTGCTATCGCTACAGATATTTAACAACTATGATGCTAAGTTGAACAGGTTTAATAGTTCTTCGTCTTCAAATGATGAACGACGTGAAGTCTAAGTTCAACTACACAATCTATGTCTTAGTCCGAGACATCTATAAATAGGCTAGAAATCAAGACTTATAGTTTTGGTCACTAACATTGACAAACATGCTTGAGATAGCAATGCATGCGAGGTCGACCGAGTAGTGCTCTAACACTTCTATTAGACAATCTCCAAACTAACATGTCGAGCTATCTAGCGTATGTTCATGAAACCAATAAGTGCCATTTTTTCCCATCTACTTAACATAGTCTGTAAGAGCATCAAAAGTTCTTCTATAAATATACATAAAAGTGAGGACATTAAAATTACTGCCCTCTTTAAAGGAATGTAATACAAAATTTAAAAAAATCATGAAATCTATACAAATCACCTAATGTGGAAGTTCTTGGAGTCCTTCAAGCAAATCAGATCATGCGAAAAGTCAAAATTTTGTTCATAAAACGATTCAATATGTAATTAAAATTTAAAATAGTTTCGATCTATTCATGCAGTTCGATAAATATTTTCTTGTGGCTCTATAATTTTGTGACCACTTTTCTTGTTAATCAGTATGTAAAAAGCACGAACTACAAAAAGATGTAGGAACAGGGAACAAATATATGACCACATTATTGTTCACATTCACTAAAAAAATATGCATCCATCAGTATAACTTAATGGGATCCAAAAAACTACTCATGAAACACAAAAGGTTGGGGCTACTTGGATTGAATTTTCAAAGTGACGACATGTTAGCCTTCAACAATTGGTAAGCAATGTGCATACCGATTTAGACTGTTCCTCCTAGCTCCATATGATGGTATTGGAGGCATTAGGGGCCACAAATCTTCGTTCTATTGTATCAAACGTGGTTGTATCCAATGTACACTGGAATATGATGTTTTGTCTTCAGAAACTGTTAATAATTAGCTTACCATCATACAAAAAATAGGTACCAAAATCAGAGTTAGTTATTATTAGAGCATAGATCGGTTGAACCCACCAGGCGTTGGTATGTCAAGTTTGGTTGTCATATTTTAGTGAACCAAAACTCATTTAAAGAGTCACTTGATTATATGATAGAGTCAAATTCATATAGGTTTGCTAGAAAGTTACTAGGATATGAGACTTACAAGTATTACGTGAAGACTTGAAGAATATGAAGAAATAAAGAGCTATATCGACGACATCATCCTTCCTCTTGAGGTTAGTAATATTTGACTTGAACTGTTTCATTCCTAAAGTATATTTCAAGTCTTGCATATTAAAAACATAACTGCGAAGCTGTGAATATTATACTCTAGTTATACATAGTATTAAGAAATTACAATACGAAGTATAACGTCTATCTTTTGAACTTCGTATATGAGACATCGACATAATCGTATGAATGTGTTAAGTGCATATTTTGCATATATTTAGTGTCGAATCCATGTTAGTAATTGCTTAGTTTCTTGCAAAATTATTGTATATTACGTTTGTTTTTCTTTATTTGTGTTTTGCTAGGTGAATCATCCAAAAGAAGTGAATTTGCACTTAATTGTGCAATAAAAAAAGTTATCCGCAAACGGAGAAAGGAAAAATACCAAGTGTAACTCATTCAAATCAAGGAGATATTGATATCATCTCTAATAGGACAAAAAGACGAAGCCAACGGTGAAAGAATGGAGTCGTTCCGACGTCGCATGAAGATTTTATGGGCATTTGAAGCAAGCAAAGTTGCGCGCACAGAATTTATAAGGGGCAGTCATTCTGTTAAGGGGTGACCTATTTTCAAAGGAATTGCTAAAAGCAGTAAGGTCTTTTATAAAGGGGGGAGATGCAAGTTGAATATTGTTAAAGCACCCGGTTGTTTTACTCAGGGCACTTCATCTTCTTTAATATCAGTTTCGCATGCATGGAAGTTATGGAGTTGGTTTTTGTTGTTGGTCATTGATGGCATGGAACTGTTGATAAAAAGATGGAAGAACTTGAGTTGCAGTTGGTGGAAGTGAGAACGGTGATTGACGGAGCTTGAGTTTGCTTCCATTATTGGCCATTGTTATTTCGGATACTACTCGATGATGGTTTGCTGTGGTTGATCGAGCTCGGCAATGACAATGAATGATGAAGTTCAATGAAGGAATGGTTGGAGTTTTGCGTTGGAGAATAAAGAACTCGAGAGATGAAGATTCATGCAACTCTTGTAACTCGAGTTTGGTGATGAAACTCATACTAAGTTCGAATACGGAGAAGCTGGTGATACTTTGAGCTTGAGCTGTTGGTGGCGATGGTCTAGAGTAGTAGAGTGGAGAAGAAGATGTTGCAGTTGGAAGTAACGAAACAGTGGTGATCGATGGATGAGTAGAAGTTGAACGAACAACTCGAGTAGAACAAATACAAGGAAGAATGGTGTGCTGCCATTACAAAAGATGGTGATTTACGGGATGGCTGGGAAGGAAGATGGTTCAAGTTTTGTTGTTGTTGCGATTAATGCGATTGGAAGATATGCTGTTGGTAGTTGTAGAATGAGAAAAAAGAGGATATAGTTTGGCAGAGATAGAGTCTATGAGATCGATGGTGGCAGTTAAGATCGAGAGAACACAAGTTCGAATTTCCATGAACAAACCACGGTATGAGTGAGTTTTAAAAGCTACGGGAGATATTACGGTTGAGTAAACCCATCCGTGTTAAAAGAAGAAAAGAATCAAAACATCCAGGAGAACTTTCGTATGGGAAGTCCTGGACGTAACTGAAATAAGAAAAATGGTTAAAAACATCCAAGAGAGTAATCGTACAGGATATCCCATCCGTAATAAGAAGAGAAAAAAATAGACTGTCAGATAGCCATGACTGACAGTTATACAATCCAAGCCAACGATTAAGTGGGTTGGGCTTCACTCGGGTTTTAGACATGACCCAATTAGCTGGGGTTACAATTCTTTGCACGAGCAGACTTTGGTAGCATCCAATTTTGGAATTTGGCGAGCTTTAGGCAACCTATTTTTCACGGGATTCGAGCACGGGCATAAATACAATTGCGACACCTATATAAGAGAACTTCAAATATTTTTGGGACAACAATCATATAATCTTTTATCAAGTTTTGGAGAGAAGAACACATGAGAAGAAAAGCTAGGGTTTTGGAGCAATTCATCACCGTAACTATTTCTTTACCATTTTATAATATGTATCTCATGGGTTTCATTAATACCATGAGTAGCTAAACTTCTTAATGATTGGGGATGAATTCTAAGTTCTAGACATGATTTGAGTTATTATATAAATCTATTTTGAAGTTATTCACATGATTATTGATTGTTTATACTAATTAGAATATTTATGATTAATTGATACATTGTTTAGGTGGCCAACTGAATTAATTTTTTGAATCAATCAAATGCTAGTATTGAGTTAGGAGATAAGTAATAGTCGAACAATTCATACAAAAGTAGAGAACACAAGACCTTGCATAGGGATTTTGTGTAGCGATTATGTGTATAAACAACACTAAAAATTAAAGTGGACCTTGAGCTAAGAGTATAACTACTAGGATCAATCTATAATTCACAAAAGATAAAGCATTCGGAGAAATTACACCTTAAGTGAGCTACTACTAGGTGGTTTACACGAATAAAATCTGGTATTGGAGATCGAGCTTCCGTACTCAGTGATATAAGGAATTTAGGGGATAGCACTGAGCTAGATGTTATTTCACGGTTGGTAAAACTCTGTGATTAATAGTATTAATGGATGAATATAATAACTTGATGACGGTTTAGCAACGAAGAAGGATTCCCTGATCATATTTCTCTCTATTGCTTGAAAACTTTAATTACTTTTAATTGCTTTGATTTTACTTTGAATCTAAAACAAAATCCCCCCATTGTGACATCTTTGAAAACTAAACTCCCTGCTCTTCGTGGGAACGATCCTTACTTCCATTATATTACTAGTTAATTGGGTGGAGATAAGTAATTTAATTTGAGTGCACCTACGACACACATCAAATTTTGGCGCCGTTGCCGGGGAGCAGTCGGTAGCTTTAGTTGTTATTTCTTTTTGTTTTATTTTTAGTTTTTGATTTAGCTTTTGAGAATTTTATTTCAGGTACCTAATCTCTGGCATCGAAGGATTGGAATTACCAGAGGTGCGGAATTCAAACCCGTAAAGGAACGGTACTACAAGCACGTCCAAAGTTGCAAGAAGATATTTCTACATCAACAATGGTAGGAGGTAACAATAATCCACCACCACCTCCACCTCCGGAGAGAAATTTAGGAGAGTTGACATCTCCATGCTTAGATTCGCAACCACTGTCCATTACAATCACTGAACCAGTGGAGCTGAAGTCGAATCTACTTCATCATCTACCAAAGTTCAAGGGACATCCAGGTGAAAATCCAAATTGACACGTTCAACAGTTCCAGAACACAATGACAAGTCTGAGGCATGCAACCGCAGACAGAGATATGGCTATGCTACAAGCCTTTCCGTTCTCATTGATAGACTTAGCAGAAGAATGGTTGTATTGTCTTCCTCCAGGGAGTGTTACAACATGGACTGAGATGAAGAAGCTATTTCTGGAGAAATATTTTCCTGCTTCCAAAGATGCATCCGTTCGTAAGGAGATTAGTGGAATTCTACAGATGTCTGGGGAGTTTCTATATGAATATTGGGAGAGGTATAAGAGGTTGTTAGAAAGATGCTCACACTATCATTCAATACTTCTACGAAGGATTACTTCAAGAACAGAGGAATTTGATTGATGCGGCTGCCGGTGGTTCACTTACTGAGAAGACAATATCGCAGGCAACTAGTTTGATTGAGAGTATGGCTGATAATGCTCAACAATTCTACACCAGAAATAACTCTAATGTCAGAAGAGATAGCTAAATGGGGGAATCTGTACAATCAGAGCAACTGATGAACAACATAGAGAAGGTGGTACAACGAATGAAAGCAGTGATTATTCCTTCTTATGAAGAAGAGTCTGAACAGGTGAATGATGTGTTCCATAATCAGAGGCCAAGGTATGATCCCTACTCTAATACTTATAATCCAGGTTGGAAAGATCACCCAAATTTCATTTATGCAAATCAGCAAGCTGCAGCTCCTAATCCTTATGGGCGACAAAGTGGTTTTCAACATCCACAGTTCCGACAACAACCCCCACCTCAGCCTCAACAGCAGAATCAGAGTTCTAGTTTAGAGGAGATAATGAAAATGATGATGCAAAAGCAAGATGCAAATGCTCAGCGTCAAGATACAATTATGCAGAAACAAGATATGGCTATAAAGGACTTGCAACTTCAAATGGGACAGTTGGCTATAGACATGAATGAAATAAAAGCACAGAATTTGGCGAAGTTGCCATCACAACCTTTTGTGAATCCAAGAGCGAACGTCAATGCTGTAACTCTAAGAAGTGGAAAGCAAACTGAAGAGCCACAACAACAAAAATAGGTTAGTGATGACATTGAAAAGGAAGTAGAGGAGGAAATCATCCCAAAGGAAAATCCAACCTCAAACGGCCAACCTAAGGATACGGTTCCTACCTTTACCACGCCACCTCCTTTCCCTAGTCGTTTTGCCAAATCAAAGAAGCAAGCTCAAGATAAGGAGATCATGGACATTTTTAGAAAGATACAAATCAACATCCCATTTATTGAGGCCATCAGAACAGTACCTAGATATGCTAAGGTTTTGAAGGATTTGTGCACAAGGAATGATAGGTTGATTGCTAATGAGATTACTCAGGTGGGTAAAAGTGCCACAACTATGCTATTGAAGAAGATGCCTGCAAAGTGTGAAGATCCTGGGGGTTTCACCGTGCCAATCATTATTGGTACCAAGAGGTTTGAGAGTGCTTTGCTTGATTTGGGAGCATCCATAAGTGTTATGTCAGCCGATGTTTATGATTCTTTGAATCTTGGACCTTTGAAAGAGGCGAAGATTACTATTCAATTGGCAAACAAGTCTAATATATATCCTAAGGGAGTCGTGGAGGACGTGTTAGTTCAAGTGAATCAGTTAATCTTTTCGGTTTATTTTTACATTGTGGATATGCATAATGGAGATAATTGTTCATCTACTTCGTTACTTCTTGGGAGACCTTTTATGAAAACAACAAAGACGAAGATTGATGTGGACAATGGTACACTCACTATGGAATTTGATAAGGAGATCATTCTCTTCAACATATTTGAGGCAATGCATTATCCTAGTGATGTGGACTCCGCTTTCTCTATTGATGTTATTGGTTCGTTGGCACAACAGATGTTTGATTTGAACAAAGAAGATGAACTTGAATTTGTGCTACAATATAGCATTGATTTGGACGTTCATGGGATTCCTAACTTGGACGTTGATATTTCCTAGGAGTTTGTTGAGACATGTGGTGCTTTAATGTCATCACAAGAATTTAAAACATGTAATATTTCATATATCTCTTTACCTAGTACTGATGAAGTTCCTTTACCTTATGTTGTGCATGCACCTAAATTAGAGATGAAACCTCTACCTGATCACTTAAAGTATGCTTACTTGGGTGATGGAGAAGAGATTCCAGTCATTATTGCAAAGAATCTCACAAAAATACAGGATGAACACCTTCTTCGGGTTATGAAAGAGCACAAAACGGCTATTGGTTGGACAATTGCTGATATCAAAGGCATTAGTCCATCCATGTGCATGCATAGAATCCTTATGGAAAATGATGTAAAGCTAGTACGTGATGCTCAACGTAGTTTTAACCCCCCAATGATGGAGGTCGTGAAGAAAGAGATCCGCAAATTACTGAGTGTGGGGGTGATTTACCCAATTTCTGACAGCAAATGGGTTAGTCCAGTACAAGTGGTGCCTGATCGGTTGTCAGCCGAGCAAAAATAATTCACTTTCTCACTCTACTAAATATAAATGAGTACGTGGTAAGAAAGAGTTCGTATCCACAGAGAGGAGATTGTTGTTATGCAATTCTCAAATTCTTAAGTAACAGAGGGGGGATTTTGTTTTTATCAAAGCAATAAATAAAATAAAGCAAAGCAAATAATTGGAATAATCAATAAGAGGAAGATATTGGTCACAAGATAGTATCATTCACAAACATGTATTTTTATCAATGATTAGAATTGGTAATTTAATCTCGCAATTATCAAAAGTCCTAGGATATCTTGATCGCAAGAATATCCCGTTTATTTCCCGATTTTATCACAAACAACATTAAAAGATGCTATTGTGAAATATACTTGGAAAGAAACCTAAAGTGTAAAAGCACAATTAAGTTTAACTCCCTAAGAGCAATAAGTTCTATGAAATAAGACTAATCAATGCAAACAAACGTGTAAAAGCACTAATTCATTTTAGCAAAGGTTATGATTCATATGCGATTAAAAAGATGTATCACTACAAGTAACAACCACAAGATGCTACTAGAAATCATAGATAACAACTTTTACGTATTAAAAACTCTAATATACCTATAGAGATGAAAACAAATCCAATTGATTCCGGACTCAACCAAACTAGCATTCAAATCATATGATAGTAAAAATAATGAATATAAACGATAGAATTGAGACAAAACTAATTCATAGAATCAAATAATGTTTGATGAAATCAACTTTATCCCATAACCAATAATTATATTTAGCTACTCATATTAATGGAGTTCATTACAAAAATATTAATTGAATGAAAGAAGATGAACATAAGCAAACCCTAGTAGAATAGCCGCTCTCCTCCAAAGCTCCAAGAATAATACGTGATCCAAAAATTGTAGAAGATTTCTTTTATAATCCTTTGCTTTCCAAAACTAGGTCAAGTCTTCAAAGAGTCCAATAGAAAATCCCATCAAACCATGTGTGAGAAAAACCCATGTAAAATTATGTCCAAAAAGTAGTCACCGGAAAACTGGGTCTACCGCCGGAAATTTGCTGGAATCCGACACCGGAACGGAGCTCTGGTGACCGGCAAAGTCCGCCCGGGCACCGATAAAATAGGTCAACTCGGGAAGGAAACTGAGTCAACTCGGGTCAAACACACCGAGTCATGATGAGTCAGATGTTGAATCAGTCATCTAAATCATCTGAGTAGGCTAGCTTGTCATGCCATAGCCATTTGCACAGGCTTGAGTTTGCTGTCCAGCCATTATGGCCCTGTATCTTCTGTGTTGCACCATTTCTTGACCTGGCCATCCAAATTCTGCACAGTTCAACCAGCCAATTGTGCACATTCTTCTTATACTGCTATCACCATTCTAAGCTCCACCACTTCAACCACTGCAACACATAGAACACAGATTCTCCATTCCAACTGCACTATTAACTACCCATAGCTTCAACTGCAATGTCTCAGTATTAACAACAGCATCTCGTTCTTTGTTACTCTAAATTTCAACTCCAGTAGCAGCTGCAATCAACCATTAAACATCTGCTAGTAACTTATTTCTTGTGCTCATACAAATCCAACACCTGCAATGCAATAACTCACAACTGTAACCATTTGTGTTCTATCTCATTTTCATAGTATCAAGTTATCTTCTCATCTCAATTCCAACCTTCCATCAGCACCAATACAAGCCACAACAAGCACCAGCCATCTGCATCACATATCTTCTTAAAACAACTCCATAATATCCACCTGCATCATTTCAGTTGAAAACATCCATTCCACTACAAACCCAAACTTCAGCCTTATAATTCCCGTCGAAACAAAACCAGCGACTTCTCTAATTCATTCACCCAACACCAACTCAGCTTCACTTCTTTACTTGGATGTATCTTCTTAAGTGCAATACTTCAACCTCTTCTCAGCATAGCAAATTCCTGCGAACCACTTAAACACTTCATAGCAATAACTCCACTTAACTCCTGCAATTTCATCCCAAACCTGCAGCTCAATCACCACTTCAGTCGCCACTGTAATGCCCCTTCCAATGGCACCATACCAACACTGTCTTATCCCTTGAAACTACAATCTTTAATCACGCTCTGCCACTGCAACCTGCTAACACCATTCAACATTCATAATTTTCATGATTCAGTCTTCATTACCAACAGCTGCAGAATCATTATCATCTTCACTGTTTCTAAACCCATCTCTCAATCTCCCAGAAACAGACCACACAACTCTTGGCAGCAACATCAAATATTCTGCTAGTATTCAGCTTCAAACCTAGCCTTAAACCACCACGAATAGTTCCATGACTTGCAAATTCAGCTCCAATGCTTGTAACTTCAGTTGGAAATCATCTCAAACCACCAACTTAGTCACCTGCAATCCATAACAAACCTTGAAACAGCATGAACACTATCAAACCCTTAAATTTTAACCCCATTAGCTCAACCACCTGCAACACAGCTCAAAAATCACCTAAGCATACATCTAATATAGCAATAGCTGTATCACCATCCACACAATTGTTACCATCTGAGTTCAGCTCAAATAGTCCATATGAAGCTTCAATTCAACCAAACTGGTAGTACGAACACCCCTTACTTCACATACAAAGCCATTCTCCATCTTGGTTTCTCATTGTCCAACTCCTCCATGTGAACACTCATCTCCAACTGATTCCATTTCCATCTGCAATAGAAACCACCACCTGCAATTTAACTTCACTAGAGACTCAACCAGCTCAACTGCATCACAAGAAATCAACATACAATCAAACTCTTCTGCTGCCAAATTCAGTAAACCCTAACTCAACATTCCCTTCTATTGTGATTCTCCACATTTCACCAGAGGCCCATGAATTCCTGCTCAACTCAGATCCAAAACCCAAACTATGAATTAGAAGCATACCCATGGCATAATAATACCACCAACATCTCCAAATCAACTCGAATCACTTCTTTATTCTTCTCAGTTGAAACCCATCTTGAATCTAATGGAAGCTTCATGGATTCCTTCGTTCAGTTCTCGATCATTTCAGAAACTCATCTCTACATATTCTCATTCGAACTCAGAGAGCAACAGATCCCCATTAATCACCTCCTTCTCTTGATTTCTCGATCTAAAATTTATGGCAGCATCAAAACCCTAGCTTCAATCGTGTTCAAGCTTAATTCGAAACCAAATCCATATCAAACCCATCTTAGTTTCAATAACCAACATCTTAAATTTCTTCTCCTACACTGAATTTCACTTCCGCCATGGCTTTTCTCAATTTCAATGTAATAATGGGAAGAGAAAAAATCTTCTCTTGAATTTAGGGCTTGTAATGATTAAAATTGATGTTGACACTTTGCACCACCGGATAAGGGCTAACCATTCTAAAATTAGCTTGTCGGTTTCAGAGAACCGACAACCTAATTCCTTGCTCAACTCAATCGTCAGTTTTGAGCAACTGACAGTTCATTCTTCCGCTCCTTTGCTTCACAACCTTAGATGGTTCCAAACATCGCTCGCCTGTGGATGACGCTTTTTCTCTTCTTGAATTCTTCCACCAACAATAGCCGTCTTTTACTTCTCAAGTCCACTTCTTTTCTTCAATGTCTCTTCATCACTAAAGTTGTCATGCTTTTCAGACAGAAATTGCATCACTAAAGCCGACATACTTTTCAGATAGAGATGAAGAAATAAAAGCAAATAATGATAAATAGTCCGCCTCCAACACTTTTGCCCTTTTTCCCTTTTTCCTCTCCTTTTGTTCCAAATGACTCCAAAGTACCTAAATACTCAAAAACAAACATAAGATACATATTTTACAAGAAAACTAATCAAACAAAGCATAAACAATAGATAAATATCAAGGTGTTTTAGACACCTATCAAATTCCCCCACACTTAGACTTTGCTAGTCCTCGAGCAAATCAAATAAAATAATTATAAAACATACATACAACTCCGTGTCGTCGAGGCCACGGTTACTCTTTGCATAAAGAACAAGCCTTTGAACCCCTAGGTGTCCCTAGTGGATGAGTTTTAGTCTCGTGAAGGTTTACAAGAGGTCTGCCTACGAAACCTATATTTCCAACTCCGGCTACCTGTGACCAATCTATGAACGAATCCAAAATGATTACAGGAGGAGGTACCTGGATGAAAATTCAATTCATATATAAGTAAATAAAGCTCTACTTAGAAAGTTGAACAAACCACAATACTCGGAATCTAACTAACCAAAATCACAATGAAAAGATTAAGAAGATGGATATAGAGGTAGATATTTGTGAATGTTAACAAGTGATCGGTGTTTCCCATATCTGTCTGAAGGTCACCGCCAAGATGAACCTATGCATCCTAATGGATTGAGCTACTGGTCTGAATTCTAATGTCAAGACACTAGAATATACAAGGGAACCAACAGTCAACAATCTTAATTCTACATCAACTCAACTGGCATACACAAGGGAACCAGGAGTCGACTTTATTAAACAATAATAAAAACTTTTTCTTTTTCTTTTCCCTTTTCACTTTTTGTTTTTGTTTTTTTTAGACATCATGATTAGATCTTTTGGATCCAAGCACATGCTTCTTGTTAGCATATTACATGGTAACTCCCTTGGATCCTGCATTCCACGCTTGTTTAGGCGACGGAGGCAGGGAGAACACACACATATTGCTATCCAAGTGTCATTTTTATTCCGTTTGGTCTAATTGGTCGGTCTCTTTTTTTTTTTTTTTTTTTAGCAACTCAATCACTCTATTTCATCCTAGCAGTAATAACAATTCGATGTTTAGTGACCCAACAAATCACTTAGAGAACAATAGATAAATATGGAAAAATAAAAATAGAATGTGATATGGTGATATTCCGATATATGGTAACAACTATCATATTATTTGTAATTTCTGAGCTATGTTCATCCCTTGAGTTAATTGGTTCCTCAACTTCTGCAATCAAAATGGTTCCATCCACTAATATTGGTAGTGTCATCCTAAAGGCACAAGTTTCTAGATTTCAGAGTTCATAAAGCACAATTTTTTTTCTTCTAATTTTTACTAAAGGCATAAAACAAACTATAAAAACATATAAATGCTCCCCCACACTTAAAATTTACATTGTCCTCAATGTAAAATTTAGTCATTCAAAGTAAAGTTCAAGGTGGGAAATTCCGCAAATGATATGCAAAAACAAAGATAAAATGCTTAAAAATAAAAAGATAAAGATAAAGATACGAAACAGGTGGGTTGCCTCCCACTAAGCACTTGGTTTAAAGTCATCAGCCTGACTTGCTCCTTGTTTGTTATGCCTTAGCCGGCTTCCAACACATTAAAGAAATCTGATTGAATGGTACTTGGGTGTTTCCTCGCCTCAAAGATGTTGAAGTGTATGAATTCTTCATCGAACTCCATAGTCAAGGTGCCATTGTGGACATCAATCTTCGTTCTAGCGGTACTCATAAATGGTCTACCCAAAAGTAAAGGTGTAGACGAGGATGAATTCACATCACTCATGTCTAAAACGTAGAAATCCACTGGAAATATTAGTCATTTTACCTGCACCAAAACATCCTCAACAATCCCTTTAGGGTAAACATTAGATCTATTGGCAAGTTGAATAACTATGCCGGTTTTCTTGAGAGGACCAAGATTTAAAGCATCATAAATCGAAGTAGGCATAACATTAATAGACGCTCCTAAATCTAACATAGCTTTTGTAAACCTTGTTTTACCAATAGTGCATGGAATAGTGAAACTACCGGGATCTTTCAATTTAGGTGGGAGTTTCTTTTTAAGATACGCCAAAGAGTTTTCCCCCACACTCATTACCTCATTACCAGTTAGCTTGTGCTTGTTAGTGCACAATTCCTTTACACACTTTGCATAGCGAGGAGTTTGCCTAATTACTTCAATGAGTGGAATATTCACCTGGACCTTCTTAAAAACATCCAAATATCCCTATCTTGTTCCACCTTCTTACTAGTTTTAGAAAACCTGACAGGAAAAGGTAGAGGAGGAATATAAGTAGAAACAAGAGGTTTAGAGTTGGATTTAGTTACCTTGGGAGTTTGGGGAAAATTTGCGTTCTTTTCCTCAAAAATTGGTTCCTTTGGGGCTTCCTCTTCACCCGAATTAGTAATTGTGGGTTGCACAAGTTGTGTACCACTTCCCAACGTAATAGCATTGACACCCTCTCTTGAGTTAAGAGGTTGGAAAGGGAGTTTCTCACCATTTTGTGCATGCAACTGATTAATCTCCCCGGCCATTGAACCAACTTGTGTTTGCAAGTCCTTGACCGCACCCTCTGTTCTTTGCATAAAAGATTTCAGCAACTCTTTCATATTGGACCCTTGATTTTGAGGTGGTTGTTGTTGTTGTTGCTGGAATTGTTGTTGTTGCAGTTGACCAACTTGTGATTGCAACTCCTTAATTGCATTATCCGTTTTCTGCTGATTCAAGTTCGCTAGTTGTTGATTTTGTTGTACCACGGACATTAGAGCCTCCACCAAAGTAGTCATCTTTTCCAATTCTGGATTATGCCCTTGTTGTGGTTGTTGCACTTGTTGTTGGAACTTATTCGGATGGCTGTAAACAGAACTTGCACTTGCAACTTGCTCGTAAGTGTTGGAGTAAATACCATACGGATGAGTTGAGAATATATCATTGACATGCTCTACGTTCTCATAAGTTGGGTGTGATGGTTTTACAACCACTGCTGCAATTTGTTGCATCATTGCCATCATATTGCTCATTTGTTGACGTAATTCAATAATCTCGTCAACTTGATTAACTCCCTTGGTAGGTGGTTCTGATCCATGACTTGAAAATTGTTGAGAATTTGGTGCCATACTCTCAAAAAACTCTCTAGCTTGTGTCACCGTATTGTTCATAAGTGCACCACCACTTGCAGCGTCAATAAGATTCCTATCACTTGCGTGGAGACCTTCATAGAAGTATTGGATAATCATTACGTCACTAAATTGGTAATGAGGGCATCTTGCCACCAATCTCTTGTATCGTTCCCAACATTCATATAAAGATTCTCCCACATTTTGCTACATCCCAAAAATCTCCTTGCAAATTTGAGTAGCCTTTGATGCAGGAAAATATCTCTCTAAAAAGAGTTTCTTCAACCCATTCCATGTTGTGACACTTCCAAGAGGCAAATAATATAACCAATCCTTAGCACTATCCGCCAAAGAGAATCGAAAAACTTTCAATATTGCACCATCCGCATCAGTATCCGCTGGAAGCACGGCCATGACAATAGTGTGGAAGTCCATAAGATGCTTGTTTGGGTCTTCATTCACCATGCCATGGAACTTTGGTAATTCTATAAGTAGCCCCGGATTGATCTCGAAAGTAGAGTTTGTTTGAATACACCCCTGTTGTGTATCCAGCTTGTGAGAAGCCAACTCCTTAAGTGTACGATTTGCATCACCCATTGCTTCCTTCGGTTTGTATTTCAGTAAGGTACCTGAAACACAATTCTCAAAACTAAGTCTGAAAAACGAAACCAGAAATAAGAAGAAATGATAACAACAAAAATAATAAAAAGAAACTAAAAACTATATAACAAGCCGTATGCCTCCCCGGCAACGACGCCAAAATTTGATCGGTTGTCAGCCGAGCAAAAATAATTCACTTTCTCACTCTACTAAATATAAATGAAGTACGTGGTAAGAAAGAGTTCGTATCCACGGAGAGGCTATTGTTGTTATGCAATTATCAAATTCTTAAGTAATCAAGGGGGATTTTGTTTTTATCAAAGCAATAAATAAAATAAAGCAAACAAAAGCAAATAATTGGAATAATCAATAAGAGGAAGATATTGGTCACGGGATAGTATCATTCACAAACATGTATTTTCATCAATGATTAGAATTGGTAATTTAATCTTGCAATTATCAAAAGTCCTAGGATATCTTGATCGCAAGAATATCCTGTTTATTTCCCGATTTTATCACAAACAACATTAAAAGATGCTATTGTGAAATCTACTTAGAAAGCAACCTAAAGTGTAAAAGCACAATTAAGTTTAACTCCCTAAGAGCAATAAGTTCTGTGAAATAAGACTAATCAATGCAAACAAACGTGCAAAAGCACTAATTCGTTTTAGCAAAGGTTATGATTCATATGCGATTAAAAAGATGTATCA
Organism: Papaver bracteatum; assembly: GCA_023529315.1. Classification (NCBI taxonomy): domain Eukaryota; kingdom Viridiplantae; phylum Streptophyta; class Magnoliopsida; order Ranunculales; family Papaveraceae; genus Papaver; species Papaver bracteatum. Next base: position 757,529 of record JAJJWX010000614.1, read on the forward strand.
CTACAAGTAATAACCACAAGATGCTACTAGAAATCAGAGATAACAACTTTTACGTAATGAAAACTCCAAATAGCTATAGAGATGAAAACAAATCCAATTGATTCCGGACTCAACCAAACTAGCATTCAAATCATATGGTAGTAAAAATAATGAATCATAAACGATAGAATTGAGACAAAACTAATTCATAGAATCAAATAATGTTTGATGAAATCAACTTTATCCCATAACCAATAATTATATTTATCTACTCATATTAATGGAGTTCATCATAAAAATATTTATTGAATGAAAGAAGATGAACATAAGCAAACCCTAGTAGAATAGCAGCTCTCCTCCAAAGCTCCAAGAATAATACGTGATCCAAAAGTTGTAGAAGATTTCTTTTATAATCCTTTTCTTTCCAAAACTAGGTCAAGTCTTCAAAGAGTCCAATATAAAATCCCATCAAACCATGTTTGAGAAAAACCCATGTAAAATTATATCCAAAAAGTAGTCGCCGGAAAAATGGGTTTACCGCAGGAAAATTGCTAGAATCCGGCACCGGAATGGAGCTCAGGTGACCGGCAAAGTCCACCCGGTAACCGGTCAAATAGGTCAACTCGGGAAGGAAACTGAGTCAACTCGGGTCAAACACACCGAGTCATGATGAGTCAGATGTTGAATCAGTCAGCTAACTCATCTGATTAGGCTAACTTGCCAGGCCAAAGCCATTTGCACAGTCTTGAGCTTGTTGTCCAGCCATGATGGCCCTGTATCTTCAGTGTTACACCATTTCTTGACCTGGACATCCAAATTATGCACAGTTCAACCAGATAATTATGCACATTCTTCTTATACTGCTGTTTATGGGTAAAAATCGTTTCTGCCGATTTTGGTAAATTCGGTAGGTGAGTGAGAAACTGGTTTAAATCCTAAACAAATGTGTTGCATGTGAGCACTTTCTAGATTCGAGAGATCAATCTGTAAAATTTCGGCCTAAACCAAGAAATGACCGTTCCGGACTTGCTTCGGTCACAAAGTGGAGGATAAGGGTTGATTTGGGGAGGATAGCGAAGAAAGGTGATGAGACTAGAGAGTTCTGGTTAGGTAGTGTCTCGGCTTATATCAGAAAAAGTAGAATCTTAGGAAGCTTGCAAGAGATGGAAGACTTTTGGGTGAGCTTACAAAAGTTGCTTTCTGATAGTGTTATATTTTTCTCCTAACCAAGACTTGTTGTCTGGTAGAAAATAGGTGAGACCTATTTATACAAGTGGATATTGAAACGTACCTTGGCCTCATTACGGAAGGAAATAAAAGGTAGTTAAATGGGAGGAGGTGGTAACCGGCGTGTTTAAGAGTGAAAACGTTTTTCACTTTTATTTCCCCATTTAATTGACTACTTTTATTCCTTTTCACGCTTTCTTAATACGAGCGTAGTGTACGCTGCATGCTGTAACCGCCAAACCAAAACCCTGATAAAGTATCCCCCAGTTTTGTGTTGATGTCTTAAGAGTTGGTTGCACTTTGGGTTCAAGTGGCAATGCCAAGTTGCTAGGGGAGCGCGTGGCATGTGCCAATGGCATGTGTGGAATGCCTTGACCGCAAGTTACACCTTGAATATAAGTGGCAATGCCAAAGCTGCTAGGGGAGCGTGTGGCATGTGCCAATGGCATGTGTGGAATTCCTTGGTCGCGGGTTGCACTTTGAGTGCAAGTGGCAAAGCCAAAGCTGCTAGGGAGCGTGTGGAATGTGCCAATGGCATGTGCGGAATGCCTTGGTTGCGTGTTGCACTTGGAGTGCAAGTGGCAATGCCAAAGCTGCTAGGGGAGCATGTGGCATGTGTGGAATGCCTTGGTCGCGGGTTGCACTTGGAGTGCAAGTGGCAATGACAAAGTTGTTAGGGGAGCGTGTGGCATGTTCCAATGGCATGTGCGGAATTCCTTGGTCGTGGGTTGCACTTGGAGTGCAAGCGGCAATCCCAAGCTGCTAGGGGAGCGCGTGGCATGTGCCAATGTCATGTGTGGAATGCCTTGACCGCAAGTTACACCTTGAATATAAGTGGCAATGCCAAAGCTGCTAGGGGAACGTGTGGCATGTGCGGAATGCCTAGGTCGCGAGTTGCACTTTGAGTGCAAGTGGCAAAGCCAAAGCTGCTAGGGAGCGTGTGGAATGTTCCAATGGCATATGCGGAATTCCTTGGTCGCGGGTTGCACTTAGAGTGCAAGTGGCAATGCCAAAGCTGCTAGGGGAGCGTGTGGCATGTGCGGAATGCCTTGGTCGCGGGTTGCACTTGGAGTGCAAGTGGCAATGCAAAAGCTATTAGTGGAGCGTGTAGCATGTGCCAATGGCATGTGCGGAATGCCTTGGTCACGGGTTTCACTTGGAGTGCAAGCGGCAATGCCAAAGCTTCTAGGGAAGCATGTGGCATGTGCGGAATGCCTTGGTCGCGGGTTGCACTTGGAGTGCAAGTGGCAATGCCAAAGCTATTAGGGGAGCGTGTGGCATGTTCCAATGGCATGTGCGGAATTCCTTGGTCGCAGGTTGCACTTGGAGTGCAAGCGGCAATGCCAAAGCTGCTAGGGGAGCGCGTGGAATGTGCCAATGGCATATGCGGAATGCCTTGGTCGCAGGTTACACTTGGAGTACAAGCGGAAATGCAAAAGATGCTAGGGGAGCGTGTGGCATGTGCCAATGGCATGTGCGACTTGGTAAGGAAAGTTGTTAGTGGTGCGTGTTGGCATGTTCCAATGGCACGCACGACCACTTGGGACTAGGTTTCACGGTTTGCAATCCTAGGGCGCCACTTTGGTATGTACTAATGGCATGGCGTCTTGGAAAGTGGCTAGCGGTGCGTGTTGGCATGTTCCAATGGCACGCACGACCATATTGGCCTAGGTTGCACGGTTTGCAAGCCAAGGGTGCGGGCGCTACATTGGCATGTGCCAAAGACATAGCGGCTTGGTAAGGAAAGCTTCTAGTGGTGCGTGTTGGCATGTGCCAATGGCACGCACGGCCACTTGGACCTAGGTTGCACGGTTTGCAAGCCTAGGGCGCGGGCGCCACTTTGGTATGTACTAATGGCATGACGGCTTGGAAAGTGGCTAGCGGTGCATGTTGGCATGTGCCAATGGCACGCACGACCATGTTGGCCTAGGTTGAAATCCAAGGGTGCGAGCACTACTTTGGCATGTGCCAATGACATAGCGTCTTGGTAAGGAAAGTGGCTAGCATAACTAGGGCCAAGGCAGAGTGCGTTTGGCATGGAGCGGCTAGCTTGGGCTAGGTGTGGCTGGCATGATTTTCCCTTGGCACGGAGGTGCGGCTAGCATGATTGGCATGTTTTGGCGCGATTGGCGTGACTAGCATAGCTAGGGCCAAGGAAGAGTGCTTTTGGCATGGTGCGATTAGCTTGGGCTAGGTGTGGATGGCATGATTTTCCATTGGCACGGAGGTGCGGCTAGCATGGTTGGCATGCTTTGGCGCATTTGGTGTGACTAGCATAGTTAGGGCCAAGGCATAGTGCGTTTGGCATGGCGCGGATAGCTTGGGATAGGTGTGGATGGCATGATTTTCCATTGGCACGGAGGTGCGGCTAGCATGGTTGGCATGCTTTGGCGCGTTTGGTGTGACTAGCATAGCTAGGGCCAAGGCAGAGTGCGTTTGGCATGGAGCGACTAGCTTGTGCTAGGTGTGGCTGACATGATTTTCCATTGGCACGGAGGTGCGGCTAGCATGGTTGGGATGCTTTGGCACATTTGGTGTGACTAGCATAGTTAGGGCCAAGGCAGAGTGCGTTTGGCATGGCGCGGCTAGCTTGGGCTTGGTGTGGCTGGCATGATTTTCCATTGGCACGGAGGTGCGTCTAGCATGGTTGGCATGCTTTGGCGCGGTTGGTGTGACTAGCATAGATAGGGCCAAGGTAGAGTGTGTTTTTGCATGGCGTGGCTAGCTTGGGCTAGGTGTGGCTGACATGATTTTTCATTGGCACGAAGGTGCGGCTAGCATGGTTGGCATGCTTTGGCGCATTTGGTGTGGATGGAATGATTTGCCGTTGGCACAGGGGTGCGACTAGCATGGTTGGCATGCTTTGGTGCGGTTGGTGTGACTAGCATAGCTAGGGCCAAGGTAGAGTGCGTTTTGCATGGCGCGGCTAGCTTGAGCTAGGTGTGGCTGGCATGATTTTCCATTGGCACAGAGGGGAACTAGGGTTTTGCTCATTGTAACCCTAATTTGAAAAATACCCCCCATTAATTACTGACTACATGTATTAAATGTTCTAATAAATGTGTCACCGGTGACATTAGGTTATTCGAGGTTTTACAATTTTACCCTTTATCTAAAAGCCACCATAAACATTAAGTCCCCTGCTTAGATCGGAACAGGAGCTTTGTTGTGAGGTAAGCATAAGATGGTGACAAACTAGCAAATCGTAAAAAGAATTGAGGAGGCTTGTCTAACATTTTTATAGATAGGATTTGGAACCCTTGCCTCTAGCAGTTTTTCACAAATCGGGAGGCTGGCACGATTTGGAAGTCAACATCATTGAGAGACAGGAAGATGAGCGGCATTGAGAAGTTGATGCAAGGTGGGGAAGATGAGCGTGCTAGATGACGCGACTTGGGAGGTCATTGGGAAGTTGGCGCAATTGGTGGGACCGGTGCAATTGGGAGACTGGGAAGTTTGCGCGATTGGAAGGAAACTGAGCGTGCTAGCTGGTAGGACCGGTCTTTATACACACGATTTTGGTAATGGGAATTCCTTCCCTATTTCAGAATCTTCACGCCTATATATAGAATTCCTTTCTCTCATCTTGCACTTTGTTATTTCATCCTTTCACGCTAGCGGCAGAGTCACGAAGAAAAATAGCTTCCAGGTATGTTTTCCAATACTTTTCTTGTTTCCCTTTTTATGTAGGTGCAAACCCTAACAGTAGGCATTTTTCTTTTATGATCCTTGCAATGATATTGCACATATGATTTCTTGGCGTGCTTCTTGTATAAAATATTGTATATATGTACCCAAAGAAAATACTTCATATATGATTTGAACCCGTAGAAAAATGCTGCATATATAATTTTGAACCCGAAGAAGGATACTATAGGCGCATTCGAACCCGTAGAAAATACTACGTACGTAATTTTGAACCCGTAGAAAATACTGCATATATAATTTTGAACCCGAAAAAGGATACTGCAGACGCATTTGAACCCGTAGAAAATACTGTGTATATAATTTTGAACCCGAAGAAGGATACTGCAGACGCATTCAAACCCGTAGAAAATACTGCGTATATAATTTTGAACCCGAAAAAATATTTTATATGAATCCCGAAGAAGAATACTGTATATGAATCCCGAAGAAGAACACCGTATATGAATCCCAAAGAAAATTACTGCATATGTGCTTCATATAATTTAGAACCCATAGGAAATATTACATATATGAATTTCGGACCTGAAGAAAATACTTCGCATGCAGTTTTGAATCCGTAGAGAAACACTTTCTCTTTTTTTTTTTTTTTTTAAATGTTTGGTGCGGTTATGTGTCAGGGAGATAATTTTGTCTTTCTCCGTTTGTTTTGTGCAGATATCTTGTTACCAAATTGTTATGAAGAAATCCGACAAGATGTTACCTAAACAAAAATTCGCTTCATCGAAGGATGTTGATAATTCCAAACCAAACACGGATGATGAATTCTTTGCCAAACCCCTCGCCCCTGCTCGGAAGAATCATCCAGGTTTCGTGCCAAATTTGTTAACCGGTGGTGAAGATGAAAAGATAGCACGTTCGGTTCGCCCAGAGAACACCATACGGTTTTTTCTTCATAAAGGGGTATATTCTTCTTCCAACATTGATTTCAGGATGTGTCAAAGCCCATTGCGTTCTTTTGATAGATAGGTTGAGTTCATGGTGAGTAAGGAGCACATAAATACCAACTTGACTCGAGCGCAGATTATTGATGCTGTCAGAGCTTCAGTAAGTCTCCAGATTAGGAAGGATATCCCGGGCTTGGTTGCTTTCATCTCCAGATGGTGTTCGGACACCCATACGATCATATGTAGATAGGGTGAAATAAATTTCTCCTTGGAGAGTGTGGCTCTCTTGCTGAATCTTCCGGTAACCGGGAATCTTAACATCCAATTATCTGAAGATGAGGAGAAGATGCGGGATGACCTTGCCGCTAAGTTGGGAGATTTTGCTCGAAAAGACTCCACTGTGAAGTCGAAGGATGCTGTTTGAAAAGAGGATGAAAGGTGATTTTACAGCTGGTGGATATCTCAATGGTTTCCGGACGAGCTGGAACCTAAATAGAAAAACAGTGATCTTCACGTTGCAGCATTTTTGGTTCTCTGGTTGTTTAGAGACATTTTTTTATGACGGTTCTGGCAAGAAGGAAATAAGACCAGAGTTGCTAGTGATTTTTGTGAAGTTGGAAAAAGGTGAAGTTCTTCCCATTGGCAAGATATGCCTTGGTTCCCTGTATGTGCATCTGGACAACCTAGTTGCGAACATGCGGGTTTTGAATGGTTTCATGAAAGTGGATTCATATGTGCATGTTGTTTTTTCTGTAAGCCTGGTTATGGGAGCACTTCGAGAAGTACGCTCTGAAACCTTTGCCTTCGATCCCCGCGAGTTGGGGTGGCTCCCAAATTCTTCGATGGGTGAATAGGCGTCCAAGAGTTGGTGTGAGCTTGGTTAGTCTTCTCGATAAGTCGCATGAAATCCATTTTCTCCCATGGGAGCCGGTCCATAGGTCTGTGACTCAAATTGACACCTTTGATTCTACTCCGAACATGATTTTGTCTTTTGACGGCAGTTTGAGTGTTGGTGAAAACTTGTTTATTCAAAGTTGTCTGCCTGGTTATATGTCGTCTTTATTTATGGGGTCTTTCCGAATAGCTGCTTACAACATTGACCGTGCTTCTCATCACATGGGTTTTGATCAAGGGGTGACTCTTTATTACCAGCTGGTGATTCCTAAGGATTCATTACGTGCCACCCTCAATGCCAGTGCCCTTGAGCCGGGTATCCGCCTTCCCTTCTTTCAAACGGGAAGGGTAACTTCGATGACTTTTGGCTATAGTAAGTTCTGGTACGATGAGTTCATTATGATCCAAGATTTTGTAATAACGTGGTAGAGAATGTTTGTTGTAAACCTTCCCCAGCAGTTTTGAAGAAGTATCCGATATTGAGGGACCTCAAGCGAAAGTTTCCTGGAAACTCGGAAAGTCCCAAGGAAAAGGAACAGAGAACGAGTGCTGGCGGGTTCTGGGCGGTTTCAAAAGATCCTCCTGTGTCTCTTGTGTCTTTCAGTTCTTCCAATAACCAAGTATGTGTCGTCTCCTTGTTGGTTTGTCTCGAAACACCTCAATTTCTGTTGAAAACATGTGTCTTGTTTCTACCAGGGCTTCGGTAGTGTTAATGCTTTCGCTGCCCTTGCACGTTGCCAGGAGGCGGCAATTCCTTCGAAGAATTCCGGCAGCACTGAGCCTTATCATAACGGTGATGAGCCAGAGAAAGAAGAAAGTTCAACAAGTGAGAGTGATTCTTCTGACAGCACTGGTTCTTTTTCGGGAAGTGGTTCGGTGAGTTTCGCGCTTCTTTTTCCTTCTTCTTGCGCTTTTTTTTTTTTTTGAAAAAAGTCTAACTCAAGTTTGCAGGAGGAATCTGGTTCGGAAGATGATTCTGGGGTGGAGCCACACAAAAACTTGCCTTTGGTGACAGCGACCGCTGCTGGTAACTTGGAGATGGGAGTTAGCCAATCGTCGGGCACAGATATGGATCAAACGGTGGATGATTTCCTGATGGTTGCTTCCGTAGACATGGAAAAAGACCCTTTGAAAGTTGCGGGTCCAGTTGCATGCTCTATTTTCGATCCCTCGTACTTGGTTCCTTACCCAGATCATGTGCTGGTTGGCGGTTTCAACGTGCTGGCTAAGTATGAGGCATTGTATACCAGAATCTAGGAGAAGTATGGACAAATGGATACAACCAATAAGATCACCAGTCGATTTTCGTTGGTTAGGCGTGTGGAAGAGGCTTTATCTTCCATCGAGGGCATGTATGAGGTGACTGGCCACACCGTTTCTGAAGATGTCATTGCCGAATGGGAGCACCATCGCGATGTGTGTGTATAAAAGGAATTCAATGCTTCGTGGTTTGTTGAAGGCCTTGCTGAGATCCAGAAGTCGAAAGATGTAGCATTCGGAAGCCTTTCTGCAGAGGATATTACACGACAGGAGGTAGAACTCGAAAAACTTTCCAAGATGTTGACTATGAAGAGAGCGGCTCTTGAAGATGCAAAGTTGGACTTCTCCAAGAAGAGTAGACCTCTGTTGGATGATTTTCCTTGAATGTCTTCTCTGTTAAACTTTCATTTATGTTCTTTTTTCTTTTGAAAGACATACTGGATGTCTGGTTTAAAGTTCGATCGGTTTTGATAGACAGCTGGTAGCTTTTGAGGATATAAGATTATTTCTGGGATGAATAGTTTCGATAATATAACTATGATTATGCTTTGTGAAAGGGATATTGCTTTTATGAAAGTGTGTGCTAGTAATCGGCACAAAACGCAATAGTATGAAGGTTTTACTAAGAACCCAACTTTCCCAGTCTAAACTTAGTCGCTTCATAGGTTTGTTTTTTTTGCTGCGAACACACCCCTTTCCATGAAAAAGGCGGCCTTGCTGGTAGCATCGCTAGAAAGTCCCCAATCGCTGGTAGCATCTTCAGCGAGTCCCCAGTTTTCTCATGCAGTCTTTACGATTGGTAACCGGGTTGTCTGGTAGTTGAGTTGGATTGAGTTGCCTTCCCATACCATCTTGACATCTGGGTCGAAGAACGAGATCGACAGTCTGACATTGTAGTCGATAGATCAATCCTCCCGCTGTGGTCGCTAATTGTTTATGGGTAAAAATCATTTCTGCCTATTTTGGTAAATTCGATAGGTGAGTGAGAAACTGGTTTAAACCCTAAACAAATGTGTTGCACGTGAGCACCTTCTAGATTCGAGAGATCAATTTGTACAAGTCCGGCCTAAACCAAGAAATGGCCGTTCCAGACTTACTTCGGTCACAAAGTGGAGGAGAAGGGTTGATTTGGGGAGGATAGCGAAGAAAGGTGATGAGATCAGAGAGTTCTGGTTGGGTAGTGTCTCGACTTGTATCAGAAAAAGTAGAAGATTAGGAAGCTTGCAAGAGATGGAAGCCTTTTGGGTGAGCTTGCAAAAGTTGCTTTCTGATAGTGTTGTATTTTTCTCCTGACCAAGACTTGTTGTCTGGTAGAAAATAGGTGAGACCTATTTATACAAGTTGAGATTGAAACGTACCCTGGCCTCATTATGGAAAGAAATAAAAGGTAGTTAAATGGGAGGAGGTAGTAACCAGCGTGTTTAAGAGTGAAAACGTTTTTCACTTTTATTTCCCCATTTAATATTGACCGCTTTTATTCTTTTTCACGCTTTCTTAATACGAGCGTAGTGTACGCTGCATGCTGTGACCGCCAAACCAAAACCCTGAGAAAGCATCCCCCAGTTTTGTGTTGATGTATCGAGAGTTGGTTGCACTTTGGGTTCAAGTGGCAATGCCAAGCTTCTAGGGGAGCGTGTGGCATGTGTGGAAGGCCTTGACCACAAGTTACACCTTGAATGTAAGTGGAAATGCCAAAGCTGCTAGGGGAGCGTGTGGAAAATGCGGAATGACTTGGTCGCGGGTTACACTTTGAGTGCAAGTGGAAAATCCGAAGCTGCTAGTGGAGCGTGTGGCATGTGCGGAATGCCTTGGTCGCGTGTTGCACTTGGAGTGCAATTGGAAATGCCAAAGCTGCTATGGGAGCGTGTGGCATGTGCCAATGGAATGTGCGAAATGCCTTGGTCGCGGGTTGCACTTGGAGTGCAAGCGGCGATGCCAAAGCTTCTAGGGAAGCGTGTGGCATGTGCCAATGGCATGTACGGAATGCCTTGGTCGCGGGTTGCACTTTGAGTGCAAGTGGCAAAGCCAAAGCTATTAGGGGAGCGTGTGATATGTGGCATGTGCGGAATGCCTTGGTCGCGGGTTGCACTTGGAGTGCAAGTGGCAATTCCAAAGCTGCTAAGGGAGCGTGTGGCATGTGCGGAATTCCTTGGTCGCGGGTTGCACTTGGCGTTCAAGCGGCAATGCCAAAGCTGCTAGGGGAGCGTGTGGCATGTGCGGAATGACTTGGTCGCGGGTTGCACTTGGAGTGCAAGCGGCAATGCCAAAGCTGCTAGGGGAGCATGTGGCATGTGCCAATGGCATGTGTGACTTGGTAAGGAAAGCTGCTAGTGGTGCGTGTTGGCATGTGCCAATGGCACGCACGGCCACTTGGGCCTAGGTTGTACGATTTTCAAGCCTAGGGCGCGGGCGCCACTTTGGTATGTACTAATGGCATGGCGGCTTGGAAAATGGCTAGCGGTGCGTGTTGGCATGTGCCAATGGCACGCACGACCATGTTGGCCTAGGTTGCACGGTTTGCAAGCCAAGGGTGCAGGCGCTACTTTGGCATGTGCCAATGACATAACGGCTTGGTAAGGAAAGTGGCTAGCATAGATAGGGCCAAGGCAGAGTGTGTTTGGAATGGCGCGTCTAGTTTGGGCTAGGTGTGGCTGGCATGATTTTCCATTGGCACGGAGGTGCGGCTAGCATGGTTGGCATGCTTTGGCGCGATTGGTGTGACTAGCAAAGCTAGGGCCAAGGCAGAGTGCATTTGGCATGGCGCGGCTAGCTTGGGCTAGGTGTGGCTGGCATGATTTTCCATTGGCACGGAGGTGCGGATAGCATGGTTGGCATGCTTTGGCGCATTTGGTGTGACTAGCATAGCTAGGACCGAGGCAGAGTGCGTTTAGCATGGCGCGGCTAGCTTGGGCTAGGTGTGGCTGGCATGATTTGCCATTGGCAGGAGGTGCGGCTAGCATGGTTGGCATGCTTTGGCGCATTTGGTGTGACTAGCATAGCTAGGGCCTAGGCATAGTGTGTTTGGCATGGTGCGGCTAGCTTGGGATATGTGTGGCTGGCATGATTTGTCATTGGCACGAAGGTGCGGCTAACATGGTTGACATGCTTTGGCGCATTTGTTGTGGATGGAATGATTTGTCGTTGGCACAGGGGTGCGGCTAGCATGGTTGGCATGCTTTGGCGCGGTTGGTGTGACTAGCATAGCTAAGTCCAAGGCAGACTGTGTTTGGCATGGCGCGGCTAGCTTGGGCTAGGTGTGGCTGACATGATTTGCCATTGGCACGGAGGGGAACTAGGGTTTTGCTCGTTGTAACCCTAATTTGAAAAAATACCCCCCATTAATTACTAACTACGTGTATTAAATGTTCTAATAAATGTGTCACCGGTGACATTAGGTTATTTGGGGTTTTACAATTTTACCCTTTGTCTAAAAACCACCATCAACAACTGCTATAACCATTCTCAGCTCCACCACTTCAACCACTGCAACACATAGAACATAGATTCTCCATTCCAACATCACTATCAACTTCCCATAGCTTCAACTGCAATGTATCAGTATTAACAACAACATCTCGTTCTTTGTTGCTCTAAATTTCAACTCCAGTAGCAGCTACAATCAACCATTAAACATCTGCCAGTAACTTGTTTCTTGTGCTCATACAAATCCAACACCTGCAATGCAATAACTCACAACTGTAACCATTTGTGCTCTATCTCATTTTCATAGTATCAAGTTATCTTCTCATCTCAATTCCAACCTTCCATCAGCACCAATACAAACCACAACAAGCACCATCCATTTGCATCACATAGCTTCTTAACACAAGTAATCTCCGTGAAAACATCCATTCCACTACAAACCCAAATCATTTAATTGAAAACATCCATTCCACAACAAACCCAAACTTGTACTTCATAATTCTCGATAGCAAATTCATGAAACAAAACTTGACTTCTCACTTAATTCATTCAAACCCTCAACACCAACTCAGGATTTCCCACACTTCACTTCCTTACTTGGAGTTGATTGAAGAATTAAACGACACTTTTTATTATTTAGATCTAAAAATATTCAAACTCATAATTACAACTTTCTTTTCTGGAGTTTCTCTTTCCTCAAGATTTTCTCAACTCTAAAAATACATTAATGAAACATCACTCTCATAACCTGTCAAGAATCCTTTACGCAATACTTCTTTATTATGACATGTCTCTAAACCTTTCACCATTTGTCTTCATATAATTTTATCACCCATATATTTTTCGACACGTCATCTTAAACCGCTGTAATTTGACCATTCAATGCAAGAAAAACTTAAAAATCAAGGATTTGACTTATATTTAATCCCAGATCAAAGTCCCAAATATGTTCTTTCTCTTGAATTATTTTCTAAAGTGTTCTCTCTTTACCAAATAATTTCGATAAGAGATTTTCCGAGCCGTGTATCAACTTGGCGGGGATTGTATTAGATTATTCTTGGAATATGCCTCGTGGTCTTTGGAAAAGGATCCCAATATTCCGAAGAACATAAAAGTCTTAAATATAAACATATTCCGATTATCCCTCGCAAAGTATACTGTAGATAATTTCTTTCAAAATTTCATCAAGCAAACCAATAAAAATGATGGCCCTCGTCATTCTAATGACGATAAGTGGTTTATTTTTCCCTTATGCCTTAAAGGTCCTTATAATCTATGAACCACTTTCGATAGGTCTTCCGATGTATATTCTCTCATCTTCTTATTCTATTATTATTTATTCCTTCACACTCTCGCTAACTTTTCCATTATCTTGCAGGTTGCCAAAATGAAGCTTAATTCAGAAATAACTCTTCTAGCTCTTAGATCTTTCACAGATGAAGTAAGAAATATTCTTTATTAATTAACAATATATTGTTGCCCATATTTCTTATCTTTATCTGTGTTTGTAGGTAATTGAAGAATTACCACCTTTAGAGCCAAAACCTAAGGAGAAAATCGCTTCAAGTGAAGGAAGACGCTCATTGCCTCGTGATTAGCCTCCTTTGAAAAAAATAAAACTCAGCATTCTTCTTCTCAACATACCCAATTGGATTCAATCGTTAGTAATAAATCTAATGATGAATTTATCGAAGAATTTGACGATATTAGAGAAGTTCCTTCCGTGAAAAATTCTTCTTCCTCGATTCTTCCATGACCCAACTGTCCATGCTTTTGGCGATTCTTCTCGTGGAACTGCGAATGAGTATGGCGATGAGACTCTTAATGGGCTAGCTCAAGCGCTCGTCAAAGTGTGCGCAATCTTTAAATCATACTAGAGATGATGAGTATTCTCAAACACCATCAATGGTTCAAGATCTAATCTTGATGAAGATCTTGACGAAGGTGAAAGAAGAGAATATGGCGATGATCAAAGATAATGAAGAAGAGAAATCGGTGAAGAAGAAGAATCGATAAAAATAACAATGTTGATAAGTGAAATAATGTAATCTGTCTAACTTATTTCTTTGATGTAATCAATCGTGAGTTTCTTCACAACTTTCTTCAATTTAATGTGTAAATTTCTTTGCCCCCTTATCGTATGAATGAAAGAACAACCTCTTTTTTGCAATATTTCATAATTTACTGCGATATTTTCGCAAACCATGATATTTTTGCGATCTTATGGTCTTATCATGCCTTCCTACTTAAAGGTCTTACTTTGCCATAGTATTCTCTCCGCGACAAGATCGCAGGACGTCTTTACATTTTCATGAGCCTAAGTTTTCTTTGAAAACAAAGCCTCGTGACATTGCGATGTCTTGCGATGAAATCGCAGGACGTCTTCACATTTGCATGTAAAAACCCCTTGACCTCATCTTAACTTTTTTCTCTTATGGATTTTTGCCTCTGTATAATTACGCGACAATATGACAGGCCTAAATGATCTTGCGATCCTAGAGCCCCATGATATTGCCGTCTTAAGACACTTATCAGCTCCCTAATGGAGGGTGCCGCCCTTATCTTCCCCCTGGTTGCCCCTTCAATGAGGGCACATCGGCCATACAAGACTAGCTCCTCCCATCCAGATTTACCAACAACCAGTTGTTTTCGTAGCCTCTTGTCCTTTATGCCTATATGGATTATAGTTACAAGACTACACCCTATGTGGGGTTTTCTTCAGGCCAAGTGCATTATAGTCAAGACTTACCAAAGATGGCCAGGGTAGGTTCGTCCGTCCCGGGCATCCTTGTCTAAACCGTGTACCTCGGCGCCTTGATCATACTCTGCACTTCTTGGAAGAGACTCTCAGTCGTCCAACCAGGGTATAACCTTATAAAGATGGAAATCCAAGATATCTCTCCGGATAGGTTTTCTTTAACCCTACATCTGTATGACTCGAGGTTCCAAAGCGGTATAACCTTATCCCTGAATCATATAAAGAGATACCCCTTTATGACGTGCTTGTAGGTCTTACATTTTCCTCTTACGAAATTGTATTCATGAACTAAGGTGTACGCCATAAAGGTTTGTCCCATTCTCTTAATCTCTGCGAAATTATATTCGCGTTTCTTAAAATTTCTTGCGAGCTTCAAATCTCAATAATTTTTTATTTTATTTTAAACTTTTCAATTTCATTTTCTTCATTCAAACTAAAAAAACAACTTTACCTTTCTACTTCTAGCAATCTGCTCGTCATATTTCATCTTACTGTAACTTCATTTTCCTCATCTTCCTTATCATCCGTTCTTTTACTTAATGTTTTCCCGCAAGTTGCTTGTCATTTCCTCCTTTTATGCTCTTTATACCTGTACCTTTGCTGCGTTTTATTATTTTCTTGATAGTTATTTTTCTTCATGTTTTTCTATTGAATCAACCATTAATTTGTCACTTCTCATTGTTTAATTCTGTACTTCCAATTGTTGTTCTTCCCTGCTCTTTCCTCACAAGACTTGATATCTATCTCATAACATTTCTTACTTTCTCCCCAATCTCCTTTAATTACTCCAACACCATTTGGATGAGGGAATTTAATGCACTGGTGAAAGTTAGATGCAACACCCAATATCCTGTGTAACCAAGGTCGACCAATCAAGGCGTTATATGGTGATTCAATATCGACAACACAGAATAAAATCTTGGAAGTCATTCCTCTTAACAGAATTCTCATTGTGATCTCCCCTTTAGTCTTGTTAGCAGTTCCATTAAAACCATAGATTTTGTATATCGATGGTATCAAATCTTCATCTTTCCCACCCATGGTTCTATAGGTGTGGTAGAACAGGATATCTACGGAACTACCCGTATCAATAAGGATTCTATCAATGGCCCAAGACTCTTCCATTTCGTTATTGTTTTCTTTACTTTCTTCTTCTTCTTCTTCTTCTGCTTGTTCTGGTTTTATTTCCAACCTTACTACCAATGGGTTATCATGCAGCTCGCTTGACTCTCGTACTTCTTGTCTTGTAAAAGAAAGGACTTGTTTCTGCCACTCTTCTAATGGCGAGATTCTCGCTATATTCATTATTTCTTTTCCATCCATATCTCTGGCGAAGACTCTACTTAAGACATTATCGTGGAAATCTTCGATGGTTCTGAAGGAATGCACAATAGAATTACAAAATAAATTCTTTCCTTTAGCTCCAACCTCTATAACAAAAGTTTCTGCTCCTTTTACATTAGTCATTCTGCGATCATCTGGTGGTGGTGGAAATTGTTGCGATTGTTGATTCCCTTTTAGAAAATGATTTAGCTTCCCCTGATCGATCATTCTTAAGATTATTATTTTTACATTTCTGCAATTATTTATCGAATGCCCATGAAAATGATGATAAGGACAGAATTCTTGATTACGAGTGTTAGGATGTGGTTCCTTCCCCATGTTCCATGGCGAGGGTATATTTTCTATTAAAATGATAGCTTCCCAGATTTTTTCTACACTAGCATTCAAGTGTGGCATCTTAATCTCCTCCCATATGGTTCTCATGCTCCCCTGATTTCTGAAATTATTTTGCTTTTGTCCACCATAAGTTTCTTGGGGTTGATCAAGCCTTTGGATTTGACTATTTCCTCCACGATTGTAATAATTCTTCTCTCTTTCAAATTCTTCTTGATCACGAATTCCCATAGCCACTAGCTTTTGTTTGTCATTATTCGCCACTTTCTCTGCTTGAACTTGCGAGGTGCTCGCCACGTTATTAATCATTTTGGGAAGCAAACTTCCATTAGCCATTACAGAACTGGTGTTTACAATTGGGTATGACTCCATTTCGTTTGTTTTTCTTGCAAAGCAATGTACTCTTCTTGTAGTTCTCTTAGTTATCATTGTGATGGTGTTTTTGATTCTGAAAATTTGTATGTAGAGAAAATTATGCAAACATTGCATTAATGAAGGATAAAATAAGATATCTCTCATCTACTCTTCCCGCCATCTCACTACACATTGTCTTCCATCTTATGGTTAGATGTTTTAGACTCTCGCCAATTCTCTGTTTTAATCCAAACACATCTTCGATACCTGGTCGTGAAGAGTTGTTGCTTATGTATGCACCCAAAAATGTAGCTTGTAAGTGATCAAAAGAAGTAATAGTATTTTTCGGCAATCCCTCAAACCATTTAGCCTTCAAATGGATGCAAAGTACTTGCATAAAACAGCATCATGATTCTCCCAGCATACACCTAACATAAGCTTTAACATGTTGAATAGCACAAGTAGTCCCATCGAAAATCTTTTGTTTAGTCTTTGGTAAATTGCATTTTGGAGGAATTCCTCTTAGTTGTACTTCCTGTGTGAAGGGAGTTCTAGTTGCTTCTTCGATTGCTTCATCAAGTTGCCTTCTTCCACCTTTTCTTCTATTATTTATTATTCCTCTCATTTCTGCTAGTTCTCTCAAAATTTGCTCATTTGCAGTTGGGCTTTGTTCTATTGGTCTTTTTAACGCACTTTCTCTTCTCCTGCGATTTTCCTCTTCATTTCTATCCGAAATTTGCAATTGATTTTGTCTCCTAATTTCTTCTCCACCAACTTCTTCATTTATCGCCAATTCTCTTTGTTGTCTTTCTATCCTTCTCATTACATCATATTCTTCCCGAATATTGCCATTTTCGCGATTTTGTGCCCGTCTTCTTTTCGATTATCATGATTGTTTTTCCTTATTGCTTCTTGAAATTCATGTTCTTCCATTTCTTCCCTCAGCCTTTCTCTCTCTCGCAAGATACAAGATAATGTCTCTCAATTTCATTCTCAATAATTCTTTGATTTCGACGTGCTCTCGTCCATGTAATACTCTTCTACCTTCTTCGTGATTTTCTTCATCATCTTGATTACCTTCATTTCTTTGATTTTCAATATTTTTCATTTAAAGTTTCTCCTTGTGGATCGTTACAATTATTATTTACTCTCTCTTCTCCCTGACGTTGTCCTCTATTTGGATTTTCAGTTTCTTCTTGTACATTTTCTCCATCATTTCTTGTAGGATAATTTCGCCTTGGTATTTCTCTAAATGATCTTGAACTTGATCTAGTAGTACTTCTTGATCTTCTTCTTTGTAACCTTAAATTCTTCATTCTCAACTCATGATTTTGTCTTGTTAAATTTGCACGTTCCACCGCCTCTAACCTCCTTTCTTCCTGTATTCTTTGCCCTAATTCCTATGATGTTTCATCTTCATCTTGATGAATCGACCCTTCTTCTACCTCCTGATTTCTTCCTACTCCACTTTCTTCTCTTAATTGTCGATTTGTTTCTTCTCCCATTGAATCCGATCTCCATGTATGCACGCTTATTCTATCATAATCCACTCTTCCATTTTGTCTAGAACTTCTTCTCACTGTTGTTAGTGGTTGATGTATTTCTTCTCCTTATTCCAGCCAAATTTCTCCGATTTTCAAATTGTAATTAGAGATTTTGGATCTTAAGTTCCCCTTAGCCGGCGCCAAAATGTAGTAGCAGGATTTCCCACACTACACCCCTATTAAGATCCTATAGAAATCTAAGTGAAACTAGTTGAAGATTGAAGAATTAAACTACACTTTTATTATTTAGATCTCATAAATGTTTACATAAAATATTCAAACTTTAATTACAATGCCTCAAGATTTTCTTCTAAAAAATAATAGCTTGAACCCCAGTGGGTACCAACATCTATTTAGTGATCTCATCGTGGTGTTTGTAATGTTAGCCAACATGAACATGTTTCTTCAATCGTCAGCTATTATGAAGTTTCCCTGTGATCTTTAATCACGCGTGAACAATGTCATTTATACTTACAGAATATTTGACCTTCTCGTGAAAGCGTTGTTCTTACCACGAGAAACATGCTAACACCATTCAACATTCATAATCTTTAATTTCAATGATTCAACATTCATAATTTTCATGATTCAGTCTTCATTACCAACAGCTGCAGAATCATTATCATCTTCACTGTTTCTAAACCCATCTCTCAACCTCCCAGAAACAAACCACACAACTCTTGGCAGCAACATCAAATATGTTGCTAGTATTCAGCTTCAAACCTGGCCTTAAACCACCACGAAGAGTTCCATGACTTGCAAATTCGGCTCCAATGCTTGTAACTTCAGTTGGAAATCATCTCAAACCACCATCTTAGTTACCTGCAATCCATAACAAACCTTGAAACAGTATGAACACTATCAAACCCTTAAATTTTAACCCCATTAGCTCAACCCCCTGCAACACAGCTCAAAAATCACCTAAGCATACATCTAATATAGCAACAGATGCATCACCATCCACAACTTGTTACCATATGAGTTCAGCTCAAATAGTCCCTATGAAGCTTCAATTCAACCAAACTGGTAGCACAAACACCCCTTACTTCACATACAGAGCCATTCTCCATCTTGGTTTCTCAATGTCCAACTCCTCCATGTGAACACTCATCTCCACCTGAGTCCATTTCCATCTGCAATAGAAACCACCACCTATAATTTAACTTCACTAGACACTCAACCAACTCAACTACATCACAAGACCTCAACATACAATCAAACTCTTCTGCTGCCAAATTCAGTAAACCCTAACTCAACATTCCCTTCTATTGTGATTCTCCACATTTCACCAGAGACCCATGAATTCCTGCTCAACTCAGATCCAAAACCCAAACTATGAATCATAAGCATACCCATGGCATAATAACACCACCAACATCTCCAAATCAACTCGAATCACTTCTTTATTCTTCTCAGTTGAAACCCATCTTAAATCTAATGGAAGCTTCATGGATTCCTTCTTTCAGTTCTCGATCATCTCCAGAAACCCATCTCTACATCTTCTCATTCGAACTCAGAGAGCAGCAGATCCCCATTAATCACCTCCTTCTCTTGATTTCTCGATCTGAAATTCATGGCAGCATCAAAACCCTAGCTTCAATCGTGTTCAAGCTTAATTCGAACCCAAATCCATATCAAACCCATCTTAGTTTCAATAACCAACATCTTAAATTTCTTCTCCTACACTGAATTTCACTGCCGCCATGTCTTCTCTCAATTTCAGTGGAATAATGGGAAGAGAAGAAAACTTCTCTTGAATTTAGGGCTTGTAATGATTAAAATTGATGTTGACACCTTGCACCACCGGATAAGGGCTAACCATTCCAAATATGGCTTGTCAGTTTCATAGAACCGACAGCCTAATTTCTTGCTCAACTCAATCGTCAGTTTTGAGTAACTGATAGTTTATTCTTCTGCTCATTTGCTGCACAACCTTAGCTGGTTCCAAACATCGCTCGCCAGTGGATGACGCTTTTGCTCTTCTCGAATTCTTCCACCAACAATAGCCGTCTTTTACTTCTCAAGTCCACTTATTTTCTTCAATGTCTCTTCATCACTAAAGTTGTCATGATTTTAAGACAGAAATTGCATCACTAAAGACGACATACTTTTCAGATAGAGATGAAGAAATAAAAGCAAATAATGAGAAATAGTCCGCCTCCAACACTTTTTCCCTTTTTCCCTGTTTCCTCTCCTTTTGTTCCAAATGACTCCAAAGTACCTAAATACTCAAAAACAAACATAAGATACATATTTTACAAGAAGACTAAGCAAAAAAAGCATAAACAATAGATAAATATCAAGATGTTTTAGACACCTATCAGTGCCTAAGAAATCAGGTGTCACTGTTGTTAGAAATCAAGATGATGAACTCGTTCCTACAAGAGTTCAAACAGTATGGCGAGTATGCATAGACTACAGAAAGCTTAATTCGGCTACCCGCAAGGATCACTTTCCTTTGCCTTTCATTAATCAGATGTTAGAGAGGTTAGCGGGACATTTATATTATTTCTTTTTGGATGGTTATTTGGGCTACAATCAAATTGTTATTGCATAAGAGGATCAAGAGAAGAAAACTTTTACTTGTCCTTTCGGTACATTTGCATATAGAAGAATGCTATTTGGTCATTGCAATGCGCCTGCCACTTTTCAGAGATGTATGGTTAGTATATTTTATGATTACGTGGAGAACATCATTGAGGTATTTATGGATGACTTTAGTGTTTATGGCTATTCATTTGATATTTGTTTAAATAATCTTGAACTTGTGCTTAAAAGATGCATAGACACTAATTTGGTTTTAAACTGGGAGAAATGTCACTTTATGGTAGACCATGGAATTGTACTTGGCCACATCGTTTCCTCTAAAGGGCTCGAAGTGGACAAGGCAAAGATAGACTTGATTAGGAACTTACAATACCCCACTTCGGTGAGGGAAATTCGCTCGTTTCTTGGTCATGCAGGTTTTTATAGGAGGTTTATCAAATATTTCTCCAAAATCTCAATGTCGATGTACAAATTATTGCAAAAGGAGGTTGCCTTTAACTTCAACTAGGAGTGCAAGGATGCCTTTAATAAATTGAAAGAATTGTTGACTACTGCACCAATTATTAAATCACCTGACTGGAGTTTGCCGTTCGAGTTAATGTGTGATGCAAGTGATTATGCAGTCGGAGCTATTTTGGGTCAAAAAGTAGACAAGAGGTCACATGTGATTTATTATGCATCAAGGACCCTAAACGATGCTCAAATCAACTATTCTACTACTGAGAAGGAGTTGTTGGATATAATATTTGCATTAGAAAAATTTAGAGCTTATTTGGTGGGTGCCAATGTGATTGTTTATTATGATCATGTAGCACTACGGTACCTATTAAAAAAGAAGGAGGCTAAGCCAAGACTCATACGTTGGATTCTTTTGCTACAAGAATTCAATATAAAATTAGAGATAAGAAAGGTGTTGAGAATACAGTTGTTGATCATCTTAGTAGACTTGTTGTTTCCGAAGAAGAACTTCCCTTACATGATTGTTTTCCAGACGAACAACTTTTCTCGATTGAAGAATCAACACCTTGGTACGCTGATATAGTGAACTATTTGGTTACAAGGCAAGTACCTAGTATTATGTCTAATTTTCAAAAGCTAAAGCTTAAGAAAATAACCAAGTAGTATGTATGGGATGGGCCCTACTTGTGGAAATATGGTGCTGATAAAATTATCTGCAGGTGCATACCAAACTCTGAATTTCAGTCAATTCTATCTTTTTGTCATTCTTATGCTTGTGGTGGTCACTTTGGTGCAAAATGTACCGCTCTCAAAGTCCTTGAGAGTGGCTTTTATTGTCCAACCCTATTTGAGGATGCATATGCTTTTTGCAAATCTTATGATAGATGTCAACGAACGGGCAATCTAGGTGCTCGAAATCAAATGCCACTCAATCTTATTCTCACTGTCGATATTTTTGATGTTTGGGGCATTGATAATATGGGTCCTTTTGTTAATTCGAATGGAAAATTTTATATACTTCTTGCTGTGGATTATGTTTCAAAATGGGTGGAAGCTAAAGCCACCCCTACTAATTATTCTCAAGTTGTTTGTGAGTTTGTGAAGGAATATATTTTCTCTAGACATGGTACACCAAGAGTGGTTATCAGTGATGGAGGCTCGCACTTCAATAAATCCTTCCATGCTCTTCTCAAGAAGTACAACATTACACACAAGATTGGTACGCCGTATCACCCAAAAACTAGTGGGCAAGCTGAAATTTCAAATCGTGAGATTAAGTCCATCCTTGAGAAAACCGTTAACACTACACGGAAGGATTGGAGTTATAGACTCAACGATGCACTTTGGGCGTATAGAACAACATATAAGACACCGATTGGTATGTCTCCATATCGGTTGGTTTATGGAAAAGATTGTCATCTCCCAGTTGAACTTGAGCATAAGGCTTATTGGGCGGTAAAGATGTGCAACATGGAGTATGATGAAGCGGGAAAACATAGGCAAATACAAATCAATGAGCTAGAGGAGATACGTAATGATGCTTACGAGAGTTCTCGTATATATAAGGAAAAGACTAATCTTTTCCATGACAAGATGATTTATCGAAATAATTTTGTTATGGGACAGAAAGTTCTTTTATTTCATTCTCGTCTTAAGTTATTTCCTAGTAAGCTAAGGTCCAGATGGATTGGACCATATGTTGTTACTAATGTTTATTCTCATGGTGCAGTTGATATCACTAGTCTAAGAGATGGGACTACTTCTAAGGTCAACGTCCATAGATTGAAGGCATACTATTAAAACATCGCTTATGTGAATGTGGATGAGATAGAGCTTCGTGATTTACTCCCTCTAGAGGAGTAATAAGGAGAATGCCATGTCGGGCTGACGACTTTAAACCAAGCGCTAAATGGGAGTCAACCCATAGGTTTTGTATCTTAAAACCTTCTATTTTTTTTTATTGTTTTCATATAATATTTGCATCCCCATGTTTAATTTCATTGAGTCCGTAATCTATTTTAGAAGAAAATTATGATGAATACCTTTTTTTCAGAAAAAATCAGACTGCGCGTAGCTCAGTCCAGAGACCATAACTGTCAGAATGTTTATCGAAACATTGTGCCCTTTTGACACTTTATAGAAAACACGTAGATGAACAACTTTTTTCAAATGGAGTTTTTCCAAATTCCTTACCAATTTGCACATTTTTTGCGTTTTATCTGCTGTTATGTCAGAATTCAGAACTTTCGGTTTTTACACATTGAGGACAATGTGAAGTTTAAGTGTGGGGGGAGTATACTGCATATAGATTTTTCAAAATTTTGCATAAAAAAACCTTCAACTTGTAGATCGATATCTTGAAATGGTAAGATCGATATCTTGAAATTGTGTGACTAAATACTAGCCATTGGTTAATCGATCCTAGTAAGAGGTGTGACCGACCACAAGAGAGTTTAATCGATCCTTGTAAGAGGTTAAAAAAGTTTTAGTAAGTTGGTGTAACCGATCCTATAACTTGGTCAACTGATCACAAGTTTTACCATAATAAGTGGTAACCGATCCTAGTACTTAGTTAGGCATTTTATGGTAACTAGTGTAACCGATCCTAGTACCCACTTGGAGGTAGAATCGAAACTTTATGTTGAGGTAGAACCGTGAAACCCATTAATGGTGATTTGATAGGATAATCAATCACATAGTTCTTGGTGAAAAATCGGGGTCTAATAACCTCACCCAATATTTCGATTAGCAATCTGTATGGACAACTCCGAGTTGTTTTCTAGAGAATCAACTAGACTCAATCAATAGATAATACTTAAGGAGTTATTATCTCAATCTCTCAATTTGATTTACTCAAGAAAATGTGATTCGCGAGTCTAATCAAACATAGATAACTTGGATGGTACCAAAGACCAATATCCAAGTGTCAATCAATTTAAATCAACAACCAATAAAGTCGGATATTCTAATTGATTGAACAACGCACAACCTGTATTATTTCAATTATATAAAAATATAATGCGGAAAAGAAATAACACAGACACCAGAATTTTGTTAACGAGGAAACCGCAAATGCAGAAAAACCCCGGGACCTAGTCCAGATTAAACATACACTGTATTAAGCCGCTACAGACACTAGACTACTCCAAATTAACTTCGGTCTGGACTGTAGTTGAACCCCAATCAATCTCATACTGATCCAAGGTACAGTTATGCTCCTACGCCTATGATCCCAGCAGGATAATGCGCACTTGATTCCCTTAGATGATCTCACCCACAACCAAGAGTTGCTACGACCCAAAGTCGAAGACTTTAGCAGACAAATCTGTCTCACACAGAAAAGTCTACAAGATAGATAAATTCGTCTCCCACGAATAAACCTATGAGTTTTGTTCCGTATTTTGATAAATCAAGGTGAACATGAACCAATCAATAAAACCAGACTTATATTTCTGAAGAACAACTCAGTTTTATCAATCACCTCACAATAGTCTTAATCGACGCAGCGAAAAAAGATATTGTGGAATCACAAATGATGAGACAAAGATGTTTGTGATTACTTTTATATCTTGCCTATCGGAGATAGAAATCTCAAGCCAATTATTACAATTGTACTCGTACGATAGAAACATCAAGATCAGATCACAAAACTACAAGAAAAGTAGTATCGGTCTGGCTTCACAATCCCAGTGAAGTCTTTAAGTCGTTAACCTGGTTTTAGAAGAAGAAAACCAAAGGTTAAAGGAGAATCGACTCTAGCTTAGCAAACTAGTATCACACAGAATGTATGGGGATTAGGTTTCCCAGTTGCTAGAGTTCTCCCTTATATAGTATTTCAAATCAGGGTTTGCAATCAATGTTAGCTTAGTGACAAAGCATTCAATATTCATTGTTATATGAAAACCTGATTAGATACAAGCTAATATCTCTCAACCGTTAGATCAAAAACTTAGCTTGCCATACACACATGTACTTGACGATTTTGGGTTTATGTAACCGTAACCAAACGTGTACAATAGTTGGTTTAAGATTATTCAACCAAATGGTTAGCCAAATGATAACTTTCATATCAACCATATTTTTCTTCACCATAACTAGTCCAAATAACTCAAATGAACTAGTTAGAGAGTTGTTCAATTGCTATGAGATCTTATGTACTACACAAGGCACAATTGAAGAAAAAACGATGTGATTCACTCGAATCGATTCATGAACTATAAAGAAACGGTTTGCAATATCATTCCTTAGATAATTTAAATAAGTTCACGAACATCATTTTTAGACATAACCACTCAAGTTCGCGGGCTGGGTTCGCGGACTTATGTAACCGGTTGGAGTTCAAAAATTCTAGCAGAAATTCTCGGGTTCGAGAACTTCCGTCTGGGTTCACGGACTGAAACCAAGATTCAACTCCATCAGAAATTCTCGGGTTCGAGAACTACGCTCGTTCGCGGACTGGGTTGACTACTCAAGTCCGGTTTTCCACTTGATCAACAAAGTTTGCAAACTTCGGTTCAAGTGCATAAGGACTTATACATATATGTGTTACCACAACAATGTTTATATCCCCCAGTGGTTATATTGTCTAAACTCTCATTTCAATCATTGAAATATACTCAGAGGACGTCATATAGTTGTTATTCACGAACTTGTTTTCATCAGAGAAATTTCCAAAGTGATTGAAACATAACATGACTTTCGTCACTAGGAAAAGATGAACTTGGATAAAGCGAAAGCTTTACCAACATACATTTTGAGAAATAGATAAGCGAGATATACTCAGCTCAAAATGCCACATGTGTATATCTTTAGTCTACATTAGTAAAACGAATTTTGTCTCAAGCTAGGAGATAGAGTAGATAGACTTTTGAGTGATAGATAAGTTCAAGTCTCCACATACCTTTTAGTCGATGAAGATCCACTGGTTCCTTGAGTAGTCCTTCATCTTGTATGATGATTTCCATGGAGTTCTTGAGCTCATCTACACTTTCTATCCTAGCAGGAGACCTTAGTTATAGTAGACTAGAAATCAAGACTTTATAGTTTTGATCACTAACATTGACAAACATGCTTGATATAGCAACGCATGCGAGTTCGACCGAGCAGTGCTCTAACAATCTCCCCCTTTGTCAATTTTAGTGGAAAAACTATAAATACATATGGAATACAAAAAATATATAAATAAACTTTGTAGCTCCTATTCCACATGCTAATCTTCAACAATACTCGAAATCTTCGTCACTTCCAAGTAATCCAATGATCCCAAAGGTTGTAAGTTTAGCATCATCGTTGTTGAAAATCCGTAGCTATAACAATGAGAAAAGCATCGGTTCTCAATCATTGTTATACAGTGTCATAGTGTTATTACATATCGTCAAAGTCCAACTGCATCATAACTTCAACAATAATACTATGGTGATACTTTAAGCCCCCTTAGTCAATACTCCATCTCACATGGAAACCACTCCCCCTTACATAATGATCCGAAAACCATATGTATTTGTAGTGTGAACTAAAATTAATTCTCCCCCTTTTTGTCAATAAAATTGGCAAAGGTACAAGAACGGGATCCTAATGAAATTTCCGTAAGAGACATTTCATGACCAATGGTAAATATGTATCATCTTGTTTAGATGCATTCATAAATCCGAAGTTAAATGAATTCATAAAGGAGTTTATAAAGACGCAAGATAACCCCTCTAATATTCCACAGCCGCATTCCCCAAAATGATTTGGAAATTAAGCACAAGTTCAAAAGAACTCTTCCCCATAATATGTCATTCCCAAGGGAACAACAAGAGCGACCTTAATTTCGAAAGAAAAGAAGGATTTCTTTAGACTCAACAAATTACATACAAGTATGAATTTGGAATCTAACAAGAAATATTCAATCAAATTAACCAAAGCGAACCAAGATTAATTTGACTAAATATGCTCAACACAAGTAAACTTATGGAGACTTTTTAAAAAATAATTAAATTAATCACAATAAAACTTGCAAATAATCTAATTGTCATACTCAACCAAACTAATTACAAGAGTAATCAATTCAATTGGCCACACTCGGCATAAGAACTTCTTTGGAGCAAAGACTAAGTTAATCATGAATAACCAACCAAGTCGAAGAGATGATCAACATAAGAAAACTTATGGAGTAATAACTAAATAATTACACAAGATGATTGATTTAGTTTATTTGGGCTCAACACAAGAGATTATGGAAACCAAACTAAGATTATCATAACATGACAACCTTAACCGTACATGTACTCAACATAAGAAAACTTATGGAATAAAAACTAAACAACCACACAAGTTGATTAATTTAGTTCTTAATGCTCAACATATAACATCTCATGGAACAACCAACCATGTCAATAAGGAATCGACTTAGTTGTATCGTGCTCAACATGAGATACACAATGGATCCTTCACGGTAATACATAAAAAATGGATCAATAAGGATCTATACCGTGGATAACACAAGGATTCATTTTATGTTTCTATCACCATTTGCACAATGACACACAATAGACATGTGTTTGTGGGAGAAAACTACTTCTGCCGGTTTAGGTAATTTTGGGTGTGTGTGGATGAGAAGTGAGTTTAAACCTTCAACAAATGTGATGCACGATGAGCACTTTGATTTGAGAGATAATCTATACAATTCTGGCCTAAACCCGAAGACACGAAATAACAGGGTAACCGTTCCAGATTTGTTTCGGTCACCAGGAAGAAGGTGAAGGATGTGAGGTTGATCTTAGGGCAACCCTACCTGCGATCGTTGGGGAAGCGAAGAAGGTGTTGAGAGTATGAAGGTGAAGGCTATTTGATGACTTGTTAACATGAAGGTTGAGCCGATCAAGGCGAGAAAATGTTGCATGCTCGGAAGGCTCGAAGATGGGTGTTGAATACGATGGTATTAACACTTGGTGTTCTGTGTTGTTCGAACCTCTGTCTTTGGAAATAGGGAGGAGAACCTATTTATACACCACATTAATTCTCGTAAAAGAAATAAAGGTAACTAACCTTGGAAGGTACAAGTCGATAAGCCTTCATTACGTCTCTCGTGGGAAAGTGGAGGAAGTGGAGTGATGGAGGAAGTGGGCAATTCTGATCGTGTGACACTCACACACAACTCTCCACTTCCCACAAGAGACGTGAAGAAGGCTTAATGACTTGTATAAATAGGTTCTCCTCCCTATTTCCAAAGATAGAGGTTGGAACAACACAGAAAACCAAGTGTTAATCGTATTCAACACCCAGAGCCTGCCTGCAACATTTTCTAGCCTGCTCAACCTTCTATTAACAAGTCATCAAATAGCCTTCACCTTCATACTCTCAACACCTTCTTCGCTTCCCTCCCTAAGATCAACCTCACATCCTTCACCTGTGACCGAAACAAATCTGGAACGGCCGTGTCTTCGGTTTAGGCCAAAATTATATAGATTACCTCTCGAATCAAAGTGCTCATCGTGCAGCACATTTGTTGAAGGTTAAAACTTACTTCTCATCCACACACACCCAAAATTACCCAAACCGGCAGAAGTAGTTTTCTCCCACAAACAATTAGCGACCACAGTGGGAGGTTAATCTCTCGGTTGTGAAGTCGATTTCTTCGATACCTAGTCCTATTTAGTTGATTTCAAGATGGTCGGTCTTAGGAGTACCTCGACAGTCTTAGGTCATGATCAATATCCCTCCGACGGCACACCTAATGGTCTGGATGGAAGAATCCCGACGTTGATCGAGTTAGCACGAGTACAGGAGGTCCACACGAGAAACATGAACTTGATCAAAGAAATTATCAACAACATACTCGATCTCCTCATCAAGATGACGTCAGAGATGGGCGGCCCTGTCATGGAGGTCCAGACGCTGGGAATGAACACCCCCAAATCAACAGTTTCACTACAGGCCAAAAACCTGTGGATCAGGAAGCCGCTTCTTTAGTGGAAAGTTTATGTGAACTCCTACACCTCTCAAAAGAGCAGCGAACAGAGACGTTTGCATCCGTCAACCGGATAGCCTTGGATGTACAGTTAACTCCCTTGCGCCCAGAAGTTTCAAACGCGATGGAGGCATCGGTAAACAATGTTACTTTTACAGAGGAAGACATGATGGCATAAGGGGGCCATAAGCGAGCCCTACATGTAACCGAACGCATCAAAGATTCAAAATTCAGACAGGCCCTCATCGACACAGGAGCATCCTCAAATGTGATTACCCTCAAGACACTCAAGGAGGCTAAGGTTCGCCCAAATAAGATTGTGCGGCGGTCTACCACAATGACGGACTTTGAAGGGAACCAAACCAACACATATGGGTATGTCAATCTGAACTTATCCGTAGGTCCTGTTCAATCAAAATTGAAATGTGAAGTCATAGAGAAGGAACCAGACTACCACATGATACTGGGTAGGCCATGGCTCCACGAGAATAGGATTGTTCCTTCAACCTATCACCAGTGCCTGAAAACTACGCTGAAAAAAGAAGTCATTCGTATACCTGCATCGTTGTCTCCATACGCACCCATATGCGGAGTAGAATTGTTCAAACCGAAGGAAGATATGCAGGAAGATCCAGGAAAAGTACATTGTACCCCACTTCCCATGTGGGCGTCAATCCAGGAGGAGGATCGGCTTGCATCATTAAAACTCAGACATGATGCATCCCAGCTGACGAGGAACTCTCCTTCACCCAGTGAGGCGGGAAACCACGTTACCAAGAGAGGACGAACCTTTGTGGCAACTCAAGATCAGAAAGGAAAGATTGTCTATCGCCACCGCTGTTAGAAATTAGCAGGAGAGACTGATGCTCGGTCTCTCCGCCTAATAGAATGTTGTCAAAACGGATACTCACAAGAAGAGGTGTTGGACGCCCCCAGACAGCTGCAAGATGGTACCACCTCTACAACTGACGAACTCGAAACTATTAACATCGGAAGTGAAGAGTCTCCCAGGCCCATTTCCATTAGTTCCACTCTGTCCACGAAGGAACGGACGGATCTTGTGCAACTCCTTAAAGAATACCAAGATATATTCGCCTGGACGTACGATGAAATGCCTGGTCTGGATGAAAATTTGGTTACTCATCACCTGCACATCAAGCCTGGATCCAAGCCTATCAAACAGTCTCCAAGACAATTCAAACATGAGGTGGAAGATCATATTAAATCTGAAATCCAGAAATTGCTAGCTGCCGGCTTCATCAAACCCATCCACCATCCAACCTGGCTGGATAACGTGGTCCCAATAAAGAAAAAGAATGGGCAGGTCCGATGTTGTGTAGATTTCAGAGATTTAAACAAGTGTTGCCCCAAGGATGACTTTCCTCTACCTAACATCGACATGTTGGTAGACGCCACGAGCGGCCATGGCATGTTCTCCTTCATGGATGGATATAGCGGATACAACCAGATAAGGATGTACGAGCATGATGCAAGTAAGACTGCTTTTCGAACTCCTCTTGGAAATTTTTATTATACAATTATGCCTTTCGGTTTGAAGAATGCCGGCGCAACATATCAACGCGCCATGACAGCAATTTTTCACGACATGATGCACAAACAAGTTGAAGATTATGTAGATGACATAGTAGTCAAGTCGAAATCCCGGATGGAACACACAGGAGTCTTGCGACAAGTATTCGAGAGGTTCTGTGAGTACAAGTTGAGGATGAATCCTTTGAAATGTGCCTTTGGTGTCTCCTCCGGAAAGTTTCTGGGATTCCAAGTGACTGCTGAGGGAATCAAGGTAGACCCATCTAAGACTCAAGCCATCCTCACTATGCCACCACCTCGAACCGTGAAGGAACTTCAAAGTTTTATGGGAAAGGTAAATTACATTCGACATTTTATACCTGGTCTGGCTCAACTCGTTGTTTCCTTAACCCCCCCTGCTGAAGAAAGGAGCGGATTTTAACTGGACTAGCGTCCAACAGGAAGCATTTCAAAAAATTCAGCACATACTGTCGTCTCCAGCCATCATGAAGTCTCCTGTTCAAGGGAGACCGTTATATCTCTACACTGCCTTCAGTGACACTGCCGTTGGAGCCTTGCTGGCGCAAGAGGATGATGAGGGAGTCTAACGTCCTATATACTACTTCAGTCGAATATTGAGGGATGCTGAACTCAGATACCCGAGAGCAGAGAAAGCATGCCTAGCATTGATACATTCCATCCAGAAGTTCAGGCATTACCTATTATCCAACAAGGTAACGCTCATATCCAAATCAGACCCTGCGAAGTTCTTACTATCAAAACTAGTTCTAATGGGAAGGGCTGCCAAGTGGCTCCTCCAAATGTCAGAACTAGACATAACGTGTACTCCACCCAGAGCTGTTAAGGGTCAGGATGTCGCGGATCTACTAGCAGCTTTCCCTGGAGAAGGTACCACGGCATTGCATGAAGACCTTCCTGGAGAGTTTCCAGACATCTATGTTGTCGAAGAGGAAGCTTGGATGTTATATTTTGATGGATCCGCTACTCCCAGCAACAACACTGGAGGAGCAGGCATAGTCCTAGTATCTCCAACTGGCGAAGTCTTTTCACACTCCTTCAAGTTAGATTTTCAATGCACTAACAATTCAGCGGAGTATGAAGCTTTCCTTATAGGGCTTCTATTAGCCAAGCAGGCAGGAGCCACACGTTTGGAAATAAGAGGCGATTCCAAATTATTGGTTAATCAGATGAACGGGGTGTATGCACTAAAAGAGATAACTCTATCTCTGTACCGGTCTGAAGCTCAGAGGCTGCTGAACTACTTCGATGATGCAACCATAACTCATGTCAGACGCAACAACAACAAGCATGCTGATTGCCTGGCAACATTAGCTTCTAAATTGCAGTTCGAAGGCATAGAAGAAACCCTGACGGTGAAAATAAGGACAGTGGAATCAACATGGCTCTCATGATGCAAGGATGCTGAAACCTGTGAATGGCTGACTACAATCATTCAGGAGCTTAGCAATTCACTTTCTCAAAAAAAGGCCAGCCTTAAAGCCTTACAAAACTTCTTTATGCTCCACGGCATGTTATACCACCGAAACCCGGATAGTTCCTTATCAAGATGTCTCGGAGAGGAAGAAGCACAGCTGCAAATTGACCGTGTCCACAACGAGATTTGTGGACAAACATTGGTGGTGACACTCTATCGACGCCTCCAACGTTTAGGCTATTACTGGCCGGAAATGGAGACGCAGTCCCGAGCACTCCAACAGTCTTGCTCAAACTGCCAGGCACCACCTCATCAACTAGAGGTACTCAACATAAATCACACCGGGGATTGGAGGCATCCATATGTTAACTACCTTTGTGATGGCAAAGTCTCAGCTGACTTAAATGAGGCAGTCAGAATGAAGCATAGAGCGAAGCGTTTCGTGTTCCACGAAGAAATTCTGTACCGAAAAATCTTTGGAGGTAATCTGATACGGTGCCTGGCTGGAGGAGAAATCTCAACAATATTGAAAGAGATGCATGAAGGAGAACATCAAGGAAAGAAGAAATTGTTTTTCCAGATACACGAGAAATATTACTGGCCGTCCATGGAAGATGATGCAGCTGCCTTCGTTCAAAGCTGCCACAAATGCCAGATTCACGGGAACCTCGTCCATGCACCATCCACTCCCTTACATTCGATAAGCAGCCCGTTTCCATTCTATAGATGGGGACTTGATATTGTTGGAAAGATCAACCCGCCATCATCAAAGCAGCATGAATATATTATAACCGCAACTGAATACTTCACAAAATGGGTCGAAGCTATTCCTCTGCGTGGAACTACAGGAGAAACGATTGCAGCGTTCATTAAAGAGCATATCATCTGCCGCTTTGGAGTACCTAAACATATCATTACCGATAACGGTACTCCCTTCGCCAACAAGCAGGTACGAGAGTTTCTTGAAGGATATGGAATTAAACAAGTCTTCTCCACCATCTACTACCCTCAAGGTAATGGGAAGGCTGAGAGCACCAACAAAACACTAATCCGGATTCTCAGTCGAACAGTACATGACAATCCCAGAGAGTGGCATGAACAACTACCGATGGCACTATGGGCATACTGAACGGCACCTAGGATCTCCATTGGAGTTTCTCCATACTCACTCGTTTACGGGCCGATCTTTGTCCTCCTGGGCGAGAAATCAAAATCCCATCATCCAGGATTGCAGCAATGAGTGGAGTCCACTGGAACGAAACGGAGGCGTCTAACTGCAGGATCGCTGAGCTCGATACTCTAGACTACAGAAGAATCAAGGCAGAGGAGCGCGCTCAGGTGTACAGAAACAGAGTCTCCAGGGCGTATGACAAATCTGTAAGGCCACGAAGTTTTAAAGTGGGAGACCTAGTTCTGAAGATATCCAGACACATCCAACAAGACATGTCTGCACCAAAGTTCTCTCCAAAATGGGAAGGACCTTACGTGATTACCAGGGCTTACAACAATGGATACTACAAAATCATTAAGGTGGATGAAGGCAAGTTGGAAGCAGTCATCAATGGAAAATGGCTCAAGACATATCACACCTGATCATTGTCCCATACTTGTCCCATGACATGAAAATACAGGCATTCTCGTTTCATGTCTAACTTGTTAATTTATTCACGAAAAATTAATGAATTTTTCTCCATACATCTACATAAAAAAAAAAATCTCACATCTCTCGATGGTGTGCAAAAGAAAAAGAAGGAAGGAAATCTCTCAACGCAGCTCAGAAGAGGTCGTCCAACAGGTTGTAATCCCTGGAAAGCATTATCTTCAACCTAGCCTGGTACCTCTCTCTCTGGGCCTTCAAGCTTTGGATCGCCTGCTCCACCTTCTCTGATTCAGCAGCCAGAGCCTTCTCTTCCTTCAAGATAGCCTTCGCAGCAGGGACTACGTTCGCCAGAATACCAGCTCGATCAACCTTGATGATGTCAAGACGCTGCCGCATCCAACTCACGTTGAACTCCATGGACTCGCAGGTAGAGAGCATATTTTCCCACTTCTCGAGATTTGATTCAGCTACCTTGCGGATAGAGACACCTTCCATCTCAGCAATCATTGGAAGCAAGTAGTTTACCACAGTAACCAAAGCAGACGAGCAATGCCGAATTACGTTCCTAGTCGCGATGTGGCCATACTTTCTCCATATCTTTGTGTACATGGAGACGAATTCCTTTCATACTAAAAAACCACCGACAGTCTTGTAGCTAGAAGACAAACATTTCATACCAATATCGAACGAAAGGCCGGCATTGGGGTATTCATAGGATGAAATACCCAGGTCAGCATTCTCGAGGTCGTCCGGTGAAGGTGTAGATGAATTTGAAGAAAGTGGACTATCCAAGTCATCGTCATCAATGACTGTTACACATGTTCCAGGTGGACATCTCTGCAAAGGAGGAGATTATTCACCTGGTCAGGAAATAAGGGTGACTACTCGTAAAATAAATGGAAAAGAACAAACCGGTATGACCCTCTTGACTCTACGCACGCGAGCTGGAGGATTGTCACGAGTTTCAGAAGCGCACTGAGCTGCAGAGCGGGTACGTTTGACAGATGAACCTGTGTGATATGAAGAAGACAACTTGCTGTTGCCTGACATGATGGAACTCTGCAAAGAAGAAATTATATCCCAAGATGTAGAAGAAGATTCATGTGCATACGTATATATACACGCCAAGGGAAACCCTAGACGCAGCTATCTCGGACTACATCCGGCGGTAAGGGATCAACATCGACCAAGTCGCGCTAGCTTCAAAAACCTAGATGAAATCGGAGAAAAATTCGTTGAAGGGGAACAACTCCACCAGCGCTACAGGGCATTCGGCACGAGCACCCTCCCCATGTGGTAAAAGTACGTTTACCCTAGCTTTAGTTATTTTTGCAAACTGTCACCATCTCATGCCTACCCTACAATAGTGTAACCATTGCATGCTAGGCAGGGGACTTAATGTTGATGGTGGATTTCTATTTAAAGGGTAAAATTGTAAAAAAGCCAATTTTTGTAAGCTGACGTCCTGCAAAGGATAAAGCCTTCAGGCGGTGAATACTTCTCGCCATATTAATTCATTGGAGCATGTGCAACCATCCCTGAGAATTAAACATACCTACCCAGAACGGAGCATGTGGCAACCATCACGGTTTTTTGTAGGTATACAGCATTACTATTAATGCTTTAATTAAAGCCTTGTGTTCGACGTGCAAACACCCATAGGCTACCTGACGGTAGGTTATACTAGCCCCGTTGAATGCATGCAAGACTATCCATGTTAGTCTCACTTGCTGAAAACAAACCCAAAAATATATCTCACCCGTCCAACTTCGCAAGCATAGATGGAGGGTGTAGATATAGATTCAGAGGGTCCTGAGCATGCTACCATGATCACCTCAGACCCACCTTCACACATGACCGAACATTCAAGACCAAACACGGTTGGTCCTTCCAAAACGTGCGCTCAAAGTGAGCATGACGCGCGGCTAGGGTTTCTTTTAATCGTGAGCGTCCAACTTCGCCGGCATAGTTGGACGACTTAGATTATACCCTAAAACAAGTAGTGAAGTGATGGTACACCATTGGCGGGCCTACTTTCTACCTACATGACCGAATCCCTCATAGGAAAGCCGTGGTGCAAGAAACGATTGCCCAAACAAGGATAGTTTAACGCCTTATGCAGGTTGAGAAGATCCAAAACGATCACGACCATCCGACTTTGCCGGCATAGTTGGATGGCTTAGATTGCGCCCAGGGTCATAGGGCAAGCATGTACATGCTCATCGTCGACCCAAGATGATGCATACATGGTCGGTCTCCCCAAAAAATGTGCACGCAACCCAAAACCGATCGCTCAAAGTGGCCGGTCTAAAGCCCTAATTAGGGTTTGCGGCGCAGAAACATCTCGAGCATCCATCTTCGTAGGCTTGGACGGAAGGCCAAGATGGAGACTTAGAAGGAACCGAGCATGCTAGCATGACCACCGTGGTCCCGGCTTCACGTCTAGCTGATCGGCCAAGACCGGCGGTGATCAAGCTCCTCGGTACGCGCGCCCAAAGGTGATATGTCACGGCCCCTCCATAAATTCTAATCTCGACCACTCGTCTTTGCCGCCTGAGTCGAGTGGCTTAGATTAAATCTTTGCGAGTCAAGCAGGCATGGGCGTGAACACCATTGTACTACCTCCATGCAGGGCTGATCGGTTCCTCCATTGGAACTCTCTAAGCATGCAAACGTTTGGGCCGAAAGAGGCAGCATGCGCGCCTCCCATCCAACGGTCGCAAGCAAGGATACGAGTCATCTCGTCCATCCAGCTTTGCAAGCTTGGATGAATGGCTTAGGGTGCGAATCAACCAGCAAACAAGGTATCACTATGACCACCATCCGTCACTCTTCTTCACAAGGTAACCGACCAAGGCATGGCCTGTCTATAAAGCCTCCAAACGGTTACCTGAAGATGGATGCATGCGATGTTATACCAAGTTCATGGTTCACCCTGCACTATTTTCTGTGGGTCCCACGATCCACACACTCGAGACATTAATCACGTCACAACTGGGGGATACAAACTGGGGTATTGGTCTGGCGGTTTACAGCGTGCAGCGTGCAACGGGCCATCACAAGAACGTGTTAGGAAGATATGGGCGGTTAAGTCAAGATGGGAGAAGTGGGCAGTTCTGATCGTGTGACACTCATACACAACTCCACTCTTCCTTCACTCCACTTCCTCCACTTTCCATGAGAGACGTGAAGAAGGCTTAATGACTTGTATAAATAGGTTCGCCTCCCTATTTCCAAAGACAGAGGTTGGAACAACACAGAAAACCAAGTGTTAATCGTATTCAACACCCAGAGCCTGCCTGCAACATTTTCTAGCCTGCTCAACCTTCTATTAACAAGTCATCAAATAGCCTTCACCTTCATACTCTCAACACCTTCTTCGCTTCCCTCCCTAAGATCAACCTCACATCCTTCACCTGTGACCAAAACAAATCTGGAACGGCCGTGTCTTCGGTTTAGGCCAGAATTGTATAGATTAACTCTCGAATCAAAGTGCTCATCGTGCAGCACATTTGTTGAAGGTTTAAACTCACTTCTCATCCACACACACCCAAAATTACCCAAACTGGCAGAAGTAGTTTTCTCCCACAAACACCTATAAAAAGGGAGAACCCTTTTTCATTTTTCCTTCACGATTTTTTTCTTCTTTGAGTGGATGTCCAGCTCTCTTCCGCCTGCTGCCGTCGTCACTCCATCCTCCGGAATTCACCGTTGTTGGTTTTGTCGCCGCCGGCGCTGTTCGTCAGGTAAGTGGGATATTTTTTTTTTCGCAAACCCTAATTATTTAGTTAGAGTTTCTTTTGCACTTTGAGAGGATTGTAGGTGTAACAAAACATACCATAATTGATTCCTTTACCGCTTTGCCGAGATTGCGTAGTAAAAGAAAGCATAAACATGTTGCTCGTTCCCTTTATCCTTGCATGTCAAAACCCAGGTTGTAGCTTGATAGAACTGCTGCCTTGAACTTGTAGACATGAAAACCAACTGTAGAAAATATGTTGACATGTTGACTTAGCTTTAGGGATGCGCATGCAAACTTTAGTGCCCGCCTGCGTGATTTTGAGGTACTCTTGCGCTTGCGTTTATCGAAATTGCTGTAGAATCCTCATATAAACTCGGATTTTGACGGTCCGCATATGTATCCTCAAGCCCAGAAAATTTCCAAACTTTATCAAAGAAGCTTTTTGAATTTTGAGCGTGTTTAGGGGATAAAAATAGCGAAATAGTAAACTTCCAGGAGGTTTTCAGAATTTTTCAGGTTGCGTGTCTTCTGATGTTTTGGTCACCCCTCCTTGCTCTTCCATCCGATTGTCGTGAAATTTTGATATGTTGTAGGTAACTTCCATATGAAGAGAATGGAACATAACATAACACTAGATTCCATACCCATTGCTCCCAGTTCATAATCGAACACAGGGTAGTGTAAATTTCCCTCAACTGAGTTTGTCTGGAGGACGCTTTAACCATCCCAATCCCATGTAATCTCCGTATTAGGTGCCTAAAAACGAAGTTGGGAATCACGAGAATCTTTTATTGTTATATGACTCCTTGGAAACATGCTAACACTTCCAATCTTATTGCAGTTGCTCAATGATGAACGCGGAGTATAATGTTGTGAAGGGAGGTGTCGACTCTTTCAGAGATGTGCCAAATATAAATGATGGAATGCTTACCAAGTCTTTTCCAAACGTCAGGAGGCACCCCAGACATAATATAATCCTTATTACTGGTTTATAACGTGAAGAGGGTCTACCATCGTCTTTAGCAGGCGTGATGAGGCTTTGTCTCCAGAAGAAAGAATATCCACCTTCCCCTATTGACTTCAGAATTTGTCAGAATCCACTTGACTCATACGAAGGATGGATGTGGCGCATGTTGGGTAATGAAGGGATTAGGGACAACTTAACCAGGTCGTGAATTATTGATGCTATTAAGGCGTCTGCAATTCTTCATGTCAAGAAGGATATCCCAGGTTTGGTCGTTTTTGATGCTCGATGGCATCCTTCTACGAACACAGCTTTATGCACGTGGGGTGAAATGACTATCACTCTTGAGAGCGTGTCTGCATTAATGAGCCTTCTTATTGCTGGCAGTCTTAATTGCAAACTGTCTGAAGACAAAGACATCATCTATTAGGCTATAATTCAGAAGGTGAACGAATACGATCAGTTGGAGAAGAAGCCTAAATGTTTCTACACTTGGTGGGTAAGTGAATGGTCTTCCACGCAAGGTAATGATGATTTTAGCATAGCTGCATTCTTGTCCTTGTGGTTGTCCAGAGATATTCTTGATGACGGTTCTGGCACGAAAACTATTAGAAAGAAAATCATCATATTCGCCATTAATCTAGGCAAAGGTATAACTCTCCCTTTGGCTTCATTATTCCTAGGCTCGCTGTATGGTTACCTGAATTCTTTAGTGGAGGAGATGTATATTTCCAACGGGTACATGAAGGTGGATACATATGTGCACGTCGCCTTTCTTCAGGAATTTTTGTGGGAACACTTTAAGGATTACGCTCCCACTCCTACAACCAAAGTCCCCAGCTTGTATGGTGATTCAAGAATACTCCGTTGGCAGAATAGATGTCCAAAAGATGGGGTGAGGCTTGTAGATTTGCTCGATAGTGTGAGTGCCATAGACTTTCGTCCTTGGGGACCGGTTCATCCTTACGCATTGTCCCTGTCATTGATCTGCCGCCTGAGGGGAGAGACATGAGACATGAAGAAGTTGTTTTCCTGCGGAGCTGCATACCAGGATATATTCCTTCTTTTTGTGATGATAGGCTAAGCATTATTCCGTATAATATTGATAGATCCGCTCTCCAAATGGGTTTTGATCAAGGTGTCCCATTTCGTCGTCCCGCAACGCCTTCAGAAGAACTTAAGTCATCATGCCTTAATGTTGATGTTTTCTCTCCGGAGTTGAAACTTCCTTTTCCTTCCCCGGGGAGAAATCCGGTAGCTAATTCTGGTTACAAAGATTTTTGGAGGGGGCAGTTACTGCTCTTTAAATCATTTGCTAGCGAAACGGTAACTGTCCTTTGTGATAAACCTCTTGATGACGTCTTGGATGATCATAGGCGATTGAGACCCCTTCTAGGGAAACGCAGGGTTAACGCCACCGACTACAATCTTAAGTCCAAGAAAAATAAGCAAGCATGTAGTCCAGTAATTCTTAACTCTTCCAATATGCAGGTATTCTGAATTCTTTATGCTTAACTTTCAGTTTCGACTTCCATGAGCATCTTTTACTAATATTTGTTGGTGATCAGAGGATTCCTGAAGAAAATGCCTTTGATGTACTGGCTCGAGTTTACAATGAGGAGCGTGGAGGCAACGGGAAGTCTGGAAATCTTCATGCTGAGAAGCCTGATAATAATGACCTTCATGTAGAGCAGTCTGGAAACACTGATCCTCATGCGGAGAAGTCTGGCTATACCGATCTTCATGCGGAGAAGTCTGGCAACATTTATCCTATCATATACAATGATGAAGATGGTGCAAGCTCAATTGAAGAGAATGCATTCCAGAGCAGTAATTTTAATGAGCTTGTAGATGAGGCCGTGTCAGCAATCTGGACCAGGACTTCGAAGAGTTTGGAAGGGACATCAACTGCGATGGTTCTTTATAAAGAGAGATGTCGTTTCTAAAGAGATGTCGGAAATGCAAATGGTCGTTTCTAAAGAGATGTCGTCGCCAGCAGTCGTTCCTGGTGCTATGTTCGACCTTCCCTTTGACAATCCACGTCCTGATCATGTGTTGGTTGGAGGGTTTAGCGTACCTTCCCAGTTTGAGGAGTTGTACACCATAATATGGAAGAAACATGGCCACATTTCTACCACCACGAAGCTGAAGAGTCGTCTTGCTTTGGTAAATCGCGTTCAGGAGGCTTTACCCTCTATTCGGGAGATGAGCGTCGCAATTGGTCGTGATGTTTCTGAAGACGTGATGGAAGACTGGAAGTGCCACTTGGATGTGTTTGTGCATTATGAATTCAATGCTCCTTGGTTATTCAAAGGGTTTCATGCAATTCGGGAGATTCAGAAGAATCAAGGTACGGTGCTTTCCACTGAATGCGTCGTTCGTCAGAAACAAAAGGTTGGTAGGTTGGCCGAGGAGTTGAAATCTCAGCAAGCCGTTCTCCGGAAGATGGAAGCCGCTCTTGCTCAGAAGGATGAGGTGTTGCTGAAAGATTTTCCCTGAATCATTCATGTCGTCTACTTGTGTTTTCTCTTTAGATGCTTTTCGAGTGATTGTGAGGATTTCCTTTCACACAGTTTGGTTTTAGGTTTTAAATTGATAGGTGATTGAATCTTGGAATGGTTTATTTACGACATGCCTTTATGAATGCTTGACTTTTGGAAAAGATTATTCTAAAATAGAATCTGAATCTTATATTATGAGTGATCATACATGTCATGTGAAATTGAAAACGCAGTGTGAAAGGGAAAGGTGAGGGGTGGTGAGCATGTATGGCGCTTGCTCATTGAGTATCATGTTCATATATGTGGGACGCCAAGTCCCTAGTAGGATATATAATTATCTTATAGTAATGTTTGCTGGGACTTACTTGTCTTTCGAAATTCGTGCATGAGAATGAGTACTCCCGAATACCCCCTACCCAAAGAGCGCGTGCTAATTTTTTGAGGGGAAATATTGCTTCTCTGAATTTATCTTATCGTGGACAATGCGTTTTAATGCGTGGCACTCGCTGGTGGGGTGATGGATAAATCGATGGTAGTGACAATACCTCGGGTTGGATGTCTCTTGATCGGTGGGCGGACGCCGCACTGGCGGCAGTTGTACTTCTCCATCACGTACCCATATCTCCAACAACTCCACAATCTTCCTTATGGTAAACGGGAATCGTGGATCTTTTGAGTCTAAACTTTCCTGCGTCGGCGCGTGTCGTGGCTCTTCCCTTAGGTTTCGGTGTGAAGCACGCTTTGGAGACGGAATTGAGGCGTTGTCACGGGTC
The DNA here is from genome assembly GCA_023529315.1 of Papaver bracteatum. NCBI lineage: Eukaryota > Viridiplantae > Streptophyta > Magnoliopsida > Ranunculales > Papaveraceae > Papaver > Papaver bracteatum. The sequence continues at coordinate 798,760 of JAJJWX010000614.1, forward strand.
ACTGCATCCGCGTCCCTCTTGGTCGGGAGATTCTGCTGAAACATGGAGGATGCTGCACTAGTGATGGAATTGTCGTTGAGCTGGTGATCAGAAGGCTGCAAGCTCCTACATTCATATGCTCTCTGATTGATTTCGCCTTCCTCCAGCGTTTCTTCTCCTGGATCAAGAGTCAGCACGGGTTGGGTATTATTCTGAGTCTTGGCAAGAGCCTTGAGGTATAAATCTTCTAACAAGGCTTTGTATGCAGTTGATTCTCTGTTTTCATCCGGCAAGCATCGTAATTCTTCATGCTAGTCAATCTGTCTCAAACTCCCGTTGCCAGGTGAAAGGTTTTGTTGGTCTCTGGACTCTCTGGGGCCATGTGTTCCGCCAGTTCTTCTGAAAACCTGACCTCCAGAATTTCTTGCATCATTAGTGATACTTCCCGGGTAGATGCTTGCAGAGCCCTCATGTAATTGAGCCGATATGTTATTCAAGAGGTGGAAGGTCTCACTCTGCCTTCTGGCAATACCTGCTTGATTTGACAGGACGTCTTTCAGCATCCTGGTCACATTTTCGATGACACTTGAATTATCCATGGTTTCTGAAGGATTCAACGAACGGGAGTACATCTCGGGATGAACTTCTGGGATTTGGTGAAAAGTGAATTGATAATCAAATCAAATATAATATCTGCCTCTCCAAAGTCGAATAAAAACTGGTAGCCTTTAAAGATTCGAATTCTGCAACCGAGAGATTAACCTCCCACTGTGGTCGCCAATTGTTTGTGGGAGAAAACTACTTCTGCCGGTTTAGGTAATTTTGTGTGTGTGTGGATGAGAAGTGAGTTTAAACCTTCAACAAATGTGCTGCACGATGAGCACTTTGATTCGAGAGATAATCTATACAATTCTGGCCTAAACCGAAGATACGGCCGTTCCATATTTGTTTCGGTCACAGGTGAAGGATGTGAGGTTGATCTTAGGGAGGGAAGCGAAGAAGGTGTTGAGAGTATGAAGGTGAAGTCTATTTGATGACTTGTTAACAAAAGGTTGAGAAGGCTAGCAAATGTTGCAGGCAGGCTCTGGGTGTTGAATACGATGGTATTAACACTTGGTGTTATGTGTTGTTCGAACCTCTATCTTTGGAAATAGGGAGGAGAACCTATTTATACAAGTCGATAAGCCTTCATTACGTCTCTCGTGGGAAAGTGGAGGAAGTGGAGTGATGGAGGAAGTGGAGTTGTGTGTTAGTGCCACACGGTTGCTTGCCCACTTCTCCTATCATCGCTAACCGCCCACGTTTCCTTGACACGATCTTGTGATGGCGTGTTGCACGCTGCACGCTGTAAACCGCCAGACCAATACCCCAGTTTGTATCCCCCAGTTGTGACGTGATTAATGTCTCGAGTGTGTGGATCGCGGGACCCACAGGAAATAGTGCAGGGTAAACCGTGAACTTGGTATAACATCGCATGCAGCCATATTCAGGTGAACGTTTGGAGGTTGTATAGACAAGCCATGCCTTGGTCGGTTACCCTGTGAAGAAGAGTGACGGATGGTGATACCTTGTTTGCTGGTTGATTCGTACCCTAAGTCATTCGTCCAAGCTTGCAAAGTTGGACGGACGAGATGGTTTGCAACCCTACCTGTGATCGTTGGATGAGAGGCGCGCATGCTGCCTCTTTCAACCCAAACATTTGCATGCTAGGAGAATTCCAATGGAGGAACCGATCAGCCCTGCATGGAGGCGGCACAATGGTGTTCACGCCCATGCCTGCTTGACTCACAAAGATTTAATCTGAGCCACTTGACTCAGGTGGCAAAGACGAGTGGTCGAGATTAGAACTTATGGAGGGGACGTGACATGCCACCTTTGGGCACGCGTACCGAGAAGCTTGACCACTGCCGGTCTTGGCCGATCAGCTAGGCGTGAAGTCGGGCCCACGGCGGTCATGCTAGAATGCTCGGTTCCTTCTAAGTCTCCATCTTTGCCTTTCGTCCAAGCCTGCGAAGATGGACGCTCGAGATGTTTCTGCGCCACAAACCCTAATTAGGGTTTTGGACCGGCCACTTTGGGCGATCGGTTTTGGGTTGCGTGCTCCTCCTTTGGGGAGACCGACCATGTATGCAACATCTTGGGTCGATAGTGAGCATGTACATGCTTGATCTATGACCCTGGGCGCAATCTAAGCCATCCAACTATGCCTGCGAAGTCGGATGGTCGTGATCGTTTTGGATCTTCTCAACATGCGTAAGGCGTTAATCTAGCCTTGTTTGGGCAATCATTTCTTGCACCACGGCTTACCTATGAGGGAGTCGGTCATGTAGGTAGAAAATGGTCCTGCCAAGGGTGTACCATCACTTCACTACTTGTTTTAGGGTATAATCTAAGTCGTCCAACTATGCCTGCGAAGTTGGACGTTCACGATTAAAATGAACCCTAGCCGTGCGTCATGCTCACTTTGAGCGCACGTTTTGGAAGGACCGACTGTAGTTGGCCTTGACCGTTCGGTCATGTATAAAGGTGGGTCCGCGGTGATCATGGTAGCATGCTCAGGACCCCCTGAATATATATCTACACCCTCCATCTATGCATGCGAAGTTGGATGGATGAAATATATTTCTGAGTTTGTTTTCAGCAAGTGAGACTAACATGGGTAGTCTTGCATGCGTTCGACGGGGCTAGTATAACCTGCCGTCAGGTAGCCTACGGGTGTTTGCATGTCAAACACAAGGCTTTAATTAAAGCATTAATAGTAATGTTGTATACCTACAGAAAAACGGGATGGTTGCCACATGCTCCGTCGGGATGGTTGCCACATGCTCCGTTCGGGTAGGTTTTAATTCTCAGGGATGGTTGCACATGCTCCAATGAATTAATATGGCGAGAAGTATTCATCGCCTGAAGGATTTATCCTTTGCAGGACGTCAACTTACAAAAATTGGCTTTTTACAATTTTAGCCTTTAAATAGAAATCCACCATCAACAACATGATCCTTGAATCACAAAAGATTTTAACCTATCTTATATCAATAATTGACTATATAGGCTTAACTTTTGTGTTTGTCAAAAATCTATTTATCCTTTTATCAATAGTTGCATATCAATCACGAATGACTTTACTTATGACAAAATATGGGACAATCAAGTTCACGGACGTAAACACACATATCCCATCAAATATTGCAATATATAAAACCATAAAGATTAATATTGCAACGATCATCTTCCAAACAAACTTAGAATTTTTAAACCTAAAAATCTAAAAACAAGAAGAAGATGAAAACATTGGATAGATATGTGTAATCACAATGATGGCTATTCCAAAACACTAGTTATTCTTCTAAACAAAAGAGAAACAATAGAAGATTTACTAGACATTAAAAGAAATTAGAGTTCATTAAGAACCTCGTATCTTTCAATGAAGCCATCAAAGAAGGTATCACTGATTTCCTTGATTCTCTTGACCGTAGATATACCATGTTCGTGAGTTAGAATACTAACTTTACGATCAACCACCCGAGCAAGCTGTCTAGATTTGGCACAGTCTATGATAAGCTTCTTTTGATTCCGTATCAGAATGTTATGATTAGCAAGAATTCTGGCATGACCATATAGAAGTTGGTTTATTTGCAATTGAAGATTTTCAAACTCGACCTTTGAATCGTTCTGAAAACGAGTTAAATCCTTGACAGAATCATCAATCCAGGAGTTGTGATCCTTTCTTTCAAGCATCTTCTTTAGAACCAGCTCCTGAATTGACTTACGTTCCTGATTGTCTTCCTCCATATCAAGATGCACAATCTCTTGAGATTTTGCGGAATTTTCCATAGAGTTCTAGGTCAGGGACAATCACAATATAGACAAGGTATATATGCGTTCGTCAATGAGAGTACAAAAAATCTGGTTTTGAAAACCCTGGAGATATACAAGAGGAGGACACGGATGTTTGTGGACTACCAATAAAAAGACTCAAACATAAATAATATACAACATACTTGAGTATTCCCCAATTATTTTCCTTGCACCTCTCAAGTTAGAAACAAGGAAAGAAATACCTGGAATCAGGTAGTTGAGTGGAAGTTGATTCCACTATGATCATCGGTAAAGAGGTTGTATATATCATCTGACCATTTGATCTTTATTTTCATCGCCTTTCTTCGGTTGGTATTCATCCCTGAAGGATAAAATATGGCGTTTTTATCAAATCCACCAGATGGCTTTCTCTAAGGACTAAGTCTGGGACCTCTTACAACTGGTTCAAGAGGATCAGAATAGATAGGCATCCATTTTCCAGACTCAGATTTTCCAGAAACATTCTTATAAGTACAGGGAATGCTTTCCTTAGCAACACAAGAACTTATGTTGGAATGCACTTGACCCCTGTGATAATTTCTAGAAAAGAGATCATTCTTACAAGGTTTATGATTTCTTGTGGGCTTACGATTCACTGCGTTAGTCGACTGACTATTTGTTCCATTGATAGTGAAGAGAAGCAAATTACTAAGCTTAGAAATTTGTTTCCTTCTTGCAAAACAATGGATAGCATAGTGATTATGTTTCCCACAAAAAGTACATATTCGATGAGGATAAGAAATAACTGACACCTGTTTAAACTCCATAGCCATATGAGAAGATTGCAAGTTATGTAAACTTTTCTTGACATAATCTTCTTCTGGAGAATACTTCGTCTTGTACAGAACATCAAGAAAGTTAGTTTGTACAGAGGATTTTCTCCTTAAGACGGAGTTTTCCTTTTCCAAGGAGTTGAACTGTTCATGGCCTAGAGTAAGAGATGCACATCTCTTTTTCAGCACGAAGTCTGTTGAGATCTGATGAATGAGTCTCGAGCAAACGTTTTTCTCTAGTTGAGTCCTCTTTAATAATATCCTCAAGAGCACTAATATTTTCACATTGACGAGTAGTTTCTTGAAGGAGTTTCTCAATATTCTTAGAGAAGGACTTTATGATATTATAGAGTTCACGTTCTCGATCAAGAGACTTTTAAAATTCATCAATGAGATGATCATGATTATTAAAATTAATATCTTCAGCTGTATGTTTTGAAATTATGGTGAGCTCCTTTTCAGCTTCTGCCAGAGTGTCACATACCTCATGAGAGGAAGAAATGTCATTATCACATTGAACATTCTTTTTACCTCGGGATTCGGAAAAATCAACTAAGGAGTAATCCTTTGAGGTGTTTCCAAGACACTTGACATGATCAAAATCTTTAGGAGGCATTTTGGTATGCGCAACAGAGATTTTGTCCACAGACTCATATTGCCACAAACACAGACTTGTAAGGTCTTAACCGTGTTTGCCTGCTCTGATACCAATTGAAAAATCAGGGGTCTAACAACCTCACCCAATATTTCGATTAGAAATCTGTATGGACAACTCCGAGTTGTTTTATAGAGAATCAACTAGACTCAATCAATAGAAAATACTCAAGGAGTTATTATCTCAATCTCTCGATTTGATTTACTCAACCAAATATGATTCGCGAGCCTAATCAAAGAGAGATAACTTGGATGGTACCAAAGACCAATATCCAAGTGTCAATCGATTTAAATCAACAACCAATAGGTCGGATATTCTAATCGATTGAATAACACACAACCTGTATTATTTCAATTATATAAAAATATAATGCGGAAAAGAAATAACACAGACACCAGAATTTTGTTAACGAGGAAACCGCAAATGCAAAAAAAACCCCGAGACCTAGTCCATATTAAAAATACAATGTATTAAGCCGCTACAGGCACTAGCCTACTCCAAATTAACTTCGGTCTGGACTATAGTTGAACCCCAATCAATCTAATACTAATCCAAGGTACAGTTATACTCCTACGGATCTGATCCCAGCAGGATACTTCACACTTGATTCCCTTAGATGATCTAACCCACAACCAAGAGTTGCTACAACCCAAAGTCGAAGACTTTAGCAAACAAATCTGTCTCACACAGAAAATTTTACAAGATAGATAAATTTGTCTCCCACGAATAAACCTATGTGTTTTGTTCCGTATTTTGATAAATCAAGGTGAACAGGAACCAATCAATAAAACCAGACTTATATTCCCGAAGAACAGCTCAGTTTTATCAATCACCTCACAATAGTCTTAATCGACGCAGCGAAAAAATATATTGTGGAATCACAAAGGACGAGATGAAGATGTTTGTGATTAATTTTATATCTCGCCTATCGGAGATAGAAATCTCAAGACAATTATTACAATTGTACTTGTATGATAGAAACAACAAGATCAGATCACACAACTACAAGAAAAGTAGTATCGGTCTGGCTTCACAATCCCAATGAAGTCTTTAAGTCGTTAACCTGGTTTTAGAAGAAGAAAACCAAAGGTTAAAGGAGAATCGACTCTAGCTTAGCAAACTAGTATCACACAGAATATGTGGGGATTAGGTTTCCTAGTTGCTAGGGTTCTCCCTTATATAGTCTTTCAAATCAGGGTTTGCAATCAATGTTAGCTTAGTAACAAAGCATTCAATATTCACCGTTATATGAAAAGCTCATTAGATACAAGCTAATATCTCTCAACCGTTAGATCAAAACCTTAGCTTGCCATACACACATGTACTTGACGATTTTGGGTTTATGTAACCGTAACCAAACGTGTACAATAGTTGGTTCAAGATTAGTCAACCAAATGGTTAGCCAAATGATAACTTTTATATAAACCATATTCTTATTCACCATAACTAGTCCAAATGACTCAAATAAACTAGTTAGAGAGTTGTCAATTGCTATGAGATGTTATGTACTACACATGGCATAATTAAAGAAAAAACGATGTGATTCACTCGAATCGATTCGTGAACTATAAATCCACGGTTTGCAATAGCATTCCTTAGATAATTTAAATAAGTTCACGAACATCGTTTTTAGACATAACCACTCAAGTTCTCGGGCTGGGATCGCGGACTTATGTAACCGGTTGGAGTTCACAAATTCCAGCAGAAATTCTCGGGTTGAGAGTTCACGGGACTGAAACCAAGCTTCAAATCTAGCAGAAATTCTCGGGTTCGAGAACTACGCTTGTTCGCGAACTGGGTTGATTGCTCAAGTTCCGGTTTTCCACTTGATCAACAAAGTTCGCAAACTTCGGTTCAAGTGCATAAGGACTTATACATATATGTGTTACCACAACAATGTTTATATCCCCCAGTGGTTATATTGTCTAAACTCTCATTTCAATCATTGAAATATTCTCAGAGGACGTCATATAGTTATTATTCACGAACTAGTTTTTGTCAGAGCAATTTCCAAAGTGATTGAAACATAACATGACTTTTGTCACTAGGCAAAGATAAAATTGGCTAAAGTGAAAGATTTACCAACATACATTTCAAGAAATATATAAGCGAGATATACTCATCTCAAAATGCCACATGTGTATATCTTTAGTCTATATAGTAAAACGAATTTTGTCTCAAGATAGGAGGTAGAGTAGATAGACTTTTGAGTGATAGATAAGTTCAAGTCTCCACATACCTTTTAGTCGATGAAGATCCACTGGTTCCTTGAGTAGTCCTTCGTCTTGTATGATGATTTCCATGGAGTTCTTGAGCTCAACTATACTTTCTATCCTAGTCCGAGACCTTAGCTATAGTAGACTAGAAATCATGACTTTATAGTTTTGATCACTAACATTGACAAACATGCTTGATATAGCAACGCATGCGAGTTCGAATGAGCAGTGCTCTAATATTATCTTTTCAAGATATATTGGTGTTAATATAATTTATCCTCTTCAGTATGCCAATGTACAACATGGATGTCTATAAGTGGTCAACCTCAATCATCAAAATTTGTGATAGATCATCAGAAATTTTCTCTGGTCAGGTGAAAGTGATACCATAAAATATAATATTTTGTCATGGAAAAGAGTTTGCACTCCTTACGATGTAGGAGGTCTTGGTATTCAAATACTTGAAGTTATAAATAAATCACTCCTAATGAAGATGATGTGGAGGATAATGAAGTCAGATGATGATTGGTCCTTATTTTTTAAAGCAAAGTACATGAATAAAAATGGAGTTTGGAGAGATAATTGGCAACTCTCTGCTATTTGGCCTGTCCTGATATGGGCTTGGATCTATTTAAAAGATGATCTGAAATGGTGCATTGGTGATGGGCATAAAATCTCTATTTGGTTTGACATTTGGATTGGGAACTCTCCTTTAATTGAGAAAATTGGTTATATTCAATATGTCAAAGACAATATGCATATGAAAGTGTCTGACATCTTATCTAATGGTATATGGAATATTCCTACAGTCATTCAAAATGTCTACTAGGTGTGGGAGGACAAGATAAACTAATTTGGCAGGGGGATCTTAAGGGAGTATTCTCAGTTTCAAAAGCTGCAAACAAGTTGAGGGTAAGAGAACCTATAGTTCATTGGTCCAAATATATTTGGAATAATTTTTTGCATCCTATCATTTCCAGCAATGTTTGAAAACTTCTTCAAGGGATCTACATTGATGATGTAAAAATGGTCAGCTATGGATATGAAATTGTTTCTAGGTGCTGTATTTATGAGGAAACTGAAGATGGTATGGATCATCTTCTCTGGAACTGTAAGTTCGGTATACATATCTGGAATTGGTTGTGCTTTCACTTTAATTCTGCAGTTCCCAAATTCTTTGATGACATGTGGAAAAGTGCTTCTACCAAAAGTCTAATAATACAACAAATTTGGATAACACTGCTTGTACATGTCTAAAGGAACTTTGGTTTCAAAAAAACAAAAGATTCTTTGAAGGGATTGCTCCTAGTATTCCAAGTTTTAAATGCAGACTATTGAAGTTGGTTAATGAAGGAGGATTTAGAATGAATGGCACTAAATGAAATCAAAACTATGATCTGCAAATCATTTCCTTCTTCAATTTGGGTCCTAGAAACTCAAATTTTCAAAGCATTAAAGCATGTCAGTGGTTTCCTCCAAGCAGAGAATTCACTCTTTTTTGCTGTAAAGGTGCTTCCATTAGTAACCCAGGTGTTGCATGGTTTGGGATTATTGCTAGGAATCACTTATGCCAAATTATTGGCACCCCGACTGGTGGTCTTGGTACTGCAACAAATTATATTGTTGAAGTCTATGCAGTGGTATGTGCAGCTGAACATGCAGTGTTATGGGAATATCAAAGAATCATCATCAGGTCAGACTCTCAATCTGTTATTACTGAATTTAAAAGACAGCAAGTTCCATGGTTCCTCAAAGTTAGATGGTTGAATACTCTTAAACAATTACAATAAGTCAGATTTGAACACTGTTACAGGGAAGTTAACTTCTCTGCTGATACCACACTGCCAAAAGAGGTTCTCTCTTGTTAGATGGAGAAAGAAAATGTCATATGGGGAGGCCATATTTTCTCAAAAGAATTGAAATACCTGGAGTTGAGTACTTTAGATTTTGATAAGTTTTCAGTATAGTTTTAGGAAGCTTTCTTTCTTATTGCTTTGGATTTGATTGTAAGTTTCCTTTTACTTGTAATTTGACATTTTCAAAATTAATATAACAGTGTAATTCAGAAAGAAAAAAAAAAGGTCATCCTTTATTGACCTATGTTTCCTTTGAGAAACATAATTAGGTCTACGACTGAAAGACCTAGATTTTGGGGATCGTGAATCCAGGTCCAACTATCTTTACCTTGATAGTTCGTGTATCCTGATATTGATTTTTATTTTATCGAGGTTCTCGTAATATTTTTCAGGCAAGTTAGATAGAAATCGCAAAGTTCTCTTCGTCTCAGAATTTGTGATTCCTCAAGATAAATATCTGAAAAATATTCTTAATTGATAAATTGAAGATTGTTCTTGAGAGGTGGTAAAATATCCATTATTCTCATCTAAATGAGTGTAAGTGTTCCGGATTGTGAGGTTTGTTATCTTTATCTATTACAAACTTATTTCCAAGCATTGATTTTTGATCTAAAGATAAATGAAATAAGTTTATCTGTTAGAGGAAGATTGGTTTCAAAAGTCTTCACTTGGTTTGAATAAAATCTTAGGTTGTAAAGGACGCCTGCTAATGGAATCAATTGCATAGAGCCTTGCGAGGTTTAAGAAACTTAAGGAGCGTGACTGTAATTGAATTACTTGGGGGTTGGATTCAGTCTTAACTGCATTATATTCTGAAGTCTGATAGTAGGCTAGTATCTGTAGTGGATTAATACAATTTGGTGTTCAAAATATGGATAAGGTCCGGAGGTTTTTTTACATTTGCGATTTCCTCGTTAACAAAACTTCTGATATCTCATGTTTTTCCTTTTCCGCGTTATATTGTTTATCTTTATAATTGGATTTGTGCGAGTAGTATGTATTCAATATTAGTGTATACGTCTATCTAATTATGATCGATTACAAAACTTGTTTCTTATATAATTCGTTTCTTGAAAGATAGATAACACGTTTATTACTTAGGAGAATTCTAATCTGATTATTTGGATATGACTAGATTGATCATGGATATCGATTTTTGGTATCTTCCAAGTACTCTTCTTAACAATCAGGTTCATGGAATCCTTTGTATATACATACTGATTGAGAAGAGATAAGGACATAAGCTCCATATACATATAGTCAAGGATCATTAAGTTGGTCTGCTTGAAATTGTATTGAGTTTTATCCATATAGGTTGTCGGACGATCTTGGGATCCAAACTCTAATATTGAACTTTCTAGAACCCAAACGTAAAACTGGTCATAAAGTTGGGACCCAAAGTTAAAATATCCTCTCTTTTTTTTAGTATCGACAACATGACTAAATCTAATTGAATCCAAGCACACGTTTCTTTTCAGCGGATTACATGATATTTCTCATGGATCCTGCATCCCATGCTTTCTTAGGCAATTGAGACAGGGAGAACACACAATATCATTATCCTAGTGCCAACGTTTAATTCTTTTTTTGTATTCTTTTTTTAAGATTGCAACTACAATAATAAAAATGAAACTAAAATTAACATGGCTATGAGAGAAGGACTTTACGACTTGATCCTTTACTACATGTATCGTCCCGGTGTCATAAACTTTAATAACTTCACATCTTTTTCTAATTTTTGCACTTTTACATAAGTCTTCAACTTGGATATAGAATTTTGATCATTGTATATTGCTTCACTTTAGATCTTAAATTTTGCTCTTCATTGTACCGTTGCTTATAAACCTTGAACATCTTCAATCTTCTTCGTAGATTTTAATATCACTTGCTTGTTAATGATGATATGTGTTTCTATGAACCTGTTGTTGATGAGAGAGAATGGTGCTAACTGAAAATAAAACTACAATAAGGAGGTTTTCATTTTTATACGTCACCCTCATGATTGACAAAATTAGCACTCAAGAGATCAAAAATAGTGCTGAAAATCGTTGCGAAGTTCGGTAGCTCACCATTCTACCCATAATTAGCATGGGGTGACATACACTTTAAAATGACAATTTAGTCAAGAGTTGAAGGTCGGTGCCTCGCTTGATGTAAACATGGGTATTCTCAACTAATTATTGATCAACAACTCTAACACTAAATATCTTTTTGCACCTAATTTTTCACCGGTATGATTAAATCTTTAACACTCTAACAAGCCACGCTATAACATGTAAGAAACCCGAATGTTGTTCTCCAACAATTCCAAGTTCAGTTATTTTGGTCATAAATCCTTGTGTAAACTTAGCTAGAAGTATATCAGTGACTCTAAAATCTCTACAAGTTGGAGGTTTTATGCAAATATTTACAAACATTTTGAAAAAAAATCTATTCTAAAGGCTAAAAACTTTGTGTGCAAAATATCCAAATACTCCTGAAAAAGCGGGGGTCTAACAACCACACCCAATATTTCACTTAGAAATATGTAGGGACTAACTCCAATATACTTTCAAGAGAATCAACTAGACAATCATACTAAATCTTAATAAAAGTATATCAAAGAGTTATATCTCAATTTCTCAATTCAATCCTCACTCAAACAAATAGAAATCTGAGAGCCTGATTGAATACAAGAGAAATAAATTGATGGTACCAAAGATCAATGTTCAAGGATCAATCAATTTCAATCAACAACCAAAGGTTGGATTTACCAATTGATCGATTCAACGCACAACATGTGATATTTTAATTATATAAAAAAATATAATGCGGAAAATAAATAAACAGACACCAAAAGTTTTGTTAACGAGAAAACCGAAAATACAGAAAAACCCTGGGAACTAGTTTAGACTGAACACCCCACTGTATTAAGATGCTACAGACACTATCATACTACAAACTAACTTCGGTCTGGACTGTATTTGGACCCCAATCAATCTCACACTGATTCAAGGTACAATTGCGCTCCTTACGTCTCTGATCCTAGCAGGATACTACGCACTTGCTTTCCTTAGCTGATCTCACCCACATATAAGAGTTGCTACAACCCAAATTCGAAGACTTTAATAAACAAATCTGTCTCACACATAAAAGTTTATAGGAATAGATAAATCTGTCTCCCACAAAAATACCTCCGATTTTTGTTTCATCTTTTGATAAATCAAGGTGAACATGAACCAATTGATATACCGGACTTATATTCGAGAAGAACAACCTATAAATATTAATCACCTCACAATAATCTTAATCGACTAGCGAAACAAGATATTGTGGAATCACAAACGATGAGACGAAGGTATTTGTGACTACTTTTCTATCTTGCCTATCGGAGATATAAATCTCAAGACAATCTTATGATTTCACTCAATCACGATAAAAACAACAAGATCTGATTATGAAACTATAGAGAAAATATTTGGCTCTGGATTCACAATCCCAAAGAAGTCTTCAAGACGTTAACCTATAGGGTTTCGTAAAAAAACTAAGGTTAAAGGAGAATCGACTCTAGTTTATGCAGCTAGTATCACACATGAGGTGTGGGTATTAGGTTTCCTAGTTTCTAGAGTTCTCCTTTATATAGTCTCCAAATCAGCTTGCAATCGAAGTTACCTGGGTAACAAAGCATTCAATATTTACCGTTAGATGAAAACCTGATTAGATTCAAGCTAATATCTTTCAACCGTTAGATTGAACTTAGCTTGTTATACAAAAATGAAATGTAACTAATTCAGGTTTGACTAAGCATACCTAAACGTGTACAATTAGTTGGTTCAACAATAGTTAACCAATGGTTAGCCATATGAGCACTTTCATATCAACCTTATTCATCTTCACCATAACTAGTTCAAATGACTCAAATGAACTAGTTAGGGAGTTGTTCAATTGCTTAGATCTCATAGAAGTATACAAGACAGAATCGAAGAAAAATCGATTTTGATTCACTTGAATCGATTCATGAACATTATAGCCACGATTTGCAAAGATTTCATTTCTTATTATATAAATGTTTTAGTTCATGAACAAACCTATTTTAGAAAGTAACCTACCTAAGTATGCGAACATGTACGCATACTTAAGTAAGCGGATTGAGATTGTTTTTCACTTTCAAACTCCACTAGAAATTCACGGACGTGAACTTTCCGCCAGTATGCATACAGGTACGCATACTCTTTCGGATTTCCAACAACCGCCAGTACGCGTACGGGTACGCATACTTTTGGGTTCCCGGTTTTGGACTTTTACACAGATGTGAGAACACACTATATTTATATCCAAAGATGGTTACATGTTCCAAAATCTCAATTCAATCATTGAAACTTTCTTAGAGGGTGTTATATAGTTGTTATTCACAAACTATTTTTCATCAAAGCGATTTTCAAGTTATTGAAATAATCAACATGACTTTCGTCACGAGTAAAGTTAAACTTGGACAAAGCAAAAGTTTACCACATATTTCGAGAAATAAATAAGCGAGATAAACTCGGATCGAAATAGAAAATGTGTAAAATCAAAGTTTATATAGCAATACGACTTTTGTCTCAAGATATGAGATAAAATAGATAGACTTTTGAGTGATAGATAAGTTCAAGTATCCACATACCTTTTTGTTGGTAAAGTAACACAAGTTCCTTGAGTAGTTCTTTGTCTTCGCATGATAAACTCCATGGAGTCTAGATCTCAACTACACTTACTATCATAGTCTGAGACTTAGCTATAAGTAGACTAGAAATCAAGAATTATAGTTTTGGCAACTAAACTTGACAAACAAGCTTGAGAAAACAACGATTGCGAGTTCGACCGAGCAGTGCTCTAACAACTCCCCCATACTTAAACTCTAAATTGTCCTCAATGTAATTGACTCGTATGAAATCAAGGTGGGAATCCTAATATGATATGCAAAAGAAGAAAAACAAAAACAAAAAGGATAAAAAATACAAAACCAATGAGTTGCCTCCCAGTCAGCATTTAGTTTAACATCCTCAGCCTGAAATTCTTTTTATCGTATGTATACCAACATTCTGATAATATGGTAGTCCACCCAGACAATAATCTGTAATTGTAGTAACAACTTCATAAAAATGTTATCACAAGATATAAATGTTGAAGCTATCACTTTATTGAAGTTTCCCCACACTTAGTCATTTCTATACTTGGAAGTAGATAAAGAAAATAATGTATGGGAACTTCAAAGGGTTCCTCTCGGTGAATCTGCACAATGCTAGAATCAAACATATCAAGTGGTGGATACTTATAAGAAAAATGATCTGTTAAAACTTTGGAAGAGAACATCTCCAATCCTAAGTGAGTTATTTTCCTAAAAGTTGGGTTAACAACTCTTTGGGAAGCTACTTTGATTAGAGTAAAAAGATCAGTATATATATATATAATTATGCCAATGATTAGACAAACCTTGTACGAGATCCTCATATCCAATGGATTAATTACCTTGAGTATATCGTGGTTCTCTACCAAACCTTTAATTTATGCTTCAACCAAAACCTCGGCATCATTATATTCCTTGAAAACCTCAATTAGGTCTTCCACGAAATAAATAAATTTGGTTTCATTCTCAATCTCCATCTTATCATCCGAATCGGGCCACTCTGCAGGAAAATTTTCTTCATTGCAAATCCTAAGATCTTTGTTTCAGTATGTTACACCATTTATAATAATAGACAAGCCATACCCCGCCTCTTCATTTTGAATATATGAATGATTATTATTACGATCATGAGTTGGGGTAGCTACATCTTTATTACAGAGAATTTCAAGAGGTTGCTCGTCTTCAAAATATTTGTTCTTCCTTAGGAATTTCAGAATCGCTTTGGTTTTGAGGCCGAACTTCTTCCTCATTTCTACCTTCACTAAGTTGAGCAATTTTTATTTTTAACCTTTCCATATTCCTTCGAATTTCTTGGTGCGATTCATCATATATTCGTTAAATTTGTTGAGTTTTTATATTCATAAAATTATTGCTTTTGAATGACAGGTATTGATCACCAACTTTCTCAGTCTCATGCGTCAGACTATTGTTATTCGATTTCAGAATCAGTCGATCCAGGAGTTAGAATGGTAAAGACCCATAACCAAATTTAAAATCATAGACTAATTGGAAATATTCATATTTTTACCTCTAATTGAGAATCTTTGCAGCTAATGGTTCCTTCAGAATACTACGAGAACTCATATTTCTGGTGGAATCAAAAGATATACCCATTTCTATGATGAACGATATTATTGGAAGAATTCTGAAGGGCAAATTTATTGTGGGGATTTTTGAACATTCATTGTCTGACAGATGGTTGCAAGATACAATGGGTTCCAAGGTAAGAGTTGGATAGCCAAACAAATTGAACTTGACTCATATGCCTTTAGAGTCATATGTTAGGCAATTCTTGCATTTTAAATATAGTTTACAGATAACTTTTACACCTGACTTCAATCCCTGAATTCATCCATTTGTTAATTAGGTTTGTAAGTTAACAAAATTATTTTGTAGAAGAGCACTGGCCTGCCAATATTCAACTATTTATTGATAGAAATACTAAATGGATTGAAATAATGCGATAAGAATCGACAGGTGATTGTAACTCAACACTGACATGATTAGCAGTGTTATGTAGTTCATGATATTCAGTGAGTTAAAGGTTGAGAGAATTATAATGGTTACCCGAATCAAATAGGGTGTTTCCTTTATGTGGTTTTACTAAGCCAACTGTTACTTTTACTTAAGATCAACAATATTTTTTGTTCGTTCTTTAATTCCAGTATTACGAACCAAAGGGAGGTTTCTTGGAATTTTTTTGTATAATGCATGTATTTTTTATGCGAGCTTCTAATTGATTAAATATGAACTACTTTTAAGTTTCACAACTATCTTTAATTGATTGAATGTAAATTTAGAGTTTCTTAAAAGGCGGTGAAAGGTTTTGTACCAAGCAAAAAACCTTTTCAGTAACCATGGAGGCAACATATTCTTGAATAGTAATAGAATAACAATAAAAGGCGATATTGATATGCATATTTTCAAAGTAAACACGGGAGCATTGACCGATAATTTTCGCTCAGCTCAAAAGAGGCTAGGCTTAGATCAAAAAGTTGCAACATTTTAGCACAACACATACCAAAAGAAAATACAACTACTCCCCCCGTCCCACTATTAAGTGACCTATTTGTTTTAGATTTTGTCCCACTAATAAGTGACCTACATCACTAAACAAGGAGATATTTCTAAAATTATCCTTTTAGTTAATTATAAAAAATATAAGAAATATGCATAATTTGATAGGCATGTTTATATTCTTTACGTAGGTGTTTTAAACTGCTTTTCAATGGTATGAAGTTTGCTAACATCCGTGGAGTAGTTTGAGAGATAAATCATTTCTAAATTTCACTAGTTATTATCCATAAGGGTATAATTGTAAAAAATGCTTAAAAGTACTCTTTTCCTTGCTTGCCTTAAAAATTGTGCAAACTTAAACTAGGTCACTTAATAGTAGGACGGAGGGAGTATATTGTATAAGTATTAACCAACAAGCATAGTTCATGGTTGGTTGAAGGTTAATCAGTAACATGATTTAACTAATACATCATTTGACTTCCTAATTTAATTTGTAATGATATCAAAGCTCATTTGGTCTTTATCTTTATGAACTGACTCATATTATTGAGAACCCAAATTTTCTCATGTTATGATTTCTTAGTTTTATTCTTTGAAAGCCCAAACAGAGGATATAGAAAATTGTTAGCGGGCACATGCATGGTTTTTGGCTTCTCAAATATTCTAGACCAACGCGCGGATTTCCAGATTACTCAAATCAGAAATACTACGACAATATTTTCATTAAACAAAGCAAAATAACCCCATGTCGTTTCGGCAGGGGTCCTTCCCTTGTGAGAACCGATATGAAAGGGTGGGATAGATATCGATAGGCGATGGGGAGAACCATGGTGCACACTCAGTATTATCACTTACTCCACATCAAATAATCAAAATTTGAATCGAGCAGTTAGGAATGTTCAAATATTTTGCGGGACAAATATGGAGATTTTTCTTCGGTGAAGTTACCAACGGAGGAGTTTCAAAAGTGGTGCAAGATGTCCAATGTTCTCATGCAGAAGTAGAAAAGGTGGAGGGCGTCCAAGACTCTTTGAAGTCAGCTGATGGAGTAAACAAGTCTCACGTTGAATTAGAAAAGAATGTGGAAGAGTCTTCGAAGTCAATTGGAGAATTAAACAACTCAGTGAATGTCAACAAAAAAGTTTTGACAAACCAGACTCATAATCGTCCTAATATTAGGTGGTCTTTCGACCCCAATTCTCATAATATTAGGAAGTTTCTTGACTCTCTCCCTAAGTGAATTCCTACATAGATTAGTTTGTTTCAACTATTTTGTAAGCGAGACTACTTAGTAGGGTAGGATCTTACTCTTAAGTAATGTGAGTTTACTATTAGGTGAAGTGTTCATTGGAACTTATAATGTAAGTTGCATGTAGTATGGGGTTATAGATATCCCAACTTAACTTATTTTGTACTTTTGACTTATTAATGCTCATATATTGTATATATTAGAATCTTTATTTCCAAGTTAAGTAGTGTTTTTTAAGAATTTTAATGAAATCATATTGATGTGACGAGCAATGAAGAAGACCGACTACTTTGATCAAGAAAGAGGTAAGTTTTCAACCTTTTGATTTTTATTTTTTCACTTCAGTCTTATTATGCGCGGATCACTTGGACTGCTGTTTGAGGTGTATCTAGAGAAGCATCGACCAACTCCTTTAAGTCATGATAACAACAATGGCTTTTTAGTTAGTTCACGAAAGATATGGAATAAAGAGATACATTAACTTCCTAGGTAGTATAAAAGTTTATACTCTTGCTTCTGTCGATCGCCCATGCTTATGAATTTTCCTCTTCATGATGAAAATCCAATAGTTATTTGTTTTACTCACACTCGCATTCCAAGTAAAAGTTTCATACTCATTAGGGATGTTGTTATTAATTGAGTAGAACAACTTCTATATCTCGACTTGCCTAGTTATCTTATTTTCAAATTGAAAAAATCAACCACAACTTCCATAATAATGTTACATGTGTCCTAACGACATAGAGCGACACATTGAGCACACGCACTACCATCACCAGAACCACCCATCACCACTACATTTTCCACCACCAACATTATCGTCATGGGCTCCATGCACTACCACTCACAAAGACCACCCCAATCATATGTAATGATTATTAATAAATTTATTATTTATTTAGTGAAAATATATTATTAAGACATTTATAACGAGAGATTAGTAAATTATTTATTATTTGAAGTTAATGATACAATAATGATGTAAACAACCACAACCATTGATTTATCTTTTTCCTAAATAAATATCAGTCGCTCTTTATCTTTCCAAACTTGTCATAAATGCAAAATTTAAAATAATACGTTAAAAAAATAATTTTACAGGTTTTTATGGTATGGTAATTTTTTCAATTATAATGGTAGTATACATAATGCATGGAATCAACAAAGTCCTTTTTATCAGATGTCTAGGGTTTGGAAATAGATTTTATAGGTAGACTGCCCATGTTGTGAAATGCAAGCAAACATATTTATCAGGAAGTACAATCGTGAAGAAATCTTTACTACAAATCACTTATTTTAAACACAAAAAAATCAACATGTATTTATTGTCTTCTCATGTATATATATGTTTGGAAGTAAAATGATTCCTCTTACAATTTGTGTGCACATGTATCAGGTGTAGCACCCCCTAAGCTAACAGCTGACTAAACCAAGAATTTAACTAAATAAAGAGGCACTAACGAATCCAATTTATACACTTGAACTTTCAATTAATAAATCTGCTAAAAAAATTTAACTCAAAGCTAACCCCGCTCAGAAATACATATAAAAGAATTCCTTTCCAATGATATATATATAAAATAATCATTTGGTTTGCAAAAGAATATACAACATAATCAACATATCAGAATATAATCAACTAACGAAGTTAACTTCTCAGAACTTTCGTTGCGCAACTCTGATCTGTCACTGAAACTGAAAATGGGGAATAATTAACATTTAACTTCTAAGTAATCATATGCAGATTTGGAAAACAGATTTGGAAAACATTACATGTTTTCCCAAACATTAGAAGACAACAAAACCACTGAAATAAACAATCATGTATAAGGACCTAAACTCCTCCTTTAGTTTATGCGGTGACATTTACACACCTATAATTTATGTGGTGACATTTACACACCGTAATGTTGAAGACGTAAAGAAATATGTGGGTGAAAGTTACACACCCGTAATATTGATTCCAATTCCACACCTATTATTAATATTGCGGTGTATCGCCCTAGCCATAAGAATATGAAGGAGCGTATCCAATATACCATAGATGGAAATTCTCATTTCCCAAAGACAATCATAAAGATAAACAAAGCAAGGAATATGCGAATAGACAATGCAATTAAGAAATAGACAATGCATGAGTTTATAAAACAAAGACTTTCATAAGAGAAATAACAATGATTACAAAACTGTCAAATGCATTCCCACACCTTTTTTGATGACAAGCCACGCCTACCTCGAGATCCATGATCCACTGGTTCATCCTTTGGAATCGACCATTTGGTAAGACAAACTACTGTTAATCACACAATAAGTCTAAGAATCTAGCCAAAAAGGCTCATACAAGAATCACACAAGTCTATCTAATGGTTCTAAGTCCATTAAGGTACCTTATTCTCTATCTTTAGTATAACTAAGAGTTTACTAATCCGATGAGATTGATTCTATAGTCCGTAGCTAAGTCTTGTGAGTATCTACAACTTTGTAGAAGGAACCGGATGTTAATTCGGACCACAAGAGGTCCAAAATATCAATGTAGGAAATTAAAGTCTAATCTGGTCAACTAACAGTCAACGATAATGGTCAACAGAGTCAACTAACGGTAAACGTCAATCAAAGGTCAAGGTAATTCAACTGGTCTAAGGTCGGGTCAACGATCAAGGTTAAGGTCAAAGTCAAAGTCAACAGTCAAGGTCGGGTCAAAGGGTTAACTCGGTCAAGGTCCACTGAGTCAAACCGATTCAACTCAGGTTACAGGGTTAACTCGACTCAGTCAGAAGAACTGAGTCAGACAAGATAATTGATCAAACATCTGACTGGGATGAATAACAGCCTAATTCTATTACAGATTACATTTTAAACAATCACAACAATTTATTCATTCTTTCAAAATGAACTTCAGAATCAACTTACAAATACAACTTCAATTACATGCAATTGCAGCTTTTCCAATATTTCACTGCTAGCACTAACTACATTCCTATAACTACATTTCAGTTACACCTTCTCTGCCTGCAACACACAAACAACACCAATACCTATAGTTTCTAAACCTCCACTAACTATTTGTACACATGTAACAGTTCACCACCATCTCTATTCACAACACCTACAACCTCAACACATATACAAACATCACCACAAATCACCAACAGCTACAGAACCACTACCAGTACACACCTCCTCCCATGTAACATCAACTCTAATCCAAACCACACACCCACATCTTCAGGCCATAATTTCATAAATATTCACATCAAACTCACTAAATCAACACCTGCACCTCCACATATTCACAATTGCAGCTAAATAATGAACTCCCTCAACTCAGTTCAATACAAGTACCTAACCTACATCTGCAATTTCAATTCAGATTCACATAACCATTTCAATCTTCAACATACAAACAACACCACCATTCCTTAGAACTGAAACTTCAAACACAACATATACTTCAAAGCATCAACAGAGCAACACTCAAATTTGTCACAACTTCAGTATAAAACATAATCATAGCAATACAACTTCAGTTTCATCACATATTCAACAACAATAATAACTTAAATCTCATATCAATAACTTTACTAAGTTATTGAGAAAGAAATTACCTCAATATGTATTCATTCCAGCAGATTGAGATCAACTCCTCTTTCTTTCTTGACTTGATTCAACCATTCATCTCAAAACTGAACAACCCAACAATTCAGTTCTATCTTTGATTTACAGAGAAACCCTAATTTCAATTTGGGGAAGAAAAGAAAACCCTAATTTTCTCTGAAATTGAAATTGAAACCAAACAAACAATTCTACTTCATACTTAATCAAAACCCATCTCGAATTACTCAACTACTCAATCAAATTCACACAATTTAATCTTCAATTCCAAAGAACACTAATTACCTTTTTATCGACTCTTCATCAAAATAGCTTCCAGCATGAAATCAACAACAACCCCTTGTTCTTAGTTTATTATCAACTCAAAATACTTATGAATCCCATCCTAATTGTTCATAATCTTCAATCGACTCCAAAACTCAGAAACCCTAACCTCTGATTCTCATTAATCCATCGATATAACAACTTCAGAACATCGAATAACATCAACACCACCATCGAACCTTCTTTGGTGATAAACTAACAACATCATCTAACGATTCACTCAAATCAATTTCTCAGAATCGCCAGAGGCGAGAACGGAAGAAAAGAAGAAAGAAGAAGAATAAGAAAGAAAGAAGAAAGGAAATACGAGTTTATCTGTTCGATCTGGGGATAAGACTCACGATAAATGATAATGGAACCCTAAAATTGATATGGGCAGTCAGGCGGCTAACTTGTCCTTCAAACAGAATTGATGATATCTTCCCCGTCCGATATCCGAATGGCACATTCGAGTAGTCTATTCCGCGTAACTTTTCGAGATCTATCTAACGATACTAGTTTCGTATCTAGGTCGTCGTTAGATTAATCCTATTACTTAACGTTCGTGTTAAACTAATCGAGTTATTATCGGCTAAATCGACACTTGACCGGTCTAATAGCGTTGACGATCTTGAGGGTCACTACATTCTCCCCACCTTTAAACATTTTCGTCCTCGAAAATTGAACTGCCTTCTAGTCTTGAAAACTCTCCACCTTATAGAGTAATTCCATCTCTTGACTAAGCGCAAACAACATAGAACAAACCACAAACATATATGGCTTTCTACAACTAAAATCTAAAAATTGTAGTTCTAGGTTCAACTACACTGATTTAAGTTCTATCAAGTAGGGAAGAGTTAAGTTTCTTAAACTAATTTCTATTTTATAAGAAGACTGTCTCTAATTATAAGGGAAAATTCTTACGAATATTTCTAAGTGAAATTACATCTATCGGCTTCCAAAGGAATTACAAAAATTTCTATGATCGGTCATCTCTTAATGCAGTTGCCCTGTCAAGGTTAGCCAATCCCAACAATGCCTTCCTACGAACAGAGAAAACACAACCTTCACTATTCTCCAGTGCTAGATTAATCTATCAAGATTAATTAAGTTTTAACTTATTATGACTAATTCATCTCTAAAATTACTTTATAAACCATGTATATAATTCACAGCATTTTAAACAATTTAAACCTCAAAATTTATTTGATCTTATTTATTTACATGAAACTAAATTTTAATTCCAAATGAAACCATAATATTATAACTAAATAATTATTTAAAATTCATGTACTATTTTAAAATAACTGAATGTTATAACTATTATCCAATTGTTACTATTATTATTTCCAGTGTGTCTATTTGTTTATTTCATTATGCAACTTGTTAAAAGTAAATAACCACTTTAAATTAATTTTTTTTTTCTTTCATGTCATTTGGTATTAATATTTAATTATTGTTATTACATACATTTCTTATTTCTTAGACTGATATAAGTTATTCATAATTAATCATAATGCAAAGTTTAACTTTATTATTAATACTAGATTTGATTTGATCTAACTTTATTTCCTTAAGTTTATATTATTGTTAAGTAATCCTTAAGTTGTATTATTAATAAAATCTACATTCTGCTATTACTATATAATAATATTATCCAAGTGATATTTACAATAATTCTAAAATTTTATAATAATTAATATTAGACAGTATTATAATTTGTTTATTTTATCGAAAATTATTGTCTTCATTATACTATCATTTTCATTATTGTTTAATCAAATTTTATTATTTGATTACTAGTGTAATTGACATACAATTAAAATAATTGTTTAGTAATGATAAACTTAGTTTAATTTTTATTAAGCCATATAAAAATTTATTTTATTTTTTATTTTAATCTTGTAAATATAATTTTAATTTCAAGAAAGATAAGAGATAATCAAAACTAATACAAATAAGGACATTTTGTTTATTCCAAAGAAATTTTATTGAATTGGTATATAATATAGTGAATATCGATAAGAGATTAAATATTGGCGTTAGTAATTTTAATATGATTTTAAACGTTGATGTTTTTGAGAATCAAGCATAAAGATTTAATATGTCTTAATAGTCTTTTAGATTTTTAGTATTAATTATAAGTGTCTTATTCATATACAAATTTATTTTCCTTTGAGTTAAATTTGTACTAAGCATTCAAATATTATAAATATCACTTCATGCATATTTTAGTGATTTAGTAAATCATTTATTGGACTGAAAATAATCTAGGTGTAAGATTGTTAACAATTTTAGTCTTTATTATGAGTCTTATATGACCTCACGTTCTTTTATTCCTACTTAATAAGTCTTGTTTTAACTATCTTATTTAAATGCAAAACATATACTTCTAATTATTTTTTTTTTTTTTTTTAAACTTTGCAAATCTTAACCGTAGCTAATTACGTAGCTTTTTAGTCTTAGTCATTATTTTATCGTTGTATATTTGTTAATGATATTTTAATTTAAATTATGCTCAATACAGTACTAATTTAAATTTTAATAGTTCAAGTTTGTCATACTAACTTTTCATTTCAAAAGAAAATTAATTTATTTATAAAGAAGGATTTTGTTAGTATACAAATTTACTTCCTTTTAATTCTAATATTACACTAAATATCCGATTGCTATTATTACTATTTCATGTATATTTGTTTCATTCTAAAGATTTATTGAATCATTTATTAGATTAAAGATAATTTGTAATTTAGTTTAATTTGCAAAACTTAATTGTAGATAAATGTAAATAATTTTTCCATACATAATTATTATTTCTATCATTATATATCTTTAGTGAGATTTTAATTAAGTTTAAGTTCAATATATTACTAATTAATAAATGCTAACCTTACTTATCAAAATTACCACTTTTATTATGATTTATGATTACTATTATAATATTCTTATTATTAACGTTGATGGTTGAACTATCGTTCACTGCTCTTTCAATTATTATTAAGTTCCAAGAATATTATTAACATTTATGTGATTATAAATTGTTGATTTCTATGTATAAGTCAGGGTATTCAATAAATTTTATTTAACTTTCAAGATTTACCAATAATATTAATCTTTGTTTTTATAGTATTAAATTGTCTACGTGTTCATACTTTTTAGATTAATTATTATCAACTCCTTATTAGCTACAGCTATTAGTGTACCCTAAATTTTTTACTTCAATACATAAACAATCAAACAACAAATTAATCAATCAGATAAATCTTTTAATTATTGATAACTTTTAGTAATTAAGATTTATCTCACAAACCCAACCCAGTTCTAAACTAATCTAGTTCACTTACTGGCACTGGCTATTTATATCATTTCCCATATAAGATCTAATAATGAGCTCTGATACCAAATTTGTAGCACCCCCTAAGCTAACAGCTGACTAAACCAAGAATTTAACTAAATAAAGAGGCACTAACGAATCCAATTTATACACTTGAACTTTCAATTAAGAAATCTGCTACAAAAATTTAACTCAAAGCTAACCCCGCTCAGAAATACATATACAAGAATTCCTTTCCAATGATATATATATATATATATATATATAAAATAATCATTTGGTTTGAAAAAGAATATACAACACAATCAACATATCAGAAAATAATTAACTAACGAAGTTAACTTCTCAGAACTTTCGTTGTGCAACACTGATCTGTCACTGAAACTGAAAATGGGGAATAATTAACATTTAACTTCTAAGTAATCATATGTAGATTTGGAAAACAGATTTGGAAAACATTACATGTTTTCCCAAACATTAGAAGACAACAAAACCACTGAAATAAACAATCATGTATAAAGACCTAAACTCCTCCTTTAGTTTTTGCGATGACATTTACACACCTTATAATTTCTGTGGTGACATTTACACACCGTAATGCTGAAGACGTAAAGCAATCTGTGGGTGAAAGTTACACACCCATAATATTGATGCCAATTCCACACCTATTATTAATATTGCGGTGTATCGACCTAGCCATAAGAATATGAAGGAGCGTATCCAATATACCATAGATGGAAATTCTCATTTCCCAAAGACAATCATAAAGATAAACAAAGCAAGGAATATGCGAATAGACAATGCAATTAAAAAATAGACAATGCATGAGTTTATAAAACAAAGACTTTCATAAGAGAAATAACAATGATTACAAAACTGTCAAATGCATTCCCACACCTTTTTTGATGACAAGCCACTCCTACCTCGAGATCCACGATCCACTGGTTCATCCTTTGGAATCGACCATTTGGTAAGACAGACTACTGTTAATCACACAAGAAGTCTAAGAATCTAGCCAAAAAGGCTCATACAAGAATCACACAAGTCTATCTAATGGTTCTAAGTCCATTAAGGTACCTTATTCTCTATCTTTAGTATAACTAAGAGTTTACTAATCCGATGAGATTGATTCTATAGTCCGTAGCTAAGTCTTGTGAGTATCTACAACTTTTTAGAAGGAACCGGATGTTAATTCGGACCACAAGAGGTCCAAAATATCAATGTAGGAAATTAAAGTCTAATCTGGTCAACTAATAGTCAACGATAACGGTCAACAGAGACAACTAACGGTAAACGTCAATCAAAGGTCAAGGTAAGTCAACTGGTCTAAGGTCAGGTCAATGGTCAAGGTTAAGGTTAAAGTCAAAGTCAACAGTCAAGGTCGGGTCAAAGGGTTAACTCGGTCAAGGTCCACTGAGTCAAACCGATTCAACTCAGGTTACAAGGTTAACTCGACTCAGTTAGAATAACTGAGTCAGACAAGATAATTCAGTCAGACATCTGATTGGGATGACTAACATCCTAATTCTATTACATATTTCATTTTAAACAATCTCAACAATTTATTCATTCTTTCAAAATGAACTTCAGAATCAACTTACAAATACAACTTCAATTACCTCCAATTGCAGCTTTTCCAAGCTTTCACTGCTAGCACTAACTACATTCCTATAACTACATTTCAGTTACACCTTCTCTTCCTGCAACACACAAACAACACCAATACCTATAGTTTCTAAACCTCCACTAACTATTTGTACACATGTAACAGTTCACCACCATCTCTATTCACAACACCTACAACCTCAACACATATACAAACATCACCACAAATCACCAACAACTACAGAACCACTACCAGTACACACCTCCTCCCCTGTAACATCAACTCTAATCCAAATCACACACCCACAGCTTCATGCCATAATTTCATAAATATTCACATCAAACTCACTAAATCAACACCTGCACCTCCACATCTTCACAATTGCAGCTAAATAATGAACTCCCTCAACTCAGTTCAATACAAGTACCTAACCTACATCTGCAATTTCAATTCAGATTCACATAACCATTTCAATCTTCAACATACAAACAACACCACCATTCCTTAGAACTGAAACTTCAAACACAACATATACTTAAAAGTATCAATAGAGCAACACTCAAATTCGTCACAAATTCAGTATCAAACACAATCATAACAATACAACTTCAGTTTCATCACATATTCAACAACAATAATAACTTAAATCTCATATCAATAACTTTACTAAGTTATTGAGAAAGCAATTACCTCAATATGTATTCATTCCAGCAAATTGAGATCAACTCCTCTTTCTTGCTTGACTTGATTCAACCATTCATCTCAAAACTGAACAACCCAACAATTCAGTTATATCTTTGATTTACAGAGAAATCCTAATTTCAATTTGGGGAAGAGAAACCCTAATTTTCTCTGAAATTAAAATTGAAACCAAACAAACAATTCTACTTCATACTTAATCAAAACCCATCTCGAATTACTCAACTACTCAATCAAATTCACACAATTTAATCTTCAATTCCAAAGAACACTAATTACCTTTTTATCGACTCTTCATCAGAATAACTTCCAGCATGAAATCAACAACAACCCCTTGTTCTTCGTTTATTATCAACTCAAAATACTTATGAATCCCATCCTAATTGTTCATAATCTTCAATCGACTCCAAAACTCAGAAACCCTAACCTCTGATTCTTATTAATCCATTGATATAAAAACTTCAGAACATCGACTAACATCAACACCACCATCGAACCTTCTTTGGTGATAAACTAACAACATCATCTAACGATTCACTCAAATCAATTTCTCAGAATCGGCAGAGGCGAGAACAAAAGAAAAGAATAAAGAAGAAGAAGAATAAGAAAGAAAGAAGGAAGGAAAGACGAATTTATCTGTTCGATCTGGGGATAAGACTAACGATAAATGATAATGGAACCCTAAAATTTATATGGGCAGTCAGGCGGCTAACTTGTCCTTCAAACAGAATTGATGATATCTTCCCCGTCCGATATCCGAATGGCACGTTCGAGTAGTCTATTCTGCGTAACTTTTCGAGATCTATCTAACGATACTAGTTTCGTATCTAGGTCGTCGTTAGATTAATCCTATTACTTAACGTTCGTGTTAAACTAATCGAGTTATTATCGGCTAAATCGACACTTGACCGGTCTAATAGCGTTGACGAGATTGAGGGTCACTACATCAGGCATATTGCTTCCTCTTGGAATTTTGTGGAAAAGAATGTATTTAGTGTCACTGCTGCATTAGAACTTGACTCAGTTAATATATCATCACGAGTACGTCTTACCTTTTCCCTTATCTAATACTTTCTTATTCTTGCACTGATTGAACTAATTATCATGTTTTTGCATGATGTATTACTCTCATGCATCTCATGGGTGCAAACATTCATCGATCAAACTTTTGAGCTTATGAGCATCCTAGCTAGCAACCGAATTATTGCACAAAATATTTGTTCTTATTTATGAAGGTTGACGAGCTTTAGATAAATTTGACAACCTGGTACATTGTGTGATTTTTATCACCATGTATTAACAGAATGCGATAAAATATTTCAAAAACCGATATTACCAACTGGTCAGATATTCATGAGGAACTACATTGTATTTGTCAAATATGTTTCATAATTGGGTAACATGTTGTTTTTATTGTAATCTTGGCAGAAGTTTAGTGTAAAAAATAATATAATAATAGCAATGCAATAGTATAAATTGGTGTTGGTGGATTTGTAGCCATGTACATATAAGCGCATGAAGTTGATGAGTGAAGTTATCAAATTTTAGTACCACTTAGAGCATTCTAACCACCACTGATCTTGTATCCACATAATGATTATAGCTTTCAATTACTTAGCGTGTTCAATTCTAAATGTGTATTAGTTGCCTGCAATACGAGTACAAGTTGTCTCTATAATATGCTTTAGGGAAGTAAAATTAGTACTCGACGGAAGGTTGTCGGTTTATTAGCCGCCGAGAAATTGATATACATCATTTATGGGTCTTGTATTGTTGTTATTTCGACTTAACTGGTACTACTATGAATTGCATCCAAAGCTACCATGTAATG
Organism: Papaver bracteatum; assembly: GCA_023529315.1. Lineage (NCBI taxonomy): Eukaryota > Viridiplantae > Streptophyta > Magnoliopsida > Ranunculales > Papaveraceae > Papaver > Papaver bracteatum. Next base: position 827,893 of record JAJJWX010000614.1, read on the forward strand.
TTATTGGGTGCATAATTAAACAGTTTGGGTAGTTATTTATTTATTATTAAGTTATTCAGAAATGATAATTACATTGCGAGGTTTTTGTTATGAGACTAGGTATGAATTATGAGTTTTTGTAAAAATCTCATTATTCTAGTTTAAGATATACCTTATGTAAACAAAATCATTGCGATCATCAATTTTGTTATCCTACATTTGAAAAATAAATCTATTATAAGGGTTTCAAAGACTAGGTTTTGAGGGCTCATATGATGACAAAATGAGATCATCAAATAGAAATCAACAAAATTCCTTATCCTATTAATTTTTTCAATGGCTAGAGTGCCCTCGATTGATTAATACTTTAGCTGTAACTAGTACGCATGTGCTAGGATTGATATTCTATGTTGCAGAGCATTCTTTACTTACAAAAATAATACAAAGTTTGCGAACTAGTTTCCATGTTTACGATCTGTTTCTCAAAAATAGATTGATTCATATAAGCATGTCAGAAAATTCCCCTGAGTTATAAAGAAGAATATGAACATAAGATTGTCGTTCTAGTAATGTGCACGATAGAAATCCCACAATATTATAGCCCAAAAGTATTGTGAATATCCAAACAATGTTGGAGTTCAGTAAAACCCCAAAACATGCTAGTTTTCGAACCCTTAATATCCGTGTACAAGATGTTCAAAAAGTTTCGAAGAACATGTACAAATGAACATAGTTCACAAACTCTTAAATAGGTTCGCGCACAAAAGAAATTTTTAAAAGTTTCGGGAACATACCCTAAAGTACATGGTTGAATACAAGAGGAAATCTGCAAAGTGTACAGTAATACCTTCAAAGTGTATAGTTCGTGAACTCATAATAGGTTCGTGATCTCTTGAGCACCTTGGAGTTCAAGAAACATCAAGTTTTTGCGTAGTTCGCGAACCCTTAATTAGTTCGTAAACAACTTGATGTTTTTAGGTTCTTATAAATTTGCAGCCATAGTTTCTTGAACAATAAATTGTTTTCAAATCCAAAAACGATAAACATATGATTATCTATTAGTTGAAATTGTGTTTTGAGATTAACAAGTATAAGCTTGAACTCAAAATTTCTTCTTTGCAATTCATCAATTGTGTTAAAGGTATACGACATTCTCTTAGTAGATAGAAATGTAGAAATAATGAGTAAATATGATAATAAGTCTTCACATTCGCTTGTTAATGAAGCCCTCCTAGATTTTTCTGTTGTTCTTCAATCTTCAATGGGAATTTGGCAGATTCTGAGACTCAACTACCATGTTCTAATCATAGTCTGAGTTTGGCTTTAGTAGATTATAAATCAAGATATAGTTTGTGCAACCAACATTGATATAAGCTTGACATACCAAAACTTTTCAATTTTGATAGGGTGATGCTCTAACATGAGAAACATTTTGATTCTAACTTTGGTTAGAGTATCAAGATTATTTATTGAAGAAATTCAGTTTTGAATCTATGAATCATCTATGGATTTCTAAGATCCTACAATATCACCAAACTAGAAGTAACCCCTTTTACCAGTTGACTTTGCAAGACATAATATATATCTGAATAAACCAAAACCTTGGTAAAAGGTTAGGCATTAAGAGTGTTTCATTTTCTTGTTCCTATGACCAACTTCCTTATAGTCTTTGACTCATTCAGAACAAATTCTATTGTAGGTTAGTATATATACAGTATATGATAAAATGTTCATAAAAAAAAAGAATATGGAAAAAAATTCTAGGAAGAATCCAAATGTATTAGCATTTCTCTATAACTTAGCACAATTATATGATCCATAAGTATAACAATGATTCAGTTTCACATAACTATGAAAGTCCAGATATTGGAGAGCTAGAAACTGAAGTTGAAATTTATACTAGGTAAACCAAATACATTCACAAAAGAATAAAAACCAATTACCGAACCTTCAACTTTATGGATATGTATCAAGGAGATGCAAGTATTAAAAAAAACCCAATTTTGAACATCAAAGGTATTTTGCCTTGTGTTATGTCATTTATGCTCAAATATTGCAATGTTTGGGTAAATATTACTTTTTTACTATGTCTTATTCAATTGTGTAGAGTCTTGCCAGGTTCAAGAGACATAAGGTGCACGACTGCAGCTGAATTTCTTGAAGGGTGAACTCGGTCACAACTACATCCCAATCTGAAGTATGATAGTAGGATAGTGCCTGTAACAACATAATATAGTTTAGTGTTCAAATCTGGACAAGGTCTCGAGGTTTTTCTGCAGTTGCAGTTTTCCTCGTTAACAAAACTTCTGGTGTCTTGTGTTTTTCCTTTTCCTTTTACGAATTATGTTGTTTATCTTTGTAATAAGAATATCACAAGTAGTATGTAATCAATTATAGTAGATAAAGTTCATCTTAATTGTGATCGATTACGATACTATTTATTGTAGAATTTGTATCTTGAAAGATACATAACAAGTTTCATACCTGGAAGAATTTCGTATTCAATTATTTGGATATGACTAGATTGATCTTGGATATTTATTTTTAAAATCGTCCAAGCACTCTTCCATACAATCAGGTTCACAGACTTTATTGTCTTGACTTTTTGATTGTGAAAGGGGAGAGATATAAACTTTATATACATATTGTTCAAGGATCATTAAAGTTGGTCTACTTGCAATTGTATTAGGTTTTATCCGTACATGTTGTTGAATGAAAAAGTTAATGGTGTACTTGGTACCCTCTTCTTTTCAACTAGGTACACCATATATATCTGCAACGGAATATAAACCAACTTTTGAACCATTCAACTCCATGGATATGTACCAAGGAGATGCATGCATTCAAAACAACTTAATTTTGAACATCAGAGATATTCTTCCTTGTGTTGTGTCATTTATGCTCAAATTTCGCAACGTTGCGGTAAAGATTACTTTCTTACTATGTCTTATTCAAATCGAGCGTTACATGATACTGGATTATATCACCCGTGTCCTCAGCATTGTGATGCCAACTGTTCCACTAAGATTCTACAATATCTTATTTTCTCATTAATTTTTTTCTTCTATTTTTACGAAAGAAATTACTACCACACACGTGTTCTTCCCAACGGTTGGAACTTATGCCATTTTTGCTGTTTTTTACGATGAAACCAACCTACCCGAAATTTATTACAGAATCCTTGAGGCGACTATACCAATGAAGAAGAGGCCAAAGAGGAAAAATTCATTAATTGCTCGCTAAATAGTATGTTGACGACGTTACACTAAAATCTATAAATTAGGGATCTACCAGAGATTGTGCATCATCAGACACAATTTTCTCATAGGAGTTTCAGTCTAAGGTCATTGCTTCTTTGAGCAAAAGAAATATAGTGCAATTCAGTCAGTGTTCATTAGTTGTTTGAAAGATCAAGAGGAAACTACTATCGTTTTCATCACTGTAAGAATCTATCTCTTTTATTCATAGTTTTGACATTAGAAATAGCATTTGATCCAAATTCTAGTAGTAGTTCCTATTCTTTTTTGATATCAAGTTTTACATATGCACTAAGGTGCAAGTTTTTATCGAAATATATATAATAGTAGTAGCACTAAGTTTTTGATCTAGTAGGGTTTTACCCACACAAACTTTTACTAGCAGTAAGTTTCAAAATATTATCAATACCACTATTTTTCTTTTTTGATGTTATTACTAGAGTTTCATACTATATACTAATAGCAGTGTTTAAGTTAAGTTTCTAGATCCAAATATTTATAGGTGATTTCCATGTTTTTTCTTACTTGTATTATTACTTGAGTTTTATTTCACTTGTCCCAATCAAAATCAATTGTCTATATTTTATTTTTTTGAAATTTTTGACTCCCTTCTAAACAAGACAGATACAAGAGATTTTTGAGTCGCCTTTTATTTTTAAAAGATTATTCAATACAACATCACTTATATTATGCAAACTGATTTTCTCTTTTCGTTACAACAATTATTATCTCATTTTTTTGGTTCTTTATGTCGAAATCTATTATGTGGGTCTTCTTTAGAATTTTGTGTGTTCATCTCAAATTAATTTGTTCATTGTTAAATGGTCATTCCTTGTGAAATCATCAAGCTGTAGCACACAAGAAAATGTTTTTTGTTTCATTTAATTTTGTCCATTCGGGGAAAAACCACTTTAGACAGAATATGGTTTTGGCTTGAGAAATATTTAATTTTGTTTGGGTGCGGTTTTTTTCCTTTTTAAGTCTTGCTTCCTGCACCAAGCAAATAAATCCCTTGCACAAGGCTTTGGGTCTGGCTGAGTTTATTTAAGCTGGGTCAACTGGGGTCTCTCACTCGTCCTACAGCCAAAGACTTGTGTTGGGGTTCCTGTAGGTCCAAAAAGAGTCCCCTAAAAATCCTTGTCGGGAAACATTTACTAATCAAAATTCATGCAGTGATTTTAATGTTTTAATAATTTATATAAAAAAATATAAGCTTCTCAAAGTAGTAAAAAATTCTTCAATTAATCGTCGTATCTGTTTTTTCCTGAAAAGGCCATAAAAGAAAGAAAAGTAAAAAACAAAATCAATAAAATCACATGAACTCTTCCTTTTTTTCCATCAATTTTTCATCTCTTCAAGCAAAACCCCATTTCACCCTAAGGAGGAGTAGTGTGAGTTCAGTCACATCACTCCCTTCTGAAACCCTCTTCTCAAACTATGGGGTTTTAGAGCAAATTTTCAATCTCCACGATTTCTACTCAGAAAAACTAAAAGCCCTTGTTTTTTGAGTTTTTTTTTTTTTGATCCTAGTAAAAAAAAAAGAGCTCTAAAAAAATAACAGACTAAAATCTGGTTGATGCAAGAATTTTTCTTGTCTGGGTCTTGATTATTTCGATCAAAAATCACTTCTCTGAGTTGCATTTTCCAGTTCTGATGTGACTACACAAAACCCCCCTTCAGTAAAGTGTCTGTACACATTCAGGGGGTACTATAAGAAAGAAATATAAAAAACAAAAACCCTTTTTCCACAGATCCTAGAAAGTATTGGTACCTGCAACTAAAAAAAAAAGATCATTGATCTTTGTACTTATAATCTCTGTTGTTATACTGCAGAGAATGATAAAAATGGGTCATCTAATTGTTTTATGTTTAATACATTTTTCAAGGTGGATTTTGTTTTTACTTCCAAAGTGAAAAAAATGGAAGTCAGGCACAGGAGGAGTGCCAGAATCTTGGCTCTAGAGGCTTCTAGGATTTTTCAAGTTGGAAAGGAAGGTACAGAACAAGAGAGAGACAAAGGAAAACAGGTTGATTACTTCGAGGATTCAGATTCTGGTCAGGAATTTTCTACTGGGAAAAGAAGAGGAGGAAATTCTAAGAGGAAGAGGAAGCTAAGAGCAGTTGAAGATGTTGCAGCAGCAGTTATTCCTGTTGAAAGGGTAGTTAATCTTACTCATGAACAGGTGTGTGTGTGCTTGAATTTGTTTATTCCCTCTCTCTACTTTATGTTTTTTACTTGCATTTTTGTAGGAATTATGGGATCATTAATCGTAATTAGTTAAAGTAAGTATGAAATAGTTGAGAAGTCAAAACTAAGAATGTTTTTACATTTTGGGGTAAAATTAAAAACATGATAAAGTTGTTTAATGCTGTGTTATTTAGAAGTACTGTACTTGGGTTGTGCTTGTATTTGGGTTTTGAAATGATCTTAATTAAGATCTTAAACGGACAAGGACTAGAGCAGAAACTTTTGGGGAAAAACTCCTATATGGAGATCTGGGTGCTGGAGATTTTAAGCTTGCTAAGTAACTAAACAAAGCTGTTCATATAAGAACTAATCTGCCTTCTATTCGAGTTCACTTATTTTTTTTCTTCTAAATGGGTGAAAGAGAATTAGAATCTAGAATACAGTAGTATACATGGTATTTCAGAAAGTCTATTTGTTCATTATAACTTAGGTGACTGTTTTTACAGTCTTAGTAAGACACATGAGACTGTCGATGAACTCGATTTTGTCGTAGTATTGGTTGTGTTGTTGGTTAATAACTAACAAGTTTCCAGTGTTGGGAGTTTTCTGTTTCCGCGCTTCGGATAGGAAATTTTCTGCTTGTTGTTGGTTGTATGTGCCTGTGAATTCTGTCCTGTTCAGCAGTAATAGGAAGCTTCATTTGTACAAATTTAGGCGTTGCTATGTTCATAATACAAGGTTCTGTTGGTAAGTCCAGTATATTGTTTTTTCACGTGTACTCGTATTCTGATTACAGTGTCATGTCAACTGCAGATAATTGCAATCTCATCTGAAGGTCCTCCGAGCAATAATGGTATGCTACTTTCTTTAATCAAAGACGTAATCGGTATATATTGCATCTTTATAATTCACTTGATAATTTAATTGTTTTTCTGTGTCAGATTCAAAGTTGCCCTTGCCAGCGACAATCAATCGACCCGCTGAACGACGACTATTAGAACTTATCTTTGATACACTCGAAAAGTAATTACTTCTCCCAGCTTCATTTTGTCTTTTATATTTGGGGTTTTTCATACTTGAGCAGAGTTAGGAGCTTCAACATAACTAGAGGGAAAAGCTTGAGCTATTCCAAGAAAATTTTGCTTTCATTTAAATTCTCCTTTAGATAGGTAAAATTGAATGTATATTTTTTGCACAGGCGCGATAAGCACAAAGTATTTGCTCAGCCAGTTGACCCTGAGGTTTGTATTTCTGTTACTGCTAAGTTCTGTTACTGCTAAGTTATCTAATTTCTCAAATCTTGACAATTTCAGTTTCTACTTATCCTACTGTTTCTGATGTGAAACATTTTCTCGCTTCAGGAGGCGGAAGGGTACTATGAGCAAATTAAAGTACCAATGGATTTCAGCACCGTTAAGACTAGAATGCATGATGGGCTGTATACATCCGTGGACGAATTTGAGGTTTATACCATTATCACAGTTTGTTATTTTTCTGCGGTTCTGTTTGCAGAAATGATACTGGCAAAAAACCTGAAACTAAATACTAGATAGATAATTGAGTCTATACATTTGGTGATTGTATGGCATATAAATTTTGTGTAGCACTCTGCTTTTCGTACCTGATTGCGTTTTTTTGATGTCAAGCGACTGATAGAACTTTGAATTCTTGTACAGCGTGATGTAATGTTGATATTTACCAATGCGATGCATTATAATAGGGAGGGTACCTTCTATTACAAGCAGGTTAGAGTTTCACAACTTTATGACTTGAATAATCTGTAAAACATATTGTGTAATCATGAAACTTCTACGTACAAAAAAATAATGGATACTATGGAGATCTTTTACATGCTTTTTATAAAATAATTGAGAACCTTATCTTTCTCCAGGGTTTTGCCATATATGAACTAGCAAAGAAGATTTTTTCTGCACTGAGAAGTGATCCAAGAAACTATGAAGTAATACTGGCTGAGATAATACCGAAACCTGGTAGGAAACCAGGATCTCATAGTAGAGCAGAGAGATCAAATGGCACAAACTCTGGTGGTGCTCGAAGGGGTAGGCCTGCGTTACATGGTTCTTCGAGTCTTGCAAGAAGAACCCACTCCCAAAGGCACCAGGAAAATGTTTCGGGTAAGAAGTGACTACTGAGTGTGCTATTTATTAATCATGAGGAACACAACATGACATTTCTGGGTCAAATAGTTAACCGGACTCTTTTTAGAGATGTCTTTGATGTTGTTTATCCGCTTTTAAGTTTTAACATGGGTCAATGAGACCAGCTTTGTGTAAATTCTACTACATACTATGGCATAAGCAAGCACTCGTCATAAGCTGTTACTTATACTAGGTTTTTCTCGTTATTTGAGGAATTGTGTGGTTGTTTATTCCCCTTATCTCTCCCTAAACAGATGTTACAGAAGAAAGTCGCAGAAATGCCAGGCCCTGGGAGGATTTCATCAGTCAAGATGAATCCATTGTTTCAACAGTTTATGACAGCTCAAAACGACTAGTGAATGTAAGTCGTTTATGCATGATCATATATGTATCCTTATATAACAATGAACTGTATTGATAAAAGAAATGTTTTCTACCTCTTTTGAAAATTGTCCCCGGTTCTATCTTTCTTGTTTGTAGGTGAACCAAGGAGGTATTACGTATGAGGAAAGTTTATCGAACTACACAAAAGGTATGGGAGAAAGGGTTCAAACGGTCGCAGACCGGAAGTTATTGTTAGCATCTCAGATTGCTGCTCGGAATAGTCTGATTGCAGCAACAGCATCTAACCAACAAAGTTTGAATCCTCGAAACAATGCCGTGAACATGCCAAAATCACAGGATTTCTACAACAACTTCCCCAGTCGTTCGACCACACCCAGTCCTGCCATCAATATTTCTACAACTCTCAGTGTTATTAACAACAATCCAGCATTTCCAACTATACCGAGTCAAATCAGTACCTTCAGTAATCCAAAGTCCCAGAATTTGTTCAACAGCTTATCTAGTTCACCCGTATACCAGTCTCTTCCTACAAACTTCTCTAAAAAATCAGATTCTCACAGTTCTTTCAGAGGAGAAAGTAGTAATCAGAATCAGATTCAGAACTCCAATATTCGAATGGGTTCCAATTTCCCCATTACTAGTATCAGAGATTTTAATCTTCCAATGAATGGGGTGGAAAATCACATGAATGGGTTGGCAGCAGTGGATTCTGGCAAGCTCCGCAACAACAATCCATCACCTGACTTAGTTTCAGGACTGCACAAGTCAAAGCTCCCTGAATATACAAGTAGAAACAATAACATTTTTGGAGATAATGCGGCTCGTTTTCGAGCATTGATGGAAGCTAATTCAAACCAAGCCTCAAACAGTGCACATACTTCAGGCGCACGTGCTGCAGAGACTCGAACAATTACTCCACCAGGGCCAAGCTACAGAGTTAACCCAGTTCCAAAATGGAATCAGCCTAACCCTGCTTTGCAGCCTTTAAAGAATCAAGGCATGACTGCACCGTCCCCTGTGTATGGAAATAATGGCTCTCTGTTGGGTCGTGGAATGGAATGGGGCGAAAATAACTTGAGCTCAAACTCGCTCAGTGGAGAGAGTTTTATAATGTCTGCACCAGGTCCAGGCGCAGTCGGTTTAGCTGCTACACAACCAGTCTTGGACTGGAACAGACGAAATCCAGTTCCATGCTCTTCAAGGGATGTGAAGCAACTAATGGATGCACCAGGTGCACTACATGGAATCAACTCAGCTCAAGCAAGCTCTAGTTCACACTCTTTGAGCACAGAGAGACAAGTGATGGGACCACCAGCACCAAGTGTCTTTTATGGCGCAAAGTCTGCGCAGCCAAGTTCTGCTCCCCAGTGGATTCAACCCAACTTCAATTCACATTCGTTGGTTGGGAAGCATCAAACCCTGAACCTATCTGGTGTAGGCTATGGAGTCGATTTGAATCAAGGAGGTTTGCCTTCTGAACCAGATGCAGAATGCAACCAACTAAAACCATTTCCTCAAGTTATTGACATGTTGGACTGGCAGAACCCGCAAGCTGGGGTAAGTTCATTGAATCAGGAAGGTAGTTTCCAGAGGGAGTTTCCGGTTCCAGAGGGAGCACTTGTTGGGTTCTGTGGGAGGCCAACATATGGTAACCAAACTGAATTGAATACCTTACCTTTGTTGGACCAACAACAACAGCCTGATTTAGCCCTTCAGTTATGAATGAAAAACATATAGAAAAAAGAAATTGGAAATAGAAACATTGAAAAATAGAAAAATAGGAAGAAATAGGTGAAAGAAGAGGTGGGAAAATAATAAACAGACATAAATGTTGTCTGTTGCGTAGAAAAAATTTCATTTTCATTTTCATTTTTTTTTCATTTTTTTTTTAAGCAGTTTTTGCATTTGATATGAAATAACTTTGATTTTTTATAATATAAGTTTATAATTTTAGAATAGCAATCCTTCTTTTAGTGCTTAAAAGGATGTAATAGTAGTATATTTTCCAGTTACTAATTCTCTCCGCAGTTTCCTCAGCTTTGCCAGAATAGCATTTTTCCGCTATTGCGAGGGTTCGAACCCTCAACCTCCTGCAGAAGGATGGTTACTATAACTAGAATAGCTTCACTCTGTGGAGTGAACTCGGTGAAGTAATCGCTTTGGGAGAGTGAGAGGCTTCTAATTTTGCTTTCATGGCGATTTCAACTCATCTTCCACATATTTCAGCATCAATCTCCACTAAACCTCTGAAAAAAGTCCGACCTCCCATTTTCATCTCAACAAACCCATCTCACATAAATCCAGTTCATCTCAGAGATCTTTTCAGTTCCTGCAACCTCTCATGCCACCGGTTCCCAAACATGGATTCAGAAGGTAGAGTTGAACCAGTTGATTTAAACAAACTTCGAATCGCTCTCTCCCATAGTTCGGTCACTGTTTCCGTTTTCTGCAAACCTTTGTCCATTTCAAATGAAGAGTGCCCTGGAGAAGATGGAATTATGACTCAGAAATCTGAATTAGGGTTTGGTGAATTGTTTCAGAAAGCAATACCAGTTAATGAATCTAATGGGAGATTGGTTGGTTTTGGTCGTGTTGTTTCTGATAATGGGTTGACTGCCTCAATTCATGATGTCATGGTGAGAAACTCAAAATTCTTTTCAAGAATTGGAAATTTTCATATTTCTACACTATTGACATAATTTTGATTCAGCACTTTTCAGGTACTTCCGTCGTTGCAAAGACTAGGAATCGGTCGAATGATAGTTAAAAGGATCTTGAGGTGTGTAAATCCTAAGTAAAATTGTTTGGCAATTGCCAGTAGCATTTCTATTACATTTCTGCAGTTTTTATACATTTTGTCTTTTAAGTATTGAGGAACTCTCTGCGGTTAGAAGGTTCTTAGCTTTTGTTTATTCTTCGTAGAATAGCCATGTGGAAAATTGAATATGGTGTTTCCTATGTATGATGAATTAAAGATTTTTGTAGTGAAGTTGTTAGCGATCTTGACTGTTGGAATAATAAGATTGTTGACTGAGTTGAGTTTGGGATGGTAAACTAAAAGTTTATTTTCTTAATGACACAGGGTTCTTACGAACAAAGAAATTTATGATATATCAGCTCTTTGCTCAGAAAAAGAGAGGTAATTTTATTTTATGTTTAATTTCGAGCGAAGTCATAGAATTTACTATTGGTTGCCTGAGACACAGTCAATCAATCAAGTAGTGAAAACTCATATGGTAACTACTAGTTAATCAACTGAACAACAACCTTGTACTGTCCTAATTCCAGGAAAGTCCTTGATGTAGTTTAGAATTTTCATGCTAATGAATTATGAATGAGACCCTTGCAATCCTTCCAGAAGAACTCGGGCGGCATTTTGTTGTTGTTTATATGTGGTCATTTCCCATGTCATTTCATGGGATTAATGACAATCCTCCATGACACACATTCTTTTCTTCTTTTTTATTTATCCTCCGCATTCAGTTTATGGAACCTCACCATGACTTTAAGGATGGCAATCTTATGGTAAAATGACTAAAATCTCATCCGCTGTAATATAATGGTTTTGGGGGGATTACACTATTATTGATTTTTGATAGAACAAGAAGCATATTGTCTATTCACAGTTTGTGTTGAAACAACGGACTACCATCATTTGTACTGTGCACCAATCTGCGCTTTCAGTCTTGATTAGTAGCAACTGGAAACAAAACTAACAACAATTCGTTTTAAAGATATGTTAATTTAAAATAGGACTGTTAATCTTTCACACCAAAGTCGCTTCTTCTTAGATTTAACTGTAGCCAAGTCAGAATAATATCCTGATCATGAATGCTTGGCAGATTATTCTTTGAAGCATGCGGATTTGGAGAGGACATGCTGGTGTCCACCACAATGATTTATACTAGAACCTCGTCAAATTCTGATACAAAATGTGATCAGATACTCACAAGTGCAGGTCGGATGCTGTTATTAGTTCCTTCCTCGAGATAGCCTTTCCGTCCGTCTTTACAGCAGCAATTTGGTGTCGTGCTAGTATAATGCAGAAGATGGAGGTCCTTGAATTGGCAGGTGTTGTTTATTACCTCATCTTTCATTCACATAGGCAAACTTGAGAAACCCAACCACCATAGCTTGAACTATGACTTGCATAGCTTTTGTAATCTTCTCTTTAAGAACCCAAAAAGTTTGTATCTATTGTAAAGATAAATTTCATCTAAAATTTTGGAGTGTGTGTGGCCACTCTTTTTCCTGTGCAATGACTATACTTAAAAGTCAGTTCTTGTTTTAAGCTGTTTACAGTATTCTGAAACTTAGGGTAGGATAAGCATCAACAGTGGGAATGCAACTTTTAACAAATCCTGGTTGTACTCGTATTCATACAAGTAGGATTTAAAACAATTCAGACTTGCAGGTCATCAATACAAAAAGCTTGCCTCATTTAGATGGGTCGTTTCTTGCTGTTGAGATAACCCCGAACTCTAGTGCCATTTGATTGATTCTATCTTGAAACGCCATTTTTTCAAAATCAGGTGGTTTGGAAATGCCTTCAAAGCTGTATCAGAACTCGACAGAACTCTGAGCTGTGTCGGCTGGTGTTCGAATACATGGTCAGGAGCAGGCAGTGTAACTAGAGTGTAATAATAATTGATGACGTATCAATCCTATCCGTTTTATTTATTTTTCTTGGGTTTCGGACAAAATGGGATCATTTTCTCATCATTTGTCTCTGTTCGATCTCTTTTTCGTCTGTTTCATTTTACTCAAGTGATCAAATGGAAGCCCTAGTTTGCAGAAAACTCGGTGATCCAACGATTCCAATATCACAAAATTCAGCAATAACAGTCTCAACAGTTCAACCAATCCCTGAATTGAATTCCCCTACCTCCATTAGAGTAAGAGTGAAATCTACTAGCTTAAACTACGCTAATTACCTTCAAATATTAGGAAAATATCAAGAAAAATTCGCTCTCCCGTTCATTCCTGGTTCTGATTTTTCTGGTGTGGTCGATTCTGTTGGAAATGAAGTTACGAAGTTCAAAATTGGAGATCGGGTTTGTTCTTTCATCAGTCTTGGTTCTTTTGCTCAGTTTCTTGTTTGCGATCAAAATGATTTGTAAGTACTATCATTTTCATTAACAGCCTGTCGTTAGAAATTGACTTTTTCTGTGTAAAGAATTTGATGGTTTATTGGGAAATTTGAAGGTTTTTGGTTCCGGATGGATGTGATTTGGTGAGTGCTGGAGCACTTCCTGTGGCGTTTGGGACTTCACATGTAGGGCTTGTTCATAGAGCACAATTGAGTCCTGGTCAGGTAATTCAGTAACTTTCATCCTCCTTTAGAGATTTCATTATTACTTGTAGTTTTTGTATGTTTAGTCGAATATCAGAAGAAAAAAAAATAGACACAGCTGAATCAAACTGGTTAGAAACTGCTCTTGGTTTGGAAATGGAATACATCTCAGCCTTGCTTTGTGGCTTCCTTGCACCCGAAGCCTTAAATCCATGAGATGGCAACCCATTTGGGGTGAATGCAAACAATCAGTCGTGTGGTGAGAGAATCTTAGATCCAAAGAAATCATAATGCAGTAATGCACCCAGTTACTTGATTCGAGCATTCTGAACTAATTATACCAATTATGTTAATCAGTTGTCACCTTGATCATTTTTTATGGATACTACAACTCTACAACCAAAATTTTAAATTTGTCAAAAAGTTGTTTCTCTGATAGTAATCAAACATGGTGCAAGCAATCAGTAATCTTTCTAAATGCTGCTTACTGAGTAGAGCTAAATATCGAACCATGGTGATAAAAGTGCAGGTGTTGCTTGTACTTGGGGCCGCTGGTGGTGTTGGACTTGCAGCTGTACAGATTGGGAAGGTCTGTGGTGCAATTGTTATTGCAGTTGCTAGGTATTCTCGTCTACTCGTATTATTGCACAAGTTCCATTGCTTAATCCTTTTTTCATGTATAGATATAATCATATTCTTGGGTTTCAGGGGAGCTGAAAAGGTGGAGTCTCTCAAGTCGCTCGGTGTTGATCATGTTGTTGACTTGTCCAATGGGAGTGTTATTGAAAGTGTAAAAGAGTTTCTGAAGGTCCGGAAGCTTAAAGGAGTTGATGTCCTATACGATCCAGTCGGGGGGAAGCTTACTAAAGAAAGCATGAAGCTACTCAACTGGGGGGCACACATCTTGGTCATAGGATTTGCAAGTGGAGAAGTCCCCGTTATTCCTGCAAATATTGCACTTGTTAAGGTACTTCCCAGATGTGACTATACTATCAATTTAAAGCTCAATTGTTCACCAAATCAGTTTGGTTCACCTTACTCAAAATAGCTGTTCCTTGTATGCTAAGCTGGACTTAGTTTACCTTCCTCTTCATGGAAGAAAAGAGGTCTCGCACTTAGTTTTTAAGCTTGCGCCAAATAAATGAAGGTTTGTTGGAGTCGTAAGTCAAACACTCTAGAATTGCAAGCAACTGTCTCGTCATTACATGTGAGTTCAGTTAAAGGTTGAGCTGTGGGTCCCACTACTTAGTTTTAACAATCTGATCTTATATGTGGCTGTACAGAATTGGACAATACATGGACTCTACTGGGGGAGTTACAAAATGCACCGGCCACATGTCCTTGAAGAGTCTCTCAAGGAGCTTCTCTCCTGGCTAGCTAGGGGTTTAATAAGCATCAAAGTTTCTCATATATACAGCCTAGCAGAGGTAAGATGGGTTTACTGCATATTGTTTTTCTTACCTATGTTAAATTGATAAGCCTTAATTTGATGCTTAATCAAGCAAGCTTTCTCCGGCAGTGCTGAGTTTACTCGAGATTCTATACATGATGGGTTTTGGCTAAATATTCCAGGCTTTGCTACTTATACTTTTGTTGTATTGTCATCAGATGTGGTTTACACTTTCACTTAAATTTTTTATCATGTTCTTCACAGGCAAACCTTGCGTTCTCAGCAATCAAAGATCGGAAAGTCATTGGAAAAATGATGATTGCTTTTGATGATCATAAAACTGTTAAGTCGAAGCTCTGATTTACCGTTTGCAAGCAATATAACCCAATAATGTCGTTGTATCATCACATGCTCTTCCTCTTCCAATTTCCTCTTTCTATGATAGAGTTGTTAATGGCATGAGAGAAGATGTCTTAATGCTCTCACTGGTAGTTTCTTTTGTAAGATAAGAATGAAATACACAATACAGAATATCTAAGAAGTCATTGCTTTTATAATGTTAAAAAGTTGTGTGTTTTCATGTCTGTCAACTCAGCTTGGCTGACTCAAATTATGTGAGTTTCATTTTAATCGGTAGCTGTATGAATATTGCTTTATCTGAGAGTCTACAGATGATGAGTTACCACCTGCCAGAGAGAATGAGAAATCTTACGTTAACTACCAGGGAAGCTGTCATGACCGTCGGATCAAGGATCTTTTTGTTATGCAGTATGCACCAAGTCCTCAACTCCCATAATCGCAAGGCCAACAAGAGTATCTGCAAAGCTAGTACTCAAATTAGCACAGTACATGTGCTATATGATATCTCTTATAAGACACCACCGGAGAAAGAGTCATCGAACAATTTATGAGGAACGTTTTTTAACTTTTTTACATGCTCATGTTGTTAAAAGACTTCCAAATCTACAAATGCTGGGAATGTTAAGCAGTAAATCACAGTAAGAAAAAAAATTGATTCGACAAGAAGTTTCCGAGACCAAGTAAGATGTGCACGGTGATATATAGATAAAGACGCTACAAAGGGAATTGCGCAATAGTACACGTTCACATAATTTTAACATTAAATAGCCAAATATTAGTTTATGTACAAAACGGTAAGTCCATCAACGGGTATTCACAATCAAACCATGAGGTGGATTTGGAGCATCACCTCACCTGCTCGGAAACAACAGCAACCATATCGGACGGAGCCAAAACAAAGACTAGCAGCCATAAGATGCTGCAATATTTGGGTGATGATTTTCATCGACCAGTCCGCTGTTATAATTTACATATGGGAAGATGAAGATTAGGAAGAAAACCGGAATTGATTTTCTCTGTGGAGTTCAAGTGGTTCCTGATTTTGGCCTATTGTCAATTTTCAGAAACCTGATGTACTCTTGCTGTGACATCTCCCCTCCATTTAATGGGTCAAAAGTGCACCTATAGAAACTGGGTATAGAATTCCCAATAGTGACAAATATTAGTTCAAATGCTGAAAGTAATATAATAAAATCAACTAGATGGTACTTTGCATTTAGCAAACATCATACTTTAAAGAGAGAGAAAAAAATAAGCAGTAGGTTTTTAGTTTTCACCTGCCATCCATGCCAACAATCATGACAGAGTTCTGAGACCCAAATGCTGCAACAAACCGGTTGTTTTCTGGTACAAAGAACTGGGCAAATGACCATTCTGAGCTAAAATACTTTGGTAACATTCCTGACAAAGAACCAACAGAAAGTACTGAGTTGACGTGGAAGCAATTTACGATTAAAAAAATACCGGGGAAACCTAGAAACTGCATCTTTCATCTTAAAATTTCACTAACCTTTCATAAAAGAAAGGGATGATCCAGGGTTACCACCAGTATTTGGGGATAGGAGATTATTTGAAAAGTTCTGGTGGACAGTAGGCGATTGAGCAGTGCTGTAATGGTTAGATGATTCCTCCCCCACTACTCGGACCCTGAGACTGAAGATATGGACCGTGCCTTTGTCACTCGAGACAGCCAACCACTGGACATTTGAAGAGAGTGCAATACTGTGTATTTCTGCTCTGTCCACCCCCCTGCGGACCTACTAAGGGAAGCAGTGCACATAAATTAGTTACAGGTGTTATAACATTAGCATATCAGGGCCATAGTGAGTTCGAGAATAACATGTGGTCTGGGAGCAACCATACTTATGCAACTAGTTTAATTTCAGTGGCTATAACATAAACATCAGACACCACAAGATGGAAATAGATTTTATGGTTCAGAATTCTGCAACTAACATCAGAGACTGTAAAGAGTTCAAATTTACTGTCATTAATATGAAAATTTGAAGCCACACTGTGTTCAAGATTACAACTATTAATTTGCAAACAAGGTAGAACTCAAATTTGGGCTTACGGTTCTCTCTAGTTACATTGAATATGAAAAAGAATTTCGGCATTAAGTTTTTGTGACCACCCATGAGGTGGTCTACTGTGGTAAAATACTCGTCAAGATGGAAATGGATGCCAGTAAAGGCTAAAGAAAACTGTCTTCTAGCTAGAGAGTGGTTATGTGCATATAGGCTAAACGGAAATCGAAGATCACAACCCTTACTGGATAAGCAATTGAAATATACTGATCAGTGGCTTAGCAGGGATTTGAATCCAAAGAACTTGTTTCATCAGGAAGACAACTTGACATTGAGTAATATGATAGTTACAAATCTATGCTGGTTTATAAAAAGATTTTTCTACAGGTTTGATCACAATACATAGTTTGGAAATAACACACTGACACGATGCACTATGGAAGCCGTCTTCCTTTACTCAATTTTAATTATAAACACCAAAGGGAAAAAATAAATAAATTGTAGAATCCAAGAGATTCGCTTTGCAGTACAGCAATGCTACCAATAGAGATACTAAATAAATCTATTTTGTTATCAATTCACAGCTTGAAAACCGTTAACCAGTACCACGGTCAAACCATAATCTTGACTCTTTTATGATAGTATGTTCTAGAGGAGTAAATATACAGTAAAGATTCAGCCTCTGGTGCTAAGAATTCAAACACAGAAGAAACTTAACCTAGTCCATATGGACGAAGCAACAGCTCATGCTTTGCCACAATAAGGACACTATTTCAACAAATGCTGAATCACCTGAAGGTCATAACCATGTAAAGTAAAAACTAAAGCGTCCGGAACATGCTCACTTTAAAAGTTTAAGTACACAAATAAAGCGAGGAACATAACGCAGGTTCCATGTAAAATCACTATACCTCTTGTAAGCGAGTCCCATCCATTGTGTTGAAAATTCTAACCAAAGTGCCTTTTGTACTTGCAGTAGCAAGAAGAAGTCCATCCATAGTTAAGGTAAAGCACGCCAAGCTAGAGTCATGAGCATAAATCAATTTTGACATCTTCAATCCAAAGTGATCTATTCGAACCTGCCCTCGCTGAAGACCCAAGCAAGCTAACACAGAGGTATTTGAATGGTGTGAAAGGCAACAAAGCCCTCTTGGGTTTGAAAATGTCTCTATTTGATGAAGGAGCTTCAGATCCGTAAAATCATAAACATATATCTTATGTTCAAGAGCCACAACAATGTGTTCCTTTCTAAGTTTCACTGCACGTACATCAGATCTGAAAGAAAATTCACCAATGCATCGGCTCTGGTGATCATCCCAAATCATAACTTTGTTAGGAGGGTACTGTGGATTAGATCCACCACCAACGAGGGCCAGAATGTTGCAGCGGAACAGCATTTCAACAATTCCAAATCCCCCACTTTTCAAATCCCTTCTAAAAATTTCCTTGAAAGGGTCACAATTGTAGATCCGAAAACCACGGCTTGTCCCAGCAGCAAAGCATCCGTAGTCCTGATTCCAGGATGCCGACAAAAGCTCCATCCCATCATTGTCATTAACGTCCAATTCAGATGGAGGGTAAGGAACCGAAGGCTGAAGAAGCAGGGGTTCCGACATGCCCAGCCTATCTGACAAATGTGTCCCTGAGAGTTTGGAACCGTAAGATGTTGCAGTTAAGACACACTGTTGTTTCAAATGGTGTAGTAAGATACGCGTTATAGGCATCAAAGACAAGTAATTCCAGCAAAGTTCATTACTTCTAACAGCTACTAGGCATCGACATCAAATATTTTTCCTACTTATTTCTTCAAAAACAAAAGCAAGCAATTTTGATGAACTTTCGAATTACATGTCAAACCAAAGTGCCACCGACAGATAAATTAATTAAGTGCCAACATCTGTATATCAAACACTCACTGAAAGAGATCAAAAAATATATCATGTACCAAGGCAATCAATAGAATCCTTGCAAACTATTTCACAGGTAAACAAGAGCGTCGTAATATAAACCGAATACTCTCCCCTAACTCTAAGATCTATCTGTAGAAATCTTTAGTTCCTTTTAAAAGTGAAATCTATTAACTTTGACACATTCACAATTTTGCAAAATTTCCCTCATTTCAATTTGCTTTTTCTATTCTATGTGTCAGAGCATAGGCCCACAATTCCTATTTGTGACGTTATAAACCATTGCACTCATATTCAAACAAACTACTTGGAGAGATTCAAGCAATTCATCACAATTACAACCACCAAACATGCAAAAGATAAGAGCAAAATGTTTTAAGAACTCAGCCAAGGAACAACTAAACCTACTGCTATGTGCCCACCACGACTACAATCTCTAAAATGACACAGTTAAGTAATTAAAAGACTCAAATTTGGCTCTAATGTCATAAAAAAAATTGTTCTAAATTGTCCCACAATGGATCCAACATCAAGAAAAACTAAAAGCAATTCAATTATCAACTGAATGACGTGAGACAGATCTAGCAAGAAAAAAAATTGAACACGAAACTAAAAAATAGAGAACTCCAATATAAATTTACCAGCTTTTCTGCATTAACACTCCAAATGGAAAAGGAGATCCAAAAGAAAATAAAGCTTACATATTTTACGCAATTAAACAAAACCCAAATCTCCTAAGTACCCCCCATGAAAATTTAAATTCAAATTAAGAAAATTTCCTATTTCAATACAAGAAATTTCATTTCAAAAATAATTAAATATATTGTGTGACACCCCAAAATTAAGTGTTAGAATGAAGATCAAATTCAAAATCCAACCTGAGATTTGTTTCAGAGCGCGAGTTCATCGGAGAGAAATTTCAAAAACGGATTTCAGCAAAGCTGTTTCTATGTATATTAGTCTATGAAGAAATGGAAGAGAAAAAACGAAAAAGAGAAAGAAAAAAAACAGAGTAGAAAACTGGTTTTTAATTTATATATGCGTGGTGATAAGCTTTGGTTGTAACGTTAGAATTGATGAGATTATGTATTTGCCAATAACTGGATGCCAATTGCCTATGGATATCAGATTGTAAAGTGGTTGGGCGTGGATTGTCGGGGCTCAAGTACAAATGGCAGACTTTGATTGGAAGATTTGGTCATTTTTGGAAGTTTCCTCATCTAAAAAGCTTTAAGTGAAAGTTTTGTTCTTTATGTTGGCTTCTTCAAACACACTGTGATGCTACATTGCTTGACCTAATAATGAATAGCAATACAATAATAGAGATTGTTATTAAATGTTTGGAATCCCATCCCATTTCACCGTAACCAGATCAGTTTAGGAACTATTCCCTCGTTAACGGATATATAGGCGGAGGGATCAATTCTCTTAGATTAAGTAATTTTTATTGATTTTATACATTTATATGTTTTTTCCTGTTTTACCCTTAATTATATTCCCAATGTTAGAGACATATATTTAATTGTGATGATTCCCAAACAAATAAATAGGGGTAATATAAGTAAAAAATCGTTTTGAAATTTGGACTCTGCCTATTTAGCGGTACAAGAAAAAAATGAAAATTCCGTCTATATAATAGGTACGGAGGGAGTAGAATATAGTATTTGGCCAAGTTGAGCACTATGGTGTAGCATGTTTCATTTGGCTATAACTTAAGCGTCGCCAATTATGGGGCATCGCTGGACTTTAATGTAGCGATTTTGTTTCGCTTTGCTAAAAAGACTTTCATTTTTTGGAATTTTTAGTTTTGTTCCTCTTTTTTGATTTCCAAAGAGTTTAATGGATTTATAAAGTATTGTGTTATTGGTTGTATACTTTTAAAATCTCTTTCAAAGTTTATGACCGTTGTAGATTGTCAAAAAAATTGCTAAATTTTTCAAAGACTTTGAAAACTTTGAGTGACTTTTTCATATTTTTGCCTTGATAAAAGTCCAAAACATTTTTGGAAGACAAATTTTTAATAAAGATGATTTTTACTTTTATTTTAATATCCATTTCCTATTATAGATGAGTATAAATTATATGATATGATTAAACATTTTTTTTTAATTTTAATTATCATGTACATATGTATAATAATTATTATTTTAAATATTTTTGTATTTTTTGACAAAAAAAAAAGTTATATATATAAAATAATTTTTATTTTATTAAAACTCTTAAATTTTTATTTATATTATATCTAATACTTTTTTCTTTTAAGTATTTTTGTATTTATTGTTATTAATTTTTGGAAAAAATCTACAAATGTATTTATTGAGTAAACCCCTGTTAATATCCATTTCCAGTTTTCATTCTTTTAAATATTTTTCTTTTGACTCTTTTTATTTATTAAAACTCCTCTTTTTATATATTATATCTATATTTTTTTCTTTTAAGTATTTTTGTATTTATTGTTGGAAAAAACCGGGTTGCAATAGAAGATGAAATAACACAGGAAGAGATTGTTGTACTCAAAAGCTTTCAAGGCTCATAAGATTTCTTTTAGAAAATTATTTCTACCCTCCCAATAAATTGGCGATTACAACAGGTATGTGAAATAATGCCTTCAGGATACAATGAAAGCCCTACAACAGAAATTGAATTCAAGGTTTGTACCCCTTGATTCAATCAAGAACACATGTAAACAAAATTTCTGAAGATGCTTTAGAAGAAGAGAAAACAGAAAAGGTTTTTCTGATGTTATAGAAACGAGTTTAGGGAGATGCTATTTATAAAGGTTTTCGCATCTGTTGGGAAAAGACATCTTTTCACCAACATGTTTCTCTTCACCATCAGACATCAATGGCGTCTGTTGGAATCGAAGTTTCTGGATATGCTTGTAACTGTCGTAACAGTTACGTACAACCAAAAAATTCTTAGATAGCGCTGTTGAAAATATTTCAACATTTATAACAAATATTTATCTAAATCTAGCGAAAAAAGTTTGGAGAAAAAAAAATACATAAAGTTTACGTCTTTAATAGCTAAGCGATGCCCCACTCACATAGTGAGATGCATCCTCATTTTCATGCTTGACTACACTAAGCTAAAGCTAAGCGAAATAGCCTTACCATTATGCTTGGCCATTTATGTTTTTTTTTCCTTCTTATTTAGGTGATTCATCTAAATCGGACTCATTAATTTATAAATTAACTTGTTATACATCTAAAGAATTACTCCCTCTGTCCCTAATTAGATGAGTTATTTGGTTTTTAGTTTTGTCCACAAATAGATAAGATATTTCACTAATCAAATATCTTATCTATTTGTGGACAAAACTAAAAACCAAATAGCTCATCTAATTAGGGACGGAGGGAGTATTAAATAAATTCCTCCTCTTTTTAAAAAGAAAAAAAAAATCTAAAGAATTATTAAATAGTATGATGATCTAAGGATTCTAAGCCCCGTTTGGGATTGCTTTTTTCTATCAAAAGCACTTTGTAACAAATTTGTAACGAACTGTTACCAAAAATTGTGTTTGTTATTTTTTTCATAGTGCTTTTGGAGAGAAGCACTTCCATTTTAGGCCTGCTTTTAGCTACTCACCACTAGCTTTTAAAAGCTGAAAAGTAGTAGTTGTGGGCCCACATAATTTGATTTAATTAATTCTCTATTTTAACCTTGTTATTTTATTATAAAGACAAATTTTACACTTAAATATTATACACTTGTCATTATATTTCTAACTTTTATTTTGTTCCTCTATTTTTCATTTTTTTCTTTTGAATTAATAAATAAAAATACAATGATAGTTACAACAAAAATTATTTTTTTGAAATAAACCGTAATCGTAAAATTATTTATGAAATGATAAAAATAATTATAAAAATAAATTAAACTAATTCATAATAAAAAATAAAAAAGTTAATTTCAAAAATATATAAATGAATAAAATAATGAAATAAATATTACTTATATTTTATTAAATATATTATAATTAAAAATATATTTATTTTAATTACAGTGTATTTAAAAATAATTCTTAAAACATGTCTATTTTCTTCATTAACTATATCACCAGCACTTTAAAATGAACAATTAATTGGGGGATATGGATTTTAATTGGGGGATATCACTAGAGGACAAAATAGGGATCCGAATATCCTAGCTGGGTTACCCCTTATGTAATTAAATTATTAATTCCTAATCTAACCCTCACTAATTAGGATTAGTTACTAATTAAGATTAGTAAAATCTTAATGATTTGGGGGATATATTTAGTGTTTTTGAGTTTATTTGAATTTTTTGTGGGTAGAAGGAGGGGGAAAAATTTAGAGTAGAATTTTTTTTTTTTTGAAAATGGAAGATGAATTTGAAGAGAGACTTGCAGCTGCTGAATCCTTGGCTCAACTACAACAACAATCATATCTTCAATCTTCAGTTAATGATAACACCTCCCAATTGGAGTTATATGATGAACCAACACCCTTGGATCACGATTTTCGTGACCATGAGGAGTTATGTGAAGAACCAACTCAAGAAAGTAAACATGTTCAACATACAAGCATCCCCAACACACAGGTAATGCTTCAAAGAGGTCGAAAATTTGTTGTTTTTTTTTCGAAACCGCCATTTCTGTCCGAAAAAGCAGAAAACCGGCATGCTCGTTATATGAATACCATGCCGGAACCTCTATAACCGGCATTGTATTCATACAAATTTGAATGCCGGTTTAAAATATCCCCAAGTTCAAGAACATACCGGCGTACCATTCAAACCAAGATTGTATGCCGATTTGAATTTTTACTTTTTACCAACCACCGAATATTGTATGGAATACTCAAACCGGCACTGACCGTACATGACACACCATGCCGGTTTGTGATACCAGCATAGATCCTTGCATGTCGATGGTGCCGGTTTAATAGGAAAAACATACAGAAACAAATTATATTTTGAACTTAAAAACCGGCATTCCTTTTTTTGATATATGTATGCCGGTACGATATCCCGGCATAGTAACTGAATTTGTAAAAATGCCGGTTTTAATACTGGCATAGAATGACAATTACCTTGTATGCCGTTTTTGAAAACCGGCACTTTAATTTACGTATCGACACTGCCGGTTTTGACTAATCCAATTTTATTTTCATTTAGATAATTCTGTACAACGATCAACCAAACTCCAAACCACTCCATCGGGATACGTCGGAACACTATAAAATACCTCGGGTATGTTACCAAACAAGTCGTCCACCTAGTTTTTACAATTTAATGTTGGGATTTGCTTGTAATCTCGCATTATTATGTAGGGAATAAAAGATGAAAAGGAAGTAATTGCTTGGGCAAAAGAGACGGCTCTTAAGAACATGTGTGTCTTAGTGAGGAATAGTCAACATTCAGTTGTTCGTTTTGAGATGGTTTGTGAGAGAAGCGGAAAATACAAGGAGAATAGCCATAAGAGAAAGGGTTATGTATATGAAAAGAAGACTAAGAGGGCATACAAAACAGTTACGAGAAAGGATGAGTGCCCCTTTAAGCTTATATTCTATCTAAGAGGAGAAAGTAAAGAAGAAAAAGAATGGGAATGTAAGGTGTGGTTTGGCCGTCACAACCACCCCGATCCGAAAGATTTTGAAGGTCACTCCCTAGTTGCGAAGCTAAAACCTGATCAATTCGAGGATGTCAAGATGATGACAAAATAATGTATCAAACCAAGAGTGATTCTCCGAACCTTCAAGGCAAAGGATAAGATGAACGTTTCTTCACTAAGTACAATTTATAGCGCACAAGCAACTATTAAAAGGTTGGAATGGGAAGGGAGGAATGTTATGCAAGAATTTGAGAAGATAGTTTGGGATCACAACTACACGCGTATCATTAAAAGAGGTACGGACGAGAAGCCGCTTCAAATATTCATTTCGCATCCTTTGCTTTCACAATTGGCTCATACGTGTTGTGATGTTCTTATTCTTCTCTCTTCCTCTCTGATGTTATCTATTTTTTGACGATAATGTTCAATCTTTGCTTCCTCTTTTTCTTCTCTCTTCCTTTTACTTATCTCTTCCTCCATTGCGACAATTGAGTTGGTGGTTTCTTCCTTCCTTCTTAGTTTTTCTAGTATTGTGGCAATGGAGTTGGTCGTGGTTGATGATTGAATTCCTGTCGGAGTGGACAATATGCTCCTCAAACGTTTTTCTTTTCGAGGGAATTGATGAACTTGGCAGGCGGTGAGTAATAATCCATTGGAGATATATCTGTGAGGTATCAAGTGCAATGGGTGTATCCATTCCTTTAAATAGATTTAGTCATAACGGCTCTTTTCCACTTTAGTAACGGCACAATAAGAAACTCAGATCCCACACCGGAACTAATGTTTTCTAGAGTATGGTTTAAAAAACTAGCCGTTAGTTATTCAATGCCTAAAACCGGCAGAAAATGGATGAAGTAAAACTACGCCGGTACTATGTTCCGGCACTCAACGTAATACAACAATGATGCCGGTTTGGAGGAAATTCTATTCAGGTTGAGGAACCAAATATAACTACTATACCGGCATACAATGTTTAATAAATTCAATGCCGGTTTTGGGAACAGTTCCATTAGGAGATAATTAAAGAGTTTTTGAATACCGGCATTCTTAAAATGAATATTCATATGCCTGTTTTCTGTCACTTATTTAATAGTTTTTGGAGATTTTGAATACCGGCATAGACCTTAGCAAACACAATAATGCCGGTACATGTCTGATTTTGAATTTTACTATGCCGGTTTGTGAAACCTGATGAATTCAGAAATGCCGGTATGTGTAACGGTATTTCAAACAATGAGATGTCCTATGCCGGAACATTTTAACTTTCAAACCAAAACTCTAATCATGTTCAACATAAACTAAAGTAAATAAAGAGTTAACCCACAGTACAAACCAAAACAAGTTTGAAATTGTTTTTGACGTAACCATAAAACTAAAGAGTTAACCATCACTAATTAGTCTTTTGTTTCTTTTGGGTTGGCGCCTTCCTTGTTTCCCCATACATAGCTTTGACAGTAGGGTCGGTTTCTTCAATTCTATGAAGCTTTTCCTCGAGTTCCTTGATTTCTTGAAGAGATAGCACAACTCCATCCTTATGCTTGCAACCTAACATCTTCGTAACCTTGCCAAGTCGACGTCGCTAGTTTAATACATCAAATACATAATCAGGATATATATTAATATATGATTATGTTTACATTTAATAACTATAACCAATTAAGAAAACTTACCACCATTCCGAGAGTCTTGAGAAGTTGGGCCATCGTAGGTGGTGGAGGTGGAGGAATTTCAACATGAGGGTTTTCTTGGTGTGGAGCTTCCACGGAGGGAGGGCGCACGACATAAGGATGTGACCATTCCAGGTAATCCCTCATATAGCTGTCATCAACTTCATAACCATTTTCCGCAAGCTCCCACTTACTAATATCTACCAAACGACGTGGGTCTCTTTCCCTCCAATGTGTTGGTTCCGGTTCTGGATCATACACTACATGCAACTTGTTGGGAGTTGAATTGCACCGAGAAAAGTAAAGAAGATAATTATCATCAGAGGTCGACCAAAAACGGGATAATTGTTTAAATCCATGTTGGCGCATCACACGGCATGGGTCGGCCATGATGTATCCTCTTGGGTGGTACAAAGGCCCATGGTACAATGCAACATCTCTTGGGATTTGACGGTATCCTCTAATCTCCTTATAAGTGTCGAACACAACGTCTTCCTTCCTCATAGCATCCAGAGCCAATCTCATATCGATGACTCGACCTTTGTTACCGGGCTTCGGATTATTGTGAAACTCGAACCTCTGAGCTCTAGGGATATCGGGTTCAGGAAGGTCTTTGATCTTCAAGAATGGGCAGTCCTTGAACAAGGTTGGGAAGTGTTCATAACACCACACCTAATCCAATGTGAACAATATACATGTGAACAAAAGTTAAATAAATACATGTGAACATAGATTAAAAAAAAATTGTACCTGGAGTATAGTGAAATTCCCGACAAATTGGTTTGTTTTATCCAATGAAGCCCTTCTCATCTCCGCCATCAAATGTGCCATGACCGCGGTGCCCCAAGAATAGCCACACACACCTTCCAACGGGTCAAGGTACTGGAGAAAGTTTGCACTTACCCGGTTGCCATTACTGTCAGGGAATGCCCTAGTGCC
Source organism: Papaver bracteatum (assembly GCA_023529315.1). Lineage (NCBI taxonomy): Eukaryota > Viridiplantae > Streptophyta > Magnoliopsida > Ranunculales > Papaveraceae > Papaver > Papaver bracteatum. The sequence goes on from JAJJWX010000614.1 coordinate 854,979, forward strand.
CAAGAGGTATAACAGGTACGCGGCGGCGGTATAGCTTAATCGTGCAGTGGTCCCATCCAGCCTCCAAGCTTCTAGCCTTTGTATTTTCAAACATCTTCTTAAGTATCGTCAGCTTGAATGTCTTCGTCTTACTTCCGTTCGATGCTACATAAAAGCTATCCGAAGAAGTTTTGAAGTCCCAACCAAACAACTTTTCAGTCAAATTGTGCAACTTCAGCCAATCTAGGTCCCGAGACTCAACTCCTTCTGAAATTGATTTTCCGATAACATTCAAGCCTAGAATGGCATAAGCATCTTCAGGAATGAAGGTCATCTCCCCGAACGGGAAGTGCATTGTATCGGTTTCACCATGATACCTTTCGACAAAGCAAATGACGGTGACAGTATCTGGATTCAAGTAATTTTCAACCAAAGAATACAAAACCGAGTTCCTTACTAATGTTTGGACATCTTCATGTTCCAACGACAATTTCCACTCAGCCGCGGCTTGGTTTCGGCAAACACGCATAGCCTTAGTATGATCCTACAAATAAGACATAATACGATTAAGATATAATGTAAAAAATAAAACAATGCACATGCACAAAATAAAAAATACTTACATAAGTTTGAAAGATTGTACGAGCCCAAGAGTTCTTGTATCCAAAGAGTACTTTCGGTTCCGGAGCTTGACCCCAAATTTTACCATCATCGCGGTCGGGTATCATGTCATCAATGTGAGGAAGGTGACAACCTTTAACTTTGTGTTTGCCCTTGCCCTTGCCTTGTGTTGGTTGTTGACTAGTCTCACCAACTTCGGTTTGGATTGCTAATTGACTTGGGGGAACCTCATCATCTTTATCCTCACTGTCCCCTTCATCATTCTCATCGTTCATAAATGTACCTTCACGGATTCTAAATGCATTACGTTCACCACCACTCTCCCAATCTAACCCTCTTGTTTGAAACCCCAAACGCTTCTTGCGACCCGCATCTATCCCCGGGGAGGCAGGGACTGGGGAGTATCAAGACCGTCCTTTCTCCTTTTTTTAGTGAGAATAAGACCTTTATTTTTCCTCGATACTTTGGCTTTTGACCTATAACATAAACAAACGAAACAAACATAAGAAAAGTCATCACAGTTTGTAAACCGGCATTGAAATTCTTAAAACAACTAATGCCGGTAACATGTACCGGCATATTTGTACAAATATCGAGCATGCCGGTTTTTGAGTTTTTCTTACTGAATGTTTCAAGTGTCAAACCGGCATACACAAATTGAACTACCTGATGCCGGTATTTCAAAACCGGCAATGACGAAACCTAGAAATAATGCCGGTAAAAAAAAAAAAATTCATGTGTGTTTTAAGTTGACTACCGGAATAGCCTTCAACCCAATTCGAATGCCGGTCCTAAAATCTAATTTTCAGGAACTCAAGCCGGTTTGGTGTTCAACTACTATCGTATGCCGGCATTGATATTTCAGGTTCAGGAAGTTAAACCGGCATGGTGTTCAAACTAAGATTGAATGCCGGTTTTCTCTGCAACTCCACAGTTTCACCAATTTTGGCGATTCTAACCTAAACCCATGGCTAAAAATCGATTAAAACAATCATAAATGAGCTAAAAAAACACTTACCTTCTCAGAGAAGCCATGATTGGTTGATCATCCGAGTTGGATGCTTCTTCCTCTTCTAGTTCTTGAGCAATGTTCTCGATTCGTTGCTCATGTGTTTGTTGAGCAATCGATTTAGTGTTCCGTTTTTCTTTTGATTTCTTTCGTGGAGGCATTGTTATGGTAGGTTAGTCAACGAAGAAATTTTTGATTCAACGATTAATCGTCGATGAAGAATGAACGATGAGGAAGACGATGAAGAATTTTATTTTTTTCTAAACCTAACCCTATGCCGGTACAAAATCAATTGGGGGATATATGAATTTGGTATTTAGATTTTATTGTTTTAGGGAAAGGGCATTACAGTAATTTCATAATGTTTTTTAATTAATGAAGGGATATTCTGGTATTTTCGCACCCAAAAGACACCCCTTATCAGCCACAAATGGTTGGGGGAAGTAATTCATATCCCCCAATTAAAATCCATATCCCCCAATTAATAGTTCTTTAAAATACCAATTTATAAAACAGAATTTACACTTTGTTATTTTCAAAGCGCTTTTTTAATTATAGTTTACCAAAAGTTATGCCACTTTATTTTCACAGTACAACAATGCACAACACAACAAAAAAACACTTTTCTAAAACTCACACCAATAACAAACTCGCCTTCAGTTTCTATAAGCTAGTCACTAGTTAGGTATGTGTCCGATAAGTATACCGGACTCAAATGTCTTTAAGTCAGATGCACAAACCAAGTCAACCATCATAGAAAAATAAAGAAACAAATATCCTAACATCTGACTAGGACCAAGTCATACGCAAACAAAAAAATGTATGCATAAAAAAAGATTTAACCAAAGTTGAAACCAAATTTGTCTACAATGTTGATTAGTTTAGCCTTCTGAAGGTGGCGTTGGCTAACTATCTACTTATTTATTTATTTTGATCAGAAGATAAGATTTTATTAGAAAGAAAGAATGTACAAAATGTAGTCTACCAAAGGTAGACAAAAACACAAAGGGAAACTAACTAAGGACAGTATTCCAATTTGTTACAGTATAAGAAATATTCGAATGGGTCATCTTCCCAGCAGCTGCAGCCCAAGTCAAAATCAGTGTCTTAGCATCAGCAATAAGATCCAAGTATGTCTTAAAAGTGTAATTCTCTTAAAAGATGCGGCAATTTCTTTCCCTCCACAACAACCAAATAATTGCAGCTGGAATTAGATCCTACACCACTTTTGTCCTATCAGAAACCACATTCAAACCCCAGAAATAAGCAAATGAAAGTAAAGTTTCTGGGAACACCCAAGACCAGTGATGATCAGGTGTTATTGCAGACCAAACTTTATAAGCTACTTTACACCAAACTTTTGGCTAACTATTTATTGATTTTAACATCCAAAATTGTGTAAGCAATGAAATGCTGTCTTTTTTCACTCAAAAGTTTATTAATAAAGTGGAAATTTCCGAGAAACCCAAGTTTGATACCTCTTTCTTCCAAAAACCCATCATTAAGATGGTATATATATATAGCCCAAAAGATAAACGGTACGGTTAAGATTTATAGATTTAAATTAAATTCGTATTTCACATTTTTATGAGGATTAAATTAACCTTTTTATGAGGACTAAATTAACCTTCACCAAAACAGTAACTAATACGATTTTTAAAATGGGTCCATTAGTCATCGGCGATTTTTATGGGAAATAAAACGTGTTACCATTATTTAATCCCGTTTCAAATCTTGTTAGATCTAGTTACCTTTTTATTCTGTCCGTTTTTTCTTCTTTATTGGCTACACGACTCCATTGTAAACTCTTTTATATGGTACATCAATTATATGGTTCATCAGAAAACTCTTTTCAAGTAAATTTCATGTTTCAATTTAGTATTTTTCTTGTTCGCACCATGCAGAACAGACTGAAACCATCTGATGGGGTAGTGGACGAGCTAGCACTAGAGTTGGGATGCAAAATTAACCATTTACATAGAACTTATTTAGATACGCTTGTAGGGGCAAATAAAAGAAACTTGGTTATATGGGAAGTGGCAATTAGAATCTGAAAAAGCTAGCTCCATATAAAGAAATTTTTAAATAAAACTATAAGGGTAAGTTTGATTAACAACTCTTTAGAGTTGACATTACGTCTCTTATTATCACCGGTTGAAAAAAAGATTGAGTCCTATAATAAATATAGGGTTATTTTGCGTATCTTCCCTTCCCAGGATCGTCAATTAGCGTTTCCTCTTCAAAAAGATTCAAGTTGGTGTTTTCTCCTATTGTAAGTATTACATCCATTGTTCGATGTTGATGTGAGAAAACGATTTGCTAGTTTTATAGGAAAGTAAAGAGATGACCGTGCAGAGGAGACTCCTCAACCGAGCAAATTGTTGTAACCTTTTACAAACAAATGCACTGCACGGGAGTGCTTTGAGTTCGAGAGATCAATCTGTATGACTCCGACCTAAACCAAGACAATGGTCGTTTCAGAGTCAACTCAGTCACAAGAGAGGATGGGTCGATCTGTAGGAAGGAAGCTGAGAAGTGTGTGAGATTAATGATGATCAAGGATCGTGGATGTGTTGTGTATTTTGGTGAAGAAATAAGATAAGTTATGATTGATTGAATTCTCTGTGGTGAGAGTGATTGCTCAGGCGAGAATTCTTGTGCAGGTGGGAATTCTTTTCTTGGACGAGAGTTCTTGTTGTTTTAATCATGGATTCAGAGACTCATTTATATTGCAAGAATAGTAGACACATTGATCCCATGAAGTGTGACAGTTGCTGGAGTGAAAGAGTGGCAAGTGGAAAATCGTGGTTAAACCAGCTCCACGTCGTGCGAAGACTTGGTTGATTGTTCACCCACTACTTTGCTAACTCCTCTAATTGCTTACACGATTTAATCACATTTCTTATCGTGGGTGAACCCACGTGCCATAGGCTGCCATACCAAAACCCTAGTTAATATCCCCCCCATGTGACATGATTGATGTCTCGTGATTGTGGAGTCTGCAAGGTAGACATGTATTTTATTAGTCAGTTATTGACTTGATTAGAGGATGAGTCTTAATATTGTTGAGTCGAGCATGATTGACGAATACTCTATGATTCATGGATTGAGCATGTCTATTGAGACAGATGTATAATTCTCGAATGAATGTTGATAGATGAATCATGGTGAACATTGATAATCTGAGCAAATATTGTCCGTCTGAGCGAATATTGATCATTTGACGAATTACTGAATATTGATAATTGAATCAATATTGCTAATTTGAGTAAATATTGCTTGTGTGAGAAAATATTACTTGTGTGAGCAAGTACTGTATTGCTCACATGAATAACTAAATATTGATAGTTTGAACCAATATTCCTAGCCCGAGCAAATATTGCTCGTTTTCATGAATTATTGGTAGCGTGACCAAACAAAATATTAATTTAAAATATTGATAGTTGGACCAAATATGATTAATTAGAACGTTGGTTGCTGGATCAACATAAAAATATTGGTGTTTAAACCTGTTCAGAATTATGCTTTGCATAGCATTTGGTTCGAAACCCTAATTTTGATCGATTGCTGATCAATTGATGATTTACTGAAAATCAATGAGTGAGAGTGATACGTATTGATCTCTGTCCCTTGGTGATTATTATTATAGTGGCGGAATTCAGAATAATAATAGGCAAAAACTAGAAAACAGAACACACTAGAAACCAGATTCGAAGAAATATATCTTCTCTAGATTATGAACAAGAAAACTATTACAATTTTCTCTTTGTTACGCTCACAATCTCTCTAAACAGTAGATAACCTTAAATTATTTAACTAAGCTTGATTTTACAATAATTAATTGCCTCACAAACTTATCTCCAGGTGATTTGTCTCACAAAACGCCTTTCTTAGATGTGTCTGAAACCACATTATCTAGATCTAAGTGTGTTTGTATCACAAACCACACTCTAGATGTCCTAGCTATGAGCTAAACATATCTATTTATAGATTTAACGGTTCACAACCTTCTAGGAATCTATTTCCTTATCTAAGAATAATTCCTTTTCTAGGTATATTACCTTGTCTAGGGATATTACTTATCTAGGAATAATTCCTTTTCTAAGTATATATTTTCTTATCTAGAAATATTACCTTGTCTAGGAAACATTCCTTTTCTAGGTATATTTCCTTATCTAAGAATATTACCTTGACTTGGAATATTTCCTAATCTAAGAACTTTGGACCGATGTGCTTTATTAGATCACCTTTGATAAATGCCTAAAAAGATGTAGCTGAAATTGTTTGCTTCATGACCGCCAAGATATAGATGTATCTCCATAAGTAAACAAATACCCAGCTTTGGATCGTCCTTTGTGTGGATTCCTTCCCAAAATTATAATTTTACCCTCAATCAGTTTTGAGAATCACTAGTTCCTACGAATACCCATTTGTATCCGACAGCTTTTACATTTTCAGGAGTAACAACAATAGGACCAAGGAATCCACGTTTTACTAATGAGTTATACTCTGCTTGGATTGCAACCTCCCACTTAGGCCAATCTTTTCTACGACGACATTCTTCGATATATTGTGGTTCAGGATCATCAATATTTTCAATGACATCTGTAAAAGGAGAGGAATATACCCCCAATAAGAACCATAAAATAACGAAATGGTCCACACGAAGGGTGAATTGGTCCACATATATCACCTTGAATTCTGTTTAAAATTAGGTGATTCGATGCCAACTTTCATTAATGATGGACTAATAATCAATTTTCCTTGATAACAAGCTATGCATGGACAATCATTAAATGATAAGACTTTTAGTCTATTTAGAGGATGTCCATATGAGTTTTCAATAACTCTACGCATCATAGTTGATCCCGGATGACCCAAACGGTCATGCCAAAGTTTAAAAATACCGGGATCAGAAGTCTTAGAATGACTCACAAGATGTGATTCAATTAGGATAGTGTGATGTAATCCAGAAGATAGAGATGGAAGTTTTTCTAGGACTTGTTTCTTACCTGAGACAATGGCAGTAATGCATAGATACTCTTGTTAGCTTCGCTTGTTGTCTCAATATGATACCCATTAAGATTTAATGTCTTTAAAACTCAACAAGTTGCGTTTAGACCTTGTTGAAAATAAGGCATCTTGGACATGGATTTTTGTACCATTAGGGAGCACTATCGATGCTTTTCCATGTCCCTCAACAAGATTAGAAGTCCCTGAAATTGTAGTAACATTGGCCGTAGCTAATGTTAAATGGGAGAAAAACCTTTTGTTACGAAAAATTTTGTGCAGCCACTTTTTCTCGTCTTTCCATTAGCAATATCCATATCCCTTTAAAAATAAATAAAAAAAATAATATAAGTTATGGAGAATAAATACTAAGAAAATAATTTCATTATTAAAGAGAATTTCGATAACTAATACATTAAAATCAACTGCCTAAAAGAAAAATAATCTCTAAAATATATATATATATATATATATAAAAAGAACTGATCATAAAACAAATAAACTCATATATCCTTGAAAATGGAATCCATATCTTCAATCTCATTTCCCACATTCTTGAAGTCAGAAATATCAAGATGAGAAATATCCATTGGTATGTCATATTGGGAAAAATTGGTTTCAGCCTTCTTTTCCTTTCCCTTAATAGACACCTGATAAAGATCAACAAGGTGTCTTGGAGTACGGCAAACATTTGCCCAGTGCCCTGGTGAGCCACAACAGTGACAAACACTTTCATGGTGCTTTGAATGACTTTGCGAGATTTTGCCTTTGTGTTTTGGAAACATGTTCTTCTTCCCCTTCTGATAATGGGAATTATTACCAGCCTTCTTCTTGAAATTGGACTTTTTAGGACCTAACGAACATCCATGTTCTTTCCCACGGCTTTCGGCAGATTGACGCGACTTTCTATAGGGCTCATCTCCGAGAAACTATTGAACCTGCTGGGTGACTTTGATGGTTCTTGAGTAATAACTCACTATTCTGCTCGGCCTACTAGAAGACAAGAGATAAGCTCGAATATTTCTTAAATCGCCTTTCACGATATTTGTTGAAGCAAAATGTTTGAAGTGAAATATATTTTCTTATCCCCTTTTCATCCTTGAGAATTCAAGGGCCTGAAAAAAAGTTTGGACATTGTCGATTAGCCTTCCCAAAATTATAATTTTATCCTAGATATTAATTCCTTTTCTAGGTATATTTCCTTATCTAAGAATATTACCTTGACTTGGAATATTTCCTAATCTAAGAATACTGCCTAAAAAACAGTATTCCTTCCCAAAATTATAATTTTATCCTCAATCAACTCTCTTGTGAAATTTATATTTGGAGGTTAGGGAACTCGAAAGTTCGTTTCACCTTGCTGAACCATCTCTCTTTGCTGAAAACTTAACAAGATATTAATAAAGTGTCGTTTTTCATCTTCAATTGTGAGTTGATTATAACAAGATCTTAACAAGGGTGTAGTGTGGGAAATCCTGCAACTACATTTTGGCGTCCGAAACATGGATTGAATTAGCAAAATCAAAGAAAAAGGTGAAGAAGAAGATAAGAATTATTCAAGATTAAGAAAAACATAAAACAAATCAGTGAGATATTTGAAGGAAGGATGATTAGAATCAAAGAGGATTCTAGAAAATTGGAGTGTGGTATGGTAACAAAAACAATGATTGATAGATTTCATGAAAATATCAAGGGGAAGATACACAAACGGGATTTTGAAGGAAGGAAAATTATGACGGCGGAAAAAATATCACCATTGAAAGATTGGGAAAAGCATGAGATCACATTTACAGCAGCAGAAATACCAGAATAAAATCTAAATCATACATCTCCATTGGTAATCACAGTATCCACTATACCAATGAGAAATGAGGAATCAATAAAATCTGTAGAAGAATGGGCTATGAATAGAACTTTGGTGGATGCAGGAAGTTCTGTAGATATAATATTTTATCATACTTTCAAGAAAATGGGATATAAGGATGAATAAATGTCTTATTCAACATATCATGTTCATGGCTTTGGAAAATCTTTAACAAAACCTAAAGGAGAGATAATGGTACAAATTACGCTAGGGGAGATTGAAACACAAGTAACGTTATGTGTGGTAGATGTAGAATCACCGTATAACATGATATTAGGAAGACCATGGATACACGCAATCAAGGATGTAGCATCAACGTTGCATCAATGCATCAAATTTCCTATACCCAGTGGAATTGGAGAAATTAGAGGAGACACAGATTTTGCGAAATTGTGTTACCAAATTGAAGTAAGAAATTGTGAAGAACGTCTAAAGCTGCAAAAGTCTCGCAGAAAATTGGCGAGAGAAACAAAGAAGGAAGAAGAATTTAAAGTTTACATGATAAGAGCAAAAGAAGGAAAAGGAATACCCAGTGAAATCTCGCGAGAAGGAGATGAACTCGCGAGAGTTATGAAAACACCAACACCAATGGGAGAACCTGAAGCCAGTTATATTGCAGCAGAACCAAAAAATGAAGTAAATATTGGGAGTGAAGAAGAGCCTAAAATGCTGAAAATTGGGACTAGAATGGAGGCAGATGAGGAAGAAAGAACTATCAATCTCTTGTGAGAATATAAAGATATATTCGCGTGGAGCATGGATGAGATTCCAGGGATAGATCCATCAATAGCATGTCATAAATTAGAAATCAACAAAAACATAAGATCATTTAAGAAAAGAATAAGGAAAATCGAAACAACATATCATTCTCAAATAGAAGAAGAATTACAGAAGATGCTCGACGCAGGAATTATAAGGCAAGCAAAATATCCAGAGTGGATTGCAAATATGGTAGTGGTCCCAAAGAAGAACAAGGGGATAAGAATTTGTATAGATTTCACTGATTTAAACAAGGATTGTCCTAAAGATAGTTTTCCATTACTAGATATCCCACAGATGGTTGAATCAGCATCGGGAAATTCTAGAATATCATCGTTGGATGGATATAAAGGATATAATCAAATCCCTCTCACTGAAGAAGATCAAGAACATACCGCATTTTTTGCTCCAAGAGGATTATATTGTTATACAAAGATGCCATTTGGCTTACGAAATGTTGGTGCAACGTATCAAAGAATGGTGGAGAAGGTGTTTGCAAAGTGGATCCACAAAACATTAGAAGTGTATGTAGATGATATGATGATCAAAAGCAAAGAATCTGAGAATCATGTGCAAGATCTGAAAGAGATTTTCGATCAAATGCGGAAATTTAATATTAAAGTGAATCCCGATAAGTGTACTTTTGGAGTAACTTCATGGAAATTTTTGGGGTATATTGTATCAAAAGAAAGAATACAAGTTGATCCGGAAAAAGTACAAGCAATTCGCGATATGCCAACGCCTGCGAAGGTAAAAGATGTGCAAAAATTGAATGGACTCTTATCCTCGCTAGGAAGATTCATCTCGCGATCTTCAGACAAGTGCAAACATTTTTTCGATATACTCAAGAAGGGAACAAAATTCAAGTGGACAAATGAATGTGAAAAGGCTTTTCAAGGAATAAAAGAACATTTGATGAACATAACTATCTTACAGAAAGCTGAACCGGGAGAAGAAATATTGATTTATCTCGCAACAACCACATATGCGCTAAGTGATGTGTTGCTGCGAGTAGATGCAGGGGTAGAAAAACCAATTTATTACATCAGCAAAACATTCAATTCTGCAGAGAGAAATTATTCAAAGATTGAGAAACTAATTCTAGCATTGGTGCATGCAACTTTTAAGCTTCGCATCTACTTTCAAGCACATAAGGTCAAAGTGTTAACAAAAGTGCCAATTGAGTCAGTAATGAAAAATTCAAAAAGATCAGGCAGAGTTGAGAGATGGAATGCACAAGTAGGACACTTTGATATTCAATATGAAGTTTTATCCTTGCCAAAGTCACAAGTTATCGCAGACTTCTTAGCTGAATTTCCATTAGAAGATGATGAAGCTGTAGAAGAGATGATGGATGTAGAAGAGGAACATGGAGATCCAAAAGAACTATTAATAGAACCCGACAGATGGGAGATATTGGTGGATGGATCATCAAATGGGTAAGGAAATGGGATTGGAATTGTTTTTATTTCACCAGAAGGAGAAAAATCATCTTTTTTATTTAGATTGGAATTTACATCCACTAATAATGAAACAGAATATGAGGCCGTGATTCATGCATTAAAATTTGCGGTAGAAATGAAGTTGGAAAATGCTAGAATCACCAGCGATTCACAGTTGGTTATTCGCCAGATAAAAGGAGAATACACAACAAATGAACCATCTTTAATAAAGTATAAAAGGTTAGTCGAAGAATTATCTGCGAGAATTCCAAAAATAAAATGGAGACACATATCAAGGAAAGATAATAGGCTTTCAGATGCATTTGCTTTCATATCCAGTATGATGACAAATCCAGCTGCGAGATGCATAAAAATTCAAACACTTTTATTACCAATGATAAACAAGGAATAAGAAGAAGAAGAATATGTGATGATGGTTGAAGTTGGCGAAGAGGAATTAAAGAACAACATTACGGATTGGCGAGCGGATCTTCATGCATACTTGGCAAAAGGAGAAATCCCAAGAAATCGATTAGAAGCACATAAATTAAAAAGTAGGGCAACCAATTATGAGCTAAGAGAAGGATTGTTATATCGCAGATCTTTTAGTGGAACATCGCTAAGATGTTTGACGAGGGAGGAAAGACAAAAAGTGTTGAAGATGTTGCATAGTGGTGACGCTGGTAATCATAGTGGAGGAAGATCTTTGGCATATAGAACAAAAATGCAAGGCTATTACTGGCCATAAATGCATGAAGATGCAAAACAACTCTCAAGGCGTTGAGAAGATTTCCAGCGATATGGAAAGAAGATACATGCACCAGGAGCACCATTATCATCTTCAACAAGTGCATGGCCTTTTGGGAAATGGGGGTTAGATATTGTGGGACCATTTGTGACTGGTTCTGGACAAAGAAGATACCTAATCGTCGCAACAGATTATTTCACAAAATGGGGAGAAGTAAAGGCAGTACAACATATCCGCGATAAAGATATTTTTACATTCATATTTGAGAATATAATTTGTAGATTTGGGATTCCAGCACAGTTGGTGTCTGATAATGGGAAACAATTTGAAGGGCAGAATATAAAATTGCTACTCAATGCATTTAAGATAAAGTGTGGAAAATCTACTCCTCTATATCCACAAGCAAATGGTCAAGCTGAAGCAACCAATAAGACAATCGCAAACATCTTAAAAAATAAGCTAGAAGGATACCACAGAGCATGGTGTGAACAGGTGCATAATGCAGTATGGGCCTACAATACAACTAGACGAGAAGCTACTGGAATGTCACCTTTTTGTTTGACGTATGGAGTTGAAGCTGTGTTACCAACAGAAGTATCTATTCCTACAAAAAAAAAAGAGGCTTGGGAAAGAAATCTAAGTGCTGGAATGATTTTAAATAAATTGGATGAATTAAAAGAAAAAAGAGAAAAGACTTTGCAACATATGGAAAATTACCAGCGAAGATTAGCTCGCGAATACAACAAACGTGTTAAGAAACATGAATTTCAACCTGGCGATTTAGTGCTGCGAGAAACACCAAGTTATAAGCGAGAGAATGGTGGAAAATTGGTGAGAAAATGGGATGGACCATATATCATTAAAGAGATAGTTGGAACCAGGGCATACAAACTAATGGACCCTGAAGGGAGAGATGTTGGTCAAAGACTTAACAGACCATGGAATAGACTATTTATGAAAAGGTATTATTAATGAAAATTTCTGCAAGATAAGAGATACAGGTACGTTGTAAAAAAAAAAAAATCTCTGATTCCAATTGTGAGATTCTATTAGTAACAAAGCAAAGCAAGAACTGGGAGCATAATCGCAAGAATGGTGGATAAAATTTCGCAGAGATTAATAGAATGGGACGAACCTTTATGGCGTGCACCCTAGTTCGCGAATAAAATTTCGCAAGAGGCAAATGTAAGACCTAATAGTGCGTCATATAAGGGGGTATCTCTTGACATGACTCAGTGATAAGGTTATACCGCTTTGGAACTGAGTTATGAAGATGTTGGGGTTAAAGAAAACCTATCCAGGAGAGGGATCTTGGATTTCCAATTATATAAGGTTATACCCTGATTGGACGACTAAGGACCTCTTCTAAGGAGTGCAATGTATGACCAAGGCGCCGAAGTACACGGTTGAGTCAAGGGTGCCCGGGGCGTACGAAACTACCCTGGCCATCCTTGGAAAGTCTTGGATATGATGAACTCGGCCCGAAGAAAACCCACTTAGGGTGCAGTCTTGTAACTATAAGCCATATAGGCATAAAGGGCAAGAGGCTGCGAAAAACAACTAGTTGTTGGAAAATCTGGATGGGAGGATCTAGTCTTGTATGGCCGATGTGCCCTCCTTGAAGGGGCAACCAGGGGGAAGATAAGGGCGGAACCCTCCATTAGGGAGCTGATAAGTGTCTAAAGACGGCAATGTCATGGGGCTTTATGATCGTAAGAATATTTAGGCCTGTCATATTATCGCGTGATGAAAATTATACAGAGGCAGCGAGCCAAAAGAGAAAAGTTAAGATGAGATCAATGGGTTTTTACATGAAAGTGTAAAGGCATCCTGCGATTTCATCGCAAGACGACAATGTCATAAGCTATAATTCTTGCAAGAGAATTTAAACTTATCATATTGTCGCAGAGATGCTGAAAAAATATTGATAAGACAAAATCAATGGGTCAATACATGCAAATGTAAAGACGTCCTGCGATTTTGTCGCAGAAAGAAAAACTTTTTTGGCAAAATAAGACCTTTAACTAGGAAGGCAAAATAAGACCAACAGAATAATCTTAAAAATTAACTATTCTATTTAAAGATGCAGGAAAGATTTGTTCATCGCAGGAGAATATATAAGAAGGAAGATTCATAACATCGTAAACTCTTTCAAAAAAATTCAAAATATCGCAGCTGTACTCATTACATCGCAGATATATTCATACTTTCACGAATAATATATCCAGACAGTTCACATAAAGGAGACACGGGAAATAATTCAACATCTCAAGAAATTTAATGAAGGGCAAGTAGGGGAGTGGAGAAATAATATTTCATTATCTTCCCTGAGGATATTCAAAGTAAACAAAATCAAAAGTTGAATTCTGAAAATTTCAAAAGTTACATTATTCGCAAGAAAGAAGAAGAAAAAGAAAGCAAAAATGAAATTCAAGTTTTGGCGATGGTCTCGCCAGATTCACTGTTCTTGCTCGCCAGATTCGTTATTCTTGCCAGAATTATCAGCTTCATCAGTATTCTTCTCACCGCTTGTAGTTACTTCTTTAGGAGGACTTCTTTCTTCTTCATCATCTTCTTGAGTGGTATTTTCTTCATCATTACTGAATTATAATTCTTTATCCATGGGAAGAGGAGTTTCATCATCATCAACTTCTAAAGGAGGAACAGATATAGGAGGGAGAGAATGGGAGAGCAGAATATCGTTCACTAGAACTTCAGCACTGAGGTGGACCTTGCGAAGGAAACCTCTATCACGATTCCTAATCTCTATATTTTTGAAGTACTCGAGATAATCAAGTCTTCTTTCTGCTTTGTCGCGAGCTTCAATATAATTGGAAGTAAGAGTCTTTTTTTCTTTGCGAACTCTATCCAATTTGTCAGTAAGATCAGCGATGGTAGAATGAAGACTTCTTTCAGATTCTGCGAGTAACAAAAGTGATAAAAGATCATTCAGTCAAGGATTTTGCAAGAAATATAACACAAAATTTGACAGAAAGGTCAACAAGAGAGGCATCAATTGACTACCTTCTTTCTGCGAGGTTAAGTTTTGAATTAATGTAAAGAAACAGTTTTCCCATTGATTCATAGCGTCATCGAATTTATCGCCAACCACACCCTTCAGACGAGATTTCATGTTTTCTTCTCTGGTGCGTAGATACGAGTTTTCCTTTGCTAGTAAAGAATGAGATTTCTTCAATTGAGAGTATTGGTCTTGAAGCTCGCAGGCCTTCAAACTAAGAGTTAACCTACCCTTGATAAGTTTATCCTTCTCAGCAGCAGATGATTCAGTTACCTCCTTGAGTTCATCTTTAAGGGAACGAAGAGATTGCTCTTGATTATCACATATTCTTTGTAGATTACTCAATTGCTGTGAAGAAATTGCCATCAATCTTGAAAATCTATGTTTCTCTTGGGATAAAGTTCTATTTTCATCTGATAAAGATTCTACCCCCAAGTTATACTTGGTTAACGAATATGAGAGACGAGTAATCTCTTTACTTAATAAATTTTGACTTTGCGATAGTTGGTTATTCTCATTAGTAATATTATCTATTTGATCGATCGAATATGTGTAGAGATTATATAATCTATTATACTGGTCCATCCAAGAATATCTTTCAACACGAGCTTCGTCAGCAATAGATTCAAATTTAAGTCTTTCCATGAAACGAGTCCGATTTGAAACTAATATATGAATCAAGAATTTAAGAATGAGATTTGAGTACAGAGGATATAAAAGAAAAACAGAAAAACAAGAGGGTAGAGGCAGGAAAATTGTACCTTTCAGCTCGTCATTTTTTCTGCGAAGGTTCTCGCAGTTAAGAGAAGAGTTTCGAAGCATATGGTTCAGAGTATCACATTCAGAAATTTTGACTTGAAGGCTTTTTCTCAAAGTTTCAACTTCATTCTCTAAAGATGCTCGTAAAGCAGTATTATCAGAGCTAAAATATTTAAGTAAGGTCTCGCAAGATTTATATTGGAGATAGTCAGTAGAATATTTTCTAGCATCGTCTAAAATATTAGATAAAATTTTAAAAGCAACATCAACTCCAGCTAAGATTCCATTCGATGGAGGAAGAGATGCAGAGGGTGAAGTGGTAACAAGGGCAAGTTGACAATTTGAGTCATTTGCGATGGTTATATTATCATAAGGAGGAGTGTTGGGAAAAACAACAGTTGAAGGCAACAAAGGGCTAGAATGAACTTCAGTCACAGCAATTTCAGGAGCTTGATTTATTAATGAATCAAAAGAAGTAGAGGTGTTGGCAGTGATATTCTCGCAGGTAAAAGAAAGAGGATCCAGTTGCGAGGGTGTGGGAGTAACTCTTGCAGATGTTAATATGGGGATGGAGAAATCATCCTCAAGATCTTTAAACTAATGAGGTCTTTTGGGAGGATTAGCGATGTTCTCGACATTCTGCGAATAATAACTTAGATAAGAAACAGAGGAAACAATATTGTTATTAAGAAATAGGTTGTGTTTCTTACCACCTTATCATTCGCAGAACTTCTCTTATTCTTCTCAGTCGGTCTTTTGCGAGCATTAGGGTTTTGACCTGAGGATTGGGTGTTAGGGATAGTTCCACTGAAGAGAAGACATAATACGGGAGTTATGAAGGATCAAATAGAGAAGATCGAAGAATATGAGTAAAAATTGAATCAAATAAAGATTATAATCAAAAAACATACCTTGATGATCCCATTAGAACAGTAGCAGGAGAATATGAAGAAGAAGAAAGTTTAGAGACGGAAGATAAAATAAACAGATGAAGAATATAGAAAAGTAGAAGAAGAAAATTAGTTTTGAAGTTTAACTCTACCTTTTATAGGCAAAAGGAAATAACCTGTTGAGTAAAGACGTGTCAGTAAAAAGATGAATTTACAACACGTGTAGGCGGTTAAAGCTAAATTAATGGAGCAATATCGAGAAGAAAATATGGAAAGAAGAGAGGCTGTGAGCACTTTGAAGAATTGAAGATTATCATATCCTCTCCACTTTGCGAAGAAAACATGAGAAGAGGAAAGATGTAGGACCAGAATATCGATACAATACTTCTCTGGGAGATTAACAACACTTCCCAGCGAGCATCACCGCAAGATCTTCAACTACACTTTGCGAGTGTCACAAAAGCAGTTAAAAGAGCGACGTAATAAATGACGAGTGAAGAAAACTTGAGAAAAGCATGTTTGTCCTGCGATGGTTACAAAACTTGCGAGAGTGAACATTGTAACTAATCGCAGTACAATCGCAGAATCAACCCGAAATAAGAGGAAAACTTAGCTGTCATCCACTATGTAACTACCCTATAAATATAGACCCAATGTGTCCAGAAAAGGATGATGTATTTTTGAGAGTTAAGAAAGTCTTGAGGAGAGAGAAACTTCAAGAGAATAGTTGTAATCTTGAATTCTTCCATTTCTGTAAACATTTCTGAGAACAAAATAATAAAGTGTCGTTTTTCATCTTCAATTGTGAGTTGATTATAACAAGATCTTAACAAGGGTGTAGTGTGGGAAATCCTGCAACTATAGGTTGCATTTCCTCAAAAGTTAGATCCGAATGTTCAGGTCTTAGAGTCTGGAGAAACTCGAATAACAACTTAGAAGCACATAACATTAACCTGAATAACTGGGGATCCTCTAAGTCAATCATATTTGACTCACATAGCCGACCACAATGAAGGAGGTGGTCTTTCTTAAGCAAATGTGTCGACCCTATTCTCCTAAAGTAATTAGGTTTAGTCTGAAAACTTAATAACCTACACATTTGAAAATCATAAGTTCCCACAATTGAAAGAAAAGTTTTTGGTGGGAAAACAAAGTCAATTTTGGTATCATATCCTGGGTTAACCACATCAACCAAAGGATGGGTTTCTAACAACTGAACTTCTTCCTGGACATTATTAGGTTCGGGAGAGCTAGTATGAAGGTAATCTGGCACAATAATTGAGGCACATATATCAAGTCCCAAGTGAGGGATCTCTGTAAGAGCTAAAGTTAGGTCACAAGGAGAATGATAATCACCCCCAAACTTAGAATTTTGGGTGTCTCTAGATAGACTAGCTACAATTTCCCTAATTTCTAGATCATCAAAATCTTGAAAATGGTCAACTGCTTCTTGTAGGTTATACTCTAGTGATGCATCCTCACTCATATTTAAAAGCTCTACGAGTTCATCTTCTTTTTCTAAGTCTAATGTTTCTAAATCGCTAGACTCTAAAACAATATTCTCAGAATAAACTCGTTCCTCAAAACTATCATCGGCTTCGTAAATAGGAAATACCACATCGTCTAAAACAGTATCTCTAGTCAAATCCTCGTCCTTTTGAATAGGTGAATAATTTTTAAAATTATTAGGATCTGAACCAGAAGTAACCCTATTATTATAAAGCTCAATTAGAGTAGTAAATCCCTGATCACTATGCCTATTTATTTCAAATTCTTCATCAACACTATCCTCATCATAATCATTATTATAATAACATGAAAATGGTTGAACCTCATCTAAACAAGTAGTGTTACCAATTCTAACCTCGTCATCCTGATTATAAAAAATTTCCTCATTTTCACGGGTGATATTGGAGAGAATGTATTGGCAATCAAGAGTAATTCGAGCAATTCTTTCTTCCGTCTCTAACTCTAACCTACGTGTTGACTCAGCAAACTCACGTGTTGACTCAGTTAACTTACATGTTGACTCAACTAACTTCCTGAGGTTATCTTCTAAAGAAGGTTCACTCATTGTTACAGTTCTTTCATCCATAACTAAGTCATTTGTGTCTGCTAACTTATGTGTCGACTCAAGTAACTTACGCGTTGACTCAAGTATCTTACGTGCTTCATCTAGAGAAGAGGAATTATAGGAATTTTTCTCATATGACCGGTGGGTATGCGAATATTAATCGGGCTCACCATGGTATGGGCCATAACCTTCAAAAGATTGGCGTTCCCAACAACTATTCACACTATGGTCAAAGTAATGTCCATTTTGAAAATTAGTCGTATATTCATTGTATTGGCTATTGTAATACCAGTTCTACATTCTAACGGCAAGGGAATTTTACACAAACACAAACAAGGCTGACTTGACCACAACAAACCTACTAATTTCTAGCAAACAAAAAGCATGATGGCTCCACTTAGATTGTTTCTAAACCAGCTTCTAATCCTTCGAAAGGGAATTCTTTACAATTTAAGAAGACCCCTCTGGAATCAATCCGAGTTTAAGTAAGTTGAATAGAGGCGAGGGAAGATGCGTGGAGCTTTGATACCCAATGCCTCACCGCATTACAAGGCGGTGCAGTCACGCATTCAACTCACAGAAACCATCATGAACTTTGAAGTATGCTTAAAATAGTAACTAATATTTTTCGAACGACTTTCCTACTAAGCTCGTTATCCTATAGGTCTCGTTCTATTCCAAATTTTAAAGCTTAGGTTCGCGTTAAGTATTGTTTTCCTAAGGTGGGCAAGAAGAGAACGGTGATGAAATCCGAACCCTTATCTTGTATGGCCAGTCCTTTCCCTTTACTAGGAAATTAAAGCATCCGTATTCAAGACCTCAACATATATGCATACAAAATAATCCAGTAAACCCGCTGACAGGGGATTCACAGGTGTTTAGAATTCTTACCTCCCGTTCCAGATGGGGGATGAACCGTTGAAGTCGAGTCGGGCCACTGACTCCTATGTCAGTGTACGAACCCGAGGGGCCGAGACGATATCGTAATCGTCGTCCTTCCCTATGCAGTTTATATTTAAATAATCCTTCCTTAGGGTTTTAAAAAAAAATGTCCAAAAGTCCAAAAATAAAGTCCAAAAAGTGTCCAAAAATAAAAATAAAGATTACAACAGTGAAACCCTATTTACAGTTTCTAAAAATAAAAAGAAATAAAGTCCAAATAAAATAAATTTGTACAAAATCTTTTTCACTCCATGGACTCCTCTTTTCTTTCATTATTTGGCGATGCTTTCCTTTTATAGTATCCTTGTAGCTTCGCTCCAAATCTGAAAAGAATCAAAAAAAAAATAATACCAAAGGCGTAAAAGAGAACAAAAATAATAAAAATTAAAATGAAACCTAAAAACAAATCTATACACAAGTCCGCGTGGGCGGCGCCAAAAATTGATGGTATTTATCAAATGATGTTGTAGAAAGTGGTAGTAAGGTTGTCGTTCACTCGGACTGGTTGAAATCGATTTTTAGGATTTAATAAACTAAAATATTAGAAATATATATACAAAATATGTCACGGGATGAAGAATTAACTGGGACTTGGGATTTCACTATGTTTCATATTCAAGTGGTTCAAAAATTAATCCTAGGCAATTATAGCTCAAAACAGAAGAAATATTAACTCTATTCTTTGCAAAAATAGATTTCGTAAAATATCAATTGTAAATTACAAGCATAGAGTATCAAAAGTACCTAAGACTAAGCATACACTATCAAACAAGATGACAACTGATTAATAGAGATCTTAAATCATTTAAAATCGGTGCAAAAAGTAAATAAAAGAATTAATCAAATTACCACATTGATGAAATCTAGCTTCCTCCGTTGTCTCAATGTTGGGTTTAGCTTCTCATGTTGCAGACATGCTCAAAATGGTTTTTCATTGCTCAAAATGTGTTTACAAAGAAGAAAATATAACAAAACTGATATTTGCAACGCTGCAGTAACGCAACAAAATACTATTATTAGGATCGATATAAATTATGTGTGGTTGTTACTGTTCAACAGTCGGGAGAACTGTTGCAAAACCGTGAATAAACGACGGTTATTAACGATAGTCTTCTGCAATTTAATGTTCTTGATGTTCTTCCCAGCAACAGCAACAATGGAATCTCTGCAACTCGATCAATCTTGCTTTGTATTACTCCCCAAACTCTCCATCCCCTCTCATGTGACCCTGAACACCTATTTATATCCAAACATCACCCAAATCTCTCGAGTTTAATGTCTATAATCTTTTCTTTACTCCTCCGTAATATCCCGTGATATTATTTCCTTTTAAATCTGTATTTTGATTATTGATGCGTCATCTACAGCTCAACACACACTGTTCAGTGTCTTAAACCTCCAAACACGCGTAATGCTTCTTCATATGTTGAGTCAAACTCACTGAATTCACACGCCATTTGCTAAAAATTCCGAGAATATCTCTCGTGAGAATATATCCCTGCTTGTGTCCTAAAACTCCTCCATTTTTGATTCCACGGGACTTACAAATCCTGTTTTTCTACAACCGGATGTTCCTAACTAATTTGGATGGGAAACTCCGACAAAAACTCGTGCAAACCAAATCCAGTAACTGCACAGCTGTGAACCAAAGTTCCCGCCAAAATTCCCTTTTGAAAAAGAAGAAGATAGTGCGCCCCTAACCACTGGTGGGGTGCGAATAGCAGGTGGGGGTGCCCTTATCCAAATGTTGTGTGCCTTTAGTAGTTTTCTTCGAGGGATCCAAAACCACTTTTCGAGCAACTTTTTATGTAAGAGTTTATTTCTCCAAAAACACCTACACAAAATACAAAAACACCATAATAAGTACAAATTGAGCACTAACAATATAGAACATTGAGGACAATTCAGACACAAAAATGTGTCTATCAATCAATACCCTCTTTGTAATCTTTTAAAGAGATAGGAAATGCAAACATAAACATCAAGTTCAAGTAACTCAAGACACTCCCAAATCTCTTTTACCAGCTACCGGAATCTCTGATTGGTAAATGTTTCTAACAAACAGAGACATTGAAGACACTAAGACACTAAAGATCCTAAGATACTAAGACCCAGAAGACTCAAAAAGCATCGAAGACTCCAAGACGGAACAAGAAAAAACCCAACAGATCTAGACTCCACAAGTTATCAAAGACACTTTTATCGACTTGCTGCTACCGAAGACTCCAATATTCTTGCAGATCCATTCATTCAGAAGATTAATTTTAACGAATCTATGAGACTCATCTTCTTCTTCTCGGAAGATTGATACTCTTTTCCCATCACATGCTTTTAATTTCATTTACCAAACATGCCCCTCCTTTGCTTCATGTGTAGGCCTTGAATTAGTAGAGAGACACCCGTTACAGTTGAACTTGAATTAGATTTAGCTCACATCTAAGTAGAAATTGGTGCTTACATCTTCCAATAATTGTTTTCTATTTAGTCAATTTGGATTTATTTTGCTTGATTTACTGGCCCACTATCCACTGCCTTGTGTGATTTTTCTCTATTTCTTCTTTAATTGATTTTAAATCCCTGCAAATTCCATTATATATATGTTTTATTTGTTTATTGTCTAAGCTCTTTGGTTTCAATTATATAGATCATTTACCCTGATCCTGTTTCCAGTGATTATTAGTCTTCTTTTTAAAAATTATCTTTTAAATAAGGCTATCATCTCCTATTTTATTACTCTCTGTTTGTACTAATTTCCCAACTAGTGTTAATCTTTTTTTACCCTTACAGGTGTCCCTCGTGGAGACCACTACTATTATAGATTATCACCTGTTTTTGTTGGTGACTTCTTCTGGGACATAAGGGTTCACAAAGATACTCAAAGAAATCATGTAACTGCTAGTTTGAGGACCTCTTATAAGGCACAAGTAAGTGCCTAAGACCCTTTGTCACAATGAGTATTCTTAATTGGAATTGTTGTGGTTTCGGAAAACCAGAGGCAGTTCGGGAACTTAAGGACATTGTAAAAATTAAATCCCCTGATATCATGTTTATTTGTGAAACTATGTGTAATGTAAACACCACTTCAAAAAAAATTCGTTCTTTGGGTTTCCTCAATTCCACTATAATACAAGCTATTGGTAATAAAGGGGGATTGGGATTGGCTTGGAAGGATGGTTTCTACCTTAATGTCATCCATTCCACCCAAAATGGTATAATTTGCTCTTCAAATTCATTTATAGCTAACACTAAGTGCATTCTGTACTTTGTGTATGTAGAGCCTAATAGAAATTTGAGGCGTGAGTTCTGGGCAAGGTTCATGGCCCAAAACTATGATCCTCTCATCCCCACCATCGTGGTGGGTGATTTAAACAACATTCTATTGACCCAAGATAAATGGGGCAAGAGACCTGTTACTTAAAGTGATACTAATGATTTAGAAAACCTTATTAGTGCATGGGATCTTCGGGACATGCCTTTTACAGGTCCTGATTTTACATGGACCAGTAAACAAGATGGTGATAATCTAGTGATGGAAAGAATCGACCGTGCCTTTGTTAATGGGATGTGGGAGAATTCATTCTCGCATACTCACACACTCCACCTCCCTAGAATCAGTTCTGATCATTCCCCTATTTTGGTTTCTCTAAATCCTAGCATGGAGAATTTTCATAAGCCTGACCACTTTATGTCTATGTGGGTTAATGATGATTCCTGTAAAACAATTATTGAATAAGCTTGGTCAATCAATGTTAAAGCATTCCAACTCAAACAAAGATTGAACCATGCGAAAGAGAAATTGAAAAAGTGGAACAAAATTTATTTTGGCAACATTAATCACTCTCTTCATGAAACTAAAGATCAAATTAAGGATACTCAAACTAACTCACCTTTGGATACAAAAAAGATATATGAGCTTAATGATAAGTTAACGTATTTGTATTCTCTTGAGGAGATCCTGTGGAAGGACAAATCAAGAGAACTTTGGTTAAATGAAGGTGATAAAAACATGCCTTACTTTCATAAAACTACTTTGTTTAGAAGAAAGAGTAATAATATTTCTTGGATTAAAGCAAGAAATGGTACCTGGTTGACAACTAGAGAAGCTATTGGAGAAGAATTCATCTCATATTTCCAAGAGCTTTATAGTACATCCGGACCTACTGATCAGGAAATTGTGTTAGAAACCATGAAAACTAAAGTTACTAATCTAGACAATAAGAGATTAATGGCATCAATATCTGATGAGGAAATCAAATTAGCTGCATTCCAAATGGGGGCAAAGAAGGCCCCTGGACCTAATGGGTTCACTGATTTATTTTACCAAACCTATTGGGATGTGGTGGGGGAAAGTGTCACCCAAATGGTTAAGAAATTCCTGGACTCCGATCATATCTTAACTCAATTCAACCATAATAATATTGCTTTGATTCCCAAGAATCATATGGTTGATTTTGTTGATCAGTTTAGATCGATTGGGTTATGCAATTTTGCTTATAATGTGATTTCTAAAACTATTGCTAATAGGATGAAGCCTTTGATGGATAGAGTGATCTCTCCAAACCAAAGTGCTTTTGTCCCAAAGAGGCATATGGCTGATAATGTCATATTAGCTCATGAACTTATTCATACTATTAAGCAAATAAATAAAGGGAAGGTGGGATACGCCGCCATTAAACTGGACATGTTTAAGGCATATGACAAGATGGAATGGTCTTTTTTGGCCAAAGTCATGTCCAAGTTGGGGTTCCACCCAAAATGGATAAGACTCATTATGAATTGCATAAGTTCTGTATCTTATTCTATTATCCTTAATGGCAGTCCAATGGGAAACTTTGATAAGAGCCTAAAATACATCTTTTGAATGTATATTTCTTTTGCTTTTCTTTGTTATTTCTCTTGTATTTTTGTATATTACGCTTTGTTATGCATTTTGTAGGCATTTTGGAGTCATATGGTGAGAAATAAGAGAAATAAGGACTTATTGCATCACTTGGCAACCACGGATATTGACGGACATAGAGCATAGAAAAGGCGCGAGTCTCCAATGCGTCGAAACTGGATTTCTACTCAAGACAACCACTTGGTTTAAGCAGAATTTCTAAAGACAGGCTATATTTTGTTAAGGGGTAACTAGCTGAAGTCCAAAGAATCATAAATGACGGTCCGTATTTCATTCTAGGTGCCTAGATATGTTTCTACTTTACTTCCTCCAACTACAACACCAGGTCGAGATTTTATTCATAATTCAGTCCCATCCAAGCTCAGTCACAGCCCCACGAGCTCTGCACCAGTTCTCAACGCTGGTAAATCTATGGTCTCAATGGCTCGATATTATGGGTTAACAGATATGTGAAGGACCAAGACAAACACGGTGCAGGTGAAAAGATGTTGGCTTGGTTTTTGTCAAGTTTTCAGCCGAAAAATGCAAAGAAGAAATTCAGTAAGATGGTGATGA
The DNA here is from genome assembly GCA_023529315.1 of Papaver bracteatum. Classification (NCBI taxonomy): domain Eukaryota; kingdom Viridiplantae; phylum Streptophyta; class Magnoliopsida; order Ranunculales; family Papaveraceae; genus Papaver; species Papaver bracteatum. The sequence continues at coordinate 879,550 of JAJJWX010000614.1, forward strand.
ATAAAGGAGATAAGGAAGTGTTTAGAGTTCTCATACAATAAGGAAGGATGGGTATGGCTTCGATTGGAGTTTAATAAGGGTTTGAGTTCAGTTTTTGGGCCAAGACAATAGAGAAAAGACTGAAGTTTTCTGCCATTGATATGTGATGATGAACAAGAGGATTCAGAGCTGTTTTATATCTGTGAATGATTTTAGAAGAATGGGGTTGTTGTGAATGTGAATTGTTACAGAGAAGGAGATACAATGGGTTAGATAAGAACAACATATGCATTTCTCTGGTTCACCAGTTTCTGGCACACAAGATGTTTGTAAAAAGGTCTGACTGAATATGTAGTTATCCGACAGCTCTTATTTCTCACTGAACGAAGCTCTGTGTCACTGATTAGCTTATGTTTCTGAGTTGCGATGAGGGACTGGGTTAGCAGATTTGAAGTTCAGTTTGAGGGAGAAGTCAGTTGAGAATAAAGTAGCCATCAGTTCTACACAATTCAAGTTCGGTACCAATAATTAGCTGGACCAAACTTACCAGCAGCTAGACATGAGTGGTCTCATTTGAAGAGTGGTTTAGCATCTTAACATGGGCAGAATGGGAGTTTAGGAGAGACACGACATTGAAGTAATACTAGTTTGAATTGTTTCTTGGCCTGAAATTCAGCCGAAGATAGTGAGCTATGCCTTGGTTCTGGGAAGCTACAGAACCACATGTGAATAGAAGGAAGGCAGAGATGGTTGGTAGCTACAAGTAGATGATCATTAGATGGAACTGAGCATGGAGGAATGGTTGGAGGTATGCGGAGCTGGAGCTAGGAATGCAATTGTGTGTGAAGTGCAAGTTCTGCAGCTATGGTTGCCGTGGGTTGCTGTTATTGTCAGGTGGTGTACAAGAGAGCAGATGGATGTTTCTGAGATGGAAATGGTGGAATTGAAGGCACTATGGTCTGTTGGTGGTGCAGTTCAGGTGGCGATGTTAACTGGGGATTACAGTGGCAACAATGCAAGGAGCTTGAAGCTGGTGTTGCAGGAGATAGTGTAGATGAACTGAGGCTTTGGAAGCAGCTGAGGCTCAGTGGAGATGGACATTGCAGTGCGAGATGGTTGAGAAGTATAAACTGCAGAACTGAAGTTGGTATTGGTGAGTGTTTACAATGGGTTATGAGCTGAGAGCAGGTCTGGAATTGCAATTGGAGTGGCAAAACCCAGTTGGCATTGGTGTTGCTGAGATGGTCATGAAGGGAACTCTGGTGCAATGGGGGTTGCACTGGTGGCAGTGGAAGCAATTGTATTTAGGTTGCAGTCTAGCTACAGTGGTGAAGCTGTAGAGTTCATTGCAGGTGCATATGTGGGTTGTGATTGAATGCTATGGAATGAATGAAACTATTTCAAGACTGGAGCTGCTGAAAGTATGGCCTGAGATGGTTTTGAAGTTGCAGAAACGGTGCAAAAAGTGGGCGAGAATGGCGAGCCGGTGAGCATAGTTCCGGATGCCGGATTTTAGAGGTTAGAGTGTGAATCTTAATGTTTCAGTCAATCATGAAGTGGGTTCGAGTCGGATGCAAGAATCGATGGACGGATATATGAGCTACGTGCTACGCTTTTGGGTACGTTTTCGCAAGAACAAGGAATTGGTTTAGATGGTATTTTGTGATTGTTTGAGTTGCATAGATATGTAGATGAGCTGCTGTGAGTGTGCATTTGCTGATGACAGTTTCCGATGGTGAAAGTGGCCAGAGATAATTTTTCCGGTGACCGGATTCCGGAGATAACATCAGCAATTCCGGCGACCAGTTTTGGACCCAAAATTCCAGAGACATATTTCTCACACATGGTCTTGGGGGACTAGTAGATGGACGTGGACTTAAAGATTTTGAAGGCTAGATCTAATTTTGGAACAAGAAGAGCTATAAAAGAGAAGTCTTTTCTCAAAATCTTATCATATATTATATCTTCTACTTTTGTTCTAGGGTTTAGAAACATGATAGGTTTTCTCTTCCTTCTTGTTATGAACTCATATGCCATGAGTAACTAAGTTATTATTATTGGTTAAAGATGTAGTCGGATTTTGCAAGCATGCTATTTAATTTATGAATTAGTTTTCTCTCAATACCATCGTTCACTTTCTACTGATTATAATGATTGCATGATTGATGTATTGCAATATGATTGAATGTTTGTTTAGTTGAGTCTAGAATTGATTGAATATACATCCATGTCTATAGCTATTTTAGGGTTTTCATCGAGCGATAACCTTGAATACGAGTAGCATGATATGATTACGGTTTGTAGTGATACACTCTTGTAATCATATGTAGAAGTTGACCTTTGTCCGAATTGTCATGCGCAATGTATGATAGTTGCATTGATTAGCCTATTTCTAAAACTTAATGCTCTTAGGAATTGAACTTGATTAGCGCAAGGCGTTGAGTTATTCATTAGGTAGATTTCACATACGCAACTCTAATGTGTGTGTTGATAAATTTAGGAAATTTACGGAGTATTCTTGCAATAAGGTATTCTAGGGATTTTGATGATAGCGAGATTAAATTTGAATTCTATTCATATATTCAAAAACTTGTTTACAATTGAAGATGAAACCTTTACCCAATATTTTACAACCTTGATTTGCGTGCTTTATTTATTTATTTGTTTTTCTTTTATTTTATTACTTGCATAAAAATCAGAAAAACCAGTGGGAGTTACTTATAGGAAACCGAAAATATATTGACAACCTAGACCTCTCTGTGGGATCGATCCTTTCTTGCCCTTTCTATATTTATATTTTGAGTAGTAAGAAAGTGTGAATTATTTTTGATGCATACGACAGCGATCAAACTTCCATCCTGAAAGAGGGTTAAGACATGGAGATCTCATGTCCCCTTATCTTTATATCATTTGCACCAAGGTTTTATCAACTTATATTAAATATCTAGAGGATTCAAAACTAGTGCATGGTATCAAATGTGCTAGTTCTGCTCCTCCAATTAGCCACTCATTGTTTGCAGATGTTAGCTTGTTATTCACTAGAGCTACTATCCATGAATTCCATTCAATAAAAGACTACCTGCAAAAGTACTGCAATGCAAGTGGTCAACAAATAAACTTTGAAAAGTCTGTATTGTTATTTAGCAGTAAGGTCCATCCGAAGCATATAAGAATTCTCGCGAAAATACTCAACATCTCCAATCTTAGCCTTGGAGAGAAGTATTTGGGTGCCCCAATTACATTCCTAAGATCTAAAACCCAGACCCATTTACCGCTTCTTAAAGCTGTTGAGAAGAGAGTTAATGGCTGGCTAGTCCAATTTCTGTCCCAAGCTGGATTAACCACTTTGGTAAGGCATGTAGGTCAAGCCATGTCACTTTATCAAATGGAAATATTCTTAATTCCAAGGAGTATATGTCATAAAATTGACTCTCATTTGAATAGGTACTGGTGGGGTGAAGAACCTAAATCAAAAAAGAGAAAACTACATCTGATTGCTTTGGAGAACCTTTGCAAGTCAAAAGAGGAAGGGGGTCTTGGGTTTAGAACCAGTGAGACCAATAACTTGGCTATGATGGAAAGAAGTGTTTGGAGACTGATGGAAAACCCAGATTCCCTACTCGGACAGGTGTTGAAAGCAAAATATTACCCTAGTATGGATGTGCTCAATTCTAAGTGCCCTGAAAAATCCTTCTGGGCTTGGAAGTGTCTCCATCGTACCATGAGTAAGATTAAGCCCTTTATCTCATGGTTGGTGGGGGAAAGAAATTTTATTAACCCTTGGTGTGACAATTGGATCCCTGGAAAAGAGACTGTTACATCAAAAACTAATACTAGTCCTGATAAAAATCTTAGAGTCTGTGATTTGATTAATCATGATTTTAGAACTTGGGATACAACAAAGTTAAGTGTTGTTTTTGATCAACCCTCGAAAGAGGAAATTGAACAAATCCCTCTCAGTATTGTACCCTCTAGAGATAGAAGGGTGTGGATACCATCTAAGGATGGTAACTTTAATACTAAATTTGCCTATTTTGCCCTAAATGTCAGTGGAGACAATTCTAACTCTGATTTATGAATGGTTGTGTGGAAGCGCAAACTACCTGCAAGAATTCAACACTTTGTTTGGAAATATTTGAATGGAGCTCTTCGAGTTAGAGAAATTCTTCACAAACTTATTCATATATCTGATTATAGTTGTCCAAGATGCAAATTTAAATTTAAAACAATCATGCATACCCTGGTAACTTGTAATTGCCTTACTAGAATCTGGAGACTTGGAAATGTACAAACAAACCAGTTCCAAAATTTCACTTTTCACCAGTGGGTTAGATTTTGGCTTCAACTCCATCCTTATAAAGATGCGTCTGATAGAGACGATAAATTCCCACTAATTGCATGCTTGATGTGGTCCATCTGGACTAACCGGAATGATTTAGTTCATAATGAGAAATCGGAAGAACCGGATGAGGTTTTAGCAAGAGCAAAGTCAATGATGCTGAGCTATATTAAAACCCCATCGGTTCAGAGAATATATGAAATCTCTTCACCGCAACTAGATTCATCTTGGGTGGTCCCACCTAAGGATTGGACAAAAATAAATACTGATGGTGCTTGAAACCCAAACTCTCCGAATTGAGGAATGGGTTTCATTCTTAGAGATTCAAACCATACATTTATTTATGCTCAGTCAACTTACTTGGTATGTTTCTCTGCAGAAGAAGCAGAGACTCGAGCAATCATACATGCCTTGATGGTGGCTTTGTAAAAGAGGCTTGATAGAATCATTGTCGAGAGCGAGGCTTTTGCTATTTTAGAGAAAATAAACAAGAAGACCTTTATAGGAAATCAGAGAACCCACTGTCTGTTACAGGACATTAAAACCTTAATTATCAAGTTTAAGTTTATCTTATTTGTATTTGTTAACCGTGTTGCAAATGGAGTTGCTCACGATCTAGCTCAATAGGCTAAAACTAATGTAAGCCATATGGCTTGGTCTGTGCCCCCTTTTTGGCTCCTACCTTTTTTATGTAAGGATCGTAGGGATGTCAATGTGTAATTTCTCAGTCTGTTGCTTATTAAAAAAAAAAAAGAAGGAAGCATTGTCTCATTCCTCACACATTGGTACGTTTTTTTTTAAACCATGGCCTGGAGTGTGTTGTATCTCATTTGTAGAGGTAATGGGAACATCTTGTAGAAGACTTAGGCTTGTGTCCGTCCGTCATGCAAGCTTTGGGAAGACTTAACATGTTTTCATGTCTACACATCTTGATATGAATCATTAGTTTTTGGAGAAGTTTGATCCATCGAGTAACACTTTAGCGAATGGATAGTTGATGTAGCCGGTCACGAGATATTGTTCATAAGACTTTTATTGATGTGGAGACCACGATTGATTTCACTTCAGAAATTTTTGTTGGTGTTGATACCATGGTTGGAGTTTCTTTAGAGATCCTTGTTGATATTGAGATCATGGATGGAGTTGCTCCAAAGACCAAAAAGATAGAACCATGATTATCAACATAGTCCTTGATCCTCCATCCAATGAACCTTTATATTTACAAACTAATTAATGAGTTGAGCGTCCCTAAGATGAGGGTGTACTGTGGTTTAACCCAAATTCTCCCAAACAATATGACTTTACTGTGAAGTGGCTTTGTTAGGGAATCGATGTTGTTGCGGAAAATTGCAGCGACATTCTCCATTCTGGGTGTGATCGGTGAGGAGAAGAAGTTCCTTAGTCGTGCAAGGTTTGTGATGTAGAGATGTTCTGTTGATGACGTTTCATGGAATCACATCAGGTTGCCATGACTTGTTATGTGGAACACATTTATTAAAATTGATCTGAATTGATATTTTCAACAAGATTAAATCCCTAAGTGCATCCTAGAGGTGTTCACCTGCTTAACAGAAAGATATATGTTAAATGAGTTTGTGATATCCATGGATGAATGACGTTGCATCTGCTTCAGAGGTCTTTTCATGGGGATAGTGAAGACTTATCGATTGTAGTTCAGCTATGCTAATCGTCTTGGTGTTAAAGCTAGAGGCGCCAGGTGTACTCTTTGATTGGGAGTTCAATTTGGAGGCTTCTAAGAATAAGGCACCGAGAGATGAGCGGTTTTTTATTTTCAGTTGGCCTTGGAAAAGTAAGCGATTAACAGTTGTAGGGATTTTCTTTTGGTTTAATAAAGATTTTCATTTAAATAAACTGATGTTGATTGTTGAAAGAGATTCAATTACTGAATGCAAATATTGCATATGTTTTGGAGGGATTGATCAAAAAACGAATAAATTAATAAAATCCTGCTTCAAACTTTATGTGACGCCCCAACCTAATCACATGCTTAGCTAATAGAAATTATGACCTAATTGAAGCATCAAACCTAGATTATCGATTCTAAGAATCAGAATTACACAAAGTACTAATAACAAAACCCAAACTCTCTAATATTATACAAATGACAACTCTCTCGAGTAGATATGAATATATTAATGTGTTGTTTTACAGAATAAATATAAAATACCTATATATAAAAGATTCACAACATCTCTAACATCGCTACGAAAATGGATATCTTCACACGCACCATTGCTTCTGATTACTGAAACTGAAGTGGGAATGAGTGAGAACATCATCCCAAAGGGGTTCCCAATGGAAACATATAACTTTCAAGTAATCACTAATATGCTTCACAGTTCTAAAGAATGGTAATAAAACATGTCATCGTGCATAAGAATGGTAATATGCATAAGAATGATTTCCCCAAATACCTCGATATAATATTTCCTCATATGGGTCTTAACGACATAAATTAGGTTATAAAATAAAAAGGTAATATTATTTCGCTCTACGCGCTAGATAGCTATTATATGCACTTCTCGTGCTATGTATTGCCTCATCTGGGCTATAAGACTTAACAAAGAGTTGTGGGGAGACCACAGTAACAAAGAGTTGCCTCACTCAAACATACATCAAATTATTCACTCATCAAGCAACAAGCACCGTAATATATATTATACATGAAAGAATGTTATTCTAGTTCCATTTCCTCAGATATTGCGTCTATTGTGGCAATATCCGTGAAAGACCACCACCGGATGAATCCACAAAAGTGAAGCAAGAACAACTAAAATTTGTCACTCAGACCTCACCAAACTCATTGGAGAAAGCGAAAGCAAAATAACTCCAGACTCTAATAATAGCACATCCACACGGAGTGCCCATACAAACCATGGTTCAAGAATCTACCATCATAAGTCCCGAAGGTTTTACAATCAAGCATAATATGCACATGATTGGATTCTCACAAGAAATTGTAAAAGGTAATATTCCCCTATATAACGATATTGCCTCACCTGGGCTATAATAAGCATAAAATTAGATATAACATTTGGAGAATCCATAAAATGCATATTACACAACATACCCAATCATCTACACACAAATATGCTCATAAGAAGTAATGGCACATCATGCTCGCATTAAAAAGAATGCTCAATGATTACAAGAAGGTTACAGAGTTCCCACCTATTTTGAAGGCAAACCACTCCTACGTTGAAATCCAGAATCCACTGGTTCATCCTTTGAATCGGTCGTTGTTAATATAGACTAATTGTTAATCACACAAGCATACTAAGAAAGTAGCCATAAGGTGCATATCATAATCTCATACAATTCTCTAGTTATAAGCTAAGTGAACTATCTAATGGCTCTAAGCCCAAGTCACTACACAAGCCCATTGAACTAAGGCCTGGTCTATCTGAGTTAGCTAACGGTCATTAACGGTCAACAAGGTCAACTAATAGTCAATATGAGTCAAAGGTCAAGTCAAATAGGGATCACTGAGTCAGCACAGGATTGACTCAGTCAGAATGACTAAGTCAGCTGACTAGGCTGGAAGACACAAGGCCTAAACCCTTGCACGGGCCAGAGTCATTGCTCAGACCAAAGAATACAAATGCACATTCTTTGTGCAACACAACTCTACAATACCACTGCACATATCATTCATCTAAAACAACTTCATAACACATTTTCAAATTCAATTCAACTAAACTTCATAATTTAACTACAACTATAAGCTTATCCTACTTGCAAAAGCAGTAGTTGTTCCACATTCTGCTATAACAATGATCTACATGATGGCAGCAACTCCAGGCCTACAATCTTTGGTTAAACACACATTCCTTTCAAACCCTAAATCATTGCCTCTCTGCCAACAGATTCAAGTACCAGCTCATTCCACACACATACACACCTGTAATTGCTCTTACAATCTGTACTTCATAGTCTTACTTCAGCCATAACCCTTATGTCTCAGTTCCATTTCAACAAGAACATCTCTACATTCATTCCTACGATTTATAACAGCATAATCAATTTCAAGCTTCTTCTTTGCATACTACATCACCACCATTACAATATCACTACCAAGTTCAGTTCACATTCATACTGCAAACCCATCCACAACTATAATCTTAGTTCAACAAACCACCTCCAGTATCCCAACTCCATTTTCATTTCACCTGCACATTCAAACTGCAACTCCAGTAGACCCTGCAGCCGTGAATACCAACAGTTCCATTTATGTGAAATTGCACAAGTTACACATACATGCTCTTCACTTCAATCTACTAAATATTCTTACCTGCCACTCACCTCAATTATCCATTCTACAATGAAACTCTATATTCTCCCAATTATTTGTAACTCAAGATAAATCCATAGATTCAACAACAACTAAATTCATATAGAAGAACTATTACCTCAACTTAGGATAAGCAATTGAATTCGGGTTCTTCTTCACCTGGCTCAATTCATCAACCTCAGAACAGCTCATCAATACTTTTCAACACCATCAATGGTTATATGAAAACTCTAACAAATTCCCAATCCATTTATTTTTCTAATTCGAATTCAAGACGTAACCCTAACTTCCATATCAATCATACCCGTCTCAAATATTCCCATTAAACTCTCAATTTCATCTTCAAACTCTTATTCTGGATTCCCCCTAACCCTAACTTCATTGATTTCTCGAATTAAGATCTTTTTTTAAAATCAAAACCTCAAATAGGCACGACCATCTTCTTCTTCATGTTCTAATCTTCAAACCCATCTTTAATTTATCTTATTCATCACCAATCGAACTTCTAAACAATTATCTGACAAACCCTAATTTGTTGAACAGTAAATCAACACAACACGCATCTTCTCATCAATATCAGTAACATATACTACTTAATCTAGTCCTTCTTATCAATCGATTCTCTCAGCGAAATCTCAAATTATCTCTCGGGTTCACTAGCAGAAGAAAAAGTGAAGAAGAAGAAAGAATAATGAGCTTATCTGCTCGGTTCGGTGAAGATAAGGCAAACCAAAATTGTAAAAATGCACCCGAAAACTTGATACGGGCAGCCGAGGCGTCTAAACTGCAAAATGACTATTTTTTATCTTCAAACAAATCTGATGAAATCTTCTTCGTCCGGTATCCGAATGACACGCTCGAGTAGTCCATCTCGCATAACTTTTCGAGATCTATCTAACGATACTAATTTTGATTCAAGATCGTGGTTAGATTAATTTCTATTAGTTAATGTTCGTCTCTAATTAATCGAGTCATTAGCGGTTTAGTTGTCTCTTGACTGGTCTAATAGCATTGACGAGCTAGAGGGTCCTTACACTTTAGATGCTTGAGGTTCAAAGCATAATATCCATTAAGAGAACGTCTTAGGCATGATAGTATTGGCCCTGAATATCTTATGTTTGACTGTTCCTTTATTAGTCCTTTAACGTGTGAGATTTCATGCTCGTACAGGCGTTAACGCTTTTCCATAATTCGGCGGTGGACATTCCTGAATGCGGAAAAAGAGTATATCCAAGATGTTCCTTGTCATGATTGCATGTTGTCTCTAAAATGAACATTCCAGTGGGATGCTTGATTCGAAGAGGTGCGACCACTTGGTAAAATATTGTTGTGGTAAAGTTATCCATTCATGGCGTCTTACAACGGCTAAGTCGTTAGCAGAATGGACTCCCCATGATAGGAGAGTATGTGGGAGAATATATGATATGGACATAGGAGGAATGAGACTTGCCTGAGCGCAAAATATTTTGAGAAATATCAATGCACCTTCTTCAGGTTATTATTTCAACCTCATCAGAAATTACTCCCAATGCCATGACGATAGAGCACCCACGAAATCCTCTAGATCGGAACCTTATTCGTTGGAGAGATGTGAAACCAAAGACGTTTTGTCAGTATCCATCTTTTCAGTATGGATTCATGCTCGCCCGAGGATCATTTCATATCCTGGATCTTCCTTGATTATGTAAAACATGGCTTCTGTCTAGGATGAGCCCATTTTCATCTTGAGAGTAATGCAGCCATAAGCATCTTTGAGCATTCCTTCATCATCCTTGATTGAGATGGGAACATGAGTAGCTTCTTTTCGAGTGATGCCTGCGGCTCTGAGAGTCTTCAATATAATTATGTTGATGGCGGTTCCCGATCAACGTTCTTCCTTTGAGATGGAATGGGGTAAGCAGTCCCCAATTGTACATCTCCCTGTCTGTGGATAGAGGTTCATGGAATATTCCTGGGATGGAGAAACGCTTTTCTGACACGATGTGATTCAGTGCCATGAGCATGTATTCCCTTTGAACCCTTGACAGATAAAGTAATTCGTGTATGTGTTCAGCTAAGGATTGAACTGCTTTCTTGACCGGTTTTAAAGAGAGTGAAGGTTCTGATTGGGAGAGGGTCCATGTGTACTCTTTAAGTCCCCAGATCATACTCTCCTTCCTCGACTTTCTCTTTGAATATACGCTTCAAAACATTGCAGTCATTTGTCGGATGATTGACAAATATATGAAATCGGCAGTATATGGGATTCTCCATTTCTTCCTCGGTCGGCTTTCTCCTGACATATGGCAGTTTGATTGCACCATCTTGGATCCATACTTCCAGTAACTCGATCACTTTTTCAATAGGCAGAGGTAAGTTCAAGGCCGCTTGGTCATTTCCTGTCTGCTGACGCTGGGTCGAGGTTTGTGTATTTCGAGTTTGGTTATCCTTCCTTAATACTTTTTAGGAGCATGAAATGTCGGAGAAGCGTTCTTATGTTGTGTTTCAGCTTTCCTTTTGTTCCCTTCAGCAACAACGTTCATGAAATGATAGAGGTTGAGTTTCGGATTGGAAGAATACTTATTTTTCCTTATACCCTTGCAAACTTCTTTATTCTGGAATGACTCTGATTAGCTAAGTAGAGCAGCAGTCGATCGGTCAGTTTCTTCCGATACGATCCGAGAATACGGATCCTCTAAGAGGGATTTATAAAATGGCATTATCCTTTCATCATAAGAGTCCTGATTGAAGTGTGTTAAAATGGACGGGTCTCCTTATGAGTTTGTGGGAATTGTTCTGAGCTTTCACGAGCGTTGAAGCTAGATTAGCCGAGTTTTTTATGCTTAACATGAATGTAGACTTTATCTTCGTCATCACTGGTGGAGGTATGGATCTTAGAAGAGAAATCAACACCAGTGGTAACATAGGAAGGATTAACAACAACATTCTTTTTAGAGCTATCATATGTTGATTCCCTTGATAATTGATCTGCAAGAACTTTCAAAACAGCGAACACCTCATTCTGTATCTTGACAATTTCTGCTTTATTTGTTACTACATCTTTTAGGATTTTCATTAGATCAGCAATATTGGTTGAGATTTGAGCGTTCATAGCCTCTGAGGGAGCTTGACCAGGCCAGCCGAGTTTAGTAGTAATTGGGAGAAATTTGCCGGTACTGAAAGATAATAAATTGAGATTGAATGTTTCTAAGACCTCCCCATAATCGACCATCTTTGATGAAATTGTGAGTTGCAACCGAGAGAATGATCTCCCACTGTAATCACCAATATGTTGATGGGAGAAAACGATTTGATGGTTTTATAGGAAAGTAAAGAGACGACTGAGCAAAGGAGACTCCTTGACTGAGCAAATTGCTTTAAACTTTTGCAAACAGATGCATTACATAGGAGTACTTTGAGTTCGAGAGATCAATCTCTATGACTTCGGCCTAAACCAAGACAATGGCCATTCTAGAGTCAATTCGGTCATAAGAGAGGGTGGGTCGATCTGTAGGAGGGAAGCTGAGAAGTGTATGAGATCAGTGATGATCAAGGATTGCGGATGTGTTGTGTATTTTGGTGAAGAAATAAGATAAGTTCTGATTGATTGAATTCACTATGATGAAAGTGATTTCTCAGACGAAAATTATTGTGCATGTGAGAATTTTTTTTCTGGGACGAACGTTCTTTTTGTTTCAATCATGGATTCAGAGACTCATTTATATTGCAAGAATAGTAGACATATTGATCCCATAAAGTGTGACAGTTACTGGAGTGAAAGAGTGGGAAAGAGGAAAATCGTGGTTAAACCAGTTCCACGTCGTGCAGAGACTTGGTTTATCGTCCACCCACTACTTTGCTAACTCCTCTAACTGCTTGCACGACTTACTCACATTTCTCTTCGTGGGTGAACATACGTGCCGTAGTCTGCCAGACCAAAATCCTAGTTAATATCCCCCCATGTGACATGATTGATGTCTCGTGATTGTGGAGTCTGCAAGGCAGACATGTATTTAATTATTCCGTTATTGACTTGATTAGACGACGATTCTTAATAATGTTGAGTCGAGCATGATTGACGAATACTCTATGATTCATGGATTGAACATGTCTGTTAAGACAGATGTATAATTCTCGAATGAATGTTGATAGCTGAATCATGGTGAATATTGATAATCTGGGCAAATATTGCTCGTCTGAGCGAATATTGCTCATTTGATGATTTACTAAATATTGATAATTGAATCAATATTTCTAATTTGAGCAAATATCGCTTGTGTGAGCAAGTATTGCTCACGTGAATAATTAAATATTGATAGTTTGAACCAATAATCCTAGCCCGAGCAAATATTGCTCGTTTCATGAATTATTGGTAGCACGACCAAATAAAATATTAATTTAAAATATTGGTAGCTGGACCAAATATGATTAATTAGAACATTGATTGTTGGATCAACATAAAAATATTGGTGTTTGAACCTGTTCAGAATTATGCTTTGCAGAGCATTTGGTTCGAAACCCTAATTTTGATCGATTGCTCATCAATTGATGATTTACTGAAAATCAATGATTGAGAGGGACCGACTACATGGGATGATGGGCCGACCATGTAGCGCCAAGATGCTCGAATGAGAAAACACCAAAGTCCTTTGCAGACCAATTGGTGAAGGAATGATTAAATGCTGGTTTAATAATTTATTAAGAATAGTGCTTGTCCGAGCGTTAGGTAATAAAACCTAATTATAGAGAGATGAGGACTGACCAAGGGGTATGAAAACCGTCCATGGTGGTCGTAGCACCATCTGACGGTCGTTTGATCAAATTCCAAGTTGTTTGGAAAGAGTTTGAAGATATGAACAAATTATGTCAAAATTATGAAGATACGTGGGACTGGCTCCTTGCTAGCCAAAGGGCCTACCTTGATCGGTCAAGGTAGCATGCCCGTGTGACTATGTTGCTCGTGGCTTAATTATGAGAATTTTGATATTTTCTGATGAGCGTTCGAGTAATATTTTAAATTTTCACAAGAGTTTGATCTTGACTGAAACTCTTGGTTTTGCTCGAATGAGTGAGTAAAACTTTGCTCGCACGGTCGATATTTTTTAGAATAAAAATAATTATATTTTAATATTTTCCAGGTCCCGTTCGATCGTGTGACCATTTGGAGTTTCAATTGGTTTCAGTTAGAGTTTAGTTAAGATACAAGGGAACTAAATTTGATGTTTAAGTTCGTTAATCGATGAAATTTGTTAATGGGATGTTTGTGGTGACATTTTATGTCGTTGGTGATGGCAATCGGTATTGCTAGTGATGATATGTTTCTCCTAGTGGCTATTTTATTATTTTTGATACTGTAAAAGAGGTTCCTGATTATGATTTAATTTCTTAATTGTTTTGATTACTTGTTATAATTGAATTGAAATATAACTAGGTTTGATATGTGCTGCGGTTTTGGGTGGTATCGTAGGTATTGTTGGGTGGTACCAATGTTGTTGTTGTTATTGTGTCGGTAACGAATGTGGAATATGTCGCAGGAAATATGAATCGCAAGTTTGTTTATTTTTTCAGCAAGAAAATGAATACTGGTTGCAGGTTTCATGGAGAAGAAGAACGGAGAAAACTAATGGCTGACTCATTTACGTACAGTTTATGGAACAAAAGAACAAAAAACACGTGTAAAATTTATGCCACGCGTGCACAAGAGCTGATTCTGCTAACTTAGCAATGGATGAAATACCTAACGATAGGAAGAAACACTAATTTGAATCTTTTTGGGGAGGAAACGCTAATTAGCGATCTTGGGAGGGGAGGAAACGCAAAATAGCCCATAAATATATTAGACTTTAAAATCGCAGACTTGGGTTTCTTGGATATAAGACGTAGGGGTGAGCATTTGGCCCGCAATCCGCGGATTTAACCGGGACCAATCGTTCTTTTGCGGATGGATGCCCGGACCGTTCGTTAATCGGTTGGATGCGGATGAAATTTTTGAAATCTAACGGATAACGGATCGAGCCCGGATGCAACCATGAAAATCCGTTGGACATCCATATTCGTTAAATTAAGGGCATTTATATAGTTCTAGAAAATACTATGGATCACTTAGGAATTTTTAAGATGTTTGCTTGGGATGTTGTACATGACATTTTTATATTTGTATACATATATAGGATATGTAGATTTATAAGGAGTCATTTGTGTTAACTTTATTTTATTTACTATAAATTTTAACTAAAACAAATCCATTGGATTATCCGCATCCAGTCCGTCCATCCGTGCATACATTGGATGCAAATCCGTTGGATCTGGATTAAATGCGGATGCCAAATGTGAAATCCGTAGTGCAATGGATTGGATGCGGATGAGGCGAAAACCGGTCCATACCAGCCCATGCTCACCCTTAATAAGACGTGTCAAGGCGGAGAAACACCTAGCCATGTATAAGCAGCGACTCTCGAGATCTTACAACAAGGCAGTGAAGCCAAAAATGTTCCAAGTCGGGGAATTGGTGACGAGGTGTCGATCTCGCAAAAATAAATTCCTTACTTCTCTTACACTAAATAGTAGCACAATGACGAGCATGTTCGTTTCTAAGGGAGAGTTGAGCTAAAGTTTTCGATTCAATTTCTGAATGAGAATAATGCAAATATGAGGATGAGAATGATCAAGGACTCTTTCTCAGTCACGAAACGTGAATCTTATCAATATAGCTATATTTTCGCAAAGTACCCATTACTAATAACCCTAGAATATTTAGTACGCTCAAATATCCCGCAATCTCATGAATTCACCGGATACGGAAGCGCTCGACTACCGGATTCTACTTGCCAAGTTTAGTACGCTCTCTAGGTGTGACTTAAACAAATGCTTTAAGTTCCGTGAGATAGGCTATTCCTAGTGACAAATACAAAAGCTTGACTCATCTACTAGTGTCATTCAATATATACGAATATTTAACAAAATCCCATCATCAATATTCATATAGCGCTACTTGTATTAAGAATCTCTAGACAACTAAAGGTCGAAGAGGTCTTAACTAGCAATAGAATCATCAAACAGTCATTCAATTTGCAACTTAAACGATTGAGAAATAAATTCATAAACACTTTTAGCATAGTAGAGAAATGAGCAATAACGAAATAAATTGCAAGAAATATACAGTTTAAGTATCAATTCGAGTTCATATTCTGGACGTCAAAATTGTCCCTAATCAAATATGCTTAGCTACTGGAGTTCATGGCAAAGAAATAAGACAAATCCAAACAGAAATACGAAACCAAAATAGCTGCAGGTGGAGTTGAATATGGACTGATGATGTTGGCAAACGGTATGGCCTGGTGATAATGGAATGGTGGCGGCGAAGTAATACTGCTGCTATCTTGGTGTTGTATTGTTGGAGTTCCCTGCTGTGTGTTGTTGTGGTGAACTGTTGGTGGTATTATGGACAATGGTGGGATGCGATGGCAGTTAACTATGGATGGGAATAAACAGTTGTTGGGACTTTAATACTGCTAGGCAGGTGTTGTGAAGTGTTGTTGATGGAGGTATGCAGGTGGTAATGGAGATGGACTGTGAAGGTGTAAGCTAAGGATATAATGCTGATGGTGATATGCTGGTGGATATGCAGGGGGTGGAGATGATGGTTGTGGTGGAGATGTAATGGTCTGGAGGTGATGAACGACGGCAGTAAAGTTCATGTAAACTTGGAACCCACGCAAACCCAGTTTCCTGATTCATCTCAACTTCTAAATATCACTTCAATTCACAGCCGTTCACCTAAAATAATGCCAGCAAACTCTCTTCCCTAAACTGGCATCTTGCTCAAGATCTTACCCCAAAACTAAAACAATTGGTATCCGTTCTTCCGTGTTCATTTTAACTGTCTTCTGAACCCGTACAGACCCACAACCATGAGGCTCATGACAACTGAACTTTTTCCCTGTTTTATTGGCTCATAAACTCTCCACAACCTAACTTCTCAGCACCCAATTCGAATCAGTACCGTGTTGCTATTCTTAGCTGCGAAAACATCTCAACCTACTGAAAACAATAGTTTCTCCCATCATTTAGCCGCAGCAAGACTTGACAGTGAGAACTGGCTGTTCAGTCATTTTATCAAGCACCTAATGTGCATTTTGTTGATGCTCCAGAGATGAACGCTCTACTGATTTCGAGATCATTCTATTTCCTTTCCTGCATTGTAATCGAATTTCATGCAAAACCCATTCATACTGATCCATTACAGATCCTAAAACACACATCAACTGCACCAATTCATTGAGGTAAACAACAACAGTAACTCAACTCAGTTTCAGTGTCTCCTTGGTTCAAAACTCACACAAACTCGCTCCATCTTGCTGCCAGATTGCAGATTCATCTCAAACCCATCTTCTAATTCTCATTGAACTTCTGAAATCAATCAAACACCCTTAAAACATTCCCACGAAATGGATAGTAACAGCATCAGTTCCATTAATTTCGGCAAAGAAATACAGCCAGAACAACCGCCAAACTTGAGCTATTTCTGCTTCTTCTCGTCGGCTTCAGATGAAACTCTCAACCCTTGGAAGCTGAGCATTGAACCATGGCTAAAAATCACGGCAAGAAGCTTGGTTCAACAGCTTTTGTTCTTCATGGTTCAGTGGGAAGAAAACTGAATGCATTCGACCTAGTTTTCCTTATAAAGGAGGAGGTACCCCTGAGCAAAAAGTAGGTTTTCTTTAGTAAACTGCAGCTAGAATTCAATGACTGCCCTGAGTAGATGGAATCAAGTGCTCTAGCAATTTCTACTTTCGATGCTTTAAAGTCCTGTGTCCTGTTGTGCTTTGAATCCGCCATTGCATAAGCTTCCCGAGCAATGAATTGAGCCTCTTATTGCCTTCTTTCTTGTCGCATGACTCCAAAATACTTATGAAATGGAAACGAAGCATAATATACAAATAATACAAGAGAATAACCAAGAAAAGCATCAAAAATTGACATTCGAAGGATGTATTTTAAGCACTTATCAATTGGTGTTGAAAGCGGCCAAGCACGTACTGTGGAATAACTCAGATTCGAAGTTTTACCCTAAGTGGGAGGGACCGTTCATCATCTTTGAAGTTGCTACGAGTGGATATCATAAGATATCCAACAAGAAGGAACAACGATCAATGGAAAGTGGATCAAGGCATACTATATTTAAGATAGTTTTTTGCGAGTTCAAATATGTAGTTTTATTCCATAAAATATGTAAATCTCGTTATTTTCTAAGATTAAGTACTATCCATTTAGAAAGTCAAAATCTATCTTACAAAATAAGTTTATCACTGGTCTCTAGTATATCATGTTAAAGCATTGTTCGGTCTAACTCACAAGTGTTGTTATCTCAAGCTTGTTGTCAAATTTAGTTGTCAAAACTATATATTGATTTCTAGTCTACGATTAGTTAAGTCTCGGATCAGGATAAAAGATGTAGTTGAGAAACGGACATCACGGCAGTCATCATTGTGTTCTACCGTTGAAGGAGAAGATCAACCGAAGCTTTTGGAGAACTTCTTCAACAAAAGGTAAGTGAAGACTAAACCACCTATATTTCAAGTCATATTCATCTTTTTATCTATGAGACGTTGTCGCGTAACTAATTAGACTATTGTAAGCATATCAAGAATTTCCAGTCAAGTTTATCTTGGTAATGACTTCTCGAAATATATATGACTAAGATTAATGAACATTTATTCATACTTGATGAGTTTCGGATAAGAACAATTTATTGTTCGCAATCTAAATAGTGATTCAAGAATTATCCTTCGAAAATAGCTTAGAACAGTAATATGTGTCATTCATGTTATTCGGGAATATCTCAAATCGATTTAAAGAGAAATATAGAACTACTATAAAATTTGGATACAAGACAGTATATACCAGTCTTACAAACAGGGAAAACTATTATAGGTCTGAAGGCGTAATACATGTACTCGATACACGTAATAGAGTAGCTATATGTCGACAAACAGATTTTTTGGTACGCATATTAATATGCACACCTCAAAAAGTCTGTGAACTCGTGAATTCGGATCGGTACGCAAACTAGTACACGTACTAGAAAAGAACTATTGGTCCTGGAACCGGTTTGGTATCCATACCGGTACACGTACCATAAAAATTCTGTGAACTCCGAAACTGGTTACTGTCTTAAGGTATCATACCTTTACATGTACCGGAAAAGTTCTGTGAATTCTGAGATAATTAGCATAAAATTCATATGCACATAAAATTATTTCTCCGAGATAATTAGCATTTGAATAACCTCTAAAAACACTATAGACATATGTAATGTACCTGGATGTACAATGACAGGGTAAACACCCAATTTAGAGAATCAGGTTTCTCTAGTTCCGAAAAACACAACCTAAATCGAATAAACGATTGAATTTGATTAAAACTTCACTCCATTTTTCATTACAGACTCTGCCTTATAAGGATATGCATTTCTTCATTTACCATCCAACGACTATTAAGTCACTAGGTGGTTACATCTCAACCGACCAGTACAACCTACTATTAATTATCATCCATAATTACACTAAATAACACTATTATTACTAAAGGAAGACACATATATGATAAGGGCACTCCCTTACCATACCGGGTACATGACATTCCACTCCCCTTGAAAACATCCTTGTCCTCAAGGATGAAGGTCAAGGATAAGGGTCACATGATCATTCGGGACATGCACTCCCTTAACATACCGGGTACATGACATTAGCCCACTGCGAGTAACTTCCCCGGCAAGACTTTCAAGTATTTCATCCCCATGCCCAGCAAACAACTGTTCTCCCTGCATACTACATAAATGTCTGACTGATATTGTCATCCCTCCATATGGACAAGGAAATGAAACTCACGAGTACTTAGTGTTTCAAAATAATTAGGCCCCAAGTCTTTAAGCTCACTGTTGAGTATGAGATGACGCAGATGCTACACCATGTGTCTAGTCTCCAGAACTTGACAATGGACAAAATGTTTGGAAGTAAGTTGTATACTAACCTTTATCTGGCCATTAACTTAGTATATAAATCCACGTGAGCACATAATTGAGCTTAGCATCACCAATTGCTGTAAATGCCATCAGTATGCTGCCAAGCTTTTTACCTCTATCAAATAGCAAACGACCATAATGTTCCAGGTAAGTTAGTGAAAGGCCATATAGTACTGATTTAAAGTTTTTTCCAAAGTCTTCGTAGTAGTAATTAAGATTCGTTCTCTCAGATTTGCGAAGATTAAATTTAAAGGTTGATGAAAATAATAAAAGAAGAGAGATTCACTAGGTCTAAGTTTCCGCCGAATTCACAACACGAGGATTAATTATTTATTCTCAACAATTATCGCTCAGCAAATAAATAAAACATCGACTCTTGTTTTGCCAAAGTAAATCCTCAAAACATTAATTGTATCCCCAAAGCATAGATTATCTAAACAAAGCATAACATATCTAATTGAATCACAACTAATTTTATCGAATCCTAAATCAATTCAAAATAAGTGCAAAAAGTCAAATAGAAAATATAATAAATTCACCCATGTGTGTAGTTCGGTTTCCTCCGTCGACCCAGTATAGGGGTTTAGCTTCTCATGATAAATACACACTCAAAAATTATAATTTATGGCTCAAATGGTGTTTTTATTCAAGAAAACTAATAATACAATAAATCTGCAACGCTGTATTGGCGTTACAGAGTTCACTGTTATAATAGATGTTGCAAATTTAAAATAAGCGTGCCAAACTGATCGTTCATGAGCATCGTTGATAAACGATAGCTTCTGCGTGATCCAGTGAACATTATAATTCTTCTTCTTCTTCTTCTCTGCAGCAGCAGAGAAGTTGCTCTACAACTCTCTGGTCTTCTCCCCCAACTCTCGATAATTCCCTCTCTGACTTCAGGCCACTCTATTTATACTCACAGGACCCTAATATCTCGAAGTAAAAGCAAATAATCTTCCCAAATCTTTTCACAGCCGAAGTATTAACTCGGGATATTTTCTTCTTTATTTGGCAGAGAGATACGTGATTTTCTTTCCTATTACTCGTATGCTTGTGTAAAAAATATTCCCAACACATTCCGTGACAAGCTAAACTCAAGCAGATATACACCAGTCTTTCCAACAATAGAAAAGCATACCCGATATACAATATCTCCCCTGTTTTACGTGAAATCCACGTTTCAATCCTATTTTTGTGTTTCGAAGCAACTTACCATCCCTGTTTAATCGTAACAGGGTAGTAGTAATCTGTTTGACCGGTCGAGTCTCATTACAACTGATCCAAATCTTCTCAACAAAATACCGAGTATATTTCCAACTCTGTTTTGCATCACACGAATATCCAGCCCAATACCTTCGAATCCAAACCATATACCAACCCTGTTACGCCTTAACAGACTCACCCAACAAGTTTCAGCGATTGAATCGACTTAAAACTCCTCCAAAACACGAACCCTAATTATGCCCATTAAACTCCAAATTCCCGTCATTTTCTGTTCTTCCTGTTTTCATCAACCGGTGATTATCCAACCAAATTTAACCGAATATGAGAGTATTACCATCTCTGTTTAGGTCATAGTAACACACCCAATTGATTCTAGCCCTTTAGTCTCACTGCATCAAGCCCAAAATCGAAACCCTAATCTGCCACCATTTTCCCCCCCGCCAAAACTGGATTTCAAAAAGTTGAAGATGAGGTGCCCCTTATCCTGTACGGATGTCCCTTTAGCAATTTGGGTGTAAAAAGCAATTCTTGGGATACGAATAACCGCAGGTTCCAAATAACAAAGATGGTTCCCCTTAGCAATTAGACACCCCTTAGTAATTGAGGCGCCCCTTAACCGACATTGAGAGTCTGAATAACACGTGTCCTCCGGGGTACAAAAACCACTTTTCGAGCAACTTTCTCCATAAGAGCTTATTTGACAAAAACACCTACAAAGAAGATTATTAGTGATAAAATTGAGACCTAGATAATATAAATATAGGTATAAAATGGCGCACTTACGTGCTTATCAAGTACCACAAGTATTCCATGAACTCCAGAAACTTGTCAGAAACATATTCCTCTCCCGAAGAGTTGTTGAAGTTTGATTATGGACCTCAGCTTCGCAGAACCAATGGATTTTAAAATTCCATCTTATGTCAAGGCACCCCACTGATAGAACAATATTATCAATCCAGCTAACATTTCTCACACTACACAACACAGGGGGATGCAATATGAACTTCCACCTCAAGTAGCCTAACCCCAACAACATCTTAAGAATTTGAAATACCTCGACCAAGATCTGAGTACGCATTATAATACCCACTGGTATCAGAAAACTGTTGTAATTAGGTGCAGGTAATAAGCAATTGATTCTTGGGAATCGTGAAAAAAAAAAACTCACACTTATGGGAACTGAAAAACTGAGCATCAATAGATAGTTAAACTCCTGAAAAAGTTCTGGCAGCATAATTGTATGCCCATGTTCAACCGCACGAACCCCAACCATTCACCAAGTAGGACATCAGTTCCTCGTCTAACAATTATAAGCATTAATAACTCATGGAAAATCATTGTAGCAAAAGGCAAAAGTGTACAATGTGCACCGCAAGTCAAACTCCACCGTGGAACTAAACAAGAAATTTTCTGAACACGGCTGAATTCAAGACTAGTATACAAGTTCTCTCACTCTGGGCGATACCTACTAAGCACAGAAGATGAAATGTAAGCACCTCAAGTAATTCACTAGGTAGCTGTAAGAAAAAAATATTCTCCTCCTTTCATACCAAGCACGTGAACATACCATTTTATATGCTTTGTAAAACCTCACCACTCTAGCCAATAAGGGAAACAAAATTTCATTGCTCTATGAAAATTCAACATCTAAATTCCACTCACCACAAGATTTAGTAACATAGGCAATTCGAAGAACCAACGAATTCCGAAACTGAAGTTCATATGAATACCCAAGTCCTGGAAATAGCCTACAAACCAAATTCTCATCTAACCATTCCAGTAATAGAGACTCAAGAGAAATAATCACACAAGAAGAAAATGTAACAAAATCACATTCATATTCACCAACAGAACTAGAGAACCCTTTAATATTATCTGACTCTTTGCCACGATCAAATACTTTACCCATTTTGAGCTGCAAGATAAAATTGTCTCCAACAACACCCAAATTCACACTCTCAGACATTATATCAAACATATTGCTCTCATCTAGAATTGCAGCATCATTAATACATGAACGCACAATCAAATGGATTGACCAAAAATTTAATTGGTACCCCAAACTTGAAATCCATGGAACAATCAATTACTTATTTGAATTGAAAGAAATAGGGATACATTTACCTCGATCAAATATGCTACGAGAATCATCAAGACCAATATGAAAATAATCCAGACAGTTGAATTTACTGTGAAGAATGGCGAATTCCGTCAAGCTTTCAGGATTCTTACTGTCGATATCATTAACTTCAGCTTTGTTAATTTGAGAATATGAATCTTCCTTATCCTTATCAGCGCTAGTAGAAATCAATCTAACTTTATATTCAACATGTTTGAGAACTTGGGAAGAAGAACCTAACTGAACCGAAGTAGGAGTTGATGTTTCTTCCGCAGATGTAACAACACAGAAATCTTGAGATTCAGAATGTTGAGCAACAGATTCACTGATTAGTTCGCAAACTCCATTAGGTTTAGGAGAATCTTCTTCATCAAATGATAACCCACCACTAGTATTTGAGTTCGAAGTAATTTTTGAAGCTCCTTCTGGATCGTCACGATTATAGGTCTTTTTACCAAAATATTTCTCCAAACCATCTTGGATTATATGAGCCAAACTACTCTCAAAATCCTTGAGATATTCCTTTGTCAACAGCTTGCTCGCTTGATTATCAACTGTCGTTATTCGACTAATTTCATCTGATTTTGATATTGAATTTCAGAGATCAGTTGAAGTTGAATGGTTGCATCAAACGCCTCCATGGATCTAAACGAATATGATACCAATTGTCATGTACCTGGATGTATAATGATAGGGTAAACACTTGGTTTCTCTGGTTCCGAAGAATACAACCTAAATCGAATAAACGATTGAATTTGATTAAAACTTCACTCCATTTTTCATTACAGGCTCTTTTTTTTTTTGATGCAACAAAACAAATTCATTAAGAGTTGAAACCAATTACAGCCCTTGTTTCTGCATATAAGGCATCAACAATGAAGTTTGGTGGGTGTTGTATCCACACCTTACTAATGCTGAAAATACGAGAGTGTTTTGCCAGTCTATCTGCTGGTTTATTCAGCTTACGATTAATAAAGATGCAGCTCCAAGTTGGATGTCTGCCTAAGAGACTAATAATATCTAAGATTATGGCTTGAGATTCCCATCTGATAAGTTGATGTTCTCCATTTGCCGCCTTCACAACAGTATGTGCATCTAACTCAAACCTAACATGTTGTAGGGCAAGTTCTTCCGCCCATCTTATAGCGTGCAGCAACCCCTTTATTTATGCATGTTCAGCATCTAAGCATCCACGTTCATGGATGCAGCATCCTTGTTCGAATTCACCTGTAAAATTCCGCAGTATTAGTCCAGTTCCACTTATAGAATCAGATTCAAGCTTTTTGAAGGATGCATCACAACAAATAGATAGAAATGGTGCTGTAGGTGGTATCCAAGCAGTAGTAAGAGTAATTGGTAGACTCTTGCTGCCTTGTGTGCAATTGTTCTTCTGCTTCCCTTTCCCTGTCATATTGTTGATTTGTTGTATAGAATGTATAACTTCCATTGGCTTTGGCTTCTTCTCGTCAAAAAGCACTCGACATCTTTCCTTCCAGATTTCCCAGCAAGTATTTGCCATTTGCTCTATCCAATCATTGTCTATTTTTGTGAAGTCATTTGAGAACCAGCTCCTTATCCATTGGCCGACGGTTTGTGTTGCATTTGGCATGCTTCTTCTAGCACCTGGTATCGAGGTCCATACCGCTTGAGCAAAGGCACATTCCCATAAGATATGTTTGGTTGTTTCGATCCCATGATGACAAATGCTGCACTGCTCTCCTGTGTATCGCATTACCCTTCCCATACGTTCACTAGAAGGAATAATATCCTGGATGCATTTCCATAAAAAAGTTTTAATTCTTGGTAGTGTATGTAGTCGCCATAGTTGTTTCCAAAATTCTGCCATATCAGCATCTAGAGGGACAGGTGCACTTGTTTTGATATTCAAAAGCTCTTTGTATGCAGATTTTACCGTAAATTTGCCATTACGAGTTAATGTCCAAATCAACTTATCTTCACAGTGTATAGGAATTCTCATATTCTGAATCTTGAGAACATCCGCTGGGGCGAAGAGTTGTTGCAGAATACTAACCTTCCATGTCTTTGTATCCACGTCAATGAGGTCACTAACTGTGCTGTATGAAACTGCCAGATCGAAATCTGCAATTGTAATTGGTGGTGAATTTTCACCCGATATCCAATTGTCTTTCCAGGTCAAAATTTTCTTGCCATTACCCAGGAGCCAGAAGCTATACTTATGCACAAACGAAACTTCTCCCTGAATGCTTCTCCATGTCCAGGTTGAGTTCTTCATTTTTGTAGAATGTAGAATAGATGTATCCGGGAAATGTTTCTCTTTCAATGCCTTAGCCCACATTTGGTCAGAGTTGTGGCATAATTTCCACACCGATTTAGCCAATAGAGCTTTGTTAAAACATTCCAAATCTCTAAATCCTAGACCTCCACTTCCTTTGCTGATGTTAAACTTGTCCCATGATATAAAGTAAAGACCCTTTTTATCTTGTTTCTTCCACCAAAACTTCCGTTGGATTGTATCCATTTCCTGAATTATTTTCTTTGGGATTTTGAAAACTCCCATCTGATGAGATGGCATAGCATTGAGGACATGTTTTATCATCACTGATCTGCCTGCCTGTGTAAGAAATTTTCCATTCCATCACAGTAGTCTTACCTTCATGCCTTCCACAAGAGATGAGAATGATGTTGTTCTCTTTCTGTTCAGAAATAGAGGTATGCCTAGATATCTCTCTTCAAGTGTCATTTTCTTCATTCTTAACCTGCGGAGTAAGAGTCTACAATGTCTTGAATGGATATGTTTGGAGAAGAATACCGCTGATTTTTGAAAGTTGATCTGCTGGCCTGAAGCTTCACCGAAATCAGAGATAATTTTTAGTAGATTGTCAGCATTGTGAATGTCAGCTTTAACAAAGAGCAGACAATCATCTGCAAATAATAGGTGCGTAATTGGAGGCGCATTCTTTCCCAGTTTTATGCCTTGTATCTTTTTCTCAGCTTCAGCTTTGGCTAGTGATCTTGTGAGCATTTCCATGGTTAGTAAAAACAGGTAGGGTGACAGAGGGTCACCCTGCCTAATTCCTCGACTAGGTTTGAAAGCTTTGCAGGGGGAACCATTGAGTAAAACCTGAATCTCCGATGTACTTACGCATTCTTGTATCAAGCTACAAAAATGGTCTGCAAAACCAAAACTTTCCGTGATTTTCCGTAAGAAGCTCCATTCCACCCGATCAAATGCCTTGGACATGTCCAACTTGAGAGCCATGTAACCTTTCTTTGTTTTTTTCCTATGCATGCAATGTATAAGTTCATGTGCAATCGTTATGTTGTCGCCAATCTGTCATCCAGGCACGTATGCTACTTGCATTGGCGAGATCAATTTATCCATTAATGGTTTTAGCCTTAAAGCAATGATTTTGGTGATCATCTTGTATGTTGTATTACAGAGGGCTACTGGCCTGTAATCTCCGGGTGATTGTGGCAGCTGAACCTTTGGAATTAAACACAAGTTTGTTTTATTCATTTTTCTCAACATTTTTCCACTGACGAAGAAGCTTTGGATCATCTGAATAACATCTTCTTTTGTTGTGCTCCACTGTGTTTGAAAAAATCCTGGTGGGAAACCGTCCGGCCCAGGTGCTTTCCAAGGTTGCATACTCTTTAGTGCTGCGCATATTTATGCTTCTTGAGGTATTCTCATTAGGGCTTCATTTTCTGCTTCAGTGATACAATTTGGCAAAAGACTTAAGAGATCTGTATTAGTTGCTGGATTGGTTGTCTGCATGATGTTTGAGAAGTGAGATGTAAGGAGCTCCTCTAACTTTTCCTTCCCTGAGCACCAAGAACCATTTGGTTTAAGGAGAGACTCAATTCTATTCCTTGTTTTCCTTCTATTTGTTTGCTGATGGAAATATTTTGTGTTTTGGTCTACCTCATGAAACATAAGATCCCTCGACTTTTGTCTATAAAATTCTTCTTCTCTCACATGCCATTCATTGATATCAGCTTCGACCTTTATGATTTTTGATGTGGTGTCTTCACTAGTTGGCAGTTGCTGCAAAAGAGTTAGTTTATCCTGCAATATTTTACTATTATCATGAATATTACCAAACTTCTTTTTATTCCAAAGCGATAACTCTCTTCTAGTTGTATCTAATTTCATGTAGAGTCTAAAAGAAGCTGAACCTAGTACAGATTGATTCCATGATTCATGAATTTGTGTTTCACATGAATTGTCTCTAAGCCAACACTCAAATTTTTTCCAATTTCTACTTTTGACTCTATCATTTGGGTAGAAATCTAGAAAGATTGGACAATGATCTGAACCTAAAATTGGTAAGTGTTTTAGAACTGTGTCGGGGAAGGAGACTAACCAATCAGAATTGATAACTGCCCTATCAAGTCTAGATTTATATTTTCCAGTTCCATTTTTTCCACTTGTCCAAGTAAATGGGTTCCCATGGTAACCTAAGTCAGAGAGGCCACAGTCATATATCATCTGGACAATTTTTGGTGTTTTTGAAGAGGAACCATAGTTGTTTACTTTTTCGTCTGGGTGCATGGTCACATTCAGGTCACCCAGGCTCTGCCTTATGCATTTCTTCCCTTACCATCTAACAACTATTAAGTCACTAGGTGGTTACATCTCAACCGACCAGTACAACCTACTATTAATTACCATCCCTAATTATACTAAATAACACTATTATTACTAAAGGCATACACATATAGGATAAGGGCACTCCCTTACCATACCGGGTGCATGACAACATATTTTATCACATGATTGTGACTTGAGTTAAGTCTTAAGTGTTTTATGAAAATTTTCAAGCTTATAGTCCAGTTGGATAGTTTCGACTAACCATTCATGAGCGTGGTCATTGTACAGGTTCGGTTACGGTTCATCTTAACCAAAGTGTATATCTTGTTATGTTAATCAGATTCAAAGATTCATCTAACGATTGATATTGTTTGCTTGGTTCCAAAGCTATCGTAGCTTAAACCCAAAACAACCTATACTCTGAAATTCTATAAAAAAGGGAACCTCAAACAAATGGGATCTTTGGATCCTGACACTACTTCTTTGTGTGTCCTAGTTGTAAAACTAGAGTCGTTCTCTTCCTAAAACCATTATAGGGTTTAGAAACTAAAAAGACTTCATAGGGATTCGTGAATCCAAGTCCGCCTATTATTAATCTTGATAGCTCGAGTATTTGATTGTTGAGCTTACTCCATCAATCAAGATAGATAGAAATCATCAAAGTTCTCTTCATCTCGGACTTTTTTGATTCCACAAGTTCAATACTTGTGAGGTGAATAATAATCTAGGCTGAACTTCGGGTAGCATAAGTCCAGATTTTGAGGTTAGCTAGACTTTTTATATTGCTATCGATTTCCAGTCTCACCTTGATATACGATCAAAAAGGAAATCACATATATAAGCTTATATGTGGAAGGCATATTGGTTTAAAGTCTCCAATTGATTTGAAGAAACTCTTAGGCTATAAAGGACGTCAGCTAAGGGAATCATTTGCGCAGAGTCCTGTTGGGATTCAAGAGGCGTAAGGAACACGACTGTAACTGAATTGTTGTGAGGGTTTAATTTGGTCTCAACTACATTCCAATATGAAGTTAATTGGTATTAAGCTAGTGTATGTAGCGGCTTAATATTACTTAGTGTTCAATCTGGATTAGGTTATGGGGATTTTCTGCATTTGCGGTTTGCTCATTAACAAAACTTTTGGTGTCTGTGTTATTTTGTTTTCGAATTATATTGTTTATCTTTATATTTGAAATATCACAGGTTGTACGTAAATTCAATCAAATAGATACATCCATCATTGTTTGTTGGATATGACTTGATTGATTACTTAGAACTTGATATTTGGAATCACCCAAGTACTCTCACATGATAATAAGGTTCACAGACTAGTCTCTGTAAACTTTCTGATTGTGAGAGAAAGATATATAACTCTAGATACTATTCCTTTATTGAGATTCATTAAGTTGAACTCTCGGAATTGAATTTAAGTCTATCCATATAGATTGCCTAAGAAAAAGTTGGTGGTGTATTTTGGTACCCCCAGTGTTTTAATATCACTCACCCAAAAATAACAACCTCCTAAAAAAAGTCATCTAGTATTTCTTGGTCCACCCTAGAAAAGTCTGCAGTCTCCGAAAGCTACGCTTTAGCTCTCTTGCCAAAATTGTCCTTCATTGTCGCAAGTACCTATCCTTTTGCAATAATTCCAGCTCTTTCTGCTCGAATGCTATCTCGTTCTCTCGTCTAATCAGCCACTTCCTCTTCATGGAATTAAAGCGATGACGAAGGCACGCAACATTGAATTCAAGTATTTCACTGTGGAACATTCCTTTCCTATTTGTAGAGATAACCTCAGAAATCTCATCTAGACTCTTGATGTGCATCTCTTCCATGGATGATATAAATATTGTTACCATATCAATTAGAATATCGGTACCTAACATGAGACTAGTGTTAGATATACGGTTATACCTCTTAAATATTCGGAAATACAGGGTGACATAGCGATAAGGTGTTAGAGCATTGCTCGGTCAAACTCACAAGTGCTTCTATCTGAAGCTTGTTGTCAAATTTAGTTGATCAAAACTAGATCTTGATTTCTAGTCTACATTTATTCAAGTCTCAGATTAGGATAGAAGTGTGTACTTGAGAATCTGATATCACTATGTTCTAGCGTTTGAAGGCAAATATCAACCAAATATCTAGAGAACTTCTTCAACAAAAGGTAAGTGAAGACTGAACCACCTATTTCTCAAGTTTTTACCTTTCTATCTATGAGACATTGTCGCATGACTAAATTAGACAGTTTATGCATAATAGAAATTTCGAGTCAAATTTATCTTGAATATCATTCTCGAAATATGACTAATTAAGATTAATCATTTGAAAATAGCCTGGAACAGTGATATGTGTCATTGATGTTATTTTTGAATGTTTATAATCGATTATTAGAGAGATATAAAACTCTTGTTAATCTAGATACAGGACAGTATGCATACCAGTTCACATACTGGGAGAATTGTCATAATTCTGGAGCTGCAGTACATGTACCCAGTACACGTACCGGTGTAGCTATAGTTCGACATCGACTTTGGTATGCATACCCGGTATCCATACCACAAAAATTTTGTTGACTCGTGAACTAGGAAAGGTACGAATACCTAGTATGTAAACAGGAAAAGATCTGTTGGTTTTAAAAATGAAAAGGTACGCATACCCGGTATGCAAACCATAAAATATTTTTGAGTTCTTGAACCCATTTTTGTCATAAGGGTACACATACCCGGTACACGTACTATGACAAAAAATATTCACGAACAGGTACAATACACATGCTAGGTACACGTACTTACCTTGTCGAATAGTTTCTGATACATCAAAATTATTTCTATGAGATGATTGACATTTGAACAACTCTCTAAGAATATTATCTAGACTAGCCATGATTGATCACAAGTGTGACTCGAGATTAAAGGTCTTAAAATGTTATATGAAAATGGTTAAACATATATTTCGATTGGCTAGTTTCGTCTAACCTTTCATGAACAAGTCATTGTACATGGTTCGATTACAATTCATCCTAACCAGAGTGTATATTCTACTATGTTAATATCAAAGTCAAGTTTTTCATCTAATGGTAATTATTGATTGCTTGATTCCAAATCTACCTTAACTTAAATCCAAATCAACCTTGACCTTTAAAGTCTATATAAGGAGAACCTCTAACAACTGGGATCTTTGAATCCCTGACACTATTTTTGTGTGTCCTAGTTGTAAACTAGAGTCGTCCTCTCCTTTAAACCCTTTTAGGGTTTAGCGACTAAAACGACTTCACCTAGGGATTCATGAAGCCAGATCCAACTATCTTTATCTTGATAGTTCGTGTATCGTGATGTTGCTTTGATTGTTGAGCTTGATCCAACAAACAAGATAGATAGCAATCACAAAGTTTCTTCGTCTTAGATTTTGTGATTCCACAAGTTTATACTTGTGAGACGAATAATAATCTATGCTACTCTTTGGGAGTCATAAGACCGGATTTTGAGGTTTGCTTAACTTTTTCTATTGCAATCAATTTCCTACCTCACCTTGATCTTTCATCATAACGAAAATCACATATAGGCTTATCTGTGGGAGGCAGGTTGTTTTAAAGTCCTCAATTGAGTTGAATAAACTCTTAGGCTGTAAAAGACGTCAACTAAAGGAATCAATTACGCGGAGTCCTGCTGGGAATCAAAAGGCGTAAGGAGCGCGCCTGTAACTGAATTATTGTGACGGTTTAATTCGGTCTCAACTATATTATAGTATGAAGTTCTGATAGTAGGCTAGATTCTGTAGCGGCTTAATACAGTTTGGTGTTCAAATCATGACTAGGTCCCGGGGTTTTTCTGTAGCGGTTTTCTCGTTAACAAAATTTTTGGTTTTTGTGTTATTTGTTTTCATATTATATTATTTATATTTATAATTGAAATATCACAGGTTGTATGTAAATCAATCAAAGTAGATATATCCGATAGGCACATTTATGTGTCTAATATGTCTCAATTGTATGTATTGTTAGTACTCGATTTTTGTATTTATTTTGTTATTTTATGTCTTTGTAGGTATTTATAGAGAAATAAGCTCTTGCGGCGAAATTGGCTCGAAAAGTGGTGTTTTACACCCGAGGATAAAGTACTAAAGGCACCCCAGAAAATTACTAAAAGCACCCCATGAGAATGTGTTATTCGGACTCCAGCAACGGATAAGGGGCGACCACTGGATAAGGGGTGACCTTCTTCACAAATTCAAAAAAAAAAAAAAAATTGGCGGGAAAATATTTGCTCTTCACTGGCAGATTTTCTCGATTGCATTTGGACGTGATTTTGTGCGATTCAATCGCTGAAACTTTTTGGAAAGATGTAATATATCATAACAGAGCTGGTATGGGTGATTGTTTCGACTGAATTTGGCTGGATAATCACGTGGAAGAAATCAGGGCAACACGGGTTTGAAAATGATATTCACGGATTTTCAGCAAGTTTGATGTGTGCTGCTCGTGTTTGGATGAAACTTAGTCATTGAAGATTCGTGTAGAATCTAAATAAGGGAGTATCAGAAGCTGTTTACGCGTGGAGAATCATTTCAGGGAAGAAAATATTCGTAAAATATTTTCTTTTAACACCGAGTAATGGAGGATCATGGAGAGTTAATGAGCGTGATTTCTTGTCGCTTTTGGGTATAAATAGGTTTCTATGGTTTGATAGAAGTTTGGTCGAGAGTTTGGGGGGCTTGAGGAGAACTGAGGAGCAAGAAATCACCATGAACAGCAAGCTTCCTGCTGCTGTTTTATGCTGCTGATGAAGATGAAGAACACGAAGAACAGACTAACAACAGCAGTCGTGTTTTAACAGTAACAACGACAGTGACACGTGGGTCACAGTCGTGGGTCGTATTTATCCAACGAAACAGCACTTAAGATCTGTCGTTGTTTGTGACGTCTTTTGTGGGTCGCAGAATCCTGTTTTATACCATTTTCTCTTCTTCTCTTTATTGTAAACACCATTTGAGCCATAATAAATAATTATTTTTAGAGCATGTTTACCATGATGATATAATTCCTTCGTAACCAAGGCAATGGAGGAAGCTATTCACGAAACATAAATGGGTAACTATTTCATTTAATTATATAATTCACCTAATCGCTGCTTTTGCAGAGTTTTAAATTGTTTGAATGATTGTCTTAATTATTTGTGATTCAGTTTGATAGGTTATGCTTGGTTTAATCTCTTGATAATCTATGCTTAAGGTTTACAAATAACATTTGAGAATTTGTATGATTGATAGTGAATTAAAGATAAAAGAGGACTGAAGAATTGAATAGAGTTTTGAAATATTTATCATTCAATTTTGCGTAATAGTGGAATCTAGTGTCTTGGTCACCTCTCGCACACTTTGTTAATATTTTTGTATATATATTTTTCTATCATTTTAGTTTATTAAGTCTAAAAATTCTTTGCTTTCACAAGTTTCAAAAGAACCTTACTACTACAACATCATTGATAAATACCATCAATTTTTGGCGCCGTCGACACGGAGCTTGTCTTTAGGCTAGAGTTTTTAGATTTTTTTTTTTTTTTAGGTTTTTATTTGTTTTTATTTTATTTGTTCTTCTTTACGTTTTTGTTTTTGTCTTTTTACTACAGATTTTGGAATTTGAACGAAAGAAAAATTTGCCAAAGCTTTTGGTGAATACTTAAAGATTTGGAGTTAAAGACAAAGTAAAAGGTGAAGCGAAAGAAGAAGTTTTTTTTTTAATATATAAAAAAAAAAGAAAAAAAAATAAGAGAGCTTTTATTTTTTTTTAGATTGTATTAGGATTTCTTTATTCTTGTAATTTTCTTTTGCACTTGGACATTTGGGACATTATTTTATTTTTTTTAAACCCTACGGAAGGGTAGTTTTAAATATAAACTGCACAGGGAAGGACGGTGATTACGATATCACCTCGGCCCCTCGGGTTCGTACATGACATAGGAGTCATGGCCCGAGTCGACTTCAACGGTTCATCCCCCGTCTGGAACGGGAGGTAAGAATTCTAAACACCCGCGAATCCCCTGTCAGTGGGTTTACTGGATGATTTCGTTTGCATATATGTTGAGGTTTTGAAAACGGTCGCTTTAATTTCCTAGTAAAGGGAAAGGACTGGCCATACAAGATAAGGGTTCGGATTTCATCACCGTTCTCTTCTTGCCCGCCTTAGGAGAACGATACCAAACGCGAACCTAAGCCTAAAATACTGACTAGAACGAGACCGATAGGGTAACGAGCTTAATAGGAAAGTCGTTCGAAAAATATTGGTTACTCTTTTGAGCATGCTTTGAAGTTCATGACGGTTTCTGTAAGTTGAATGCGTGACTGCGCCGCCTTGTAATGCGGTGAGGCCTTGGGTATCAAAGCTCCACGTAGCTTCCCTCGCCTCTATTCAACTAACTTAAACTCGGATTGATTCCAGAGGGGTTTGCTCAGATTGTAACGAATTCCCTTTCGAAGGATTAGAAGCTGGTCTAGAAACAATCTAAGTGGAGCCATCATGCTTTTTGTTTGCTAGAATTCAGTAGGTTTGTTGTGGTCGAGTCAGCCTTGTTTGTGTTTGTGTAGAATTCCCTTGCAGTTAGGATGTCAAACTGGTATTATAATAGCCATCACAATGAATATGAATATCCAACTGAACAATATGGACATCACTCTTTTTATGACCATAGTGTGAATAGTGGTTTGGAACGCCAATCTTTTGAAGGTTATGGCCCATACCATGGTGAGCCCAATTACTATCCACATGCCCACCGGTCATACGACCAAAATTCCTATAATTTCTCTTCTCTAGATGAAGCACGTAGGATACTTGAGTCAACGCGTAAATTACTTGAGTCGTCGACACATAAGTTAGCGGACACTAATGACTTAGTTATGGATGAAAGAACTGTAACAATGAGTGAACCTTCTTTAGAAGATAACCTCAGGAAGTTAGCTGAGTCAACATGTAAGTTAACTGAGTCAACACGTGAGTTTGTTGAGTCGACACGTAGGCTTGAGTTAGAGACAGAAGAAAGAATTGCTCGAATTACTCTTGATTGCCAATACATCCTTTCCAATATCACCCGTGAAAATGAGGACAATTTTTATAATCAGGATGACGAGGTTAGAATTGGTAACACTACTTGTTTAGATGAGGTTCAATCATTTTCATGCTATTATAGTGATGATCATGATGTGGATAGTACTGATGAAGAATCTGAAGTTTGTAGGCATAGTGATCAGGAATTTGTTTCTCCAATTGAGCTTAATAATGACAATGTTTCTAGTTCAAATCCAAATAATTTTAACAATTATTCACCTATTCAAAAGGACGAGGATTTGACTAGAGATACCACCGTTTTAGACGATGTAGTATTTCCTTTTTACGAAGCCGGTGATAGTTTTGAGGAACGAGTTTATTCTGAGAATATTGCTTTAGAGTCTAGCGATCTAGAAACATTAGACTTAGAAAAAGAAGAAGAACTCGTAGAGCTTTTAAATATGAGTGAGGATGCATCATCTGAGAATAACCTACAAGAAGCAATTGACCATTTTCAGGATTCTGATGATCTAGAAATTAGGGAAATTGTAGCTAGTCTATCTAGAGACACCCAAAATTCTAAGTTTTGGGGTGATTATCATTCTCCATGTGCCTTACCTTTATCTCTTATAGATATCCCTCACTTGGGACTTGATATATGTTCCTCAATCATTGTGCCAGATTACCTTCATACTAGCTCTCCCGAACCTAATAATGTCCAGGAAAAAGTTCAGTTGTTAGAAACCCATTCTCTGGTTGATGTGGTTAACCTAGGCTATGATACCATGATTGACTTTGATTTCCCACCAAAAACCTTCCGTTCAATTGTCGGAACGTATAAGTTCCATATGTGTCAATTATTAAGTTTTGAGACTAAACCTAATTACTTTAAAAGATTAGGGTCGACACATTTGCTTAAGAATGACCACTACTGTGGTCAGCTGTGTGAGTCAAATCTGATTGACTTAGGGGATCCCCAGTTCTTATTCAGGTTAATTTTATATGCTTCTAAGTTCTTATTCGAGTTTTTCCAGACTCTAGGACCTGAACATTCGGATCCAACTTTTGAGGAAATTCAACCCATGAAAATTTGTTATCTAGACCCATTTATAGAACCTGAACCTGAAACACAGCTATTTGTAGTTGTCTTAAACAGGAAACTAGATAAGGGTGTGTTGGATATCTTCATGGTCTGTTGCAGTTTCCTCTTATTGTGGTTAGCACTTTTCGATCCAGATGACCCAAAGTTATTCCGGCTGCTACTTTATGGTTCGAGTTGACTAATATTTCCTAAGTCTGGCTGAAGACTTTAAACTTAGCACTTCTTGGGAGGTAACCCAATCTCATGCAACACGGTAATATCTTTCCTTAACTCTTTTACTTCAAATGGTAACAGTTTCTCCTTGTTCATGTTTTTAATTTCATCTTTAGAACATTGAGGACAATGTTAGATTTAAGTTTGGGGGTATGGGAGAAACTTTTTAGTTGCAATAAATAAACTCTAGAGCCTAGAAATTTATGTTTATTAAGGATGGCACTAACCAATCTAAGTGGATGGAAGCATTTTGGTTGTAGGAGTTGAGGAACCAATCTGATTAGATGGAAACATCTAGAAGAGTCTATTCATAAAAGCACAGATCTCAGGTGTTAGAAAAGAAAACATGGTAGTTTCGCCATATCCTCGTGATGGAAACATCGAAAGAATCCTGATCACTTCTTTTATTTTTATTTTTACCATTGTTAGGGTGAAATAGAGTGACTGAGATACCAAAAAAAGAAAAAAAAAAAAATTGAGACCAGACCACTTGACCAACTGGAATAAATACAATAAAGTCGACCACTGGTACCCTTGTATATGCCAGCTGAGTTGACCTAGAGTTAGATTATCGACCACTTGGTCCCCTTGTATATGCCGAGTGTGTTGATATTAGTCCAGATCAAGATCTCAAGTCCATTAGGATAGGTTCACCCTAGCCAATATCATCCACGTTTTTCTCTTCTTAATCTATTCATGTGATTGGTCGACTCCGGTTTATGATGTCTAGAAACTATCTGAGTAGAGCTTTGTCACTTTATATGAATTTTAGTATGCTTTCGTGTACAACAATTGGAATTTCGCATAAGGGTACTTCCTCTTGTAGTCAATAAGTATGCCAACCAAGGAGATTCTTTAGTGCCTTCCAAGGTTCTGCGTAGATAGCTAGGGTCTGGAGTAAAAGGTTTTGTGGGTACACCTCTGGTAAACCCTCCGGAGACAACACTCCGCCACTGGGGCCACCTAGTGGTTTAACGGCTCGCTGCACGTGCTAAGTGTAGTCATTTTATTTTCTAGATTAGTTTTGCTCGAGGACTAGCAAATAATAAGTTTGGGGGTGTTGATAGGCACATTTATGTGTCTAATATGTCTCAATTGTATGTATTGTTAGTACTCGATTTTTGTATTTATTTTGTTATTTTATGTCTTTGTAGGTATTTATAGAGAAATAAGCTCTTGCGGCGAAATTGGCTCGAAAAGTGGTGTTTTACACCCCCAGGATAAAGTACTAAAGGCACCCCAGAAAATTACTAAAAGCACCCCATGAGAATGTGTTATTCGGACTCCAGCAACGGATAAGGGGCGACCACTGGATAAGGGGTGACCTTCTTCACAAATTCAAAAAAAATATATTTTGGCGGGAAAATATTTGCTCTTCACTGGCAGATTTTCTCGATTGCATTTGGACGTGATTTTGTGCGATTCAATCGCTGAAACTTTTTGTAAAGATGTAATATATCATAACAGAGCTGTTATGGGTGATTGTTTCGACTGAATTTGGCTGGATAATCACGTGGAAGAAATCAGGGCAACACGGGTTTGAAAATGATATTCACGGATTTTCAGCAAGTTTGACGTGTGCTGCTCGTGTTTGGATGACACTTGGTCATTGAAAATGCGTGTAGAAGCTAAATAAGGGAGTATCAGAAGCTGTTTACGCGTGGAGAATCATTTTAGGGAAGAAAATATTCGTAAAATATTTTCTTTTAACACCGAGTAATGATCATGGAGAGTTAATGAGCGTGATTTATTGTCTCTTTTGGGTATAAATAGGTTTCTATGGTTTCCTAGAAGTTTGGTCGAGAGTTTGGGGGGCTTGAGGAGAACTGAGGAGCAAGAAATCACCATGAACAGCAAGCTTCCTGCTGCTGTTTTATGCTGCTGATGAAGATGAAGAACACGAAGAACAGACTAACAACAGAAGTCGTTTTTTAGCAGTGACAACGACAGCACGTGGGTCACAGTCGTGGGTCGTATTTCTCCAACGACAACAGCACTTCAGATCTGTCGTTGTTTGTGACGTCTTTTGTGGGTCGCATAATCCTGTTTTATACCATTTTCTCTTCTTCTCTTTATTGTAAACACCATTTGATCCATAATAAATAATTATTTTGAGAGCATGTTTACCATGATGAGCTAATTCCCTCGTAACCAAGGCAATGGAGGAAGCTATTCACGCAACATAAATTGGTAACTATTTCATTTAATTATATAATTCACCTAATCGCTGCTTTTGCAGAGTTTTAAATTGTTTGAATGATTGTCTTAATTATTTGTGATTCAGTTTGATAGGTTATGCTTGGTTTAATCTCTTGATAATCTATGCTTAAGGTTTACAAATAACATTTGAGAATTTGTATGATTGATAGTGAATTAAAGATAAAAGAGGACTGAAGAATTGAATAGTGTTTTGAAATATTTATCATTCAATTTTGCGTAATAGTGGAATCTAGTGTCTTGGTCACCTCTCGCCCACTTTGTTAATATTTTTGAATATATGTTTTTCTATCATTTTAGTTTATTAAGTCTAAAAAATCTGCTTTCACAAGTTTCAAAAGAACCTTACTACTACAACATCATTGATAAATACCATCAATATCCATCCTTTTTTGTTGGGTACAACTTGATTGATCTTGGATGTTGAACTTTGGAATCGTCCAAGTACTCTCACAGAATAATCAGGTTCACGAACTTGTCTCTGTTTACATTCTGATTGCGAGAGAAAGAGATATAAGCCCTTCATATAATTCCTGATTGATATTCATTAAGTTGAACTCTAGAAATTGTATTCGAGTTTAGTCAATACAAGTTTACTAAGAAAAATTTGGTGGTGTATTATGATAGGGTGTAGAATGCATCCTATTTATCATCTATTGTTTATGCTTTCTTTGCTATTTTTCTTGTAAATTATGTATTTTACGTGTGTTTTTGAGTTATTAGGTACTCTGGAGTCGCACAGAGGAAAAGAAGAAGAAATCACCAAAATTGAGCAAAAAAGGGCAATCTTTTTATTTCATAGGGCGAGCACTATCTGGAGACCGGTAATGGTTAAGGGGCAACTCTATTGGAGGTATACTAAATGCAAACCAGCTACGGTTAATGGGTTGTCATTTGGGGTACCCCTTATCATTTATTAGGGGTGTAATCATCACTGGGTAGCCCTTATCCATAAAATTGTGTGTTATAAGCACCCAATTTGGGTGGTTCTTATTTTGGGCGCAAATAGCCATCACAATGATTAACCCTAAAATCGATATTCCCTCTTTCTCTCGTTCGTTCTTACACACATAAGAAAGAAGCAGCCATGGTCAGAGAAATTGAGATTTCAGAAAGCTCGATCTGTATAGAAAACAGAGACGATGATGAATTCAAAGTAGGGTTTGGTTCAGAAATGGTTTCTAGTGATGGTCTGGTGGTGATTGGGAGTCAAGGTTCATGGCTTAGATAGAAACATAGATGATGAAGTTAGGGATTGAGAAGAAACAAAAGGGGATCTGTGTTGAATTGAGAAGATGGAGGAGTTGTTGTTGTTGGTATCAACAATTGAACTGATGTGATGCAAAGACGAAGGCTAGGGTTTGGTCAGATCAGAGAAATTAAGCGACGAAATTTTGTTGTTGTTTCGATTAATGGTGTTGTTTAAAAATGGGTTTGTGAGATTGTGCTGGGATAT
Organism: Papaver bracteatum; assembly: GCA_023529315.1. Taxonomy (NCBI): domain Eukaryota; kingdom Viridiplantae; phylum Streptophyta; class Magnoliopsida; order Ranunculales; family Papaveraceae; genus Papaver; species Papaver bracteatum. The sequence goes on from JAJJWX010000614.1 coordinate 919,131, forward strand.
TTGTTGATGCAGAGAAGATGGGTTTTGGTTGAGAAGAACAGAGCTCGATGCTACGACTTTGAGATCGATGTGTGACAGGGAAGAAGAAGATGAAGAAAGAAATCATGATGTTACTGTGGAGATAAACGTGTAATTTGAGATGGGTATGAGACTTGCACGAGTGTTTATCAAGCCGCTGTTGCCGTGGAGGAATTGAAGCAGTGCAGTTTGGGTTATTTATCGAAAGAACACAAGGAGAGTATGAGGCAGAGCTGGGAATGATGGAATGGCTTAAGGCTTGTTGCTGCTGCACCGTGAGTTGTAATTGAAGCTGCAGTACTAAACTGCTAAACTAGATGAATGATTAGGTATGTCGCAGGTGAAAGAATGGCCGGAAAGTCCTGTAATTGAACAAAACTCGGCCAAATCATCCCTCTGGCGAGTTGACTCAGCGATCCAGACGAGTCCGACCGATCCGACCCTTATTCATCCAACTCAGCCAGAATCAGAAAGCTAACTCAGAAGCTGACTTCTACCCTCCTTGACCTAGTCAACTAACAGAAGACTGACGGTTTGACTTGTTTGACCATTAGTCCTAACGGTGGACTGACGAAATATACCGTCGACAGAAGGAATTTTCAGGTGGCCGACGACGACAAATTCCGGCCAACTTCCGACTAAAAACACAGTTTTCCTGCGAGCAAAATTACAGAATTTTGGGTGGACTTCTCTCATGTGTGTGAAGACTTAGAATTGGCAATTGGATGCAAACTTGGAAGTTTTGGAGAATTGGACTAGAAATTGGAATATGGCTCAAATTGGGAAAGTGGTGTTCTTATGGAATGAGGAATCTTTTCCTACAAAGATATGGAGAGTATTGAAGCCTATAAATAAAGGAGTTCTCTACAACTTTTTACACACATCTACTTTGGAGAAGGAGTTAAAGTGCACAAGGATTGTAGGAAGGAGCAACCATCATCTTTTTAATAAGTTTTCTTTCTTCCTTAAATTATTATTATTATTGTGTGAACTCCAAATTATGAGTAGCTAATTTTCTTATTGATTAAGGATGAATTCCTAGTTCTTAACATATGGTTTGAGTTTTGTTTCAATTCTACTTTGAAGTTTTTCATATAATTATCGTTTGTTTTTACTAATATTAAAGTTTATGATTGATTGATAGGTTGTTTGGAGTGCAAGCTAAATTGATTTATTAATTTAATCTAAAAGCTAGTGAAAGTTAGGGAATACGTAATAGTTTCTTGACTTTTTACACAGGTAGAAAACACAAGACCTTGCGGAGGGATTCCTTGGAGCAATTGTGTGTGAAAACAACGCTATAAAGTGGACCAAGCGAACCGAGTCTAACTACTAGTACTAAACCTAAGTTCATAAATCTTAATGCGTTCGGGGAATTACATCTTGTAAGCGAACCTCAAGGTGGTTCTTTTGAATAGAATCTGATAACTAAGCGAACCTGTTACTCAGTGAAATAAGGAATTTTGGGGTTAGCTAAGCGAACCTGCTATCCTACGATTGGTGATAATCTATGACTAATAAAGAGTGGAAAAGAACATAACTTTAATCATTGTTTTGCAGCAAAGAAGGATTCCTTGATCTATTCTCTCTTATTGAATTCAACTTACACTTTTAATTGCTTTGTTTATTTCTTTTGCTTTTAAAATCTTCAACCAATACCCCCCTTTTTGTGACATTATAAGACAACTATAATCTCTTGCTCCTCGTGGGATCGATCTTGACTACCCTATATTACTTGTTAATTAGGTAGTAAAATATTAATTAATTTGTTGTGGTTACGACACGCATCAAATTTTGGCGCCGTTGCCGGGGAGCAACGGGCGATTTTAGTTATTTTTATTTTTCTTTTTGCTTTGTTAGATTCTATACCGTATCTAACTTAGTTTTGTGAACCTTGTTGTAGGTGCTATATCTTTGGTGAATGCTTAAAAAGGGAAGACCGAGTCCAATACGTCTTCGATCCGACACTCAACTAAAGGATTTCATTCGAGCGGTTAACACTCCGCTTCCTCGTTCTACATCAAGTGAATTCGCAGATTCAGACATAGAAGAAGAAGCAATGGGTGATCGTACACTCAAAGACCTAGCTTCTCACAATCTTGATACACAACAATGGTGTATCCAAACTAATTCAACTTTCGAGATCAAGCCGGGGTTGATTAGATAACTACCAAAGTTTCATGGCATGGTGAATGAAGACCCAAACAAACATCTTATGGACTTCAATACCATAGTCATGGCCATGATTCCACAAGATATTAATGCGGATGGAGCAAAGTTGAAAGCTTTTCCGTTCTCTTTGGAAGGCAATGCTAAGGAATGGTTGTACTATTTTCCTTCCGGAAGTATCACAACATGGAATGGGATGAAGAAAATTTTCCTAGAGAGATATTTTTCCGCATCGAAAGCTACTCAAATTCGCAAGGAGATTTATGGGATGAAGCAACATGTGGGAGAGTAATTATATGAATGTTGGGATTGATACAAGAGATTGGTGGAAAGTTGTCCACACCATCAATTTAGTGACGCCATGATAATCCAATACTTCTATGAAGGTCTCAAAACAAGTGATAGATATCTTCTTGACGCCGCCGGTGGTGGTGCACTAGTGAACAAGACGGTGGCCGAAGCTACCGAGTTGATTGAAAGTATGGCGGCAAACTCGCAATAATTCTATGCAAGAGGTGATTCAATGGTTAAGTTGGTGCATGAAGTTAGTGACTCGTCTTCACAATCCGATCAACGGTTAAACAACATAGAGAGGGTAGTGAAACGATTGGCCGTGGTAATTATTCCGGATGATGAAACCGAACAAGTAAATGCTTTATATCCAAATCAAAGGCCAAGGTACGATCCATACTGAAATAATTACAATACCGGTTGGAAGGATCATCCCAACTTTAGCTATGCAAACAAGCAAGTGGCGGCTCCTAATCCATATACGCAACAAGGTGGATTCCAACAACCACGTTTCCAACCTCAACAACAATAATTCCAACCACAACAAGTCAAGGAGCAAGATTCTTCGAATAATGACAAGTTGAATGTGATAATGCAAAGCATGCAAGGTCTCACTTCTATGTTACAACAAACCCAACAAAAGACCGATTAGGCAATCAAGGATTTACAAACTCAAATGGGACAATTGGCAACCGATATGAACTTAATGAAAGCTCAAGCATCCACAAAGATTCCTTCGCAGCCAATTGTGAATCCAAGAGAGAATGTTAGTGCGGTTACTTTAAGAAGTGGAAGACAAGTGGAGAGTCCAACTAGTCATGAAGAAGCTAGTGAAGAGGTAGTCAAAGAGAAGGAGGATGCCGAACCAAGGGAGACTTCAACACCAACCGCCCAATCCAAGGAACCGGTTCCTACTTTCACTACTCCACCTCCTTTTCCTAGTCGTTTTGCTAAGTCTAAGAATAAAGCTCAAGACAAGGAACTTATGGATATCTTCAAGAAGATAGAAATCAACATCCCATTCATCGAGGCCATCAAGACAATGCCAAGGTATTCTAAGTTCATGAAGGAATTATGCACAAAGAAGGATAGGTTGCTTGATAATGAAATTACTAAAGTTGGCGAGACTGCGTCGGCTATGCTTTTGAAGAAGATGCCTACAAAGTGCACGGATCCCGGTGGTTTCACGGTGCCAATTACTATTGGTAAGGAAAGGTTTGAACATGCTTTACTTGACTTAGGAGATTCCATTAGTGTGATGTCGGCCGATATATATGAGTCCTTGAATCTTAGACCATTGAAAGAGACAAGAGTTATTATCCAACTAGCAAATAAGTCTAACATCTATCCAAAGGGGCTTGTAGAAGACGTTCTAGTGCAAGTGAATGAATTAATTTTTCCGGTGGATTTCTTCGTGGTGGATATGGACAATAATGAGAATCGTTCGACTACTTCTCTACTTCTTGGGAGGCCATTTATGAAGACCGAAAAGATGAAGATTGATGTGGACAAGGGTACACTCACTATGGAGTTTGACAAGGAAGTAATACACTTCAACATATTTGAAGCCATGCGCTACCCAAATGATATGCATTCCTCTTACTCCGTTGATGTGGTTAGTTCATTAGCGCAAAAAATGGTGGAATTGAATCGAGAGGACGAACTTGATGTGGTGTTGCAAAAGAGCATTGAATTGGACGTCCACGTGTTTCCTAACTTGGATGTTGAAATTTCCACGGAATTGGTGGAGACGTGTGGTGCCTTGATGGCATTACAAGAAGCTAAGGGTAATATTTCCTATATTTCTTTACCCGTGAATGATGAATTACTTGTACCATCTATTGTGAAGGCGCCTAAGCTAGAGTTGAAGCCACTTCCGGACCATTTGAAGTATGCATTTTTGGGAGATGGAGATGAGCTTCCGGTGATTATTTCAAAGAACCTCACACCGGTACAAGAAGACCGTTTGCTTAGAGTCTTGATAGAGCACAAAACGGCTATTGGGTGGACAATTGCGGATATGAAGGGCATTAGTCCATCCATATGCATGCATAGTATTCTAATGGAAGAGAACGTGAAGCCGGTACGTGATGCTCAACGTAGGCTTAATCCTCCCATGATGGAGGTTGTGAATAAAGAGATACTCAAATTGCTAAGTGCGGGGGTGATCTACCCAATTTCCGATAGCAAATTGGTTAGTCCGGTACAAGTGGTGCCAAAGAAGTCCGGTGTTACGGTTGTTCGAAATCAAGACGATGAACTTGTTCCTACAAGAGTTCAAACCGGTTGGAGAGTGTGCATTGATTATAGAAAGCTTAATTACGCAACCTGAAAGGATCACTTTCCTTTACCTTTCATTGATCAAATGTTGGAGCGGTTAGCGGGGCATTCTTATTATTGTTTCTTGGATGGTTATTCGGGATACAATCAACTTGTTATTGCACCGGAGGACCAAGAGAAGACCACTTTTACTTGTCTATTTGGAACTTTTGCGTATAGACGGATGCCGTTTGGTCTTTGCAATGCACCGAATACTTTCCAAAGATGCATGGTGAGTATATTCTCGGATTACGTGGAGTGCATTATTGAGGTATTTATGGACGTCTTTAGTGTTTATGGCAATTCTTTTGATATTTGTTTAGATAACCTTGAACTAGTTCTTAAACGATGCATAGACACAAACATTGTCCTTAATTGGGAGAAATGTCATTTTATGGTAAACCATGGCATAGTACTTGGTCACATTGTGTCCTCTCAAGGGATCGAAGTGGACAAGTCAAAGATAGATTTAATAAGAAACTTACAATATCCCACTTCGGTGAGGGAGGTTCGTTATTTTCTTGGCCATGCAGGTTTCTATAGGCGGTTTATCAAGGATTTCTCAAAAATCTCCATGCCGATGTGCAAGTTACTAAAAAAGGAGGTACCTTTTGACTTCAACAAGAATTGCAAGGATGCTTTTGAAAAATTGAAGGCAATGTTGACAAGTGCGCCGATTATCAAGTCACCGGATTGGAATCTTCCATTTCAATTAATGTGTGATGCTAGTGATTATGCGGTTGGAGCCGTTTTGGGTCAAAGAGTGGACAAGTTGTCCCATGTTATCTATTATGCATCTTGGACCCTTAATGATGCACAAATCAACTATTCTACCACGGAAAAGGAGTTATTGGATATAGTGTTTGCATTAGAAAAATTTCGATCATACTTGGTGGGTAAAAAGGTTATTGTGTATTCCGATCATGCGGCACTTAAATACTTACTAAAGAAGATAGAAGCTAAGCCAAGACTAATCCGGTGGATTCTATTACTACAAAAGTTCGACATAGAAATTCGAGATAAGAAAGGTGTGGAGAATACAGTTGCGGATCATCTTAGTAGACTTGTTATGTCTCACGAAGAACTTCTATTACAAGACCGCTTTCCGGACGAACAACTTTTCTCCTTGGAAGAATCAACACATTGGTATGCGAATATAGTGAATTACTTGGTGACAAGGAATGTACCTAGTACAATGTCCAAATTCCAAAAGATGAAACTTAATAAGATAGCGAAGCAATATGTGTGGGATGAACCATACTTATGGAAATATGGCGTTGATCAAATAATACGAAGGTGCGTACCTAACTCCGAATTTCAATCTATTCTCTCTTTTTGTCACACTTTTGCTTGTGGTGGCCACTTTGGTTCTAAACGTACCGCTCTCAAAGTTCTTGAAAGTGGATTTTATTGGCCCACCTTGTTTGAATATTCATATGTTTTTTGTAAATCGTGTGATAGATGTCAAAGAACGGGCAATATAGGTGCTCGAAATCAAATTCCACTCACACCAATTCTCACCGTAGAGATTTTTGATGTGTGGGGAATTGATTTTATGGGACCTTTTGTCAATTCGAATGGAAATTTTTATATACTTCTTGCCGTAGATTATGTTTCGAAATGGGTGGAGGCTAGAGCCACCAAAACTAATGATTCTCAAGTTGTTTGTGATTTTGTAAGAGAAAGCATATTCACTAGGCACGGTACACCAAGAGTGGTGATAAGCGATGGAGGCTCACATTTCAAGAAGTCTTTTCACACTCTCCTCAAGAAGTAAAACATAACACACAAGATTGGTACGCCTTACCATCCACAAACTAGTGGACAAGCAGAAATTTCAAACCGTGAGATCAAGTCCATTCTTGAGAAAACGGTGAATACCACAAGGAAAGATTGGAGCTTTAAGCTCAATGATGCGCTTTGGGCGTATAGAACAGCGTACAAGACACCGATTGGTATGTCTCCATATAGGTTGGTTTATGGCAAAGCTTGTCATCTTCCGGTTGAACTTGAACATAAGGCTTATTGGGCGATAAAGAAATTCAACATGGAGTATGATGCAGCGGGGAAACAAAGAAAGTTGCAACTAAATGAGCTAGAGGAGATACGTAATGATGCTTACGAGAATGCCCGGATTTACAAAGAAAAGACCAAGCTTTTTCATGACAAGATGATTTCTCGGAAAATTTTTGTTGTGGGGCAAAAAGTTCTTTTATTTAATACTCGTTTACGTTTATTTCCGGGTAAGCTTAAGTCCCGTTGGGTGGGACCATTTATTGTTACTAATGTTTATGATCATGGTGCAGTTGAAATTGTTAGTGAAAAAACAGGACAACCCTTGAAAGTCAACGGCCATAGGTTGAAGCCATATTATGAAAACTTTCCAACGGATCATGTGGATGTGATTGGATTTCGAGATGTGCTCCCTCTAGAGGAGTAATGTGAAGCAAGAGCTATGTCGGGCCGTCAACTTTAAAAAAAGCGCTAAGTGGGAGGCAACCCACCGGTTTTGTATTTCTTATCCTTTTGTCTTTATTTGCTTTTTGTTTTGTTTGTTTATTTTTCTTGTTTCATATCATATTAGGATTTCCCACCTTGATTTTACTTGGACGATTCAATCACATTGAGGACAATGTAAGGTTTAAGTGTGGGGGAGTGGCTAAGTATATATTTTTGCATTAAAAAAAAAGAGAATTTTTTTTGCATAAAACTTTCAACTTTTAGAGATTTTAGAGTCACTAGCATGCTTCTAGGTATGATTACATAGAGAATTCTGACCGACATAATTGAACTTGGAAGTATTAGGGAACTACGTTCGATTTCTTGCTTGTTAGAGTGTTAAATAATGGATTTAATCATGCCGGTGATGCAAATTAGGAGCAGAGAAGAATGCATTATTAGAGTTGCTGATCAATCATTAGTGGAGACTACCCATTTTCATATCATGTGAGGCACCGACCAAAAATTCTTCCTTTACTAAAGAGATTCTTTTGAGTGTGTGTCACCGTACGTTAATTCCGGGTAGAATGGTGAGCTACCCAATTTCAACACTATTTTTATCTCTTGAGTGCTAATTTTTGTCAATCATGAGGGTGACGTCTATGATGAAAGCCTCCTTCTTGTAGTTTGATTTGCAGTTAGCACCATTCTCTCTCTCGACAACAACGGGTCCATAGAAACTCTTTTGGAGGTATACTAAACGCAATCCAGATACGGTTAAGGGGTTGTCATTTGGGGTACCCCTTATCATTTATTAGGGGTGTAATCATCACTGGGTAGCCCTTATCCAGAAAATTGTGTGTTATAAGCACCCAGTTTGGGTGGTTCTTATTTTGGGCGCAAATAGCCATCACAATGATTAACCCTAAAATCGATATTCCCTCTTTCTCTCGTTCGTTCTTACACACATAAGAAAGCAGCATCCATGGTCCGAGAAATTGAGATTTCAGAAAGCTCGATCTGTACAGAAAACAGAGACGATGATGAATTTAAAGTAGGGTTTGGTTCAGAAATGGTTTCTAGTGATGGTCTGGTAGTGATTGGGAGTCAGGGTTCGTGGCTTAGATAGAAACAAAGATGATGAAGTTAGGGATTGAGAAGAAACAAAAGGGGATCTGTGTTGAATTGATAAGATGGAGGAATTGTTGTTGTTGGTATCAGCAATTGAACTGATGTGATGCAAAGACGAAGGCTAGGGTTTGGTTAGATCAGAGAAATTAAGCGACGAAATCTTGTTGATGTTTCGATTAATGGTGTTGTTTAAAAATGGGTTTGTGAGATTGTGTTGGGATATTTGTTGATGCAGAGAAGATGGGTTTCGGTTGAGAAGAACAGAGCTCGATGCTACGACTTTGAGATCGATGTGTGACAGGGAAGAAGAAGATGCAGAAAGAAATCATGATGTTAATGTGGAGATAAACGTGTAATTTGAGATGGGTATGAGACTTGCACGAGTGTTGCTCAAGCCGTTGTTGCCGTGGAGGAATTGAAGCAGTGCATTTGGGGTTGTTTATCGCAAGAACACAGGGAGAGTATGAGGCAGAGCTAGGAATGATGGAATGGCTTAAGGCTTGTTGTTGCTGCACCGTGAGTTGTAATTGAAGCTGCAGTACTAAACTTCTAAACTAGATGAATGATTAGGTTTGTCGCAGGTGAAAGAATGGCCAGAAAGTCCTGTAATTGAACAGAACTCGGCCAAATCATCCCTCCGGCGATTTGACTCAGCGATCCAGACGAGTCCGACCGATCCGACCCTTATTCAGCCAACTCATCCAGAATCAGAAAGCTAACTCAGAATCTGACTTCTACCCTCCTTGACCTAGTCAACTAATAGAAGACTGATGGTTTGACTTGTTTGACCGTTAGTCCTAACGGTGGACTGACGGAATATACCGTCGACGGAAGAAATTTTCAGGTGGCCGGCGACGACAAATTCCGGCCAACTTCCGTCCAAAAACACAGTTTTTCAGCGGGAAAAATTACAGAATTTTGGGTGGACTTCTCTCATGTGTGTGAAGACTTAGAATTGGGAATTGGATGCAAACTTGGAAGTTTTGGAGAATTGGACTAGAAATTGGAATATGGCTCAAATTGGGAAAGTGGTGTTCTTATGGAATGAGGAATCTTTTCCTACAAAGATATGGAGAGTATTGAAGCCTATAAATAAAGGAGTTCTCTACAACTTTTTACACACATCTACTTTGGAGAAGGAGTTAAAGTGCACAAGGATTGGAGGAAGGAGCAACCATCATCTTTTCAATAAGTTTTCTTTCTTCCTTAAATTATTATTATTATTGTGTGAACTCCAAATTATGAGTAGCTAATTTTCTTATTGATTGAGGATGAATTCCTAGTTCTTAACATATGGTTTGAGTTTTGTTTCAATTCTACTTTGAAGGTTTTCATATAATTATCGTTTGTTTTTACTAATATTAAAGTTTATGATTGATTGATAGGTTGTTTGGAGTGCACGCTAAATTGATTTATTAATTTAATCTAAAAGATAGTGAAAGTTAGGGAATACGTAATAGTTTCTTGACTTTTTACACAGGTAGAAAACACAAGACCTTGCGGAGGGATTCCGTGGAGCAATTGTGTGTGAAAACAACGCTAGAAAGTGGACCAAGAGAATCGAGTCTAACTACTAGTACTAAACCTAAGTTTATAAATCTTAATGCGTTCGGGGAATTACATCTTGTAAGCGAACCTCAAGGTGGTTCTTTTGAATAGAATCTGATAACTAAGCGAACCTGTTACTCGGTGAAATAAGGAATTTTGGGGTTAGCTAAGCGAACCTGCTATCCTACGGTTGGTGATAATCTATGACTAATAAAGAGTGGAAAAGAACATAACTTTAATCATTGTTTTGCAGCAAAGAAGGATTCCTTGATCTATTCTCTCTTATTGAATTCAACTTACACTTTTAATTGCTTTGTTTATTTCTTTTGCTTTTAAAATCTTCAACCAATACCCCCCTTTTTGTGACATTATAAGACAACTATAATCTCTTGCTCCTCGTGGGATCGATCTTGACTACCCTATATTACTTGTTAATTAGGTAGTAAAATATTAATTAATTTGTTGTGGTTACGACACGCATCATATTCTGGTACCCCCACGTTGTCAATTTGTAACACAGAGCATGCAAAAATGCGAAAGACCTATTAAGTCTTTGTTTGGAGCAATCTGACTATATGGACATGAGTGCAATCTCTAATAAATATATCACTAGTTTGGAAAACATTGTTGTTATGGATTCTGTAAAAGAGACTGAGTTCTCAAACTCTCATATATACGAACACTATGTTCTCATAAAACAGTTGTGTTAGAGCATATATCGGTTGGACCCACCAAGCGTTGATATGTCAAGCTTGGTTGTCATATTTTAGTGAACCAAAACTCATCTAAGAGTCGCTTGATTTAAATATACTAGAGTCAACTTCGTATAGGTTAGCTTGAAAGTATTAGGGTGAGACATTACAAGTATTGCGAAGACTTGAAGAAGTGAAGAAGTACGGAGCTACAACCACAACATCATCCTTCCACTTGAGGTTAGTGATATTTGACTTGAACTGTTTCATTCCCTAATGAATCTTTCAAGTCGTGCATATTGAAAATATAAAATTTTGAAGCATGAACACTCTAGATAGACATAGTATTAAGGAATACAATATGAATTTTCTTGTTTAACCATTAAACTTTGTATATAAGACATCAAAATAATCGTATAAATGCTATTGTGATTATGTATGGGTATGAGGTGAGGATTTCATCCTAGGAAACAATGTTGATTACATGTGTTTTAAGGAAGCAAGTTCATGATATGTGTTGTGAACCGAAAAGGAAATCGCCAGGCGTTATTGGGGCAATTCTTCATTGCATATCTTATGAACGACCAATATGTGTGATTAGTATAACCACTCATGACTTGGTTGTGTTCTTGGTAAAACTATTCACATGAGGCCTGACTTATGTATTGGTATAACTTTTATTAGTGAAACCGATCATAAGTAATCACCTGGGGTATGATCGGGTTTGTGTGTGTCTGACCAAATTTGGGAGATGGGAACTGATCCTAGTAAGAGGTGCAGTACATCACAAGAGGGAACCGATCCTTGTATGAGGTACAACAAGGTTTATAGAAGAAAGGGGAACCGATCTTATGGACATGTGCAACAAATACAAGTTAGATACCAAATATATGTGGGGAGCCGATCCTAGTACCTAGTCAGCCAAATTTTGGTAAGCTAGTGTGACTATGCACATTACTCACATGGAGGTAGAACCAAAACTTGTTTTGGTAGAACCGTTACACCCATGGTTTGTGATTGAGTGTTACTTGATCAATCACATAGTTCTTGAAAGTCATATGAACCAATTCTAAACTTGTTCGGAAGTGTGGTAAATCGGTTTCAAGTGAGTAAGTATGAAAAAGGACTTGCATGAGAAAGATGTTGACACACTTTGAACACGCGCATTAATGTGTATTTTTTATTGTTCAAAGATATTCTTTAACAGCTAAGAAGGAAGTAAATTCCAAGATCGAATCTAAATAAGTTAAGAATCTTTTAATTAAGGTTTTCAATGATATATGGAAAATAAGAATTAGTAATGTGCATTTTCTAATTAAAGATTTTCGAAGGAGATTTCGATCATAAATTTGGACATTACATTCACATGAATTATGAAAACCGAATCTGGGATAATATGGAAATATTTTGAGAATATTTTCGGTTTTGGAAATTCCTTGGTGTCCAAACTTCCTTGTCTATAAATACTTTGAGTTTGCATTTCTATCAAACTAATCCTTCGTGACAATAAACTTCCTATGTTGTACTGTTACTGGTGAAGCCGCCTATTCAGAGAGGAGAGTAACCTAATTAGGAGAAATCTCTTACGACCGCTCATTTTAAAGTATTGTTTGGGATTGAGAATCTCTAGTACGTACCGTTGGTGGGAAACTAGATATTACGGTTTATTTTTAGTTTTCTTATTGATTTGATTGACTAACGGTGGTTGAACTTTGATTGTACCTTATTTGTTTATGCTTGAGAATCTTCTCTTGTGATATAAGATTCACTCAAACTAGTTCAAGGTTTCAACATGTATCTTTATACTGTTGTTATATCCAAAGACGATCTTGTGATAATCCATTGTTAACAGACTCCGTTCTGTGCGTGATTGATCACAAGAGATTCAAGTAGTTGTGTGTAGGTGTTTATTGAAGATCTAAGAAGATTTGAAGACAAGAAGAGATATAAGATTTCTGAATTGGTTTTATAATCTTTGGTGTGCATAATACTTGTTTGGGTAACATATGATCCAACTATAATCGATTTATCCTTTGAGTATTTTCATAGAATAGTTGAGAAGATCGACATCAATACATTTCCTTGGGATTAAAGGTATTGATAGCAAAATCTTACAGATTTCCTTTTGGTGATTGAACATAAGATAAATCTTGGAACCTGGCAAAGAAGTTTATGTTAAGATAAACAGAAGAGCCTTTGTGCAACTCATATCACTTGGTTGAAGAGAGTCGATACCAAACATATTTGTTATTCCTTTACTGTTTGGAATACTAACCAAAGGAATTGGTCCAAGTACGTAACTTGTTTACAGGTTGGAGGCGTGGTAATACATACGGGACTAGGTGAACTATTGGTTTAGTTGCTTGGTCTCAACTATACGAAGTTGGTTTATTTTGTATAGCGGCTTAATCCTGAGAGTATTCAATTCTGGACTAGGTCCCGGAGTTTTTCTGCATTTGCGATTTCCTCGTTAACAAAATCTTGTTGTGTCATTTACTTCAATTTTCGCATTATAATTATTTTATTATAATTAAAGTGAATTGCACAAACGTTAATTCATATTTACTTGATACGCGAATCCTATTGAGTTTGGTTAAGTCCGAACCTTTGTATCAAGTAAACATACTTCGTTGTTATATTGTCTCAATCTCGTATCCATAGATGATCACATGAAGTGTGAACCGATTAGTTGCATTGTCTCGATTCATTCCAAACAAAATCACTTCGGAGAAAGGACTTATAGGAAGGAAAAGTTTTAGCTTGAGGTATATTTGGGTACCCTCGCCTTTTTAATTGGTATCAGAGTAGGCAAACACGAAAAGATCTAACAATAACGTAATGGCAGGATTTGACTACTTCAGGAGTTTGTGGTGGAAAACACTTGTAAAGTATGTAATACTTGTATTCCTAAACATGTTAGGATTTTTGCATATGAATGTCGTGAATGACTTACATGATCCTTTTATTGTCATAGGATTGTACATCATTATGATAAATAATGATTTAAGTGTCAATGAGACAGATCGTATCTTGAAGATGCATAAGATTCTACTTAAGATTTTTATGAACCTCGGCTATTATGTTATTGTGAAATCTGGAATCTTAAATATATTTTGGATAACCTATCAAATTATATTCATATACATTTTCAGATCAAAGACTGTCGATGTTTCGCCTTCTTGGATGCGATTTTGGAAAACATGTAATCCTATAAGGATTGAGTTTTCAGTTAATAATTCTATTAACTGTGGATTGCTTCATACACCTTACAACTGTTTTAATGAAGCAAGTGATATTTTAAAATTCTACAGGATTTATGATTCCAATGGTATTTTTAATAAATATCATATCTTGTTCAAACTTAAATCTGTATACTCTATAAAATTCTTGAGTAAGCTTCAAGTGACATTATCAATCTCTGGTAATAAAAGAGTAAATAGACTCTTGGACAAAAACCTGGAATCAATCCAAAATAAATACCCAGTCCATGAGAAACCGGTTTTCCAAAAGAAATACCTAGATACAAAATCGTAATTGTTTTCCCACAAATCTCGATTTCCGATTTTGCTAGTATTTCCTAAAACTAGTTATTTCCGGTTTTTGATCTCAAGTTTTCCTATAAAGGATAACCTCTTGCTATGTGTTCGAACATATTGGGGAAGACTAGTCAAAAACGTAACTAGGGTTTTTCATATTTTCGCAAGTATGAGAAAGAGAAAATCAATGGAAGAAAACCACGGAATAGACAAGTTTGTCTTGAATCAATTTATTCCTCCTGGAGAGGTGGAGAAAATCAAACATCCTCACTTGATCAAAGGAAAACATGATCTTACGGATTTCGTAGACACCACATGTTTTGAAAGATACCAAGTCTTGAGGGAAGCAACCTTCACTAAAGAAAAAATAATTGATCCAGAGGTTTCAGAGACCAATTATGTGAAATTTGTTCAAGACCTAATTTGGGGGAATTTGTTCGGATTTGAAAAATATTCACCTGACATAGTACCTTGTCTTCAGAGAACAATTAATCATGAAAATCTTACTTTTAGTACCTTGGTTGGAAGTACTTGTCTTCATGTCAACAGAAAGATGATATCAGAAATCATCAACTACAGTGTGAAAGGGAATATGGTTACAGGTTCTGAAATTGATCACGATAGCATTTCAAAACTAATCACTGGAAAAACTGTCGAATGGAGAAAGGGAAAGATGCTAACCAAAGATATACCGTTTCATCTAAGGGTGTTCGGAAAACTGGCTGTAGCAACTCTGTTTGCATGTTCAAGAGATTCCTCCTCATGGAATAGAGAATTTGCTGAATTTATCTACTTTCTTCTTGAAGGAAAGAAGTGAATTGATATTTGTGGAATGGTTATCGATCAATGATTAAGATCATTGAATCCCTCAATGTCACAGGTTTTCATAGAAACCTTGGTTATCCATGTCTTATCACCAAGCTCTGTAAAAAATATTTGGAAAACAACTTTAGAGATGAGAAAGACATCAAAACTCTCTCACAGATAATTATTAATCGAATGGGAGGAACAAAAAGAGAATCAAGTGTCTCATATGATCAAGTCCATATCAATGGATATCTTATGTTCCATATTCTACGTCTTGGAAGACAATTAGACTGTATTCAGAAACAATTGGCATTTGCCTACAGAAATGATGCAGATACTCTTGATATCATCCTAAATATCAATGATGAGTTCTTAAATATAGGAAAAGAAGAAGACTCTGAAGGGAAAACAAATGAAGTTTGAGTTTTTATTTTCTTCGAAGAATAAAAGTAGACATTAGTCGTTGATTGAATTCAATTTTTGAATCTATTATGAATAAAAACTATTATTAATAATGTTATTTGATTTATAATTTTTCTTGTGATAGTTTTTGATTTACATAGGCAGTGCTTTAATGCTTTATTTATTTGCTATGGATGTTTATGGAATGTTTGATTTCGGTTTTATTACCTTGATATTCAATCTCATAATATGTTGTGAACCCTTATGGTTTGGGTGACTTTTTGATTTAGCATGATTAAGTTCTAGCCCATGTTGGTAGGCTTTATAAAAGGATCATGAGGTGTTCCTGTAGAAACAATATGTGAAAAATTCACAATATGTTGAATCGGTTTTGGCTTAGCATAAAAGCATATGTGTTTCGACGGTTTTCAACTTTTGCTTGCAATTGTTAAAACCGATTTTCAACCTTTCTCCGGTAAAGGTTGGTTGTTGTTATTCTTTTATTTTTGCATAAGTATGACAACATAATGATATTTCGATATCAATTCTCCCTGGAAGAAGAAGATGCGATCATACTGGAGAAGTTGGATGCGAAATTGAGGTAACAATCTTGTTATTTAATTGTTTTCCTGTTTAAGAAAAGCTTTTTTTTATTTGATATATCTATTGCTTTTGCTTGAACGAAATTGTCGGCAGAATTGATGTGTTTATTCCATTATGTATGTGTGATTCAATTGGTTCCGGTTAAGTAAAAATATTTGTAGGACCAGAATATCACTACAACACTTCTCTGCGAGATTAACAACACTTCCCAGCGAGAAATACCACAAGCTTTTAACAACACTTGGCGAATGTCACAAAAGCAGTCAAAAGAGTGACGTAATAACTAACGATTGAAGAAAACATTATAAAAGCATGTTTGTCCCGCGATGGTTACAAAGCTTGCAAGAATGAACATCATAACTATCGCGGTACAATCGCATAACCAATCCAAAATAAGAGGAAAACTTAGCTGTCATCCACTATGTAACTACCCTATAAATATAGACCCAATATGTCCAGAAAATGATGATGTATTTTTGAGAGTTAAGAAAGTCTTGAGGAGAGAGAAACTTCAAGAGAATAGTTGTAATCTTGAATTCTTCCATTTCTGTAAACATTTCTGAGAACAAAATAATAAAGTGTCGTTTTTAATCTTCAATTATGAGTTGATTATAGCAAAATCTTAACAAGGGTGTAGTGTGGGATTTCATGCAACTACATTTTGGCGCCCGAAACAGGGATTGAATTAGCGAAATCATAGAAAAAGGTGAAGAAGAAGATAAGAATTGTTCAAGATTAAGAAAATCATAAAACAAATCAGTGAGATAATTGAAGGAAGGGTGATTAAAATCAAAGAGGATTGTAGAAAATTGGAGTGTGATATGGTAACAAGAACAATGATTGATAGATTTCATGAAAATATTAAGGGGAAGATACACAAACGGGATTTTGAAGGAAGGAAAATTATGACGGTGGAAAAAATATCACCATTGAAAGATTGGGAAAAGCAGGAGATCACATTTACAAAGCAATGAAATACCGAGAAAAAATCTAAGTCATACATCTCCATTGGTAATCACAGTATCCACTATACCAATGAGAAAGGAGGAATCAATAAAATCTGTAGAAGAATGGGCTATGAATAGAACTTTGGTGGATGCAGGAAGTTTGGTAGATATAATATTTTATCATACTTTTAATAAAATGGGATATAAGGATGAAGAAATGTCTTATTCAACATATCATGTTCATGGCTTTGGAAAATCTTTAAAACCTAAAGGCGAGATAGTGGTATGAATTCCACTAGGGGAGATTGAAACACAAGTAACGTTATGTGTGGTATACGTGGAATAATAGTATAACATGATATTAGGAAGACCGTGGATACACGCAATCAAGGCTGTAGCATTAACATTGCATCAATGCATCAAATTTCCTATACCCAGTGGAATTAGAGAAATTAGAGGAGACACATATTTTGCGAAATTGTGTTACCAAATAGAAGTAAGAAATTATGAATAACGTCCAAAGCTGCGAAAGGCTCACGGGAAATTGGCGAGAGAAACAAAGAAGGAAGAAGAATTTAAAGTTTACGCGATAAGAGCAAAAGAAGGAAAAGGAATACCCAGCGAAATTTCGCGAGAAGGAGATGAACTCGCGAAAGTTATGAAAACACCAATACCAATGGGAGAACCTGAAGCCAGTTATGTTGCAGCAGAACCAACAAAGGAAATAAATACTGGGAGTGAAGAAGAACCTAAAATGCTGAAAATTGGGACTAGAATGGAGGCAGATGAGGAATAAAGAACTATAAATCTCTTGCGAGAATATAAAGATATCTTCGGGTGGAACATGGATGAGATGCCATGGATAGATCCATCAATAGCATGTCATAAATTAGAAATCAACAAAAACATAAGACCATTTAAGCAAAGAATAAGGAAAATCGCAACAACATATCATTCTCAAATAGAAGAAGAATTACAGAAGATGCTCGACGCAAGAATTATAAGGCAAGAAAAATATCCAGAGTGGATTGCAAATATGGTGATAGTCCCAAAGAAGAACAAGGGGATAAGAATTTTCATAGATTTCACTAATTTAAACAAAGCTTGTCATAAAGATAGTTTTCCGTTACCAGATATCCCACAGATGGTTGAATCAGCAGCGAGAAATGCAAGAATATCATCGTTGGATGGATATAAAGGATATAATCAAATCCCTCTTGCTGAAGAAGATCAATAACATACCAAATTTTTTGCTCCAAAAGGATTATATTGTTATACAAAGATGCCCTTTGGATTACGAAATGCTGGTGCAACGTATCAAAGAATGGTGGAGAAGGTGTTTGCAAAGTGGATCAACAAAACATTAGAAGTGTATGTAGATGATATGCTGATTAAAAGCAAAGAAGCTGAGAATCATGTACAAGATTTGAAGGAGATTTTTGATCAAATGCGACAATTTAATATTAAAGTGAATCTCGATAAGTGTACTTTTGGAGTAACTTCAGGGAAATTTTTGGGGTATATTGTATCAAAATAAGGAATACAAGTTGATCCGGAAAAAGTACAAGCAGTTCGCGATATGCCAACGCCTGCGACGGTAAAAGATGTGCAAAAATTGAATGGACTCTTAGCCTCGCTAGGAAGATTCATCTCGCGATCTTCATACAAGTGCAAACATTTTTTCGATATACTTAAAAAGGGAACAAAATTCAAGTGGACAGATGAATGTGAAAAGGCTTTTCAAGGAATAAAAGAACATCTAATGAACATAACTATCTTACAGAAAGATGAACCGGGAGAAGAACTATTGATTTATCTCGCAACAACCACATATGCGCTAAGTGTTGTGTTGCTGCGAGTAGATGGATGGGTAGAAAAACCAATTTATTACATCAGCAAAACGTTCAATTCTGCAGAGAGAAATTATTCAAAGATTGATAAACTAATTCTAGCATTGGTGCATGCAAATTTTAATCTTCGTATCTACTTTCAAGCACATAAGGTCAAAGTGTTAACAAAAGTGCCAATTGAGTCAGTAATGAAAAATTCAAAAAGATTAGGCAGAGTTGAGAGATAGAATGCACAAGTAGGACACTTTGATATCCAATATGAAGTTTTATCCTCGCCAAAGTCACAAGTTATCGCAGACTTCTTAGCTGAATTTCCTTTAGAAGATGATGAAGCTGTGGAAGAAATGACGGATGTAGATGAGGAACATGAAGATCCAAAAGAACTATTAACAGAACCCGACAAATGGGAGATATTGGTGGATGGATCAACAAATGGAGAAGGAAATGGGATTGGAGTAGTTTTTATTTCACCAGAAGGAGAGAAAACACCTTTTTCATTTAGATTGGAATTTGCATCCACTAATAATGAGACAGAATATGAGGCCGTGATTCATGCTTTAAAATTTGCGGTAGAAATGAAGTTGGAAAATGCTAGAATCACCAGCGATTCACAATTGGTTATTCGCCAGATAAAAGGAGAATACACAACAAACGAACCATCTTTAAGAAAGTATAAAAGATTAGTCGAAGAATTATCTGCGAGAATTCCAAAACTAAAATGGAGACACATATCAAGGAAAGATAATAGGCTCGCAGATGCTTTTGCTTTCATATCCAGTATGATGACAAATCCAGCTGCGAGGTGCATAAAAATTCAAACACTTTTATTATCAGCGATAAACAAGGAAGAAGAAGAGGAAGATGTGATGATGGTAGAAATTGGCGAAAAAGAATTAAAGAGCTACATTACAGATTGGCGAGCATATCTTCATGTATACTTGGAAAGAGGATAAATCCCAAGAAATCGATTGGAGGCACATAAATTAAAAAGTAGGGCAACCAATTATGAATTAAGAGATGAAGTATTATACCGCAGATCTTTTAGTGGACCATCGCTAAGATGTTTGACGAAGGAAGAAGGACAAAAAATATTGAAGATGTTGCATAGTGGTGATGTTGGTAATCATAGTGGGGGAAGATCTTTGGCATATAGAACAAAAATGCAAGGCTATTACTGGCCATATATGCATGAAGATGCAAAACAACTCTCAAGGCATTGCGAAGATTTCTAGCGATATGGAAAGAAGATACATGCACCAGGAGCACCATTATCATCTTCAACAAGTGTATGGACTTTTGGGAAATGGGGGTTAGATATTGTGGGACCATTTGTGCCTGGTTCTGGACAAAGAAGATATCTAATTATCGCAACAGATTATTTCACAAAATGGGGAGAAGTAAAGGAAGTACAACATATCCGCGATAAAGATATTTTTACATTCATATTTGAGAATATAATTTGTAGATTTGGGATTCCAGCACAGTTGGTGTCTGATAATGGAAAGCAATTTGAAGGGTAGAATATAGAATTGCTACTCAATGCATTTAAGATAAAGTATGGAAAATCTACTCCTCTATACCCACAAGCAAATGGTCAAGCTGAAGCAACTAATAAGACAATCGCAGACATCTTAAAAAAGAAGCTAGAAGGATGCCACAAAGCATGGTGCGAACAGGTGCATAATGCAATATGGGCCTACAATACAACTAGACGAGAAGCTACTGGAATGTCACCTTTTTGTTTGACGTATGGAGTTGAAGCTGTGTTACCAATAGAAGTAGCTATTCCTACAACAAAAAGAGAAGCTTGGGAAAGAAATTTAAGTGCTGGAATGATTTTAAATAAATTGGATGAATTAGAAGAAAAAAGAGAAAAGACTTTACAACATATAGAAAATTACCAGCGAAGATTAGCTCGCGAGTACAACAAACGTGTTAAGAAACGTGAATTTCAACCTGGAGATTTAGTGCTGCGAGAAACACCAAGTTATCAGCGAGAGAATGGTGGAAAGGTGGCGAGGAAATGGGATGGACCATACATCATTAAAGAGATAGTTGGAACCGGGGAATACAAACTAATGGACCCTGAAGGGAGATATGTTGGTCAAAGACTTGATATACCATGGAATATATTATTTCTGAAAAGGTATTATCAATGACAACTTCTGCAAGATAAGAGATAATGGTACGTAGTATGATGAAACAAATAATAAATTCTTCTTTCTCTGTCACAACTGTGAGGTTCTTCTGATAACAAAGCAAAACAAGAGCTGCGAACATAATCGCAAGAAAAGCGAATAAAAATTTAGCAAAGATATAAGAATGGGACGAACCTTTATGGCGTGCACCCTAGTTCGCGAATAAAATTTCGCAAGAGGCAAATGTAAGACCTAATAGTGCGTCATATAAGGGGGTATCTATTTACATGACTCAGGGATAAGGTCATACCACTGCTGGAACCTGAGTCATGAAGATGTTGGGGTTAAAGAAAACCTATCCAGGAGATGGATCTTGGATTTCCAACTATATAAGGTTATACCGGGTTGGACGACTAAGAACCTCTTCTAAGGAGTACAGAGTATGACCAAGGCGCCGAGGTACACGGTTGAGTCAAGGGTGCCCGGGGCGTACGAAACTACCATGGCCATCCTTGGAAAGTCTTGGCTATGATGCACTCGGACCGAAGAAAACCCCACTTAGGGTGCAGTCTTGTAACTATAAGCCATATAGGCATAAAGGACAAGAGGCTGCGAAAACAACTAGTTGTTGGAAAATCTGGATGGGAGGAGCTAGTCTTGTATGGCCGATGTGCCCTCCTTGAAGGGGAAACCAGGGGGAAGATAAGGGCGGTACCCTCCATTAGGGAGATAATAAGTGTCTTAAGACGACAATGTCATGGGGCTTTATGATCGCAAGAAAATTTAGACATGTCATATTGTCGCGTGACGAAAAATATATCAAGGCAACAAGCCAAAAGAGAAAAGTTAAGATGAGATCAATGGGTTTTTACACGAAAGTGTAAAGACGTCCTGCGATTTCATCGCAAGACGACAATGTCATAGGACTTCATTCTCACTAGAGAATATACGCCTATCATATTGTCGCAGAAAATTCAAAAGATAAGGCATGATCAATGGGTTTTTACAAACAAATGTAAAGGCGTCCTGCGATTTTGTCGCAGAAAGAAAAGTTTGGAAAAATAAGACTTTTAACTAGGAAGGCAAAATAAGACCAACTGAATAATCTCAAACATTAATTATTTTATTTGTTTCTCACAAGAGAATATATGAGAAAGAAGATTCCTTCAAGATTTTACAGAGACATTATTTACAGGTCAGGATTTTTAGCGGAAGATATCTCAAGAAATATTCATTACATCACAGATCTATTTCTATAATCGCAGATACAGGAAATAATTCACCATCGCAAGAAAGATAATGAAGGGCAAATAGAGGAGTGGATAAACAAAAATCTCGTTATAAAATCTCATTATCTTTCTTGAAACATTCAAGATAGCAAAAGTAAAGTTAGATTCTAACGTTGCAAAAGGTTACATTGCTCGCAAGGAAGAAGAAGGATAAGAAAAGCAAAAATAAAATTTAATCTTCAGCGTTGGCCTCGGCAGATTCATTATTTTAGCCAGCATGATCAGCCTCATCAACATTCGTATCTTTGTGAATCTCTCCTTCATTGTTCACAGTTACTTCACCACCTATAGTTACTTTTCTAGGAGGACTTTTTCCTTTTGGATCTTCATGAGAAAAATATTCTTCACTATCTTCTTCAGCGTTGGAATATTCTAATTCCTTATACATGGGAAGAGGAACTTCATCATAATCAACTTCTAGAGGAGGGACAGATACAATAGGAAGAGATTGAGAAATTAGAATATTGTTCACAAGAACTTCAGCACTAAGGTGGACCTTGCGAAGGAAACCTCTATCACGATTTCTAATCTCTATATTTTTGAAGTATTCGAGATAATCAAGTCTTCTTTCTGCCACATCACGACATTTAACAAGATCAGAAGTGAGGACCCTATTTTCTTTGCGAACTTTGTCCAGTTTATCAGTCAAATAATAGATAGTAGAGTGAAGGATTCTTTCATATTCTGCGAGCAACATAAATGGCAAAAGATTACTCAGATAAGGATTTCTCAAGAAATGTAACATAAAATTAAAATCAGCAAGTGAAACAGTCAAATGACTACCTTCTTTTTGAGAAGTTAAATTTTGAATTAATGAGCAACAATTCTCCCATTGATTCATGGCATCGTCAAACTTATCCCCAACTATTCCCTTCAGGCGAGATTTTATGTTTTCTTCTTTGGAATGGAGATATGAATTTTCTTTTGCCAATAAAGAATAAGATTCTTTTAATTGGGAGTATTAATATTGAAGCTTGCTGACCTTTAAACTAAGAGTTAACCTACCCTTGATGAGTTTATCCTTCTCAACGGCAGATGATTCAGTTACTTCCTTGAGTTCATCCTTGAGAGAACGAAGAGATTGCTCTTGATTATCGCATATTCTTTGGAGATTACTCAATTGTTGCGAGGAAATAGCCATCAAACTTGAAAATTTATGTTTTTCTTGAGATAAAGTTTTATTTTCATTTGATAAAGATTCCGTCGCCAAATTAGCTTTGATTAACAAGTATGAGATGCGAGTAACCTCGCTATTTAATAAATGTTGGCTCTGTGATAATTGATTATTCTCATTAGTGAGATTATCAATTTGATCAACCGAATATGTGTAGATATTATCTATTCTATTAAACTGATCCATCCAAGAATCTTTTTCAACACGAGCTTCTTCAACGATAGATTCAAATTTAAGTCTTTCAATGAATCGACTCTGACTTAAAACTAAATATGCAAGCCAAGAATTTAAGAAAAAAAATTAAGAAAAGGGAAGATGAAAATTTACTAGAAATAGAAAAACAAAAAGACAGAGGCAAGAGGCTTATACCTTTCAGTTTCTTATTTTTTCCGCGAAGAATCTCGCAGTCAAGAGAAGAGTTGCGAAGCTGTTGATGAAGAACATCACATTATGAAGTCTTAACGTGAAGATCTCTCTTTAAAACTTCGATTTCATTTTCTAAAGATGCTCGCGAGGCAGAACTATCAGAACCAAAATATTTGGTTAAAGTATCGCAAACAATATGTTTGAGAGGATCAGTAGAAGATTTTCTAGCATCATCTAAAATATTAGATAGAACTTCAAAAGCAACATCGACCCCAATTGATGTTTCTTTAGATGAAGGAAGAGGTGTATAAGAGGGGGTATTAAAAATGGAGAGTTGGAGATTTGGGTTGTTTGTAATAGTAGCATCATCATAGGGAGGGGTGTTTGGAAAAGTAACAGTTGAAGGTTGTAAAGGACTGGAGGGAATATTATTAACAACAACTGTGGGGGTTTTATTTAACGAAGAGTCAAGGATATTAACAGTGATATTCTCGCAAACAGAAGAATGAAGGTTTGATTACAAGGAAATGGGGGTAGCTCTCGCAGACTTTAACTCTGGAATGATGAAGTCAGCCTCAAGAGTTTTGTTTTGGCAAAATCTTTTAGGAGGTCTAGCGATACGCTCATCATTCTGCGAATAATAACTTAGATAAGAAACAAAGGCAACAATATTGTTATTAAGAGATAAAATGTGTTTCTTACTACCTTATTACTCGCAGAACTCTTCTTCATCTTTTCAGTCGGTCTCTTACGAGGGTTAGGGTTTTGAATTATAGACTGGGAATTAGGAGTAGCTCCACTGAAGAGAAAACATAATATGAGAATTGTAAGGAATCAAATAGAAAAGATTGGAAGAGATGAGTAAAAATCAGTTCAAACAAATATCATAATTAAAAAGTATACCTTGATGACTCCATTAGAACAGTAGCAGGAGAATATGAAGAAGGAGAAAAGTTGCAGACGGAAAAAGAAATAAACAGATGAAGAAGATAGAAAAGTAAAAGAAAAAAATTAGTTTTGTAACCTAATCCTACCTTTTATATGCAAAAGGGGGTGACTTGTTGGTTAGAGACGTGTTGATAAAAAGAAGACTTTACAACACGTGTAGGCAGTCAAGCTAAAATAACGGAGCTATGTCGAGAAGAAAATATGGAAAGAAAAGAAGCTGCGAGCACTATGAAGAGTTGAAGATTCTCATATCTCCCCCACTTTGCGAAGAAGACATGAGAAGAGGCAAGATGTAGGACCAGAATATCGCTACAACACTTCTTTGCGAGATTAACAACACTTCCCAGCGAGAAATACCGCAAACTTTTAACAACACTTGGAGAATGTCACAAAAGCAGTCAAAAGAGTGACGTAATAACTAACGATTGAAGAAAACATGATAAAAGCATGTTTGTCCCACGATGGTTACAAAGCTTGCAAGAATGAACATCATAACTATCGCGGTACAATCGCAGAACAAATCCGAAATAAGAGGAAAACTTAGCTGTCATCCACTATGTAACTACCCTATAAATATAGACCCAATATGTCCAGAAAATGATGATGTATTTTTGAGAGTTAAGAAAGTCTTGAGGAGAGAGAAACTTCAAGAGAATAGTTGTAATCTTGAATTCTTCCATTTCTGTAAACATTTCTGAGAACAAAATGTTATATCCTAACTAAGATCAAAAATAGAAATGAAGATGAACTCTCAAACCTCATGATCTGAGCCTTCTAGTTCATGGAAGAAACTAGCCGAAATTGGAACAACTGCAATAAATTTATCTTCATTCAACTTAGCCGTAAAAGGCAGGAGTTCTTACACATTTAAACAACAACCAAATAGAATTAACCCTATCTGGGAGAAGACCCTCTCCCTGTTTGACACTTGTAAGAATCCTACTGATCAGAAATAGAAAGTACTAACTAACACCATAAGTTAGTTTAGGGCTGCCAAAAGGTTTAAGGGGTAAGGGCACCACCAGTTATTAGTACTTAGGTACATAACAGTACCATCCCCTCTACCAAATCCTTGTCCTCAAGGATTGAAATTTGGGAAGTGAGCAGAGATATTGGTAGAGTCTTCCCAAGTAGCATCCTCAGCTGTAGAATTTGTCTATTGTATTAGTAGTTGCTCCACAATGTTGCCATGTCTGATGATGCTTCTAGTGTCAAGGATAGCAGCTGGATGGAGGATAATCTGGAAAGCATCATCCACTACTAGTAACTGAGTAGAAGGAATATATGTATTTCCAATGCATTTCTTCAACTGGGATACATGAAAAACAGGATGGATTCTGGAGCTGAGAGGTAATTGGAGCTTGTAGGCTACTAGACAAATCTTCTGGAGAACCAAAAATGGGCCATAGTATTTGGCAGAGAGCTTCAAATTCTTTCTAAGTGCTATAGAGGATTGTCTATAGGGTTGGAGTTTGAGATAGACTGCATCTCCAATCTGAAAAGACCTATCCACTCTCTTCTCATTAGCATAGTGTACCATCCTTTCTTGTGATTTGTGGAGTGAATCCTTAAGGATATTCAGGGTTGCATCTCTCTGTTGAAAGTACTCCTCAACTGCTTTGATAGAAGTGGTGGCTGTGGAGGGAAAAGAAAGGTGAGGGGGTTCATAGCCATACAAAGCCTTGAATGGACTCATCTTGATTCTAGTGTGAAAGTTGGTGTTATACCACCATTCAGCTAATGGGAGCCATCTGAACCAATGTTTAGGCCTATGGCCATTCATACATCTGAGGTAGTTTTCCAGGCAAGCATTTACCCTTTATGTTTGCCCATCAGATTGGGGATGATATGCTGTGCTTAGGTTGAGGTTGGTACTGAGTGTTCTGAAAATATCTTTCCAAAACAAACTGGTGAAGACCTTGTCTCTATCAGATACAATGGAGGCAAGAAGGCCATGCAATTTAAAAATCTGGTTAATGAACTCTTTAGCTACTGTGACATCAGTGTAGGGGTGAATCAACCCAATGAAGTGGGCATATTTGGTGAGTCTGTCAACAACCACCATAATGACAGTTCTTCTCTCACTTGCAGGTAGGCCTTCAATGAAGTCCATTGAGATGTACTGCCATGCTGAGTCATGGATAGGAAGAGGTTTTAGCAAACCATCAGGGTGTGTATGTTCTCCCTTATTTCCTTTACAAGTATCACAGGAGGAAACAAAAATCAACACATCTTTTTTCATGTTGGGCCAGAATAAATAAGTTTTGGCTCTGACATATGTACCTTGAATACCAGAGTGGCCACCCACTGCAGATGAATGCACAGAAGCTAAGATTGTTTGTCTGGTGTCTGGTCCCCTGCCAATATATAATCTATGCTTGTATCTTAAGATGCCTCCAACATATGTAAAGGGAGGAACTGCAGAAGGGTTCACTATAAGTTGAGGAAGAAATAACTATACTTTGGGGTCATTTGTATAGCTGGAGATAATGTCCAATGCCCAGAGTGGAGTTGAAGTGGCCAGTAGGTTGCACTCTCCTTGTATATGTGGTATTTTGGACAAGGCATCATCTACCTTGTTTTTAGCACCCTTTTTGTATCTAATATCATAGTCAAATCCCAACAATTTGATCACCCATTTTTGTTGAAGCACTATAGAGATTTTATGTTCAAGAATGTATTTGATGCTTTGGTGATTAGTGGAGATGATAAAGTGATGTCCTTGTAAGTAGTGTCTCCATTTGGTGACATCTTGAGCAATGGAAATCATTTCTTTCTCATAGGTGGACAATGCACTAGCCTTGGGACCTAGAGGATGGATAAAGAAGGCTACGTGATTTCCCTCTTGGAGTAAAACAACACCAATTCCATTATCACAAGCATCATCTTCAAGAATGAATTCTATTGAGAAATCAGGTAGAGCCAGAACTGGGGTAGTAGACATAGCTGATTTTAGCTGTTGAAAAGCAATGGAAGCAGCTGGTGTCCACTGAAAGGCATTCCTTTTAAGTAAGCTAGTCAGTGGCCTACTAATAGTTCTATAGTCCCTGACAAATTTCCTGTAATAACCAGTCAGCCCAAGAAAACCTCATAACTCTTTAATAGTGGAAGGAGTAGGCCATGTAGTCATTGCATAAATCTTTGTAGGGTCATCTTTGACACCCTCAGCAGAAATGATATGACCCAGATATTCCAGTTCTTGCTGAGCAAAACAACATTTGGAAAAATTTGCAAACAGTTGATGTTTCCTTAGAATGTTGAGGGTGATCTCTAGATGTGTAAGGTGCTCCTCCAAGCTGGGGCTAAACACCAATATATTATTAAAGAATACAAGGATAAAGTGTCTCAAGTGATCTTTAAAGATGTCATTCATAAGAGCTTGGAAAGTGGATGGGGCATTGGTGAGGCCAAAAGGCATGACCCTAAACTCATAATGGCCATGATGGGTTCTGAAAGCTGTCTTGTGAATGTCTTCAAAGTAGACCCTGATTTGGTGATATCCAGACCTGAGATCAATTTTAGTAAACCATATTGCACCCTTGAGTTCATCCAGAAGTTCATCTATCACATGGATAGGAAATTTGTCTTTAATGGTAATGTTATTGAGTCTTCTATAATCCACACAAAATCTCCAAGTATTGTCCTTTTTCTTGACCAAAAGAATAATAGCAGCAAAAGGACTGTGACTAGGTTGGATAATGCCCGAATGTAACATGTCTTTGATCAAATCTTCCACCATAGATTTCTGCACATATGGGCATTTGTAGGGTCTGAGGTTGGGAGGTGCAGAATTAGGTTTCAGGGGAATGGTATGGTCCAAACTCCTTTGAGGTGGGAGCTTAGTGGGTTCTGAGAACACATCTGGAAATTGGTCCAAGAGGTGGGCTACCTGTGGGGGTATGATGGTGGGAGGCAATGAGGTGGAAATAGAAAATAATTGATCAAAAATACCATGGGTATGTTTTTGGAAAAAAGATTTTAGTGCATTACCACTCATCATAGATAAAGAAGATTTCCCTTGAGAGCCATTAAGTGTAATTTTCCTCACATTTTGCTTAAAGGAAATTGTGAGTTTAGAAAAATTGAAAACAACATCACCTAGTTGTTTGATCCAATCAGCCCCTAGCACCATATCACATCCACCAAGTGGTAACAGCCTCAGTGGAGCTCCAAATTTGTACCCTTGCATAGTCCATTCTAGTTTTGAGCAAGCACCAGAACTGATGGTTTTGTCACCATTGGCTACAGTGACCAACATATGAGCTGTGGGTTCAACTGAGCAGAGCAATTTCTTGTCCAGTGCACTATCAATTAAACTGTTTGTACTTCCAGTATCAATAAGGACTGAGATGTGATGCTTCTTGAGAAAACCTGGGATTCTGATAGTTTCCCCATTCACTTGACTAATGAGGGCATTCAAGGAAATTTCCATATCGGATTCCACTGGGAAAGTTATATCCTCACAAATATGATCTTCAAGAATCTCCTCAGGTTCTGGTGGGAGTGTAGTATCAACCATAAAGAGTTGTTGTTTGGCACAGATGTGGCATGGCCTGTAGACTGCATCACAATTATAGCAAAGGCCCTTCTCTCTCCTTTTTTTGACCTGATCAGGGGTAAGTCTAGTGATAGGAGGAAGGGAAGAAGTATTGGTGGTAGGAGGAAGGGATTTGTATTGGGGATGTGGAGTTGGGTTAGGTCTGGGAGGGGGCTGTGAGGAGGTAAAAGGTTTAGAATATGAATAAGTGTTGGTGTAGGACTTGGAGGAGGGTTTATAAATTTTTTGTTGTGCCAACACAGTTTGCTCCTGCATTTTGGCTAGTGAAAAATCTCTCATCAATGTAGTAGGGTGAAACATTAAGACAGAGTGTTGATTATCCTCCTTAAGAGCTCTAATAAAACTTTTGACAAAATAGCTCTCAGGGAGAGTAGGGTGTATACTAAGCAATAATGCCTTAGCAGTCTCAAATTCTTCAAAAAATGCATCCACAGTTGTTTTATGCGACAATTTATTAAAATTTCCAACAATATTCTCATTAGCAGGATTTTCAAATCGTATGCAAGCCTGTTCAGTGACTTCAAACCAAGTAATAATGGTAAGAAATAAGTGAAGATTGTAAAGCCATTTTTATGCCTTACCCTCCATATGCATAGATGCCATCTTGATTTTTTGGGTCTCATCTCGGATGTCGTGGAGCTGAAAATAATGGTTGCATTTCTGAATCCAGCCCCTTGGATTTTCACCATCAAATCGGGGAAAGTTGATTTTAGGCATACGAGGAGGTTGATGAACTTCACGGCCTCCCGTAGAGAATCCAAAAATAGATCGGTGATCGTCCTGGTTATGCCTGGTGTTAGATGATTCTACTCTACCCTAATCTTCGTTTAGCTTTTGAGAATTTTTTTTTTCCATAATGGACTCCATCTGTGTTTTTAGATCGTCTTTAGTAATCATTGAGACTTTGATTGATTGTAAATTAGATTGAATCGAGACAATATGCTGCTGGTGCTTATCATATTTATCCTGCAATTCCTTACAAGTTGGATTACCCGTACCCCCCCCCACCCCATTACAGATTCAGGAAAAGAAACGGCTAGTGATACCAATTGTTATATCCTAACTAAGATCAAAAATAGAAATGAAGATGAACTCTCAAACCTCACGATCCGAGCCTTCTAGTTCATGGAAGAAACTAGCCGAAATTGGAACAACTGCAATAAATTTCTCTTCATTCAACTTATCCGCAAAAGGCATGAGTTCTTACACATTTAAACAACAACCAAATATAATTAACCCTATCTGGGAAAATACCCTCTCCCTGCTTGACACTTGTAAGAATCCTACTGATCAGAAATAGAAAGTACTAACTAACACCATAATTTAGTTTAGGGCTTCCAAAAGGTTTAAGGGGTAAGGGCACCACCAGTTATTAGTACTTAGGTACATAACACAAAATAATAAAGTGTCATTTTTAATCTTCAATTATGAGTTGATTATAGCAAAATCTTAACAAGGGTGTAGTGTGGGATTTCCTGCAACTACAATATTGTTATCTTGTTTTGTTGTGCGATATCAATCGTTTAGGCTTACAAAATTTTGGTGCAATTGCGGTTCTTTAATGTTTATGTTATTTCAATTGCT
Source organism: Papaver bracteatum (assembly GCA_023529315.1). Lineage (NCBI taxonomy): Eukaryota > Viridiplantae > Streptophyta > Magnoliopsida > Ranunculales > Papaveraceae > Papaver > Papaver bracteatum. The sequence goes on from JAJJWX010000614.1 coordinate 949,940, forward strand.
TCCAGTTAAGTAAAACAATTGTTATTTTGCTTTATTGTATGGTATCAACTATCAATTATTTAGGCTTACAAAATTTTGGTGCAATAGTGGAACTTTAATGATATATGTTGTTTCAATTGCTTCCGGTTGAGGTGAATAATTATGCAAGTTGATTTATTGGTTTGTATGATTTATTTATGGCCTAACGAATGAATATATTGACGGGATGAGTTGTTTAGTCCAATTCGATTCCGGATAAGATAAACTAAGTTAATTTTGATCTTAGTTAGACTTATTAAAGTGGAGGTTTCGGTTATTCAAGTCTAGCCAAATGCCTAAACAAGGAAATGCTAGTTAACTAACCTAGTATTTGGCTTGTTTAAAATCTAAAGGTCTAAGTTATATGGATAATTAAAACCTGATGAGGAAAATGGAGTTTATCTTTGTTTTGGTCTTATCGAATGAAGCGGTTGTATTTATACAATCGGTTTAGCGATGGAACTAAGTTTCTTAGTTTATTTTTGGTTTGCTAAACTAGTTGGGAAAATTACTTCGGGCAATTATTTCCATGATAATATATCAAAATATAATTACTTTGTAGTTTCGGTTTTGATATTGGTTATCAAAAATGGTATGTGGAACCTCGTGCTTAACTCAACATGTTGCAAGTCTATGTTGAGATTTGTAAGATCCTTTTCGTGTTGTCCTTTATTTTTTCGTTTCTTTGTCATTTTTGTGACAAAAAGGGGGAGAAATATATGGAGTAAACATGTGATGTTGGTATCAATTTTATGTTGATTGGTTTCACTAGGGAAGAGGACAATGGTGCATGAACGTTTATATAATGAATGAGGAAAAGTACAGACTAAGGAGGAGTAAAATATCATATGATTGGGATAACAAAGACGCACGGATTGAAAATCTACCTATCTCACCTTTAGGGGGAGTATGATCTTTGTTATTATAATGTCAACAACGTCATTTTAAGGATTGAATTAATGCGGGTTATGTGCTGTTGAATTCGGGAATCAAGCGTATGTGTAATGAATTATTGTAATTTGTTTATCCATATGATTGTAAGAGTTTTGTCACTAAAATTGACAAAGGGGGAGATTGTTAGAGCATAGCTCGGTTGAAACCACCGAGCATTGGTATGTCAAGTTTGGTTGTCATATTTTAGTGATCCAAAACTCATTTAAGAGTCGCTTGATTTAAATGTACTAGAGTCAACTTCGTATAGGATAGCTTGAAAGTATTAGGGTGAGACATTACAAGTATTGCGAAGACTTGAAGAAGTGAAGAAGTACGGAGTTACAACTACAACATCATCCCTCCACTTGAGATTAGTGATATTTGACTTGAACTGTTTCATTCCCAAACGTATCTTTCAAGTCGTGCATATTGAAAACATAAAACTGCGAAGCATGAACACTCTAGATAGACATAGTATTAAGGAATACAATATGAAGTTTCTTGCTTAACCATTAAACTTTGTATATAAGATATCAACATAATCGTATGAATTCTATTGTGATTATGTATGGGTATGAGGTGAGGATTTCATCCTAGGAAACAATGTTGATTACATGTGTTTTAAGGAAGTAAGTTCATGATATGTGTTGTGAACCGAAAAGGAAATCGCCAAGCGTTATGGGGGCTGTTCTTCATTGCATATCTTATGAACCACCAATATGTGTGATTAGTATAACCGCTCATGACTTGGTTGTGTTCTTGGTAAAACTATTCACATGAGGCCTGACTTATGTATTGGTATGACTTTTATTAATGAAACCGATCTTAAGTAATCACCTAGGGTATGATCGGGTTTGTGTGTGTCTGACCCAATTTGGGAGAGGGGAACCGATCCTAGTAAGAGGTGATATAAATCATAATGGGGAACCGATCCTTGTATGAGGTGCAACAAGGTTTATTGAAGAAAGGGGAACCGATCCTATGAACATGTCCAACACGTTTTTAGGCAAAGGGGAACCGATCCTATGGACATGTGCAACACATACAAGTTATATACGAAATATATGTGGGAAACGATCCTAGTACCTAGTCAGCTGAATTTTTGGAAGATAGTGTGACTATGCACAATACTCATATAGAGGTAGAACCGAAACTTATTTTGGTAGAACCATTATACCCATGGTTTGTGATTGAGTGTTACTTAATCAATCACATAGTTCTTGATAGTAAGATGAACCAATTCTAAACTTATTTTTGGAAGTGTGGTAAATCGGTTTCAAGTGAGTAAGTATGAAAAAGGACTTGCAAGAGAAAGATGTCGACACACTTTGAACACGCGCATTAATGAGTATCTTTTATTGTTCAAAGATATTCCTTAACAGCTAAGAAGGAAGTAAATCCCAAGATCAAATTTAAATAAGTTAAGAATATTTTAATTATGGTTTTTAATTATATATGGAAAATAAGAATTAGTAATATGCATTTGCTAATTAAAGATTTTCCAATGAGATTTCGATCATAAATTTGGACAGTGCATTCACAGGAATTTTGAAAACCAAATCTGGGTTAATATGGAAATATCTTGAGAATATTTTCGGTTTTGTAAATTCCTTGGTGTCCAAACTTCCTTGTCTATAAATACTTTGAGTTTGCATTTCTATCAAACTAATCCTTCATGACAGTAAACTTCCTCTGTTGTACTATTACTGGTAAAGCCACCTATTCGGAGAGGAGAGTAACCTAATTAGGCGAAATCTCTTACGACCGCTCAGTTTAAAGTATTCTTTGGGATTGAGAAGCTCTAGTACGTACCGTTGGTGGGAAACTAGATATTGCGGTTTATCTTTAGTTTTCTTATTGATTTGATTGACTAACAGTGGTTGAACTTTGATTGCACCTAGTTTGTTTATGCCTGAGAATCTTCTCTTCGGATATAAGATTCACTCAAACTAGTTCAAGGTTTCAACATGGATCTTTAGACTATTGATAGAGCTAAAGACGAACTTGTGATAATCCATTGTTAACAGACTCCGTTCTGTGCGTGATTGATCACAAGAGATTCAAGTAGTTTTGTGAAGGTGTTTATTAAAGATCTAAGAAAATTTGAAGACAAGAAGAGATAAAACATTTATGACTTGGTTTTATAATGTTTGGTGTGCACAATACTTGTTTGGGTAACATATGATCCAACTATAATCGAGTTATCCTTTGGGTATTTTGATAGAATAGCTAAGAAGATCGGTATCAATACATTTCCTTGGGATTAAAGGTATTAATAGGAAAATCTTACCGATTGCCTTTTGGTGATTGAACATAAGATAGATCTTGGAACCTAGAAAATGAGTTTATATTAAGATAAACAGAAGATCCTTTGTGCAACTCATATCACTTGGTTGAAGAGAGTTGATACCAATCAGATTTGTTGTTCCTTTACCGTTTGGAATACGAACCAAAGGAATTGGTCCAAGTACGTGACTTGTTTACAGGTTGGAGGCATGGGAATACAGATGGAACTAGGTGAACTCTAAGTTTAGTTGCTTGGTCTCAACTATGCGAAGTTAGTTTATTTTATATAGCGGCTTAATCCTAAGAGTATTCAATTCTTGACTTGGTCCCGGGGTTTTTCTGAATTTGCGGTTTCCTCGTTAACAAAATCTTTCTGTTGTTGATGGTGGATTTTTGTTTAAGGTTAAGATTGTTAAACCTAAAAAATATGCGCCAACATCTTGTAAGAGATAAGGCCATTAACAAGTGATGGATACTCCTTCACTTTATCAATTCACCAAGAATGGAGCATGTGGCAACAATCCCATTCTGTGAATAAAATACATGAAATTCATCCAGGTTGGAGCATGTAGCAACAATCCCATATACCCTGTGAATTTCCAGCATTATTGATTAATACGCAACAGCATTGTATTTCCTGTACTCATTATCAGTGCGGCATGACGACTGAGTGTTGCTCTTAGAGGAGCAACACGAACCTCCAAGCATTATAATGAAACCATGTACGAAATACCCGTACAGGCTAAACTCTCGGTGTGTTATACTAGCCCGATTGAGCCCCTTTCAATGTGTTATACTAGCTCGATTGAGCATCCAGACTGACCGTATCATTCTGGATATGATCAAGACCATCCAAATCCACCAGCCTGATTGGATGGCCCAGATCGATTCCATCACCCCCAAGCAGGTATGGAATAACTGCCGAACCAACGCGGAATCCACATGGTCGGCCTCCCTTGGCCTAGCTTGCCAAAACGTCCAAACCATAGCAATATGGATGGAAAACCCTAAATTAGGGTTTGCGGCACATTACATGTGTCGCAAAACATCCTCAACCATCCATCTTCGCAGGTATGGATGGAGGGTGCAGATGTAGATTCAAAGGGAACGGAGTATGTCAATACAATCACCGCAGGCTCGCCTACATACCTGACTAATCGGTCAGGACCAACCACGGTTGGTCATTCCAAATCGTGCGCCTGAATGGAGCACGACGCACGACTCTGAAACCCAAAAATTAGGGTTTTGAATCACGAGCGTCCATCTTATTCGGCACGAATGGAGGGTCCGAGATTAGAGCAAAGCAGGTCCGATCATGTCAACATGACCACCGTGGACCCGTCTATCCCCTCACCTAATCGTCCAAGGAATACCATGCCTGGATATCCCCAAATCGTCCGCTCCAACATGCGTGGTCGCACCTCCCAAGCTGCAAATTAATCTCAACCACTCGATTTCTCCGGACGAATTGGGTGGCTTAGATCGCGTTTTCATGGGACGGTAAGAAATAGGCGTGAACACCAGCCTACCACCTACACGTTAGAGCAGTCGACCAAGACCGACCAAGCTTGGTCATTTTGGAACGCCCGCCCGAAGTTGGTATGAGATACGGATTTTACGGCACTAATCTTCTGTTTCAATTCGATCTCGACCACTCAACTTCGCCGGATGAATTGAGTGGCCCATATCACGTTTTTGTGGGACGGTAGGTATAAACGCCTAAACCGTCATGCCATCTACACGCAGGTGTGATCGGCCAGTCCAGGATAGTTCCCTAAGTCTGGTTTTGGTCAGGGTGAAGAGCAGTGCTTGCGCACCTCCTTCGAAACCCTAATTCCACCAAGTGTCGCAGATGAGTGTCTTAAAGATCATCTCATCCGTCCAACTTCACCAGATCGGTTATATAGCCCTGGTCAGGAGTTAATTAGTCAGTGCGGAGTCATGGTGATCACCATTCACCACTCTACCACACCATGTGGTCGGTAAAGGAAGGGTTCGCATGCACAACTTCCAAACCATGTTGGATATACTCAATGCAGTACCAACATAGTGTACACACGATACTTCACAAGTATCAATTTCCTTCCTGGGTTTTGCTTTCGGGATATTTTCTCCTCCCGAACGAGCTTAAAACCTAAATATTCCCGCTTAGGGAGATAGGAAATTATTTTCCGTATGGAATGGATGGGCGGATCATCAAAATCCTAGTCCATACTAGAATTATACAACGATTCTAGTAAGGAGCCCTAATTAGGGTTTCTAGTGCAACGATCAACGGTTGCCCCTCCTCTCAAGATGCAAAATCTCGACCGTCGAAGGTCACCAAGCTAGAAATCTAGCAAGCTAGCAAGCTTCCCGAGCCTGACTTTACAACGCGCCATCACAAGAACGTGTCAGGAAGTCATGGACGGTTAGTGATGATGGGAGAAATGGGAAAGCCTGGTCGTGTGACACCAACACACTACTCCACTACTCCATCACTCCACTTTCTCCACTTCCCACGAGATACGAAGGTTAGGCTAAAGGACTTCTATAAATAGGTTCTCCGCCCTATTTTCAACAACAACACAAGTCTAGACAACATAAGCAAGTGTTGATACAATCGTATTCAAACACCGGAACTGATAGCTTACATCCCACAATCCAGTTCATCCTTCTGATACAAGTCCTGCATAGCCAACACCTTCACATTCTCAACACATTCTTCGCTTCCCTCCCTAAGATCAACCCCATCTCCTTCACTTTGTGACCGAAACAAGTCTAGAACGGCCATTTCTTGGTTTAGGCCGGACTTGCACAGATTGATCTCTCGAATCTACAAGTACTCACCGCGCAGTGCATTTGTTTTATGTTTAGATTCATTCCTCATCCACACCCAAAATTACCAAAATTATCAGGAATAGTTTTCACCCATAAACAATTGGCGACCACAGTGGGAGGTTGATCTCTCGGTTACAAAAAATTGAATTCTCAATTCTTCAGTTTTCATCCTGCGATGTACCCTCACCAGGAAACCATAGGCGGTTCAGATACCATGAGAAGTATAGCTAGAATGCTGGAGGATGTCTTGGAAAATCAAGCTAGTATCGCTAGAAGACAGGGCGAAACATTCCGCCTTCTGAATGATATAATGATATGTGTCTAAAACACCGTATTATTTATCTATTGTTTATGCTTTCTCTGCTAGTTTTCTTGTAAATTATGTATCTTATGTTTCGTTTTTGAGTATTTAAGTACTTTGGAGTCATTTGGATCAAAAGAAGAGGAAACATGGAGAAAGCGTTAGAGGCAGACTATTTCTCATTATTTGCTTTTATTTCTTCATCTCTGTCTGAAAAGTATGTCGGCTTTAGTGATGCAAATTCTGTCTGAAAAGCACGACAACTTTAGTGATGATTCTCATTGAAGAGTATAAGTGAATATGAGAAATATGGGACGGTTGCTGTTAGCGGAGGAACTCGAAAGAAGGAGAAAGCGTTCAATTGGAGCATAAAGGGGGCAAACTTGGCATTTCAAGGGCGATCACTATTTGGAGCCCAACTACATGTTAAGGGGTTGTCCAGGGTATCCCTTATCATTTAGAGGGTGTGATTATCATTGGGTGTAAATATCCATCCCTGGATTATAACCCTAGAATTGAGAGAACTCATCATTTTCTTAATCATTTCATCTTTCAGCCACATATCCCAATTCGATTTTGTCTGAAAGATTTGTGGGCGCTGCCATAATAAGAAGTGTTGCTGCTGTGAAACCCATGGATGAATTGAAGTTAAAATAAGAGAGGGGAGAACATAGGTTGGTACTGTAATGAAGATTAACATGAGAGATTCATGGTGATTTGTTGCTGCCATTGAAGGTTGAGATTCAGATGCAGATACTGTTGGTGTTGAGAAGCAATGAAATTGGTGTGAGATGAACATAGATTCTTGGCTCAAGGTTTTCAAGTTGTAGATTGATTTAGGTATCAAGTTGGTGGTTGCTTTGAAGACCTGGAGATGGAGGAAGAGTTGTGTAGATGTTTTGGTGGTGATTTATAAATGTTTGCTGCCATGAATGATTTGAAATTGGTAAACTGAATTGTTGAGATATAGGGTTGAGCTTGAATTTCAGGAAAATGGGTATTTCAACTGAGATGTGTAATGGAAGATGAGCAATAAATCAGGGGAGCTAGGGTTTGTTTGGAAATTTGATTCTGGGTTTTGATTTGAAGAAATTGAGTAAGGAAATAAAATGGGTTTTCAGGATTTGACATCAAGAAGGTGGTATGAGTTTGATTTAGATGGTTGTTGTGTTGGTGATTGGAGTGATTGAGTAGATGAATCAATGGAACTGATGGTAATTTGTTGCAGTGGAAAGGTGGAGCTAATATAATGGTACAACTGAGAGAAGAATTTAAAGATGGGTCTGCTCTTGAATTCAGGAAATTGAAGCTGCAATGGACTCAAGGTCAGGGTGAATGAATGTGTTGTGTATGTGGTTGGAATTACATGGGTGTGGTTAGGTGCACCAGTGATCTGGTGCAGTTGAAGTACTGTGGAGATGTTGAACCTAATAGCAGTGAGTTGGGTGGATTAGATGGAGGAGATTCAGGTGCAATTTATTGTTGAAGATGTAGTAAAACTGAAGCTTAGCTGTGTTTATGGCCTGAGTTTGTGTAAATTGCAGCTGGTGAGCTTATAGAGGAAATCAAGGTTTGTTGTTGCTAGTGATTGTGACATTGAGATGAGAATATAAGATGGAGACTCAGTTGAGGGTTGGTTCAAATCTGAAATTGTGGGAGGTGTTTGCTCTAAACTGAGTTGATGTTGTTGCTGCAATGAGCTGTTGATTGTTGATGGAATTCAATGAAGCCACAGATTTGGGAATGTATGCATTGCAGTATGGCTAAGAAGATATGGAATTTGTGTTGTTGTTGAGCTCCAGTGAACTGGTTGGTCATTGATGATGTTGGATGAACTGGTAGTTGATTGGTTCAAGTGCAGTTGAGTTGGTTAACTAAGTTGGAAGCTGTAATGAGAGAATGGAGAAACTGGATTGCAGGTGATGGTTATTATAACTAGTGGAGTTTAAGAAGTGTTGATGCTGTGCTTCAATTTATTTTTTTGAACTGGAGGATGTAGGGATTGACTATGTTGAAGCAACTGCAGTTGAAACTGGTATTGGTGGTGCTGCCGTTACATGGGGTTCTAGTGCAGTGACATGGAAATGATGGTGAGTGATGATTTTCAAGGTTTTGATGGCTGGTGGTTGGCTAGCATTGCGCAGGTGGAAATGGAACTGAGTTGTGGCAGAATTGAATGGTTACAGGGAAGGATCTGACCATCCGGGTTGTGCACGAAAATGCGGGAGGCCATCTTGGCCGTACTGCAACAACAATGGCTTAGGCAGTGATCACTCAGCCGAGTTAGCTTTGAGTTAGCAACTGACTCAGTTCTGAATCAGTCATTCCTCCCTTGACCCGGTCAACCGTTAAAGGCCATTAGTCAAAAGTCAAAGATAACGGTGGACTGACAGAATATTCCGTCGAATATTCCTCCGACAGACATAATTTTCAGGTGATCGGCAGCGACTTTCCGGTGTCGGATTCCGACCAAAAACCCAGTTTTCCGGTGAGCATTTTTGGGACAGATTTTCTACATGGGTTTCTCTCACACGTGGGCTTGGTGGATTTCCAACTAATGGACTTTGAAGACAAAACCTATTTTTGGAAGGAGAAAAATCTATAAAAAGGAAGTTTTCTACACAATTTTATATACAACGTTTTATTCTATTCTTGGAGCTTTTGCAGAGAACTACTTCTAGGGTTTGCTTTATTTTATATTTCATCTTATTTCTTTGAATATTATGATGATGAACTCCATGAATATGAGTAGCTAAATATAATAATTGGTTATGGGATAAAAAGTTGATTTCTTCAAGCATGTTATTCGATTCTATGAATTAGTTTTGTCTCAATTTTATCGTTTATGATTCATTGTTTTATTATCATATGATTTGAATGCTAGTTTGGTTGAGTCCGGAATCAATTGGATTTGTTTTCATCTCTATAGCTATATTAGGGTTTTCAATACGTAAAAGTTGTTATCTCTGATTTTTAGTAGCATCTTGTGGTTAATACTTGTAGTGATACATATTTTTAATCGCATATGAATCATAACCTTTGTTAAAACAAATTAGTGCTTTTACACGTTTGTTTGCATCGATTAGTCTTATTTCATAGAACTTATTGCTCTTAGGGAGTTAAATCTAATTGTGCTTTTATGCTTTAGGTTGCTTTTTAAGAAGATTTCATGATAGCATCTTTTAATGTTGTTTGTGATAAAATCAGGAAATAAACGGGATACTCTTGCGATCAAGATATCCTAGGACTTGTGATAATTGAGAGATTAAATACCAATTCTAATCATAGATGAAAAATACATGCATGTGAATGATACTATCCCTTAACCAATATCTTCTCCTTATTGATTATTCCAATTATTTACTTTGCTTTATTTAGTATTATTACTTTGATAAAAACAAAAACACACCTTGGGTTATTTGGTTACATAAGAATCTGAAAATTGCATAACAACAATCGCCTCTCTGTGGATACAAACTCTTTCTTATCGAATACTATATTCATAATTAGTAAAGTGAGGAAGTGAATTATATTTGACGCATACGACATGCATCATATAACAACACAATTATGAGAAGGGTCGACAGACATATACCCAGACAGTGTGAGAAGAGCTGGACCTTTAGCCAGGGATCACACCTTTACCAATGGAGAAGCGAAAAGGGCGCGTACTTGCAGGAGACTCAGGAAAGATGAACAACATGGTCCATTCGACAATGAAGGCTCGAGGAAACTCCACAAAGGAAGGGACTCGCCCGGGGCACTACGACGTCTTCCGGATAAAGAAAGGGAGCCTGCAGCCTACGGAGCCCTGCTGGAAGACTTATATCTCAAGACTCTTTCTGAAGCCCGGAAGACCATCCAATCTGCATCAACTTTTCAACCAAGCGAAGAAATGCTTGAAGAAGGAGAAATACATCAAACGCATGAATATAGAGGATGGGAGCGTTCGATTCGATCACTCAGCAGTGATATTACGACACCTTCCCCATCCCTTTACCCAGGAAAGTGATCCGCGGATATAATGGCACTCACAAACTTCCCGACTTCATCTCCGAGATGCGCTCCACATGAGGTCCATGCGCTCCACATGAGGTCCATGCAGAGACATCATAACGCCCACTAAGGCAAGAAAAGCTCGATTCGAAATACCTGCATTTCCCTCTCCCAATGAAGAGGATTTTGGAGTTACTGGAGGCATGAGTGCAAAACGGAGAGGTGGAGATACCCCCAGTATGGAGTCCACCCACTGATCAAGAAGTAATGGACCCGAGGTATTGTCACTTCTACCGGTTCCTTCACCATCCCACCAGTGAATGCAACGCTTTGAAGCGCATTGTTCAGGAGAAGCTTGGTTTAGAAGGATAGTTTACCTTCTCTGAAGAATCAATGTGGATGGCTTCCTTGGAGGAGCTACTTAGGTTTTACACAAGTGAGGTCTCGAAAGAAAGTAAGTTACATCCAACAATCTTACGAAAAGATAATCTTAGAATTCACTGGGGACTGAGCATCCCGCACGTGGAAAAAGAGGCTCAATAATCAAACGCCATGTCTGTTTCCTTTCATGATTCCCTTCTATACAACATTTGAAATTTCATATGATATGTGCAATCATTCATGATTAAGATACAAATTCCATTTAAGATAATCACTTTTCAGAAAAGTCGATTCACAAAACTATCTCAAAATAAACCAATTCAATTACCTGTTAATTCAAAACCCGAAGTCAAAATGTGAAAGGAAATCCTCACTATCACTCAAAGAAAAACAAGAAAATCTAAGTTTACGAGAATCCTTAAAGGAAAGTCCTTCAATAGAAACTCATCTCTCTGTGCAAGAGAGGATTTCATTTTCTAAAGTACAGCTTGTTCCAGCTTCAACTCGTTAGACAACCTTTCAATCTTCTCTTCCTGGCGAGTAACGCAGTCTGCAGAAGGGACTTCATCTTGTATTTTTTGGAGCCCCTGAATCTCAGAGAACCCTTTGAAGAACCAAGGAGCATTGAATTCATACTGAACAAACACGTCTCGATGACACTTCCAGTCTACAATCATCTCCTCAGAAATTGTCCGACCAGTCGTAACGCTCATACCGTGGATGGAAAATAAAGCTTCTTGGACGCGATTGACCAAAGCAAGGTGACTCCTGAGCTTCTTAGTGGTAGCAATATGGCCGTGATTCTACCATATCACCGTGTACAACCCTTCGAACTGAGCTGGTACACTGAATCCTCCAACCAACACGTGACCTGGGAAGGGAGTAGTGAAAGGAGGATCGAACAAAGCCCCATGATGCATTACCAATACTTCACCAATTTCAGGAGCCTTGTCAGTTGCGGAAGGCCTTTCGGAAGAAGTCATTATAACTTGATTTATTAGAGTCTGTTCAGGGTGTGCTTCAAGGGGAGTCATCTCAATGACATATGTTACCTCCCCTACATTTCTCCTGATGTCTACTTCGCTCTGGGTACTGATTTCTGTCACCACCTCATCAACAAGATCACTTACGGAGGCGCCTTGTCCAGCCGAGCTTGCGTCATCTCTATCATTATCATGTGAAGGAGCTATTTCGGTCTCACCAGACTTCTCATCATTAGGATCAGTGTCACCAGACCTCTCAACGTGAGGACCAACATCACCAGACCTTTCATTCTGAATGCGCGCCAGCCGTGTAAATACGTTCTCTTTCGGAATTTCCTGAATGCAAACAAAGATCGCTCTTAGAAAAAGTTACTATGGGGAAACAAAGGAATTAGCAGAGGGAGATTCGAATACCTGCATATGGGAGGAATTGAGTATCACCGGACTACAAGCTTGCCTCTTGGATCTTCCTCCTGACTTGGGACTGCATCCGTCATCTCTGGTTTGTTTTCCTGAGAGTGGTTTCAACCGGAAATGCTTCCTTAACACGTCAGAGGATGGCTCACCACGGGAATTTTTCACAACATCCTCTGAAAATTTCTGAAAAACCAACAGTTGCTTCCTCCAAAACTCTTTATACTCATCAGTTACCATAGTATTTCTACCAATAGGCCATAAAGGAAGACTCAGCTGTTCTAAAAATGCGTCAGCATTGAGAATATCCGGGAGAAATTCTTTCGGAACCACTGATGGACGGATAAATGGAACACCCTGGTCAAATCCCATTTGACGAGCAGCCCTATCGATATTGTACGGAGTCACCATAAACGCTTCGTTGAATAGAGATGGGACATATCCCGGGATGCAGCTGCGCAGATAAACAAGTTCTCCAAACTTCATCGTCTTAGCATCGGTACGCAACGCAGCATCAAGACCGTCAGAAGCAATAGCAAAGGTTTTAGGCTGAACGATGGAAGAATGGATTGTCCCCCATGGACGGAAATCTACGGAAGACACATTATCGAAAATATCCACGAGTTTTGCACCAGTTCTGGGACGCCTCCTATTCCAAATGAGTATTCTCGAACCTCCATACAAACTGCTAAGCGAATTTGCAGGAGCAGGAGCATAGCCTTTGAAATGTTCCCATAAGAACGCCTGAAGGAAAGCGAAGTGAACATGTGACTCCACCTTCTTGTACCCGTTGGAGACGTGCATATCCATCGCTAAGGCGTCCAGATGAGAATACAACGATCCAAGGAACAAGGCACCTAAGGGAAGAACCTCACCCTTTGCTAACCTTATGGCAATCCTAACAAGGTCACTTATTATGGTCTTCTTTCCAGAACCGTCGTCAAATATGTGTCTGGAGAGCCACAAAGACAGGAACGCAATCACACTGACCTCGCTTTCCGACTCCTGATCCGGGTCCACAGGAAACCACTCCGACACCCACCAGGTGTAAAAGCATCTCGTATCTTTCTTCTCCTCCTTGTCCAGACCATTGAATTCTGCCACCTTGTGAAGTATGGCATAATAATTACGTTGTTCGATGTCAAAAAGCTCGTAACAAAGGTTCCCAGCAATAGGCAGGTTCATTAGTACAACTACACTCTCCAGAGTAATATTCATCTCTCCCCACCTGGATATAGATGTATGGGTAGAAGGGAGCCACCGAGAAGCAAAAGTAATCAAGCCCGCAGAGTCTTTCTTAATTTCGAGAGCAGCAGATGCCATGACGGCATTAAGGATTTGCGCTTTGGTCAAATTAGCTTTAACATCCTTATTATTCAACATGTGTCTCATCCATCCTTCATAAGAACCCAGTGGAGTATGGCAAATCTTGAAGTCAATAGGAGAAGGCGGATATTCGTTTCTTCGAATACAAAATCTCATCACAAGTGCTGAAGAAGAAGATGGATCAGCTTCCATGTTTTCTGAATCAGAGAGTAATATTATCTTGTGAGAAGGATGTCTCCTAGTGTTTGGAAAAGGCAAGGTGAACAAATCATCATCGATGCTCGGCATATCCTTGAAGCTATCAACACTTCCAGACTTGGCACCAGTATTATTTCCGGAAGACATCTCAACAGGAATTCCTTTCTTCATTCCACAATGAAATAAAATACAGGAGTTAGAACTTGTATGAAGACGACAAGACATGGTTCACGTGCACAAAGGAATCGGATCAAGTCTGGCATAGCTTCAAGTCCGGTATTTTCTAAGTCTGGTATTTTAAGTCCGGTATAGCTTCAAGTCCGGTACTTTCTAAGTCTGGTATAACTTCAAGTCTGGTACTTTCTAAGTCCGGTATAACTTCAAGGCTGACATCGCTCAAGTCCGAATTTTTTTCAATTATGGTATCGCTCAAGTATCAAGACCAGTGTTGATCCAGGGCACAAGACTAGTTTAAGGTCGTCTTCCAGTCAAGCATATGTAGATGGCCACGTTCGAATCAAACACACATGGTGGGACCGCATTCATACTCACGTATTTATGGTCATGGGAGTTGTGTTTACGAAATTCAAGCCAAGTTTCTCTCCAAGCTACAACCCAAGAAGCTAGGTTTTGCATGCAAAAATGGAAGAAGAAGCAAAAGATGGCATATTCATGGGATTGCAATACCAAACAATTCTAACAGAAATGGGCAATTGTACTATCGGTCTTGATGGGAAACCTAGGCATGATGTGTCTATCAAAGGATTTTTACCTAAGAAATTAGGGTTTTTCCTTAAAAAAAATAAAAATAAAATAAAAAATGACGGAACTTACCTTGGTCGGACGGACGGTGGCGTCTGGTGGCGCTCCGTCAACGACAATCAGCGACGGCAAGGGAGATCACGGACGGGAGCTGCTGAACCAAAGAAAGAAAGAAAAAATTGTGAGGAAAAAGAAGAAGGGGTCGGTCCCTTATATAAGCAAAATTTGGAAGAATCCTAATAGAACAAGGATTCCTCTTTGATTGGATTCCTCTTTTGATTCAAATACCCAAAGAAGGAAACCGGCTCCACCAAAGGGTTCCATACAAGCGCAATGGCATGGGAAACTAGCGGTCGGTCAATACTCCTTCGGTTAAACTTCCTTTATCCTGTCTTTCTCACATATGTATGTCACCATCTCATGCCTACCCCACAATAGTGTAACCATTATGTGCTAGTCAGGGGACTTAATGTTGATGGTGGATTTTTGTTTAAGGTTAAGATTGTAAAACCTAAAAAATATGCGCCAACATCTTTTAAGAGATAAGGCCATTAACAAGTGATGGATACTCTTTCACTTTATCAATTCACCAAGAATGGAGCATGTGGCAACAATCCCATTCTGTGAATAAAATACACGAAATTCATCCAGGTTGGAGGATGTAGCAACAATCCCATATACCCTGTGAATTTACAGCATTATTGATTAATGCGCAACATCCTTGTATTTCATGTACTCATTATCAGTGCGGCATGATGACTGAGTGTTGCTCTTAGCGGAGCAACACGAACCTCCAAGCATTATAATGAAACCATGTACGAAATACCCGTACAGGCTAAACTCTCGGTGTGTTATACTAGCACGATTGAGCCCCTTTTGGTGTGTTATACTAGCCCGATTGAGCATCCAGACTGACCGTATCAGTATGGATATGATCACGACCATCCAACTCCACAAGCCTGATTGGATGGCCCAGATCGATTCCATCACCCCCAAGCAGGTATGGAATACCTGCCGAACCAACGCGGAACCCGCATGGTCGGCCTCCCTTGGCCTAGCTTGCCAAAACGTCCAAACCATAGCAGTATGGATGGAAAACCCTAAATTAGGGTTTGCGGCACATTACCTATGTCGCAAAACAGCCTCAACCATCCATCTTCGCAGGTATAGATGGAGGGTGCAGATGTAGATTCAAAGGGCACGGAGTATGTCAATACAATCACCGCAGGCCCGCCTACATACCTGATTAATCGGTCAGGACCAACCACGGTTGGTCATTCCAAATCGTGCGCCTGAATGGAGCATGACGCACGAATCTGAAACCCAAAAATTAGGGTTTTGAATCACGAACGTCCATCTTATCCGGCACGAATGGAGGGTCCGAGATTTGATCAAAGCAGGTCTGGTCATGTCAACATGACCACCGTGGACCCGTCTATCCCCTCACCTAATCGGCCAAGGCATACCATGCCTTGCTATCCCCAAAGCGTCCGCTCCAACATGCGTGGTCGCACCTCCCAAGCTGCAAATTAATCTCAACCACTCGATTTCTCCGGAAGAATTGGGTAGCTTAGATCGCGTTTTCATGGGACGGTAAGACATAGGCGTGAACACCAGCCTACCACCTACATGTTGGAGCAGTAGACCAAGACCGACCAAGCTTGGTCGTTTTGGAACGCCCGCCCGAAGTTGGTATGAGATACGGCTTTTGCGGCACTAATCTTCTGTTTCAATTCGATCTCGACCACTCAACTTCGCCGGATGAATTGAGTGTCCCAGATCACGTTTTTGTGGGACGGTAGGTATAGATGCCTGTAGTTGCAGAATAACCTACAACTACACCCTCAATAGAATTAGTAAAAACTCAAGAAGTTCTTGATGATGAATAACAATTTTCTTATTAATGTTCTCAATTGATTACAAAGAAGTATCTAAATGGAACTAGAATAGTTACAACTTTCTCTATTCTCTTTCCTAAGATATTTTCTAACACTCACTCAAAGAACCTCCCGAATTTTACATTTGAACTCCTATTTATAGTAAAACTTATACAGCTGTATATGAATTGCGAAGTATCGCAATTCATACTCGCAAAATTACTTCATCCTCGCAAAACTTCATATTTCCCCGCGCTGCTTCTATCATCGTATCATTTTATATCTCTTTTCTCCTTTATTTATTACGATACTCGTGAACTATTATCTTGCGATATTCAGTACTTACATCTTGCCTCTTCTCATGTCAATTATACGAAGAAGAAATGTCATGAGAATCCCTATTCTCGTAAATTTAGTGTAGTTATTACCACCCTTCAGGTTCGCAACACGTCTTTTTACTTTTCCCTTATCTTTCTGACACGTTTCTTTGTAACCGTTATTTTCAACCGTTCACGCTTACTCGTATTAATGAGTTTTTATCTTTATCAAACTCTCTTATAAATATTATCCTTTGTTTTTTCTTTTTATTCTCTTATTCATCTTCTTCACCACTTCTGCCTCTGCAATCTTTTTCCCTTTCTATTTTCCCTCTTATATTCAATGGCACCAAAGAAGAAAACTATTGAACAAATTAATGCGGAACTTGTTGATAGAGACCTTATTCTTTCTGAGATTGAAGGTTATGATAATAAATCTTCTTTCTGTGTGAAGCTCTTTACCAACTATGTTTGGGATGATCAGAAAATTTTAATCTCACGAGGTCAAATCCTCGCAGGTCTTCTTCTTCCTCTTTATGATGTTAACTTTCCTTTATTCTACAAATTATTTCCCACCCCAATTTTTGTTGTGCTATTTATCAATTGACTGGTGATTGTATTCGCCTCTTAGTTGAATTCGCAAATCGTGCCGCTTTTGGGAAATCTTTGTATTCAGTTGATCTTAGGAAACCTGGATTTGAAAACATAGAAATTGTTCCTGCAAATTATACAGTTGAGGGTTTCTTCAAGAATTACACACTAATTCCTGCGAGGAAAGAAGATAATCATTGGGGTGTTCGTCTTCATCGTAAAGATAATATCGAAGCAGATGATCTTCTCATGCATGATATTGATTATGCTTCAGGAAATAATAATACACCTCGTCGTTCTAATGATGAAGATTGGTATAAGTACCCTTTAATGTTATCAGGTTCTTATATTACTGGGATAGTAGAACTTCCTGCGAACCTTCGTAACCGCTATTATCAACCTTGGGTTTTTAGAAATGTATGTACTTCCACCTCCTTATCTTTTTGTTACCCTTTAATTTCAAATGAGGTAAGAAACACTCTTGTATTTTTCTAAACAATATATTGTTGCCTCTGTTTTTTATCCTTATTTGAATTTACAGGTTCCACTTCTTCCTGAGATTGCTGCGAGTGAAAATAAGAGTTCTACTTCCTCTAAAAGGCTTACTGCGAGGCAACAAACTCTTCGTTCTGCGAAGGTCTCCCAAGCTTCTGGTAATCAAGATGATGCTCTTCGCAAAGGAAAAAGAAAACTTCAAGATGTTGTTTACGAAAGGAGGAAAAAGAAGATACTCTCAACCAAATCTCATTCCAATGTAATTTATTCTAATGAGAATATTGAGGAAGATCTTGGTGATGAAGATGATAAATATCCTGAGAAGGACTTTATTTCTAATTCCGATACCCTTTCTGACAAAGGAGATGATGATAATGATGTTGATGAAGGTGGGAATGAAGATTATAGTATCCCAGAAACTTTTGCCTCAACAATGGTTAGCATCTCTGAGGATTTCCTTCATTCTTCTCGTGGATTAGGAAATTCTCCTACAGCGAATGCTCGCAAAATTATTGCGAAGGCTTGTAAAGTTCCTACTGTTATTGATAATAACTCCCTCAAAGGAATTTCAAGATTCGTCTCTCCTGCTTCATTATATGCTTTAGGCATCATGGTAAGTTTCTTCTCTATTCCTTGTTTATTTCCCTTATTTTGTTGATTTCTAACCCCTTTTTTCTTGTTTAGGTTGGAAGAGTTAGTTGTGCAGCTGCTTCTGATTGGGAAAGACGTCATTCTCTTGCAGAGAAGAAAACTTTGAATCGTTGTACGACGTTAGAGGTTGAAAATTCAAGTCTCCGTCAGAAAGTATAAGATTTAAATATTGATAACGCAGAATTAATATTCCATCACGAGCATAATTCACAATCTGCGAGTATCGCAATTGATAATTCTTCTCTTCTTGAGGATAATAATCAATTAAAGCTTGAAAATTCTTCTCTTCGTAATGATAAGAAGCAACTAGAAGGTAAATTCTTTGCGATGGTAATTATTTTGGTTACTTTTCTTTCGTAATTTGCTAACCAATTCTTTAATTTCTCTCCTTACTGCAGAAAATTATGCGAAGATGAATAATGATCTGGAAACTCTCCTTGCTAATCGTAATAATAAAATTTCTGACTTGAGATCTCAGCTTCTAATTTCCCAGCATAACCATAGTTTATATTTCAAGCGTTTTCGAGCTAAGATGACTCGCAAAATTTGCGAAGATAATGAAATTCCTCTCAAGAAGTACCATACGCTCCTTTCTGAAGAAATTCCTGAAGATACTCCATATTTGGAAATCTCTGAAAGTGAAGTTGAAAATGATAGTGAAGTTGAAGAAGAAGATCATTTTGATGGGGATAAATCGCCTGAAAAATAACTTCACTCTTTTTTTTGTATGTCTGTTCTGTTTCTTTTCAATATAACACTTTTTTCTTGATTGCACTTTGAATTAATCCAACAATTTCTTTTTCAAAGCTTAATTTGAATTAATCTTTCTTTGATATTTGTTTCCCTTATTCGTATAACTTGATCATGTGGAGAGAAATAATATATCTTAAAGACTTAGCTTAGTATTCCTTTTCTCCTTATTATTGCTCTTCAGATGATCAACTCTTGCTGGAAGTATTAGAATATCCTTCTCAATTTATCTTACGAAGTTTTGTCTGATTGTGATTAAGAATAAAAGTCCTCCCTTCGAAGTATAAGAAATATAAGCCTTTTTCCTTCTGTGGAATGCTGCGAGGTAAATAATAAATCTCCCCTTGAAGTATAAGAAGTATGAAGTATACGTAATATGAAATATCCTTAAGACGTATAAAAAGTATAAAATATCTTTGAAGAAGTATTAGCAGTGTCCAATTCATGAAGAATTGCCCAATATATGAAGAAGTATAAAAATTATTACTCATTGTATGAAGAAGTATAATAAGTACTTAACCTTCGCAAAATTAAATATCCGTTGAAGAAGTATATAAAAAAAATATGAGATATTCTTGAAGAATTATAAGAAGTATTCAACTTTTTGGAGAAATATTCAATATATGGAGAAGTATAAGAAGTATGTAATTCTCGTAAATTTTTACGAATATGAACTTATCTGTATTTGATTGCTATCAAAATCGCATCTTTTGTTAAGTCTTCATTAAAATTCTTCATTGATGTTGTCTTCTTTGATAGGACTTCTTGTAAAAATTCTTCAATGATATTGATAGAGCTGTCTTCTCTTCAAAATTTCTTGATGTGTATTCTTGTAAAATTTCTTCAATGATATTGACGAAGTTATCTTCTTTTTAGATATTCATAATGTATATTCTTGTATAATTTCTTCAATGATGTTAATGCAATGAATTTCATTAATGTTTGTGGTCTTATCATGCCTTCCTAAGTAAAGGTCTTATTTTTCCACCTCTTTTGTAGTAAATTTTTGTATTTGCGATAATATGACAAGTCTGAATATTCTTGCGAACATACAACCTCGTGACATTATCGTCTTGCGATGAAATCGCAGGACGTTCTTACACTTTCATGCAAAAACCCATTGATCTCATCTTAACTTCTTTGTATAGTATTTTAGCCTCTTCAGGAATTGTTGCGACAATATGACAGGCCTAAATATTCTTGCGAACATAAAGCCCCATGACATTGCCGTCTTGCGATGAAATCGCAGGACGTCTCCACACTTTCATGTGGTGACCCATTGGCTCGCAGAACTTCATTTGTTGCACAAATATGACAAGACTTTATGTTTTCGCAAACAAGAAGCCTCGTGACATTTGCGTCTTATAGCACTTATCAGCTCCCTAATGGAGGGTGCTGCCCTTTATCTTCCCCCTGATTGCCCCTTCAAGGAAGCGTACATCGACCATACAAGGTTAGCTCTTCCCATCCGGTTCTGCCAACAACCAGCTTTTGATCGCAACCTCTTATCCTTTTTGCCTATAGGTCTTATAGTTACGAGGTTGCACCCTATGGGGTATCTTTGGGCCAAGTGCATCATTTGCCAAGACTTGTCAAAAATGGCAGATGTGGTTCAACCTCACCCGGCACTCTTGACTCAACCGTGTACCTCGGCGCCTTGATCGTTTTCTGCACTTCTTGGGAAAGACAGTATGCCTTAGTCGCCCAACCTAAATCCTCTTACACCGCATTTTATATTACGTAATGTCGTTAGATTAGGTGAGAATCCAAGGTGTCTAACCCGGATAGGTACCCCATTATTGGGTTGTACCCCAAATTTTTTACCATGTACTAAGGGCCCTTGGTGGTGTTCCGGTTACCCTTAGCCACGTTATAGGTACCCCCTTAAATGACGTACTTTAGGACTTTGCCTCTTACGAATTATAGCTTCGCGAACTAGGGTGTACGCCACAAAGGTTTGCCTGTATAAAATTTTCTGCGGCTCTCTTTCTTTTTTGGAGGATGATCACAGATTGCGGTCTTTTATTCGCAAATTAATGAAATTTTTATCGGAATATAAATTCTGAAAATTTGTAACTTTTTCCCAATTTCCTGCGAGAAAACAATATTCGTAAAGTTTTATCACGAAATAAATTTTTTGTTTTGCCACATACCTCATTTTCACGAGCAAACATACTGATAACCTTCTTGTTTTATTATTTTCCTTCTTTTTTCCTCGCAAATCACAATCCCTTATTATCATCGTAAATTTCTTGTATGATTATCATCATAACTTTATTCTCTTTTTTCTTAATCCTCTGCCATTAAATTTTCATTTCTTTTCACAGCCTTTGCTCTTTTTCTCCAATTTTCCTTCTCAGCAGTTTTTCCTTCGCAAAATTCTACTTCTGTATCGTAACATTTCTTTACCTCAGCCCAATCACCCTTGATAATTCCAATACCCTTCATATGAGGAAACTTTATGCACTGATGTAGAGTGGAAGCTACGCCTAGAATTCCATGAAGCCATGGTCTTCCTATCAAAGCATTATATGGTGATTCAACATCAACAACGCAGAACAGAATTTCAGTTCGCATTCCACTTAATGGAATTCGCATGCTCACTTCTCCTTTGGGCTTGTTGGCAGTTCCATTAAAACCATAAATTCTGTAAGTAGAAGGTATTAAATCTGCATCTTTTCCCCCCATAGTTTTGTAAGCAGAATAGAAGAGGATATTGACAGAACTTCCCGTATCAATCAAAATCCTATTAAGACCAATTGATTCTTCCTCCATATCATCTTCGTTCTCCTCCATATTCATGTATATTGCTAATCTTACCACCAATGGATTATCATGTGCTTCACAACCTTCTGTAATTTCAGTGGCTTCAAAAGAAATTTCACGTTTCTGCCAATCTTCAAGTCGTGAAATCTTTGCGATGTTCATTACTTCCTTTCTTTCACCATCCCTTGCATATACCCTGATTAACAAATTATCATGAAAATCCTCTATGGTTTTATATGAATGAACAATGGAATTACAGAAAACATTCCTTGCTTTTGACCCCACTTCTATATGTAGGATTTCTTCTCCCTTTTCTTTTGTCGTGTTCTCCCTGCGAGTTATGGCTGGATCCTGTGGTAATTGTTGCGACTGTGTCTGCTTAAGTAAAAATTGATTTAGTTTTCCTTGATCAATCATTCGCAAGATTATCCTCTTGATATTATGGCAATTATTTGTAGAATGTCCATGAAAATGATGATATGAACAAAATTCATGACTTCTTGGACCCATTGGTGGTTCCTTTCCCATATTCCATGGAGTTGGTACATTCTCTACCAGGATAATTGCTTGCCATATCTTTTCTACACTTGTATTCAAAGGTGGCAACTTTATCTCTTCCCTTACCATTCTTTGACCTCCTTGACAGTTGTTATAATTTTGTCTCTGGTTCCCTTGTCCAAAATAATTTTGCCTTTGTCCCCCATAATTTTCTTGTTGTTGATCTAGTCTTGGAATTTGGTTATTTCCTATTCGATTATAGAAATTCTTCTCTCTATCATACTCTTCTTGATCTCTACTGCCCATTGCTACCATCTTTGGCTGGCTATCATTGATTTTCTTCTTTTCTGAAATTTGCGAAGAAGTTTGTGAGGATGTTTGCGAAGTACCTGCTACTACATTGATTATTTTGGGAAGTAAATTTGCTCCTCCTCTTGATTGCTAGTGTTTGCTACTGGATATGACTCCATATTGTTTTGATTTTCTTCTAGTGTAATGTATTCTTCTTGCAATTCTCGTAACTCTGTCATCATTATGGAATTCTTTCTTCTGAAGATTTGAACATATAATTGTTCAGTTGCGAACATCGCATTTATGAAGGACAGAATCAAGTATCTCTCATCCACACGCCCTGCCATATCACTGCACAAAGTCTTCCATCGTCTTACCAAATGCTTCAGACTTTCACCCACTCTTTGTTTTAAACCAAATACATCTTCAATACCAAGCCGTGAAGAGTGATTTGTGATATATGCTCCAAGGAAAATTGCTTGCAAATGATTGAATGACGTAATAATGTTCTTAGGGAGTCCTTCGAACCACTTTAGATCTTCCCCTGTTAAACTTGATGCGAAGTACTTGCATAACACAGCATCATGATTCTCCCATTGTAACATGCATCTTATGTATGCTTTAATGTGCTGAATAGCACATGAAGTCCCATCAAAGATAATGGTAAGTGTGGGAAAATTACATTTTGGTGGAATTCCTCCCAACTGTACTTCTCTAGCAAATGGAGTCCTCGCAGCTTCTTCTATTGCTTCATCTAATTGCCTCCTATCTCCTCCTCTTCTATTGTTTATCATCCCTCTTATTTCTGCTAATTCTCGAAAGACTCGTGCATTTGCCTCAGAATTCTCATCCATTGGTCTTTTTAATGCAGCTTCTCTTCTTCTACGTTCTTGCGCTTCCTCCCTTGCGATCCTTCGCATTCTATCATATTCTTCATTAATGTTTTCATTTGTATAATTTTGCAAATATCTTCTTTCTAAATTATCATAATTGTTCAGTTGTAAAGCATCTTGGAATTCTTGTTCTTCCCTTTCTATTCTTCTCATTCTTCTCATGCGAATATCAGGAATTTCTTCTTCTTCATTTCTCCTTCTTCTGTGACTTATTTCTTCTTGATTTACTTGTACTCTGATTCGAGAATTTGGTTCATTCCTCTCCACTTCTGTTTGTTGATTTACAATTCTTCTCTTAATTCTTTCATACTCAACATTTTGTTTGTTACGAGCCTCTTCGTGTCTTCTTACTCCATTCTCGTGATTGTTTTGATGTACTGCTTGTTGTCTCTCAGTTTCTTCCATAAGTTGCTGTTCTTCCTCTCGATTCTGATTGTTTTCTCTAGGATTTGGTCTTGTTCGTAAATTCTCCATATTTTGTTCGCGATTTTGTATTAAAATGAAACGATTTTCTTGATTTCTATCACCTTGATTCTGCGCTTGTTCTTGCATATCATTTTCATTATTGATTATCGGTGAATTTTGTCCTTCTCTTTCTATTCTAACATTTGATCTTGCAACACTTTGAGATTTCCTCCTTTGTAACATCTCATTTTCCATCCTCAATTCTTGATTTTGTCTTGTTAAATTGGCACGTTCTTCAGCTTCGATCATTCGTTCTTTTTGGATTCCTTGTCTCAATGTTTCTAACATCTCCCTTTCTCTTTCAAGAATTGTTCTTCCCATCAACCTTCCATTTTCTCTGATTTGCGGTTCTCTATATTCTTCTTCTGGTGTATTAGTTCTCCAAGTGTGTATACTCACTTGATCATGATCTCCTATTTGTTGAGCTTGATTTCTTCGATTACTCCTTCTCCTACTAGGTTCTCCTGTTATATTTGCTTCTCCTCCTGCTAGTCTTACACTTCTTCTTACTTCAGTTAATGGTTCTGATGTGTTTCTTCTTCTTGTCATTTTTCTGGTACAGGAATTTTTCTTCCCTATTTCTAGCGCCAATTATGTAGTTGCAGAATAACCTACAACTACACCCTCAATAGAATTAGTAAAAACTCAAGAAGTTCTTGATGATGAATAACAATTTTCTTATTAATGTTCTCAATTGATTACAAAGAAGTATCTAAATGGAACTAGAATAGTTACAACTTTCTCTATTCTCTTTCCTAAGATATTTTCTAACACTCACTCAAAGAACCTCACGAATTTTACATTTGAACTCCTATTTATAGTAAAACTTATACATTTTGTATATGAATTGCAAAGTATCGCAATTCATACTACTTAAAATTACTTCATCCTCGCAAAACTTCATATTTCCCCGCGCTGCTTCTATCATCGTATCATTTTATATCTCTTTTCTCCTTTATTTATTACGATACTCGTGAACTATTATCTTCCGATATTCAGTACTTACAACGCCTAAACCGTCACGCCATCTACACGCATGTGTGATCGGCCAGTCAAGGATAGTTCCCTAAGTCTGGTTTTGGTCAGGGTGAAGAGCAGTGCTTGCGCACCTCCTTCGAAACCCTAATTCCACCAAGTGTCGCAGATGAGTGTCTTAAAGATCATCTCATCCGTCAAACTTCACCAGCTCGGTTATATAGCCCTGGTCAGGAGTTAATTAGTCAGTGCGGAGTCATGGTGATCACCATTCACCACTCTACCACACCATGTGGTCGGTAAAGGAAGGGTTTGCATGCGCAACTTCCAAACCATGTTGGATATACTCAATGAAGTACCTGCATAGTGTCCACACGATACTTTACAAGTATCAATTTCCTTCCTGGTTTTGCTTTCGGGCTGTTTTCTCCTCCCGAACGAGCTTAAAACCTAAATATTCCCGCGTTAGGAGATAGCAAATTCTTTTCCGTATGGAATGGAGGGGCGGATCATCAAAATACGAGTCCTTACTAGAATTATACAACGATTTTAGTAAGGAGCGCTAATTAGGGTTTCTGGTGCAACGATCAACGGTTGCCCCTCCTCTCAAGATGCAAAATCTCGACCGTCGAAGGTCACCAAGATAGCAAGATTCCCGAGCCTGACTTGCCAAGCTACAACAACATGCTACATGTTTTCCAAAACACTCGAGACATCAATCATGTCACAAACTGGAGGATACATACTAGGGTATTGGTCTGGCGGTTTACAGCGTGCAGTGCACAACGCGCCATCACAAGAACGTGTCAGGAAGTCATGGACGGTTAGTGATGATGGGAGAAGTGGGAAAGCCTGGTCATGTGACACCAACACACTACTCCACTACTCCATCACTCCACTTTCTCCACTTCCCACGAGATACGAAGGTTAGGCTAAAGGACTTGTATAAATAGGTTCTCCGCCCTATTTTCAACAACAACACAAGTCCAGACAACAGAAGCAAGTGTTGATACAACCGTATTCAAACACCGGAACTGATAGCTTACATCCTGCAAGCCAGTTCAGCCTTCTGATACAAGTCCTACATACCCAATACCTTCACATTCTCAACACCTTCTTCGCTTCCCTCCCTAAGATCAACCCCATCTCCTTCACTTTGTGACCGAAACAAGTCTGGAACGGCCATTTCTTGGTTTAGGCCAGACTTGCACAGATGGATCTCTCGAATATACAAGCACTCACCGCGCAGTGCATTTTTTTTAGGTTTAGATTCATTCCTCATCCACACCCAAAATTACCAAAATTAGGTGGAATAGTTTTCACCCATAAACAGCTGTGTCATTTACTTTATATTTCCGCATTATAATTGTTTTATTATAATTAATATCTCGAGTGTGTGGATCGCGGGACCCACAGGAAATAGTGCAGGGTGAACCGTGAACTTGGTATAACATCGCATGCAGCCATCTTCAGGTGACCATTTGGAGGATGTATAGACAAGCCATGCCTTGGTTGGTTACCCTGTGAAGAAGAGTGACGGATGGTGATCATGGTGATACCTTGTTTGCTGGTTGATTCGTACCCTAAGTCATTCGTCCAAGCTTGCAAAGTTGGAGGAACGAGATTGTTTGCAACCCTACCTGCGATCGTTGGATGAGAGGTGCGCATGCTGCCTCTTTCAACCTAAAAGTTTGCATGCTAGGAGAGTTCCAATGGAGGAACCGATCATCCCTATGCCTGCGAAGTCGGATGGTCGTAATCGTTTTGGATCTTCTCAACCTGCGTAAGGCGTTAATCTAGCCTTGTTTGGGCAATCGTTTCTTGCACCACGGCTTTCCTATGAGGAAGTCGGTCATGTAGGTAGAAAGTGGGCCCGCAAATGGTGTACCATCACTTCACTACTTGTTTTAGGGTATAATCTAAGCCGTCCAACTATGCCTGCGGAGTTGGACGTTCACGATTAAAAGGAACCCTAGACGTGCGTCATGCTCACTTTGAGCGCACGTTTTGGAAGGAACAACTGTAGTTGGCCTTGACCGTTCGGTCATGTATGAAGGTGGGTCCGCGGTGATCATGGTAGCATGCTCAGGACCCCCTGAATCTATATCTACACCCTCCATTTATGCATGCGAAGTTGGACGGATGAGATATATTTCTGAGTTTGTTTTTAGCAAGTGAGACTAACATGGGTAGTCTTGCATGCGTTCGACGGGGCTAGTATAACCTGCCATCAGGTAGCCTACGGGTGTCTGCATGTCGAACACAAGGCTTTGATTAAAACATTAATAGTAATGATGTATACCTACAGAAAACCGGGATGGTTGCCACATGCTCCGTCGGGATGGTTGCCACATGCTCCGTTCTGGGTAGGTTTTAATTCTCAGGGATGGTTGCACATGCTCCAATGAATTAATATGGCGAGAATTATTCATATCCTGAAGGATTTATCCTTTGTAGGACGTCAGCTTACAAAAATTGGCTTTTTACAATTTTAGCCTTTAAATAGAAATCCACCATCAACAAGGGTAAACAAACAAAAGTTCACCATAAATCATCTCGAGATATTCTCACCAAAGCTCAACTTGATTTAATTCACATGGACCTCTTTGGACCAATTCAACAACCGACTGTTACTGGTAAGACGTATGATTTGGTTATGGTAGATGACTATACCAGATTCACTTGGGTTGCATTTCTATCCCATAAGAATGAAACCCTTGGGGAATTTAAGATTATTGTTAATAGAATCCAGAACGAACAAGGTCGCAAACTAAAGAAATTAGAAGCGACCATGGAACTGAATTCAAGGACACTAAATTTTTTGAATTTTGTGACGAAATGGGATTTATTATTCAACAATATTCTCCATCTATTACTCCTCAATCTAATGGAGTCGCCGAGAGAAAGAACAGTAATATTCGGGAAATGGCCAGGGTAATGCTCCATAACAAAAATCTACCTTTAAGGTTTTGGGGAGAAGTTGTTTTCATAGCATGTTATTTGATCAACCGTGTCTATTTAAGATCAAAAACCCTCAATACTCCTTATGAGTTATGGTACGGTAGAAAACCCAACTTGCACTATCTTAGAGTGTTTGGTAGTAAGTGCTACATTCTAAAAGATCGAGAACATAAAGGGAAATTTGACACCAAAAGTGATGAAGATATCTTTCTTGGCTATGCTTCTGATAGTCTTGGTTTTCGAGTATTTAATCTCAGAACCCAAGTCATGATGAAATCTTCTAATGTTATCATCGATGATATTAGTAATTTTCATCATGACAATTCTCCCGCTGAATTGCCTCCTTCAGAGACAATTGAGAAAGTCAAAGAAATACCTGAATCAGTTAAAGTTATCCCAACTGTTACTGATCCTGATATTTCTAGTGACGAGGAGAAGAACTTTGATCAAGCCGCTCCTGAAGAACAAGAACGTGTCCCTCCACAACACCTATGGGTTCAAAGGAATCATTATCCAAACAGTATTATTGGAGGAAGAGATTCTACAGCTAAAACAAGAGGACAACTTCAAAATATTTGTAATTTTGGTTGTTATCTGTCTCTTGTAGAACCAAGAAATATTGATGAAGCTCTTAGCGATCCCGCATGGGTAAATGAAATGCGTGAAGAGTTAAATCAATTTCAAAGACAAAACATATGGGAACTCATACCTTGTCCCTCCAATGTTAATATTGTTGGTACCAAATGGATATTTAAGAACAAGTCTGATGAATAAGGCACAATTATTAGAAATAAAGCCAGACTTGTCACTCAAGGATATTCACAAATTGAAGGTATCGATTTTGATGAAACCTTTGCACCTGTGGCACGCCTTGAGTCCATTAGACTTCTATTAGCTCATGCTTGTTTTCTCAAGGTTAAGCTTTTCCAGATGGATGTAAAATCTGCGTTTCTAAACGGGATTTTAAAAGAAGAAGTCTATGTTGCTCAACCAAAAGGGTTTGAAAACCGTGATTTTCCAGATCATGTTCTCAAACTCAAAAAGGCTTTATATGGGTTAAAACAAGCACCTAGAGTCTGGTTTGAAAAACATACCACTTCTCTTATTATGAAAGGTTTTTCAAGAGGTGGAGCTGATAAGACCTTGTTTACCAAATGGAATGGAGAAAACATTGTCATTGCTCAATTCTATGTAGATGATATCATCTATGGGTCAAATTCTGATAAGCTAGTAAAGGATTTTCAAGTTTCACTTGCTAGAGAATTTGAAATGAGCAATGTTGGTGAATTAAAATTCTTTCTAGGATTACAAATTCAGCAACATAAGGATGGAATTTACTTATCCCAAGAAAAGTATTCAAGGGATCTTGTGACAAGATTCGGCTTGCATAAGTCTTCTCCAAAATTGACAACTATGCCTACTACTGGTAAACTGCATAGAGATGAGAAAGGATCAAAAGTAGATCAAAAGTTATATCGATCTATTATTGGAAGCCTTTTATATCTAACAACTACTAGACCTGATATTTCTTTTAGTGTTGGTTGTTGTGCCAGGTTTCAGGCTGATCCAAAGGAATCTCATATTGCAGCTGAAAAAAGGATCATACGATATGTCAATCACACTGTCGGGTATGGTCTATCCTACACTTTTGATACTAACACTGACCTCTCCCCTTATTCTGATGTTGATTGGGCAGGATGTGTAGAAGACAGAAAGAGTACATCAGGGGGGTTCTACTATGTAAGATTGAATCTTGTTGCTTGGCATAGTAAGAAACAAAATTCACAATCCATGTCTACATGCGAAGCAAAGTATATTGATGTCGGGTCATGTTGTACTCAACTTCTATGGATGAAACAAATTCTGGCTGACTATGGAGTTGATACTAGAATAATAAAGATCTTTTGTGATAACTCTAGTGCGATTCGAATTACTGAGAATCCCGTTGAGCACTCAAGAACGAAGCACATTGACATAAGGTACCATTTTATTCGAGAACTTTATGAGAATGGTATCATAAATATGGAATTTGTGCCTTCCGAATAATAATTGGCTGATATTCTCACCAAACCATTAGATACTGCCACTTTTCAGCACATACGACAATTTATTGGTGTTGATTCAGTTCATTAGGTATTTCCGTAACTCTTGACCCT
Organism: Papaver bracteatum; assembly: GCA_023529315.1. Lineage (NCBI taxonomy): Eukaryota > Viridiplantae > Streptophyta > Magnoliopsida > Ranunculales > Papaveraceae > Papaver > Papaver bracteatum. The sequence goes on from JAJJWX010000614.1 coordinate 980,044, forward strand.
GTGCTTATCTCGATCTTTTGGGCAATTGAGTTGGAACTCAAGTAGGTCTATGCCATGTTTGTGTTTGATTCACATAGGTTGATTTTCTGTAGTGTGTTCTATTCAAAATCCTTCTTTTTTTCTGAAATTAAGGTCGCTCTTGTTGTTCCCTTGGGAATGACATTTCATGGGGGAGAGTTCTTTCGAACTTGTGCTTAATTGCCAAATCTTTGTGGGGAGTGCGGCTGTGGAATATTATAGGGGTTATCTTGTATCTTTATAAACTCCTTGATGAATGCATTTAGCTTCGGCTTTATGATTACATCTAAACAAGATGATATACATTTACCTTTGGTCATGAAATGTCTCTTAGGGAAATTTCATTAGGATCCCATTCTTGTACCTTTGCCAATTTTATTGACAAAAATGGGGAGAATTAATATGTAGTTCATACTACAAATACATATGGTTTTCAGATCATTATGTAAGAGAGGGGGGGGGGGGGTCGGGGTGGTTTCCATGTGAGATGGAGTATTGACTAAGGGGGAGTGAAGTATCACTATAGTATTGTTGTTAAAGTTGTGATGCAATTGGACTTTGACGTTGTGTAATAATACTAAGACATTGTATAATAATGATTGATAACTCTTGTTTTCTCATTGTTATAGCTACGGATTTTCAACACTGATGATGCTCAACTTACAACCTTTGGGATCATTGGACTACTTGGAAGTGACGAAGATTTCGAGTATTGTTGAAGATTAGACATGTGGAATAGGAGCTGCAAAGTTTATTTATATAATTTTTGTATTCCATATGTATTAATAGTTTTGCCACTAAAATTGACAAAGGGGGAGATTATTAGAGCATTGCTCGGTCGAACTCGCATGCGTTGCTATCTCAAGCATGTTTGTCAATGTTAGTGATCAAAACTATAAAGTCTTGATTTTTAGTCTACTATAGCTAAGGTCTCGGATTAGGATAGAAAGTGTAGTTGAGCTCAAGAACTCCATGGCAATCATCATACAAGACGAAGGAATACTTAAGGAACCAGTGGATCTTCATCGACTAAAAGGTATGTGGAAAATTGAACTTATCTATCACTCAAAAGTCTATCTACTATATCTCCTATCTTGAGACAAAAGTCGTATTACTATATAGACTAAGATTATACACATATATCATTTCGAGATGAGTATATCTCACTTATCTATTTCTCGAAATATATGTTGGTAAAGCTTTCACTTTATCCAAGATCATCTTTACCTAGTGACGAAAGTCATGTTTCAATCATTTTGGAAATCGCTCTGACGAAAAATAGTTTGTGAATAACAACTATATAACGCCCTATGAGAATGTTTCAATGATTGAAATGAGAGTTTAGACAATATAACCATTGGAGGATATAAACATTGTTGTGGTAAAACATATATGTATAAGTCCTTATTGCTTGAGCCAAAGTTTGCGAACTTTGTTGATCAAGTGAAACCAGAACGTGAGCCGTCAACTTAGTCCGCGAACTGGCTTAGTTCTCGAACCCGAGAATTTCTGCTGGAGTTGTAGCACAGTTTCAGTCCGTGAACTAACGGAAGTTCTCGACCCGATAATTTCTGTTGGAGTTTATAAACTCCAACCGGTGAACTTGAGTCCGCAAACCTAGTACGCAAACTTGAGTAGGTTATGTCTAAAAACGATGTTTGTGAACTTATCTTAATAAACTAATGAATGCTATTGCAAACCGTGGCTTTATAGTTCATGAATCGATTCGAGTGAATCACATCGTTTTTGCTTCAATTGTGTCTTGTGTAGTATATGAGATCTCATAGCAATTGAACAACTCTCTAACTAGTTCATTTGAGTCATTTGGACTAGTTATGGTGAAGAAGAATATGGTTGATATGAAAGTTATCATTTGGCTAACCTTTTGGTTAACTAGTGTTGAACCAACTAAAGTACAAGTTTGGGTACGGTTTTCACAAGCCAACAAACGTGTAGTACATGTGTGTATAACAAGCTATATTTTCGATCTAACGGTTGATAAATATTAGCTTGTATCTAATTAGGTTTTTATCTAACGGTGAATATTGAATGCTTTGTTACCAAGCTAACACTGATTGCAAACCCTGATTTGAAAGACTATATAAGGGAGAACTATAGCAATTGGGAGACCTAATCCCCACACATTCTGTGTGATACTAGTTTTCCAATCTAGAGTCGATTATCCTTTAACCTTTGGTTTTCTTATTCTAAAACTAGGTTAACGACTTAAAGACTTCATTGGGATTGTGAAGCCAGACCGATACTACTTTTATCATAGTTGTATGATCTGATCTTGATGTTTCTATCATACGAGTACAATTGTAATAATTGGCTTGAGATTTCTATCTCCGATAGGCAAGATATAAAAGTAATCACAAACATCTTCATCTCATCGTTTGTGATTCCACAATATCTTTTTTCGATGCGTCGATTAAGACTATTGTGAGGTTATTGATAAAACTGAGATGTTCTTCGGGAATATAAGTCTGATTTTATTGATTAGTTCCTGTTCACCTTGATTTATCAAAATACGGAACAAAACTCATAGGTTTATTCGTGGGAGGAGAATTTATCTATCTTATATATTTTTCCGTGTGAGACAGATTTGTTTATTAAAGTCTCCGATTTTGGGTCGTGGCAACTCTTGGTTGTGGGTGAGATCATCTAAGGGAAACAAGTGCGCAATATCCTGCTAGGATCAGAGGCATATGAGCATAACTGTACCTTGGATCAGTGTGAGATTGGTTGGGGTTCAACTACAGTCCAGACCGAAGTTAATTTGGAGTAGGATAGTATATGTAGCGGCTTAATACAATGTATGTTTAATCTGGACTAGGTCCCGAGGTTTTTATGCATTTCCGGTTTCCTCGTTAACAAAATTCCGGTGTCTATGTTATTTCTTTTCTGCATTATATTTTTATATAATTGAAATAATACAGGTTGTGCGTTGTTCAATCAATTAGAATATCCGACCTTATTGGTTGTTGATTTAAATTGATTGACACTTGGATATTGGTCTTTGGTACCATCCAAGTTATCTCTCTTTGATTAAGACTCGCAGATTGTATTTACATGAGTAAATCAAACCGAGAGATTGAGATATTAACTCCTTGAGATATTTTCTATTGATTGAGTCTAGTTGATTCTCTAGAAAGTAACTCGGAGTTGTCCATACAAATTGCTAATCAAAATATTGGGTTTGGTTGTTAGACCCCCGCTTTTTCAATTCTTATTTTCCATATATAATTAAAAACCTTAATTAAAAGATTCTTAACTTATTTAAATTCGATCTTGGGATTTACTTTCTTCTTAGTTGTTAAAGAATATCTTTGAACAATAAAAGATATACATAAATGCACGTGTTCAAAGTGTGTCGACATCTTTCCTCTTGTAGGTCCTTTGTCATACTTACTCACTTGAAACCGATTTACCACACTTCCAAACAACTTTAGAATTTGTTCATCTGACTTTCTAGAACTATGTGATTGATCAAGTAACACTCAATCACAAGTCATGGGTGTAACGGTTCTACCAAAATAAGTTTAGGTTCAACCTCCATGTGAGTATTGTGCATAGTCACACTAGCTTACCAAATTTTCGGTTGACTAGGTACTAGGATCGGTTCCCCACATATATTAGGTATCTAACTTGTATGTGTTGCACATGTCCATAGGATCGGTTCCCCTTTGCCTAAAAATGTGTTGCACATGTTCATAGGATCGGTTCCCCTTTCTACTATAAACCTTGCTACACCTCATACAAGGATCGGTTCCCCTTTGTGATGTACTGCACCTCTTACTAGTATAGGTTCCCCTATCCCAAATTTGGTCAGACACACAAACCCGATCATACCCCAGGTGATTACTTAAGATCGGTTTAATTAATAAAAGTCATACCAATACATAAGTCATGCCTCATGTGAATAGTTTTACCAAGAACACAAACAAGTCATGAGCGGTTATACTAATCACATATATTGGTCATTCATAAGATATGCAATGAATAACAGTCCCAATAACGCCTGGCGATTTGCTTTTCGGTTCACAACACATATCATGAACTTACTTCCTTAAAACACATGTAAAAACATTGTTTCCTAGGATGAAATCCTTACCTCATACCCATATATAATCACAATAGCATTCATACGATTATGTTTACGTCTTATATACAAAGTTTAATGGTTAAGCAATAAACCTCATATTGTATTCCTTAATACTATGTCTATCTTGAGTGTTCATGCTTTGCAGTTTTATGTTTTCAATATGCACGACTTGAAAGATACGTTAGGGAATGAAACAGTTCAAGTCAAATATCACTAACCTCAAGTGAAAGGATGATGTTGTAGTTGTAGCTTCGTGTTTCTTCACTTATTCAAGTCTTCGCAATACTTGTAATGTCTCATCCTAATAATTTCAAGCTATTCTATACGAAGTTGACTCTAGTACATTTAAATCAAGCGACTCTTTAATGAGTTTTGGCTCACTAAAATATGACAACCAAACTTAACATACCAATGCTTGGTGGGTTCAACCGAGCTATGCTCTAACAATCTCCCCCTTTGTCAATTTTAGTGACAAAACTCTTATAATCATATGGATAAACAAATTACAATAATTCATTACACATACGCTTGATTCCCGAATTCAACGGCACATAACCTGCATTAATTCAATCCTTAAAATGCCGCTGCTGCAATTATAATAATAAAACTCATACTCCCCCTAAAGGTGAGATAAGTAGATTTTCAATCCGCGCGTCTTTGTTATACCAATCATATGATATGTTATCCCCATTAGTCTGTGCTTTTCCTCTTTCATTAGATAAACGTTCAAGCACCATTGTTCTCTTCCCTAGTGACACCAATCAATATAAAATTGATACCAGCATCACTTTTTTACTCCATATATTTCTCCCCCTTTTTGTCACAAAAATGATAAAGAAACAAAAAAATAAAGGACAACACGAAAAGGATCTTACAAATCTCAAATAGACTTGGAACCTGTTGAGTCAAGCACGAGGGTTCCACATACCATTTTTGATAACCAATATCAAAACCGAAACTACAAAGTAATTATGTTTTGATATGTTATCATGGAAATAATTTCCCGAAGAATTTTTCCCAACTAGTTTAGCAAACCAAAAATCAACTAAGAAACTTAGTTCATTTGCTAAACCGATTGTATAAATACAACCGCTTCATTCGATAAGACCAAAACAAAGATAAACTCCATTTTTCTCATCAGGTTCTAATTATCCATATAACTTTGACCTTTAGATTTTAAACAACCCAAATACTAGGTTAGTTAACTAGCATTTCCTTGTTTAGGAATTCGGCTAGACTTGAATAACCGAAACCTCCACTTTGATAAGTCTAACTAAGATCAGAATTAACTTAGTTTATTTTATACGGAATCGAATTGGACTAAACAACTCATCTCGTTAATATATTCATCCGTTAAACCATAAATAATTCATACAAACCAATAAATCAACTTGCATAATTATTCACCTCAACCGGAAGCAATTGAAACAACATATAAAAAGTTTCACTATCGCACCGAAATTTTGTAAGCCTAAACAATTGATACTACACAATATACCAAATTAACAATTGTTTTACTTAACTGGAAGCAATTGAAATAACATACACACCGCAATTGCACCAAAATTTTGTAAGCCTAAACGATTGATATTACACAATCAAAGCAAGATAACAGTAGTTTTACTTAACCGGAACCAATTAAATCACATATACATCCACACATTCATAATGGAATAAACACATCAATTGTACCGACAATTCCGTTTAAGCAAAAGCAATTAATATTTCAAATAAAAATAGGCTTTCTTAAACAGGAAAACAATTAACTAACAAGATTGTTACTTCAATTTTGCATCCAACTTCTCCAATATGATCCCATCTTCTTCTTCCAGGGAGAAATGATATCTAAATACCATTATGTTGTCATCCTTATGCAAAAAAAAAAGAATAACAACAACCAACCTTTACTAGAGAAAGGTTGAAAATCGGTTTTAACAATTGCAAGCAAAAGTTGAAAACCGTCGAAACACATATGCTTTTATGCTAAATCAAAACCGATTCAACATATTGTGACTTTTTCACATATTATTTCTACAGGAACCTATCATGATCCTTCTATAAAGCCTACCAACATGGGCTAGAACTTAATCCTGCTAAATCAAAAAGTCACCGAAACCATAAGGGTTAACAACATATTATGAGATCGAATATCAAGGTAATAACATCGAAATCAAACATCTCATAAATCACTTTGCAATACACCATAAATGTTCAACATAAAATCAAGCATTGAAATTACCTCAATCTTGTAGGAAATTGAATTATCAAAACAACGCAAAAATAATGAGGTGATTCCGAGTTCGGACGAAGAAGTTATGGGCAAAACAGTTTTACGCTTATTCGTAAGGGTCTCACTAGGATCGGTTCCCTCACGGGCCTCACCATGACATGGTACTAGGATCGGTACCCTCACCATGACAGGGTACTAGGATCGGTTCTCAAGAGTTACTTTTGATAGATCACAACACTAAATTGTTTTCGACATAACTTTTGCATACGATGTACGAATTCAGTGATTTTTGGCTTGTTTTAACCATAAAAACAAGAGCTACATATATATGATCAGTAGATATCAACATCATAAACTCATAATTACCGTTTCTTTCAAAACCCAAATATATATAGAGAAAGTATGAGTATAGAAGAAAAGAAATCTCCTACACATGTTAATTAGTCATATAATAATCGAGAGATCATGTGCTCAGTTTCATGTGCTTCCTAACCTTTCAAAATTGAGCACCAAGGTGAGCATGCACATTCTAAAACAACTAGGTTGTGTTAAGTTCAGTATTGTCTTGTTCGTCATGAGTGACTAAGACAGAATCATTCTTGACCTCTTGCTTGGTTTGTTTTCTCTTATTCCATCTCTTGTTTTTCTTCTGTAACTTGTGATGAAGAGTGTCATTATCACAACCTTTACTAGTACAAGAGATTTCAGACATGATGTCTTTCTTTAGTATTTCAAGAAGACTCTTGTAATTATTGTCATCAACAATTAACAGCTGAGAGTCATTCTTGTGACTAACTTTTGGTCCCTTCTTGGATATGGAGGTCTTAAGAACCCATTTAGAGTTGGGTTTCGCATGAGCATCTTTCTCCTTCATACCACTAGGATCAATGTCCTTTTGAATATTTTGTGAAACACCCTTTCTCCAATTTGGAACATTAGATCTTGTTTTTGCATTTAAAAATTCATCTCTCTTTGTATAATTAGGTCTTTTATGAAATGATCTTGACGAGTGATATGCAAAATTTGAACTATCATTATAATAATTCTTTTGCCTAAACTTAGGACAATACCGATCTGAGTTCCTTTGGGGAGCAATCTTAGCCAATTAGTTTGATTCAAAAGAAAGTGCATCTTGTATTTTACGAACTTTGCATCCCCATTGCAAGTGTCCTTTAATACCACAATAATAACAATGCTTAGTATAAATATACGAAGTATGAGTTTTAGTGTTACCTTTTTGTGGATCCTCTTGCATTGGAGCTTGACGAGTTTTCTTCTTCTTCTTCTTCTTCTTCTTCTTCTTCTTCTTCTTCTTCTTCTTCTTCTTCTTCAACGTTGTTGCTTTCTTGACATTAGCAGAAGTGCTCTCGTTGATTGATGCTGGTTGAACACAATTCTTAGGCTTGACTGGCTTTACTTCTTTACAAGAAATAGTATCATTTTTTACAAAAGTGGAAGCCTATGGTTGAGAAAAATTAGTAGCTTTAACAAATTTTACCTCTTTGTTAATATTTGAAGCATCTATTCCCTTATAGCCCAATCCCCGTGTATCACGATGATTTCTACTTGCTTCTAACATTGAGGTTAAATTGTTTGAGCTGACATTGAACTTTTTAAGGTCCAAAATTTCTTCTTCCAATGTCTTGATTTTATCAAGAGCACCAGCTAGATCAACCTTAAGATGTTTTTCTCATGAGAGATATGCACCTTCTTTCTCTTCAAAACTCTTTGGTTGAGAATTAACCCTTGCCTTAGATTCAACAAGTTTGTTTTTCGACAAAAAGAGATCTCTTTGAAGAATTTTTCATTCTAATTTCTTAGAATTTAACTCGTCTGTACGATCTTTAAGAAGAGAATCACCGATGCGGATACCCATATAATATCCTTGGAAAACCCTCCTCAGTTTCCTGTTCTCACGACAAAGAGGAATCATAAAACCAAGAAAATGTGAAGTTCTCAGTTTTTAATTTTTGAAAGGATCCAGTAGTTTAGAGTATTCTGAGATATCCTCTTCTACTTATTATTCAAAATATGAGTCATCATCATCGGAAATTCCATATAACCTTTATTGTAGACATATTTTCCAGTCGTCATCGGTTTCTACATTATTAACAAGATTAACTTGTATCGTAGAATCTCTAGAGATGATTTCTTCAGATATTGAATCGTAGATGCCGTAATCAAGTGTTGATTCAAAACTCTTGATGTCTCGCTTTATGTTAAATAAATCATTCATTAGATTCAATTCTTATAGGATGGATCGCACCAAGCACGAATTGTTAGATCTTTTCGTGTTTGCCTGCTCTGATACCAATTGAAAAGGCGAGGGTACCCAAATATACCTCAAGCTATAACTTTTCCTTCCTATAAGTCCTTTCTCCGAAGGTGATTGTCTATAGACTGAGTCGAGACAATACAACAAATCGGTTCACACTTCGTGTGATTGTCTATGGATACGAGATCGAGACAATACAACAAAGAAGTGTGTTTACTTGATACAAAGGTTTGGACTTAACCAAACTCAACAGGATTGCATATCAAGTAACAAGGAATTAACGGTTGTGAAATTTACTTTAATTATAATAAAACAATAATAATGCGGAAATATAAAGTAAATGACACAACAAGATTTTTGTAGGATCCAAATATTGCACAACAGTAAAAGCTCGCGAGAAAGTAGCGGAGCCTGAGAGAACGTAGCAAGGGATCCTAAAATAGGGGGAATATGAGATGTACTCCACTACATGTGAGTTGTCATCCACTATGTAAACACATATATAAAGAGGAGAGTAGGAGAGAGATATTTTGGTGAGAGGGAGAGATATTTTTTTAGAGAGACATATTTTTTAGAGAGAGATTATTATTTTCTTTATCATCTTCTTCCCCTAAAACTAAATATAGAGCTCCAAATACTCATTAATGGAGTCTCAATGTAACCCAAATGTAATTTTAATAATCATAGTGAAGAACCTTAAACCCTATGGATGTAGATCACATTGATCAAACCACGTAAATCTTGTGTCTATTTTTACAATTTTAGCACTCTTATCATCATTTTTATGTTTAGATCTAGAAATTGTTATCATAATATCATATGGGGTGTGTTGTGGGATTTCCTGCAACTACATTTTTAGCGCTAGAAACAGGGACGAGTAAAGGATTTATCCTTCCTGTAACTTGTTGGATCAAGAAAATTTAACAAAATAATTACTATTGGAGTTAGTCTTCATTAGATCTTAAAGTTTCAGGAGCGAAATTGAAAGTTTTGGGGAAGAACTTACACTTTCAGGAAACAAACATCATCAACAGTTCAAAAAAAATATGAAATTTCCTTCTTCTTTCAACATTAGAGGTAACAAATCTTACCAGATCCACAAAATTCAGAAGAAAAAACCAAAGTTCACAAGAAAAAATGAAATTTCAGTGGAAGAAATTCATCTTCAGAAGACAAATGATGTTGAAGTTCGCAGAAATACAATAACAACAGGAAAGAGAGGCAAATGTGAAAGAAATTAAGGAAGGACAAAGAGAAGATAAGAGGCAGACACTGCAATTTCTATCACAAACAGAAATTCGCACAGATGGTTCAAGGCTGAGCGAATAACAAATAGGTCACGGGTTCGAATTTGCAGACACACATATTTTTCATTTTCTTATCATTTTCATTCGCGAATAAAAGAATAAGGAAAAACGTTATACGTTAATTTCGCAGAGAGGTTCTTGAACAGTTGGTCCAGAAAACAGTATGTGAGTTTGTAGTCGCAAGTTCGAATTCGCCTGCGAGCATAGTTTTCTTCTTTTTACAGAGGGTGAAAAATGAATAATTTCGCAACATTGTTTCATTATTTCGCAAACAAGAGGAAGCACAATTGGTGATCTGCAAAGTTAATGAGTTCATGGTCGCGTGTTCAAGTCGCAACACATGCTGATTATTTCGCACATATATTTCTTTGATTATTTCGCAAAGAAGAGAGTTGATGATTATTTCGCAGAGATATTTCGCAAGAGTGGGTTAGCACAGTTGGTATGTTGTTAGAATATGCAAGTAGCAGGTCGCAGGTTCAATTCTTGCCTCTCGCATCTGTTTTTGCTAAGCGACATTTATACTTCATGCAACGTATATTTCGCGCAAAATTGACAACAACAAACCACAAAATCTAAGTACTACTTTCCTTGAACATTTTACTTTTACATAAAATAAAAGATTTTTTGATTTGGTTTACAAAACGCGATACAATCGCAGAATTACAAAGATTTCACAATTACAAAAGAAACCGAGAAAAATCTCGCAGAGATAAGTTTATATATTTCCCTTAAATATTTGTTTTGTTTCAAATGAGAATGATATTTAACATGGAGAGTAGTAGGAGGCAAAATAAGACCTTCCATCAACAGGCTAGTAAGACCTTCCATCAACAGGATGCATAAGACCTCATTAGGATCATTTCCATGAAAGATGTTTATCGGATGAGACGAAACAAGTTATACAAAGGAAATCATAACAAAGAAAAATATTTTGAACTTGCAATTAAATGAATTTTTTTTATAAAAGAAATGTTGAATACTAATCTAAATTCTTATTTGCATAACAGGAGGCAAAGAACATGGAGCGATAGTTTCGCATGATTGATTCACAATACTTCTTACATTTCGAGGATTAAGTGCTTCTTATATTTCTTCAAGGATACTTCATACTTCGCATACTTCTTCAAGGATACTTCATACTTCTTATACTTAAAGGGTTGATACTTCTTATTTATTTCGCAAAGCTTCGGAACTTCGCAAAAGAATATAGGCAAGTACGTACTTTTCAAGAAAAGTATTCTTTCGCTCATTCCTTCATCAACAAAGATCAAAGACTACTACAACAACGGATGTTTTCTTAAAGATCGCTCTTCAAGCAATACTCAAGAAAAAAAAGGCAAAATGTAAGAGCATAATCTCGCAACAACATATTTTCTTAGCATGTGAGATTAACTCATTTCCCTAGCTTGCGAGAATGTAGCAAGAGCCTGCGAAATTATCAAAAAACTGCGAGAATATGAGTTGTATGTGAGCTGTCATCCACTATGTAAACACCTATATAAAGAGGAAGGCAGGAGAGAGAAAGGGATACACATTTTGTAAAGAGGGACATATTTTTAGAGAGAGAGAGACTTTATTTTTCTTTATCATCTTGTTCCCCTAAAACTAAATCTAGACCTCCAAATACTCATTAATGGAGTCTCAATGTAACCCAAATGTAATTTTAATAATCATAGTGAATAACCCTAAACCCCGTGGATGTAGATCACATTGATGGAACCACGTAAATCTTGTGTCTATCTTTACAATTTTAGCACTCTTATCATCATTTTTATATTGAGATCTAGAAATTGTTATCATAATATCATATGGGGTGTGTTGTGGGATTTCCTGCAACTACAATTTTGTTAACGAGGAAACCGAAAATACAGAAAAACCCCGGGACCTAGTCCAAAATTGAATACTATTAGGATTAAGCCGCTATACAAAATAAACCAACTTCGTATAGTTTAGACCAAGCAACTAAACTGTAGGATCAGAATATCGCAACAACAACACACTTGCGAAATATTCATCTACAACGTTGCGAAACCGTCGCAAATTAATTACAGAAATGACGTAATACATAACGTCAGCCTAAACACGGGAGAAGTGTGATGATTCTGCTAAATTAGTAATGTTTGCGAAAACTAACACTTGTAAACATGCGAGAATACCGCAAGCCGAATCCTAAAATAAAGGACAGATTAGATGTCATCCACTATGTAATTCCCTATATAAAGAGCCGAACAGGCTTAAGGGAGGGAAAGATCTTTTTTGAGTGCTAAGCAAGTCATTAGGAGGGAGAAAGTCCAGAGCAGTTGTTAATTTCTTAACATCATTTATTTCCTTTCTTGTAAAGTTTGTGAGATTAATCAATAAAAATTGTGATTGTTCATCTAAAAATGATTTGATTGTATGAATTCTTGTGATGGGTGTAGTGTAGGATTTCCTGCAAATACATATTGGCGCTAGAAACAGGAATTTTCCATGTTTTTAGTGTGAAAATTAGTATTGTGATTTGAAAGAATTTGGAATAGTTGGAGAAAAGTTTCAGATAATTTTCAACAATTCATTGAGATTGAAGAAATGGCTAGAAGAAAAAAATGCTTCAAGACAACCAACAACTGTGAAAAGGAGTAAGAGACTTGCTGGAGAAAGAAGAAACGAAACCGGAGAACCATCAAAAATGAATACAAGAAATGATGGAGAAAATCAAATTCAACAACCAATTCAGCATGCACCAGCGCAAAATAGAACTATGGATTATGATAGAGTGAGTGTACACACCTGGCGATCAGATTCAACGGAAGGAATGGAAGAGGAGAAACAATTAAGAAATGGAAGACAAGAAGAGAGAGATCAAGAAGCAATTGGAGGAATAATTCATGGAAATGAAGAGATTGAAGCGTTAGATGCATTGAGACAAAGGATACACGAAGAGATGAGGTTAGAAGCAGAAGAACGCGCAAATTTGAAAAGGCAAAACCATGAGTTGAGAATGGAAAACATGAGATTACAGAATAGGAGGTCAATAAGTACTACAAGATCAAGTTCAAGACCAATTAGAAGTGAAATAAGAAGAAATTCATCTATGGAAAATATTGGAGAAAGAGGTCAAGAAGAAATGCAAAATCCAAATGAAGAGCGTTTCAAAAGGAGAGAAATAATTGAGGATCGTTTCATCCCACCAGGCGAAATTTTCCAAATGGACAAAATAACAGGAATCAGGAGAACGGGCGACGTCAGGAGCGAAATAATCAAGATGGTGAAGAAAATCAGGAAGAAGGAAGGAGAATATTACATGGGAGAGAGATTCAAAGAAATCAACAGGTAATTGAAGGTGAAATCGAGAGACATTATGCCGAACAGGCATGCCTATCTTGCGAAAGAGAAAGATTGAGAGCAGATGTGGAAGAACAAGAGCTCCAAGAGGCAATTCTCCAGAACAATCATGACAATCGAGAAAGAAGACGAGAACAAAACCGCAATAATGGTAATATCAATGAAGAATGTGATAGGGTACAAAGAATAGCTGAAAGGCAACAAAGAGAATTGATAAGGAATGAACAAAATCGCAGAAGAGAAAATGAGAGATATAATGGTGTGCGAATTCATGAAATAAATGAAAGAGAAGATCGCAGAGAAAGACTAGAAGAAAATGATGAAGAAGAAAATCAAAATTTCGCAACACAAAACTGGAAAGAACGCAGGAGAAGAGAAGCAGAATTAAAGAGACCAATGGGATCAGTGTCCGGGGTAAATGAACAAATCTTAAGAGAACTGTCAGAAATGAGAGGAATGCTGAATAGCAGGAGAGAAGTAGGTAGGAGACAATTGGATGAAGCCATAGAAGAAAATGCGAAAACTCCTTTCTCACAAGAAGTACAATTAGGAGGAATACCACCAAAATGCAGTTTGCCTACATTAACCAACATCTTTGATGGAACAACTTGCGTAATTCAACACCTTAAAGCTTATGTAAGATGTATGTTATAGTGGGAAAACCATGATGATGCGTTGTGCAAGTATTTCGCATCAATTCTAACATGAGAGGCGCTAAAGTGGTTTGAAGGTCTACCCAGGAATACTATAACATCTTTCAACCATTTGCAGACTACGTTCTTAGGGGCGTATATAACTAACAACTCCTCGCGACCAGGCATCGAAGATGTATTTGGGTTAAAGCATATAATTGGTGAAAGTTTGAAGCATCTAACCATAAGATGGAAGACAATGTGTAGTGAAATGGTTGAACGTGTGGATGAGAGATATCTCATTTTGTCATTCATTAACGCAATGTTCGCAGCCAATCTATTGTACATTCAAATTTTCAGAATCAAGAATACAATTACAATGACTGAGCTGCGAGAATTGCAGGAGGAGTATATTGCTCTTGAAGAAAAGCAGAATGAAATGGAATCATACCCAGTTGCGAACACAAGTTCAAATACAGCGAATGCAAGCTTATTGCCTAAATTGATAAAAACAGTGGCGAGCACTGCGCAAGTACAACAAGAAAATAAGAATGATAATCAACAGAAGCTGGTAGCTATGAGAAGAAGCGATCAAGAAGAATTCGAAAGGGAGAGAAACTTCTATAAACGTGGAGGAAATAACAAAATTCAAAGACTTGATCAGCCGCAAGAAACTTATGGAGGACAAAGACAAAATTATCATAGAGGATCAGTAAGTAAAAAGATAATATGGGAAGAGATCAAGATGCCACCTTTGAATGCTAGTGTGGAAATTTTTTGGGAAGTTATAATATTAATGGAGAACATTCCAGCACCATGGAACATGGGAAAAGAACCACTTCCAAACCACCGAAGTCAAGAATTTTGCTCTTACCATCATTTTCATGGACATTCAACAAATGACTATAGGAATATAAAAAGGATCATTCTCAAGATGATAGATCAACGAAAATCAAATCATTTTCTAATAGCGCACCCTCAATCTCAAATCTTACCACCACCACCAGAAATTCGCAGAGTAAATACAACAAAGGGAGGAGAAACATTTGTCATAGAAGTTGGGGCGAAGGTGAAGAATTTGTTTTGTAACTCTATTGTACATTCGTACAAAATAATTGAAGACTTTCACGACAATATTCTAAGCAGAGTCTTCGCAAGAGATGGTGATGGAAGAGAAATTATGAACATTGCGAAGATTTCGCCACTAAAAGAATGGAAAAAGAAAATTATTTCTTTCACTGCAGAAGAAGTACCTGAGGGAGGAGAAATGCACGATAATCCATTAGTGGTGAGATTGGAGATTAACCCAAATCCTAAAGATGATGAAGCAGAAGATTCATGGGCAATCAACCGAGTTTTAATTGATACTGGAAGTTTTGTGGATATTCTATTCTATCATTCTTATAAAACTATGGGAGGGAAAGATGAAGATCTAATACCTTCAACCTAAAAAATCTACGGTCGTAAGAGATTTCGCCTAATTAAATTACTCTCCTCTCCAAATAGGCGGCTTCACCGGTAACAGTACAACAGAGGAAGTTTACTGTCATGAAGGATTAGTTTGCTAGAAATGCAAACTCAAAGTATTTATAGACAAGGAAGTTTGGACACCAAGGAATTTCCAAAACCGAAAATATTCTCAAGATATTCAATATTTCCCAAATTCGGTTTTCATAATTCCTGAGAATGCACTGTCCAAATTTATGATCGAAATCTCCTTGGAAAATCTTTTACTAGCAAATGCACATTACTAATTCTTATTTTCCATATATAATTAAAAACCTTAATTAAAAGATTTTTAACTTATTTAAATTCGATCTTGGGATTTACTTTCTTCTTAGTTGTTAAAGAATATCTTTGAACAATAAAAGATACACATAAATGCACGTGTTCAAAGTGTGTCGACATCTTTCCTCTTGTAAGTCCTTTTTCATACTTACTCACTTGAAACCGATTTACCACACTTCCAAACAAGTTTAGAATTGGGTATATTATTTATATGTCCCTACTTTTAACTCCCAATAAATATGTCCTTATGCAACAATAAATATGTCCCTCCTTTTTTTATAACCTTATCCATTTAATATTAGATTACCTTAATACCCTCTCTCATATAATATTTTTCTTTATTTCAAAATATAACAAATTTCTTCCTCTACCACTTCACCACCACCACTAGCACCACCACCACCAACATTCAACTACCATTCCACCACCACCACCGTTCAACAACCACCACCTACCAACCGCCACCACCACTCCTTCACCGCCACCACCAAAAATTCGTCGCCGCCGCCACCACCACCGTCACCACCACCATCGCCACCACCACCGTCACCATTGCCACCACCCACCATGCCACTCACCTCACTTCCGCGGTTTAAATTTTTTGTATCAACAAAAAGTAGTTGATCGATTTCGGTTGGATCAAACAATGGATGTTTATACATTGCAGTTGGATCAACAAGTAGAAATTTATCCATTGCAGTTGGATCAACAATGGATGTTTATCCATCTTGATGGAAAAATGCTACCACTTCATCACCGCAGTTTCAGATCCACCAACATAACCATCAACAGTAAAAGTTTATCTAGTTTATCCAAGAAAAAAAGGATCAACAGTAGAAGTTGATCCAATTTTAGTGGATCAACAATGAAAGTTGATCCATGTAAAATTGGATCAATAATGATAGTTTATCCATGTAAAATGGAGTGAACTTGGCGTGAGTCGAACACGCATCATCTGACATAGAGTCAGTCATGCTACCATTGCACCACAAGTTCAATATTGGAACAAATTTACATGATTTAAACTACAAAAAACATGAGTTCAAAGGATCAACAACATTAGTTGATCCCATATATATGGATAAACAACCATAGTTGATCCAATATCACTGCTTTCTTCAACCCAAATACCCACCATATTTCATTACCTGTAGTTTCATAAACACCAAAATCTCTAAGACCAGCTTCAAAACCAATCTCAGTTGAATCAACAATGGATGTTTATCCATTTCAGTTGGACCAACAATAGAAGTTTATCCATTACAGTTGGATCAACAACCATAGTTGATCCAAAAAATATGGATCAACAACCATAGTTGATCCAATATCACTGCCTGCTTCAACCCAGATAACTACCATATTTCATTCAGTAAATATCCAGGAAAAGAAAGTTTAAAGAACAAACATAATATTACTTCTTAATGAGATTCTTTGACATGACGCACCTCCTTGACAGTTTCCAGGAATGCCGTGGTTGTAATGGCTTTCATTATGGCGTCATTTCACATGTTGAACAAGATACAAATGGAAAGAAGGTGATGATGATCTCTGGGTTGAACGGACTACAAGCTAGCAAAAGTACTGAATCCCCAAATTGCAACAAAAAACTAAAATGGAAGCACCATCATCTGTACGACCAACAACATCCACCACCACCATCAGAACAAGTACTAAAACTAATGTTGTAACATCAACCACCACTACTAAAAAGATCTAAACCAAAACAGGTAACGTAGTACATATTAGTGATATGTTAATGTTACAGTAACTTATTCATGATTCATATATGAATTTTAGTCAAACTAATGAGATCATCAACAATTTTCTCCTGCAAAAGTATGGTACGGTATTATAAGATGGCTCTATTGGCGGATCTAGCATATCAACCTAAAAAATGATATGAATCATAATTAACTTTAAACTAAAACACTTAAACATGCAGTAGCTTGGGTTAGTTTATCAACTGAATAGACACCTAGCATATAGAGCTATTGAAAATGCTCATTTTCAAACAATAATAAATAAGAATCAAGGCCATTTGGTGTGTACCACTTTATCAACTGAATAAACACCTAATTTTGCTAAATCCGGAGAATAGCAAATAGATCTTTGACCTCCATAGCCGAAACACTAATTTTTTTCCATCTTCTACCTCAATAGCTATCGCTTAAATAATGATAATGACTCAGATCCTAACTTTTGGTATTTGAAAATAAATCTCCACATCGCATAATCGCTGTAGGATAAAGTTTAGTATCTGATGAAGTTTACTCATCCCGCGTACTGAATCATGATTCGATCTGGATCTTGATATCAACTCAATTATATCCAGATCCCATTTTCCGAGTTACAGGAAGTGAGAAAGGTTAAAGATGGTGATAATGACGATTCAGATGATTGTGGTGTTGGTGTTGGTTGCGCTCGTTATGGTGGCGACGGATATGAAGATGGTGGTGGCGACGGAGATGAAGATGGTGATCTCGATCGTTTTTCTCCGGATGAGAAATGAAGGAGATAAGAAGAAGCAGAAGTCAATAAGGTATAAAGATTAACAAATAGGGTATATTTGGAAGTCCCTAAATTGTTGATGGGCCCCTGATGGGCTTATAGATAAAGAGGGACAAAATTATTATGTGATAAGAATATTTGTATAGACCATCAAAAGTAGGGACAAAAATTCAATTACCACTTTAGAATTTGTTCATCTGACTTTCTAAAACTATGTGATTGATCAAGTAACACTCAATCACAAGTCATGGTTGTAACGGTTCTACCAAAATAAGTTTTGGTTCTACCTCCATGTGAGTACTGTGCATAGTCACACTAGCTTACCAAATTTTCGGTTGACTAGGTACTAGGATCAGTTCCCCACATATATTTGGTATCTAACTTGTATGTGTTGCACATGTCCATAGGATCGGTTCCCCTTTGCCTAAAAATGTGTTGCACATGTTCATAGGATCGGTTTCCCTTTCTACTATAAACTTTGATGCACCTCATACAAGGATCGGTTCCCCTTTGTGATGTACTGCACCTCTTACTAGTATAGGTTCCCCTATCCCAAATTTGGTCAGACACACAAACCCGATCATACCCCAGGTGATTACTTAAGATCGGTTTAATTAATAAAAGTCATACCAATACATAAGTCATGCCTCATGTGAATAGTTTTACCAAGAACACAAACAAGTCATGAGCGGTTATACTACTCACACATATTGGTCGTTCATAAGATATGCAATGAAGAACAGTCCCAATAACGCCTGACGATTTCCTTTTCGGTTCATAACACATATGATGAGCTTACTTCCTTAAAACACATGTAAAAACATTATTTCCTAGGATGAAATCCTCACCTCATACCCATACATAATCACAATATCATTCATACGATTATGTTGATGTCTTATATACAAACTTTAATGGTTAAGCAATAAACCTCATATTTTATTCCTTAATACTATGTCTATCTAGAGTGTTCATGCTTCGCAATTTTATGTTTTCAATATGCACGACTTGAAAGATATGTTAAGGAATGAAACAGTTCAAGTCAAATATCACTAACCTCAAGTGGAAGGATGATGTTGTGGTTGTAGCTCAGTACTTCTTCACTTCTTCAAGTCTTCGCAATACTTGTAATGTCTCATCATAATACTTTCAAGCCAACCTATATGAAGTTGACTCTAGTACATTTAAATCAAGCACCTTTTAAATGAGTTTTGGCTCACTAAAATATGACAACCAAACTTGACATACCAAAGCTTGGTGGGTTCAACCGAGCTACGGTCTAACACAACCTTTGGTTATTGACTGGAAATTGATTGATCGTTGGATATTGGTTTTTGGTACCATCCAAGTTTATATCTCTTGTATTTGATAAAGACTTGTTTGAGTATAGATCAAATCGAGAGAAATATATATTAACTCCTTGATATACTTTTTATTAATATTGAGTCTGACTGTATTGTTGATTCTCTTAAAAGTATATTAGAGATAATCCATACATATTGCTAATCAAAATATTTGGTAAGGTTGTTAGACCCCCGTATTTTCAATTGGTATCAAAGAAGGCAAACACGCTTAATGACCTTATCAGTCTGTGTTTGTAGCGATATGACTCTATGGACAGAGGTAGTATCTTTGATAAATGCATCACCCGAAATAAAGACTTTGTTTCTAATAGGTCTATCAAAGAGAAAGATCCCCCAATCTATGTTATAGATGAACCTAGTGTTCAAACGAAATAGACTAACACTGACATGTGTTTTTATAATGAATCTGACTCTGTTATTCAAGAGGAAACATCTAGAGAGAGTAAAATAATTCTAAACCTTGTTAGAATTCAAGCTGATAGATTCAAACAGTGAAAAACACATGTCAATGTTCTTCTTGGTGTAGTAAAAGACCGTGTCTCCAGTAAAGAAGCTTCTTATAATGAAAATCCTGAAGTTCGATCTGATATCTTACTTGAGGCAAAACTTAAAAAGGATGCTTTAGATGTTGAACATCTCTTAAATAAACTCTCCATTCAAAGATATTCAGAAAAGTCAGCTATATCATCTACTTATATTCAAAAATTAGCTCCAGTTTCAGAAGTAATTTCATATTCTCCTTCCACTCAAACTAATGTGCATGGGATTCACACATCAGTTGAAAGAAAAAAAATCTTCAAACGATAATGTTAGGTCTGAAATCTCTAATCACTTCCCTGATCAGAAAGTGTGCCTTTTTTGTGATTCAAAAGGGCATATAGTGCAAAAAATGAAACCCAAGTTGAAAAATAAATCGTTGGTTCAACTTCAACACACCTTAGATTTAATTCTTAAAGGTGTAACTGACATTCGTATGTCTAAACCAATTGGTTTTAGTACACATCCTGTGTTTGTGTTTCCTACCAAAAACATAATATACCTTTTGACAAATATCGTTCAATTAGTTCCTCAAATGCACAAAAACATAATATACCTTTTGACAAATATCGTTCAAGAAGAACTCTTGTTCTCTCTCCTATCAGGATTGAAGATAATGCTAATCCTGATGTGAATCATATATCAAGTGAAGAATGCAGCTATGAGCAGATGGATGACAACCTAAAATTGATTATTTTGGTATATAAGGAAATCATCAAAAAATTGTGTACTCCATCTAGACAACATTCTTCAGGTAAAAATCTCTTACTATGTGTCACATTATGATGATAGTAAATTTTATGATAATTTTTCACATCATAACAGTTTTCTTTCAAAGTACAAAACAAAAAGGTTTTAACCAAAAAAAATATTCATTTGATGAGCTAAAAGCTCATACTTGTGACAATTGATCACAAGGTTGAAATCTCTCACACAAAAATCCTGGTTGAGAGATATGCTCAGGTATACTTGTGTCAATATGTTCTCAGATTCTCAAGCTATTTTCTTATCATCTTTAGCATGAGTATCTTTGGAAAAATACTTGCACAAGTATTTGTATTTGCCGTGTCAATTTTTTTTTTCTTTTTGACTATTTGGTTAAACAAGGTACTACTTACGTACTCTAAAAATTGATTCTCTATGAGACATAGATTTTTGGAGTCATTTTGTCTTTTTCAATTTGCAAGAGTTTTCAACAAGGTTGCGTGCGTACAACTTTTGTCTTTCTTTTGGGTCGAGATTAATCTCGGACAAGTTACCCGTGTGACTGGCGCGAATCAATTAAGGAAATCCTAAAAATTCCTTCCCTAAGAAACCTTGATGTACCCGACATATTGAGTTACGTAAGTCACGTACGCATACTCTATGTTATTTTCTGGGTTATCAAGAATGTCATCTTCTTCATATCGTTATAGTGATTTTGCAAAGGGATTTCTTGAGAAAGGTTTTGGTTTCGAATCAAAAGGGAGGAAGAAAAGAACTCTTGTAGAATATAGTGCACCTAATGCCTCATGCTACTATGCCTACTCACACCAAGATGTTGAGAATGAGGATATGGTTTCTGCTAAAGTGGTTCATGACTTTCTTAAATACTTTGAGGAAGCAAAATTTCAACTTGTTGATACAATGAAGGATCTTGATGTGGTTAGAACTGAGTTGAAAAAGGTTACTACAGACCTTGGTATCCTAAAGTCACATGTTAAAGATCTTCTCAATGAGGATATGTTCTCTGAAGATGTAGTTGATAATATGAATCACAAGCTCAAAGGTCTCGAAACCCGTAAAGCCGCCGAACTTGAACCTTGATTTCGCTTGTGATCGGTTTCTAGTAGTTTTTTTTTTTTTGTCTAGGAAACTTCTTAAGAAGAATTTTTATTCTTGTTTTTGTTTAAGAAGGATAACTAAGGTTTGGAATAGCCATTATTGTGAGTACACATAGCTATGTCCAACATTTTCATCTTGCAATGTTTTTAGATTTATTTATTTAAATTTTAAAGTTGATTTGGAAGATGATGATTGCAGTATTAATCTTTATTGGTTTTATATATTGCAATATGTTATGGGATATGTGTGTTTGCGTCCGTGAACTATTATTCTCCCATACGATGTCAAAAGTTATCTCTTATATATTTCTATATGCAAGTATTTATACAAGATCGATGAACTTTTGACAAACAAAAGTTAAGCCTATTATGTCATTCATTGATGGAAGATAGGTTAAAATCTTTTGTTTACAATTATGTCTATTGTATGTCGTTGTGCAAATAGTGATGAAAATAGAATGAATCTTTGTATATGCCGCAGTATTGATCTTCCATGATCCATATTTTATGTATGTACTGTGTGGCTCCATAGTCTTCTTGTGTGAGCATTTCCAACTAAACTAATAATAGATTCGTTTGTGGTTATTTTGGTTGTGTATTCCGATTAAATTAATCATGGGTTCTCTTGTGATTAGTTTAATTGAGATCTTTGGATACAAAATCACTTTTGTGGTTTTTGACGTCCAAATAAACCCTTCTTTTCTCGTAAAAGTAAGTTCGTTCTATTTGTTCTTTCGGGAATGACATCAAATGGGGGAGAGTTCTTTTGAACTTGCGCTTAATTCCCATGTCTTTGTGGGGAGTGCGACAGTGGAATTTTTGAGGGTTATCTTGTATCTTTATAAACTCCTTGATGAATGCATTTAGCTTCGACTTCATGATTGCATCTAAACAAAGTTGATATGTTTCTTTCTTTTGGTCTTGAAGCGTCTCCGTGAAAATTTCATTAGGATCCCATTTTCGTACCTTTGCCAATTTTATTGATAAAAAGGTAAAGAATTAATATGTAGTTCACACTACAAATATATATGGTTTTCGGATCAATATGTAAGGGGGAGTGGTTTTCGTGTTGAGACGATAATATTGACTAAGGGGGAGTGATACATATCACCATAGTATTGTTGTCAAATTTGTGATACAATTGAACTTTGATGTTGTATAATAATACTATGACACTTTATAACAATGATTGAGAGCTTTTGTTTTCTCATTGTTATGGCTACAAAACTTCAACAACTATGATGTTGAACTGAACATCTATGGAATCATGGGAGTACTTGGAAAAGACGAAGTTTTCAAGTAATGTTGAAGCACCAAGGAGATCAAGCATGTGGACGAGAAGCTACAAAGTTTTATCTAGTTTGTAATCCATATGTATTGATAGTTTTGTCACTAAAATTGACAAAGGGGGATATTGTTAGAGCATTTCTCGGTCGAACTCGCATGCGTTTCTATCTCAAGCATGTTTGTCAATGTTAATGATCAAAACTAATGTCTTGATTTCTAGTCTACTTATGGCTAAGTCTCGGTCTAGGATAGTTAGGTATAGTTGAGCTCCAAAATCCATGGCGATTATCTTACGAAGACGAAGAACTACTCAAGGAACCAGTGGAACTTCATCCGACTAAAAGGTATGTGGAGACTTGAACTCATCTATCACTCAAAAATCTACTCTATCTCCTACTCTTGAGACAAAAGTCATATAAGTATGATAGTTTTCATACATACACATTTACTATTTCGAGTCGAGTTTACTCGCATATATTTTTATCGAAACACGTGTTGGTAAGCTTTCACTTTTACCATTTTTATCTTTACCCGTGAAAAAAGTCATGATGACGTTTCAATCTTGAAAATATATTTGATGACGATAGTCGTGAATAACGATTGTTATAACATTATAGAAGAATGTTTCAATGATTGACATGTAGATTTGAGATTATCATCTATGGATATAAGAATATATAGTATGTTCGCACATTAGTGTATAAATCCATGTATCGGAAACCAAGTGCGTGCATATGTGTGCATGCGGTATTGGTGAAGGAGACAGGTTGGGTACGCGTACTGGCGGAACTTTCCTCCCGGAAAATTCTGCTGAGTTTGGAGTTTACGAACTCATAAACCAGTCACCTTAGGTACGCGTACCCGTATGCATACTGGCGAAACTTTTCTACCCGAAAAATTCTACTGAGTTTGGAAACTAAAACCAACTCAAAATCCGGTAGCTAAGGTACGCATACCTGTACGCGTACCCAAGCTGGTTATTCCTCAAATCGGTAGTTCATGGACTTAAAATAATAATTTATAAGGAATGAAATCTTTGTGGATATATTGTTCATGAATTGATTCAAATGAATCAAACCGATTTTGTTTTAGTTGTGTCTATGCACAAATACCTAAGCAATTAAACAACTTTTGAACTAGTTCTTTTGAGTCATTTGAACTAGTTATGAGAAAGATGAATACGGTTAATATGAAAGTGCTCATATGGCTAACCATTGGTTAACTATTTGTGAACCAACCAAATGTACACGTTTAGGTACGGTTACTCAAACCTAAATGAAATACATTTCATTTGCGTGTGACAACCTAAGTTTCGATCTAACGGTTGAAAGATATTAGCTTGGTTGAATCAGGTTTTTCATATAACGGTGAATATTGAATGCTTTGTTATCAAGGTAACTTAGATTGCAAACCCTGATTTGAAAACTATATATAGGAGAACTCTAGCAACTGGAAAAACTAATCCACTCACCCCCTGTGTGATACTAGTTGGTTTTTCTAGAGTCGATTCTCCTTTAACCTTAGGTTTCTTCTCGAGACACTGTAGGTTAACGACATAAAGACTTCATTGGGATTGTGAAGCCAAACGAAACTACTTATCTTGCAGTTGACCGATCCGATCTTGTCATTTTCTATATGTTGATGGTGGATTTTAGTTTAGGGCTAAAATTATAAAACCAAATTTATGATCTGACATCCTGCAAAGGATAAAGCCACTGATAAGTGATGAATACTTCTTCACTTTACTAATTCACCTAGAATGGAACATGTGAAAACAATCCCAGTATTCTGTGAATTAAATACACAAAATTCATCCAGGTTGGAGCATGTTGCAATAATCCCATATACCCTGTGAATTTATAGCGCTATTAATTAATGCAAGATTAGCCTTGTATTTCCTATGTTGTTCCCGCAGAACCCTCATTATTGGTGCGGCATGATGACTGATTGTTGCTCTCAGCAGAGTAACATGAATATCCAAGTATCAATAATGAGGCATGCACGAAATACCCGTACATGATATATCTCTCGGTGTGTTATACTAGCCCGATTGAGAATATATCTCTCAGTGTGATATACTAGCCCGATTGAGCATACATCTATCGGTGTGTTATACTAGCCCGATTGAGCATATTTAATTTCCTGAGGGAAATCTGAACTGTCCATATCAGTCTCATAAACGATCACGGCCACGCAAGTTGGCCGCATGATTTAACTAGCCTAGACGAACCCTAGTAGGAGCATGCTATCACCGCAATGACCACCAGCAGGCCTATTTTTTCCCTAGCCGGTCGAATGCATATCATGCCTCCCAAAAGCCACCAAACGCCAGCCTGAAAAAGAATGGTTGTGAAGCAGCTTGAAGGAAGCTCGAACGAGCAAAGACCGCCAACGGAAGTCTCAAAATCAACCACGTCCATCCAACTTCGCCGGCGTGGATTATCCCATGACCGGTCGGACAAGCTTGTCCTACACACCGGCGGGTCCCCTTCCTATCTACATGACCGACCTTCTCACGAGCAAGCCTTGGAGCAATAAACGTTTGCTCAAAACAAGGATGGCATGATGCTTTAAAGGGTTATGCGTCGCAGTTTTATCACATCCATACAACTTCACCGACATGTTTGGATGGCTTAGATCAAACCTATGGACGTGGAACAGGTACCAGCCTGCTCACCGCCTGACCAATGTGGGCCCCACATGATCGGTCTCCCTAAGGGAGGAGCATAACATGCAAAACCGATCGGGTGAATTTGCATGGGCGTGATCTATACAAAACCCTAATTAGGGTTTGCGGCATGTTACATGTGTCGTTAATCGATCACGAGCGTCCATCTTCGCAAGCTTGGATGGAGGGTGTAGATATAGACTTAAAAGGTCCCGAGCATGTCAACATAATCACCGTGGGACAGTCCACACACATGACTGATCGTCCAAGGACAATCATAGCCGGATGTCTCGAAATGCGCGCCCGAAGTAAGCATGTTGCGCAGTTTCCAACTCCTCTGCGGCATGGGATTTTTGTTGAAAATCGATCTCAGCCTCTCCTCTTTGTCGGTCAAGTTAAGTGGCCTAGATCGCACCTTCAAGCCTTCTACACGGATGGGACAGTGAGGTACGGACTGTACACCAGCAAGCCGTCTACACTAATGCTCGGTCGATCCCACCAAAAATGCCTCCCATGCTTGGTTTCGGTCAAGCTGAAGAGTGATGCTTGCGCACCTCTTCAAAACCATAAAACCTCCATAAACGGTAGCAGATGAACTCATAGATCATCTCGTCCGTCCAACTCTACCAGCTTGGTTGTCCAGCCCTGTCTAGGAGTTAAGTGACTAATGAAGCATCCCCATGATCACCGTCCGCCACTCTTCCACATAGAGTGATCGGCCAAAGTATGGCTTGACCATACAGTCTCCAAACGATCAATCGAAGATGGTTGGACGTGATGCTATTTTAAGACGCTTATCCGTGACTTACTCTGTTAAGCCTTAACAAAGCGATGCTTCATACATGCTGAATATATTTGATGCATTACATACAAAGAATACACACGATATTTTATAAATATCGATTTCCCAAATAACTTAGTTATTTAACCTAGCACCGTATGTTACCTTCTGTGGGTCCCACGATCTATGCAATTGATACATCAAGCATGTCACAAACTGGGGGATACTTACTGGGGTATTGGTCTGGCGGTTTACAGCGTGCAGTGTGCAACGCGCCATCACAAGAACATGTCAGGAAGACATGGACGGTTAGTGATGATGGGATAAGTGGGCTAAGACGTGATTGTGCAATCACCCACATAACCCCACTACTCCATCACTCAACTTCCTCCACTTCCTACGATATGAGAGTTTGCACTCTATGACTTGTATAAATAGGTCCATTGCCTATTTTCCAAACAACGCAGACAAGCATAGAAAACCAAGTGTTGTCATTCGTATCCAGAAAACACCAGAGATGATTGCTTACATTATTGCAAGCCAGTTCGATATTCTGATACAAGTCATAAAAATAGACAACACCTTCTTCACTTCCCTCCCTAAGATCAACCCCATCTCCTTCACTTTGTGATTGAAGCAAGTCTGGAACGGCCATTTCTTGGTTTAGGACAGAATTTTATAGATTGATCTCTCGAATCAAAATCACTCCCGTGCAGTGCATTTGTTTAGGGTTTAGATTCATTTCTCATCCACACACCCAAAATTACCAAAACCAGCAGAAATAGTTTTTACCCATAAACAATTGGGGACCACAATGGGACATTAATCTCTCGGTTGTGAAGTCATTTCCATCAATACCCAATCCTATTTTGCGGATTTCAAAATGGTTGGTCTTTGGACTTCCCCAAAAATTTCAAATTCCGGTCGAAGTTCCTCCAATGAAGATACCCCTCTTCCTAAGGGTGTATCTGATGGTGTAAACGGAAGAATCCCAACATTGATCGATTTATCACGGGTGTAGAAGATTCACACGAAGAACATGAACCTGATCAAAGAAGCAATAAATGACATACTCGATCTCCTCATCAAGATGACATCAATGATCCTCCTCAAGTTAATAGTTTCACTATGAACCAGAGGCCGGTGGATCAGAAAGCGATTTATCTAGTGGAAAGTTTATGCGGACTCTTACACCTCTCGAAAATTCAGCGGGTGGAGACATTTGCTGCAATCAACCAGATAGCCCTGGACATGCATTTAACTCCTTTGCGTCCAGAAGCCTCAAAAACATCAGAGATGTCTGTCGATAACGTTACATTTACAGAAGAAGACATGATAACGGAAGATGGTCATAACAGGGCCCTATACGTTACTGTGCGCATCAAGGATTCAGAGTTCAAGAGGGCACTTATCGACACGGGAGCATCTTCGAATGCGATTACTCTCAAGATACTTAGGACGGTCAAGGTTTTCCCAAGCAAGATCGTGCGATGACCTAACACTATGACGGACTTTGAAGGAAACCAAACCAGCACATATGGGTATGTAAATATGAATTTATTTGTAGGGCATGTCCAGTCAAAGGTGAAATTCCAAGTCATAGAAAATGAGCCGGACTACCACATGATATTGGGGAGACCGTGGCTTCATGACAATAGGATTTTCCCTTCAACGTATCACCAGTTCCTGAAGACTATGCTGAATAGGAAAGTCATTCATAACCCTGCATCGTTGTTTCCTTATGCACCAATATGTTGAGTGGAATTGTTTGAACCAAGAGAAGCTCCGCGGAAAGAATCAGTCAGAGTTCATTGCATCCCACTCCCCACGTAGGCGTCAATTCAGGAGGAGGACCAACTCGCATCATTGAGGGCTAAGACTCACGATGCATCTTGGCAGACAAGACGTTCTTCTTCATCCGGTAAAGCCGCGAATCACGTTCACACTAAGAGGCAGTGAACATTTGTGGCAAGCCGTGATCAGAAAGGGAAAACCATCTATCGACGTCGCTTTTAGCAATTAGTAGGGGATACTATTACCCAGTCTCTCCTCCCAATGAAATTCTACAACAATAAAGGGCGACAAGAAGAAGTGCTAGATGCTCCACGACAGTTACAAGATGACACCAACTCCACAACTGATGAGATCGAAATCGTTAACATCGGGAATGAGAAATCTCCTAAGCTTGTCTCCACCAGCTCTACCTTGTGTACGGATGAACGCACGAAGTTCGTGGAACTTCTCAAAGAGTACCAGGACATATTCTCTTGGACGTATGATGAAATCCCCGGTTTAGATAAAAAATTGGTCAAAGAGTACCAGGACATATTACTCACGTAAATAAATAAAGATTTTTAACATGAGCCATGCTCATAAAATAAATTGTGGACACTCCACGGTTTCAAAAAAAAAATCCCATGAATTGACCATGGTTTTTACAAAAACTCTTTTCCTTCGTGCCGTCATACATATTTGAAACGAAGGTCTATTTCAATTTTGTGAAAGCTCACGCATTACAAGGTAAAGTTTTTATTTACATAAAAGCTCATACACAAAATTTTATCACTTGACACAAGTTCATATATACGTAACGAAATAAACTCTTTCCTCCATATCATCATTATTCCCTAAAACAAAGATTTTACTTCGGTTTTGTGAAAATTCACTTTTCATGATAAAACTTTGGCTCACATGAAAGATCATAAACATAGTTTTATCACTGAAACTACATATTCATATATGAAGGAAAACCTCTCTTAAATCAGGGATTATTATTAGTTTTCAAAAACTAGCGATCAAACGAACGTACGTTTTCAAAAACGAAGGTTTTCGACGAAATCCACAATCATATATACACGAGTATATAATTTTATCATGATCAATATGTGAACAACCCATAGAAATCATGAGCATCAACAAACATCAAATAAAAAAAATGGACACGTACCTTTCGGCGCCGGTAGAAAATGGCCGAACGGTGGCGGCAACGGCGGCGGCGCTGGAGCTCCGACAATTTTTTTTTTCCTTCCTCATATATTTACGAGCGTGAGGATGATGAAGTGATGGGATCTGCTGGTCATGGGAAAATTATTTAAATAAAAAAAGAGAAGCAATTCCTTTTATATCAAACTTTATTTCCAAAACCTAATTTTCCAAGGATTTCCTTATTGGGCCCGGCCCTCGAATCCTGAACGACCAAGGTCTTGTCATCCAAATCAGCGGTTCAACACCAACTTATGCTCATCAAACGACATTCTATCATACCACTAGAATCCGCTTTCAAGTCATGGTATGCTCGTACGATCGAAATCCGGTAACATCTTAACTTACGACTGAGATCAATTACTTGTATTGTTATGACCAGAAAATCACCATTCAATGCTGACTGAGGAACACGGCTTTCCTCACTAAGCTGGGGACTTAATGTAGATGGTGTATTTTTGACAAAGTCTAAAATCGTAAACCCATAGTTATAAGAACTTATGATCCAGCAGTCAGACGTGAATTTTGAGACACGGGTCTCTTATCGAATTCTCTGATTGAGAATGCTTTCTCTCAGAGTACATGTAGATATGTAGTTTCACAGCTGGAAAACGACATATCTCATGAATACTGAACACTTCAGTAATTATTTCTATATAGTATCACGGGATGGACGGCTCCTAGACAACTTGCTCTGCTAATATAGAGCGATAACGTCTTCAGGATACAAACAACGAGTTTACCCTGACTATATAAAGGATATGAAGCTCCAGCAAGCTCATATCAGAATAATTAATGCTCCTAGATAGCTTGCTCTGCTAGTGTAAAGTCATAAATTAATTATTCCTAAATTCTTGGGTTCATCTGCATAATTTCTGAAAATATTCAAATATTTTCGCAGTTATTTCATTACACAAACCATGGTTCTTCCCAGCAGAAATCCATGGGTTAGTAATAAATATTCGACGCACGGGTATCAGAACTACCTTTGAGCGAGCCTTGTCTCAAACCTAAATTCTTGGATTCATCCGCAGAATTTCTGAAAATATTCAAATATTTTCGCAGATATTTCATTACGCAAACCATGGTTCTTCCTAGCATAAATCCATGGATTAGTAATAAATATTCAACGCACGGACATCATAGCTACCTCTGAGTAAGCCCTGTTTAAAATGGTGCAAGTTTATTCAACGACGATGCATTAACGATCACCGCACGAACGAGTATTTCAAAATATGACGAAACGATGAACCTATGAAAAATAAGATAAAAAAATAACAAATAATTAAAAATTGACTAAGGTGCTGGGAGCATGGACCCACTGACCGGCCGACCGTGCCGTGGTCAATCCCACACAAGTTTCATATTTTTGTTGTTTTCCTTGAGTTCATGAAAAAACCTTTCACTTGAACAAATATCATTTGTTTTTAGGAAACTCCTCAATTTCATGGTGCTTCCTTCGCGCGGAGGAAATAATATAAAATCAGAGAAAGCATGATGGGGGCGTGACCATTGGACAACCGGCCATGCCTTGGTCCCATCCGGCCCCACACCTCATGGTTCCTCATTATTTTATTATTATTGCCCTAATTTCATGAAAACTCCTTAATCTCATGATATTTCCTCGGTCCATGAAAAATAATAAAAAATAGGGAACCCGTGTGCACGGACCATGGCCGGTCGGCCAAACCCGAGGTATCTCACACGTCCCACTTTTTTATTAGCATATTTTTCATTTTTTCATAATCCCATGAAATTCCTTGATTTCATGATATTTCCTTCAAATTATGAAAATTCCTTCAAATCATGAAATAATACATAAAATTAAGGAAAACGCACGGGACCGGGCTCTGGCCTACCAACCATGCTCCAAACCGGTCCCACACGTCCCTTATTTTATTTATTATTATTTTTTATGTTTCCTTCATCTCATGGAAACTCCTTGATTTCAACAAAACTCTTTAATTTTGGCAAAACTCCTTCGTTCTATCATATTTCCCTAAAATCATGAAAAATATTACAAAAATTATGAAAAATGTGTGGGATGGCTCCCTTGGACGGCCGGCCATGACTTGGCCATGATCGGTCCCACACTTCATAATTCTCTCACTTTTTCATTATTTTCCTTCATCCGATGAAGTTTTGGCGGTTTTATCAAAAAACCATAATTTTGTCATATTTTTTCAAATGGTCGCTCAAACGTGCGCTAGAAAATATCAAAATTCTCAGGACTAAAACACAAACATCTCAACGATGAAAGCATGTTACCTTAACTAACCAGGGTTGGCTTTTTGGCTTGCAATAATCCAGTCCCACGTGTTTTCACAATTTGACCTAGTTTGCGCAATTGCACGTATTCGGTCCAAAACTCTCAAAATAATTTCAGAATTTGATGGAGCGATCATCATTTGACCCCTTGGTCGGTCCCTCACCTTTTCATAATTAATTAGGTTTTATCACCTAATACTGAACCCAGCAGTAATTCAATAAATGATTAAACCGGCATTTAATCATTCTTTCATCAACTTACCAACTCTTCGAAGAGGTCTTGGTTTTTGCTCACGCGAGCATATGAGAATTTCATGGTCGATCCACGATCCCATGAAGCCAGTTCTCCTTCATTCCATGGTTAATTTTCAAATAAACAATCAATTGGTCATCAATTGATCAAATTAGGGTTTCTGAATTCAAGGATCATGATTCCAGATTCAAACACTAATAATTTTGCAATGATCTCATGATTAGTATTCTTATTAATTATGCTCGGTTCAACTACCAGCACTTTAATTAATATTTTATTTTGGTCACGCTGCCAATAATTCATCAGATGAGCAACACTTGCTCAGATGAGCAATATTGGAACTATCAATATTAAACAAATTACCAAGCAACACTTGCTTACCTCAACGTGAGGATCCTATCGATGTCTCAGCAGACGTGCTTAATTCATGAGTTGTAGAACATTTTACAAAATCATGTTTAACTCAGCAAATACGTGGACTCATCATCTCATGAAGTCATGAAATCAACAACTGACTAAATTAACCACGAGACATCAATCGTGTCACTTGAGGGGATAACAACTAGGGTTTTGGTATGGCGGTTTACGACACGTGTGTTCACCCACAATGATAATGTGAACAAGTCATGCAATCAGTTGGAAGAATCAACAAAGTAGTGGGTGGAAAATTAACCAAGTCTCCGCACGATGAGTAATTGGTTTAACTCGATTTCCCACTTCCCCACTCTCTGATTCCAGCAAACTGTCACATTTCATGGGATCATGGTGTTTTCATCTCCGACATTATATAACGTCTCTGAATCCTGATTGAAAAAACAACATTTGAAGATTTCCCAAACATTCGAATAACGATCTCCTGAACAAGCAATTTCTTACCAAAGTTCATACAGATACTCTTTCGTCTACACGAACTCACAGAAGTCACTCTCAATCAAGCAAAATTCAATCATTTAAAGCATTTTCACGCTGAAGTTATAATACACCTATAATATCATATCACCATTGATCTCACACATTTCTCAGCTTCCCTCCTACAGATCAACCCATCCTCTCTTGTGACCGAATTTACTCTGGAACGGCTATTATCTTGGTTTAGGCCGGAGTACTACAGATTAGTCTCTCGAACTTAAATCACTCCCTTCTTGTAGTGCATCTGTGTGAGGTTGAACATTTTGCTCGGTTCAAGGAATCTCCTTCGCACGGTCGTTTCCTTAATTCCGCAAAAACCAGCAAATCATTTTTCCCAATCTACAGATTGGCGACCATAGTGGGAGATCATTCTCTCTGTTTCAATCTCTCATTCTCACAAGATGGTTGGTCTTAGGTCATGATCGGTCACAAATCCTAACCCAAATATTGCTAGAACTAGCAACAATGAAGACATCCCGGAAACTGTTCCGGCCACTAACACTGACTGTGGTGACATCATTCCTCCTCATACCAACGTGGAAGGTCATCCTTTGTTTGGCCGACATCCCGAAGAAGTCATAGGAAATCCACCACCAATTATGCCCGACCTTGTCAAAGCGCAAGAAACTCTTGCAAAAAATCAGACAGATATGGCCGCAGGACAGGAAAAGATATTCGATCACATGAAGACTCTTACTGATAAATTGTTAGAGAAAACTCAAGAAAAAGGGAAAGAGAAGGAGAAATCCTCAGACGCTGCTGATCCTGAGGTAATTCCAATTCACACAGTGAATGACGACAAAACTGTTTGTGGGAGAAAACTACTTCTGCCGGTTTGGGTAATTTTAGGTGTGTATGGATGAGAAGTGAGTTTAAACCTTCAACAAATGTGCTCCACGATGAGCACTTTGATTCGAGAGATAATCTATACAATTCTGGCCTAAACCGAAGACACGGCCGTTCCATATTTGTTTCGGTCATAGGTGAAGGATGTGAGGTTGATCTTAGGGAGGGAAGCGAAGAAGGTGTTGAGAGTATGAAGGTGAAGGCAATTTGGTGACTTGTTAACAGAAGGTTGAGAAGGCTAGCAAATGTTTCAAGTAGGCTCTGGGTGTTGAATACGATTAACACTTGGTTTTCTGTGTTGTTCGAACTTATGTTTTTGGAAATAGGGAGGAGAACCTATTTATACAAGTAATTAAGCCTTCTTCACGTCTCTCGTGGGAAGTGGAGGAAGTGGAGTGAGGGAAGAGTGGAGTTGTGTGTGAGTGTCACACGACCAGAACTGCCCACTTCTCCCATCTTGACTTAACCACCCATGTCTTCCTAACACGTTCTTGTGATGGCGCGTTGCACGCTGCACGCTGTAAACCGCCAGACCAATACCCCAGTTTGTATCCCCCAGTTATGACGTGATTAATGTCTCAAGTGTGTGGATCATGGGACCCACAGAAAATAGTGCAGGGTGAACCATGAACTTGGTATAACATCGCATGCATCCATCTTCAGGTAACCGTTTGGAGGCTGTATAAACATGCCATTCCTTGGTCGGTTACCTTGTGAAGAAGAGTGATGGATGGTGGTCATAGTGATACCTTGTTTGCTGGTTGATTTGCACCCTAAGACATTCGTCCAAGCTTGCAAAGCTGGACGGACGAGATGAATCGTAGCCTTGCTTGCGACCATTGGATGGGAGGCGCGCATGCTGCCTCTTTTGGCCCAAACGTTTGCATGCTTAGAGAGTTCCAATGGAGGAACCGATCAGCCATACATGGAGGTAGTACAATTGTGTTCACGCCCATGCCTGCTTGACTCGCAAAGATTTAATCTAAGCCACTCGACTCAGGCGGCAAAAATGAGTGGTCGAGATTAGAATTTATAGAGGGGCTGTGACATGTCACCTTTGGGGGCGCGTACCGAGGAGATTGATCACCGCCGGTCTTGGACGATCATCTAGACGTGAATCCGGGCCCACGGTGGTCATGCTAGCATGCTCGGTTCCTTCTAAGTCTCCATCTTGGCCTTCCGTCCAAGCCTGCGAAGATGGACGCTCGAGATGTTTCTGCGCCGCAAACCCTAATTAGGGATTTGGACCGGCCACTTTGGGCGATCGGTTTTGGGTTGCGCGCGCCTCTTTTGGGGAGACCGACCATGTATGCAACATCTTGGGTCGACGGTGAACATGTACATGCTTTCTCTATGACCCTGGGCGCAATCTAAGCCATCCAACTATACCGGCGAAGTTGGATGTTCGTGATCGTTTTGGATCTTCTCAACCTGCATAAGGCGTTAATCTAGCCTTGTTTGGGCAATCGTTTCTTGCACCACGGATTGCCTATGAGGGAGTCGGTCATGTAGGTAGAAAGTGGGCCCTCCAATGGTGTGCCATCACTTCACTACTTGTTTTAGGGTATAATCTAAGCCGTCCGACTATGCCGGCGAAGTTGGACTCTCACGATTAAAAGGAACCCTAGCCGTGCGTCATGCTCTCTTTGAGCGCACGTTTTGGAAGGACCAACCGTAGTTGGCCTTGACCGTTCGGTCATGTGTGAAGGTGGGTCCGAGGTGATCATGGTAGCATGCTCAGGACCCCCTGAATCTATATCTACACCCTCCATCTATGCCTACAAAGTTGGACGGATGAGATATATTTTTGGGTTTGTTTTCAGCAAGTGAGACTAACATGGGTAGTCTTGCATGTGTTCAACGGGGCTATTATAACCTGCAGTCAGGTAGCATACGGGTGTTTGCACGTCGAACATAAGGCTTTAATTAAAGCATTAATAGTAATGTTGTATACCTACAGAAAACCGGGATGGTTGCCACATGCTCCGTCGGGATGGTTGCCACATGCTCCGTTCTGGGTATGTTTTAATTCTCAGGGATGGTTGCACATGCTCCAATGAATTAATATGGCGAGAAGTATTCATCGCCTGAAGGCTTTATCCTTTGCAGGACGTCATCTTACAAAAAAATGGCTTTTTACAATTTTAGCCTTTAAATAGAAATCTACCATCAACATTAAGTCCCCTGCCTAGCATGCAATGGTTACACTATTGTAGGGTAGGCATGAGATGGTGACAAATATACGTAAAAGAAATAAAGGTAACTAACCTTGGAAGGCAGCCGCTAGTGATTGTCCATGTGGATGTACCGTCGCAAGCATGAAATCTTGGGTGGGCCGGTTTCCCTTCTTGGTTTTTTGGAAGCAGAAAGGAATCCTTTTCTAATCAGGATTCTTCAAATTTTGCCTATAAAAAGGAGAACCCTTTTTCCGTTTTTCTTCACGATTTTTTTTTTTTTCGAGTGGATGTCCAGCTCTCTCCCGAGTCGCCGTCACTCCAGCCGCCGGAGTTCACCGAAATCACCGTTCTTGGTTTTTTGTCGCTTGTGACGCCGTTTTGTCGGTAGGTGCGATTTTTTTTTTTTTTTTTTGCAAACCCTAATTATTTAGTTAGAGTTTCTTTTGTATTTTGAGAGGATTGTAGGTGCAGCAAAACATACCATGATTAATTCCTTTACCGCCTGTTAGGGTTGCGTAGTAAAAGAAATCATAAACATGTCGTTTGTTCCCTTTATCCTTGCATGTCAAAACCCAGGTTGTAGCTTGGTAGAACCGCTGTCTTGAACTTGTAGACATGATAGCCAACTGTAGAAAAATATGTTGACATGTTGGCTTAGCTTTAGGGATACGCATGCAAACCTTAGTGCCAGCCTGCGTGATTTTGAGGTACTCTTGCGCTTGCGTTTACCGAAATTGCTGTGGAATCTTCATACAAGCTCGGACTTCGACGTTCCGCATATGTAACTTCAAGCCCAGAAAATTTCCAAGCTTTGACAAATAAGATTTTTGTATTTTGAGCGTGTTTAGGGGATAAAAACCGCGAAATAGTAAACTTCCAGGAGGTTTTCAGAATTTTTTCAGGTTGCGTGTCTTCTGATGTTTTGGCCACCCATTCTTGCCCTTTCATCCTATTATCGTGAAATTTTGATATGTTGTAGGTACCTTCCATATGAAGAGAATGGCACATAACATAACACTAGATTCCATACCCATTTCTCCCAGCTCATAATCGAATACAGGGTAGTGTAAATTTCCCTCAACTGAGTTTGTTTGGAGGACGCTTGAACCATCCCAATCCCATGTAATCTCCATATTAGGTGCCTAACAACGAAGTTGGGAATCACGAGAATTTTTTATTGATGTACGACCCCTTGGAAACATGCTAAAACTTCCAATCTTATTGTAGTACATCATGAAAGGAGTTGGTGATGATAACTCTGCAGCTTCTTCAGAAAAAAGTTTTGAAGTTGATAAACCAGAATCTAACGCACATGAAGAAGTGATGGCTAAAATTGATTTGCCACTTCGTGAAGTCGGCCATGCCGTACATGGAATGTCTGTCTTGCATTTAACCATTGTCAAGGGGCGGCTCCGTGCTCTTTCAGCTGCAATTGATATGGAGGAGAAACAAAGACATGAAGAAGCGTCGCGAGCGAAGTGGAAACGTGAGGCGTCACAAGCACCATCAGGATGGAGAACTGAAAGGTTTGCGGCTCGGTTGAAGAGACGGAGGGTTGAACACGAACGTCGTGCAGGTGATGGGAAGTGTGATTACCCAATACGTGGTGGTGTAATAATCCTTGACTCTGATACTGATGAGACTGAACGTCCGAAAGTGATTGGCATGATTTCCACGGTTGCAATGGATTCTGTAGAAAGTGCAGAGGATACGCATGCTGAAGAAGTTGAGGCGGTAGCTTCTGTGCCCGAAGAAGAAGTTGAGGCGTCTCTGGAGAAAGTGGTACAAGATGTGGATCCAAACAGTGATGAAGACGCAACCGGCTGAGTTTGAAGTTTTCTTCTTTGCTTTCTTATCTTGAACAAAGTTTTATCCAATGTTGCTTTCGAAACATGCATATTTTTTATGCTTGTTCCCCCTGACGTGAGTCTGGCTCTGTTGAAGTAGATCACGTAGGATATCTTCCTCCTCCTCTTTTACATGTTTTATTCCTCCCATATTACCAGGCTGGTATGAAGATTTGGTATGAGGGTTTAGGGTTTTCTTTCTGGGTAATGGTGGTTTGAAGGTGACTCATAACTTTGTGTGATTTTATGAGAAATTGTAAAAGGAATGAAATCTTGATTACTTGAAGAAATATTGAAACCCTAATAAATATGAAGGCAAGAAGTGCCATCATTTTGAAGGAATTACAAACAAAAGGAAAATTGTAGGAGGAATCCCCCGGGGGGATTAGAGAGGCGATGTCGTGTCTTCAAGTAAGCTAGGGCTTGAGCCATCGTGAGTGAACAACCACACCTTCGAGTTCATCTGCATTGATGATCTTGCAGTAACCGCCCAAGATAACATCTGCCACTAAGAATATTTCCTCTTCCTTTGCAGGCATATCAGACTGGGCAGTTATCTTTACTGTCATGTTTCCAACTTGGAACGTGGTTACCTTTGCTACCATATCTCCGATTTGAAACGGATTTGGACTTGGCACTTGACTTGCTTCGACACGTATCGTTCTTGACTGCTTCCAAGCTTTTGATGAAGCGCTTAAAGGGGCCAGTACTCCATTCACATCTCTTGGTGGTGGCCCGCCTGTCAGGTGAAATAGTCCCCGGTGGTCTAACAGGACAATTATCCACTACTTGCAAAGAGGGTCGTTCAATGAGACTTACTTGGGCTTGGAATCGCTTGACGCAGGACGAAGGGCTTTCACCAGGGAGTTGAGTTATGCTTGTGAGTTGTTGGTATGGGGGCAACAGGCAGTCTTCGATTCTCCAAGGTTTGTTGGAAATCATCGGAGCTGGCTTGTTGGAGATTCTTTCAGGTACTGAGATTGGTAAGTAATGCGCCTTGTGTACCCACGGGAGCCCTAGAATCATGTCATAATCCGGATGTTCCTTAATTATATGGAATCTAGCTTGTGTTGGAGTGTTACCAATCTTGACATCGAGGTCAATGTATCCGTAGACATCCACAAATTCTCCTGCTGGGATCTTGATCACAGTCGGACCACGGGTAGCCTCCTGCTTTGAGATTTTCGCAGCTTGCAGGGTATTGATAGTAACGTTGTTGAATTCAGAAGCTGCATCGATTAATGTGCTATCGAACTTGATATCTTTTAGATGGGCGATGATCAAAAGTCCCCAGTTTCCTTTGTTGGTGCTATTTTCCAAGGAGGCTTGAGACGCTGGAACGACTTCCTTTTCTGGATAAAATCGCCTACCTGACACAATACGGTTGAGGGCCATGAATATATCTTGACGTTGTACCTTGGAAAGGTACAAGATTTCACACAGGTGTTCCATCATGGATTGTACAGTCTTGCGCACAGAGCTTCCAGAGATCATGCAACTTCGGACGGGAAGGGGGTCTGTGTGAACTCCTTCATTTACCAATTGGAGATCTCCTGCTGCTATCTTTTCCCTGAAGGTTTCTTTCAGCTTGTTTCAATCCTTAGTTGGGTGGCGGACAAACCTATGATAACGGCAGTACTTAGGGTCTGCCATGTCTTTCTCAGTTGGTGGACATTTGATAGGAGGTAGTCTGATAGAATCATCCTGAATCCATGCCTCCAAGAGTTTTATTACTTCATTCATCGGAAACGGGAAGCCTGTGTCTTCGGTGCTCTGCGCGGGATCTTTTCCTGTTCCCTTTTGAGGCGAAGCTTTATGCGTTTGAGTCGCACACTTGGGTAGTTGTTCTGCCGTCGCTGGAGCTTTTCTCTTTCCGCCTTCGCTTACTACACTGACAGAAGGGCCAGTATTATATTGCTTGTTGATGAGGCGCCTGTTTCCCCGATTATCTAGTGAATCGTCACTCCGAACGATCCTGGTTCTTTCCAATAATGCTGGGGCTGTAGTGGCCGAACGTTTGGCTGCTTCATGGAGCACTGAGAACGTCTGGAATCCCAAGTTTTCCAGCAGGGCGCGATATATGGGTATCATTCCGTTGATGCAAAATTCCACCAGCTGTCGTTCTGTGACATTTGGTTCATGGAAGTCCAACGCTTGTGTTATGAACCTTTTGACAAAATCATTTGGATGTTCATTGTTCCGTTGGGAGATTCTCCCCAGGTCTGAGAAAGTAACTTGCTCGGATACAAAGAAGTACTTCTTGTAAAACGCGCTGACCATCTCACTCCAATTTGATATGCTATCGGGTGCAATATTGTTGTGCCACGTATAGGCTCTCCCCGTAAGTTATTTGGAGAATTCCTTCAAGCGGAGAACGTGATTGTATTCGTGTTCTCCTAAGGATTCTAAAAATCGAGAGATGTGTTCACGAGCATTTCCGGTACCATTGTAAAGGATGAATTGAGGGGAGGTGTATCCCCTGGGAAGAGGAATCCGCTGCACGTCTTGTGGATATGGAGGTTGGTGTCGATGCGCATCCATCGGATTTTCTTTGCCACGATTTTGGAGGAGTCTCTCCAGATCTTCACGTGTAATAAAGTTGGATGATCGGCTCCTTTCCCTGAGACGCTCCTGGTCCCTTTCTCTTGTGTGGTCAGCAGCATAAGACTCTTCGTTCAGGTAGGCTTGCGTAACTGAGGCATCTGCTCCAGGTATGCTGAACGTATCTCTTGTTGGCCCTTGAGGCTGTCTCGGCTCTTGTGTTAATCGATCGGTTAATGTTTTAAGGAAGGTGAGTACCTCCTTCTGAGTGGTTGCCATGTCTGCCTGAGCTTTAGCGAGGGTTTCTTGTCTCTCCATCAAGTCCACCATGGTGATAGAAGGTTTTCCTCCTCTGGGTCCTCCAGATCCTCGTCCTGAAGGGGAATACTTGTGATTTTACGGTGACGGACGGAAGTGTCATGCTTGAGGAAATGCCTGGATTTGCAGCCGCTCTGGCTCTTGTAATGGGAGGTGTCACGCCTGCTTTGGAATGTCTGCTCATTGGTACCGATGGTAGAAGATGCGATTCCACGAGACACATTGGTTGCCTTTGGCGGGTTGCTTGTAACACCGGTAATTGGGATATCAGCGCCACCAGAAGCGTTGTCGGTGTTAACTCCATCGTTGGTTGCTGATCCAGACCTAAGATCCACCATTCTTGAAATCAGATAAATTGAATTGGTATTGAAGAAATAGACTTCACAACCGAGAGATTAACCTCCCGCTGTGGTCGCCAATTGTTTGTGGGAGAAAACTACTTCTGCCGGTTTGGGTAATTTTGGGTGTGTGTGGATGAGAAGTGAGTTTAAACCTTCAACAAATGTGTTGCACGATGAGCACTTTGATTCGAGAGATAATCTATATAATTCTGTCCTAAACCGAAGACACGGCCGTTCCATATTTGTTTCGGTCACAGGTGAAGGATGTGAGGTTGATCTTAGGGAGGCAAGCGAAGAAGGTGTTGAGAGTATGAAGGTGAAGGCTATTTGGTGACTTGTTAACATAAGGTTGAGCAGGCTAGCAAATGTTGCAAGCAGGCTCTGGGTGTTGAATACGATTAACACTTGGTTTTCTGTGTTGTTCGAACTTCTGTTTTTGGAAATAAGGAGGAGAACCTATTTATACAAGTCATTAAGCCTTCTTCACGTCTCTCGTGGGAAGTGGAGGAAGTGGAGTGAGGGAAGAGTGGAGTTGTGTGTGAGTGTCACACGACCAGAACTGCCCACTTCTCCCATCTTGACTTAACCGCCTATGTCTTCCTAACACATTCTTGTGATGGCGCGTTTCACGCTGCACGCTGTAAACCGCCAGATCAATACCCCAGTTTGTATCCCCCAGTTGTGACGTGATTAATGTCTCCAGTGTGTGGATCGCGGGACCCGCAGAAAATAGTGCAGGGTGAACCATGAACTTGGTATAACATCGCATGCATCCATCTTCAGGTAACCGTTTGGAGGCTGTATAGGAAGGCTATGCCTTGGTCGGTTACCTTGTGAAGAAGAGTGACGGATGGTGGTCATAGTGATACCTTGTTTGCTGGTTGATTCGCACCCTAAGCCATTCTTCCAAGCTTGCAAAGCTGGAAGGACGAGATGACTCGTAGCCTTGCTTGCGACCGTTAGATGGGAGGCGCGCATGCTGCCTCTTTCGGACCAAACGTTTGCATGCTTAGAGAGTTCCAATGGAGGAACCGATCAGCCCTGCATGGAGATAGTACAATGGTGTTCATTACCATGCCTGCTTGACTCACAAAGATTTAATCTAAGCCACTCGACTCAGGCGGCAAAGACGAGTGGTCGAGATTAGAATTTATGGAGGGGCTGTGACATGTCACCTTTGGGCGCGCGTACCGAGGAGCTTGATCACCGCCGTTCTTGGACGGTCAGCTAGACGTGAAGCCGGGACCACGGTGGTCATGCTAGCATGCTCGGTTCCTTTTAAGTCTCCATCTTGGCCTTCCGTCCAAGCCTGCGAAGATGGACGCTCGAGATGTTTCTGCGCCGCAAACCCTAATTAGGGCTTTGGACCGGCCACTTTGGGCGATCGGTTTTGGGTTGCGCGCGCCTCTTTTGGGGAGACCGACCATGTATGCAACATCTTGGCTTGACGGTGAGCATGTACATGCTTGCTCTATGACCCTGGGCGCAATCTAAGCCATCCAACTATGCCGGCTAAGTTGGATGGTCGTGATCGTTTTGGATCTTCTCAACCTGCATAAGGCGTTAATCTATCATTGTTTGGGAAATCGTTTCTTGCACCACGGCTTGCCTATGAGGGAGTCGGTCATGTAGGTATAAAATGGGCCCGCCAATGGTGTGCCATCACTTCAATACTTGTTTTAGGGTATAATCTAAGTCGTCTAACTATGCCGGCGAAGTTGAACGCTCACGATTAAAAGGAACCCTAGCCGTGCGTCATGCTCGCTTTGAGCGCACGTTTTGGAAGGACCAACCGTAGTTGGCCTTGACCGTTCGGTCATGTGTGAAGGTGGGTCCGAGGTGATCATGGTAGCATGCTCAGGACCCCCTGAATCTATATCTACATCCTCCATCTATGCCTGCAAAATTGGACGGATGAGATATATTTTTGGGTTTGTTTTCAGCAAGTGAGACTAACATGGGTAGTCTTGCATGCGTTCAACGGGGCTAGTATAACCTGCCGTCAGGTAGCCTACGGGTGTTTGCACGTCGAACACAAGGCTTTAATTAAAGCATTAATAGTAATGTTGTATACCTACAAAAAACCGGGATGGTTGCCACATGCTCCGTAGGGATGGTTGCCACATGCTCCATTATGGGTATGTTTTAATTCTCCGGGATGGTTGCACATGCTCCAATGAATTAATATGGCGAGAAGTATTCATCGCTTGAAGGCTTTATCCTTTGCAGGACGTCAGCTTACAAAAAATTGGCTTTTTACAATTTTAGCCTTTAAATAGAAATCTACCATCAACAAAAACCAACAAAGCCGCGGGCAATTCGTCAACAAAAGAATCATCAAGCTTCATTACTCGGGAAGACTTGGAGCGCCTTCTGGAGAATCAAGGGAAAGACAAGACACCGCATGTCCATCGTCACCAACCTCCTTATCCTACCGCTACACAAAGGACTCCACTTCCTAAAGGTTATATCTATCCAACTTGTATTATATATGATGGAACTGGCAACGCTCGAGAGCATGTCTCTCACTTCCTTGAAGCCTTAGGAGAACATGAACATAACTATGTCGTCCATCTCAAGGAATTATCAAAATCCTTGAAAGGCAGAGCATACACCTGGTACAACAACATCGCACCGGGGACTATCAATAATTGGGGAGAAATGATTAACGCCTTCTACAAAAAGTACTTCTTCGTGTCAGAGCAAGTCACTCTATCTGACCTTGGAAGGATGTTTCAAAGACTTGGTGAAAATCCCAATGACTTCGTCAAAAAATTCAGAGTCCAAGTCTTGGATTGTCATGATCCAAACGTCACAGAGCAACAACTGGTGGATTTGGGCATCAATGGCATGCTCCCGGTCTACAGAGCATTACTGGAGAATCTTCGATTCCAAACTTTCTCAGAGCTCCACGAATCTGCGAAGAGATCATCACCACTGCACCCGCTCTGTTAGAAAGAACGAAATCTACGAAGGTTGAAGAAACACGAGACACTCGAGGAAGCAGACGTATAGTCAACAAGCAGTATAGTCTGTAACCTTCCACAAATGCTATCACAGAATGGATCAAACGAAAAGCTAAACAACAGCGCAAGCATACTTCTTCCATCCCTTCAAAGGAACAAAAGAAGGATAATGTAGAAACTTCTCCTCAGTATAAAGAGGATCCAGAAGCACCTGAGTTTCCCTGCTCCATTGAAGAAGTCATCGAATTTGCTGGAAACCTGGATTTAAGACGGTGCAATCAAATTGCCATATGTTAGGAAGGAACCAACTGGAGAGGCGATGGAAAATCCTCGGTACTATCGCTTCCATAGGTTCATCGGCCACCCCACAAACGCTTGCAAGACTTTGAAGCGCATATTTAAAGAAAAGGTCGAGTCAGGCGAACTTAATCTTAGAACCGAAGGAGTGTATAGAGATCCCGTTCCTGTCAGAACTTTCTCTATTTCTGAAGCACCAGTCAAAGAAGAAGTTCAGTCATTAGTAGAGCATATCTGCGAATTACTCTATCTAATGAAGG
Source organism: Papaver bracteatum (assembly GCA_023529315.1). Lineage (NCBI taxonomy): Eukaryota > Viridiplantae > Streptophyta > Magnoliopsida > Ranunculales > Papaveraceae > Papaver > Papaver bracteatum. The sequence goes on from JAJJWX010000614.1 coordinate 1,024,699, forward strand.
CACATAGGGGAGATATGTTTACGGATTTAAATCGCATAGTTTCTGGCAAATGCCTGCTGATTTAAGATGTACCTCCCGAACCTTCAACCACTGACAAGGAAATGAAGGACTGGGGACTGCTCGCCACAGTACATGTCAAAGGAAATAAATTCAAAAGGGAATTTGTTGATGTTGGTACTACTGTCAACATCATTCCTTTGAAGACTCTTAGAGATGCTGGCATTACTCGACATGAGGCTACTCACGCTCCCACAACAATCAGAGATCATGAAGAAATTCCTAGGGATGCATATGGCTTCATCAATCTCAAAGTTACAAAAGGTTCGGCCTACACTAAGACCAAATTTTACATAATATGGGATGACCCTGGATATGACATGATTCTTGAGCGCGCATGGATCCACAATGGAAAAGTTGCGCCAACACCTTCGGTTGTACTTTCATCCGCTGAAGAAACCTATGACTCGAAAGAAGAAACGGAAGATACCTCATCATTTGAATATCTAGAGGGGGTCAAAGCCTTGACAGAACTTGCACATAATTCTTGGGAGCATCCGAATGATTTTGTCAAGAAATTCCACGCCCAGGCAAGTCTTATTCCTTCTCATATGCCCATATCGTCAATTTTCAAATATGATCATTTGGTTCAAGGGCTTCACTCCACAAATGATTTAGCAATTACAAAATGCTATGCGTGGATCATCACACCACATCAATATTTTACACAATGGTTGAGTCTAGATCCTCTTCAAGTTGATCATCCGATCAGGAGATTCATTGTAGAAGACGTGGCTAAACATGACAAGCAATATGAGGGATACTCCATTTTGCACGAGTGTCCATATGTGCCACAACCATGGAGTCACATCGCAAGAAGGAATCCAAATCAACAGTATATATTCAAGGCACGGATTTCAAAGCCAAACAAGTTCAAAGAAGGAGATTTGGTTCTCAAGGCAACTAAACGGGATCTCCATTCTGCAAGGAACTCTAATTGGGAAGGGCCGTTTATGATCGCTAAGTCCATAATCGGAGGATATTAAAAACTGATCAACACGGATGGACGGACCCTACCAGTGGTTCACGAGAATTGGCTTAAGGCGTTTGTCTGAGATTGCGGGACATTCGAGGTACTGGGAGCTTGAGCATTCATGACGTATGGATTTGGCATTTTAGGATTTTCTTTCATTGTATTTCAATTCCTCCAAAACGTTTGCAACACTTGCAATTAGGGCTGCACATGGTTCGGTTTTCATCGGTTTTTGACAAAACCTTTACCGAAACCAAAGTACTCGGTTTTCTAATAATGAAAACCAATGAAACCATTTAGGTAATTCGGTTTTGTTCGGTTCGGTTCCAACTCGGTTTTGTATAAAACCATTCGGTTTTTGGTTAACCAGTGAGGTCACTGAAATTTTTTATATCTGTCAGTCTCACAAAACTGACAGGAAAATTTTTCTGTACCTGTTACATCAAATGTTCCAACTTCCAATACAGAAACATTAAATTTTAAAGAGTCTAGTTTCTCCTTAATAACAAAAACATCAAAAATCCATAATCATAATTCATAACTGAGTACACATCTTTAGATGGAAAATCAACATAGAGGTCTCATTCCAAAAATGGTCGACAATACACTTTGCATATGAGTACCATGATAGCATGTATCCCAGGATGTCCGCAGCCTGATAAAACATTCAATTACAAGTTTAGATATAGGTTCTGAATTATGTTTGGAGATGCACATGTACATGAACATGACTGAAATAAGTGAAAACAAATATGAAACCGTAAATACTATCTATATTCTAAGAGGACCGACTTAAAAATGACACAAACATAAAACTGTTAATGAAAAACAAGGGAAGATTTCTATTCAGTTGCCCTCAATCCTATTCAGAAATGTAACTAAGGCTCCAAATGCCCTTCTAATTTCCATTTTTGTCATATTCCGATAAGGGGCTTTAATCAGGAAATGACATGAGAAACAAGTAAGCCCTGAACATTCATAACAGTTGACAAAGATGATCTACCTTCAAAGGAAATGGCCTGAGTTTAATCTATTTTGGCGTAAAGTAGAGTACTCACACTATTGATTGTTGTTCACTGTTTCAACTTGGCTATACATATGCTTAAACTAGAAACTACAAAAAATATATCAACTGCTAAAACTACAAATTAGAAAAACTTACCGCTAAGGCGCTAACCCATTAAATCATTTATAATCAAATTCACGATAACAAAGTTGAATCTTCTTCTTCTTCATCATCTATGTCAACGCGGATGAACTTAGAAGTTGCAAGAGAACCTAAAAATTCTGCAAGAAATTACATCAATAAGTGACAAACAATGAGTAGAGAAAGTAGCAAATCATAATTTTACAGTGAGTAGAGAAAATACCTGAAACATCTTCGGCATCATCAGTTCCTGAAATAGTGATATACTAAATAGCATCTACTGTCACTGTGGTCTTTAACATAGTAGTACTAAGAGGCGCATCAGATTCAGGGTAAAACAGACTCACTTCTTCAAACGCTTTACAGGTTCTTTGCACCGGCTTTTCATACACCCAAACCCCAGCACAGTGAATATGACTCTAATGAATTCTAAAGTTGATCCAAAATACATCTAAACCCTAAGTTTCTTGAGAAACAACCAAATCACTACAGTAATCAACTAAAACAAACAAAATTGAAGACTTGTGAAACAAAAGTTCAAGTGCATGAACAATAAAAATTCCAAATTTATCCCAAAATCAATAAAATTAAACAAAACCCAGTTTGGAATTTAGGTTGAATTAATGATTATATACCTGAGAAACTGATTTTGCCTCTAAAAACATGATAAGACATAAGATTCAGAAAGAGGGTTTTTGTGTTTAGTAGCTTTAGTTACCATCTATACAAAAATCCCCAAAAAGTATCTAAACCTTAAAAAGAATTCCACAACAATTGATGGAAACCCTGGAAATAGAAAACTAAAAAGAGGGAAAGAGGAGAATACCTTAATCCTTAAGCACAAACTACCATCCAGAGAACGATCTTTGGATTAGCTTTTGTTTGTCCTAGTGATGCACTGATGTCCAGGGAAGAACCGAAGAAGAGGAGATGTTTTGAGAAATAAGAAACTTCGATCTATTCTGGACTGAACTCGACTGAAGTAAGTTAATATCTACTAACATCCACGGAAAACATCGAATCAATCCCACGCTTAGTAGTAGTCGGTTAACCAATGGGTGTTCGGTTTGGTTTTGGGGTAAAACCTAAACCCAAACCAAGAGTGTCGGTTTCCTGAAACTGACAACCAAGGAAAAACCATTATATCATGGTTTTGGTTCGGTTCGGTTTAAAAAGGTTGGTTTCGGTTTCGGTTATCGGTTTAGGTTCGGTTTTGTGCAGCCCTACTTGCAATCAGTATTTGCATTCAGCAATTTATCAAAAATTCAGTTCATATTTCTTCAAAGAAAATCTCTATTGAATCCAAAAGAAAATCCTTAACCAATCCAAAACCATGATATCAAAACCCGAATAAAGCCTCACACCTCTCAGAAATTCATAAGTTCAAGAGATTATGCAAAATGAATCAAAGGAAATCAGCGAAGAAAGATTTTTGCGCCTCTTCATCCTTCAAAGCCTGTAAAGCCTCCTTATCCTTGTTCAACTCTTCAGTCATCCTGTTGATCTTGTCTTCCTTCTCCATCACAGCATCATTGGAAAAGGGTATGTTATTTTCGTAAGAATCCTTTATAGCATTCATCTTCTTACGAAGCCACTTCACATTGAAGCCAAGTCTCTCAGAATTACCCAAGTTGAACTCTCAATCAAAGAGTACATCTGGAGTTACGTCATTTCTGGCCCTAGTGCATATGTCGCTTACAACACGCAAGAGTACATTTACCTGCATTTTTAAAGCATAAGCATGCCCGGGATTCCTGTCAATAATTATATGGCCAAATTTCTCCCATATTTTCTTGTACAAACCCGCATATCCAATGGGAACGCTGAATCCACCAACTAACTCATGATACGGGAGTGAGGCATCGAATGGAGGATCAAAATCAACTCATGCACTTGGGTATTCATTCACAATTATACGGTTTTCAATTATTGGAGCAACTTCTACAGTTAAGGCAACAGTTTCTTCAATATTTTCTGTCGGTGTCCTGGATTCTTCTATTACAACAATAATCTGGATCTCCACGACTTTATCAACAACATTTTCATGTCCTTGAGTATAAGAGATGGTGGCCTCCCTATCAATAGCCTTATGGTCGCTCGTTTCATCATTTTGGGTTCATTCATTCTCAACTTCGGTATTTTGCACCTAATACGAAGATTACATGAGATTAGGATCATCCAAGCATGAAACCAAAGGAAATTATTAACTACAGCATACAAGTGGTCTAACATCATCAAAGTATTTCATTATGCATGCTATATATCGGCAAAAGACATGAAATCTACAAAAGCACGTTTTTGGACGAGCTCGCCTGAGAAGATTTTACACTCCCTTGGACAACATGAAGAACTGAGAGAAATTGGTGAAGAATCAATGGTTGAGGTATAAACCATTCTCTTCATAAGGGTGTTTCCTCCAACATGTCAAAATTTCAAAGCAATCGGACAAGCGAGCAAAAGGATGTGATCGAAACTCGGGACTACACAACATATGAAAAAGTTCTGAAAGTCTCTGGAAGTTCACTTTTTCGCCTTTTTCAGGACCTGAACGTGCTTAAAACTTAAAAATCTTATTTTCTAAAGCTTGGAAATTTCCTGGGCTTGAATATGCATATGCATATCATCAAAATCTGACATCATACGAAGAATATACGACGTTTTTCCTAAATTGCTGAGTTCTGAATTTTCTGGTGACGTATTTTCGGCAAAATCTTGTTGTATATTCACACACATTCTCATTCATTCACTCATGGATCAGCAATTTTACACTTCTATGGATGAAATACAAGATAAATACTTACTTGGGTAGTCTCCAAAGTGTTCAAAGAACCAGAGTTCCTCACACCAGCGTCAATAACAACGTTATTTTCATTCGGGTCTTGACCTTGGGAGTTTTCTTTATTGCCATCCTTCGAGCAAGCGTCACCAGTATTCTCCACATCCATGGAGTCATCCTCCTAGACATATCCCCAACAATCATCGTTTTATTCATAAGGCACCATAATTAATATGGGAGGAAATACTTACAGCTTCTTCTTCATCACTCAAGTCAGAAATTGTTCTCCCAAAAGCAGAAAACTGAAGACCGTCAATACTTGATGGAGTAAAATTCTGCAATGGAATAACAAAGGTGGTTTTAAGATCCTAATTACATGGACGAGATAAAGTCATGATGAAAGAGGTATCGACAACTAACCAGACAAGCCACTGGGGATTTTATAGTGTTGGGTAACAACCTATAACCTTTATGCATGCCTTCTCCGCCATGAACAACCGCCTCAGTCTCTGAGAAATCTACACGGATTCAAGGTCTTACGATACAACCGTCCTATGGTAAAATTCAGTAGCATAATCAGAATACAACAATTATGATTTTATGAAGATCATATAAAAAAAAAGCGTACCTGAGAGCATCATGGGGACAATTTTCGCTTATCACTGGAGAGATACTTCAATCTTGGTCGACTAGCAATCATCTCATCATAGGGACGATTCCTTACTGGAGGATGATCGACTGTTACGAAGTCATGTAATCGCTCAAATTGATCGTCCCAGAAGTCTGCATAACCCGGAGTCACATAGGCGAATCTATAAGAGCAAGGGAACCAGTATTTACTTCCTTCCACATGGGTATGGTCTAAACGAGTCATGAGATGATCAACTGATGGTTTCCTCTTCCGAATAGTTGGAATGCACTGGTCCATGCCCATTTGTCGAGATGCTCTATCAATATTATACTCTTCCACTGAAAATTCTCCGTACGAAACTGACAACATATGACCAGGGGTACAACTCAACATGAAAGATCTCTCACCATCGTTCAGATCTGCACCAGATGATAAACTAGTGCTCTCTCTAGTATTGAAAGTCGTCGGTTGAGAAACATAAGAAGGAACTGACACCCAAGGATAAAAATTGAATTTAGATTCATCATCCAACACGTCAATAAGGTGCGCCTCGGACCGAGGCTGCTTTGTGGACCAACACATGATCCTAGCATTGTATTTCTTAGGGAAAATATGGCGAGCGTCAGTATTGGGTCCTTGCAAAACATTACGTGGAATAGGTGCATAATTCTCGAAGTGTTCCCACATCAGAGCTTGAAGAAACATTGTGTTAGCATAACATTCAATCTTTATGAAGCTATTCGACACATTGGAGTCTACAACCAAATAATCTAAGTTGTAATGCAATGAGCCTAAGAACAAGCTACCTATTGGGAGTTGCTCTCCTTGAGCCATCTTAATAGCAAAGGGGATCACGAAAGGCTTCAACAAGTTTTCGATGTCTTCAAAAACATCTTTGGACAACCATAAACATAAGAAAGCAGCAATGGGTAACATATCGTCGATAGGTTTATTAGAAACCTTGTCTTTGGGACACCAGCGTGTCAACCAGAGAGTATAGCATCCTTTACTGCCAGCCTTATTTGCTACCTCCATTGAAGCTATCAAGATATGAGAAACGGAAGTCTCTTCATCTGAAAGATCCCCAGGGAGATTTCCCGTGATTGGGAGATGCATCAGAGATGCCACGTCTTCCAAGGTAATGGTAAACTCTCCCCATATGCATATGAAGGTTTGAGTAGGAATACACCAACGAGCAAGTAGAGCCACAATACTTCTTGCATCATGATAGATGAATAACTTCCCAGAAGCTTGAATAGCCCTTGTCTCCTGTGCTTGATCGAGCATAGCTCTCACATGAGGAAAACCCAACATATGCCTCGCCCATCCAGCAAACTTCTCCAAAGGTCGACGAGAAAGCTTAAATTCTATAATTGATGCAATGAAGACCCCGCGTTCAAGACAAAACCGGATGACTACCTTGGGAGTCACGAATTTCTTCTGAGTGACAGTCCTGGGATTTATCAGGAGACGATACGCTGGAGATTTCAAATGTTTTTCAGCTCCTGGAGTATCTTCCTAAAAAAAATGCATCATCAATATTTGGGACGCTCTTAATCCCAGGGGTTTCATCTTCGTCTTCACCAACATGAGTTTCATCTGTGCACGTTTCATCTCTGGAGATATCATCATCGACACACATTTCATCTCTCGAAGTGTCACTAACTTGGGAGCTGGTCATATTTGCGAAGTAGGTGCAAAAATGCACATTACATTATACTTCAGCACATCATCCAGAGGAAATACTAGCGTCTAATGGTAACTCTTAACTCTTACCTTTTTTACTCTTTCACTAACGATAGTGATAGTAATGCTAGAGTTAATACTTCAAAATCGTTTGTTTCTTCGAAACCTACAAAAAACGAACAACACAGATTTTTCATAAAATCATGAATATTTCTACTGCGTGAACATTCACCATAGAATTATGAAAACTAAAACATTATTTCATCACAAATAATTGTTTACTTCTAAGCAATATCGCACAAAACTCAAGTTTTGATTTTAGAGCAAATAATATATATTTGCATTATATATAAACAAAATGTTTATTTACTCACGTAAATAAATAAAGATTTTTAACATGATCCAGGCTCATAAAATAAATTGTGGACACTCCACGGTTTCAAAAAAAAAAAAAAATCCCATGAATTGACCATGGTTTTTACAAAAACTCTTTTCCTTCGTGCCGTCATAAATATTTGAAACGAAGGTCTATTTCAATTTTGTGAAAGCTCACACATTACAAGGTAAAGTTTTGATTTACATGAAATCTCATACACAAAATTTTATCACTGGACACAAGTTCATATATACCTAACAAGAGAAACTCTTTCCTACATATCATCATTATTCCCTAAAACGGAGATTTTACTTCGGTTTTGTGAAAATTCACCTTTTCATGAAAAAAATTTGGCTCACATGAAAGCTCATAAACATAGTTTTATCATTGAACCTAGATATTCATATAAGAAGAAAAACCTCTCTTAAATCAGGGATTATTATTAGTTTCCAAAAACTAACGATCAAACGAACGTATGTTTTCAAAAACGAAGGTTTTCGACGAAACCCACAATCATATATACACGAGTATATAATTTTATCATGATCCATATGTGAACAACCCATAGAACTCATGAGCATCAGCAAACATCAAATAAAAAAAATGCACGCGTACATGTCGGCGCCGGCAGAAAATGGCCGGACGGTGGCGGCAACGGCGGCGGCGCTGGAGCTTCGGAAAATTTTCTTTTTTCCTTCCTCTTCTGTGTACGATCATGAGGATGATGAATTGATGGGATCTTCTGGTCGTGGGAAAATTATAAAAAAAAAAAAGAGAAGCAATTTCTTTTATATCAAACTTTATTTCCAAAACCTAATTTTCCAAGGATTTCCTTATTGGGCCCGGCCCGCGAATCCTGAACGACCAAGGTCCTGTCATCCAAATCAGCGGTTCAACACCAACTTATGCTCATCAAATGACATTTTATCATTCCACTAGAATCTTATTTCAAGTCTTGGTATGCTCGTACGATCGAAATCCGGTAACATATTAACTTACGACTAAGTTCAATTACTTGTATTGTTATGACCGGAAAATAACCATTCAATGCTGACTGAGGAACATGGATTTCCTCACTAAGAAGGGGACTTAATGTAGATGGTGGATTTTCGACAAAGGCTAAAATCGTAAACCCATAATTATACGAACTTCTGATCCAGCAGTCAGATGTGAATTTTGAGACACGGGTCTCTTATCGAATTCTCTGATTGAGAATGCATTCTCTCAAAGTACATGTAGATATGTAGTCTCATAGCTATACATCGTAATATATCATGAATATTGAACACCTCAGTAATTATTTCTATATAGTATCTTGGGATGGACGGCTCCTAGACAGCTTGCTCTGCTAGTATAGAGTGATAACGTCTTCATGATACAAACAACGAGTTTACCCTGACTATATAAAGGATATTAAGCTCCAGCAAGCTCATGTCAGAATAATTAATGCTCCTAGACAGCTTGCTCTGCTAGTGTAAAGTCATAAATTAATTATTCCTAAATTCTTGGGTTGAACCGCAGAATTTCTGAAAATATTCAAATATTTTCGCAGATATTTCATTACGCAAACCATGGTTCTTCCCATCAGAAATTCATGGGTTAGTAATAAATATTCGACGCACGGGTATCAGAACTACCTCTGAGCGAGCTCTGTCTCAAACCTAAATTCTTGGATTCATCCGCAGAATTTCCGAAAATATTCAAATATTTTCGCAGATATTTCATTATGCGAACCATGGTTCTTCCCAGCATAAATCCATGGATTAGTAATAAATATTCAACGCACGGGCATCAGAGCTACCTCTGAGTAAGCCCTGTTTCAAATGGTGCAAGTGTATTCAACGATGATGCATTAACGATCACCGCACGAACGAGTATTTCAAAATACGACGAAACGATGAACCTATGCAAAATAGGATGAAAAAATAACAAATAATTAAAAATTGACTAAGGTTCTGGGAACATGGACCCACTGACCGGCCGACCGTGCCATGGTCAATCCCGCATCAGTTTTATATTTTTGTTGTTTTCCTTGAGTTCATGAAAAAACCTTTCACTTGAACAAATATCCTTTGTTTTGAGGAAACTCCTCAATTTCATGGTGCTTCCTTCGCGCGGAGGAAATAATATAAAATCAGGGAAAGCATGATGGGGGCATAACCATTGGCTAAACGGCCATGCCTTGGTCCTAGCCGGCCCACACCTCATGGTTCCTTATTATTTTATTATTATTGCCTAATTTCATGAAAACTCCTTAATATCTTGATATTTCCTCGGTCCATGAAAAATAATAAATAAATAGGGAAACCCGTGTGCACGGTCCATGGCCGGTCGGCCAAACCCTAGGTGGCTCACACGTCCCACTTTTTTATTAGCATATTTTTCATGTTTTCATAATCCCATGAAATTCCTTGATTTCATGATGTTTCCTTCAAATTATGAAAATTCCTTCAAATCATGAAATAATACATAAAATTAAGGAAAACGCACAGGACCCGGCTCCGGCCGGCCAACCATGCTCCAAGCCGGTCTCACACTCCCACAAGTCCCTTATTTTATTTATTATTATTTTTTTATGTTTCCTTCATCTCATGGAAACTCCTTGATTTCAACAAAACTCTTTAATTTTGGCAAAACTCCTTCGTTCTATCATATTTCCCTAAAATCATGAAAAATATTACAAAAATTATGAAAAATGTGTGGGATAGCTCCCTTGGCCGACCGGCCATGCTTTGGCAATGACCGGTCCCACACTTCATAATTCTCTCACTTTTTCATTATTTTCCTTCATCCGATGAAGTTTTGGCGGTTTTATCAAAAAACCCTAATTTTGTCATATTTTCTCAAATGGTCGCTCAAACGTGCACCAGAAAATATCAAAATTCTAAGGACTAAAACAAGGACGTCTCAAAGAAGAAAGCATGTTACCTTAACTGACCAGGGTTGGATTTTTGGCTTGCAATAAGCCAGTCCCACGTCTTTTCACAATTTGACCTAGTTTGTGCAATTGCACGTATTGGGTCCAAATAATTTAAGAATTTGACGGAGCGATCATCATTTGATCCCGTGACCACCCAGGGCCAGTTTCATGACCCCTTGGTATTTCCCTCATCTTTTCATAATTAATTAGGTTTTATCACCTAATATTGAACCCAGCAGTAATTTAATAAATGATTAAACCGACATTTAATCATTCTTTCATCAACTTACCAACTCTTCAAAGAGGTCTTGGTTTTTGCTCACGCGAGCATATGAGAATTTCATGGTCGATCCACGGTCCCGTGAAGCTAGTTCTCCTTCATTCCATGGTTAATTTTCAAATAAACCATCAATTGATCAAATTAGGGTTTCTGAATTCAATGATCATGATTCCAGATTCAAACACTAATAATTTTGCAATGATCTCATGATCAGTATTCTTATTAATTATGCTTGGTTCAACTACCAGTACTTTAATTAATATTTTATTTTGGTCACACTTCCAATAATTCATCAGATGAGCAATATTGGAACTATCAATATCAAACAAATTAGCGAGCAACACTTGCTCACCTCAACGTGAGGATCCTATCGCTGTCTCAGCAGACGCGCTTAATTCATGAGTTGCAGAACATTTTACAAAATCATGTTTAACTCAGCAAATACGTGGACTCATCGTCCCACGAAGTCATGAAATCAACAACTGACTAAATTAACCACGAGACATCAATCGTGTCACTTGGGGGGATATCAACTAGGGTTTTGCTCTGGCGGTCTACGAAACGTGTGTTCACTCACGATGGGAATGTGAACAAGTCGTGCAATTAGTTGAAAGAAACAGCAAAGTAGTGGGTGGAAAATTAACCAAGTCTCCGCACGATGAGTAATTGGTTTAACACGATTTCCCACTTCCCCACTCTACGATTTGAAAAGAACAATATATTGTTGGGAGTTATAAGAGAATGTCACATTTCATGGGATCATGGTGTTTTCATCTCCGGCATTATATAATGTCTCTGAATCCTGATTGAAAAAAAAACATTCGAAGAGTTCTCAAACATTCGAACAACGATATCCTGAACGAGCAATTTCTCACCAAAGTTCATACATACACTCTTTCATCTACACGAACTCACAGAAATCACTCTCAATCAGGAAAAATTAAATCATTCAGAGCATTTTCACGCTGAAGTTATAATACACCTACAATATTAGATCACCATTGATCTCACACATTTCTCAGATTCCCTCCTACAGATCAAACCATCCTCTCTTGTGACCGAATTTACTCTGGAACGTCCATTGTCTTGGTTTAGGCCGGAGTACTACAGATTGGTCTCTCGAACTTAAAGCACTCCCTTCTTGCAGTGCATCTGTGTGAGGTTGAAATTTTCGCTCGGTTCAAGGAATCTCCTCCGCACGGTCGTTTACTCAATTCCGCAAAAACCAGCAAATCATTTTTCCCCATCTACAACGGGAAGCTTTTCGGAAGATTCAACGCATATTCTCATCTCCAAATCATCATAAAGGGTTCGCCTATTATGTCAGTCCGGACGAAGAGCGAGCCCGGGACATCGTCAGATCTACTGAAGCCAACACCTCAAGGGAGCATCCTCAAGAAGATAGCGATGTCCGCATCATCATGTTGAGAAAGAATCCGCAGCTTGGGTGAATCACTCTGTCAGACTTAAGAGGAATGCTTAAGCGAAACAGCGAACATCCAAATGATTATGTCAAGAGGTCCTAAATTCAGGCACTGAAGGGTGACAATCCAAATGTGACTGAACCACAAGTGATGTAATTGTGCATCAATAGGATGGTACCTGTCAATCGTGCTTTGTCGAAGAGCCTGTGCTTTCAGACACCCTCTAAACTCCGTGAAGATTCTAAATTCTCAGGTTACAACAACACCTGCCCTTATAGAAAGAACAAGCATGCCCGTCATAAAGAGCCTCATGATGTTCGTGGAAACATACATCTCACCAACAGGAAATGCAAGCTTCAGAAATCTGTAAAGCAGTTTCGCTGAAGCAGCAAGAGGAAGACCACCGAGATTCAACATCCTGCACGTCCAAAATCACCAACTCCAAACTCCAGTACCATATGCACGACTGCCACAATGGTGAAACAACATCCAAGATATTTCATATCTGGATCGACGGTAACTACGTCAATGAGAGGCGCTTTCAGAATTTGTCTCCCGTAGGAGAAGTAGTTGCGTTACCAAAGGAGTATTACTGGGGACTTCTTACCACTTCCCATCTCAAAGATGGTGAATTTAGAGAGATGCAAGCACGCTATCATTATGATTCCAATATGGCCAAAGATGAGGATATACTCAAGAGAGCATATGTAAAGACAGCCTCGTGAACCTAGCGTGGAAACATCTATCAAGTCGAGAGCTTTGGATACTCACGGGCAGGGGACTGTCTCCCTCTTCTCCATTCCATGAAGAAACATCAACAAAGCCATCGGTTCCAGCTTATTCCTCTAATAACGAGACGATCTCTACCGTTATATGAAGAATGCCAAGTTCGTGCAAGTTGCTATCACGCCTCTTCCTGCCAGTCTCTTATGATCACATCTGCATCTAAGAACCGTTGTTCGTTTTTTGATACCAGTGCCCGAGATTCACCATAGCAATAACCACTACGGACAGAGGTAATCTGAACTTCTGCATATTTTATTTTCCCATATAGAAATAATAGAGTCACGGAGGAGAGATGGCGATATCTTTATTATGGTAAATTCACCAACCATACAAGATATAACCATATAAATCACTCTTGGGGACTAAGGCTCAGCATGAAATTCCTTCGTCGTCAGTCAAGAACTTCTTCAACACAAGAGAGATGGTCAATCAAGAAGAATGTAATCTGCAAGGGGAAACCAAACTGAAGAACAAGCCACTTCAAGGCTTCCTCTAGCAGAAGTCACTTCAAAGCTCTCTCTCTCCAGAAGAAGGCATTTTAGCTCCAACACTTCAACACTCTACGAGAACTGCTCGCTCCAGATTATGTTTCAACACTCTTTGGGACCTTCTCGCTCAAGAAGTTGCTTCAACACTCACCGGGGACCTGTTCGCTCCAGAAGCTGCTTCAACACTCTCCGGCACCTGCTCGCTCTAGAAGCTGCTTCAACACTCTCTGCAGGACCCACATCCATATTTAAGCACACAAGGTTCATTTTTGAGAAAAGCAAGCACGCAGTGGGTCCCACGTTTGAGCGAAGCAGGCAGCAAGGTTAAGGTAGCAAGGCCGGTGTTTGGTCAAGATAAGAGGGTCGGTGTTTGGTCGAAGTAGCAAGGATGACGCTCGAGCAAGCACATCAACCGTACGATCAAAGCAGGCACATGACGAGGCCGACGTCTGAAACATGTACACGGTGGACCCATGTTTGATCGAAACATGCACAACTTCCCATGTTCGAAGCAAGCATGCTCACATCAAGTCCCACGCTCGACCGAAGCAGGCATATCAAGGTCGATCGAAGCAGGCATGACCGACATTCGAGCGGAGAAAGAACGAAGCAGGCTCTCGACCGAAGCAGGCATAGCAAGGTCGATTGAAGCAGGCAAGACCGATATCATGCTAGGGGAACGCTCGCCTGAACTCCTCTTGAACGTGACATGCTCCAAGGACAGGACAACCCGTCTCTCCTGGTAACATTTAAACTTTGTCTCAAATTTTTTATCTTTATTTGTCACCATCTAATGCCTACCCCATAATAGTGTAACCATTGCATGCTAAGCAGGGGACTTAATGTTGATGGTGGATTTTAGTTTAGGGATAAAATTGTAAAACCAAATTTATGCGCTTATGTACTGCAAAGGATAAAGCCACTGATAAGTGATGAATACTTCTTCACTTTACTAATTCACTTAGAATGGAACATGTGACAACAATCCCAGTATTATGTGAATAAAATACACAAAATTCATCCAGGTTGGAGCATGTAGCAACAATCCCATATACCCTGTGAATTTATAGCGTTATTAATTAATGCATGGTTAGACTTGTATTTCCTGTGTTTTTCCCGCAGAACCCTCATTATTGGTGCGACATGATGACTGATTGTTGCTCTCAGCAAAGTAACATGAACATCCAAGTATCAATAATGAGGCATGCACGAAATACATGTACAGTCTATATCTCTTGGTGTGTTATACTAGCCCGATTGAGCATACATCTCTTGGTGTGCTATACTAGCCCGATTGAGCATACATCTCTCGGTTTGTTATACTAGCCCGATTGAGCATATTTAAATTCCTGAGGGAAATATGGACTGTCCATATCAGTCTCATAAACGATCACGGCCACGAAAATTGGCCGCATGATTTAACTAGCCTAGACGAACACTAGAAGGAGCATGCTATCACCACAATGACCACCAGCGGGCCCGTTTTTGCCCTAGTCGGTCGAATGCATATCATGCCTCCCAAAAGCCACCAAACGCCAGCCTGAAAAAGAATGGTTGTGAAGAAGCTTGGAGGAAGCTCGAACGAGCAAAGACCGCCAATGACAGTCTCAAAATCAACCACGGCCGTCCAACTCCGCCGTCGTGATTGGACGACGTAGATTATCCCATGACCGGTCGGACAAGCTTATCCTGCACATCGGCGGGCCCCCTTCCTACTTACCAGACAGACCTTCTCACGATCAAGCCTTGGAGCAATAAACGTTTGCTCAAAACAAGGTTGGCGTGATGCTTTAAAGGGTTATGCGTCGCAGTTTGATCACAACCATCCAACTTCACCGGCATGTTTGTATGGCTTAGATCAAACCTATGGCCGTGGAACAGGTACCAGCTTGCTCACCGCCTGCCCAATATGGGCCCCACACGATCGGCCTCCCCAAGGGAGGAGCATAACATGCAAAACCGATCGGGTGAAGTTGCATGGGCGTGAACTATACAAAACACTAATTAGGGTTTGCGGCATGTTACACGTGTCGCTATTTGATCACGAGCGTCCATCTTTGCAAGCTTGGATGGAGGGTGTAGATGTAGACTCAAAAGGTCCCGAGCATGTCAACATGATCACTATGGGCCCGTCACATGCATGACTGATCGGTCAAGGCCAACCATGGCCAGACATCTCGAAACGTGCGCCCGAAGTAGGTATGTCGCGCAGTTTCCAACTCCTTTGCGGCATGGGATTTCTATTGCAAATCGATATCAGCCGCTCCTCTTTGTCGATCAAGTTAAGTGGTCTAGATCGCACCTTCATGGGACAGTGAGGTACAAACATGTACACCAGCAATCCGTATACACGCATGCTCGGTCGGTCCCCCCAAAAACGTCTCCCATGCTTGGTTTTGGTCAAGTTGAAGAGTGATGCTTGCGCACCTATTCAAAACCCTAAAACCTCCATAAACGGTCGCAGATGAACTCATAGATCATCTCGTCCGTCCAACTCTACCATCATGGTTGGTCAGCCCTGGCTAGGAGTTAAGTGACTAATGAAGCATCCCCATGATTACCATCCGCCACTCTTCCACATAGAGTGATCGGCCAAAGCATGGCTTGACCATACAGTCTCCAAACGATCACTCGAAGATGGTTGGACGTGATGCTATTTTAAGATGCTTATCCGTGAATTACTCCGTTAAGCCTTAAAACAACGATGCTTCATAGATGATGAATATATTTGATGTATTACATACAAAGAATACACACGATATTTTATAAATATCGATTTCCAAAATAACTTAGTTATTTAACCTAGCACTGTATGCTACCTTATGTGGGTCCCACGATCTACACAATTAATACATCAAGCATGTCACAAATTGGGGGGGATACTTACTGGGGTATTGGTCTGGTGGTTTACAGCGTGCAACGTGCAACGCGCCATCACAAGAACGTGTCAAGAAGATATGGACGGTTAGTGATGATGGGAGAAGTGGGCTAAGATGTGATCGTGCAATCACCCACATGACCCCACTACTCCATCACTCAACTTCCTCCACTTCCTACGAGATGAGGGTTTGCGCTCCATGACTTGTATAAATAGGTCCATTGCCTATTTTCCAAACAACACAAACAAGCACAAAAAACCAAGTATTGTCATTCGTATCCAGAAAAGACCAGAGCCGATTGCTTACATTATTGCAAGCCAGTTCGATATTCTGATACAAGTCATAAAACATCCAACACCTTCACAATGTCAACACCTTCTTCGCTTCCCTCCCTAAGATCAACCCCATCTCCTTCACTTTGTGATCGAATCAAGTCTGGTACGGCCATTTCTTGGTTTAGGCCAGAATTGTATAGATTGATCTCTCGAATCAAAATCACTCCCGTGCAGTGCATTTGTTTAGGGTTTAGATTCATTTCTCATCCACACACCCAAAATTACCAAAACCAGCAGAAATAGTTTTTACCCATAAACACTATCATACGAGTTCAATTGAGTAATTGGCTTGAGATTATATCTCCGATAGGGAAAAAAAAAGAAAAGGAAATCACAAACATCTTCATCTCATCGTTTGTGATTCCACAATATCTTGTTTCGCTACCATACGATTATGTTGTGAGGTGATTGATAATTCTAGGTTGTTCTTAGGTAATATAAGTCTGGGTTATCAATTAGTTCCTGTTCACCTTAATTTCTATCAAAAGATGGAACAAACTCATAGGTTTATCTGTGGGTGACATATTTATCTATTATCATAGACTTTTCTGTGTGATACAGATTTGTTTATTAAAGTCTTCGACTTTGGGTCGTAGCAACTCTTGGTTGTGGGTGAGATCATCTAAGGGAATCAAGTGCGTAGTATCCTGCTGGGATTAGAGACATAAGGAGCGCAATTGTACCTTGAATCAGTATGATATTGATTAGGGTTCAACTACAGTCCAGACCAAAGTTAGTTTGTAGTAGGCTAGTGTATGTAGCGGCTTAATACAGTGTGGTGTTTAATCTGGACTAGGTTCCGGGGTTTTTCTACAATTGCGGTTTCCTCGTTAACAAAATTTATGGTGTCTGTGTTATTTCTATTTCGTATTATATTTTGTCATATAATTAAAATATCACAGGTTGTGCGTCGTATCGATTAATTGTGAAATCCAACCTTTGGTTGTTGATTGGAAAATTATTGATCCTTGGATATTAGTCTTTGGTACCATCTAAGTTTATATCTCTTGTATTTGATAAAGACTCACATATTTCTATTTGTTTGAGTATATATCAAATCGAGAGAAAGAGATATTAACTCCTTGATATACCTTTTATTAAGATTAAGTCTCATTGTCTAGTTGATTCTCTTAAAAGTATATTAGAGTTAGTCCATATAGATTGCTAATCGAAATATTGGGTGAGGTTGTTAGACCCCCGCATTTTCAACTGGGATCTTTGAATCCTTGATAATATTCTTGTGTGTCCTAGTTTTAAACTAGAGTAGTCTTCTCTTTCAAACCATTTTAGGGTTTAGCGACTTAAAAGACTTCACCTAGGGATTCTTAAAGCCATGTACAACTATTTTTATCTTCATAGTTCGTGCATCCTAATTTTTCTTTGATTGTTAAGCTTGCTCCAACAAACAAGATAGATAGAAATCACGAAATTTCTTCGTCTCAGACTTTGTGATTCCACAAGTTTATACTTGTGAGGTGAATAATAATCTAGGTTGCTATTCGGGAGTCATAATACCGTATTTTGAGGTTTGCTAAACTTTGTCTATTGTAATCGATTTCCTACCTCACATTGATCTTTCATCAGAACGGAAATCACATATATGCTTATTTGTAGGAGGTAGATTGGTTTAAAGTCTTCAATTGAGATGAAGCAACTCTTAGGCTGTAATGGACGTCAGCTAAAGGAATCAATTACGCGGAGTCCTGTTGGGATTCAAGAGGCGTAAGGAGCACGACTGTAACTGAATTGTTGTGACGTTTTAATTCGGTCCCAACTACATTCCAGTCTGAAGTTCTAATAGTTGGCTAGAGTCTGTAGCAGATTAATATAGTTTGGTGTTCAAATCTGGACTAGGTCCCTGGGTTTTCTGCATTTGTGGTTTCATTGTTAACAAAATTTATGGTGTCTGTGTTATTTCTTTTTTCCGCATTATATTGTTTATCTTTATAATTGAAATATCACAGGTTATACGTAAATCAATCAAAGTAGATATATTCATCATTGTTTGTTGGATACAACTTGATTGATCTTGGATATTGATATTTGGAATCATCCAAGTACTTTCACGGAATAATCAGGTTCATGGGATTATTATCTATGTTTACATTCTGATTGTGAGAGAAAGAGATATAAGCTCTTCATATAATTCGTGATTCAAATTCATTGAGTTGAACTCTCGGAATTGTATTTGAGTCTAGCCCATATAGGTTTCCTAAAAAAAAGTTGGTGATGTATTTTGGTACCCCACGTTTTAAGAAAAAGTTGGTGATGTACTAAACTCACCCACAGTTTGGTGGTAGACCTCATTGCTGACATCCTAGAAGTAAAAGGAGCATTAACAGTTTATTGACCATTAAAATAAGGATATCTCGATATCAAAAATTACGGGGCCGATAAGAGAAACCACTATATCATCTCGGCACTGAGGTCAATGAGCTAGGGACTTCGTTCAAGTTTGGCATCATTTCCATATTTGTAGTTGTATATGTCAAAAAATATATGAGAGTTATTCGGGTAATATGATTGTTTGACGGTGAGCATTGGAGGATGATGACAAATAGTCCTTCATACAGTCAAGGTAACGGACGTTCAAAGATTACTTCAGATGCAGATAGAGAGGTAGGGGTGCTCTAGGGAGGGAAGTCGAAAGAGATGATATTAGAGTTTCCCAATTGTAGAGTGTTACAAATGAAGAGACTCTATTAGAGAGAGAGAGATAGAGATTGCAGAGAAAATAATCTACCCCTTTGTCAACTTTGACAACAATACTATGGTGATATGAATCACTCCCCCTTAGTCAATACTTTATATCACATGAAAACCACCCCCCCTTACATAATGATCCATAAATCATATGTATTTGTAGTGTGAACTACACATTAATTCCCCCCCTTTTTGTCAATAAAAATTGGCAAAGGTACGAAAACTAGTGGGATCTTAATGAAATTTCCATAGAGATACTTCATGACCAAAACAGAACAACATACCAACTTTGTTTAGATGCAATCATATAGACGAAACTAAATGCATTCATCAAGGAGTTTATAAAGATATAAGAAAACTCCTACAATATTCCACAGCCGCACACTCCCCACAAATATTTGGCAATTAAGCACAAGTTTAATTAAGAACTCTCCCCCATAAAATGTCATTCCCGAAAGAACAACAAGAGCGACCTTACTTTCACAAGAAAAAAAGGATTTCTTTGGACATTAACAAATAATCATGAAACATGAATTTGTATCCAAAATACTCAATTAAATTAACCACAAGAGAACCCATGATTAATCTAATCAGAAATGCTCAACATAAGAGAACTTACGGAGCCACACAGTACATAACAAAGATGTGGATCAGGGAAAGACCAATACTGCAGAATATTCAACAAAAGAGACCTAGTCCATATTTGAACACCACATTGTATTAAGCCGCTATAGATACTAGCCTACTCCAAGTTAACCTCGGACTGGAATATAGTTGAGCCCTAACCAATCTCACACTGATCAAGGTACAGTAGCACTCCTTACGTCTCAGAATCCCAACTGGACTATACGCACTTGATTCCTTTAGGTGAACTCACCCACAACTAAGAGTTGCTACGACCCGAAGTCAAATACTTGATAAACCAATCTGTCTCACTCAGAAAAGTGTATTGAATAGATAAATTTGTCTCTCACGGATAAACCTATGAGTTTTGTTCTGTATTTTGATAAATCAAGGTGAATAGGAACCAATTGATATACTGGACTTATATTCCCTAAGAACGGCCTAGAATTATCAATCACCTCATAATAATCTTAATCGTATGGTAACGTAACAAGATATTGTGGAATCACAAACGATGAGACGAAGATGTTTGTGACTACTTTTTATCTTGCCTATCCGAGATTATATCTCAAGCAAGTCTTAGAAAAGATAGTACTCAATCACGATAGAAAAAAAACAAGATCACAACATGCAACTACAGAGAAAATAGTTGGGTCTGTCTTCACAATCCCAATGAAGTCTTCAATTCGTTAACTTACGGGGTTTTGTGAAAAACCTGAGGTTAAAGGAGAATCGACTCTAGTCGCAACTGGTATCACACTGAAGGTGTGGGGATTAGGTTTCCCAGTTGCTAGAGTTATCCTTTATATAATCTTCAAATCAGGGTTTTATAATCTAAGTTACCTTGGTAACAAAGCATTCATTATTCACCGTTAGATGAAAACCTGATTAGACTCAAGCTAATATCTTTCAACCGTTAGATCGAAATTAGCTTGTTACACAAAAATGAATAGTGATTTTATTTATATATGAGTGACCGTACCAAAATGTGTGCACCTTTGTTGGATCAACAATAGTTAACTGAGGTTAGCCATATGAACATTTTCATATCAACCTTATTCATCTTAACCACAACTAGTTCAAATGACTAAAATGAAACTAGTTCTAGAGTTGTTCAATTGTTTAAATTCTCATAGAAGTATACAAGACACAATTGAAGCAAAATCGATTTTGATTCACTCGAATCAATTCATGAACATTATAGCCACGGTTTGCAAAATATTGTATTCCTTATTATATAAATGTATTAGTTCATGAGAAAACCGATTTTAGAACATTATCCACTCAGGTATGCAAACGGGTACGCATACCTAAATGTCCGGACTAAGTTAGAGTTCGCCAGTACGCGAACTGGTACACATACCTTTCAAACTCAGCAGAAATTCCGGCACCTGAATCTCACTCCAGTACGCATACTGGTATGCGTACAAGGTTCCCGGACTTTCACCAAACCAAGCAGTACGCATAATGGTATGCATACCATGGTTCCCGGACTTGGATTACATATATACAAGTATGCATACTATGCTTATATCCAAGTGTTCTAAACTCTTATTTCAATCATTGAAACATTCTCGGAAGACGACAAGCTGTCTCACACAAACTATTAGCTTCAAAGAAATTTTCAAGCGATCGAATGATCAATATGAAACATTCCGAGTCTACATCAAATGACTGTCTCACGCAAATCATGTAAGATATTACTTGACGATTTTCATATGATCATATTTTGACTTTCGTCAAGAATATAAGATGAACTTGGTTAAAGCGAAAGATTACCAACACATATTTCGACAAATATGTAAGCTAGTTAAACTCAGCTCAAAATATCAAATGTGTATAATTGAAGCATATATAGCTATAGGACTTTTATCTCAAATAGGAGATAGAGTAGATAGACTTTTGAGTGATAGATGATTTCAAGTCTCCACATACTTTTTGTTGATGAAGTTCCACAAGCTCCCCTTAGTTGTTCTTCGTCTTCAATCGATGAACACCGTGAAGTCTAATTCTCAACTACACTTTGTATCCTAATCCGAGACTTAGCTATAAGTAGACTAGAAATCAAGACTTATAGTTTTGGAAACTAAACTTAACAATAAGCTTGAGATAGCAACACTTGCGAGTTCGACTGGGCAATGATATAGCACCTATTATCAAGTACGCACTTTGTTGTCGTATCGTTTCATTATTGTATCCTTAGTCAATCACATAAGTGATCTTGTTGTTGTACTGTCTCGATCTTATATCCCTAGATGATCACACGAAGTATGAACCGAATAGTTGTATTGTCTCGACTCTGTCCATATACGATCACTTTCGGAAGAAGACTTATAGGTTGATAAATAAAAGATTGTGGTGTATTTGGGTACCCTCGTCTTTTCATTAATGTTAGGTGATTAAAATTAAAACTGCATCTTGATTTCTAGTCTACTAAGTCAAGTTTCGGACATGTTAGAATTGTAGTTGAGTATCATAAATCACCCTCGAAGACTGGATATCGAAGAGTACATTTGGAGTACTTCTGTATCAGCTATGTGAAGACTAAACCATTATATTTTACTCACTATAGCATCATTCTATCTATTGAGACTATGTCGTATGTGAAAAAATGGGGGTATAACAACCACACCCAATAATTCATTCGACAATCTGTATGGAATAAAATCCAATATACTTCTGAGAGCACCAACTTATAATTCCGAGAGCACCAACCTATAATTCCGAGAGCACCAACTTAAAAGTGAGACTTAAAAGTGAGACTGAATAAAATCCAATATATCAAAAAGCTTTATCTCTATTTCTCAACACAATCAGCAAATCAAATAGATAGAAATCCGTGAACCTGATTGATATGAGAAATAACTTGGACGATTCCAAAGACCAATGCCCAAGTGTCAATCAATTTATATCCAACAAAAAAGGTTGAATTTATCAACAGATTGAACTACGCATAACCCGTGATATTTCAATTACATAAAAAAATATAATGCGGAAAAGAAATAACACATACACTAGAAAAAATGTTAACGAGGAAACCGCAAATACAACAAAACCCTGGGACCTTGTCCAGGTTTGAATACCACACTGTATTAAGCCGCTACAGACACTAGCCTACTACAAGTTAACTTCAGACTGAAATGTAGTTGATCCCTAACCAAGTCTCACACCGATTAAGGTACAGTCGCGTTCCTTATGCCTCTAGAACCACGCTGGATTCTTCGCATTTGATTCCCTTAGTTGATCTCACCCACAACTAAGAGTTGCTACGACCCAAAGTCGAAGACTTATAAACAAATACGTCTCCCACATATATATCTATTCTTTATTCTTTTTTTGTTCCATCTTTTGATAAAAATCAAGTTGAACAAGAACCAACTATAATCCAATCTTATACTCTCGAAGAGCATCCTGGAAATATTAGTCACCTCACACTAACCCAACTGATTAACAGAAAAAGTTATTGCGAAATCACAAGAGTCTGAGACTAAAAACTGTTGTGATTACTTTTTATATGTTACCTATCAGAGATAAATCTCGAGTAAATCTTAGAGAATATAAAACTAAATATGATAGAATAAGTAAGATCAGAATACGCAACTAAAGAAAAAAATAGTTGGATCTAGCTTCATGAATCCCAATGAAGTCTTTAAGTCGTTAACCTATAATGGTTTTAGGAAAAACCTAGGTTAAAGGAGAATTGACTCTAGTTTGCAACTAGCACACATGAAAGTGTTGGGATTAGGTTTTCTAGTTTCTAGAGTTCTCCTTTATATAGTCTTTCAAATAAGGGCTACTTACAATCAAAGATAAGATAGTTTAGTAACAAAGCATTCAATATTCACCGTTAGATGAAATCATGATTGAAGATTCAGGCTAAGTATGCTTAGAAATTAAGCAATAAATCTCCAACATTAGATGTTCTTAGCTTGTTACACACAAATGAAATATACTTATATGTAGATATAGGTAACCATACCTAAATGTGTATGTTGAGTTAGCTCAATAACAGTTAACCGAAGTTAGCCATATGAACACTTTTAACTTAACCATATTCATCTAACACTTCTAGATCAAATATGATGATCAATCAATCATGAAAGATAATCAAATGAATCTAATTATTTTTCAAATAAAGTTGTTCAAATACTCACTATCTCATAGAAATATATATGAACAAATTGAATCAAAATCGGATTGATTCGTAATCGTACAAAGTACTTACAAGAATCAATTCATGAACATTAAGTCACGGTTTGCAAAGTTAATTTGCATTTCTTAAATAAATGTTTTAGTTCATGAGTATGAGAATCATAGATAACCGATTTTAGAATTTAACCATTGCGTTTGCAAACTAGGTACACGAATAGCAGCTCCGGACCTTGGCCTAGTCAAGCCGTTCGCAAACTCGGTTTGCAAAAAAACGTCTCGTACCCAACTCATGTAAACCCGTTCGCACACTAGGTACGCAAACAAGATTTCCGGACCTTCTCAGGTAAATATGTTCGTATACTAGGTACGCAAACAAGAGTTCCGGTCCTGAATCATCACAAAATAGTTCGCATACTAGGTATGCATACCGTGTTATATCCAGACATGGGTAATTGTTCTACACTCTCATTTCAATCATTGAAACATCCTTGGAAGACGACAATGGTAATCTCACACATACCATTAGCTTCAAGTAATTTTCAAGTGATCGAATGATCAATACAAAACTTCCCAAGCTAACATCAAATGACTGTCTCACACAAATCATGTAAGATGTTCAAGGTAATTTTCACATGATCATCTTTTGACTTAATATTTAGTTTCCAACAAATAAATTGTTTCCAACTAAACTCGTCAAGAATATGATGAACATAGCTAAAGCGAAAAGCTTCGAAGACATATTTCTAGAAATAGAAAAGTGACATAAACTCGTCTCGAAATATCAAATGTGTATAATTTAAAAGTCTACATAGCTATACGACTTAGTCTCATTATAAGATAGAATAGGATATAGACTTCTGAGTGATAGATAAGTTTTAGTATCCACATACCTTTTGTTGATGAAGTTCCTCCAAGCTCCTCAGTAGATCTTCATGATCATCTTTTGACTTAATATTTAGTTTCCAACAAATAAATTGTTTCCAACTAAACTCGTCAAGAATATGATGAACATAGCTAAAGCAAAAAGCTTCGAAGACATATTTCTAGAAATAGAAAAGTGACATAAACTCGTCTCGAAATATCAAATGTGTATAATGTAAAAGTCTACATAGCTATACGACTTAGTCTCATTATAAGATAGAATAGACTTCTGAGTGATAGATAAGTTTTAGTATCCACATACCTTTTGTTGATGAAGTTCCTCCAAGCTCCTCAGTAGATCTTCGTCTTTAATTGGTGAATGCCATGAAGTCTAAAGATCAACTACGCATTTTATCCTAATTCGAGACATAGCTATAAGTAGACTAAAAATCAAGTATATAATTTTGATCAACTAAACTTGACAAACAAGCTTGAGATAGCAATGATTGAGAGTTCGACCAAGTAGTGCTATAAAAGTATTATAGTAGGTTCAGAAAGAAGATGTTTCGAGTCAAGCTTGTCTTGTGAGAATTCTCAAAATATGATTTAGAGATTAGATGTTCCAAGGTCCTTAACAATACTAGTTGAAAATTTCCCATGCAAATGATTATATCAATGTTTCAAACATTATAAGAGAGAAATATGAACTTACTAGAATTTCTACTCAGGGTAGGTTGGCGAACTCAGTTTGTAAACTATAGATATTTGAGATACAAAAATACATGAAGGTTGGCGAACCAGCAAGAATCCTCACAACTATGGATACCCAAGAAAATATTTTATGTTCTTTATATTCTCAGCAAGAAACTATAGATATTTGAGATACAAAAATACATGAAGGTCATACTTCTTTAAGGGTACTTCACACACTTCATACTCATAAGATGATACTTCTAATTACTTCTTAAAAGCTTGAGAAAACAACAAGTATATACTTTTCAACACTAGTATTGTTTTGCTCGTTCCTTCATCAACAAAGATAAAAGACTACTACAACAACGGATTTTTTCTTAAAGATCGCTCTTCAAGCAATATTCAAGAAAAAAGAGGCAAGATGTAGGAGCGGAATATCACAACAAATGATAACTTACGAAATTATGGAGACAAAATACATCTTGCGAGCAAAGAACATTTTGCGAGCAAAGGAAGTCACGAGGAAAGCAAAAGAAGTTCGCGAAGTAAAGTTGTGAATATTCGCGGGATAGTTATCAAGTCCGAAGTTGAAGGACAAATTTAGTTGTTAACATTTATAAGTTGGATAAATTAATTTAGGCTAGATCTTTTTAGGAAGGAAGATAATTTTAGGAGGAGAGAAAAATGTTAGGAGAGATTTATTTTCTTTATCATCTTCTTCCCCAAAAATAGAGCTCCAAAATTCATTAATGGAGTCTCAATTGTAAAATCATGTAATTACATACAATCACTAGTGAAGAACGTGGATGTAGAACATTGAGAACCACGTAAACGGTTGGCTTTATAAAACTTTAATCTTCATCTTCACATCAAATAATTGAGATCATCATATCAAATTCAATAATGTTTAGCAGATGCTTAAAGACTTATTATTTTAATGGGGAAATAATTGTTTGGTCCTTTTTTAGGCGCTCCCAAATCTGTTTGGTCCTTTGGGAAAATGCATTTCCTGTTTGGTCCATAATTATTTGAAAATATAAAATGGACAAAAATATCCTTCCGTACTATAATAGCATTAATTTTCGTAACTTTTTTATTTCGATATTTATTTGAGTTCATCCTCTCTAATAAACTCTAAACTTCTTTTTTTCTTTTCTTGTGGGAGTTCATTATGTTTGATGAACTATCAGGTGTTTGGTAATGCTTTTTGTAGATACGAGTTCATTCTTAAAAATGAAAACATGATAAAAAAAATCATTAATATGAACAAACATAGTTCATTCTCAAAAAACAGAGTTTATTCGTCAAAATGAGCACCCAGTCAAAGTTTATTATTATGAACTAAAATCAGAGTTCATTCTTTCAAATGAACACCCAGTCAAAGTTCATTATTATGAACAAAAATTAGAATTCATTCGCCAAAATTAACACCCAATAAAAGTTAATTATTATGAACAAAAATCAGAGTTCATTCGTCAAACTGAACACCCAATAAAAGTTCATTATTATCAACAAAAATCAGAGTTCATTCGTCAAAATGAATTCCTATAAAATACAACCTAATTCAAACCTAGAACAGAGTTCATTCTTTAAAAATGAACAAAACAAAACAAAAAAAAACAGAGTTCATTCTTTCGAATAAACACCTAATAATTCAAGATCTAAAACAGAGTTCATTCTTTAACATGAACAAACAACAAAAATCCATAAAAATTGAAAGTTCATTTGAAATCGAAGAACAAATATCAGAAAAACGTAAATCTTCATTTTCATCATCGTCTTCACCATCTTCAACAACAACAGCAACAAAAGAAAACAAAAAAATTCCATCATCTTCTACCACAATAACAACAATAGCAACAAAAAAACGTAAAAATCTTCATCATCTTCATCATCATCAACATCATCGTCTTCGTCATCATCATCATCACCTTCATAAGAAAAGAAAAAAAAATAGAGAGATAAAGTAGTTCTGGAAAAGAAGAAAAAAAGAGAGAGAAAACCAATTCTACAATGATTCCCTTCTCTCTTAATAATTGAGTATATATATGGTCCACCAAAAGGGTATTTATGCCACTACCAAATGACAATTACATCATCAATGATGTCACCCTACGTGGGTATTGTCCACCCTAGTCCCAAACAATAAATTATATAACCAAACAATAATATATATTTTAGAAAAGGACCAAACAGATAGTTGACTGAGTCAACTGGACCAAATGAACTCTAATATGTTATTCTTAGGACTAAATAGTATTTCCTACTTATTTTAATATGTTTAACATTGATAGAACTCTTTTAAACACTTATAAAAATCCATTGATCACTTAAACACTTATGTCTGTGAACTATGATTAATTTATTAGGTGTTTTAATGAACATTGTAGTTGCAGGATTTCCTACACTACACCCTTGTCAAGAATCTATGAAAACTAAGTCATAATTGTGGAAGAACAACAACACTTTTATTAAATTCACTTTCAGGAAGATTTACAAGTAATATTAAAACTCAGAAGTACAACTTTCTTTCTGGAGTTTCTCTCTCCTCAAAGTTCTCTCAGTTCTCAAAAATGCATCATCATTTTCTGGATCTATCGTGCCATTTATATAGGGATTTACATAGTGGAAGACAGATAAGATTTCCCCCTAATTCGGATCTTACTTTGCGATCTCATCGCCATAACTTCAGTCTTCACCATCGCCAACTTTATAACCATCGTGAAGCAGATTTATTCTCCATATATCTTTAATCGTTAATCGTTATATCACTCTCCTGTGACACTCGCCAAATGTTGTTGAAGAATCTTGCGATAATCTCGTCAAAGTGTTGTTAATACTTGTAGAAACGTTTGGTCTTCTCGCAGAAATGTTGTTGATATCGCGGGAATAGCGTTGTAGCGATATTATGGTACTACATCTTGCCTCTTCTCATGTCTTTTCTGCAAAGAAGAGAAGATCATGAGAATTAAGAATGCCATAATCGCTTATCTTTTCTGCTTTCCCATTCTGACACGTTTCTACACCCTTCTCCAGATGTTTTCACGAGTTTCTTTCTACCAATAAATTTTTGACACGTCTTCTGTAACCGCTGCGATCTAACCACCCACGTCTTTCTTTGCATTAATTATTCTCGTCTTTTTTGAGAAAATTTTTCTTCTATAAATACTCTTCTCCTTCTTATCTTTCTCTCTTTTACTTTCTTTTTCCTTCTTCTTCTCTACAACTTTACTGTTCTTCTGTAAATTGTGCATTCATTATTCTCACGATTTTTTTCTTCCTTTTCAACTTCTTCCTTCATTCCCATACTTGAAAATGGTTGCTGCTGGTGCTAAAAATTTGAAGGCTTTCAATAGAATGCACGATAAACTCATACTTAAAGGTTTTAACTAATCTTTAATTCCAGATCAAGATGTTAAATCTGAACTTTCCCTTAAATTGTTCACTGATGATCAATGTTCTCGCGAGAAAGTCATAGTATCGATAGGACAACTTGAAGCTGGTCTTCCTCTCCCTCTTTATAATCTAGAACTCCCGTTATTCTATCAAATAATTTCTGATGAGAGGTTCTCGCGAGCAATATACCAATTGGGTGGGGATTGCATCATATTACTACTTGAATATGCTTCTCGTGGCGCTGGTAAAGGAACTCGCTACCCCAATGCTCCAAAGAATCCTTTGTTCAAAGATGTCCCCATCGTTTCTTGCAATTATATTGTGGACAACTTTTTTGTAAACTATAGAATTATCCCTATGAAGAGGGATAGTACATGTTGGGGTGTTCGTTTGAAGAAAGAGAAGGTCACTGGTAACAATGCTCTTATGATGGATATTGACTTTCATACATCTACTAACCAAGGTCCTCGTCATTCTAGCGACGATAAGTGGTTCATCTTCCCATTAAGTCTTGAAGGTCCTTATATATCTGGTTCTCGCGAACTTCCTACGAGTCTCGCAGAATATCAACCCTGGGCCTTCAACTAGCCTGAAAAATCTAAAGAAGTATATTCTCTCAACTTTTCATGTTATTATTATTTATTGTCTTCTTTATATTCTCGCTAACTTTTTTGATTTTCTCAGATTGATAGAATGAAACTCATCTATCAAACTCTTAGGAAACCCAGCATTCGCCTGGCTTTGATGTCTTTCACAGATGAAGTAAGAAATACTTCTTTATAAGTTTTTAACAATATATTGTTGCCCCTATTTCTTATCTTCATCTGTGCTCGCAGGAAATCGAAGAATTAGAACCACTGCCTCCTCCACAAATCAAGGAGAAATATCCAAAGGAACCATCTGGGAAATCTATAAAGGAGAAGCCTACTACTTCTTCTAGGGGAAGGTCTTCTGCCCCTCGCAATGATGAATCTAGCGATCCTCCGCTAAAGAGAAGCAAAACTCAACCTTCTTCTTCTTCAACTCCTCAAACAATTCCAAAGAATCCAAGTGCTGGTTTTGACGAGGATTTTAATGCTGGTGGATTTCCTTCAATAAGAAATTCTTCTTCTTCTAATTCCTCAATGACTCATCTGTCCAGAATTTTTAGCGATATTTCCCATAGCATGACCTCTAATGGCGAGGATGAAGTCATTGAAAAGACATCCCAAGCTCTCGCTAAAGTTTGCGATGCTCCTATCTTAGTAGATAATGAATCTCTCCAAGGAATCTCAAGTTCACTGACTCCCAGTCTCTTGAATTCTCTTAGTGCTTTGGTATGTTTTCACTTCCTTAGTTTTTTTATTTTTCTTCATCGCTATATTTTAATTTGGTTTTCTTCTTCGCAGGTTGGAAGAGCTTCTTTTGCTGTTGCTTCTGATTTAGACAAAAGATGCTTCTACGCTGAAGAGAAAGCTGTTAAAGTTGGCCAAGATAAAGAAAAACTAGAGTCTGAAGTTATTGAACTTCGCAAGAAGAATAAACAGATGGAGGCGTAAGCTACTGTTGATAAGCAAAAGATCGCTAATCTCGATAAAGCTAACCAACAACTTTATGGTATGACTGATTTCCCTTCTTTCTTAATTCCTTTTATTCTATCGCAGCTTATTCAAGCAATCACTTTTAACTTGCAGATGTTTATGGTCTTACTGACGAGGCTATAATCTTTCAAACTTTCCCTGAACCTATAGATGATCATACTCTTCTCGCTAGTTTTAATAATTCCTTGAGTAACTTCTCAGATGATAAGATTAACTCCCTCTCCATAGATGAACTTAAATCCCAGTTTACTCTCTTAAAACTTGAACATAGATTCAATTTAGGCTTGACTGACAAATTTAGGCGCCTTTATTTTGATTCAAAGAAAGAAATAGATAAATTAAGGCAGAAGAATAACGATCTTATTGATGAGAAGGATCTCGCCATAAAAAAGGGAGCTAAAACCTTAGCAGATTTTCATAAAACTCTCCTTGAAGTTCAAAAGGTTAGAGATAAACTTATCCGCGAGAATGAAGATCTTCTTGCGAGGGAGACTCAAATTCGATCTTGTCTTCTTATTAATAGCGATGACGAGTTTTCCTGGGCTGCGAAGGTTCTTGACAATGCCAGAAATGATTTAGGTGTAAATGTTAGCCTTCAAGTCGAACAGGCGGCTCTAATTAGAGATATGATTTTAACATAGAAGGTTATTAGCTAATTTTCTTCTCGCTAATTTCTTGTTTTCATTATTCTCTTTTATAAAATTTCTAACTTGTTGTTATATTCTTGTATAAGTTGAAAAAGGTTATCTTGAAAGAATCAGGGAGCTTGAGCAAGAGAAGGATCAGCTCGCGAATAATCTTGCTGCTCGCAATTACAAATATTCGCAACTGAAGAAGTAGTTTGGCATCACCACCGCGAACTTCAATAGATCTCTCATTGTCGTTCGCAATGATTATGTTAAATTGGTCTGCGATGACCATGGAATTTCTCCTTCTGTATACCCTGATCTTGCGAAAGAAGTACCTGCAGTGATTCTCATTCTTGATATCTCTGATAGTGAGGCTGAAAATTCTGATGAGGATGAGAATGATAATGATGATGAGGGTGAAAAATCTGGTGGAGAAGAAAATAGTGATGATAATGATAAAGGGGAAGAATCTGGCGATGAAGAGAAGTCTGATAGGGAGGATCGCGATAGATCTGACTAGTTCTTCTTTTTATTTCTCCTTTTTCTTTAATATTGTCGTTAATTTATACATTTCTTTTGCCTCTATTGTTTCTACCTGTAAGAATCAGAAAACAGTTCTCTTTCTGCAAGTTAATCAATCAATATAACTATTATTCTTTTAATTATCTGCGTGCTTGTATCTATGCAATTTTTATGTGATAGATGAATAATAATTTCATCGTTCTCATGCATTCCCATACTTGCCTCTATTATTTATCTGCAATATAAAAATTGATTAGAGATTAAATAAAAATCAAAATTTTACCTTAATATTGGCGATCTTACCGTCAAATAATAATTGCGTGAAAGCGCAATTCTCATAACATCTGCGAATATTATCGTAGTAATCTTGTGGTCTTATTGTGCCTTCCTAATTAAAGGTCTTATTTTTCCACGCTTCTTATTTTTGCGACAAAATCGCAGGACGTCTTTACACTTGCATGTATTGACCCATTGATCTTTCCTTAACTTTCTTCTTTGATAATATTGTGATAATATGACAAGTCTAAGTTATCTCGCAAGATCATAGCCTCGTGACATTATCGTCTTGCGATGAAATCGCAGGACGTCTTTACACCTTTATGTAAAAACCCATTGATCTCATCTTAACATTTTTCTCGTGGCTTGTTGCCTCTGTATTATTTACGTTACGCGACAATATGACATGCCTAAATGTTCTTGCGATCATAAAGCCCCATGACATTTCCGTCTTAAGACACTTATCAGCTCCCTAATGGAGGGTGCCTCCCTTATCTTCCCCCTGGTTGCCCCTTCAAGGAGGGAACATCGGCCATACAAGACTAGCTCCTCCCATCCGGATCTGTCAATAACCAGTTGTGTTCGCAGCCTCTTGTCCTTTATGCCTATATGGCTTATAGTTACAAGACTGCACCCTAGGTGGGGTTTTCTTCAGGCCAAGTACATCATAGCCAAGACTTACCAAGGATGGAAAGAGAGTTTCGTACGCTCCGGGCACCCTTGGCTCAACCGTGTACCTCGGCACCTTGGTCATACTCTGCACTTCTTAGAAGAGATTCTCGGTCGTCCAACCAGGGTATAACCTTATATAGTTGGAAATCCAAGATCTCTCTCCCGGATAGGTTTTCTTTAACCCCATCGTCTGCATGACTCAGGTTCCAGCAACGGTATAACCTTATCGCTGAGTCATGTCCAGAGATACCCCTTTTATGACGCGCTATTAGGTCTTACATTTGCCTCTTGCGAAATTTTATTCGCGAACTAGGGTGCACGCCATAGAAGTTCGTCCCATTCTTATGTCTCTGCGAAATTTTATTCGCGTTTCTCGTGAGTATTGTAACTTTGTAGAATTTCATAACTTTGATCATTTTGGTAAATTTTTGCAATTCTTTCAAGCATAATATCTTGTTCTATTACATATTTTTTTTAAACAAATTATTCGCAGAGTTCTCTGAAGTTCATCACTTTACCTCTTTACTTACTATTTTCTGATTCTGCTTTTCTGCTACGTTTTGTTGTTGTCTCTTTTTCTGCGAGATGCTCGTCATCAGCTTTCACATCTTCTTTTCGTTCTATTGCATCAATCATTAACCTTTCACATTTCTGTCATTGCTTAATTTTGCACTTTCAATTGCCATTCTTTTCAGCTCTTTCTTCGCAAGACTTCATATCGATTTCATAACATTTCTTGCTTTCTCCCCAATCTCCTTTAATAACTCCGACACCTTTTGGATGAGGAAATTTGATACACTGGTGATAAGTAAATGCTACACCCAATATACCATGTAACTAGGGTCATCCTATCAAGGCATTGTAAGGTGATTCGATGTCCACAACACATAATAAGATTTTTGAAGATATTCCTTTTAACGGTATATGCATTTCAATTTCCATCTTTGGTTTGTTAGCAGTGCCATTAAAACCATAGATTTTGTATGTTGATGGAATTAGATCTTCTTCTCTTCCTCCCATGTTTTTAAAGGTATGATAAAATAAGATATCAACAGAACTCCCTGTATCTATTAAGACTTTGTTGATAGACCAGGAATCTTCAACTTTACTATCATTCTCCTCATCTTCTTCTTGCATCTGTTTTGGATTAATATCTAATTGTACGACCAGTGGATTATCGTGCTGCTCACCAACCTCAGGTACATCTTGCGCAGTGAAAGATAGAGTTTACTTCTGCCACTCCTCTAATGGCGAGGATCTCGCGATATTCAATATCTCTCTTCCATATGTATCTCTTACGAAGACCCTGCTTAAGATATTGTCAAGAAAGTCCTATATAGTTCTGCGTGAATGTACAATAGAATTACAAAACAAATTCTTTGCTTTGGCTCCAACTTCTATTACGAATGTTTCTGCTCCTTTTACAGCATTCACCCTGCGAGTTTCTGGTGCTGGCGGTAATTGATGAGATTGTGGATGTCCTACTAGAAAATGATTTAACTTTACCTGATCAATCATCCTCAAGATTATTCTCTTCACATTCCTATAATCGTTTACTGTGTGACCATGAAAATGATGATAAAGACAGAATTCTTGACTTCGATTGTTTGGATGGGGTTCTTTTCCCATGTTCCACGGAGAGGGTATATTTTCCATTAAAATGATAGCTTCCCAAATCTTTTCTATGCTAGTATTGAGAGAAGGCATCTTAATTTCTTCCCAGATTATTCTCTGATTACCTTATCCTTTAAATTATTCTGCCTTTGTCCACCATAAGTTTCTTGAGGTTGATCGAGTCTTTGAATCTTATTATTACCACCACGATTATAATAATTCTTCTCCCTTTCATATTCTTCCTGATCTCGACTGCCCATCGCTACTAATTTTGTTGATTATCAATGACTACCTTCTCTTGTTGTGATTGCGAGGTGCTCGCTACATTATTTATCATTTTAGGGATCAAACTTCCACTTGCCGCCAGCGATCTGGTGTTCGCGATTGGGTATGATTCCATCTCATTTTGTTTCTCCTCCAAAGCAATGTATTCTTCCTGTAGTTCTCGCAATTCTATCATGGTGATTGTATTTTTGATTCTGAAAATCTGAATGTATAGTAAATTAGTCGCGAACATTGCATTAATGAAGGATAAGATCAGATATCTTTGATCCACTCTTCCAGCCATTTCGCTGCACATTGATTTCCATCTTATAGTTAAGTGCTTCAGACTCTCGCCAACTCTTTGTTTTAGCCCAAACACATCTTCAATACCTGGACGCGATGAATTGTTGTTGATGTACGCTCCTAAGAATGTAGCTTGTAAATGATCAAAAGAAGTTATAGTATTTTTTGGTAATCCCTCAAACCATTTCAATGCCTCTCTAGTTAAGCTAGATGCAAAATACTTGCATAACACAGCATCATGATTCTCCCACTGTAGCACATCTAACATAAGCTTTAACGTGTTGAAAGGCACAAGTAGTCCCATCAAAAATGCTGGTAAATTGCATTTTGGAGGTATTCCTGTCAACTGTACTTCTTGAGTAAATGGAGTTCTCGCAGCTTCTTCAATATCTTCATCAAGTTGCCTTCTACCTCCTTCTCTTCTATTGCTTATCATTCCTCACATTTCTGCTAATTCTCTTAAAATTTGCTCATTCTCAGCTGAATTTTGTTCCATAGGCCTTTTTAATGCAGCTTCTCTTCTTCTGCGTTCTTGTCTTTCTTGTCTTGCGAGATTTTGTGTATCTCCTTCTTCATCATCATCCTGTCTTTCTCTGCAATTTTCTCTTTCACCATCCTCTTGAAATTGCAATTGCCTATCTTCTTCTCTGCGAATTTATTCATTTCTCCTCATTTCTCTTCGTTGTCTCTCTATTCTCCTTTGTATCCTATCATACTCCTCTTTAATATTATCATTATAGCGATTTTGTGCACGTATTCTTTCTCGATTTTCATGGTTATTTTGTCGTACTGCCTCTCGAAATTCTTGCTCTTCTACTTCTGCTCTTAATCTTTCTCTCTCGCAAGCCAGGCGCGCTTGTTCAATATAGTATCTTTCAATTTCTTCTTCAATTATTCTTTGATTCCTTTGATTCTCTCGCCCATGCAATATCCTCCTACCTTCCTCTGGATTCTCTTCTTCAATTTGGTTGTTTCTCCCTTCTTGATTTCTATTGTCATGCAGATTATAACGATCGCCAATTATCTCTTCTTCTCTATGACGTTGTTCTCCATTTAAATTTTTTACTTCTTCCCTAACATTTCTCATTGGGGAATTTCGCCTTGGTTCTTCCCTGAATGATCTTGAATTTGATCTTACAGTACTTCTTGACCTCCTTATTTGTAACCTCAAATTCTCCATTCTTAGTTCATGATTTTGTCTCGTTAGATTCGCACGTTCCTCCGCCTATAATCTCCTTTCTTCATGTGTTCTTTATCTCAGATCATCTACTATCCCATTTTCACGTCCCACATGAACTAATTCTCCAGCTATTCTTTGATTTCTTTCTCCTTCTTCTCCATTTCTTAATTGTCGATTTTTTGTTTCTTCCATTGAATCCGACATCCAAGTGTGTACGCTCATTCTATCATAATCCACATCCTTATTTTGTGATTGTGCTTGTTGATTTGGCTGTTGATTTGAATTTTCTACTTCATTTCTTGTTCTATTTCTTCCTGATCTTATTCTTAAAGATTCTTCTAATTCACATGTTCCTTCACCTGCAAGTCTTTTTCTCCTCCTCACAGTTGTTAATGGTTCTGATGTATTTCTTCTCCTTCTAGCCATTTCTCCAATTCTAACAATATTTTCAAATCTTCAAGTTGCAATTTAAGATTTCGTAGACTGATTCTCCCTGTTTTTGGACGCCAAAATGTAGTTGCAGGATTTCCTACACTACACCCTTGTCATGAATCTATGAAAACTAAGTCATGATTGTGGAAGAACAACAACACTTTCAGGAAGATTTACAAGTAATATTAAAACTCAGAAGTACAACTTTCTTTCTGAAGTTTCTCTCTCCTCAAAGTTCTCTCAACTCTCAAAAATGCATCATCATTTTCTGGATTTATCGTGCCCTTTATATAGGGATTTACATAGTGGAAGACAACTAAGATTTCCCCCTAATTCGGATCTTACTTTGCGATCTCATCGCCATAACTTCAGTCTTCACCATCGCCAACTTTATAACCATCGTGAAGCAGATTTATTCTCCATATATCTTTAATCGTTAATCGTTATATCACTCTCCTGTGACACTCGCCAAATGTTGTTGAAGAATCTTGCGATAATCTCGTCAAAGTGTTGTTAATACTTGTAGAAACGTTTGGGCTTCTCGCAGAAATGTTGTTAATATCGCGGGAATAGCGTTGTAGCAATATTCTGGTACTAAAAACATCAAATAGATTTTAGTTGTTTGGCTAACTCGCCAAACTAAAAAGTCATTGTACACGCTTCAGTAATTGAACCTATATGTATATAGTCTTCTATTGTAATTTGAAGACGTAATTTGTTTGCTTGATTCTCAAGTTATCCTAGCTTGAATTCTAAGCTAACCATGCTCTTCAAATACTATAAATAGAGCATCTTTGTCAACTAGGAAATTCAATCCCTAACACCTTGTGTCCTAGTTGATTCTAGAGTCGCCTCTATTGACCTTTTAGGTCTACGACTAAAAATACTTTGCTTGGGGATTCAGAAGCCAGGTCTAACTATGTTTACCTTGATAGTTCGTGAATCCTGATCTTGCTTTCTGTTAATGAGGTGTTTGTAATCCAAATCTTTTGGGAAAGATTGATAGTAATCACAAAATTTTCTTCGTCTCAGACTTTGTGGTTCCTCAAGATAAATATCTAAAGAATAATCTTAGTTGATCTTTTGAAAAAAAATCTTGAGAGGTTGTTACGAATCTAGGATGCTCTCGGGAGTCGTACGTAAGTTCCGTATTTGTGAGGTTTGCTAGCTTGTCTATTGCAAACATATTTTAATACCTTGATCTTTGATCTAAATGGAAACCAGATAGGCTTTTCTGTTAAAGGAAGACTGGTATCAAAAGTCTTCACTTCGGCCGAAACAACTCTTAGGCTGTAAAGGACGTCATTTAAGGGATTAAAGTGCGTAGAACCTTGCGATATTCAAGAGACATAATGAGTGCGACTGAATTGCTTGGAGGATGGATTCGGTCTCAACTAAATTCCTTTCCGAAGTCTGGTAGTAGGATAGTGTCTATAGCGGATTAATACAGTGTGGTGTTCAATCTGGATGAGGTCCCATTTTTTTTTTCTATTGTGGTTTCCTCGTTAAGTAAATTTCTGGTGTCTTGTGTTTTTCCTTTTCCTGATTATATTGTTTATCTATATTATTAGATTTACACATGTTTGTACGTATTCAATCTAAGTAGATGAGTTCGCTTAATTGTAAACGATTATGAGACTGGTTTCTTGTAGATTTCGTATCTTAAAAGATAGATAACAAGTCTAATCACTTGGCAGAATTTCGATTAAATTATTTGGATACGACTAGATTGATCTTGGATATTGATTTTTGAGATCGTCCAAGTACTCTGCTTAACAATCAGGTTCACGAAACGTGTGTTTATACATACTGATTGAGTTGAGGTTGAGATATTAACTCTATATAATATTGTCAAGGATCATTAAGTTGGTCTACTTGCAGTTGTATTAAGTTTTGTCTATACAGGTTGCCGAAATAAAAAGTTGGGTGTATGTGGTATCCCCAGAATTTTCATAGTGCTCGACTAAGTCTAACGCATCTCGCGCAATAGTTGGCCTACTCATCTAACTTATTATTTCTCTTCAAAGGAAAGTTTTGTAGTCTCATTACAAAATACTCGTCAACGAGTCCATCACTCACAGTTTCTAGTGTTCTCTCGGAACTTGCTCTGATACCTGCTTGTAAAAGTAAATGGAACTGCATTTGCGAAGCTTTAAGGCCCGGTCACTATCATCAGAGTGGCGTAGCGTAATTTTTCTGTCCTTCATACCGGATTTCCCCTTAAAACTCACAGGTTATTACTTGTTGCTCTTGCGGTTCTATTGCTAGTAATTTCAGAGATTTTCATCAACAAACATATTCAAGGTATGTAAAAGAAATTTTGATTTTGATTTTGATTTTGATTTTTTTTTTAGACTTTTTTGCGTTTGAATTAGGTCTTAAATGGATTTAATGTGTTGAATATGATCTTGTATAGTAGTTTGATGTTTCAATTAAGATCGTTGATTGAATTGAATATTTTAATGATGAAGCTAGGGGTTAATTAAGGCACAAATTTGTTATGGAATTTGACATTAACATTGATTGATAGTTGTGTTGGTGATACTTGATATGGAAAGGGTCAAATTTCCATTATGAAGCTAATTTAACATCATTAAGGTGAGGAAAGATTCAAGCTTTCTGTGAGGAGAGTTATTCCACCACATTTTAATTCAAATGCATGTCGGCCTTCAATAAATCTTGTCCTCCTTCGATGACAAAGAATGATACTAACTAGGAACATTGAAATAGATTTTGTGGATAAATCATTCGTAAACCCTCACGAGACAAAACTCGTCCAGCAATTTACTTTAATGTAACCGAATTCATACATTGTACTTTCTTGTGTTGAATTTTGAAGTTGAATTTTGAAATTAATAAAATCAATTAAACCTCTAAATTAAACTCAATGAATTCGAATGTTATCAGTTGGATTGTGAATTATATCACATGAATGTAAATAAAATGTATGATTGGGCGCCACGGCTTGACAACTTATGGTATGGTGCTATACGACTTATGGTTAGGCGTTGATCCGCAAATTCGGTTTAACCCCTAACAATTTCGCACTAAAGTAATTTCTGCGATGCTAAGCCATTTGGCGCCACAAAGCAGGTCCATATTGTATTTAAGCAAACTGTTGAAAACTCGCTGAAAATGAAATATTAGACAACATTTTTTCATATTATATCTTAAATGCGGAAGGCTTATAAGGCTTATAGCCTGTTTGGATAACAGAAGTAGAATCAATTTTGCTTCTGCTTCCGTAAGAAGTTACTTCTGAAGTATGACATTCAAAAGAAGCTTGTTTGGAAAACTCATAACTTATAAGCCATTAAGAAATTAAGCTAGTTTGGCAAAAGAGATTTGAAAAGTTATCACTACCAAGCTCTTTGCACATCTAACTTTTCCAACCTAGTATAGTACATCTATTTGTGTACTGTAAGTAACTCAGTTGGGTTTCAATCCCTTATTTTGCATTTCCATGAAGAGTTGATTAGCATCATCTAATTTAGATCTCTTGTGATACCCATTAATCTATACACTGAAGTTGTAAACACTATGTTCAAGGCCCTTTTCCACCATTGAATCAAATATTTTTTGTGCCTTATATTAGCTTACCCAATCATAAAACTACCATCAGTGAATTATATATAGATAGATCAAATTAAGAGCAAGACCTATATTTCCAATTCTAAACAGCCTAGTAATTAAAGCAATACATGTAATCATTTTGTTTAATTTCCATCTCAAGCATTTTGTCAAATATCTTAATAGCACAATGAACCTTTGTCTGCAAACACAACCCTTTGATCAAATAATTGAAAGTATATATATATCAATATGATAACCTCTCTTTATAACACCCGCAAACAAGCTGAACCCAATATCATTATTCTTGGATTACAACAATTGTTAGTCAAAATGTCCAGTACAATGATACAAGGTTTGAACCCAACCA
Organism: Papaver bracteatum; assembly: GCA_023529315.1. Lineage (NCBI taxonomy): Eukaryota > Viridiplantae > Streptophyta > Magnoliopsida > Ranunculales > Papaveraceae > Papaver > Papaver bracteatum. The sequence goes on from JAJJWX010000614.1 coordinate 1,065,298, forward strand.
GATTCATCTTGTTATACAAGATCATTGCATCATAATGGCATTTAAGGTTGCATAGTGAATTCGTAAAGATTGAATTTAGTAGAGTATTATATGGTAACGGATACAATACAACAAATTTATCGGAATTTTTGATTTTCTACTTGAGATTTTTAATGTCACAAAAGGAGAGAAAATTAAAGTTTAAATGAAGAAAAAATGGAAATTGCCGAGGGGATGAAGGTGGGTCCCACCAGAAGTTGCTTATTTGAGAAGCGAGAAGCAAAAACTTTTTGCTTCTCTCAGGAGTTACTTTTTGGCTTTTAAGCAACTTATATAAGTCGTTTTTTTTTTAACACTCCAACCAAGCATTTGACTTATTGACTTAAATAAGTTGAGAAGTAGCTTCTCAGAGAACATCCAAACAGCCTATTAGTCTAGTCATTCCCATGATACAAGATTTGTAGCAGAGAATTGTCGTTTATTACCTTGAATCATGGTAGCGTCCATCCGACACGTTAAGTGTGAGATTGAATCAACAATGGGACGCCTAATGGTTGACGTCTCAAAAAGTACTAAATGCCTAATGGTTGGGCCTCTGGGATATATTTTATATAAACTCAAACATCTTAATAATATAAACCTTTGGATTTATAGTTTTGTTGTGATCTAGGGGTTGTTAGATCAGACGCAAAATGGTTGGGGATTTTCTCTATCAATCTTGAATCATCATTGCGCTTGGATGTTGAATTTTTATTACGTGTCCGGGGGTTGTAGGATCTGAATATCGCAAGAAGGACACATCTGCGAAGTTTGATCAACAACACATTGCGAGCGTCGCATGATGATTTGAAGAATTACGCAACAGGTGACGATAGCATAAACATGAGAAAAGTGTTATGACTCTGCAATGTTTAGAGTGTTTGCGAAGATTAACAATAGAACTCTTGCGAGAATAGCGCAAGTTAGATCCGAAATTAAAGGACGGATTAGCTGTCATCCACTATGTAAATCCCTATATAAAGAGTTGAACAGGCGTAAGAAAGAGAGAGATCTTTTTCGAGTATTGAGTAAGTCATTAGGAGAGAGAAAGTTCAGAGTGGATGTTGATTCTTTAGCTTTATTTTCTTTTCATCTTGTAAAATTTGTGAGATTAATCAATAAAAATTATGTTTGTTGATCTGAAAATGATTTGATTGTATGAATTCTTGTGAGGGGTGTAGTGTGGGATTTCCTGCTACTACATATTGGCGCTAGAAACAGGGACCTGTTGATTGAAGATTGTGGAGATTATTGTGAAAACTATTTAAATCAAGAAAATGATAAAAGAAAATAGAAAATCAGTTGGATAAAAGATAATTAAGATCAGTGAGAATAAAAGAAGGTTGGAGTGTAACGTAATCACAAGAACAATGATTAATGAGTTTCATGAAAACATCAAAAGAAGGATACACAAACGAGATTTTGAAGGAAAGAAAATCATGACGGTGGAGAAGGCATCATCCTTGAAAGATTGGGAAAGACAAAAAATTACATTTTCAGCAGCAGAAATTCCAAAATAAAATTTGAGCCACACATCTCCTTTGGTAATCACAATAATAATAACCACACATAAAGAAAAAGGGAAATTAGTAAAAACTATGGAAGAATGGAAGGTAAATCGAATTTTGGTGGATATGGGGAGTTCGGCGGATATAATGTTTTACCATGCATACAAGGGAATGGGTTACAAAGATGAAGAAATGTCTCCTTCAACATATCATATTCACGGCTTTGGCAAATCTACAACAAAACCGAAAGGAGAAATAATGGTGCGAATTTTGTTAGGAGAAATTGAAGAAAGGGTAACGTTGTGTGTGGTGGATATGGAATTTCCATACAACTTGTTATTGGGAAGGATATGGATACACACAGTTAAAGCCGTAGCATCAACTTTACATCAATGCATCAAATTTCCTATGCCTAGTGGAATTGGAGAAATTAAAGGAAATACTGATAGTGCGAAATTATGTTATCAAATTGAAGTAAAGTGGTATCAAGGGCAAGCACATAAGATAAAAACTCGTAGAAAAATGGCGAAGGAGGCAAATAAGGAGGAAGAATTTAGAACTTACATGCTAAGGGCAGAAGAAGGAATAGGGATTCCCAGAGAAATTTCAAAAGAAGGAAATGAACTTGCGAAGGATATGAAAGAACCAACACCAATGGGAGAACCTGAGGAAAGTTATACTGCAGCAGAACCAACAAAAGAAGTAAATATTGGAACTGAAGAAGAACCTAAAATGTTGAAAATTAGAACTAAGATGGATACAGACGAGGAAGAAAGAACCGTCAATCTCTTGCAAGAATATAAAGATATTTTCGCATGGAATATGGAAAAAATGCCTGGAATAGATCCATCAGTTGCATGTCATAAATTGGAGATCAGCATAGACGCAAGACCATTTAAGCAGAGGATAAGAAAAATCGCAACAACTTACCATCCCAAAATAGAAGAGGAACTACAGAAAATGCTTGATGCAGGAATTATAAGACAAGCAAAATACTGGGAGTGGATAAAAAACATGATTGTGGTTCCAAAGAAAAATAATGGGATAAGAATTTGCATAGACTTTACTGATCTAAACAAAGCTTGTCCTAAAGACAGTTTTCCATTACCAGACATACCTCAAATGGTTGAATCAGCTGCAGGGAATGATAGAATATCTTCCTTAGATGGGTATAAAGGATACAACCAGATTCCTCTCGATGAAAAAGATCAAGAACATACTGCTTTTTTATCTCCAAGAGGGTTATATTGTTATACAAAAATGTCATTTGGTTTGCGAAACACAAGAGCAACATATCAAAGAATGGTAGAGAAGGTGTTCGCGAAGTGGATACACAAAACATTGGAAGTGTACGTAGATGACATGTTTATAAAAAGTAAAGAAGCTAGAAACCACGTACAAGATCTGAAGGAGATTTTTGAGCAGATGCGGCATTTTAATATCAAGGTAAATCCAGAAAAGTGCATTTTTGGAGTTGCATCAGGAAAATTCTTAGGATACATTGTATCTAAGGAAGGAATACAAGTTAATCCAGAGAAAGTGCAAGCAGTTCGTGACATGCCAACACTAGCAACAATAAAAGATGTGAAGAAGTTAAATGGTCTTTTGGCTTCACTAGGAAGATTTATCTCGAAATCATCAGATAAATGCAAATATTTTTTCAGCATCCTCAAAAAGGGGACAAAATTCAGATGGACAGATGAGTTTTAGAAATCTTTTCAAGGAATAAAAGAATACCTTGTGAATACATCTATTTTACAAAAGGCAGAACCAGGAGAAGAACTGCTTATTTACCTTGCGACAACTTTGCATGTATTAAGTGCAGTGTTATTGCGAGTAGACGCATGAGTTGAAAAACAAATCTACTACATCAGCAAGACGTTCAATACCGCAGAAAGAAATTATTCCAAGATTTAAAAGCTAATTCTAGCATTGGTGTATGCAACCTTTAAGCTTCGTATATATTTTCAGGCACATAAAATCAAAGTGTTGACAAAGGTACCAATTGAATCGGTAATGAAGAACTCAAAGAGATCAGGAAGAGTTGAGAAATGGAATGTGCAAGTAGTATATTTCGAAATCAAATACGAAATATTATCTTCACCAAAGTTGCAGGTTGTCATAGACTTTTTAGCAGAATTTCCTTTAGAAGATGATGAAGTTGTTGAAGAGATGATGGATATAGAAGAAGAACGTGGAGATTCAAAAGACTTGTTAATAGAACCAAATAGATGGGAGATATTGGTGGATGGATCCTCAAATATGGAAGGTAATGGAATTGGAATTTTCTTAATTTCGCCAGAAGGATCCAAAATGGATTTTTCTTTCAGAATGGAGTTCGCATCAACAAATAATGAAACGGAATATGAAGTTGTGGTACATGCCCTAAAATTCGCAATAGAAATGAAGTTGGAGAATATGAGAATCACCAGTGATTCTCAGCTAGTTATTCTCTAGATAAAAGGAGAATATACTACAAATGAACCATCATTGAAGAAGTACAAAAAACTTTTCGAAGAGTTGTCAGCGAGAATTCCAAAAATAAAGTGGAGGCATATATCAAGGAAAGATAATAGACTTGCAGATGCTTATGCTTTTAGTTCAAGTATGATGACATATCCAGCTGTGAGATGCATAAAAATACAGATACTTTTATCGCCATCAGTCAATAAATAAGAGGAAGAAGAGGTAGATGTAATGATAGTAGAAGGTGGTGAAGAAGAGCCAAAAGACAATATCGCACATTGGAGAATAGAACTTCATGCATATTTAGCGAGAGGGAAATACCAAGAAATAGATTGGAAGCACATAAATTAAAGAGTCGTGAAACAAATTATGAACTAAGAGATGGGGTATTATATCGAAAATCACTTAATGGACCATCACTCAGATGTCTAACGTGAAAAGAAGGAGAAGAGATAATGAAGATGTTACATAGTGGGGATGCCGACAATCATAGTGGAGGAAGATCTCTGGCATACATAACAAAAATTCAAGGTTATTATTGGCCATATATGCATGAAGATGCGAAGCAAATATCAAGACGTTGCGAAGATTGTCAGCGACATGGAAAGAAGATACATGCACCTGGAGCACCACTATCATCTTCAACAAATGTACGGCCCTTTGGAAAATGGGGACTAGATATTGTGGGACCGTTTTTGCCAGGATCTGGACAAAGAAGATATCTAATTATCGCTACATATTATTTCACAAAATGGGTAGAAGTAAAGGTAGTTCAACACATTCGCGATAAAGACATTTTTACATTCATATTTGAAAATATCATTTGTAGATTTGGAATTCCCGCACAATTGGTATCTGATAATGGGAAACAGTTTGAAGGGAAGAACATAGAAATGCTACTTAATGCATTTAAGATAAAATGTGGAAAATCCACTCATCTATATCCACAGGCTAATGGTCAAGCAGAAGCAACAAATAAGACAATCGCAGATATATTAAAGAAGAAATTAGAAGGACATAACAGAGCTTGGTGTGAACAAAAACATAATGCAGTCTAGGCTTACAACACAACTCGGCAAGAAGCTACTGGAATGTCACCTTTTTGTTTAACATATGGAGTTGTAGCTGTATTACCGACAGAAGTTGATATTCCCACAACAAAGAGAGAGGCATGGGAGAAAAATCTTAGTGCTGGTATGATTTTAACCAAACTTGATGAATTAGAAGAAAAGAGAGAAAGAGCACTTCAGCATATGGAAAATTACCAGCAAAGGTTAGCACGAGAGTATAACAAACGTGTCAAAAAGAGTGAATTTCAACCAGGTGATTTAGTGTTGCGAGAAACACCAATATATCATCGAGAGAATGGTGGAAAGTTAGCGAGAAAATGGGATGGGCCTTATATCATTAAAGAGATAGTTGAAACCGGGGCATATGAATTGATGGATCCTGAAGGTAGAGATGTGGGTCAGAGGCTTGGCAGACCATGGAACAGATTATACCTAAAAAGATATTACCCATAAGAGATCTTGCGAAGGAGTGGATTGCGAAATAATGTATGATTAAAATGAAATGAATGAATACAAAAATTTTATGAAAAGGAAGATGCGAGATTGCAAATATCAAAAGCAGAATGAAAATGTGCGAAACTTTCACAAGAAATGATCATCTAAGATCCAGAATGGGACGAACCTTTATGGCGTACAACCTAGTTCGCGAATAAAATTTTGCAAGAGGCAAAAGTAAGACCTAAAGTACGTCATATAAGGGGGTATATGTTGCATGACTGAGCGATAAGGTTACACCGCTGCTGGAACCTGAGTCATGGAGATTTGGGGTCAATGAAATCCCATCCAGGAGAGGCACCTTGGATTCTCAACTTAAGCATATGACTTGAGTTGGGCGACTAAGGTAATAAGAACTCTCCTAAGGGGTGCAGAGTATGACCAAGGCACCAAGGTACACGGTTGAGCCAAGAGTGCCTAGGGCGCATGAAACTACCCCGGCCATTCTTGGCAAGTCTTGGCTATGATGTACTCGGCCCGAAGAAAACCCCAATTAGGGTGCAGTCTCGTAACCATAAGCCATATAGGAAAAAGGGATAAGAGGCTGTGAAAACAACTGGTTGTTTTTAATACTGGATTGGAGGAGCTATTATTGTATGGCAGAAGTACGTCTCCTTGAAAGGGAAACCAGGGAGAAGATAAGGGAAGCACCCTCCATTAGGGAGATGATAAGTGTCTTAAGACGCAAATTTCATGAGGCTTTTTACTCATGGGAGTATTAAAGACTTGTCATATTTGTGCAACATTCCTGAAGAGGCAATAATACAAAATATAAAATAAGACAAGATCAATGGGTCATTGCATGCAAGTGTAAAAACGTCTTGCGATTTCATCACAAGACGGAAATGTCATGGGGCTTTAATTTCGCAAGAAAATTTAGGCTTGTCATATTGTCGCAGCGAAAATAACAAAAGAACAAAAAGTTAAGGCAAGATCAATGGGTTTTTACATGAAAATGTAGAAACGTCCTGCGATTTTGTCACAATGAAAAAAGATGGCAAAATAAGACCTTTACTTAGGAAGGCAAAGTAAGACCACATGATAAAACAAAAAATTTATAAAGTACTAATCATTTTTCATGTAGATCATATATCACGAGAAAGATAATGAGAGGCAAGTATGGAAATTAATAAACCAGATGTCATTATCTATCTCGCAAGTGCTTAAGATACCAAAAGTATAATTGAATCCAAAAGTGGTCCAAAGTACATCATTCGCAAGAAGAGAAAGAGTAAATTAAGAAAATAAAACTAGAACTCAGATTTCAATATCCTCTCCACCAGCTTTATCACCTTCGCCAGCCTTATCATCTCCACCAGCTTTATCATCTTTGCCAGTGTTTTCCTTATTCTGTTCGACTCCAGCTTATTTTTAATTTGGCTTATCACCGACAGTTGCTTCATCACCAGCATCTTTTTCTTTAATAGGGATTTCTTCTTCTTCTTCTAAATCTTCTTGGGAAACACCATCTTCACCACTTTCATAATCAAAGTCACTATCGGCAGCATGAGGAGTTTCAACTTTATCTACTTCCAGAGGTTTGATTGATACAGGAGAAAGATATTTGGACAACAAAATCTCATTCACAAGAACTTCAACACTAAGATGAGCTTGGCGAAGGAAAGCTCTATCACGGTTTCTAATCTCCATGTCTTTGAAATAAGCAAGATAGTCATATTTTGTTTCTGCTCGATCACGAGAACGGGCAAGGTGGGCATCAAGTAATCCATTTTCTTTGCGAACCTTGGCAAGTTTAGAATCCAAAGTAGAAATGGAAGAATTGAGCTTTCTTTCAGATTCTGTGAAAAGTAAGAACAAATATTATTTGGGCGAATACTTCGCAAGAGAATATTGCAAGGAAATTTAACAAAGAAAAAATGGCTGAGGCAGTCAAAATGACTACCTTCCTTTTACGAAATTAGATTTTGAATTAGTGCCAAGCAAGTATTTTCCCAATGATTCATTGCGTCATCAAACTTATCTCTAACTAAACCCTTCAGGAGAGATTTTAGATTATTTTCTTTAGAGATGAGAAAAGTATTTTTCTTCGCAAGAGAGGAATAAGATTCTTCTAATTTGGAGTATTGTTCTTTGAGCTGACTAGATTTTACACTTAAAGTTATCCTACCTTGAATGAGTGTATTTTTCCCAGCAATAGATGATTTAGTTACTTTTTTAAGTTCATTTTTCAGCGAGCGAAGAGATTGTTCTTGATTATCACACACTTTTTGAAGAACACTTAATTTCTGCGAAGAGATCGCCACCATATTTAAAAGAGTTCGCTTCTCCTGAGATAGAGTTTTGTTTTCATCTGATAAAGTTTTCATCTCTAAGTTAGCCTTAGTCAAAGAATAAGAGAGGCGAGATATTTCGCTACTTAATGAGTTTTTCTCCTGAACTAATTGAGTATTCTCTTTGGTAAGATTATCTATTTGATCAACAGAATATGTATGAAGACTATCTAATCGGTTATACTAATCCATACAAAAATCTCTATCAATGCGAATTTCTTCAGCGGCAGATTCAAACTGATATCTCACCATTATTCGTTTCTGGTTTAAAGCTTAACAAGCGAAAAAAGCCTTTAAAAATGAACAACATGGAAAGAACATATTTGTTAAGAGGCAAGTGAAGGACGAAGATAAGAAGTTCATACCTTTTAATTCATCATTTTTCTTGCGAAGAAGTTCATAGTCCAGAGAAACATTTTGAAACTTCTGACTTTCAAGGCGAATATTCTCCTTCAAAACTTCAACTTCATTCTCTAAGGATGTTTGCGAAACTATCCTATCAGAACCAAAATATTTACCTAAAATTTCGCAGACACCAGATTTGACAGGGTCCGCAGATAATTTCTTGACATCATTTAAAATATCAGATAAAACCTTGAAGGCAATATCCATGTCCGCAGTTTCCTTAGAAAAAGGAAAAGACTCAGATGAAGCAGTAGCAATAATAGAAAGCTGATGATCTTCATTCTTCATTAAATAGATGTCATTTGAGGGTAAGGTGTGAGGCAGATCAATGGTTGAGATTATGGTGAAATGAATTTGAGAAGTATTATTCACGGGGGAGGAAGAGATTTAATTCGCAACAAATTTTTCAATGGGAACTTCATCCATAGAAGGATTAGTTAAAATATCAAAGCTTACTGCGATGCTTTCGCAAACAGGAAGTAGAGGTTCAGTTTGCGAAGAAGAAAATGAAAGAGCAAGTTTGGGAAAGGAAACGAAAGTTTAAATAGTTTTAGGTTGGCGAGATTTCTTGGTAGATTTAGTGGCATCTCCATCACCCTGCGAATCACAACTTAGATAAGAAACAGAGGAAAAATATTGTTATTCAAAAGATCCATGTTTCTTACTACCTTGTCATTCGCATACTTTATTTTTCTCGCAAGAACCTTGAGTTGCGAACCTTTGGGAGCATTAGGGTTTTGAACTGTAAATTTAGTATTGGAAGTGCTTTTGCTGAAACAGAAACAGTATGGGAATTACACAAAGAAAAAACAAGATGAATTCAGTAAAACAAAATCAGTTCAGCAAAATCAAAAGAATAAAAAGAAAAACTAACCTTGGTGATTCCATGAAAGAAGAAAAGAACAGTAGCAGGAAGATGAATTCGATAAAAAAGGAAAATTGCAGATGATGAAGATTTGCAGAGAATACGAAGGTGAAGAAGATGAAGACGAAATAAAAGAATAAAATTATTTTTCCTCCAAATCCCTCTTTAAATAAGAAAAAGAAGATGACCGGATAATGTTACATGTGCTGGTGATTGAAGGAATATTCAACACGTGTAGACAGTTATGCTTAATTCACGGAACCTTGTCGGTAGGAAAAGATGAAGAAAGAGAAGATGAACAATTGCGGCATTTTGAAAAATAATTTCTCATGACATTCTCCCCTTCGCAGAGAAGACATGAGAAGAGGCTAGATGTAGGATCTGAATATCGCAAGAAGGACACATCTGCGAAGTTTGATCAACAACACATTGCGAGCGTCGCAGGATGATTTGAAGAATGACGCAACAAATGACGATAGCAGAAACATGAGAAAAGTGTGATGACTCTACGATGTTTAGAGTGTTTGCGAAGATTAAAAATAGAACTCTTGCAAGAATATCGCAAGTCAGGTCCGAAATTAAAGGACAAATTAGCTGTCATCCACTATGTAAATCCCTATATAAATAGTTGAACAGACGTAAGAAAGAGAAAGATCTTTTTCGATTATTGAATAAGTCATTAGGAGAGAGAAAGTCCAGAGCGGTTTTTAATTCTTTAGCTTTATTTCCTTTTCGTCTTGTAAAATTTGTGAGATTAATCAATAAAAATTATGATTGTTTATCTGAAAATGATTTGATTGTATGAATTCTTGTGAGGGGTGAAGTGTGGGATTTCCTGCTACTACAGGGGTGAAAGTTGAATCATGGACAATGTCATATGCCCATTAAATCGCCTAAAATTTTCATGGGACATGACTGGCAATACTATGTGGTTCAGTGAATCAACTTCACCCACAAGTACTCAGCCTTGCTTACTTGTATAAAAGTATACATTTGCCTTCACTCTTAAGGCTTTATGCAACGGAAGTCTTCATCTCCTTTCTCTCTAACTCTTTATGCCCCCATAAGCATAAGAGGATTGACATGAATTACTTAAACAAACCCAACATCAACAACTTAATGAACACAAAGATATACTGCAACAAACCTATTTTATTGCACTAAAGGAAGATTACAAAAACAAGTCCATCACATGGACCAAAACAGGCCATTCACCCTCTTGGTGAATGCCTAACACTCTCTAAAATCAGTTGTTCGATCAATTGAACAACACCAAACTTATTAATCTTTAGGCTATTTATACAAGCTAAAGATCAGACCAAAACTTATGTGCAACCGCTTGCACATCCTACAGACAGCCACATGTCCACAAGTTGTTAGAGCATTGCTCGGTTGAACCTACCAAGCGTTGGTATGTCAAGTTTGGTTGTCATATTTTAGTGAACCAAAACTCATTTAAGAGTCGCTTGATTTAAATGTACTAGAATCAACTTTGTATAGGTTATCTTGAAAGTATTAGGGTGAGATATTACAAGTATTGCGAAGACTTGAAGAAGTGAAGAAGTGCGGAGCTACAATGACAACATCATCCTTCCACTTGAGGTTAGTGATATTTGACTTGAACTGTTTCATTCCATAACGTATCTTTCAAGTCATGCATATTGAAAACATAAAACTGCGAAGCACGAACACTCTAGATAGACATAGTATTAAGGAATACAATATGAAGTTTCTTGCTTAACCATTAAACTTTGTATATAAGTCATCACCATAATCGTATGAATGCTATTGTGATTATGTATGGGTATGAGGTGAGGATTTCATCCTAGGAAACAATGTTTTTACATGTGTTTTAAGGAAGTAAGTTCATGATATGTGTTGTGAACCGAAAAGGAAATCGCCAGGCGTTATTGGGGCTGTTTTTCATTGCATATCTTATGAACGACCAATATGTGTGATTAGTATAACCGCTCATGACTTGTTTGTGTACTTGGTAAAACTATTCACATGAGGCCTGACTTATGTATTGGTATGACTTTTATTAGTGAAACCGATCTTAAGTAATCACCTGGGGTATGATCGGGTTATGAGTGTCTGAACTTATTACTGGGAGAAGGGGAACCGATCCTAGTAAGAGGTGCAGTGTATCACAAGGGGAACCGATCCTTGTATGAGGTGCATCAAGGTTTATGGAAGAAAGGGGAACCGATCCTATGAACATGTGCAACACATTTTGGGAAGGGGGAACCGATCCTATGGACATGTGTAGTGTATACAAGTTAGATACCAAATATATGTGGGGAACCGATCCTAGTACCTAGTTAGCAGTATCTTTGGTAAGCTAGTGTAACTATGCGTAGTACTCACATGGAGGTAGAACCGTAAACCCATGAGTTGAGTGTTACTTGATCAATCACATAGTTCTTGAAAGTCAGATGCACCAATTCTAAACTTGTTTGGAAGTGTGGTAAATCGGTTTCAAGTGAGCAAGCATGGAAAAGACTTGCAAGAGTAAGATGTCGACACACTTTGAACACGGTGCATTAATGCTTATTTTATATTGTTCAAAGATATTCTTTAACGGCTAAGAAGGAAGTAAATCCCAAGATCGAATTTAAATAAGTTAAGAATCTTTTTAATTAAGGGTTTTTAATTATATATGGAAAATAAGAATTAGTAATGTGCATTTGCTAATTAAAGATTTTCCAATGAGATTTCGATCATTATTTTTGGACAGTGCATTCACAGGAATTATGAAAACCGAATTTGGTGGAGTAATGAAAAATATCTTGAGAATATTTTTGGTTTTGGAAATTCCTTGGTGTCCAAACTTCCTTGTGTAAAAATACTTTGAGTTTGCATTTCTAGCAAACTAATCATGCATAACATTAGACTTACTCTTTTGTCTTTGTTACTGGTGAAGCCGCCTATCAGAGAGGAGAGTAATCTAATTAGGTGAAATCTCTTACGTCCGCTCAATTTAAAGTCTTCTTTGGGATTGAGAAGCTCTAGCACGACCCGTTGGAGGGAAAATAGATATTGTGGTTTATCTTTAGTTTTCATATTGATTTGATTGACTAACGGTGGTTGAACTTTGATTGCACCTAGTTTGTTTATGCTTGAGAATCTTCTCTTCTGATATAAGATTCACTCAAATTAGTTCAATGTTTCGACAGGGATCTTTAGACTGTTGTTAGATCTAAAGACGATCTTGTGATAATATATTATTAACATACTCCGTTCTGTGTTTGATTGATCACAAGAGATTCAAGTAGTTGTGTGCAGGTGTTTATTGAAGATCTAAGAAGATTTGAAGACAAAGAAGATATTGAAGATTTCTGACTTGGTTTTTACAATCTTTGGTGTGCACAATACTTGTTTGTGAAAAAGAGGATCCGACTATAATTGATTTATCCTTTTGGGTATTTTGATAGAATAGTTGAGGAAGATCGGCATCAATACGTTTTCTTGTGATTAAAGGTATTGATTGACTTAATCTTAATGATCGCCTTTGGGTGATTGAATATAAGATAGATCTTGGAACCTGGCAAAGGAGTTTATGTTAAGATAAATAAGGGAACCTTTGCGCAACTCATATCACTTGGTTTAAGAGAGTTGATATCAAACAGATTTGTTGTTCCTTTACTGTTTGGAATACGATCTAAATGAATTGGTCTAAGTACGTGACTTGTTTAAAGGTTGGAGGTGTGGGAATACCGACGGAACTAGGTGAACTATAGGTTTAGTTTCTTGGTCTCAACTATGCGAAGTTAGTTTATTTTGTATAGCGGCTTAATCCTGAGAGTATTCAATTCTGGACTAGGTCCCAGGGTTTTTCTGCATTTGCGGTTTCCTCGTTAACAAAATCTTGCCGTGTCATTTACTTTATATTTCCGCATTATAATTGTTTTATTATAATTAAAGTAAATTGCACAAAAGTTAATTCACATTTACTTGATATGTGAATCCTATTGAGTTTGGTTAAGTCCGAACCTTTGTATCAAGTAAACACACTTTGTTGTTGTATTGTCTCGATCTCGTATCCATAGACGATCACACAAAGTGTGAACCGATTTGTTTTATTGTCTTGACTCGGTCCATAGACAATCACTTTTGGGGAAAGGACTTATAGGAAGGAAAAGTAATAGCTTGAGGTATATTTGGGGTACCCTCGCCTTTTCAATTGGTATCAGGGCAGGCAAACAGGAAAAGATCTAACAATATGTGTTTGGTGCGATCCATACTATAAGAAATGAATATACTGCATGATTCAGTTAATGTACCGCCAAGATTTGATCGGACTAATTATCCATTATGGAAATCTTCTATGAAAGCGTTTCTTCAATCCCGAGATTTTAATATTTGGTTATTAATCGAAGACGGATATCAACAACCGATGGACTATTCGAAAATAAAGTTTAAACGCTTAGCGGATTACACTCATGAAGAAAGAATTCATGCAATGTATAATTCTGTTGGTTTGAACGCCATCATACATGCAGTTAACCATGAACTCTTACATCATGTGCTAGCTTGCAGGACTTCTAAAGAATCATGGGATACTCTTGAGACTTTATTTGAAGGAGATGAATCTGAAAAGAAGGCTAGACTTCTTTCCCTTTCAACTGAATGGGAACATCTCAAGATGGATGATAATGACACCTTTGATGAGTTTAACTCTAAACTTTCTAAGATTTTTAATGCATCTTTTTTCCTTGAAAAGGTTATACCTGAAAAAGAAAAAAAATGCAAAATTCTCAGATCGTTAACATCCAGATACGAGTCTAAGAAACATGCTATAATAGAAGGAAATGATCTTTCCACACTTTCTCAAAGCTTTCTTGTGGGAAAGTTAAAGATCTTTGATAAAGAAATTCTGCTGAAGAATTAAAATGAGAAACGTTGCCAGAAGGACAAGGTTCATGTTGAAAAAGAGCTTGACTCAACTATTGTGTTCTTAGCACAACAAATTAAGAATATCTTATCTATTAATAAACATGTTCCATATACAGTTTCAGTTTGCTATAAAAAGAATAACGATGAAGTACAATGCTTCAAGTGCCGAAAATTCAGACATATGGCAAAACATTATCCCAGTAGAAGAACTCAGAAGTGCAACAAGGCATATGTCTCCACCCTTGATGTTATTCCGGAGGAAGAATCCAATGAAGAAATATCTAATTGTAATGCACTTCTTGCAAACTCTAATGAGGATGAATTCTGTGAGTCTAAACAACTCTTAGAAAAACGTGAGTTGGAAGTTAAGGAGAATAAAAGGTTAAGCTTGGTTCTTGAAAAACCTTTTGAAATGTCTTTCGGATAAAACCAGTATGGTGAAATCTGAACAAGAAAAATCGCATGAAAAGTCGAAGGAATCGGAAACCAAGTTTTCTGTCGATATGATAAGATCTTCATGTAGAAGAAATAATCATGCTAAAAATAAATTTATCAAGGCTCTTCAAAAAGGGGTAAAGATTTTGAAGACTGATAAGTTTATAAGATCTCAAAAGAAAATTGCAAACTCTTGCAATTACAGGAGTAAGAAGGAACAAAAAAAAAACACAATCTATTGTGTTCATAAGTCATCCTAAGGATGTCTTTGTTCAATATGGTGGGAATAATCCTCACCCCAACACACACTGATTGTGTTGAAATATGCATCCTCACTTGTTGCCCAAAATTCAGAGTGTGAGGAAGCATAAATCAGGGCAAGTTGTCTATAAAAATAATAGATATCTTTCTATTTTTGGAAAAATAGTTTCGGTTTTCTTAAAACCAAATTATACTATTTGATTCTCTGTATTTTCTTCTTGTCCGAAAAGAAGACTTTGGATTTCAATGGAGGATTCGGCTAAAGAAAAGACATCTTCCGATGACTTAGCACTTTGTGCATCGGTTATGACTGAAACTCATGATATTTCTCCTCATGACAATTCTGAAGATTCTCTAAGAAAACAGATTTTATCTATTAAAGGTTGCGTTAGATATCATGAGTTGATGATAAAGGATTCAAAAGAAGTATTGGCTGATCTACATTCCCAACTATTTAAATGAACAAATCATTTACTGAAAAGGGAAGAGCTCGGAAGAATTTGAATCCAGTTTTTGAAAGCAATCCTCACGAGAATTGAGATAGAAAAATAGACATCAATTTTTGATCTCTTTCATTGATTGTATAAGTCAATTGAATAAAACTATTATGAATAAAATTATTTGATTTATAATTTTTCTTGTGATAGTTTTTTATTTTCATAGCCGGTACTTTAATGCTTTATTTAATTGCTATGTAGGTGTATGAGATGTTTGATTTTGGTTTCATTACCTTGATATTCGATCTCATAATATGTTGTGTACCCTTATGGTTTGGGTGACTTTTTGATTTAGCAGGATTAAGTTCTATCCCAAGTTGGTAGGCTTTATTAAAGGATCATGAGGGATTCCTGTAGAAATAATATGTGAAAAAGTCACAATATGTTGAATCGTTTTTTGTTTAGCTTAAAAGCATATGTGTTTCGACGGTTTTCAACTTTTGCTTGCAATTGTTAAAACTGATTTTTAACCTTTCTCTGGTAAAGGTTGGTTGTTGTTATTCTTTTGTTTTTGGCATGAGAATAAAAACATAATGGTATTTCGATATCAATTCTCCCGGAAGAAGAAAGCGATGGAATCATATTTAGAGAAGTTGGATGCGAAATTGAGGTAACAATCTTGTTAGTTAATTATTTTCCTGTTTTAAGAAAAGCCTATTTTTATTTGATATATATAATTCTTTTGCTTAAACAAAATTGTTGGTACAATTGATGTGTTTATTCCATTATGTATGTATGGATGTATGTGTGATTCAATTGTTTCCGGTTAAGTAAAGCTTTTGTTATCTTACTTTGTTATGTGATATCATTAGTTTAGGCTTACAAAATTTGGTGCAATTGTGGTGCTTTAATGTTTATGATAATTCAATTACTTCAAGTTAAGTAAAATAATTGTTATTTTGCTTTATTGTGTAGTATCAATTGTTTAAGCTTACGATATTTCGGTGCAATAGTAAAACTTTGATTTATGTGTGTTATTTCAATTGCATCCGGTTGAGGTGAATAATTATGCAAGTTGATTTATTGGTTTGTATGAATTATTTATGGCTTAACGAATGAATATGTTGACGGGACGAGTTGTTTAGTCCAATTCGATTCCGGATAAGATAAATTAAGTTAATTATGATCTTAGTTAGACTTATCAAAATGGAGGTTTCTGTTATTCAAGTCTAGCCGAAATCCTAAACAAGGAAATGCTAGCTAAGTAATATAGTATTTGGCTTGTTTGAAATCTAAAGGTCTAAGTTATATGAATAATTAGAACCTGATGAGAAAAATGGAGTTTATCTTTGTTTTGGTCTTATCGAATGAAGCGATTGTGTTTATAAAATCGGTTTAGCAAAGGAACTAAGTTGCTTAGTTGATTTTTGGTTTGCTAAACTAGTTGGGAAAATTGCTTCGGGAAATTATTTCCATGATAACATATCAAAACGTGATTACCTTGTAGTTTTGGTTTTGATATTGGTTATCAAAAATGGTATGTGGAACCCTCGTGCTTGACTCAACATGTTGCAAGTCTATTTTGAGATTTGTAAGATCCTTTTCGTGTTGTCCTTTATTTGTTCGCTTCTTTGTCATTTTTGTGACAAAAAGGGGGAGAAATATATGGAGTAAACAAGTGATGCTGGTATCAATTTATGGTTGATTGGTGTCACTAGGGAAGAGGAAAATGGTGCTTGTAAGTTTATCTAACGAATGAGGAAAAGCATAGACTAAGGGGGAGTAACATATCATATGATTGGGATAACAAAGACGTGCAGATTTAAAATCTACTTATCTCACCTTTAGGGGGAGTATGAGCTTTGTTATTACAATGTCAACATCGGCATTTTAAGGATTGAATTAATGCAGGTTATTATGTGTTGTTGAATTCGGGAATCAAGCGTATGTGTAATGAATTCTTATAATTTGTTTATCCATATGATTGTAAGAGTTTTGTCACTAAAATTGACAAAGGGGGAGATTGTTAGAGCATTGCTCGGTTGAACCCACCAAGTGTTGGTATGTCAAGTTTGGTTGTCATATTTTAGTGAACCAAAACTCATTTAAGAGTTGCTTGATTTAAATGTACTAGAGTCAACTCGTATAAGTTAGCTTGAAAGTATTAGGGTGAGACATTACAAGTATTGCGAAGATTTGAAGAAATGAAGAAGTGCGGAGCTACAACAACAAAATCATCCTTCCACTTGAGGTTAGTGATATTTGACTTGAACTGTTTCATTCCCTAACGTATCTTTCAAGTCGTGCATATTGAAAACATAAAACTGCGAAGCATGAACACTCTAGATTGACATAGTAATAAGGAATACAATATGAAGTTTCTTGCTTAACCATTAAACTTTGCATATAAGACATCGACATAATCGTATGAATGTTATTGTGATTATGTATGGGTATGAGGTGAGGATTTCATCCTAGGAAACAATGTTTTTACATGTGTTTTAAGGAAGTAAGTTCATGATATGTGTTGTGAACCGAAAAGGAAATCGCCAGGAGTTATTGGGGTTATTTTTCATTGCATATCTTATGAACGACCAATATGTGTGATTAGTATAACCGCTCATGACTTATTTGTGTTCTTGGTAAAACTATTCACATGGGGCCTGACTTATGTATTGGTATGACTTTTATTAGTAAAACCGATCTTAAGTAATCACCTGGGGTATGATCGGGTTGTGAGTGTCTGAACTTATTATTGGGAGAAGGGGAACTGATCCTAGTAAGAGGTGCAGTGCATCACAAGGGGAACCGATCCTTGTATGAGGTGCAGCAAGGTTTATGGAAGAAAGGGGAACCGATCCTATGAACATGTGCAACACGTTTTTGGGAAGGATGAACCAATCATATGGACATGTGCAATGCATACAAGTTAGATACCAAATATATGAGGGGAACCGATCCTAGTACCTAGTCAGTGGTATCTTTGGTAAGCTAGTGTAACTATGCATAATACTCACATGGAGGTAGAACCGAAACTTATTTTGGTAGAACCGTAAACCCATGAATTGTGATTGAGTGTTACTTGATCAATCACATAGTTCTTGAAAGTCATATGAACCAATTCTAAACTTGTTTGGAAGTGTGGTAAATCGGTTTCAAGTGAGCAAGCATGGAAAAGACTTGCAAGAGTAAGATGTCGACACACTTTGAACACGGTGCATTAATGCTTATTCTATATTGTTCAAAGATATTCCTTAACGGCTAAGAAGGAAGTAAATCCCAAGATCGATTTAAATAAGTTAAGAATCTTTTTAATTAAGGGTTTTTAATTATATATGGAAAATAAGAATTAGTAATGTGCATTTGCTAATTAAAGATTTTCCAAGGAGATTTCGGTCATTATTTTTGGACAATGCATTCACAGGAATTATGAAAACCGAATTTGGTGGAGTAATGAAAAATATCTTGAGAATATTTTCGGTTTTGGAAATTCCTTGGTGTCCAAACTTCCTTGTGTATAAATACTTTAAGTTTTCATTTCTAGCAAATTAATTCTGCGTAACATTAGACTTACTCTTTTGTCTTTGTTACTGGTGAAGCCGCCAATCGGAGAGGAGAGTAATCTAATTAGGTGAAATCTCTTACGATCGCTCAATTTAAAGTCTTCTTTGGGATTGAGAAGCTCTAGCGCGACCCGTTGGTGGGAAACTAAATATTGCGGTTTATCTTTAGTTTTCGTATTGATTTGATTGACTAACGGTGGTTGAACTTTGATTGCACCTAGTTTGTTTATGCTTGAGAATCTTCTCTTCTGATATAAGATTCACTCAAACTAGTTCAAGGTTTCGATAGGGATCTTTAGACTGTTGTTAGATCTAAATACCATCTTGTGATAATCCATTGTTAACAGACTCCGTTCTGTGTTTGATTGATCACAAGAGATTCAATTAGTTGTGTGCAGGTTTTTATTGAAGATCTAAGAAGATTTGAAGACAAAGAAGATATTGAAGATTTCTGACTTTTTTTTTATAATCTTTGGTTTGCACAATACTTGTTTGGGAAAAAGAGGATCCGACTATAATTGATTTATCCTTTTGGGTATTTTGATAGAATAGTTGAGGAAGATCGGCATCAATATGTTTCCTTGTGATTAAAGGTATTGATTGGGTTAATCTTAATGATTGCCTTTGGGTGATTGAATATAAGATAGATCTTGGAACCTGGCAAAGGAGTTTATGTTAAGAGAAACAAGGAAACCTTTGCGCAACTCATATCACTTGGTTGAAGATAGTTGATACCAAACAGATTTGTTGTTCCTTTACTGTTTGGAATACGATCCAAAGGAATTGGTCCAAGTACGTGACTTGTTTACAGGTTGGAGGCGTGGGAATACAGACGAAACTAGGTGAACTATAGGTTTAGTTGCTTGGTCTCAACTATACAAAGTTGGTTTATTTTGTATAGCGGCTTAATCCTGAGAGTATTCAATTCTGGACTAGGTCCCGGGGGTTTTTTGCATTTGCGGTTTCCTCGTTAACAAAATCTTGATGTGTCATTTACTTTATATTTCCGTATTATAATTGTTTTATTATAATTAAAGTAAATTACACAAACGTTAATTCCTATTTACTTGATACATGAATCTTATTGAGTTTGGTTAATTCCGAACCTTTGTATCAAGTAAACACACTTTGTTGTTGTATTGTCTCGATCTCGTATCCATAGACGATCACACAAAGTGTGAACCGATTTTTTGTATTGTCTCGACTCATTCCATAGACAATCACTTTTGGGGAATGGACTTATAGGAAGGAAAAGTAATTGCTTGAGGTATATTTGGGGTACCCTCGCCTTTTCACAGGTAGTTTTCCTAACCGCCAATCTGCTTTTCAACTGCCACCTTTTGTGTTGTCTTGCATATTGAAGCCACACTTGTCTTGAACGGTTAGGTACACTCTAATAAGGTCATAAACTTACTTTATAATTGTTCCAATTTGTCTCGCATCATTGGCGTACTCGTAAAGCCAATAAACAACACTTGAGCCATAATGCGCCACTTTTACGCTACTTTTGTGCCACTTCTGCGCCTCACCGCATTAATCCTTGATCTGAACTTTCTAGGACACTTTAGCTAAGCAAAATCCATTCCAAAATGATTTCTAACTTATGCCAACATGTGCCACATGCTCATATGCGTCATTCTTGCTTTACTTAGCCAATTGCTCGACAATAGTAATGCGCATTCTCGCATTACTAGCTTGTTTGCACTGTCCAAGCTTTGGCCAGCCTTGCACTAATGCATAAACCAACTCTTAGTCTATTCTACCTTCTTGTATCATCCTTGAGTTTGGGCCAACTCAATTCCATGGATATGCCTTAATGCCAACATCGCATGTTGCATCTCACTTTGGTCTTGACTTGCCTTTCTCTCAATGAAGCCTCATTGTGTCGGCCAATAAGCTTCATTACTTAGCCAAATGTCTTTACAGTGTAGCGCTACCTTTGCGCGTCACTGGCCCTGTAGGGTCTTGTTATTTCAGCAACTTGACAATCTATGTAGTATCGCGCAATTATTATATGACATTGACTTGACCTGCAACACTGTAACGCACAATCATTATGCGTCACTTGCCTGGGCGGTCATAAACGATCACTACACTAAGCCTAAGAGAAAGCATTAAGGGTATGGGGAATCTAGTCAACAAACAAAGTCGGCTGGCATCAGACAGCCCTGCACTGTTGCGAAGTGGATGACCACCCAACAACAAAATAGTGGCCCTTGATCTGTACACGTACTCCGTTGACAAACATTGTTCTTCTCTATGTCCATTTGTAAACCCCAATTTGTCGTCATCGGTGAGACCACCCAAAATCATACTCCCTCCGAACCTATTATATGGGCGGAGAAGGTAAAATCTCGTAGAATAAGAAATTGTTTGGTTTTCATAAATTTTCATGTTTTTTTCTTTTTTTACCCTTTGTCTTATTCTCAATACAATTTCCAATACACCATAAATAAGGTTATATGGGTCAAAAAGTATCTAGGAATTAGAATTCCGCCTAATTAGTGGGACTAAAAAAATTTAATATTCCGATTATATAATAGGGACGGAGGGAGTACATCATTGCATAGAAACTTGAATTGTCTATTAATAAACCCTAAAAATGCTGAACATAAAAGTCCAAACCTTTGCACATTTCAAAATCTGGAAAGATATCATCACCTAAAAAAATCAGCAAGGGTAGCTCATTAAGTTGCTTACATTGCCCATCATCAACCAAGGGAGTTTTTATTCGTTATGAGAAATTGTCGGCTCAAATCATCGTTCTACCAGACTGATGGTCAAGTGTGATTGACGAACAAATGATGACAGATCAGTTGAAGTTCCACAATTTAGCTGGAGACCAGTTCTGCAAACTATACAAGAACTTGTATCAGCTTGAGTACGTATGCATCAACTATTTCATATAACTAGTTAAATTTGTTGCGAGTTAATTTGTCCTATGGTATATTTCAGGGGGTGCAACTTCAGGAACGCTGTTAACCAGTAATATTCGAGAGTTTCCAAGTTCCAATAGGTAGAACTTTACATTACGGAGGCTCATCAAGGTTTCAAGTCCCTACTGTGATTTTTTTTACTTTTTCCTGTGTGCATGAACTGAATTCCCCAAAAGCCGTCTTTGAAATTTTGGTCTGGGCTGTGTCTTGACCGGGCCATGGCCACAGATTACGGCCGGTAACTTCTGTCATTGGGACCGGGATACGGTCTACTCTTCTTATCCAACCAAACACACGACACCAAAATAGCAAATATTGTTGTCTACTTGCCTTATTCCCCAACTATCTAAATAGCAAATCTGACAAATACACATGCCGTATGATCCTTAATTCATTGGCAATGTCAGCTTGATACAATTTTGATTTTTATTTGGCTTTTTTTTTTTGGTGCATCCAATTACAAACTAATTTTTAAGATTATGTTTTTCTATTACACAACACTGAAAAATGCCAGTTCACAATGCGGTAACCCCTGAAAAATGCCAGAGCACAGTCGAAGAACATTCTACCAGAAAATTAACCTGTAGAGAAATTTCAAAAAAGTCATACACCTGTAAGCAATTCCCTCTTTAATCATTTGATGAATAGTCCTCCTATCACCAAACTGTAGTGAAATACTCCACACGAGATGTTTTTAAGACCTCACAACACAAGTACACATGACTACTTTTCAAGCATGAGAGCTATATTGAGAAGCTTTAATTGTAAAGTTCTTCATTCGGTGTTCTACCCTCGCCTGTGAAACAGTTTCACAGAAGTATATACCAAAAGTTAGATATCCAAGTATGCAGATATACAGAAAGATGATCGATACTATAATTAGGCCAACGCCTCATAACAATGAAATACATCACTTAAACGTCACCTTGCAAAAACAACTTCATGTGAAAATAACTATTGGATACCTGACCCATTAAGTTCCACAGGAGACGGGCAGAGTTGAGTGTTTATTGTCGAAGCCAGACAGGTATGTTGGAGTGAAAATGTGTACGACTCAAAGGTCATCATCAGATGTTTGTATTGGATGGGAAATGTGCTAAAAAAGCCTGACATAGACAAGAAAAATCGCTGTAAGAATATTTCTCTTTCTCATTGATATCATTGTATTACCACCTCTGAGGTAATACTAATAGTAACGCTGCTCTGACAACCCACCAAAATAGCAATAGTTTACGACCATGCACCCATTGTTGGAAGAAATGAACAAAATTAAGTCAGCTCAATCAATCGCGCCAGGGTACACCCACTATTAATGCTTTTTACACTCGGTGACTCACTATATTCAATGCTCACTCAACTCAGTACTCTCTCTCTCTAATCCACTGATCCATCTGATCAGATAATATTATCTATCACTTGGATCTCTTTAGATTTCCAGGTACTCTCTCACATACGCACTGACACTCCCTCTCTCATTCAACTGAGATCTTGATGATTAACATCTTCAGTTTTATTGCATATACACAGTGTACACAGTAGTAGCCGTTAATTCAATGCATTTTAATTTATATATACTAGACAAGAATACAATTTTTAACCCATTATCAAGAAAGTTGAGTTTCCTAACTATTAAACATTTCACTGATCGTTTAATGAAGCAATGCATTTTTTTTCTTCAAATCCTATGTTAAACCATTATTAAAGTTTGATGAATCGGTATTTTATCACTTGAAAATTATTCAAAGATTTCAAACCTCTCTGCATGTGAAATGCTGTGCCTGTATCCACATGTGGATCTACTTAGCGCTAGTCACCTACCTATGAAGGCAACAACATCGACACATAAAATTCAAAAGGGAATTGCATAAACAGCTCTCTATCAAAATTCAAGTAGTAAAAGTAAGTATAATTTTGAAGTTAAAAGAAAAAAGATCCAGAGACATACTTCCCAAAATTAAGCTAATTCATAATAACCCTAAAAATAGTAAGCAAAATTTAGCTGAGTAGAACCATATTTAGCAAAAACCCATGAATCTGCAAAATAAAATATGAAAAATGAATAAAACCCATATCTAAAACCCTAAATTTGCCTAAATTTCATCTTTTTCAAGTACATAAAATAACACAAAAAATTAATCATATACCCACCAATGACAGCCTTGAAAATAACAATGGGAACTCAATTATTTATCAATTTATCCATCACCAAAAAGAGTAGAAAGTTTGTTTTTTTAACAAAATAAAAAACATAGTAAAAAATGAAGGAAAAAAATATGAAATCCTGTAGACTGTACTTGCAACCCTAGAAATAAACAAAAAACTGATCACTTTAATAGTTCTTTTTTCAGTTCATAGTTAACCACAATCAAATAATTAATTAGAGCCGTCCGAATGGCATGATTAGGTATAATCAAATGACAGTATGACATTTGTCACATAATCCAAGGGTATAATGGATATAGAACCACTAGTGGAATCCTTCTAAAGTGATCTTATGTAGTCATATTCCATTTCCACTCCACATTTGATTCCCACCTGACGAAATCCTCCACAGATGGATGGGCGGCAAACAAGCAAGAAAAAACATAAAAACCCTGATAAAATATAAAAGCCCATAAGGAACCGTACAATTGGAGATCTAAAGATGATACTTGCAAGAGAAAAAAAAATACAATTCAGATGATTTACACTAGGTAGAACTAAAGTAAATTTGTTTTGGAACTTGTGTTTAACAGAGAAGGAGAACCAAGGTTGCTTGTATATAAAATAAGAACACTTTAGTGTCAAAAACTAAATCCTGGCCAACAAGAGGTTGGAAACTTACTGACGTTTTATTTTCATTTTGCTTCTTTTAATAAATCGCAAATTGACCAACATAAACCTATTAGGACCAAAGAAATGCATACACTTACAATTTCCAAAGTTTTGCAAGTATGCCGTTCACAATTGATGATGGAGATAAGATAAAAGTGAACTGACCACTTTGATTTGAAAACTTACTTGGCATGGAAGCTTGAAGTTTCCTCCAGCAGCCGGTGTAATGAGGAAACCTTAAGAGACAGATGATATAGTAGTGTACAATGAAAGAAATTTGTATTATGAAGCCCGATCTTATAGGTTCTGAACCCCAAGTTAAGAGATCAAACTTGCTTGGAGCAGTAAGATGTAAAATGGATGATTATGCTACTACTACAATATTGGAATCCATGTGAAACGAAAGGTATGATAAATCACGGCCAAATACAACCTAATGAAAGAGAAATAGTTGAAAAGAAAACAATGAATGACGCAGAAAGAGGGAGCTCCCTTCAGTCCAAGCATAGAGGGGAAAGGATGAAATCTATCTCCCGCATCATTCACACAGTCACGGTAGTAAAACCAACTCCCTTCTACTTCGTGTTTGAATGAATGAGTCAGCAGATAATTCAACACCTTATATCATCCATGAGTGGACTGAAGAGAGCTCTCTCAAACCATTTCTCAACTCCACTAAGCAACAGAATAAACACTAATGGCACATGAAAAAACAAGGTCAAATTTATTCCTCCACCAAAAATACAAAATAGGTGAAGAAGAAAAGAACATGTTAGCAGACACTGGTATCCAAAAACAGCAATATCACACCTCAATTGTATATCAAGATTCACTTTCTTACATGTGAATGTAGAGATTCACAAGTATATGTCCATCACAAATCTGGAGGAGCGTTTAAGAAATACTAGCAAGCACTTTTAGAGAACAAAAATCACACCAAATTGAATTTCTTTATCACGATCTTTATACAGACCCTATAAGTGAAGCTTCCTACAATACACTGCGTTTTCTGATAATAGATTGTTTAAAATTGACCTAACAGTAATCAATCCTTGAAAATAAGAGCAGTTTTTCTCATGCATTCAATGGAAACTCTTACTTACATAACAAACAAACCAAAACTTTCTGACTTATTGCTACAGGGATACTAGTTTGAGTGAGAGAAACACAAAATCAGGAACAAGCCCAAACTCATCCTAGAATTGAGACCACATATTTGTATGCTCAACAGAAAAGCTCTAAAAGTGATAATCTACTAACAGACGGTATATATTTTAATATGAAAAGAAACCAATAACATCAAACATCTACTATATAATCATTAGATTCAACTGGTCCCAAAATTAAATTTTAGAGATTCATCTGATCCCATAGATTCAGAGATCAACTTGGCAGGAAATATAAACCTCAAATGAACCCTAATCATTAAAACACATAAAATCATATGTACCTCCTTATCAAAGAGCAATGACTGCCACTAAAGGGAAGAAAAATGATGACCCTGTAATCATATCACTATTTGGCAGCAAACATTACCTTGTCTCGAAAGAGTTCTTCAACTGAAAAAAAAGAAGTAGGGATCTGTCATTACCCGGCAAAGAAAGTTTCGAGATCAAGAACTAATTCTTCTGAATCAAATCCACCAACTGAAAGGATTCAGAAGAAAATATATGTAATGTAAATATATTTTTGTAGAATAAGTATAGTAAAAGCTTATATATCTTTAATATTTCAAATCGTATGTATGTTTCTGATTATGGAAATCCTTAAGGTTGGAATGTTACTGCGGTTGATTTCCAACTTTAAAACCCTAATTTCCATAAGTCCTTCCTTTCAAATAATTACCTACATTATAGAATAGAAAGAACACAAAAAACAAACTCCAATTATCTGACGATGATATACAGAAGGAGAAAACCAACACAGAGAAGACTTAATTATTTATTTTTTTGAAAGTAAGACTTGCATAAATCACGGAAGAGAAGTTGGTTTTAGAGACAGAGAGAGAAGACGATGAGTCGTCGTTTTCTACATGAGAGTCAGACAACTCCCCACGGAAAGCGACTACTACAGTGATAATAAGATCTCTACAAATCTATCTATATATCTCTACCATAGAGAGTGAGAGAGAGAGACCCACCATTAAAACTCTGCAACTTCTCCTCCACTACAACTTCAGCTGGAGATAGAAAAAACTGGTTCAGTATCTCTCGACTGTCTAAAAATGCTCAATCTATCCTCACACTATATACAGCTCTCAGAGAAGAAAAGGCAGGACCGCAGGAGGGTGAATGGTTTTTTTATCTCAAGAGTACTTTTTCATTGACGACTAAAATATATTAATAATAATATTTTTGATGGATTGATTGATTGATGAGGAGGAGGTCTCTTTTTCTTGTTTCTCTCTCATCTCTGTGCTTTCTCCAGTCTCCAACCTCTACTGTCTACAATGGCAAACAAGATGCTGTACTAAGATCTTGCTCCAAGGTGTGTTTTTATTTACATTAATGTCCCTCTCGTCTCAACTACCCTCTTCTTCCTTTTAACAAATTTTACTATTTCCTGGAATACCATCGAAATCCTCTTAATTAAGAAAATTCATCAAAATAACATTATTAACTATTCCTTTGATGTTTTTAAAAATAAAAACTAATATTAAAAAAAAGAGTATCGGTGGACACTTTTATATATGCACACCGTTATACATAATTTTCGTATCATTTTCTCCCCCAAAACTCAACCTAGGATAAATCAAATCTCATATATTGATGATAAGTTTTTCTTATAAAATTCTACATTCATATCAAAATGAGCATGATTCAATATGTATAACACCATCATCTATCTTTTTGAAAATGAACAGTTAAAAGTTAACGGTTGAAATTAAAATCGGTAAATAACGAGGTTTGATATTTTCATTTTTTGTAGAAATACATAGTCTTATAAAAAGAACGTACCATCAAAATATTAGATCTAAATTCATTGTCGTTTGAGTTTTCTGGGGAAAATGACATTAATCATATACGATAATGTGCATATAAGAATGTCCGCAGATCCTCCCTCTATTTTTAACACAATATATATATATATATTATTTTAGTATCCCTATTTATACAGTTAATTTTGGTCTTCGGTATCGCGTCGGTCGGAATCGAGGTACCTTGACAATTTTAGAACATTTTGGCAAGATTTTCAATAGAATTTTAGAGTCCTGGTTGTTTTACGTTCCATACCACTTAATCAAGCAGTTAGATCTAAGACTAACTTGAATCACTCACCGTAATATGATTCATAATTTCACAAAATAACATAAAAAGATAAGGTTGAGTTTTTTAGGCATGATTACGATTTCTTATGATAAAATTTTCGTAATACCGTTCAACTCGTCAATTCGTCCCCGTGAGACCTCAGCCACCTCAATAAGTTTCTCAAACAAATTTCATCTCACCAATATTGAGAAGTTTGTATTTCGACAAGAGACCATGAATCAAAGGTTCCACACCCTTATAATTTGAATGGAAAATGGTAAAAATATTACAAAAATTGTTAAAGATAATAACAATCCAAGGAATTTTTTTAACGATGTTGAGATAAAATCTTTGCTTAATCTTATTTGAGGAGAAACCTAGAACATTTGGATATACAAAGTTAAATTATGAACTCCAGCGTTCAATGTTCAACCCTTAAAAAAATTTAGGGAATATTACGAGGTTAATATAATTTCTTACCGAACATACTCACTTCATTCTTATTATAGAGGCGGAATATTAGAAAAACAAAAAATTATCCCACTAATTTGGCGGAATTTTAATTTCAAGGTACATATTAATTAATTAATAATAAAATATGATTTCAAATGAATTTTGTTCGTTGTGGTTAAAAGCTAACAAAGCTCTTTTATTAGAGCTTCTGGCCCCACCAGAGAATATTTAGCCCAAAAATATTTTTTTGAGAAAATTTGGACTAATAGGAAATAAGAGTTTCTGGCCCATCATAAAATAATTGTCACGTATAATACCTTAGGGGTAATTTGTGTTACCTCCAAGTTAGCTGACTCATCACTAACTTACACGTGGTTTTTATTTTTGGGGGTAACTTGTGTTACCTCCCCTGTAAAGATTGGTAATTTGCATTACCTTCCCTGTAAAAATTGGTAATTTGCATTACCTCCCCTACAAAAAACCACGTGTAAGTTAGTGTTGAGTCAGCTAACTGGGAATAGGTTGAATTATTGACGAGAGGAGGTTTTGCTAATTTTATTTTTCTAGGGGAGGTAATGCAAATTACCAATCTTTACAGGGGAGGTAACGCAAATCACCCCAATACCTTAACTAAAAAAATCTTACCGGCCCCACCCGAAAATAATTCATTAAGTAAAAGAAAAATTCACGGGTAAAAAAAAAATATTGAGTAAAAAAAAAAATTTGTGGGTAGAGGATAAAAAAAAAGTACTTCCCGAGTAAAAAAAATATCTTGAGTGAAAAAAATACTTCAAGGGGTTAAAAAAATCTAACCATGAACCATAAGCCTATTTTGACTCAACGGTATGTACTTTTCTCAACAAAACATTTAGGACCGTGCAACGCACAGGGCAAGAACTATATATATCCCAAATTTTATTTTTGTACCCAGGGACGTTATTAGGGGGTGGCTTACCCAGGCTGCAGCCCCCCCCCCCCCCAAAAAAAATACGAGAAACTCCTTTTTAGCCAGCCTATTCGTAAGAAGAAAATGAAAAAGCCCTGGTCAAAATTATAGTTAGCCCAAAATAAACTCTCTATCTATACAAAAGTGAGAAACCACACGCCACGTATCCCACTAATAACTCTCTATCTATATAAACATACAAGAAAACTTGTCTTTTGGTGACTGCCTCCAACCTTTTTTTCTTCTCATCTTGCGGTTTTTTTTAGTTTCTAGGTTAAAACTTTGTTCTAAAGCACCAGTAACGGAGGTGAGGGTCAAAAGATTCATATAACTATAGATTACCACATGGTAAAACTTTTCATTAGCCCATTAGTATGACATATTCATATGACTTCTTCCAAATTTAATTGTTATAATTTTGCGTTTTTTACTTCTTTTAAACTTTAGTGTCCTCTTCTGTTTCGGTTAGTGCTTAGAAATTAAATTTAACTATGAAATTTACTCCCACTCCATCACAATTTGATCTATTTAGCCCATATTGTTTCCAAATATTTACTAAAACTTGGTCCATGCGTATGTAAACTAAAAATTAACCCAAATATCAAAATCTATTACATAATATTCCCCCCTTTTCTTTTCTTTTAATAAACCATGACAAAAATTTGACATTTAAATGTTCGGATGTATCGGTTTTTAATTTCATGAACTGATTTGAGAACCATACAAAGATATAGAAGTAACATTTTAAAAATTCAAAAATTCGGGCGGCCTTCGGCCGCATTTCAGATAATAATATTTATTTTTATTATATATGTTGTCTTCGCAATTTAATATTGTCACTGAGTTGAACCTTACTATATAGAAAATGATAAGCAACATGTTAGGGTGTTGGGTACTGTCGTATTTAGATAGGGCATTTAGATTGATATAATATGGGTGTACGAAGAATAAAATTTAGCCCACCCGGATACAAATTCCTAGTTCTGCCGCTGTTTGTACCCGTAAATTACACCCGCAAATGAACATATTTTCTGCAATTATCTGAGCCCATGCTGCGCATGGGCATCACACCTGGTACATATGATGCATGGATGATTGTATATTTCACAATACGGAAAAATGTAGTAGCATTTAAAAATCAAGCAGTTCCTTGATAAAAGAGGTAAAACCTTCTCCGCCTGTGAAGTAAAACCTTTTCCGCCTATGAATGAGGGAGGGAAGAAGGATCAAGTACGACGGGGGAGAGAATAGGATTGCTCGTGTATTTGACTGATTTGCCCAACAGGCAACGGCTAGAACAAGTGTTGACAAATCGTCGTTTCTTCTCGTAAGGTGCATACTTCTTTTCAATACCATCAAATCCTAATCGTTGGATCATCAAAAGGTTCAAAACCCTAATAAAATATAAATGCCCATGTGAGAAAAACATAATTGAGATCTATAGGTACTTGCAAAGAGAAAAATAAATACTACAGTTCGTAAAACACAAGGAAAATTGGAACTTGTGTTTTAATAAACGGATAAAGAAAACAAGGTTCTTTGTAAATATAAAACCTCTTAAATGTCAAGGATGTATGTGGTGGTACTACGTATCATTAGGATTATTTTTTAAGCAGGTTTGCACGACATTAATGTACATGTTAGTTGGCTGTTGCTCTAGTAAAAAGCGTCGCCCTCTCTGATCTTTCATCAGATCATGCATGCAGATTACCAAGGCTGGATCTTTTACTATGCCTTATATCATATAGATTCTGAAAATAGTGAGCCACTCTTGGATGGCCAATGATTTACCACCTTACCAGCGCATGAAATTGCCGCTGGCAGGTTTTATAGATTCTGAGTTTGTTCAAACCTCTTCATACTTCTAGTCTCCTACTGCAAGTTGCAGTTTTTCTAAATTTTTTATGAAACAATTTATGGTTTTCTTTCTTTTTTACCACGTGGGCAAGTCCTATATCATGGTATGAGCTCATCATAGAATCATACTTCAAAATTCATACGGTAAAACTTCAATAAATTAATTGCCTTGGAACTGGAGAAAAATTATTATTTTAACGAAATTATTAATTTATCAAGTTGAAATTTAGAATGTACAAGCCTAGTTAGGACCAGAGAATTTTATTATTTTAGCTAAGTAATTAATTTATCGAAGTTTTATTGTAGTAACACTGGTACCTCTATTAGCAGCCATGCAAAGTTGCATGACGATGCAACCTTAGGGCCTGTTTGTTACGGTTTTTAAATACAATTTTAAATAATAGTTTTCTACAATTTTGAAAACATACACTTTTTATTGAAGGATTAATTGGGGGATATGTGTCGGCATGGTTTTTCAATGCCGGCAGTCCATCGACCATGCTGATCTCATTGAAAAACCATGCCGGCACATATCCCCCAATTAATTTTAGTATCCCCCAATTGCATGTTCTTTTTATTGTCTTTATTTTCTAAAAGCTATTTGGTAAGAAATTTAAAAATTGTTTTTAGAAATAAGGAAAATCAACTAAACCAAATCGACGTAAAGACTCTTCGAGATAATGATAAATTCAGTTCTTGCATATAAAACTCTTTCCATAAGTTCTTACTTCGTTCTGAAAAGAAGAAAAAGGAAAAGAAAAAAAACATATAAAACGATTATTTGTCCTTTTCATTTTGTTTTTAAAAAACAAAAACAAATGGAAAACGTTTTCTGAAAATACCTCTACCAAACGCGTTTTTCCCTGTTAGAGCATTTCTCGATCAAACTCACAAGTTTTGCAATCTCAAGCTTGTTGTCAAATTTAGTTGTCAAAACTATTCTACTCTACTAAAGCCAAAGTTTCGGATTTCGGATTAGAAGTGTGTAGTTGAGTATTGGACACCACCGAATCCTTGAAGATTGAAGACTGAAGATCAAATGAAGACATCAACGAGGACTTCATCAACAAAGGTATGTGGTTTCTGATTTCATTTGGAACTCTTTTTCAATTATACCTTCTAATCTATCGAAACAAATGCTCACTCTATGGAACAATTTGTATGACGGTAAATATACATTTATGTATATATATACTCAAGGTTATTTGAGCCATGACTTTAGTGAAAACAACCTTTATCCCTAGAAAGGTTCTCATGTTATAGTGAATGATCTTACGAATTCAACGAGCCAAGAATCACTCAATACCGATTTATAACAAAGAAGTTATGAGTGATTAATTAAAGGAACAATTATAAATGTTGTTGCAACTATTGCGGTTCGTTAGTAGGAAAAAAACCACGAACTCTTTTGTAACGGTTCAGAACTTGAGAGCAATTACTTGACTAGAAGACTATTTTAGTCAAAAAAAATTATGTTTCTTCATCTAGGCAAGATGGTTATTCTTCCAAACACAATTAATTGCCATATTAAAGTGTTTGTGATATTTTAGAATTCCTTCCAAGTTAAATTGTGATTTATTCACAAAAATACAATTTATGGTAAAGTAAACATTTATTTAATTATTTATGCAAGATATATTGTAACTTAAGAAAGACTCCCAAAATTAAGAGAGTCTTGAAAAAAGAAAATAGCTCAAACTTGTTTTGGATTCAAGCTACCTTAGCTTAGCTTTTAAGCTAACTTGTTCACTATAAATAAAGGGTCTGTGAATGCTAAACCTTTTATCCCTTGGAAAATTGGTGTAAGCTTCATAGGTTGTTTTCCACATCATATGCTCTTCGAGAACAAGAGTCAGATCTAAGTCTTTATAATGGGAATCACAAAGACGAGTTGATAATAATCTTCGTGATTGTTAAACAACTTGAAATATAGGTTTTCAACCTCTTGTCTATTCTAATGTTTTTCTCTTCTGATATAAGACCATTCAGGAGTAGTTGTGACGGACCGGAAAATTTACTCCTAGCACGCCAGGGCGCACAGGCCATAACTTCCCCGATGCGCCATGATGATGCTACTTACAGGCCCTTAAAACTAGGCAAATGCACGTTCATTTGCCCTTGCAAGAATGCTCGTGGAGCATGATGCAACTAAATTAGCTTCCACACTGTTCCAACTTACCCTTGTCCCGCAATGGGTTTATTAAGAAAACAAAAAATTTCTTAAAACGGCAAAGACGGCCTTTGGAGGTCCTAAATGATGGAATTTGGCTAAAATTCCAAGACCGTGATAAGTAGATCATGTCTTGATCATTGGTATGTTTTCAATCAATTTAGACCCGTCTTGAGCTAAATTTCGACACTCGGGGTTTTTAGTCTCCAGATAGGCTGTAGCTTGCTCTTCTGCATCAACTTGTATTTTTCGTGTCAAGGGTGCATCTATCAGGTTCATGTCGTACTTTCCTTAGGCTTATGCAATCTCCGCTATCTTGCATATTGATGTATCATACTTTATAATCCATGCCCAATTCACAATTGGTACATGCCAACTCCGTGTATCTTGATAAGCAGTATGAGCATCCAATGAATGGCATGCAAACAAGCCTCATCAAGAGTAGCCACAATCATCTCTTGCATCGCAATACCAAGCCAGATGATATGAGAGGCCAAAATTCCGCAATCATCTCACATTTAGATGATATGAGCGACAAGGTGCTGGACCGGCAATGCTGCAACTCATTGCGGCTGCCTAAGTATCCTTCCCTACTCTAAAGGGATCAATCACATACCGTAGTTCATCCTCGAAGGGACAGCAACTTAAACCAACTCGTTTGCAAGGTCGTGGCCTTGCAATAATGGTAATAGCCTAGTCCATATAGGTCATTCCGTCAAGATGCACAATGATTGTGCATTATCGAGTTTGCAATATGGCATAGTGATGCCTAAGCATCAAATGCCCTATTTTCAAGGCTACACAGCTATAAATTAGGCTTACACATCATTTACACTCTTTCGGCTAAGCTATGAAGCTTACTTGGCACATAGTCCGCATATACACCTTCAACCAACTACCCCTCCCTATATATGTTAACTTGCAATTTCTACAACTTTGGAAAGGGGAGAGAATGTACATTCACCAAGTCCAATTCTGTAATGCACAATGATTGTGCACCACTCGTTCTGGTTGTTGCATAATGATTGCGCAAAATTATTCTTGTTGTCGCACAATAATTACGCAACACTCTTTCTGGATATTGCACAATGATTGCGCACCACTCGTTCTGTCTGTTGCACAATAATTGTGCACCACTCGTTCAGGATATTGCACAATGATTGCACGCCACTCTTTCTGGTTGTTGCATAATGATTGCACAACATTTACTCTAGTGTGTTACACAATGGTTGTGCAATATTCACACGGACATCCCTCTCTGGCCTGATACACAATGATTGTGCAATATTGGCTCTAGGACAATCTTCCGCATAATGCGCAATGATTGCGCTGCATCACTCAAGGCCATCTACCCAACTGGCCTAATGCATCATGATGATGCAATATTGGCTCTAGGCCAATATTCCTCTTAACGCGACAGAAACTCGAGATGAAGCTTCATCTCGTTCCATGGCACATCTTTGAGCATGTGTCATGCTAAAAATTCGGGGTGTTACAATTGTTAATCATAAACCCTAGGTTTTGATAGATTTCAGTTCACGATCGTATACCAACACTTGTTAGTCGAAATCGGAACTAGAAAGAAAATATCGATTAAGGTATTTTATAAATTCCTTAGAAGTTTTAACAATTATTCTAGTTGTTCTTGTTGTAGAGATTAGGTTTCTCTTTCAATTTTTGAGGAATATAATAATCCCTAATCTACAAGTTTGTTTTGATATTACTTTTTACCTAGTAATTATTTTTCTCAAAACAAACATAAGATTTCCAAAACCTTGATTAACATCTAAAGGGAAATCGAAAATTGGTGTTTTGTGGATTCAAAACTCAAAAAGTATTCAATTGAGTTGAAGCAACTTTTAGTTGGTGGGACATCACCTAAGGGAATCGAGTGCGTAGAGTCCTATGTGGTTCAAGAGATCGGATGTACCTGAATCAGTGGGAGACTGGGTTGGGGCTCAACTACATTCCAGTATGAAGTTAATTGGTAGTATGCTAGTGTTTGTAGCGGCTTAATACAGAGTGGTGTTCAAACTGGACTAGGTCTCGGGGTTTTCTGCACTTGCAGTTTTCCTCGCTAACAAAATTTTATGTGTCTGTGTTATTTATTTTTCCGCATTATATTGTTTATCTTTATAATTGAAATATTACAGGTTTTGCATTAATCAATCATAGCAGTTACATATGGCCTAGTTTGTTGGATACGACTTGATTGATTCTTGGATATTGGTCTTTGGTACCGTCCAAGTAAATGCAAGTGATTCAATAATCTACCTAAATAGTTTTTTAATTAAATTTGTAGTGAACCTATAAGACTTTTTCTTGGAATTCGTATCTTGAAATATAGATTACAAGATTCACTCTTGTTGGAATTTGGTTCACATATATACATATTGTCGAAGAATCATTAAGTTGGTTTACTTCCAATTGTATTAGGTTCTATCTCATAGGTTCGAACGAAAACATTGGTGGTGTATTTTGGTACCCCCTACGTTTTCAATTGGTATCAGAGCAGGCAAACACTTTTAGACCTAACAAGTCTATGTTTGTAGCGATCTGACCTATAAACATATTATCAAATATGGAATGCAAAAAAAGTGATTTTGTTCAAAGTTTGTATTTACCACCTGAGAAAACTGTTGCATCCGAATCAATTTCTGAAATCCTTCATGAAATCACCCCGTGTGATAAAGAAACTGTGGATAACTGGAAAACGCTCCTAGAAAAACAGTTGGATGAATTTTCCGATGTATGTGACTCGGATATTAATAGAGATGTAGATGAGGATATCTCAGAGTATGCCAAGATACTAAAATCTCTTAAAAAGGAAAAGGTGACGGCTTCTTGCAATACTTCTATTCTGACTCCTCTTTGTCGAGAAAACAAGAAATTGAGAAGATTTTATGGAGGTCTTTATGTTTCGAATCGCTCTAACGAATCGATCATCAAATATTCTGATGAAGGCCTACATAAGAAGTCACTTGAATGTGATAATCTTTATCAAAAGTACTTTTTGTTGGAAGAGAAACTTGCAGAATCTGAAGCAAAAATTAACCCTCAACAAACTAGTTTTGAAGGCAGAGAAAGTGTTTATCTCGCTCGAGAAAAACGCCTTGAGGCTGATTTAACTGTTGCTCTTGATAAAATCAAGATGTTGGAAGAGGACCTGGAAAAGTTCAATATTAGTTCAAACAAATTAACCACTATGCTAGGAGCAAGTAAGAATCATCGTGATACACGAGGATTGGTCTATAAGGGAATAGATGCTCCAAGTATTAGCAAAGAGGTAAAATTTGTCAAAGATGGTGATTCTTCTTCTCAATCAAAGGTTTCCACTGATGGCAAAAGTGAAATACATATACCAGCAGTTAAGTTTCGAAAGAGAAAAATCTATCAACCTTTGAAACCAGCACATACGAATACAGGTAATAACATTCCTTATGTTTTCCATTATTGCGGAAACAAAGGCCACCTACAAAGGGGGTGTCGTTTTCGTATAAGGAAAGAATAACTTCATGATGTTCTTGTTTGTGCATTACAAAATGTGATTTGGTGAAGTATTTTATTTTATTTGAAGCATAATTTTGGTTTATTTATACATATTTTTTGTGTAAAATTTGGTGACTGTTCATTTATATTTACATAGCGCCTATAAGTACTCAATGTTTTTATTCATTAATGCATTTGGCAAGATTATTCATTTTCCCTTTTTGTCAAAGTCAGGATCGAAAAAAATTACTGAATTGACGAGGTTATTCATTTATCGAACATTGATGACGAGGTTATTTTTTATTTATTTTTTTGCTAGAATAAATATCGGAAAATGGGTCATATGGCCAAAACCCATAAAACTTGGTAGTAGTGGATTTGTAAAATATAGGTCTGTATAAAAAAGACACAAGAGTATTTAGTCATATATACCCTTTAATTTAAACTTTAAACTTTAAACTTTATTCTTTACCATATAATTTTCTTTCTCCTATTTATTTTCTTTCTCCAATTTAAAATTAATCGTGAGAAAGATCTTAACTTCCAAAATATAAGTCGGATTTTAATAAAAAAATTATTTTTGGAAAGGGCTCGAAAATCTCTATAAAACAAGATCCATTGTTGATATGAAATTCGAAGAAAAAAAATCGAAACCAGGCCAAGGACACATAATGCACCCAGGTGCAACTAGGCCAAAACCAATTTCATATAAGAATACACATTATGAAACCAGGTGCAACCTGGCCAAAACCTATTTCTATAAGAATATGCACCCAGGTGCACCTGTGCAAAACCTATTTCCTTTAAAGAATACACATTATGCGCCTGGGTGCATCTTATGTTTTTGGGGATAATCTAGGTTTATCTTACTAATCACCTGCAATATATTATACACAACCAAAATCACTAGTTGATGATCTTGATCAATAAATCCACTACCACTATCATCACACTCACCATCAGAAAATCAACCCAAAACAAGCATTAATGAAGAAAAGAAGAGACATCAAAAAATTCAAAAAAGAAATACATTATGCACTCAGGTGCACT
This sequence comes from Papaver bracteatum, assembly GCA_023529315.1. Classification (NCBI taxonomy): domain Eukaryota; kingdom Viridiplantae; phylum Streptophyta; class Magnoliopsida; order Ranunculales; family Papaveraceae; genus Papaver; species Papaver bracteatum. The sequence goes on from JAJJWX010000614.1 coordinate 1,102,971, forward strand.
TGAGCAAAACCTATTTCCTATAATTAATGTGCATTATGCACTCGGGTGCATCTATCACAAAATTCTATTTTCTGTAAGAATATACATTATGCACTCAGGTGTATCTTGTATATTCTGTGGATAAATCTAGGTTTAACCTAGTAATCTCCTCCTACATCAAGTGTCAACAATAAAAGTCAGATCATTCAGGCATTTAAACAGACGCCTTATGTGCATTTTGGTGTTGCTACATGTATGAATTTGTGGTTGATTTCTAAGCTATTCTATACCCCCTTCCCTGCAACAATCTCAATTTCGACAACAACTCATGACCAATAAACCATTCTATCACTTATAAAACATTATCGTTAAACTATAACTGGCCATGCAAATCCATAAACCATTCAATATATACAAACATTACCACTCATCGGTGACGACACAAATACCCTGTGTTGAATGAATTAAGCTCAATTCTGACATGACCTCTTTCAAATTCATAGTCATTTACTAAATCTACTGTGTATGAGGTGGTGTTGGGTATGGTGTTTCCTTCGTATCAGTTAAGACATTAACATTCCCTTTTTGCATTTTACAACCATCACCACCCATAACAAACAGTCGTACAAATGGATACGGGAGGTTAGTATTCAATATCAAACAACTACAGGTTACCTTCTTTAGTTATATCAATTTAAAAATGTGATCAAAGATGATAGCTTTCCGATCACCCCATTAAATTCAGATAAAATTTTACATCGATAAGAAATTGATCACCGTCGAGCTTCTCGCCGTTATACTCAAATTCTTATTGACCCTTCACCAAATCCATTCCTCCAGAATTTTTTGCAATATGTTTGAAGAAGATATTTTTAGCGGTCATCTTGACGATCAAATTCATCTCTAATTCTAAGTCTAGCACCAGCACTAGACATTTTAATCAGTCAAAAAATCAAATTCACATCACAAACCCTTAGAAAAATCACAACTTAATCACCCCAAATTAAAGATCTGATAAAATTAAAATAACCCATTAATCAAAACTCAAGAACACAAATCGTAATTTGTTTCTGGTTAATGGAGGTGGTGGAGGAGAAACTCAAGAGCAGTATTTTATGGAGATTAAAAAAATAAGAAAGGGTATTTAAGTCAGTTTCCCTAAAAATAAATTTTAATAATAGGATGAAATATCTTATTTGGATACTAAAAAAATATCTTGAAAAATCTTGTCAATTTGAAAGGTTATCATATTTTGTTTGTCTTATAGATCCAGGAATCCGAATTCAAGGGTTAATTAACAAGAATTAATTGGGGGCCACAAAAAGTAATTGGAGGACTCACTAGTTGGTCTCCCAATAGCATTTTGGTACTATCCCTTATCCTAATTTTTCAAAATGCCTAAACTACCCCAAAATAATTAGTGTTAACTGAGTTGATTAGGTTAGATTAGTTGTTAATTTTTTAAGTTAGATTAAATCAGTTTTTGGGTAAAAATTAAGATTATAGAATTTTTTTTTTTTTTTATATTTTTTTTTGTTGGATAGAGAGGAAGAAAGTGAGTTTTCGGGGAAAATTTAGGAACCAATCCTCCATATGAAGAATCCGGAGCTCAAAACAATCAGGTAAACTTCCTATACTCTTCAAATTGCAAGAATGGTACTCCAAGTGGTCGATTCATGGACACCATGCAACTACTCAGAGTGAGGGTCGTTTGGTCGGGAGTATAATAACCTAACGACCCTTAAGAGTCGTTAGGTGTTTCTGACACTCATAAACGACTCTCATATTCAGTATGAAAAATCGTCATTCATGTTCGAACAAACTGACGACTCTAAGATGCCACTATGAAAAATCGTCAAACAACTTTGAAAATGTTAACGACTTTTTTTTTACATGTTAACGATCCTACCAAGTCCCATTCTACCATGTTAACGATCCTACCAAGTCCCATTCTTCTTCTTTTTACATGTTAACGACGTTTTTTTAATAAATTTTTGTATCACAACACCAAGTCCCATTCTTCTTTTAATTTATTTAGCCAACATGGACCCATACTGTAAACCCAATTCCATTTTACACTACCAAGTCTCATTCGTCAGTTTAGTATTACTATTTACAGTAAACCCAAGTCCCATTCTTCTTTTAATTTATTTAGCCAACATGGACCCATACTGTAAACCCAATTCCATTTTACAGTACCAAGTCTCATTCGTCAGTTTAGTATTACTATTGAAAGTCGTTAGGAAAAAAGAAGATGCTAAAACGACCCTTAGAAATAATTGACGACTCTTATTATTCATTAACAATTCTCAAAGTAAAATTGACGATTCAATTGCTTTCTATTGACGACCCTTACATTTTTGTTAACAGAGGAGTTGTATATGAAGGGTACATAGTCGTTAATTTCATAAATTGGTCGTCAACATAGGATCGTTAACACATTATCAAGGTTAACGATTTTTCATAAATTATTGGTAGGGTAGTTTTCACCTCCATCCTAATGGTTAACGATTTTTCATAAATTCCACATGCAGATAAAAAATCGTTAAGAAACAAAACTTCGATGTTAACGACCTTTTTTTCCTGAAACTGCAATTATAAATCGGATAAATAAAAAATTCCACAGTCGTTAATGGAAAAAATGAGGACGATAGGGAGAGGGAGGGGAGGAGAATAAGAAAAGTTTTGGGTTGTAATGAAAATTTGGGGCCTATCTTAAGTGTTAATAGGATTTTAGGGTTAGTTTTTAGAGAAGAGTAAAATGGTACTTTCAACTTCATTTTGGAAGCCCCCTAAAATTTTGGGTGTGGGTATAAATTTTTCCAGGCCCCTAATTATTTTTTCTGGCCCCCAATTTTTTCTTGTAATTTACCAAAAAACTGGAAAAAAAATATAATATATTAAAAATAAGAGGAGAACAAAGTTTATAGGATGAAATGAGGAGTAATGACGAGGTTATTTATTTATCGAACATTCTCTTGTATCAAGTAGTTATCTGTGAATACAAATTGTTAACATCCAACATTATATGATCAATGAGAACCATTAAGTGGTCTAGTGGTTTTCATACACCCTCACCCTGGAAGATAAGGGTATGAAGTTTAAGGAGTTTGAAAATAATATAGGGACCACCGATCTATAGTATGGAAAAAATAATACTATGACAATTATATTATCAACATACCGACAAAAGTAATTTTCTTTTATAAATATGCAAGACGAGTCCGGTATTACCATCAGGCATCAGGTGCACTCATTAGTCATATCCAATTTCTGTGAAGTATTTTTAATCGCACAAGGGTGTGACCCTCAAGTAGGAACATGTATGGTGGGAGCTTTTATTTGTTTTTTGTTTCATTAATTTACTATATATAAATCTGGCCCTTTTGCTGACAAGGACGAGCTAATATCTGTAGGCTATGGCATGCGCCAATAAGATTGGAGAAGATAACATTTACTTTAAAAACTTCTCCGATGCAGTAGATGCTTAGACTAATAAGACAACCTCTAAACGCATTATACACCCCATTATTGCCTTTAACGACATTAAACATATATCATGTGGTATTAATTTAACTGGAGTATATGAAATAGGAAAGATATAACTTTGACTTGTAGCGATTAGGGAAAATAATAGTAGAAAGGTAAATTGAAAACAAATTGAAAACAGATAATACCCAATGACCTATAGGTTTTAGGTTCTAATACAACCTAGGATCCTAGTATATTACTTTAATCCCTCCTTTTCTATGTCTCCGAATGACACGTTTTTGCTGACTATGTTTCCATCCTTTATGCTTGGAGTGGTTTTTGTTACTTTTATATCTTTCCTAGTGCCTACTGCTACGAATACCCCGATACAGATACAATGCTTCAAGAATTCAGATGCCGGATTAGAGATACAAGATCAAAAACGAGTGTATACACATAATTCTCAATTGACCACGTGTCAAAAGTAGCAACATGTGTACGCTATAAAACAAAGAAGCATCAGGCACGATGCCCTGATGAGACACCCCATTGATATGACTCATCATCTGACAGTATTCATCATGAGATGGATCCAACGATCACAGGGTTAAGGAGTATCAAATAAGAGTGAAGTTGACAAGCACAAAATAATGTCATAAAGGCTACTTTACCCAATCCCAAGGTAAATTCAAAATGGACGGTAGTGATGAAGTTACTCTGATATCGAAGTGACAGAAGCATCAACAGCTGTTTGACGCGTGTGGATTGCCCAACCACCTGCATTTACTAGGGCACGTGTCGCAATCTCCATGGAAGAAGCAGAGGTTAACTATCGTTGCGGCACATTACCGTTGGACACCATCGGTAACGCATGAAGACTATCTTCGGGATCGGCACAACAACCAAGACGATAAACAAGTACATCTGCCAAGAGGGGGACCCGCATGGAAAGCCTATATATACCTTGCTCAACTAAAGGAGAGGAGGTCGACGAATTTTAGAGAGAAAACTATTATTAGGAAGAGAGAGATTGTAAATTATTAGGTATGAATTTATCTATCTCCCCATTTATCTTCGTTACCTACTCAGAATCATGCGATTATCACTTGTAATCTTAATCAATCCATAGTGGAAAACACCCCGCGGACATGGGCCTTAGTGATGAACCATGTAAATCATCGTCTTATTTACATTCTGCATTTATCGCTTTATTATGTTTCCATTATATGTCCTTCGTTTTATCCATATAAGCATATCTATGATACAGAGTAGAAGCGAGACGATGACGAGCCCGCAGGCTCCGAGTTTGATTATCATCTCATATTTATATTATTAATGTCGTATTTCACTAATACCGCGAACATTGTCGTGGACACGATGCCATCTTCATTACATTTGTGTTCACAACGAGATTTGTCGATTTTTAAAAAATGAATATACGATATACTAGGACGGATTTTTTATATTTTATTTATTATCAATAGAGAAAAGATTAGATTGATAAAAAAAATTTATATCATATGATTATACCACCCTAACAAAATACAAGAAAAGAAAAACAAAGATAAGATGGTAACACACTACCAAACTTAGTTAGGCTGAAAGTAAATGTTATACCAATCTTCCATTACACCAGAAGAGTGAACGGTTACAAATTCCTTGAAAGCTAAGGCCCAAAAGAACAAACAGTAGACTGCCTTATTAACAACATCCTGAGTGTTGTGTCAGAATAAACTCAATCATTTCTTTCTTTCCATATATACTCCACAGAATTGTTGTAGGAATCAAATTCAAAATTGTAGTACTTAGAAGTGAAGCTTACCCAAAAAATCTTCCCAAACCAATCTGGCAAAACTGCAGTGCAAGAACAAATGAGGAATAAACTCATTCTCATTACAAAACAAGCAAGAAGTTGGAACATCAATACCTCTCCGGATAAGATAATCTCTTGTAGATAATCTGTTATGAGAAAGAAGCCACAAAAAGAAACTAATCTTTGGGGGATATTTCAGTTTCAAGATGGAGTTTAAAATAGTGTTAACAGGAGCAGCTTCATCTTTTAGAGACTTTACAGAAAATTGTTTACTCTTGCATAAAGACCAAATAAGATCATCTTCAACATCCTGAGTGAAACTAAATGAAACAAGATCAGAAAGAAGAATATTCAATTCCACACTTGCAACAGCATTAACTATCCTAGGTAATCCGGAACCTAGCTTATAGAATTGTCAACAATTGTACCCATTTCAGCAACAAATGAATGTTTTGATCTAACGAGAGCATTTTTTTTACGTGAAAGCCGGACCAAGGCCCCTTCCCGAACCCAGCCAGTTAGACTGGCCCCACTTCCAGACCCAACACCGCTAAACCTACTATACAAATAATTTATTACAAACATTTTCGGCTGCGGGGACTGAACCCTTGACTTCCTCCTTACTGGAGTTAATGGGATACCAGTGAGATATGCTCTTAGACCCGACCAGTGAGAGCATATAAGTTGGGATAATAGGTCTTTATAGGAAAATCATACAACCAAGTGTCATCCCAGAATCTGGTATTGAAGCAATTATTAACTTTAAACTTAACAAACCTGAGGAAGATAGGACTGCACTTCATTATAACTTTCTATACAAACTTTCCATAAGAGCATTTAGGAGTCTTTGAAACCCAAAAAACTTCACCTACACCATACATCTTAGTTGTAATGGATTTCCAAAGAGCATTCTCTTCAAATGCATACCTCCAAGACCACTCAGTAATAAGTGCTTGGTTAAATTTTTACATCAAGTTTTTAATACCCAATCCACCTGACCTTTTTCTTCTACATAAGACCTCCCATTTAATTGGATTAATTTTTTTATTCCCTTATTATCATGCCAAAGAAAATCCCTCATAATCTTTTCAAGTTTTTTAATCACAAAACCAGGCATCTCAAAGAGAGACATGTAATAAACATGTAAGCTAGATAAAACATTGTTAATTAGAGTAATTTCCTACTCTAGAGAGTAGTGATTTTTTCCAACCAGCTAGTTTTGATTAACAACCTTTCAATGACTTTATCCCATTTAGCAATACCACCACATTTATCACCTAAAGGAAGTCCAAAATAAGTAATAGGAAGTAAACCACAATAAGTACACAAAATAAAAGAAAAGGTAAAAAGATCACCATCATAACCCACTACATAAATATGACTTTAACAAAATTGATCTTCAGACCAGTGAGAAGCTCAAAAGAGAGTAACACCAATCTAAGATTTCTAACATGCTCCACATCAGCATCTCAGAAGATTAAAGTGTCATCTGCAAACTGCAAATGACTAGCATGCCATCAGGTTTAACTGAAAACTAGTGAGAATACCTTGTTCTTGAGTCTGCTTAATCATAAAATTCAAAGCTTCGCCAACTAGCAAAAATAAGAAAGGTGAGATTGGATCACCTTGTCTTATGCCTTTCTTTCTCTTGAAGTAACCTGCAACACTTCTATTAACACATTCATAGGAAGGAAAATTTCTTAAAGAAAGTCTCAGTCAACATGATCAAAGGCTTTCTCAAAGTCTATCTTACATAAAATCCCAGGCTTGCCACTTCTAATTCTTGAGTCAATCAATTCATTAGCTATCAAAACACCATCCAGAATTTGCCTCTTTTTGATAAAGGCATCTTTATTTGAAGAAATAATGTCGGGTAAACATTGTTTGAATCTCCCTGCAAGAATTTTTGGAAACAACCTTATAAGCACCGTGCACTAAGATGATGGGCCTTAGATCTTTAATTTCCTCTAAAATATTTTTCTTAGAGATTATAACAATGAAAGTACTCTTTAATCTCCAATCAAGAAATTTCTTTTGTTTCAATTCTTTAACAACATTCATGAAATTACACATTCCAACACAAGCAATATAATCTAAATTGGAAATGCATCTGGTCCTGGTGCTTTGTTTTGGCCAAGCATCTTCATTTCAGCAATACATTCATTTTCATCTATATCTCTTTCCAACCATTCACATCTTTCTTCAAGAATTCTTGAAAAATTTATACCCTCCATAATAACAGTTCTAGGATTTTGAGATTGCAAAAAAAAAAAATCGAAAAAAAAATACCACTCTTAATTTCATTCTTATCTACCTTCTTCCATTATTTGCAATTCTGTGAATATACTCGGTATTATCCTCAAAATATTTAATATGAGTAACTCTTGATTTGGATCTCCATTTTTCAGATCTTGTAATTGTAAGTTTGTGGAACTCTTGCCTTGCCTGAATTATTTCATTCCATTTCTCCTCACTAATACCATTGTTAATATCTTCCTTAACATCCAAATCCACAAAGATATTTTCCAGCTCATCTAATCTTCTATTAGCATCTCCAAATTCCATTTTTCTCCAATCCTGGAGCTTACACTTAAGCAATTGCAATTTCTTGCATAAAACATAACCTACACTACCAAAAACAACCAAAGAATACCATAAATCTTTCACAAAAGAAATAATATTTGGGTGAGAAAACCAGTAATACTCACAGCAGAATAAAGAAGGTCCATGCTTCACTTCTTCCTAAAACAAGGAAAATTGATTATGATCAGAGCAAGGTCTAGTAAGAGCTTTTTAAGTTACTCGAGGGTACATACATTCCCAAGAAGCAGAAACCATCAATCTATCAATTATAATTCTTATATATTGAACTTGATTATTAGTCCATGTAAATGAAGCAATGACCAGTAGTAAATCAATGAGGTGATGTCTTGAAATAAATTTATTGTACCTCCTCATACTAGCTGTATAATCTCCACCAGATGATCTTTCATGAGAAAACCTAATTTCATTGAAATAACCCCCAATAACCCATGAATAATTCCAGAAAAAATCTCACTTATTCAATCTCCCTCCAAAACAATTTAATTTCATGAAAATTAGAAGAACATGGAGCATAAACTCTAGTAAATATCCACTCAAAAGAATCAGATATGGTTTTACAAAAAAATGTTATTATGGACCAATGAGAGAATTCAACACCTCAATTTTATCTGAATCCCAAAGACAAAGGATAACCCCCAGAACTTCCTTGGGATGGAGAATCTAACCATTTAACAGACCTTTTACTCTAGTTCAACCAAACTAGAAGATCTGTACATTGTTGTATTTTTTCTTCCCGTAACTATATATATTTTTACATTATTGTATTATATCTTCTAATTATACTGAGTCGTATAGCTATATAGACTTTAACATTATACACATTTGATACGAGCTGAGTTTATCTCGCGTATCTATTTCTCGAAATATGTGTTGGAAGATTTTTTCTTTAACTATGTTCATCATCATTCTTGACAAGTTTAGTTAAAGACTGTTAGAGCATATCTCGGTCCCACCAAGCGTTGGTATGTCAAGTTTGGTTGTCATATTTTAGTGAATCAAAACTCATTTAAAGAGTCGCTTGATTATTTACTAGAGTCAACTTCATATAGGTCAGCTAGAAAGTTACTAGGATATGAGTCTTATAAGTATTACGTGAAGACTTTGAAGAATATGAAGAAGTAAAGAACTACAACGACGACATCATCCTTCCTCTTGAGATTGGTAATATTTAACTTGAACTGTTCATTCCTAACGTATCTTTCAAGTCGTGCATATTGAAAACATAACTGCGAAACTGTGAATGATTATACTCTAGTTAGACATAGTATTAAGGAATTACAATACAAAGTATAACATCTATCTTTTGAACTTCGTATATAAGACATCTACGTAATCGTATGAATGCTATTGTGATTATGTATAGGTATGGGTGAAGATTTCGTCATAGGAAACAATGTTTTACATTTGTTTAAAGGAAGTACAATTCATAAATTTGTTTTGTGAATCGAAAGGGAAATCGCTAGGCTTATTGGTATTGTTATTCATTGCAAATCTTTGGATTACCAATATGTGTGTTAAGTATAACCGCTCATAACTTGTTTATGTATGTTGGTAAAAATATTCACAGTGCCTGACTTTTGTATTGGTATGACTTTTATTAGTGAAACTGATCTTTAAGTAATCACCTGAGATGGTATGATCGATATTTTGTGGTATGTGTAGTTGCGGATTATCTCACAACTACACCCTCATAAGAATCCATTAAAATGATTCCTAAACCTAATTAATTTGATATGAAACTAAGAATTAAGGTACTAAAATTATAAAGAGACACAAAGATTTTTACGTGGTTCGATCAATGTGATCTACATCCACGGTGCTTCACTAGTGATTGTATGTGATTACATGATTTTACAATTGAGACTCCATTAATGAATATTTGGAGCTCTAGAATTTTGGGGAAGAAGATGATAAAGAAAATAAATCCCTCTCTAAAATTTTCTCTCTCCTCCTAAAATCATCCCCTCTCTCCAAATGTGTCTCCCTTTCCTCTCATGCCTAAATGGATATTTATATGATTTTACAATAGATGACAGTTGTGTTGTCCCGCCATTTCGGATTTGAAGATTATCTTGCGAACCTTCGTGGCTTCATTTGCTCGCAAAATGTCCTTCTTGCTCGCAAAATATTCTTTGCTCGCAAAATGTATTTTCTCTCCACAATTTCGTAAGTTATTATTTGTTGTGATATTCCGCTCCTACATCTTGCCTCTTTTTTCTTGAATATTGCTTGAAGAGTGATCTTTAAGAAAAAATCACTTGCTGTGGTTGTTGGAGTAGTCTTTGATCTTTGTTGATGAAGGAATGAGCTAAAGAATATCAAACTCAAAAAGTATATACTTGCCTCTATTCTTTTGCGAAGTTCTGAAGCTTTAAGAAGTAATTAGAAGTATCATCTTGCGAAGTATGAAGTATGCGAAGTATCTTGAAGAAGTATGAAGTATAAGAAATATAAAATATCCTTGAAGAAGTATAAGAAGTACTTAATCCTCGGAATATATAAGAAGTATGAAGTACCCTTAAGAAGTATAAGAAGTATTTAATCCTCGAATTATATATGAAGTATAAAATATCCTTGATGAGAGTGATAAATATTGCCTCTGTTCATGTGAAATTATTATTCCACTTTTGGTGAGGATTCTTGCTGAGAAGATAAAGAACATCAAATATTTTCTTGGGTATCCATAGTTGCCTATGTTCTTTATCTATGAAGGAGAATCCTTGAGAAAATGTTGAATAATTATATTGCATCTCTATTCTTATCTTTCCTTAGCCTCAAGTGGTAACCCTGCTAACTTCTGAATTTTTCTGCAAATTTCTGAATTTTTCTGTGATTTTTTGGGATTTTCTGCGAATTTCTGAACTTCTGAATAGTGTTGCGAATAGTACTGCGAACTTCTTTTGCGAATATTGCGAATATCTTGTTGTGAATAGTGTGCGAACTTAATGTTGCGAACATAGTGTTGCGAACATAGTGTTGCGAACATAGTGTTACGAACTATGAATAGTTCTGCGAGTTATGAATTTTTCTGTTAAGTTTCGTGGTATTTTCTGTAAAATTTTGTAAAATATTTGTGCGAACATAATACTTATGTAATGATTATGTTATGAAATGTTTATGCGATGCTTATGCCATGAAATGTTTATGCAATGCATTTATGATGCAAATATGATGCTTGAATGATGCGAGTATGATGCTTGTATGATGCAAATATGATGCTTGTATGATGCAAGTATGATGCTTGTATGATGTGAATACTTATCTATTATAATGCATAGTTAATGTTTGTGTTACTTAGCTCATTTTGCTGCAGTAAAATTGATATATCTTTGAGTTGCCTCTATTCATATAATCATCTTCGTAAGTTTACTTGTGTATTTTCGCGAATGAAATCGCCTCTTCTAGTATGACTTCGTGATATATATTCTTATAAAAATTCTTCAATGATATTGATGGAATTGTCTTCTTTGATATATATTGTCTTCAAAATTCTTCAATGATCTTGATGGAATTGTCTTCTTTGATATATATTCTCTTCAAAATTCTTCAATGATCTTGTGAAGTTGTCTTCTCTTCAAAACTTCATGATGTATATTCTTGTATAATTTCTTCAATGATTGTAATGAATTTCATTAATTGATGTGGTCTTATCATGCCTTCCTAAGTAAAGGTCTTATTTTGCCACCTCTTTTGTAGCGAAAAAATCGCAGGATGTTCTTACACTTTCATGCAAAAACCCATTGATCTTGCCTTATCTTTTTTGTATAGTATTTTAGCCTCTTCAGGAAGTGTTGCAACAATATGATAGGCCTAAATATTCTTGCGAACATAAAGCCCCATGACATTTCCGTCTTGCGATGAAATCGCAGGACGTCTCTACACTTTCATGTAGTGACCCATTGATCTCATCTTAACTTCTTTACTATGTTCTGCGAGTTCTTTTTGTATGTTTCCCTTCTCTTTTTTTTTTTTTTTTTTTTTTTTTTTTTTTCCGAATGCTCGCAGAACTTCATTTGTTGCACAAATATGACAAGCCTTTATGTTTTCGCAAACAAGAAGCCTCGTGACATTTGCGTCTTATATCACGTATCATCTCCCTAATGGAGGGTGCTGCCCTTTATCTTCCCCCTGGTTGCCCCTTCAAGGAAGCGTACATCGACCATACAAGGTTAGCTCTTCCCATCCGGTTCGCAAACAACTTGACTTTTGATCGCAACCTCTTATCCTTTTTGCCTATAGGGCTTATAGTTACGAGGTTGCACCCTATGGGGTATCTTTGGGCCAAGTGCATCATTTGCCAAGACTTGTCAAAAATGGCAGATGTGGTTCAACCTCACCCGAAACTCTTGACTTAACCGTGTACCTCGGCGCCTTGATCGTTTTCTGCACTTCTTGGGAAAGACAGTATGCCTTAGTCGCCCAACCTAAATCCTCTTACACCGCATTTTATATTGCGTAATGTCGCTAGATTAGGTGAGAATCCAAAGTGTCTAACCCGGATAGGTACCCCATTATTGGGTTGTACCCCTAAATTTTTACCATGTACTAAGGGCCCTTGGTGGTGTTCCGGTTACCCTTAGCCACGTTTATAGGTACCCCCTTAAATGACGTACTTTAGGACTTTGCCTCTTACGAAATATAGATTCGCGAACTAGGGTGTACGCCACAAAGGTTTGCCTGTATAAAATTTTCTGCGGCTCTCTTTCTTTTTTGGAGGCTGATCACAGATTGTGGTCTTTTATTCGCAAGTTAATCGTAAATGGCGGTATTTTTTCGCCTTTTAAAAATTCATCGTAAATTTTTCATGTACATAAAATGTTGAATGTTTTCATGAAATGTTTAGTATAAGAAGTATGAGAAGTATTCATATCACATCTTTAAATCAAAATTGTTCTATAGAAATATAGGAACTTAATTTTCTCTGTTTTTTGTAATTTTGAAGTCTTTGAAAAAATTGGAGATCTTTAAATTTTTGCGATGAAGTCATTTTTGAATTTTGCGATTTTATCGCTTTTCACCAATCTAAAAAATCTTTGAAATGTTTTGAAATTTTAGAAATTGTAGAAATCTTACGAGTATATCGCTTTTGGTAAATAAAATCAAAAATCTTTTGTCTTCTGTAAAATAAATATTCAAGGAAATGGTACTTACCTTTTGTGGCTTGTTGCCATCTCTTGCGAAGTAAATGGCTTGCTTACAAAATGAGAAAGAATGAGAATTGAATTTTTGACCCGCCATGAAACTCATACTTCTAGTGGATTGTTGGATGTTCATGAAGTAGTTTTCTTCTTCCCGAAGTAGGTTATGTTGATGCCATCCTTGGAAAATATATACAAAGTAAACATTCACGAAGTTAAATAGTTGAGGAATAAAATGAATATTCGTGAAATAAATGTTTGCGAAGTAAATGTTCATGAAGTTAAATAGTTGCGAACTTCCCTCTTCACGAATTAGATTCTGGTTACTGCCATAGGGAAGCAATATACATCCATTGGCTGCCACTTCCTGGCGAGTTGATCTGGCTACGATCTTTCTTTTTCACGAAGTAATGATGTCTCGTCATTTGTTGATGTGCTATTTTCGTTCGTCTTCGCCGGTGAGTATCTAGTAGATGGACTTTTGTCGGACCTTATCACTGGTTTTGTACTCAGATTTCCATGAATTAGTTGTTTTATCCTCGCAAGTTGGTTTTCCTCTGAAGTCAAGTTAACTTTTAACATCTTATCATTCCTATCTTACGAAGTAACTACTTTATCAAGCTATTCTCCTTCCCTAATTTGGTTCTGCTATTTTCTCTATGGAATTAGTTTGCTCGTTGTCTTTGTTCGAGTTGTTGACGATCTGATTTGTTACTAACAATTTAAGGCAGAACTTGATTTTCCTTTCCAATTCTTGCGAAGTATTTGTGTATACAAAAACATTCCATGAAGTCAAATGTCTACGTTGTTGAGATTTTTTGCAAGGCCTGCTGATGGTAAGCTCAAATACATTGGGGGAGAAACTCGACTGGTTGTGGTTCCTCGTAATATCAACTTCGCAGAATTGATGGCCAAATTTGCTGGCATATTTGGTGGTGATACAGTTCTGAAGTACCAATTGATCCCAGAAGATTTAGATGCTCTAGTATCAGTTACAAACGATGATGATCTGCGCTATATGTTAGATGAATATGACCGAAACTCCAGAGCGTTTGTTTGACTCATCTTTTCGTCCCTTGCTTTCTGGAAACTTTTCTCTTTATGAAGTGTACTCAAACCTGCAGCCATTAACTTGTTCGCAGCATCTCTTCTGTTGGTTCTGCAAAGAAAAATCTCCCATGCAAACTTCTCATGCAAACAGTCCCTATACGTTCTGCAAATGTAAGCCTTGATGGCTTACTTATTATCGATTGGTTGGAATTTGTATGCGTGCATGCTACTCTACTATATTCTTTACTGTTGACTGAACTTTCTTTATACTGGTGATGATTTTGGAAAAGTAAACATTTCTGCGAGGTAAATGAACTTCTGCGAGATATCCATTCTTGTTCTCTTATCTGTACGTTTTCAGTTTTCTTCGCAGAAAATTTTCTTCACTTTCCGCAAAGTACAATTCACTCGCTGATTTTCTGATGAAGGAAACTTATTTTTGTTCTTCAAAGTGTTATTGCATTTTACTTTTCTTACTATCTTTAAAGTGGGATGGAAGTTTCTTAATCTTCATCTCCAATGAAATGGTTGATTGACGCGGTAGCTAATGTCATCCACTGTATTCTTTCAAAATGTCTCCAGTTGTGCTTCACTAAACCTTTTTGACGGTTTATTTGTTACAGCTATTACATGTACTCTACGTAACTTAAATTATTAGCATTTGGTGGAATTCTTATCTACTGTAGTTTTTGCGAAGTAACGTTGTTGTCTCCATTTTAATTAAGAATATTTTGCGAGCTAACGCTAAGCTACTATGAACTGATGCTAGACTACTTCTGTTGCTAAAGTCCTTTGGGATCATATTCGCAAAACTACGGGAAGTAGTTAGCCTCCGTATTAGTAGCTGCGAACTTTCTTCTTCGTATACTTCTTCTTTTGTTCATAATGGGGATAATTTCTTTCGCAAGTGCGTAAATGAACGTCTGTACGTAAATGAACGTCTGTACATAAATCTTCTTTTGTTCTTTTGCTTATTTATATCTCCCTGGACAGTTTATGTAACTCGAATTGTCTTGTGCAAAATGAACTACTGAACTTCACCCCGTCCTACTGAATTTCTTCTTCTTCTCCCTGGACATTTCTGTTCGTAAGATTCGAACTCATGATGACATTTATCCCTTTTCTTCGTAGGAATGATATTTCTTCATCAATGACGCAGAACTTTGCAAAAAAAATTGCTGCAAACGATAAGTAAACTTGGTTAGCAATTTATAGATCATTAAGATGAGTAATGTTTGCCTATGAAGAATGAAAACTTTCCATATATTCTACTTGTTTTTTGTTCTTGCGAAATGTAAATCTCTAAATATCTAACCAACAGAAAATCTTGAATTTCGATTTTGTCAGAAATTCTTTAAACAAATTTGTAAAACGAGATTTGGTTACTACAAATTTATAGCAAAAACATTTTTAAATTCAAAATTTTCATAATAAATCAAATTTCTACAAAAAGCAAAGTTTAGATCGCAAAAAATTTATTTTTCAATTTGTGTTTTGAAATTCCCAAATTTTGAAAAATGAAACAAAGAATAAGAAAAGTGAGAAGGAATTTGTCCTTTTTGGAAGCGATTGTTGACGTAGCATGTGTAAATTTCATTTTGCTTGACGATTTCTCCATATCCACATCTCTCTTCCTGAACTACTACTAATGTGTTTGTTGTTTGAAGATGCCAATAAAAGAACTTCCATTTCTATCTTCAGAACTCATAGATCCAGTACAATTCATCACCAATAGTAACCAATTTTTCTAGCTTTCTTGAATTAACAAGGTTAGGTCCCTGTTTCTAGCGCCAATTATGTAGTTGCGGATTATCTCACAACTACACCCTCATAAGAATCCATTAAAATGATTCCTAAACCTAATTAATTTGATATGAAACTAAGAATTAAGGTACTAAAATTATAAAGAGACACAAATATTTTTACGTGGTTCGATCAATGTGATCTACATCCACGGTGCTTCACTAGTGATTGTATGTGATTACATGATTTTACAATTGAGACTCCATTAATGAATATTTGGAGCTCTAGAATTTTTGGGGAAGAAGATGATAAAGAAAATAAATCCCTCTCTAAAATTTTCTCTCTCCTCCTAAAATCATCCCCTCTCTCCAAATGTGTCTCCCTTTCCTCTCATGCCTAAATGGCTATTTATATGATTTTACAATAGATGACAGTTGTGTTGTCCCGCCATTTCGGATTTGAAGATTATCTTGCGAACCTTCGTAGCTTCCTTTGCTCGCAAAATGTCCTTCTTGCTTGCAAAATATTCTTTGCTCGCAAAATGTATTTTCTCTCCACAATTTCGTAAGTTATTATTTGCTGTGATATTCCGCTCCTACATCTTGCCTCTTTTTTCTTAAGTTATTATTTTCAGAACTTCGCAAAAGAATAGAGGCAAGTATATACTTTTTGAGTTTGATATTCTTTAGCTCGTTCCTTCATCAACAAAGATCAAAGACTACTCCAACAACCACAACAAGTGATTTTTTCTTAAAGATCACTCTTCAAGCAATATTCAAGAAAAAAGAGGCAAGATGTAGGAGTGGAATATCACAGCAAATAATAACTTTCGAAATTGTGGAGAGAAAATACATTTTGCGAGCAAAGAATATTTTGCGAGAAAGAAGGACATTTTGCGAGCAAAGGAAGCCACGAAGGTTCGCAAGATAATCTTCAAATCCGAAATGGCGGGACAACACAACTGTCATCTATTGTAAAATCATATAAATAGCCATTTAGGCATGAGAGGAAAGGGAGACACATTTGGAGAGAGGGGATGATTTTAGGAGGAGAGAGAAAATTTTAGAGAGGGATTTATTTTCTTTATCATCTTCTTCCCCAAAAATTCTAGAGCTCCAAATATTCATTAATGGAGTCTCAATTGTAAAATCATGTAATCACATACAATCACTAGTGAAGCACCGTGGATGTAGATCACATTGATCGAACCACGTAAAAATCTTTGTGTCTCTTTATAATTTTAGTACCTTAAATCTTAGTTTCATATCAAATTAATTAGGTTTAGGAATCATTTTAATGGATTCTTATGAGGGTGTAGTTGTGAGATAATCCGCAACTACAGTATGACCAACTCTAGACATTGGGGAACCGATCCTAGTAAGAGGTGAAACTGATCACAAGTATGTGGAATCGATACTTGTAAGAGGTACAACAAGTCTTAGGAATTGGTAACCGATCCTATGACTTGTGCAACCGATCACAAGTAAAATACCATAATAATGTGGTAACCGATGCTAGTACCTAGTCAACCAATTTTTGGAAAGCTAGTTTGACCAATCCTAGTACCCACATGGTGGTAGAACCGAATCTTTGTGTTTTGGTAGAATCACAAAACCCATTAATGGTGATTTGATAGGATAATCAATCACATAGTTCTTGGAAGTTATATGAACCAACTCTAAAATTATTTGGAAGTGTGGAAAATCAGTTCCAAGATTGTAAATATAAAAAGGATTTACAAAGTAAAGATGTCGACATACTTTGAATATGTGCAATAATTCTTATATTTTATTGTTCAAAGATATTCCTTAATAACTAAAGGAGAATCCAGGATCGAAATAAACTGAGAATCTTTTAATTAAGGTTTTTAGTTTTATATAATTTTAATTTCCAGCAATTAAATGCATATCTTTATAAAATAAAAATTGGTAATGTGCATTTACTAATTGGAGATTTTCTGCTGAGATTTCGGTCAATATTTGGATAATGCATTTCCAGGAATTATGGAAACCGATTAGGAATTTATTGCATATCTTTGAGAATATTCGGTTTTGGAAATTCCTTGGTGTCCAAACTTCCTTGGTCTATAAATATTGAAGTTTGCATTTCGAGCAAACTAATCCTCATAACCGAAAAAACTACCTAGTTGTGTTGTTACTGGTGGAGCCATCTATTCGGGGAGGAAAGTACCCTAATTAGGCTAAATCTCTTACGACCGCTGGTTTTAAAGACTTCTTTGGGATTGAGAAGCTCTACGAGTACCGTTGGTGGGAAACTAGACAAATGCAGTTTATTATTAGTTTTCGATTGATTTGATTGACTAACAGTTGTTGAACTTTGATTGTACCTAGTTTGTTTATGCTTGAGAATCTTCTCTTCTGATATAAGATTCACTCAAACTAGATCGAAGTATCGACGGTGATCTTTAGAACTATTTGTAGATCTAAAGACGTCTTGTGATAATCCATCGCTAACAAACTCCGTTCTGTGTGTGATTGATCACAAGAGATTCAAGTTGTTTGTGTGCATGTGTTTATTGAAGATCTAAGAAGATTTAAAGACAAAGAAGATTTCTTATTTGAGTTCATAATCTTTAGTGTGCACAAAACTTGATCGGATGGAGGGATCCAACTATAATCGGTTTATCTTTGTGATAACCTTGATTGATTAGTTGTGTAGATCTGTATCAATACATTTGTTTGTGATTCATAGTATTGAGTGCATAGTCTAAACAATTACTTTGGTAGTTGTTGAATAGATTGATCTAAGAACCCGACAAAGGAGATTATTGTTATAAACGGAAGAGCCTTTTGTCAAACTCATATCACGTTGTTTGAAAAGTGTTGTTACCGAACAAACTTGTTGTTCCTTTACTGTTTGGAATACGAACCAAAGGAATTGTTCCAAGTGCGTGACTTATTACAAGTTGGAGGCACAGGAATACTGAGGGAACTAGGTGAACTATAGGTTTAGTTGCTTGGTCTCAACTATACGAAGTTGGTTTAGATTTTGTATAGCGGCTTAATTCTGTGAGTATTCAATTATGGACAAGGTCTTGGGGTTTTTATGCATTTAAGGTTTCCTCGTTAACAAAATCTTGTTGTGTCTTTTACTTTTCTATTTTCGCAATTATAATTTTTTTTATTATAATTAGAAGTAAAATACACAAACGTTAATTCCTAATTACTTGATAGAAATCCTATAGTGTTTGGTTAAGTCTGAACCTATTATCAAGTAATCATACTTCATTGTTGTATTGTCTCGATCTTGTATCCATATTCAATCACACAAGTTATCTTGTTATCATATTGTCTCGATCTCATATCGATAGATGATCACACAAAGTGTGAACTGATTAGTTGTATTGTCTCTTCTCAGTCCATAGACAATCACTTTCGAAGAAAGGACTTATAGGTGGAAAAGTTTTGGATTGAGGTATATTTGGGTACCCTCGTCTTTTCAGATACAATTTATTTATTGGAAACTAAATATTAAGTCAAAATATGATCATGTGAAGATTGATTTGAAACATCTTTCATGATTTGTGTGAGAAAATTATTTGATGTCAACTTGGAAAGTTTTGTATTGATAATTCGATCACTTGAAAGTTACTTGATGCTAATGGTTTTTGTGAGAAAGCCATTGTCACCTTCTAAGGATGTTTCAATGATTGAAATGGGAGTTTAGAACAATTGACCATGTCTGGATACAACACGGTATGCATACCTAGTATGCGAACTGTATTGTTATGATTCAGGTATGGGAACCTTGTTTGCGTACCTAGTATGCGAACTGTTTTAACTTTAAAGGTCCGGGAACCTTGTTTACGTACCTAGTGTGCAAATGTTTCTACCTGAGTTGAGTCCGGGATGGCTGTTCACTTACCTGGTTTACGAACGGCTGGACATGCCAAGGTCCGGAGCTGTTGTTCGCGTGCCTGGTTTATGAACACATTGGTTAAGTACGATTCTCATACTCATGAACTAAAACATTTATGAATTAAGGAATGCAATATTTGATGTTCATGAATTGATTCTTGAATAAGTACTTTGTACGATATCAAATCAATCTGATTTTGTTTCAATTTGTTCATATATATATTTTATGAGACAATGAACAACTAAACAACTCTGTGTGAAACATAATTAGATTCATTTTATTATCTTTCATGATTGATTGATCATCATATTTAATGTAGAAGTGTTAGATGAATGTGGTTAAGAAAAAAGTGATCATATGGCTAACTTCGTTTAACTGTTATTGAGCCACTCAATATACACATTTAGGTACGGTTACCCATATCCAAATAAAGGTATATTTCATTTGTGTATAATAAATTAAGAACCATCTAACGGTGGAGATTAATTGTTTTATTTCTAAGCAGACTTAGCTTGAATCTTAAATCAGTATTTCATCTAACGGTGAATATTGAATGCTTTGTTACTAAGCTATTTTAGATTTGATTGTAAGCAACCCTAATTTGAAAGACTATATAAGGGAGAACTCTAGCAATTGGAAAACCTAATCCCGGCACTTTCATGTGTCCTAGTTGCATACTAGAGTCGATTCTCCTTTAACCTAGGTTTTTCCAAAACTGTATTAGGTTAACGACTTGAAGCCTTCATTTGGGATTCGTGAAGCCAGATCTAACTATTTTCTTTGTAATTGTATATTTTGATCTTACTTGTTCTATCGTGTTGAGTACTGTTTTCTCTAAGATTTTCTCGATATTTATCTCTGATAGGTAAGATATAAAAAGTAGTCACAAAGTTCTTCGTTTCAGACTTTGTGATCCCGCAATAACTTCTTATACCACCATATAGTTAAGTTATTGTGAGGTGATTTATATTTCTAGGCTGCTCTTCGGGAGTATAAGACTGGATTATCAATTGGTTCTTGTTCACCTTGATTTATCGGAAGACGGAACAAAACTTCATAGGTATTTCTATAGGAGACAGATTTATCTATCAGAATAGACTTATCTGTGTGAGATAGATTTATTTATAAGTCTTCAACTTTAGGTCATGGAAACTCTTAGTTGTGGGTGAGATCAACTAAGGGAATCAAGTGCGCAGAATCCATCATGGTTCTAGAGGTGTAAGGAACGTGAATGTACCTTAATCGGTGTGAGGCTTGGTTAGGGCTCAACTACATTCTAGTCTGAAGTTAACTTGTAGTATGATAGTGTTTGTAGCGGCTTAATATATTGTGGTGTTCAATCTGAACTAGGTCCCCGGGTTTTTCTGCATTTGCAGTTTCCTCGTTAACAAAATTTTTGGTGTCTGTGTTATTTCTTTACCGCATTATATTTGTTTATGTGATTAAAATATCATAGGTTGTGTGTAGTTCAGACAGTTGATAAATCCGACCTTATTTGTTGGATATAACTCGATTAACACTTGGGCATTGGTCTTTGGTACCGTCCAAGTTATTATCAATTAAGCTCACGGATTTCTATCTGTTCGATTTACCGATTTTATTGAGAAATAAAGATAAATCTCTTTGATATATATCTTGATAGAGCTTGATTTTAAGTTGGTGCTCTCGGAATTATGTTGGACTTTTGTCCATATAGATTTCCGAACGAATTATTGGGTGTGGTTGTTATACCCCCGCTTTTTCTATTGGTATCAGAGCAGGAAAAAACGCTAAGACCTCATAAGTATGCGTTTGTAGCAATCTGACTCTATGGACATAAGTGACATACATCCAGTTTTCTATGGTTCAAATTACTTATGGTGGAAAATTGTTATGCATGCCTTTCTTCAAGCGCTTGATTTTCAATCATGGGTTCATGTCGTTAATGGCTACGATCCTCCATTAGTTACAGTAAATGGTGTAACTGTTGCAAAGGATATTGGTGAGTATGATCCTGTCAAGATGCTCGCTGCAAAGCAAAATTCTGACGAATTAAATGCTATGTCTACTTATAGCTATGTCTCAAATTAGGATAGAATGTGTAGTTGAGCTTTAGACTTCACGACATTCATCGATTGAAGACATAGAACTACTAAGGGGAGCTTGTGGAACTTCATCAGTAAAAGGTATGTAGAGAATTGAAGTCATCTATCACCCAGAAGTCTATTTATATTCTATCTCTGTTAATACCCAAAAATTGCTCGTAGGTAGAACAATGTACTGTCAAAGTACTTTCTTTAGGTTCGAAAAATCAAAATCGTATAAACAAGCATAAACCAAGGAGTTGGTCGTTCACCTTTTGCTTCGGTTACAAAGAGAGAAAATAGGTTGATCTTAGGGGAGGTAAAGTAAAGAAAGTTTGAGGAAATCCATGGTAATTAAATAGGGTGTGAGGTTGTTGAACTATGGAAGAAGAAAGGCTTGAGAATGATAAGCTTGTTCTGTCTTCTGAATAGACAAAGTTGTCTATTTATAGCTGAAGGGAACACTCACTATTTCCTTGTAAGTAGTGGAGGTTGTGGAGAGATAGAGAGATGGAGAGATGGAGATAGTGGGATAGTGGTATGGTTACACCCATTATGTTAGGGAAGTTTCTGGAAACCCGTAAACCATTACTTAGCCACTTCCTTTAACCGCTTTGAACCATTGCCACTACTTGTAACTTCCTTATCATAGGTGTTGTCACGCCGCATGTTGCTGTAAACTACCAGACCAATACCCTTGAATAATTCCCCCATGTAACATGTTTTGATTTCTCGTAGGAATCATGGATTTATTTCTAGTCTTGTCTAGATTGTCATGATACTGACTGATTGATAGCCTAAGCTATCCATGATTTGTCGACATAGCTTGAAGAGACAACTCGATCTAAGAGTATGCGTGGCTAATAATGAATCCTCCATAAAATGTCATTGAAAATAACTATCCATAATAATTCATGAAAGTGCCAGCACCAAGATAATAGCTACCTAATTAAGTTGTGGCGCGGGAGCGACCTAATCGATTAGCTAGACGAATCGTCATGGGTGCTAGGACTGGAGAAATATATCCATGGCCATATGCCTAGGCTAGGCCGAGAGGAAAGGAGGCCATTTCCAAATACATGGACATGAGGCAAGGTGGTCGTGATCATGGTTAGCCATACCGAAAGATAAGGAGGCCATGGATACTAGCTTGGCTAGTCGAAGAGGCTAGGAGTCCGTTACATGGTTATGCCATGCTAGGAGATAGGGATGTCGTTGTTGTGATTAGGATAGGCTATGACAGCTAGCAAAGAGGTCGTGGCTGGTTAGAATCCAGGCTAGGATGGCAGGCAGGAAACCGTGGCCATGGTTAGCCAGGCCGGTAGACAATGAGTCCATGGTTAGCAGATAAGATAGTCATGGCCAATGGACATGCTAAGGGGTAAAGAGGCTGTGACCAAGACAAGGTGTCCATGGCCGATTGGGATAGACTAGGAGGTCGTGACTAGTTAGGGAACTGGTGGCTATGGCCTTAGCTAGTTGGATATCTAGGGATAGGAATTTCGTGGCCAAAAACATGGCCAATCTAAGAGATAAGGAAGTCATGGCCTGGGTATCTAGTTGGATAGATATGGAGTTAATGGACACGGAGTGGTTATGGAGCGCGACCATGTTGGCGCTAGAACTTCATTTGTAGCATACGGAACATACTCGAGGAATTCTTCCATGGAAGTTCTGCGACTCGAAGTAACCCACATATAAGATAAATCCGTCTCCCACAGATAAACCTATGAGTTTTGTTCTATCTTTTGATAAAATGAAGGTGAACATGAACTAATCGATAACTCGGACTTATACTCCCGAAGAACAGCCTAAAATTATCAATCACCTTATAATAACCGAAATCGTATGGTAGTGAAACTAGATATTGCGGAATCACAAATGATGACACGAAGATGTTTGTGATTTCTTTTTATCTTGCCCTATCAGAGATATAATCTTAATCCAATTATTCAATTGAACTCGTATGATAGAAAATGGCAAGATCAGATCGCTCAACTACAAAATAAGTAGTTTCGACTGGCTTCATAATCCCAATGAAGTCTTTAAGTCGTAAACCGACAGGGTCTCGAGCAGAAACCTACGGTTAAAGGTGAATCGACACTAGAAAAACCAACTAGTATCACACAGTAGGTGTGGGGATTAGTTTTTCCAGTTGCTGGATGTCTTATTTATATAGTTTTCAAATCAGGGTTTGCAATCTAAGTTGGTAACAAAATCAGTGCCTTCAGATATGCGAGGTTCTCCTTCTTGGTAGTAGTTGTGCCTGCTTTTGTTTCAGCGAGAGCTTCTTATCTTTTCATCTATTTTTAGAGGATTGGTGATGTTTGGATACACATGGCGCCTCCAATAGCATGAAAGAGTAGCTTTGATCCTCCGCTGGTATTACCGAAATTGAAACTGGTTGCTGAACCTGAATTGAGGTTAATGACTGAATTAGATCTAAGATCCACCCTTCCTTTTCAAATGGTTGAAGAACTGATTTTGTGACCGAGAGGTTGATCTCCGGTTGTGGTCGCCAATTGTTAATACCTAAATATCGCTCCTAGGTAAAACAATGTACTGTCAAAGTACTTTCTTTAGGTTCGAAAAATCAAAATAGTACAAAACGAGCCTAAACCAAGGAGTTGGCCATTCACGTTTTGTTTCGGTTACAAAGAGAGAAAATGGGTTGATCTTAGGGGAGGAAAAGAAAAAAAAGTTTGAGGAAATCCGTGGTGATTGAATTGGGTGTGAGTTTGTTGAACTATGGAAGAAGAAAGGCTTGAGAATGATAAGCTTGTTTTGTCTTCTGAATAGACAAAGTTGTCTATTTATAGTTGTAGGGAACACTCACTATTTCCTCGTAAGTAGTGAGGGTTTTGGAGAGATATTGGGATAATGGTATGGTTACGTCCATTATGTAGGGAAGTTTCCGGAAACCCGTAAACCATTACTCCATTACTTATCCACTTTCTTTAACCACTCTCAACCGTTGCCACTACTTGTAACTTCCTTATCATGGGGTTTTGCTACGCCTCATGTTGTTGTAAACCACCAGACCAATACCCATGAATAATTACCCGATGTAACATGTTTTTATTTCTCGTAGGTATCATGGATTTGTTTCTAGTCTTGTCTAGATTATCACGATACTGACTGATTAATAGCCTAAGCTAGCCAGGCTTTGTCGACATATCTTGAATACACAACTTAATCCAAGAGTATGCGTAGATAATAATGAATCCGCTATAAGATATCATTGTAAATATCTAACCATATTAATACATGAAAGTGTCAGCACCAAGCTAATAGCTATGTAAGTTGTGGCGGGGGCGCGACCTAATCAATTAGCTAGCCGAGTCAGCATGGGTGTTAGGCTTGGAGAAATATAGCAGTGGACATATTGCTAGGCTAGGCCGAGATGCAAGGAGGCCATTGCCAAAGACATGGCCAAGAGGCAAGGTGGTCGTAGTCATGGTTAGCTAGGCCGGAAGATAAGGAGGTTGTGGATACTAGCTTGGATAGGCCAAGAGGCTAGGAGGACGTTGCATGGTTATGTCATGCTAGGAGATAGGGAGGCTGTTGATGTGATTAGGCCAGGCTATGCCGACTAGCAAGGAGGCTGTAGCTGTTTAGAAGCCAAGCTAGGTCGGATGGTAGGAAACCGTGGCCATGAGTAGTGTCACAGGTCTGCAACACTCAAATACAACAACTAATTCGACAATGGCAAACCGCGCTCCTCAACACAATTTTCAGCCAACTCGCACTTAGCCAATACTTCAACTTCTTGACTAAATCTCTATTTAGCCCATACTAAACAAAGGTTCTGCTCACAAACCTTTCAAGCCTTTAATCAAATGCTCACACTCCGCTTGATGCACAAACAATAAGTGATGTGATTTTTTATAGTTGTAGAAAAAGATTCGTTCAAGACTTGTGAATATTTTCGATTTCAGACTTAAATAAAACTAAAAATAAGAAAAACTCAATTCAAAGTTGTTATCAAGATTATAGAGATACTGAGACTTAGGATTCCATTATTTTTCCAATTTTATGTGATCCAATTAATAATAATCATGCAACTCATATATTCAAGTGATTCTAATATATTGCAATAATTAGATTTTTAGATATAACAACTGTTTATCAAAAGCATAGAACATCAAAACCCTAGGAAAGCATGCTCTATCAAAAGAAAACACAATTGATTAACCAAAATCAATTTTCTCATTAAGGAAAATAATCGTAAAAAGAATTGCAATAATTAATTAAATAAAAATTACCACACAAATATTGGAAAAATAGCTTCCTCCGTCGCCTCAGCAAAGGGGTTTAGCTCCTCATATTAATCATGTGCTCAAAATACATATTCACGGTTCAAAGTTGATTATAAGAGGTGAAAAGTGCTAATACTGGAATTCGCAACAGATATAATTGTTACAAATACACTGTTACAGAATAAACGATAGAAGTTTTCTGTTGTAATCATTGTAGCATAACGACTGCTCCTGATGGTCAAAGTTCTTCGTGTTCTTATCTTCCACAGCAGCATAAACTGATTCTCTACAACTTGATTTTTCTTATATTCTAGCCACCTAAACTCTCCCAAAGTGTACCTAACGTCTCATGTTACTCCAAACGGCCTATATATAGCCAGCTGATCGATCAAATTCCCAGAAATCTTCGGTTATTATTTTTTTCTTCCCTCTCAAGACTCGGGATTTTTTTTCCCTGCCAAGATTCTCTACACATCAACTGTGATTCTCCAACCTCTCAAATAACTCATGTAGACTGAATAAGGACTCAATACATAACGTAAAATCCTCCAGTGCTTCCATTTATAAACCAAAACATCCGAGAATACATGAAACTCCCTGTTTTATCCAAACTCGACAAACTTCCACATTTCTTCGAATCTTAGAGATTTACCTTTCCTGTTTTATCAAAACAGGCATATCCCAAACCCAATCGAACAGAAAATCCAATGAAATCTCCTCCTATTGCCGAATAAAGGTGCCCGTGAAACACACACCTCTGTTTCCTTCTCCCGGCGACAATTTGGGTCCATTCCATCGCCTATACCTAGCCTATTTAGGTCTAAGGAGCAATCCCAATCAATTTCAGTCCTTTAGTCTTCATGGAACACGATCAAAATCCCAACCCTAATTATCCAGCCGCTGCACTCATGTTTCCCGCCAAATTCAGAATTTGAAATGAAGAAGGTGAAGTCCCCCTAGCCACTATCGGGGTGCGAATATCAAAGGGGTGTCCTGAGGTGTAAATAGTGAATGAGTGCCCCTTATCCAAATGAATGGTCCTTTTAGTAATTTTCTCCCACTAGCACAAATACCACTTTTCGAGCCAATTTTTCCGCAAAAGCTTATTTCTCCAAAAACACCTATAAATACATTAAAAGCCATAATAAATACAAAAATGAGCATTAATAATATATACAATTGAGATTATATCAGACACAAAAATGTGTCTATCAAGTACCCCCAGATTTATTATTTGCTAGTCCTCGAGGAAATTAAATCTACAAAATAAAATCCTAACTCATTGTCGCATGCATCGTCGGTTGCATTTAGCGTATGCAACAAGCCTTTAAACCCCTAGGTGGCCCTAGTGGCCGAGTCTTGGGAGGGATTACTAGAGATATACCCACAAAACCTTTACTCCAGAACCTAGCTATCTACGCAGAACCTTGGAAGGAACTAAAGAATCTCCTTGGTTGGCATACTTATTGACTACAGGAGGAGGTACCCTGATGCGAAATTCCAATTGTTGTACACGAGTTTGCACTCAAGCATACTAAAATTCATATATAAGTAACAAATATCTACTCAGATAGTCTCACTATGGACATCAATATTCGGAGTCAACCAGTCACATGGATAGATTAAGAGATGGAAATAGAAAAACATAGATGGTTTTGATGTTGACTAGGTGAACGGTGTTTCTCATATATGTTTGAAGGCCACTGCCAAAATGAACCTATCCTAATGGACTGAGATACTGGTCTGACTAATATCAACACAACTAGCATATACAAGGGAACCAGTGGTAGATAATACTAATTCTAGATCAACTCGTCTGGCATATATAAGGGAACCAGCGGTCAATTTATTCACTGAACATTAACGATTACCTTTTTTTTTTAACAACATGATTAGGTATTGTGGATCCAAGAGCATGCTTCTTGTCAGATTACATGGTAATTCCCATGGATCCTGCGTTCCACGCTTGTTTAGGCGACGGAGACAGGGAAAACACACACATATTTCTATCCAAGTGTTAATATTTATTCCGATTGGTTTAATTGGTCTGGGTTTTTTTTTTTTAGTAACTCAATCACTCTATTTCACCCTAGCAGTGGTAACAACT
Source organism: Papaver bracteatum (assembly GCA_023529315.1). Classification (NCBI taxonomy): domain Eukaryota; kingdom Viridiplantae; phylum Streptophyta; class Magnoliopsida; order Ranunculales; family Papaveraceae; genus Papaver; species Papaver bracteatum. The sequence continues at coordinate 1,131,077 of JAJJWX010000614.1, forward strand.
TGAATCGTGATCCCCACCTAATCACTTAGAGAAACATATTTTTGAAAAGAAAACAAAATATAAACAGAGGTGAAAAGGACTTAACGAGATATGGTGAAACTACCATGTTATTTCTAACATCCGAGCTTTGTACTTTTATGAATAGACTCTTTAGATGTTTCCATCTAATCAGATTGGTTCCTCAACTCCTACGACCAAGATGCTTCCATCCACTTAGATTAGTTAGTTCCATCCTTAATAAGCATAAATTTCTAGTCTATGGAGTTTATTTATTGCAACTAACAAAAGTTTCTTCCCCACCCCCAAACTTAAATCTATCATTGTCCTCAATGTGTCTAATTAAAGAACAGTACCAAAAGTATAATTAACATGAGGAATCTGTAAAGAGAGAAGTCAGAAAGATAGTACATGGGTGAAGCGTAATAATCCTTCCACGGAGAATAAGGAGAGAAATAAAAATAAAACCTAAAAAACAAATAGAAAAAATAATATACAACATACAAATATAAAATACCTCGATGGTCAATCAAGGTAGATAGGGTCCTCCAGAGGGACCTCCTCAACATCACCTGTAGGAAAATATTCTAAAAAGAGATTCTATCTCTGACCGTTAACCTTAGAAGAACTATTATCATCCAGTGTCTCAATTTCAATAGCGCCATGAGGAAAAACAGTACGGACCACAAAAGGACCGGTCCACCGAGAGCACAACTTCCCGGGGAATAGATGCAAACGAGTGTCATACAGAAAAACTTTTTGACCTGGAGAAAATGACTTTCTTAAAATATACTTATTATGCACAAGTTTCATTTTGTTTACATACTCCTTAGCACGATCGTATGCATTTCTACGAATCTCGTCTAACTCATCGAGATGGAGTTTTCTGTGAGCTCCTGCCTTGTTAAGTGAAAAATTTAGCTGCTTAACAGCCCAATATGCTCTATGTTCTGACTCAATAGGTAAGTGACATGCCTTTCCAAATACTAAACGATAAGGTGACATTCCAATGGGGGTCTTAAACGCAGTACGGTATGCCCATAAGGCATCAGTATGCCTTGACAACCAGTCTTTCCTATTAGGATTAACTGTTTTCTCTATAATACGCTTAATTTCCCTATTAGAAACCTCCGACCACTAGTTTGTGGGTGATATGGGGTAGCTACTTTGTGGGTAATACCATATTATTTCATTAAAAGTGTAAATGGTTTGTTACGAAAGTGTGTACTTCCATCACTAATTATAGCTCGTGGTGTCCCAAAACGTGCAATTATATTATCTTTCAAAAACTGGAGTACGACCTTGTGGTCATTTGTTTTACACGGAACCTCCTCAAACCACTTAAACACATAGTCTACAACGACAAGTATATAAAGATAACCCAAAGAATCAGGAAATGGACACATAAAATCAATGCCCCACACATCAAAGACCTCAATCACTAAAATAGGGTTCAAAGGCATCATATTTCTACGGGAGATGGTCCCTAACTTTTGGAAACGCTCGCAAGAATCACAATGACTATGGGAGTCCTTAAACAACGAAGTCCAGTAAAATCCACACTGCAATATCTTATCAGTAATCTTCTTAGTACTAAAGTGACCCCCACATGCATGTTCATGACAAAAGGAGATAATACTAGACTGGTCACTCTTAGGTATACATCTCCTAATAATCTGGTCTGGACAATACTTAAACAAATAAGGATCGTCCCAAAATAAGTGCTTAGCCTCGGATAAAAACCTAAAATGATCTTCTTTAACCAAATGTTGAGACATTCGACCAGTAACAAGATAATTCACTATATTTGCATACCAAGGTGATTGGGAAACATAAAACAATTGTTCATCAGGTAAGCTATCCATTATAGGAATGGAATCATCAGGGGAGCTAACAACTAGCCTAGACAAGTGGTATGCTACTATATTTTCTGCACCCTTTTTGTCTCTAATGTCTGGAGAAAATTCTTGTAACAAAAGGATCCATCGAATCAATCTACGTTTGGTATCCTTCTTAGACAAAATGTATTTTAAAGCAGCATGATCAATATAGATTACGATCTTATAACCTAATAGGTAGGACCTAAACTTATCCAAGGCAAACACGATCATTTGGGCATCATTCAGAGTTTTTCTAGCATAGTAAATCACATGAAGTAATTTGTTTTCTCGCTGACCTAGCACAACGGCTATAGCATAATCTGAAGCATCACGCATAATTTCAAAGGGTAGGTTCCAGTTAGGTGCCTGGACTATCGTGAGTAAATTCTTAAGCTTTTCAAAAGCCTCTGAACAAGCATTATCAAAGACAAACTTAACATCTTTTGCAAGCAGATTGCAAAGAGGTCTAGAAATCAAGCTAAAATCCTTAATGAATCGACGGTAAAAACCTGCATGCCCTAGGAATGACCTAATATCGTTTACGATTTTTGGGACCTGAAAAGTCTTAATAAGGTCAACTTTGGCTTTGTCTACCTCTATACCCTTTGAAGAAACGATGTGCCCTAACACAATTCCTGATTTAACCATGAAATGGCATTTTTCCTAATTAAGCACTAAATTCTTTTCCTTACACCTAGTCAACACTAAGGTCAAATGATGCAAGCACTCATCAAAAGATGAACCAAACACTGAAAAATCATCCATAAAGACCTCTAAAAACCATTCTACCATATCAAAAAATATGCTCATCATACAACGCTGAAAAGTTGCAGGGGCATTACATAACCCGAAAGGCATGCGTCTAAACGCAAAGGTACCAAAGGGACGGGTAAAAGTGGTTTTCTCTTGGTCTTATGGGGCAATAACCATCTGATTAAATCCGGAGTAGCCATCTAAGAAGCAATAATGACTATGTCCAGCTAATCGCTCTAGCATTTGGTCGATAAAAGGAAGGGCAAAGTGACCCTTCCCTGTGACCTTGTTCAATTTCCTATAGTTAATACAGACACGCCATCCCGTGGTCACTCGGGTTGGGATTAACTCATTATTATCATTCTGGACTACAATGATACCTGATTTCTTGGGGACAACCTAAACAGGGCTGACCCACTTATTGTCTAAAATTGGGTAGATAATACCCGCATCTAACAACTTAAGCACCTCTTTTCGAACTACCTCTTTCATGTTAGGGTTTAGTCGACGTTGCATCTCCCTAGAAGGTTTGGAGTCTTCCTCTAAATGAATCTGATGCATACACACAGTAGGATTTATACCCTTAATGTCTGTTATAGTCCACCCTAAATCTTCCTTATTGTATTGAAGTACGGTGACTAGCCTACTTTCTTGATCACTATCCAAGTCAGAAGCAACAATCACATATAAAGTCTCAGATGGGCCTAAAAACACATATTTCAGGGTATATGGTAACGGTTAAAGGTCCAACTTAGGGGGCTCTTCTAAAGAAGGAATTAAAGTATATTTAAAAACTGGTAGTGGTTCAAACTTAGGTCTCCATCCATTACTAGTGTTCATTAAAGAGGCAACATCTAGCAAAGCATTCACCTCATTAATCACACTATCATCATCAAAATCAAACCCAAAGTGGGCTAGGCATTTCTCTAATGGATCTTCTAGCGAAGTGTTTGGTAATGACACCTGAACCAAGGTTTTTATCATGTTCACCTCCTCAAAGGACGAGTCATCTAACTCAGAGGGTTGCTTACAAATATTGAAAATATTAAGCTCAATAGTCATATTACCAAAAGACAGGTTCATGATACCATTTCGACAATTAATGATCGCATTGGATGTAGCTAAGAATGGTCGACCTAAAATCACAAATGTCTAGTTTTCTGGGTCTGGGACAGGTTGGGTATCTAGGATAACAAAATCCACTGGATATATAAACTTGTCGACCTCAATTAAAACATCCTCTATGAATCCACGAGGAATTTTTACTGACCTATCATCTAACTGAAGTGTTATCTTGGTAGGTTTAATTTCACCTAGACCTAGCTCAAGGTACACATGGTAAGGAAGTAAGTTCACACTATCTCCTAAGTCAAGTAAAGATTTTTCTACCCGGTAATTACCTATCGTGCAAGAAATGGTAGGGGAACCTGGGTCTTTGTATTTAGGAGTAGTGGTATTCTGGATGATTGAACTTACATGAGTAGCTAAAAAGGCTTTCTTTGGGACATTTAGCTTTCTATTTCTTGTACACATATCCTTAAGGAACTTAGCGTAAGAAGGAAGTTGCTTAATTGCATTTAATAAAGGAAGGTTTATGGTAACTTGCTTAAAAACCTCCAATATGTCATTAAAATGGGATTCCTTTTTGGTTAGTATTAGTAGTTGGGGAAATGGGGCTCTAGGCACAAAATCAGACCTCTCGGGAACCAAATTGGCATCATTAGGAACTTTTTCAGTCTCTTCAACTACTGGTGGTCCTAAGGGGTGAACTACAATATGTTCACTATCGGGCATGGTTACCTGATTGTATACTACTCTACCACTCCTAATGGTTCTAATTGCATTCATTCCTTTGGGATTTGGATTAGGCTGACTAGGGAACCTTATATTCTCTCTTTCATTTAGATTCTTAGCTATTTGACCCACTTGATGTTCTAATTTAGATAAAATATGCCTGGTTTCTTGTTGAAAGCTAGAGTGATTGTTTGAAAATATTTCATGGTTATTTACTAGCATAATAAGAGCTTCCTCTAAGCTATATATTTTATTCTCAGAAGGGTTTTTAGATTGGGCTGAACTTGAAAGATTCTTAGAATAACCAAAACCTGGGGGTGCTTGAGAATTACTAATCTGACCTTGATTCTGACCCTGAGACCATGAGAAATTAGGATGCTTTTTCCAACCGGGGTTATAGGTCTCAGAGTATGGGTTAAATTTCTGACGGTTTTCAAATCTAGAGTTGTTATAAAGAGCATAGGCTTGCTCTTCACTAATCTGTCCTTCCCAAAATGAGTTATTGGGATCTATTCCACAACCAGAGACTTGAGAGTTTCTAAGCTTATCATCAGTTTCAACAAAAGACTTATGTTTATACTGACTTAATTCTAAAGCTTCTAACCGTTTAGATAAGGTAGCAAACTTAGTATCTGACTCAAAGCTTGAGTCTACCACATTGGTGCTATTTTTATTTACCAAAAGTATTTTAGAGGGTTCTATACATGATTCCCACTGTTTGGATTTCTCAGCTACTTCTTACAAAAAGGAATATGCTTAATCAGCAGTTTTATTTAAGAACCATCCAACACATAATGACTCAACCAAGGATTTGGTCGAGTAGTCTAACCCGTCAAAAATAATTTGCACTATTTTCATTTTTTTCAAACCCATGATGGGGACACTGTGCCAAGAGATCATTGAATCTTTCTAAAAACCTATAAAGAGACTCTCCTTCTTGTTGCATAATGGTGCTAATTTTATGCCTAATAGACGAGGTTTTATGTTTTGGGTAAAACTTTTGGAAGAACACAGAAGTGAGTTCATCCCATGTTGTTATGGAATCAGATGGTAAATTATTTAGCCAAGATTTAGCTTTATCTCTTAAGGAAAGAGGAAACAATTTAAGTTTTAAAATTTCATCACTAAGGTCTCAAATCCTAACTGTTCCACAAATTTCCTCAAAGTCCCTTACATGAATGTATGGGTTCTCATCATCTTTCCCTAAGAATACAGGGATCATCTGAATAGTACTAGGTTTCAACTCATAATTAGCCGAAGAGGCTGGTAATCTTATGCACGATGGTCGGGTGGACCTAGTTGGGTACATGTAATCTCTTACAGTTGTCATTGCTTGAACTATCAGAGTACTAGGGATCATTTCCTCACTAGAATCAGAACGTTCAAAAATAGGACTCTCTAGATTAAGGTAATCAAGATTCTTATTTCCTAAAATATAACTTCTAGGATTTCCACCCATAAACCGTCCTAGAGTGTCTCTCTTACGTTCTGGCATACAAAAGTTCAGCAAAAATATGTGCAATTGCAAATGTTGGGCTCACTAATTTAGGTAAGCTTGGGTTACCTAAAAAAAAATATACCCAAAGGTACGAGGCTGAGGTTTGTGGTTTTTCGGATGCTAATGCCCAGAGGGTTCACCGTACTAAACCACTTGTTTTCCTAAAATTGGCGCCGGACGAAAATTCAATTGGTGTGTGCAGTTTTTTTTTTTTAAAATAAAATACTAAAAATAAACACAAACAAATAAAAGAAAATTACAAGTCCAAATATAAATAAAAACTACCAAAAATTAAAAGTCCTTAAAATTAAAATCTTCGGCTTTCTCCTTTTATGGCAAGTCCAACTTTTCACCTTCCGTTTCAAGCAAAACCTGCACAACAAAAGCAAAAATACCCAAAGTAAAATCAAATAAAATAAAAATATGAAACCTAAACCTAAAGACAAGTCCGCGTCGGCGGCGCCAAAAATTGATGTGATTTTTTATAGTTGTAGAAAAAGGTTTGTTCAAGACTTGTGAAGATTTTCGATTTCAGACTTAAATAAAACTAAAAATAAGAAAAACTCAATTCAAAGTTGTTATCAAGATTGTAGATATACTAAGACTTAGGATTCCACTATTTTCCAATTTTATGTGATTCAATTAATAATAATCATGCAACTCATACATTCAAGTGATTCTAATATATTGCAATAATTTGATTTTTAGAAATAACAATTGTTTATCAAAAGCATAGAACATCAAAACCCTAGGCAAGCATGCTCTATCAAAAGAAAACACAATTGATTAACTAAAATCAATAAATCAATTTTCTCATCAAGGCTAATAATCGTAGAAAGAATTGCAATAATTAATTAAATAAAAATTACCACACAAATATTGGAAAAATAGCTTCCTCCGTCGCCTCAGCAAAGGGGTTTAGCTCCTCATATTAATCGTGTGCTCAAAATGCATATTCACGGCTCAAAGGTTAATTAAAAGAGGTGAAAAGTGCTAATACTGAAATTCGCAATAGATATAATTGTTATAAATACTCTGTCACAGAATAAATGATAGAAGTTTTCTGTTGCAATCATTGTAGCTTTACGAGTGCTCCTGATGGTCAAAGTTCTTCGTGTTCTTATCTTCCACAGCAGCAGAAACTGATTCTCTACAACTTGATTTTTCTTTTATTCTAGCCTCCTAAACTCTCCCAAAGTGTACGTAACGTCTCATGTTACTCCAAATGGCCTATATATATCCAGCAGATCGATCAAATTCCCAGAAATCTTCGGTTATTATTATTTTTCTTCCCTCTCAAGACTCGAGATTTTTTTCCCCTGCCAAGCTTCTCTACACGTCAACTATGATTCTCCAACCTCTCAAGTAACCCCTGTAGACTGAATAAGGACTCAATACATAACGTAAAATCCTCCAGTGCTTCCATTTATAAACCAAAACATCCGAGAATACACGAAACTCCCTGTTTTATCCAAACTTGACAAACTTCCATATTTCTTCGAATCTAAGAGATTTACCCTGGATAGTGCTAGCCGCGCTAGTAACTGTTAAGTTCAATGCCATGGAAACGTCTGGATGAATGAAAGACTTGGTAGCACCGGTATCAGCCATCGCTAATATCTATTTTTCGTTGATCATCACATCAACGTACATCAGTCCAGAAGACATTTTATTCTTACTGTGTGCTTTGCTCCCTTGCAAACGACCGATGTATGGACATTGTCCCCTGCCAACATCATGCTGAGCCTTCCCAGCATCGTGTTGTTTCTTATCAGCACTTGCAATATATCCGATACCCTTGGTGTAGTTCTGGTATAGTAAAACAACTTGTTTCACCCTCATCAAGTTGTTCTGAGGACATCCTTCGTGCATGATTATCACTTGCAGATTCTTGAATATAATGTTCATATAGCCTTAATATGAACTTTTGATTTGATCTTATACTTGGATTCCCTATTCCTTACACTCTCAGTGTGGATCCTTCACTTTAAATGCAATTCTCAGAAAACTTTAGGAAATCAACGAACTCAATCAACCTTATATCTCAACGTGAACAGAGAGACCCTTTAACTAGGGCTCTGATACCCGAATTGTCACAGGTCTTCAATACTCAATGGCAAACCGCGCTCCTCAGCATAATTTTCAGCCAACTCGCACTTAGTCAATACTTCAACTTCTTAAATAAATCTCTATTTAGCCCATACTAAATAGAGGTTCCGCTCACAAACCTTTCAAGCCTTCAATCAAATGCACACACTCTGCTTGATGCACAAACAATAAGCCAAAACCAAAGGGGAATATGCACCAACATAACTTTTCTCTATATCAGGCCTTAGCCTTTTTATTTATTGCACACTTAGGGTTACAAACTCTTCTTGTTCCGGATTACCCAATCCCTTCACAAGATCAGGCTTTTATAGCCTTAAAAAAAGCTATATACAACCAACTGCAAGCAGTTACAGATTTACTTTACATGTGGCAGTTAGCTAACTATGCCAACCTTTGCCAGACCATTTACTAGCCAAATGAGACCTTAATATCAGTTAGAAAGCATAAAGTAAACCCACTCTCGTGTAACCAACTCTAAACCGTTAAGTCCATCTTCCCTGCACATGTTATCTTGCTTTGTTGCCAGATCAATGCATTTGCCAGCCAATTATTACACCATCACGGCTGTACATCATTCTTCCAATGATGCAAGTGTGCTAATGCAAGTCTTTCTTGCATGCCTGCACGCCCCATGCATATAAGTAACATACCAAACTCATTTGGAATCTCGTGATGCAAATCTCGCATCCTTAGCCATGTCCAAACCCTATTTTTCCCATGCCATTCTCTTGCTACAACTTAGACATGCACTTGTACTTAATACCACTATTATGGCCTCATTGCACTATTATAGCTTTGCATTGCACCATTACGGCGGAGTACTTGCATCTTTGACACTTTGGCCAAGCCACTGGTGATACACCATCACTTGGCCACTTGACAACACCGTTAAAGGTAGCCAGGCTGGTAGACAGGGAGACCATGGATAGTTAGGCTAGCAGATAAGATAATCGTGGCCAATGGCCAGGCTAAGGGGTAAAGATGATGTGACCAAGACAAGGTGGCCATGGCCGGTTGGGCTAGACTAGGAGGCCGTGACTAGTTAAGGAACTGGTGGATACATCCTTAGCTAGTTGGCTATCTAGGGATAGGAATGTCGTGGCCAAAGACATGGCCAAGCTAAGACATAAGGAAATCATGGCCTGACTAGCTAGTTGGATATCTAGGGAGTAAATGGACACATCCTGGTTATGGAGCACGGCCATGTTGGCGCTAGCAATTCATTTATATCATACATAACATACTCGAGGAATTATGTCGTGGAAGTTCTACGACTCGAAGTAATATTCCAAATATTATGCTTATGGTAATTCAGAATAGCGTAGTTGCTTATTCAAATATTTATAATTACATCATCAGTGTATACTGGTCAGTGCATGACAATTCATATGGACGTGCATAAAATAATGAGAGTTCAGCTGGGTGAAGCTCTAAAATCTTGCAGGCATATTGAAGGCCAGTATGGCCGTTAGATGGATACAGATTCTCAATTATTTTGCGGAATATGATGTAGAAGTACAAATCTATAATTTTGATGTCGGGCTAGGAATTTATACATATTTATAAACATATATATAGAATACCGAGAGTTCATCTCGGTGAAGCTCTAGTACATATATGATTATAGATACGTCTCTCTTTAGGTTCAGAGGAATTTTTTTACAAGTTTTTCCCTTGTCAAAAAAAAAAAACACCATCTACAATCTCCTATTGAGACAAAAGTCTTATATCTATATAGACTTTATATTATACACATTTGATATTTCGAGCTGAGTTTAACTTGCTTACATATTTCTCGAAATATGTGTTGGTAAGCTTTCTCTTTAACCAAGTTCATATTTTATTCTTGACGAAAGTCAAAAGATGATGATGTGAAAATTGCCTGGTAACATCTTACATGATTTGTGTGAGACATACATTTGATGTAGACTCGGAATGATTCGTACTGATATATGAATCACTTGAAAATTACTTTGAAGATAATTATTTGTGTGAGACAGTTATTCCCGTCTTCCAAGAATGTTTCAATGATTAAAATGGAGTTTAGAACAATTAACCATTGATTGGATATAGCACAATATGCATACTTGTATGCTAAATATTGCAAGTTATTCCAAGTCCGGGAACCATAATATGCATACCTGTATGCGTACTGGTTTGAGTTGAAGTCCGGGAACTTAGTATGCATACCCATATGCGTACCGGCGTAACAGTTCAAGTCCAGGAATTAAACTGAGTTTGGTTGTGTATGAAAGTATGTGTACCCGTTAGCATACTAGCGAACCCAGACCAAGTCCAGCTACTTAGGTATGCGTACCCGTTTGCATACGTGAGTGGGTTAAGTTCTAAAATCGCTTTTTTCATGAACAACTACATTTATATAATAAGGTATGCAATCTTTTGCAAACCGTGGCTATAATGTTCATGAATTTATTCGAGTGAATCAAAATCGATTTTGCTTCAATTGTGTCTCGTATACTTCTATGGGAATATAAACAATTGAACAACTCTATAACTAGCTTCATTTGAGTCATTTGAACTAGTTGTGATTGAGATGAACAAGGTTGATATGAAAGTGTTTATATGGATAACTTCTGTTAACTATTATTGATCTAACAAAGTGTACACATTTAGGTACGGTTACCCATATCTAAATGAAGTCACTTTTCATTTGTGTGTAACAAGCTAAGTTCGATCTAACGGTTGAAACATATTAGCTTGAATCTAATCAGGTTTTCATCTAACGGTGAATATTGAATTCTTTGTTACCAAGCTAGCATTGATTGCAAAACCTGATTTTAAGACTATATAAGGGAGAAATTTAGCAACTGGGAAACCTAATCCCCAAAACTATTATGTGATACTAGTTGCGACTAGAGTCGATGTTCCTTTAACCTAGGTTTTTCTAAAACCATTATAGTTTAACGACTGAAAGACTTCATTGGGATTCTGAAGCCACGCCCAAATATTTTCTTTGTAGTTGTGTGTTCTAATCTTACTTTTTTCTATCGTATTGAGTACTATCTTCTCTAAGATTTCTTCAATATTCAATCTCCGATGGGTTAGATAAAAAGTAGTCACAAACATCTTCGTCTCATCGTTTGTGATTCCACAATATCTTGTTTCGATATCATATGATTAATATTATTGTGAGGTGATTGATATTACTAGGCTGTTCTTTGGGAATATAAGTCCGGTGTATCAATTGGTTCTTGTTGACCTTGATTTATCAAAATACGGAACAAAAACTCGTAGGTATTTCTGTGGGAGACAGATTTATCTATTCAATAGACTTTTCTATGTGAGACAGATTTGTTTATCAAGTCTTCGACTATGGGTCGTAGAAACTCTAAGTTGTGGGTGAGATCATCTAAGGGAATCGAGTGCGTAAAATCATGCTGGGATTCAGAGGCGTAAGGAAAGCAACTGTACCTTAATCAGTGTGAGATTGGTTACGGCTCAACTACATTCCAGTCTGAAGTTAACTTGTAGTAGGCTAGAGTCTGTCGCGGCTTAATATAGTGTGGTGTTCAAATCTGGACTAGGTCCCGGGGTTTTTATGCATTTGCGGTTTCCTCGTTAACAAAATTTCTGGTGTCTGTGTTATTTCTTTTCCACATTATATTTTTATATAATTGAAATATCACAGGTTGTGCATTGTTCTATCAATTAGATATAATCCAACCTTTGGTTGTTGATACAAATTGATTGGCACTTGAACATTGGTCTTTGGTACCGTTAAAGTTGTTTCTCATAATAATTAGGCTCGTGGGTTTCTATTTGTTTGATTTACCGATTACATTAAGAAACAGAGATATAACTCTTGGATGTATTTTTTCTTAATTGAGTCTGACTATTTAGTTGATTCTCTTGGAAATATATTGGAGTTAGTCCCTACAGATTTCTTAAACGAAATATTGGGTGTGGTAGTTAGATCCCCACTTTTTCACAAAATATCAAGGATATTGTGAAGAGAAGCAAAAGATCTGAGAAACATCACTCTCTCTTTAATACTTCAGATGATTTAATACAAGAAAAATCACATTAGTTGGTCAATGATATGCGTACTTCTGAAGTTTGCACAGAAATTTCAGCTTTCACTATAGAAACTTCTACCAACTTAAATTCTGATTCAGAATACGAGTCTGACACTAAGGTTTTGGAATTCTTGGATAAGAATGAAGAAATTCACCAAGAAAATATTGAACTAAAGGCTTTGTTGGAGAAACTTGAATCATCACTTCAGGTGAAAAATCTTGATTGATTGTCTTAATGATGAATTTACCAGGACCCTATCTCTAAAAGAAAAAAAGATTGATACTTTTAAGTGTAACCTGTAAAGGTTATCTGGAAGCTCTAACAAGATCTTAGCAATGTTATTTGGTCAGAAATCCTTTGGATACACGAATGGTATAGGGTTCAAAAGAAATATTGTGAGCACAAACAACTCTTCTTTTCCAGCCGGTTCTGGAAAGATGGATGTAGATGGTTGTGATAAACATGAGGCTAATCGGCAAGACAAAAATTCCTACCTAAATTTTTTATTTAATGGAAATGCAAATCATGTTCAAAGTAAGTGTTGAAAAATGAAGAATAACAACAAAAGAATTTCCAAGCTTCAGAATGACATGCAAAGGATGAATCTGGCCTTGGGTAACCAATAGGGAAACTCTAAAGACAAGAAAAAGTCTAAGAGAATCAGAGTCAGACGAGGTAAGAAGTCTGTGTTAGAGCATAGCTCGGTTGAACCCACCAAGTGTTGGTATGTCAAGTTTGGTTGTCATATTTTAGTGAACCAAAACTCATTTAAGAGTCGCTTGATTTAAATGTACTAGAGTCAACTTCGTATAAGTTATCTTGAAAGTATAAGGGTGAGACATTACAAGTATTGCGAAGACTTGAAGAAGTGAAGAAACACGGAGCTATAACCACAACATCATCCTTCCACTTGAGGTTAGTGATATTTGACTTGAACTATTTCATTCTGTAACGTATCTTTCAAGTCATGCATATTGAAAACATAAAACTGCGAAGCATGAACACTCTAGATAGACATAGTATTAAGGAATACAATATGAAATTTCTTGCTTAACCATTAAACTTTGTATATAAGACATCAACATAATAGTATGAATGCTATTGTGATTATGTATGGGTATGAGGTGAGGATTTTATCCGAGGAAACAATGTTTTTTAAGGAAGTAAGTTCATGATATGTGTTGTGAACCGAAAAGGAAATCGCCAAGCGTCATTGGGGTTGTTCTTCATTGCATATCTTATGAATGACCTATATTTGTGATTAGTATAACCGCCCATGACTTGGTTGTGTTCTTGGTAAAACTATTCACACGAGTCCTGACTTATGTATTGGTATGACTTTTATTAGTGAAACCGATCTTAAGTAATCACCTGGGGTATGATCGGGTTTGTGTGTGTCTGATCAAATTTAGGAGAGGGGAACCGATCCTAATAAGAGGTGCAGTACATCACAAGGGGAACCGATCCTTGTATGAGGTGTATCAAGATTTATAGAAGAAAGGGGAACCGATCCTATGAACATGTGCAACACATTTTTAGGCAAGGGGGAACCGATCCTATGGGAATGTGCAGCGCATACAAGTTATATACCAAATATATGTGGGGAACCAGTACCTAGTCAGACGAATTTTGGTAAGCTAGTGTAACTATGCACAATACTCACATGGAGGTAGAACCGAAAGTTGTTTTGGTAGAACCGTTACACCCATGGTTTGTGATTGAGTGTTACTTGATCAATTACATGGTTCTTGAAAGTAGGATGAACCAATTCTAAACTTGTTTGTTAGTGTGGTAAATCAGTTTCAAGTGAGTAAGTATGAAAAAGGACTTGTAAGAGTAAGATGTTGACACACTTTGAACATGCACATTAATGAGTATTCTTTTATTGTTCAAAGATATTCCTTAACAACTAAGAAGGAAGTAAATCCCAAGATCGAATTTAAATAAGTTAAGAATCTTTTAATTAAGGTTTTTAATTATATATGGAAAATAAGAATTAGTAATGTGCATTTTCTAGTTAAAGATTTTCCAAGGAGATTTCGATCATAAATTTGGACAGTGCAATCACAGGAATTATGAAAACCGAATTTGGGTTAATATGGAAAAATATCTTGAGAATATTTTCGATTTTGGAAATTCCTTGGTGTCCAAACTTCCTTGTCTATAAATACCTTGAGTTTGCATTTCTAGCAAACTAATCCTTCGTGACAGTAAACTTCCTCTGTTGTACTATTACTGGTGAAGCCGCCTATTCGGAGAGGAGAGTAACCTAATTAGGCGAAATCTCTTACGGCCGCTCAGTTTAAAGTCTTATTTGGGACTGAGAATCTCTAGTGCGTACCGTTGGTGTGAAATTAGATATTGCAGTCTATCTTTTGTTTTCTTATTGATTTGATTGACTAACTGTGGTTGAACTTTGATTGCACCTAGTTTGTTTATGCTTGAGAATCTTCTCTTCTGATATAAGATTCACTCAAACTAGTTCAAGGTTTCGACAAGGATCTTTAGACTGTTGTTAGATCTAAAGACGATCTTGTGATAATCCATTGTTAACAGACTCTGTTCTGTGTGTGATTGATCACAAGAGATTCAAGTAGTTATGTGCAGGTGTTTATTGAAGATCTAAGAAGATTTGAAGACAAATAAGAGATATAAGATTTCTGGCTTGGTTTTATAAACTTTGGTGTGCACAATACTTGTTTTGGTAAAAGGGGATCCAATTAATAATCGATTTATCCTTGTGGTAGATTGGATTGATTAATTGGGAAGATCGACATCAACACAGTTCTTTGGATTAAGAGTGTCGATTGGCTTAATCTTAACGATTAACTTTTGGTGATTGAACATAAGATAGATCTTGGAACTTGGAAAAGGAGTTTATGTTAAGATAAAGAGAAGAGCCTTTGTGCAACTCATATAACTTGGTTGAAGAGAGTTGATACCAAACAGATTTGTTGTTCCTTTACTGTTTGGAATACGAACCAAAGGAATTGGTCCAAGTACGTGACTTGTTTGCAGGTTGGAGTTGTGGGAATACAGACGGAACTAGGTGAACTATAGGTTTAGTTGATTAGTCTCAATTATACGAAGTTGGTTTATTTTGTATAGCGGCTTAATCTTGGGAGTATTCAATTCTGGACTAGGTCCCGGGGTTTTTCTGCATTTGCGGTTTCCTCGTTAACAAAATCTTGCTGTGTCATTTACTTTATATTTCCGCATTATAATTGTTTTATTATAATTAAAGTAAATTGCACAAACGTTAATTCATATTTACTTGATACGTGAATCCTATTGAGTTTGGTTAAGTCCGAACCTTTGTATCAAGTAAACATACTTCGTTGTTGTATTGTCTCGATCTTGTATCCATAGACGATCACACGAAGTGTGGACCGATTAGTTGAATTGTCTCGACTCAGTCCATAGACAATCACTTTCGGAGAAAGTACTTATAGGAAGGAAAAGTTTTAGCTTGAGGTATATTTGGGTACCCTCGCCTTTTCAGTCTGTATTTTCAACAAACCTTGGTATGTCACCATGTGACACAAGAAGTGAGCATTCCGCCCACTCCATTACTACTTAATCTTAGTAATGTTCTGTATCAAGGTTTCTCAAGTCTTTTATAGTTGGTTATTTTTAATCTTAGAATTTATTTCAGGTTTTGTAAGTTAAGTTTTGCAAATTAATATTTTCTTATCAAAAATAGATAATGGATTGTGAACCGTAAAGACGTTTTCAAAATACCTCTTGAAAAATTACTCTTTAGGGTTTGGTTTGTCCAATGCTCTATTTATATTCATTTGTGATCAAAATTACCTTTACTCCTTTCATTGAAAGATACAAACTCATGGCTCCTGTAAGTAGAGGTACCACAAAAGGGATGCAGTAGAAGCAGTTAATGTGTATCTATGTGAAGGAATCCAATCTTCAAGAAAGAAAAATGAGAGGTTTACAAATGATGAAAAAAGTTCTTCCTCTTACTATTTTTTGTCTGTTTGTCATCATGATAATAACTTTAGGAATATGGTGAAGGATTTCATCATCAAAAGAAATGATTTAAAATCTCAAATCATTTTTTCCTTGAAAAAGTTATCTCACTACGAACAAATATTGTCTCTGACAAAGAATATCTCGTGTGAACTGAAAAGAGAACGTAGTGAGTTGACAGATATTTCCGAAGATCTGGAAGAACTGAATGATCCCATAATCAATGGGTTTTTCAATAATGAGAAGGAATCCTCAGTAGATGCTCTAAGAAAGCTTTATATTGTCTAGGAAACTTCTTATGAGAATTTATTCTTATGATTTAAGAAGGGTAACTAGGGTTTTGAATAGAAAATATTGTGATCACACATAGCTATTTCAACGATTTTTATCTTGCAATGTTTTTGGATTTATTGGTTTAAATTTTAAGTTGAAAGAAGATTTTGCAATATTAATCTTGAAAATGCGGGGGTCTAACAACCTCACCCAATATTTCGATTAGCAATCTATATGGACAACTCCGAGTTGTTTTCTAGAGAATCAACTAGACAGTTAGACTCAATCAATAGAAAATAATCAAGGAGTTATTATCCCAATCTTTTGATTTGATTTACTCAAGCAAATATGATTCGCGAGTCTAATCAAAGAGATATAACTTGGATGGTACCAAAGACTAATATCCAAGTGTCAATCGATTTAAATCAACAACCAATAAGGTCGGATATTCTAATCGATTGAACAACGCACAACCTGTATTATTTCAATTATATAACAAAATATAATGCGGAATAGAAATAACACAAACACCAGAATTTTGTTAACGAGGAAACCGCAAATGCAGAAAAACCCCGCGACCTAGTCCAGATTAAACATACACTGTATTAATCTGCTACAGACACTAGCCTACTCCAAATTAACTTCGGTCTGGACTATAGTTGATCCCCAACCAATCTCACACTGATCCAAGGTACAGTTATGCTCCTACGCCTATGATCCCAGCAGGATACTGCGCACTTGATTCCCTTAGCTGATCTCACCCACAACCAAGAGTTGCTACAACCTAAAGTCGAATACTTTAATAAACAAATCTGTCTCACACAGAAAAGTCTACATGTAATAGATAAATTTATCTCCCACGAATAAACCTACAAGTTTTGTTCCGTATTTTGATAAATCAAGGTGAACATGAATCAATCGATAAAACCAGACTTATATTCCCGAAGAATAGCTCAGTTTCATCAATCACCTCACAATAAACTTAATCGACGCAGCGAAGAAGATTATTGAGGAATCACAAACAATGAGACGAAGATGTTTATGACTACTTTTATCTTGCCTATCGGAGATAGAAATCTCAAGACAATTATTACAATTGTACTCGTACGATGGAAACAACAAGACCAGATCACACAACTACAAGAAAAGTAGTATCGGTCTGGCTTCACAATCCCAATGAAGTCTTTAAGTTGTTAACCTGGTTTTAGAGAAGAAAATCAAAGGTTAAAGGATAACCGACTCTAGCTTTAGCAAACTAGTATCACACAGAATGTGTCAGATTAGGTTTCCCAGTTGCTAGAGTTCTCCCATATATAGTCTTTCAAACCAAGGTTTGCAATCAATGTTAGCTTACTAACAAAGCATTCAGTATTCACCGTTAAATGAAAACCTGATTAGATACAAGATAATTTATCTCAACCGTTAGATCGAAAACTTAGCTTGGCATACACACATGTACTTGATGTTTTGAGTTCTTGTAACCGTACCCAAACGTGTACAATGGTTGGTTCAATATTAGTCAACCAAATGGTTAGCCAAATGATAACTTTCATATCAACCATATTCTTCTTCACCATAACTATTCCAAATGAACTAGTTAGAAAGTTGTTCAATTGCTATGAGATCCCAAGTATTATAAGAGACACAATTGAATCAAAAACGATGTGATTCACTCGAATCATTTCATGAACTATAAAGCCACGGTTTGCAAAAGCATTCCTTAGTAATTTAAGATTAGTTCACGAACAACGTTTTCAGACATTACCTCTTGAGTTCGCGGACTCAAGCTAACCGGTTGAAGTTAATAAACTTTAGCAGAATTTCTCGGGATGAGAACATCCGTCAGTTCGCGGACTGGGTTGGCGGACTGCACCTGAGCTTCAACTTAAGCAGATATTCTTGGGTTCGAGAACTTACGCCAGTTCGCGGGCTGGGTTCGCGGACTGAGTTGCTGCTCACATTCCGGTCCCACTTGATCAACAAAGTTCGCAAACTTCGGTTCAAGTGTTAAGGACTTATACATATGTGTGTTTCCACAACAATGTTTATATCCCACAATGGTTATATAGTCTAAACTCTTATTTCAATCATTGAAACATTCTCAGAGGGCGTTATATAGTTGTTACTCGCAAACTATTTTTCGTCAGAGCGATTTCCAAAGTGATTGAAACATAACATGACTTTCGTCACTAGGCAAAGATGAACTTGGCTAAAGCGAAAGCTTTACCAACACCCATTTCGATAAATAGATAAGCGAGATATACTCAACTCGAAATGTCACATGTGCATATTCTTAGTCTATATAGTAAAACGACTTTTGTCTCAAGATAGGAGATAGAGTAGATATACTTTTGAGTGATATATAAGTTCAAGTATCCACATACCTTTTAGTCGATGAAGATCCACTGGTTCCTTGAGTAGTCCTTCGTCTTGTATGATGATCTCCATGGAGTTCTTGAGCTCAACTACACTTTCTATCCTAGTCCGAGACCTTAGCTATAGTAGACTAGAAATCAAGACTTTATAGTTTTGATCACTAAGATTGACAAACATGCTTGAGATAGCAACGTATGCGAGTTTGACCGAGCAGTTCTCTAACAATCTCCCCCTTTGTCAATTTTAGTGGCAAAACTATTAATACATATGGAATACAAAAAATATATAAATAAACTTTGTAGCTCCTATTCCACATGTCTAATTTTCAATAATACTCGAAATCTTCGTCACTTCCAAGTAGTCCAATGATCCTAAAGGTTGTAAGTTCAGCATCATCGTTGTTGGAAATTCGTAGCTATAACAATGAGAAAAGCATTGGTTCTCAATCATTTTTATACAGTGTCATAGTATTATTACACAACGTCAAAGTCCAATTGTATCACAACTTCAATAACAATACTATGGTGATACTTCACTCCCCCTTAGTCAATACTCCATCTCACATGGAAACCACTCCCCCTTACATAATGATCCGAAAACCATATGTATTTGTAGTATGAACTACAATTAATTCTCCCCCTTTTTGTCAATAAAATTGGCAAAGGTACAAGAACGGGATCCTAATGAAATTTCCGTAAGAGACATTTCATGACCAAAGGTAAATGTTCTATCATCCTGTTTAGATGCAATCATAAAGCTGAGGCTAAATGCATTCATCAAGGAGTTTATAAAGATACAAGATAACCCCTAAAAATTCCACAGCCGCACTCCCCACAAAGATTTGGAAATTAAGCGCAAGTTCAAAAGAACTCTCCCCCATAAGATGTCATTCCCAAAGGAACAACAAGAGCGACCTTAATTTCAAGAGAAAAGAAGAATTTCTACACACTAAAACAACATCTAAATGAAATAACTAAAGCAAGTCGTAAACTGACTGGAGTTCTAACTTAATTGCCCAAAGTATCGAGATAAGCGCAGGGGCAAGAGTTATGGAAATAGTTAATGAACCGAAACAACACCAATAGACTGCCTTAAGTGCTGAAAAGTAGTAGTGTCTAAAGGTTTGGTGAGGATGTCAACCAACTGTTGTTCGGAAGGCACAAATTCCATATTTATGATACTATTCTCATAAAGATCTCGAATAAAATGGTACCTTATGTAAATGTTCTTTGTTCTTGAGTTCTCAACAGGATTCTCAGTGATTCGAATCGCACTGGAGTTATCACAAAAAATCTTCATTATTCCAGTATCAACTCCATAGTCATCCAACATTTGTTTCATCCATAAGAGTTGTGTACAACATGAACCAGCAGCAATATACTCTGCTTCGCATGTAGACAGGGATTGTGAATTTTGTTTATTACTGTGCCAAGCAACGAGATTCAGTCCTTAGTAGAAACCCCCTGATGTACTTTTTATATCTTCTACACACCCTGCCTAATCAGCATCAGAATAGGCGAAAAGGTCAGTATTAGTATCAAAGGTGTAGGATAGACCATACCCGACAGTGTTATTGACATAACATATGATCCTTTTTGCAGCTGCAAGATGAGATTCCTTTGGATCAGCCTGAAATCTAGCACAATAACCAACACTAATAGAAATATCAGGTCTAGTAGCTGTTAGATATAAAAGGCTTCCAATAATAGATCAATACAACTTTTGATCTACTTTTACTCCTTTCTTATCTCTATGTAGTTTACTAGTAGTAGGCATATGTGTCAATTTTGGAGAGGACTTATCCAAGTTGAATCTTGTTACAAGATACCTTGCATACTTTTCTTGGGATAAGTAAATTCCATCTTTATGTTGTTGAATTTGCAATCCTAGAAAGAATTTCAATTCACCAACATTGCTCATTTCAAATTCTCTAGCAAGTGAAATTTGAAAATCCTTTGCTAACTTTTCAGAAGTTGATCCATAGATGATATCATCTATATATACTTGAGCAATGACAACGTTTTTTCCACTCCATTTGGTAAACAAGGTCTTATCAGCTCCACCTCTTGATAAACCTTTTCAAATAAGGGAAGTAGTAAGTTTTTCAAACCAGGTTCTAGGTGCTTGTTTTAATCCATATAGAGCCTTTTTGAGTTTGAGAACGTGATATGGAAAATCACAGTTTTCAAACCCTTTGGTTGAGAAACATACACTTCTTCCTTTAAAATCCCGTTCAGAAACGCAAATTTTACATCCATTTGAAAAAATTTAACTTTGAGGAAACAAGAATGAGCTAATAAGAGTCTAACGGACTCAAGGCGTGCCACAGGTGCAAAGGTTTCATCAAAATCAATACCTTCAATTTGTGAATATCCTTGAGTGACATGTCTGGCTTTATTTCTAATAATCATGCCATATTCATCAGACTTGTTCTTAAATATCCATTTGGTACCAACATTATTAACATTGTAGGGACAAGGTACGAGTACCCATACATCTTGTCTTTGAAATTGATTTAACTCTTCATGCATAGCATCTACCCAAGTGGGATCACTAAGATCTTCATCAATATTTCTTGGTTCTACAAGCGAAAGATAACAACCAAAATTACAAATATTTTGAAGTTGTCCTCTTTAACTAGCAGTAGAATCTCTTCCTCCAATAATACTGTTTGGATCATGATTTCTTTGAACCCAGAGGTGTCGTAGAGGGGGAACACATTCGGGTTCATTAGGGGTAGCTTGATCAGTGCTCTTCTCCTCGTCACTAGAAATATCAGGATCAGTAACGGTTGGAATAACTTCAACTGATTCAGGTATTTCTTTGACTTTCTCAATTGTCTCTGTTGGAGGCAACTCAGCAGGAGAATTATCATGATGAAAATCACTAATATAATCAATAATAACATTGGCAGGTTCCATCATGACTTGGGTTCGGTGATTAAATACTTGAAACCCACGACTGTGAGAAGCATAGCCAAGAAAGATACCTTCATCACTTTTAGTATCAAACTTACCTCTCTGTTCTCGATCTTTTAGTATATAGCACTTACTTCCAAACACTCTAAGATAGTGCAAGTTGGGTTTTCTACCATACCATAACTCATATGGAGTGTTAAGAGTTTTAGATCGTAAGTAAACACGGTTGATCAAATAACATGATGTAAAAACAGCTTCTCCCAAAAATATTAAAGGTAGATTTTTGTTGTGGAGCATTACCCTGGCCATCTCTTGAATATTCCTATTTTTTCTTTCGGCAGCTTCATTAGCTTGAGGAGTAATAGGTGGAGAATATTTTTGAGTAATCCCCAGTTTGTCACAAAATTCAAACACTTTGGTGACCTTGAATTCTGTTCCACGGTTGCTCCTAATTTTATTTAGTTTACGACCTTGTTCATTCTGGATTCTACTTACAATAATCTTGAATTCTCCAAGGGTTTCATTCTTATGAGATAGAAATGCAACCCAAGTGAATTTGGTGTAATCATCTACCATAACCAAAGTATACTTCTTACTAGCAACAGTGGGTTGTTGAATTCGTCCGAAGAGATCCATATGAATTAAATCAAGTAGAGCTTTGGTGAGAATATCTCGAGATGATTTATGATGAACTTTCGTTTGTTTACCCTTTTGACACGCACCACATACACCTTTAATCTTAGCATTGATTTTTGGAACACCTCTAACAAGTTCTTTGTTAATGATCTTAGTTAGAAGGTAATAATTGATGTGACCAAAACGTTCATGCCAAAGATGTGTAGATTCCACCTTAGTCAAATTGCAACAATTGCTAAGCTGAGTATCGAGAAGATAACAGTTTTTTTTTACCAAGAGTTCCTTGGAAAATAACTTTCCCAGTTTTGTCTAAAATGTCACATCCATTTGCATTGAAGACAAATCGATGGCCTTTGTCACATATTTGACTAATAGAAAGAAGATTAGTAGTCATACCTTTTACGTAGACTACATCATGTATTTCAGGTACGCCGGGTAATTTGATCATTCCCTTTTTACTTATATAGCAACACCTTCCGTCTCCAAATGTTACTGGTCCTCCTTCATAGTTATCTGCGGAAACAAACCAAGTAAGATCACCTGTCATATGTCTACTACATCCACTATCAAGGAACCATTGAAAGGGTGGCGTTGATTTTAAAGCAAAAGCTCCCATACTATTAGTATTATTCTGTTTGGAATTTCCTAATAGTTCTGTATGTCTTTTTAGAGGCGTAAGTGTAGGATCCAAATCTCGCAATAACAACGCTCTTGCGAAAACTTCTACCACACATGGAAAATGTCGCAGATTAATTACAGAAGTGACGTAATAGACAATGTCAGCATAAAACACGAGAAAGATGTGAAGATTTTGTGGTTGTTATAGAGAAAGCTCGCGAGAATGTAGCGGGAGCTCGCCAGGATATAGCGGGAGCTCGCGAGAATGTAGCGGGAGCTCGCTAGAATATAGTGGTAGCTCGCTATAATGTAGCGGGAGCTCGCGAGAATGTACGAGAGTTCGCTAGAATGTAGCGGGAGCTCGAGAGAATGTAGCAGATCCTAAGAGAACCTAGCAGAGCTTGAGAGTTGTATATGAGCTGTCATCCACTATGTAAACACATATATAAAGAGAATAGTAGGAAAGAGGAAGAAAAAGAGGAGGAGACAATTTTGGAAGAGAGAGAGATATTTTTAGAGAGAGAATGTATTTTATTTATCATCTTCTTCTTCTCCAAAAACTGGATCTGGAACTCTACCCATTAATGGAGATTATCAATGTAAATCAAATGTAAATTTAAACAATCATAGTGAAGAATCATGGATGTAGATCAAATTGATCGAACCATGTAAAAATATTTGTGTCCATTTATAATTTTAGCACTCTTATCACCATTTTTATACTTAGATCTAGAAATTGTTATCAAGATATGATAAGGGGTGTGTTGTGGGATTTCCAACAACTACATTTTGGTGCTAGAAACAGGGAGGGGTGTTTGTTAGATTGAAGAAGATACAAAGAAATTAATTATTGAAGAACGGGATCTATAGAGTTCAGAGGCGAAAACGGAAGTTTCAGCTAGATACCTTCATCTCCTATAACAAATACCAACATCAGTTCATTTTCTTGCAGACGTGATAGCCGCATCAAAAGTCATAAACGAAGGATTCATCATCAGCTATTTGTTGAAATAAGACAAGATCTTTTATGTTTCTTTAATTATATATATTCAGAAAATTAAGATCGAGGAGATTTTTAAGTAAAATTTCCTTTGGAAAATATTTTATAACCATCAAATTTTTTTCACAAAAATTGATTTTATGTTGATAGCTTGGATTAAAACGAATTTTGATTAAATTACGATTTTAGAAAACCATTTCTCGTATTTCAAAACTATTAAGCATCAAAAAATTTCAGACTTTTTAGACAGAAAACATATGAAAATTTTTAGACAGTGCGAATTTCAAAATAAAAATAAAAAAAAATTGATTTGCCTTTACCAGATTCCGTTTTACAAACCTAATCAACTGATTTGGGGATTTTTCCACAGGAGCGAAGTTTAATAAATTACCAGCGATAAATTAGATTTCATATTCTGTATATCTAATTGAATTAACGTGATTGCTTATAGCGAAGAAAGAAAACAGACAATTTCGCAAAGAAGTTGTCACCAGCAAAAAGAAGAATATGGCGAAGAAATCAACTCCAGTACAAATCGCAGCACACGCGAAGATAAAACTCTTATTTGCGAAGAAAATTGCAGCTCACAAATTTTTTTACGCGAAGTTCTAGAACAGCTGGTCAAGTTGATTAAGTTCGCACACGCACAATAGCTTCGCAGAAGAAAAGATATACAAACAAAGAGAAAATGAGAAAAAATCCATGACGTCCATAAGTAGAGAGAGTGGCAAGGAGATGAAGAAAAAGTAGAGAAATTACAGATTGCACTACAAACCTAACTCTCCTTTATTAACTGTCATATCAGAATTCAAAAATATAAATCCAAAAGTTTTTGAATAAACTTTAAACTCCATTATCGTTAACTGATTTTCTTAAATTCAAAACAAGTTTTCTCCGTGGATTCACAGCTACAAACCCATTTCATTAATTTTCAAAAATAATCTCAGAACAAAAACTTCAAATGATCTGGGAAGTTTCCCACGAATGAAACCAGCAAAATTTGATGATCATTTTCTCTCCCTAATTCACATAAATAGATCTAAGTTGTGCTTATTGTTCATCTGTTTAATTTGCTACTTGGAGAGTTGAAACTTGGCAGGTTTAATTAGTTAATGGCGAAGGAAATACGAAAAGAGGAAACTGTACGAATAAAATATTAATAACACCCAAGATGTCAATCCAGGGCGATGAGGAAGCATCCAGTTCATAATCTATAGAAGAAACCAAGGCAATAGTAACGATGACCGAGAAAAAATCACCAAAAACCCACAAACTCGAGGTTGCATCGTCAACAATGCCAGCGAAGTAATAAGTAGATGAGGAAATACCAGCATGAAAAAAACACATAGGCATAAAGTTGTTTATGAGGATTAATGGGAAGATATCAGCTTTAGGAGAAGATACAATGAAGTGGATATGACCATCAATCTCTTCTATTGAGAAAGAGTTCAGATCGTGGAGCAAAGTACCGAGATGAAAAATAACTAAGGCAGTTGAGGAATCTGGGCTCATGTAACTTTCATTGAATATATATGTTGATTGCAGCTAGGTCATCGAGTAGAGCAGGGAAACTCAAGGACAAAAAGCCGGTCGGGTGGAGATAACAACTTAGGAGCAGAAAAATTCTCAGGAGGAATTATCGAATATGCGTAGGGAAGATAAGCTCAAGAGCCGCACAAGACAAATAAGATTGATCCAAAGGCATATAATCAGCATCATAGAGAAGTTCATATTCAAAAATAGGTACACGAGCGAAATCAACTTGCAGGCCAAAGAAGTTGACAGGTGAAGAAGTTCGTAGGGAAAAAGACATAGCACACAGTAGCAAAGTTTTTGTGAAGAGGGAAGAAATGACATTATCAAGAACATATCCAGCTCTCATCTGTGGCATTTAGTGAAGAGGGAAGAGATTGTGAAGCTTTGTATTGGAAGAATTTTCCAAAATATTTTTCGACTCTAAGCAGCAAATAAAACTGCTGTAGCATCGCAGCAAAAAAGAAAAGTTAAGACAAAATGACCATGAGATGTTAGTATACCTTGTTGGCAACTTCAACGAAGTTTATGAAAGAAATCATTTTGACTAAATATACGAGGAAGTTACTTCATGAATAGAAAAGTTACCAACGGACAAGGGACGAAAAGATGAGTTAAGCAAAGCTTAGTTCTTATTGTCAGTCGCCAGAAAGATAAAATACGATTACTACGGGAGTTGCAGATAACAATATTATTTCGCAGAGACTATCAACAATGAAGAACAAAGGACAATCCACTTGTATGATGCAAGAGAGAAAATGAATCTTGGGCAATAATCCCGCAGATAACAATATTCTCCACATAGCAAATAAATCTAGCTAGTTCTACGAAGGGGGGAGTTTATGCGAAGATGAATAAGGGAAAACAACATATGACTGAGAAACACCAGCAGAACGAAGAAGAAGAAAGTGTAGGTACTGAATATCGCAAGATAATAGTTCACGAGTATCGTAATAAATAAAGTAGGAGAGAGTTATAAAATGATACGATGATATAAGTAGCGTGGGGAAATATGAAGTTTTGCGAGGATGAAATAATTTTGCGAGGATGAATTGCGATACTTCGCAATTTATATACAGCTGTATAAGTTTTATTATAAATAGGAGTTCAAATGTAAAATTCGAGAGGTTCTTTTAATGAGTGTAAGAAATTATCTTAGGAAAGAGAATAGAAAAAGTTGTAACTATTCTAATTCCATTTTGATAATTCTATGTAATCAACTAAGAGAATTAATAAGAAAATTATCATTCACCATCAAGAACTTCTTGAGTTTTTACTAATTCTATTGAGGGTGTAGTTGTAGGTTATTCTGCAACTACATAATTGGCGCTAGAAACAGGGACTTGAGAATTGTGGTAGCCTAAATTTGAGAGAATTGTGGAAAATTTGAAGATCAAATGAAGTCAGTAGATGGAGATTGAAAAAAAGAAGAATGTAATATGATCACAAAGACAATGATTGATGAATTTCATAGTAATATGAAGGGAAAAATATACAAGCGAGATTGTAGAGGAAGAAAGATCATGGAGGAAGAAAAGATAACAACTTTAGAAGAATGGGAAAAGAGGAAAATCACATTTTCAGCAGCAGAAATTCCAAATGAAAACTTGAACCATACTTCACCATTGGTGATCACAATTCCGATCATGCTAGAAGATAAGAAAGCTGTAGAAAAATGGAAATTAAACCGAATTTTGGTTGATACAGGGAGTTCTGTTAATATCATATTCTATCATGCACTTAAGGGGATGGGAATTAAAGATCAAGAAATCACAAATTCAAAATGTCTTATTCATGGATTAGGAAAATCTACAACAAAATCTAAAGGGGAAATTGCGCTGCGAATATTACTAGGAGAAATCGAAACACATGTAATCTTGTGTGTGGTAGATATGGAATCTCCATATAACATGCTGATAGGAAGGCCGTGGATTCACGCGATCAAAGTTGTTGCTTCAACATTACATCAGAAAATCAAATTTCCTACACCAAATGGAATACAAGAAATAAAAGGAGATCTTGATAGTGCAAAATTTTGTTATCAAATTGAAGTAACACAATGTGGAGGAAGAGCAAGAAAGAAACAGCTTCGTAGGAAACTTGCGAAGGAAACAAAAAAGGAAGAAGAATTCCGAGTGTATACAATAAGAGCAAAGGAAGGGAGAGGTATACCAAATGAGATTCCAGAAAAAGAAGGGGAACCAGCAAAAATAATCAAAGAACCAACACCTATGGGGGAGCAAAGTCCAAGCTATGTTGCATCTGAACCAACTAAAGAAATAAATATTGGAAGTAAAGAGGAGCCTTTATTCTTGCGAATTGGAACTAAGATGGATGAAGAAGAAGAAAAAATAACTATTGATATTTTGCGAGAATATAAAGATATCTTCGCAGGAAGTGTAGATGAGATACCAGGAATTGATCCATCAGTGGCGTGTCATAGATTGAACATAGATAAAAATGTAAGACCATTCAAACAAAGAATAAGGAAGATATCACAAAATTATCATGTACAGATAGAAGAAGAATTACAAAAGATGTTGGATGCAGGGATCATAAGGGAAGCAAGGTATCCAGAATGGATTGCGAATATGGTCATTGTTCCGAAAAAGAATAAAGGAATAAGAATTTGCATAGATTTCACTGATCTAAACAAGGCATGTCCCAAAGACAGTTTTCCATTACCAGATATACCACAAATGGTGGAATCAGCTGCAGGTCATGACAGAGTCACTTCACTTGATGGATATAAAGGGTATAATCAAATATCACTCGCAGAAGAAGATCAAGAACATACTGCCTTTTTTGCTCCAAGGGGTTTGTATTGTTATGTGAAGATGCCATTTGGTTTACGGAATGCGGGTTCTACATATCAACGAATGGTTAAAAAAGTATTCGCGAAGTGGATATATAAAACTTTGGAGGTATATGTAGATGATATGTTGATAAAAAGCAAGGAAGCTAAAGATCATGTGCAAGATTTGAAGGAAATATTTGAGCAAATGAGAAAGTTCAACATCAAATTAAATCCTGAGAAATGTATAATTGGGGTTGCGTCTGGAAAGTTCTTGGGATATATAGTATCAAAGGAGGGAATACAAGTTGATCCAGAAAAGGTCCAAGCAGTTCTTGACATGCCAACACCTGCAACGGTAAAAGAAGTACAAAAGCTAAATGGACTCTTGGCTTCACTTGGAAGATTTATTTCGCGAATGTCAGATAAGTGCAAGCATTTTTTCAACATACTTAAGAAGGGAGCAAAATTCAAGTGGACTGATGAATGTGAAAAAGCTTTTCAAGGGATTAAAGAATACCTCGCAAATACATCTATACTACAGAAACCAGAGAAAGGCGAAGAATTATTGGTATACCTCGCAACAACTCCATATGCTCTAAGTGTAGTTCTGTTGCGAGTAAACGCAGGAGTAGAAAGGCCCATTTACTACATTAGTAAAACCTTTAATGCAGCAGAGAAGAATTAATCTAAAATGGAGAAGTTAATCTTAGCCCTGGTTTATGCATCATTCAAGTTACGAATATATTTTCAAGCACACGTGATAAAAGTGGTAACCAAAGTCCCAATTGAGTCAATCATGAAGAACACAAAAAGATCAGGAAGAATAGAAAGGTGGAATGCACAAGTAAACCATTACAAAATAAAATACGAAGTATTATCTTCGCAAAAATCGCAAGTCGTTGCAGATTTTTTGGCAGAATTTCCGTTGGAAGAAGATGAAGCAGTAGAAGAAATGATGGATGTTGAAGAAGAATTTGGGAATCCAAAAGACTTGTTAATAGAACCAAATAGATGGGAAATTTTAGTAGATGGATCATCCAATAGCGATGGGAATGGAATTGGAGTTGTGGTGATTTCACCAGAAGGAGAAAGAACGGCATTCTCATTCAGACTAGAATTTTCTTCCATGAACAATGAAACAGAGTACGAAGATGTAGTGCATGCATTAAAGATTGAAGCTGGAAAAAGAAGCTCGAAAATATAAGGATAACAAGTGATTCGCAGCTGGTGATTTGTCAAATTAAAGGGGAATATACCACAAATGAATCTTCTTTGAAGAAATACAAGAAACTCGTTGATGAATTATCTGCGAAGATACCAAAATTCAAATGGAGACATATATCAAGAAAATATAATCGTCTCGTAGATGCATTTGCATTCATTCCAAGCATGATGACAAATCCAAATACAAGAAATATCAAAATCCAGACAATTCAACACCCATCAGTGGACAAAGAAAAAGAAATTGAGGAAGCTGTTGCGATGGAGGTGGAAAGAGAGCTATCAAACAACATCGCAGATTGGAGAAAAGAAATTCATGCATATCTCGCAACAGGAGAAATATCCAGGAACATACTAGAAGCACATAAATTAAAGAGTCATGCAACAAACTATGAGTTACGAGAAGGAATTTTATATAGAAAATCTTTTAGTGGACCACCTCTCAGGTGCTTAATTCGCGAAGAAGGAGAAAAAATATTGAAGATGTTACATGGAGGAGAAGCTAGCAATCATAGTGGGGGAAGATCTCTAGCATATAGAGCAAAGATACAAGGATATTATTGGCCTTATATGCATACAGACGCAAAATTGCTCGTACGAAGATGCAAGGAATGTCAACGACATGGTAAAAGAATTCATGCACCAGGGGCTACATTAACTTTTTCAACAAGCTGCTGGCCTTTTGGGGATATGGGGGTTGGATATTGTTGGACCATTTATGCCTGGATCCGGACAAAGGAGATATTTGATAGTCGCAACAGATTATTTCACGAAGCTCGCAGAAGTAAAAGCAGTACAGCATATTCGTGATAAAGATGTTTTTACGTTCATATTTGAGAACATCATTTGCAGATACGGAGTTCCAGCACAGTTAGTATCTGATAATGGAAAACAATTTGAAGGGCATAATATAGAGATGTTACTAAGTGCTTTTAGGATAAAATGTGGGAAAACAACTCCGTTATATCCACAAGCTAATGGACAGGCAGAGGCAACAAATAAAAAAATCGCAGATACAATCAAAAAGAAATTAGAAGGACATCTCAAAGGGTGGTGCGAGCAAGTACCTAGTGCAGTCTGGGCATACAATACAACTAGAAGAGAGGCAACTGGAATGTCTCCTTATTGCTTAACATATGGAGTAGAAGCAGTATTACCAACATAGGTTGTAATTCCGACAACAAAGAAAGAAGCTTGGGAAAGAAATTTAAGTGCAGGGGTAATATTAAGTGAACTGGATGATTTGGAAGAAAAAAGAGAAAAGGTGTTGCACCATATGAAGATTTATCAGGAACGATTAGCTCGAGAATACAACAAGAGAGTCATTGAACGTGAATATCAACCAGGTGATTTGGTCATGCGAGAAACACCTCCATATCAAAAAGAAAATGGAGGAAAATTAGCACCAAAATGGGATGGACCATATGTTATTAAAGAAGTTGTAGGAAGCGGAGCTTATCGGCTGATGGATCCAGAAGGGAGAGACATGGGTTTGAGGCTTGGTAGACCTTGGAACAGACTGTATTTGAAAAGGTATTATCCATAAAACTCATGAAATTTTTTACGAATAATGTTTGCTCGCAGGAAATTGGGAAAAGTTACGAGTTTAAAAATTTATATTGCGATTAAACTTTCATTAATTTGCGAATAAAAGACCGCAATCTGTGATCAGCCTCCAAAAAAGAAAGAGAGCCGCAGAAAATTTTATACAGGAAAACCTTTGTGGCGTACACCCTAGTTCGCGAAGCTATATTTCGTAAGAGGCAAAGTCCTAAAGTACGTCATTTAAGGGGGTACCTATAAACGTGGCTAAGGGTAACCGGAAAACCACCAAGGGCCCTTAGTACATGGTAAAAATTTAGGGGTACAACCCAATAATGGGGTACCTATCCGGGTTAGACACCTTGGATTCTCACCTAATCTAGCGACATTACGCAATATAAAATGCGATGTAAGAGGATTTAGGTTGGGCGACTAAGGCATACTGTCTTTCCCAAGAAGTGCAGAAAACGATCAAGGCGCCGAGGTACACGGTTGAGTCAAGAGTTCCGGGTGAGGTTGAACCACATCTGCCATTTTTGACAAGTCTTGGAAAATGATGCACTTGGCCCAAAGATACCCCATAGGGTGCAACCTCGTAACTATAAGCCCTATAGGCAAAAAGGATAAGAGGTTGCGATCAAAAGTCGGTTGTTGCGAACCGGATGGGAAGAGCTAACCTTGTATGGTCGATGTACGCTTCCTTGAAGGGGAAACCAGGGGGAAGATAAAGGGCATCACCCTCCATTAGGGAGCTGATACGTGCTATAAGACGCAAATGTCACGAGGCTTCTTGTTTGCGAAAACATAAAGGCTTGTCATATTTGTGCAACAAATGAAGTTCTCATGAGCATTCTAAAAAAAAAAAAAAAAAAAAAGGAAAACATACAAAAAGAACTCGCAGAATGATACAAAGAAGTTAAGATGAGATCAATGGGTTATTACATGAAAGTGTAAAAACGTCCTGCGATTTCATCGCAAGACGATAATGTCACGAGGTTGTATGTTCGCAAGAATGTTCAGACTTGTCATATTATCGCAAAAATTATTACAAAAGAGGTGGCAAAATAATACCTTTACTTAGGAAGGCATGATAAGACCACAACAATTAATGAAATTCATTACATCAAAATCATTGAAGAAAATATACAAGAATATACATTATGAAGATCTCGAAAAGAAGACAAATTAATCGATATCATTCAAGAAATTTTACAAGAATATACATCATGAAGTTTTGAAGAGAAGACAACTTCGTCAATATTATTGAAGAATTTTTACAAGAAGTTCTATCAAAGAAGACAACCCAATTGAAGAATTTTCACGAAGACTTAACAAAAGATGCGATTTTGATAACAATCAAATACAGATACATTAATATTCGTAAAATTTTACGAGAATTACATACTTCTTATACTTCTCTATATATTGAATATTTCTCCAAAAGTTGAATCCTTCTTATAATTCTTCAAGAATATCTCATATTTATTGTACTTCTTCAACGGATATTTCATTTGGTGAAGGTTAAGTAATCATTATACTTCTTCATATGTTACGTAATTATTCACAGATTGAATACTTCTTATATCTCTTCATTTAGTGGATTGAGTACTTCTAATACTTCTTATATCTCTTCATTTGATGGATTGAGTACTTCTAATAATTCTTCAAAGGTATTGTATATGTAGTATACTTCTTAAGGATATTTCATATATTTTATTTCTTATACTTCAAAGGGAGGATTTCTTATTTACAATCGTAACAAGTTGAAACTTCGTAAGATAAATTGAGGCAGATATTCTAATACTTCCAACAATGTTTAATCATTTAAAGAGAAATAATAGGGGAAAAAGGAGATACTAGGCTTTACCTGTGAGTTGTATATTATTTCTCTTCATATGATCAAATGGGGCAAAATAAGGAAAACGTTTAATTAAAGAAAGGTTAAATCATCTTTGCAAAATATCAGATATACTTCTTAAGAAAGGTTAAATCATCTTCGCAAAATATCAGATGTACTTCTTAAAAGACATAATTGTTCGCAGAAAGAAAACCAACAGTAACTAAGGGAAGGAATTCAAAAGAAAGGAGAACAGGAGAGTCAATAATAAATTGAAACAAAAAAAGAATATTATCATGCTTCATCAACACTCTGTGCTGGATCTTTAAGATGATTAGGGTCATTAGCAGCTTTCGAATTTTGCGAGATATCATCCTTGGAAGAATGTGCAATAGGAACATCTCCTTGAGGAATAGATTATTTCTCGTTATCAAGATCTTCATCATCACTCTCATAATCGAAATCACTATCAGGCTCACGAGCAACTTCATCGTCAGATATTTTCATAGGAGTAATTTTCACAGGAGGAAAGGCTCTTGATAAGAGAATGTTATTCGTAAAGACTTGAGCTTTCAGATGACTTTTTGATGGTTGGTATCTTCGATATCTTTGGAATAAGCAAGATAGTTGAATCTCCGAGTATCACGGTCACGAGAGTTGATTAAGCGGGTAGAAAGCAAATCATTTCTCTTACGAAGCTCGGAACAGGAGGCTTCTAATCCAACTTTCGCATTACGAAGGTTGTTCTCAGATTATGCGAATAAAACAAAATTCAAAGGGTAAAATTTGCGAGTATAACGAAATTTAAAGATATACCAGAGGAAGTCAAATTTTAATGACTACCTTATCTTTGCGAAGCAAGAGATTGAGCTAAAGATAGACAACAATTCTTCATCCGATTCATCGCATTATCAAAACCATCACCAACTAATCCTTTAAGTCTAGATTGAAGCTTTTGATCTTTAGAAAGAAGAAAATTTTTATCCTTCGTAAGTTTGGCATTAAGACTTTTTAATGACGAATAATCTTCTTCAAGCTGATTCTTCTTAGTACTCAAGACTATATTCTTATTAATAAGGGAATTCTTCTCAGTAACAAAAGAATTTCTTTCAACATCTGAAGACTTCTTTAATTCTTCAAGTTCACCTTTCAACAAAGAAAGAAGATTTTCTTGATCGCAACATTTATTCTGAAGAGTTTTTAATTCTTGCGAAGAAACAATCATTGTATTCAAATATGAACATTTGTCTTCTGATAAGGTTTTGTTCTCTTCTAATAAGGTTTCTATTCTCAAATCAGCTTTAGTTAAGGAAGAAAAAAGTTGAGATATGTCATCATTCAAAAATTTTCGATCATATATTAGTTGAGTATTCTCTTGAAAGAGAGCGTCAGAGTTGTCAAGAGCACACGAGTAAAGATTAGATAAATGGGAGAATTGGTTTGAGAGGCTTTCATGCTTGGTTCGATATTCTGTTGCATCTGATTCATGGTGAAGTACAAATCTTCTACATTTCTGGATGGATTCTATAAAGGGGAATGGGTTTTAATGGATGTTTCAAGCATATAAAGAATATAAGTAAATAAAAGGGAAAATAGGAAGATAGTAATCATACCTTTCAATTCATCATTTCTTTTACGAAGAATCGCGCAATCGAGAGAATCATTTTGAAGACGATAATTTTCTTTACGGAGATCCTCACACTCTGCTTGAGAAGATTTCAAAGATTGGCGAAGCAATTCAATTTCTTTTTCCAAAGATTGATGTGAAGAAGAAATGTCTGGATTGACGAAACTATTTAGCACTTCGCAAAACTCATATTGCGAACGAACATTAGTAGACTTCACAGTATTGGTCAAAACCTCAGATAACATTCGAAAAGTTGAACAAATTCCATCTCGAATTTCCTAAGGAAGAGGAGAAGAATTTGAAGGAATAAGAGCAAGCTGCAAATTGTTTGGAGAAATAGCACTCAAAGGATTTGGGGACAAGATATGTTTTTCAGGAGAAGAAGTTGAAGAAATGTTTTGCGAGGGTTGATCTTGAAGAAGTGTTGATAAATTGACATTGATGGGAGATTGAAAGGTAGGTAATGGAGTAGAGGCAGGAGTGTGTGAAGAAGCATTTTCACGTGGAGGAGAGGAAAATTCCTTATCAACTTCAGGAAGGAAATCATCAATTGGAATTAATGGAGTGGGTTTAATTAATCGAGATCTCTTAACGGGGTTTGGTTTTTCGCCAACCTGCGAATCAAAATGTAGATTAAAAACTGAGGCAACAATATATTGTTCAGGAAAGAAGGCAAAGTATTTTAACTACCTTTTGATTCTCAGATTTTCTTCTTCGTGGATTAGGGCTTGAATTTTTTAGTTGAGGTTTCATCTGAGGAGTTATTTTGCTGAAATAAACCAAAATCAGATAACAAATTATACAGAAATTAAAGAGGAGAACAAATGAAATGTGCGAAGATAGAAGGAAATTACCTTGGAGAACTCATGAAGATATAGTAGAAGAAAAAATTGCAGAGAAAACAATAATGGAGAGTATAAACAGAAGGTAAAATTACAGAAGTAAAGGAGAAAGTAAGAAGAAGAAAATGAAGAGAATATAAAGGAGTTATATAAGGGAATAACTAGAAAAAGACGGTTACAAAAGACGTGTCCAAATTCTAAAAGACTAAGTAACGGTTATGTTCTCATGATCATTTCATTTTCGTAGAATTGACATGAGAAGAGGCAAGATGTAGGTACTGAATATCGCAAGATAATAGTTCACGAGTATCGTAATAAATAAAGGAGGAGAGAGTTATAAAATGATACGATGATAGAAGTAGCGCGGGGAAATATGAAGTTTTGCGAGGATGAAATAATTTTGCGAGGATGAATTGCGATACTTCACAATTCATATACAGCTGCATAAGTTTTATTATAAATAGGAGTTCAAATGTAAAATTCGAGAGGTTCTTTTAATGAGTGTAAGAAATTATCTTAGGAAAGAGAATATAAAAAGTTGTAACTATTCTAATTCCATTTTGATAATTCTATGTAATCAACTAAGATAATTAATAAAAAAGTTATCATTCACCATCAAGAACTTCTTGAGTTTTTACTAATTCTATTGAGGGTGTAGTTGTAGGTTATTCTGCTATCATCTCGAGCGCAGAAACATCTCGAGCGTCCAAAGTGGCCGGTCCAAAACCCTAATTAGGGTTTGCTTGAAGGAAAAAATCTTACAAGAGAATAACTTACAAAAAGGCCCATCTTCGATTTTTCACACAGTAATACTAATTGGACAAAGTTAAAGGAAAAGATGGATACTTGAAGGAACCGAGCTTTACATAGAGTATGATAATGCTATCATGACCGTCATGGGCCCAACTTCACGCCTAGCTGATCGGCCAAGACCGGCAATGGTCAAGATCATTACGATCTTGATTATTTCGCAAAGAAAGAGTTGATGTGCCCAAAGGTGGCATGGCCCCTCCATAGTTCTAATGTAAGACCTAAAGTACGCCATATAAGGGGGTACCACATGCCTTTGCCGAACCATGGAGTCGAAAGCCTATCTAGGAGTGGCTCAAATTTGGATACTTCATACTGCGATACTTCAAGAGTTGATACTTCTTATTTACTTCGAAAGTTCCTCCATTGAATAGATTTTTTCTTCGCTTTCCTAGAAAATTCTACCATGCAAACTTGATGT
The DNA here is from genome assembly GCA_023529315.1 of Papaver bracteatum. Taxonomy (NCBI): domain Eukaryota; kingdom Viridiplantae; phylum Streptophyta; class Magnoliopsida; order Ranunculales; family Papaveraceae; genus Papaver; species Papaver bracteatum. The sequence continues at coordinate 1,167,581 of JAJJWX010000614.1, forward strand.
ATCGGGAGCTGCGAGAATGGAGGGAGTTTGGGTTGTATTTTATTTATCATCTTCTTCTTCTCCAAAAACTAGATCTAGAAAAGAGGCGCTGGTAAAATTGTAAAAGGCCATGATTTTGTAAGCCGACGTCTGCAAAGGATAAAGCCTTCGAGGCGATGAATACTTTCGCCATATTAATTCATTGGAGCATGTGCAACCATCCTCAGAATTCATGTGGCAACCATCCCGACGGAGCATGTGGCAACCATCCCGGTTTTCTGTAGGTATACAAAATTACTATTAATGCTTTAATTAAAGCGTTGTGTTCGGCATGCAAACACCCGTAGGCTACCCGATGGCGGGTTATACTATCGAACGCATGCTGAAACAACTCAAATATATCTCATCCAGTCAACTTCGCATGCCAGATCTCGTGGGTCCCGAGCATGCTACCATGATTACCTCGGACCCACCTTCACATGACCGAATCGGTCAAGGCCAACTATAGTTGGTCCTTCCAAAACGTGCGCGTGAACGTCCAACTTCGCAGGCATAGTTGGACGGCTTAGATTGTACCCTAAAACAAGTAGTGAAGTGATGGTACACCATTGGCAGGCCCACTTTCTACCTACATGACCGACTCCCTCATAGGCAAGCCGCGGTGCAAGAAACAATTGCCCAAACAAGGCTAGATTAACGCCTTACGCAGGTTGAGAAGATCCAAAACGATCACGACCATCCGGCAGCATATTTGGATGGGCTTAGAGGTCATGGTAGAGAAAGCATGTACATTCTCACCATCGACCCAAGATGTTGCATACATGGTCGGTATCCCCAAAGGAGGCGCACGCAACCTAAAACCAATCGCCCAAAGTGTGGGTCAAAACCTAATTAGGGTTTGCGGCGCAGAACATCTCGGCGTCCATCTTCGCAGCTTGGACGAAAGGCAAATATGGAGACTTAGAAGGAACTGCTATCATCCAACGTCACATCCCCTCCATAAGTTCTAATCTCGACCACTCGTCTTTGCCACCCGAGTCTAGTGGCCTGATTAAATCGCATGATCGGTTCCTCCGTAGGTTGCAAAACCATCTCGTCCAAGTCCAACTACGAATTGCAAGCTTGGACGAATGACTTAGGGTACGAATCAACCAGCAAACAAGGTATCACCATGATTACCATCCGTCATTCTTCTTCACAGGGTAACCGACCAAGGCATGGCTTGTCTATACATCCCCTCTCCAAACGGTCAACTTGTGTTGGCAAGATGGCTGCATGCGATGTTATACCAAGTTCACGGTTACCCCGCACTATTTCCTGATGGGTCCCAAAATTGCGATCCACACACTCGAGACATTAATCATGTCACAACTGGGGGATACAAACTGGGGTATTGGTCTGTTTTGGATGTTTTTTACAGCAGTGTGCGTGCAGCGTGCAACACGCCATCACAAGATCGTGTCAGGGAAACGTGGGCGGTTAGCGATGATAGGAAAAGTGGGCAAGCAACCGTGTGGCACTAACAAACAACTCCACTTCCTCCACTTTCCCACGAGAGACGTAATGAAGGCTTATCGACTTGTATAAATAGGTTCTCCTCCCTATTTCCAAAAACAGAAGTTGGAACAACACAGAAAACCAAGTGTTAATACCATCGTATTCAACACCCAGAGCCTGCCTGCAACATTTGCTAGCCTGCTCAACCTTCTGTTAACAAGTCATCAAATAACCTTCACCTTCACACTCTCAACACTTTCTTCTCTTCCCTCCCTAAGATCAACCTCACATCATTCACCTGTGACCGAAACAAATCTGGAACGGCCGTGTCTTTGTTTTAGGCCAGAATTGTATAGATTATCTCTCGAATCAAAGTGCTCATCGTGCATCACATTTGTTGAAGGTTTAAATTCACTTCTCATCCACACACACCCAAAATTACCTAAACCTGCAGAAGTAGTTTTCTCCCACAAACAATTGGCGACCACAGTGGGAGGTTAATTTCTCGGTTGTGAAGTCGATTTATTCAATACCAATTCAATTTCTCTGATTTCAAGAATGGTGGATCTTAGGTCTGGAGCAGCAACCAACGATGGAGTTAGCACCGATAACGCTTCTGGTGGCGCTGATATCAGAATTACTGGTGTTACAGTGCAACCCGCCAGTGCAACCAATGTGTCTCATGGAATCGCGTCTTCTATTATCAGTACCAGTGGAGAAGGAGCAGACATTCCAACAGGCGTGACACCTCCCATTACAAGAGCCAGAGCGTCCGCAAATCCAGGCATTTCCTCAAGCATGACACTTCCGTCCGTCACCAGAACAACTGTTACTTCCCCTTCAGGACGAGGATCTGGAGGACCCAAAGGAGGACAACCTCCTATCACCATGGTGGACTTTATGGAGAGACAGGAAACCCTCGTTAAAGCTCAGGCAGACATGGCAACCGCTCAGAAGGAGGTACTCACCTTCCTTAAAACATTAAATGATCGATTACCACAAGAGTCGGGACAGCCTCAAGGGCCAACAAGAAATACGTTTAACACACTTAGAGCAGGTGCCTCAGTTACGCAAGCCTACCTGAACGATGAGTCTTATGCTGCTGACCACGCAAGAGAAAGGGACGAGCGTCTCAGGGAAAGAAGCCAATCGTCCAACTTTATTACACGTGAAGATCTGGAGAGACTCCTCCAAAATCTTGGCAAAGAAAATCCGATGGATGCGCATCGACATCAGCCTCCATATCCACAAGACGTGCAGCGGATTCCTCTTCCCAAGGGATACACCTCCCCTCAATTCATCCTTTACGATGGTACCGGTAATGCTCGTGAATACGTCTCTCGATTCTTAGAATCCTTATGAGAACATGAATACAATCACGTTCTTCTCCTGAAGGAATTCTCCAAATCACTTACGGGGAGAGCCTATACGTGGTACAACAAGATCGCACCCGATAGCATATCCAATAGGAATGAGATGGTCAGCGCGTTTTACAAGAAGTACTTCTTTGTATCTGATCAAGTTACTTTCTCAGACCTGGGGAGAATCTCCCAACGGAATAATGAACATCCAAATGATTTTGTCAAAAGGTTCATAACACAAGCGTTGGACTGCCATGAACCAAATGTCACAGAACGACAGCTGGTGGAATTATGCATCAACGGAATGATACCCATATATCGCGCCCTGCTGGAAAACTTGGGATTCCAGACGTTCTCAGAGCTCCATGAAGCAGCCAAACGTTCGGCCACTACCGCCCCAGCATTATTGGAAAGAACCAGAATCATTCGGAGTGACGATTCACGAGATAATCGGGGAAACAGGCGCCTCATCAACAAGCAGTATAATACTGGCCCTTCTGTCAGCGTAGTAAGCGAAGGCGGAAAGAGAAAAGCTCCAGCGGCGGCAGAACAACTACCCAAGCGTGCGTCTCAAACGCATAAAGCTTCGCCTCGAAAAGGAACAGGCAAAGATCCTGCGCAGAGCACCGAAGACACAGGCTTCCCGTTTCCGATAAATGAAGTAATAGAACTCTTGGAGGCATGGATTCAGGATGATGTTATCAAGCTACCTCCTATCAGACGTCCACCAACTTAGAAAGACATGGCAGACCCTAAGTACTGCCGTTATCATAGGTTTGTCCACCACCCAACTAAGGATTGCAACAAGCTGAAAGAAATCTTCAAGGAAAGGATAGCAGCAGGAGAGCTCCAATTGGGAAATGAAGGAGTTCACAGAGACCCCCTTCCTGTCCAAAATTACATGGTCTCTGGAAGCTCTGTGCGCAAGACTGTACAATCCATGATGGAACACCTGTGTGAAATCTTGTACCTTTCTAAGGTATAACGTCAAGATATGTTCATGGCCCTCAACCGTATTGTGTCAGGCAGGCGCTTATACCTAGGAAGAGAAGTCGTTCCAGCATCTCAAGCCTCCTTAGAAGACAGCGCCAACAAATGAAACTGGGGACTTTTGACCATCGCCCATCTGAAAGACGTCAAGTTCGATAGCACATTAATCGATGAAGCTTCTGAATTCAACATCGTTACTATCAAGACCCTGCAAGCTGCGAAAATCTCAAAGCAGGAGGCTACCCGTGGTCCGAGTGTGATCAAGAGCCCATCAGGAAAATTTGTGGATGTTTGCGGATACATTGACCTTGATGTCAAGATTGGTAACACGCCAACACAAGATATATTCCATATAATTAAGGAACATCCGGATTACAACATGATTCTGGGGCGCCCGTGGGTACACAAGGCGCATTCCTTACCAATCTCAGTACCTGAAAGAATCTCCAACAAGCTAGCTCCGATGATTTCCAACAAACCTTGGAGAATCGAAGACTGCCTGTTGCTACCATACCAACAACTCACAGGCATAACGCAACTCCCTGGTGAAAGCCCTTCGTCTTGCGTCAAGAGATTCCGAGCCCAAGTAAGTCTCATTGAACGACCCTCTTTGCAAGTAGTGGATGATTGTCCTACTAGACCATCGGGGACTATTTCACCTGACAGGCGGGCCACCACCAAGAGATGTGAATGGAGTGATGGCCCCTTTAAGCGCTTTACCAAAGGTTTGGAAGCAGTCAAGAATGACACGTGTCAGAAGCAAGATGTTGTACCAAGTCCAAATCCGTTTCAAATCGGAGATATGGTAACAAAGGTAACCAAGTTCCAAGTTGGGAACATGGAAGTAAGAATAACTGCCCAGTCTGATATGCCTGCAAAGGAAGAGGAAATATTTTTAGTGGCAGATGTTATCTTGGGAGGTTACTGCAAGATCATCAATGCAGACAAACTCGAAGGTGTGGTTGTTCACTCACGATGGCTCAAGCCCTACCTTACTTTAAGACACGACATCACCTCTCTAATCCCCCCGTGGGATTCCTCCAACAATTTTCCTTTTCACAATATTTGTAATTCCTTCAAAATGATGGCACTGCTTGCCTTCATACTTATTAGGGTTCCAATATTTCTTCAAGTAATCAAGATTTCATTCCTTTTACAATTTCTCATAAAATCACACAAAGTTATGAGTCACCTTCAAACCACCATTATCCAGAAACAAAACCCTAAACCCTCATACCAAATCTTCATATCAGCCTGGTAATATGGGAGGAATAAAACATATAAAAGGGGAGGAGGAAGGTATCCTACATGATCTACTTCAACGGAGCCAGACTCATGTCAAGGGGCACAAACAGAAAAATATGCATGTTTCGGAAGCAGCACTGAATAAAACTTTGTTCAAGACAAGCAAGCAAAAGCAAAGAAGAAAGCTTCAAACTCAGCTGCCACTGAGTATATAAAAAAAAAATACAAAGAAGAATAACATGGAAACTCAATTGCTGGTTGTGTCTTCATCACTGTTGGGATCCACATCTTGTGACGCTTTCTCCAGAGACGCCTCAACTTCTTCGGGCACAGCAGCTACCGCCTCAACATATTCAGCATGTGTATCCTCTGCGCCTTCTACAGAATCCATTGCAACCGTGGAAATCACACCAATCACTTTCAGACGTTCAGTCTCATCAGTATCAGGGTCAAGGATTATCACACCACCACGTACTAGGTAATCACACTTCCCATCACCCGCAGGACCTTCGTGTTCAACCCTCCGTCTCTTCAACCGAGCTGCCAGCCCTCCATCTCTCGAGCTTACTGGTGCTTGTGACGCCTCACGTTTCCACTTCGCCCGCAACGCATCTTCATGTCTTTGTTTCTCCCCTATATCGATCTCAACTGAAAGAGCACAGAGCCGCCCCCTGACAATGGTTAAATGCAAGACAGACATTCCCTGTACGGCATGGCCGACTTCACGAAGTGGCAAATCAATTTTAGACATCACCTCTTCATGTGCGTTAGCTTCTGGTTTGTCAACTTCAAAACTTTTTTCTGAAGAAGCTGCAGAGTGATCATCACCAACTCCTTTCATGATGTACTGCAAAAAAGAGAGGAATGTGAGTTACGTCGGCACATAAAGAATATTCTAATCACAACTATCGCCAATCGATTAAGAAATCAACGTGTGAAGCAATACCTGAGGTGTTGAAGAAGATCGCCTAATGAGAAGAATACAGAAAACTTCTTTATATGCTTCACGATCCAACAAGATCCCCAGGAGAAAAGAAGTCCGCCTTACCGCTTTCTGAGGCTGTTGAGTCGGGATTGTGATCAACAATGCTTATCGAATGCACGATGTTTGCTAGGAATATGAGAAGGCACACAGAAAGAGGAAGGCCAAGGTGGATCGACCCGTCAAGCTGTACTTCCCCAGCCGAGCTTTTCCATTGGAAGGATCAACTCAACCGGCTCCAAGGCATTTGACGCAAGTGACATACCTTCTCCCACATGGTAAACATGTATTTACTCTGACTTTAATTGGCTTTAATTATTTTGTATGCAAATTGTCACCATCTCATGCCTACCCTACAATAGTGTAATCATTGCATGCTAGGCAGGGGACTTAATGTTGATGGTGGAATTCTGTTCAAGGCTAAAATTGTAAAAGGACAATTTTTATAAGCTGACGTCCTGCAAAGGATAAAGCCTTTAGGAGATGAATACTTCTCGCCATATTAATTCATTGGAGCATGTGCAACCATCCCTGAGAATTAAAACCTACCCAGAACGGAGCATGTGGAAACCATCCCGGTTTTCTGTAGGTATACAACATTACTATTAATGCTTTAATTAAAGCCTTGTGTTCGACATGCAAACACCCATAGGCTATCTGACACCAGGTTATACTAGCCCCGTCGAACGCATGCAAGACTACCCATGTTAGTCTCACTTGCTGAAAACAAACTCAGAAATATATCTCATCCGTCCAACTTCGCATGCATAGATGGAGGGTGTAGATATAGATTCAGGGGGTCCAGAGCATGCTACCATGATTACCGCGGACCCACCTTCATACATAACCGAATGGTCAAGGCCAACTACAGTTGGTCCTTCCAAAACGTGCGCTCAAAGTGAGCATGACGCACGGCTAGGGTTCCTTTTAATCGTGAACATCCAACTTCGCAGGCATAGTTGGACGGCTTAGATTATACCCTAAAACAAGTAGTGAAGTGACGGTACACCATTGGAGGGCCCACTTTCTACCTACATGACCGACTCCCTCATAGGAAAGCCGTGGTGCAAGAAACGATTGCCCAAACAAGGCTAGATTAACGCCTTACGCAGGTTGAGAAGATCCAAAAAGATCACGACCATCCTACTTCGCAGGCATAGTTGGATGGCTTAGATTGCGCCCAGGGTCATAGAGCAAGCATGTACATGCTCACTGTCGACCAAATATGTTGCATACATGGTCGGTCTCCCAAAAGAAGGCGCACGCAACCCAAAACCGATCGCCCAAAGTGGTCGGTCCAAAACCCTAATTAGGGTTTGCGGCGCAGAAACATCTCGAGCATCCATCTTCGCAGGCTTGGACGAAAGGAAAAGATGGAGACATAGAAGGAACCGAGCATGCTAGCATGACCGCAGTGGGCCCGACTTCATGCCTAGCTGATCGGCCAAGACCGGCAGTGGTCAATCTCCTCGTTACGCGCGCCCAAAGGTGGCATGTCATGGCCCCTCCATAAGTTCTAATTTCGACCACTCGTCTTTTCCACCTGAGTCGAGTGGCTCAGATTAAATCTTTGCGAGTCAAGCAGGCATGTGCGTGAACACCATTGTGCCGCCTCCATGCAGGGCTGATCGGTTCCTCCATTGGAATTCTCCTAGCATGCAAACGTTTGGGTTGAAAGAGGCAGCATGCGCGCCTCTCATCCAACGATCGCAGGTAGGGTTGCAAACCATCTCGTCCGTCCAACTTTGCAAGCTTGGAAGAATGACTTAGGGTACGAATCAACCAGCAAACAAGGTATCACCATGATCACCATCCGTCACTCTTCTTCACAGGGTAACCGACCAAGGCATGGCTTGTCTATACAGCCTCCAAACGGTCACCTGAAGATGGCTGCATGCGATGTTATACCAAGTTCACGGTTTACCCTGCTGTAGTTGCAGGATTTCCCACAACACACCCCTTGTAATATCTTGATAATAATCTCTTAATCTAAACTAATTTGATAATTAAAATTCTAAAAATTCTAAATAAACACACGGATTTTTACATGGTTCGATCAATTTGATCTACATCCATGATTCTCTACTATGATTGTTAAAGTTTACATTTGATTTTACATTTGATAATCTCCATTAATGGAGTTCTAAATCTAGTTTTGGGGAAGAAGATGATAAAGAAAAATATATTTTCTCTCTCTAAAAGTCTCTCGAAAAAATATCTCTCTCTCCTAAAACTTTTCTCTCCTCAAGACTCTCTCAACTCTAAAAATGCATCATCCCTTTCTCGACTTAATTGAACCCTTTATATAGGAAATTACATAGTGGGTGATAGCTAAGTTTTCCCCTTCTTTCGGATCTATTTTGCGATCTCATCGCGGTAATTACAATGTTAATATTCGCCAACTTTTGTAATCCTCGTGAAACAACACTCTTCTAATATGCCTCTTCAATCGACAACTTCGTCATTCTTTGAATTATTTTGTGACGCTCGTGAAATGTTGTTGAAGATTTTTCAAGAACGCTATGAAGTGTCATTAATCTCTCGTGAATATAATTGTGGCGATATTCTGATCCTACATCTTGCCTCTTTTTTCTTGAATATTTCTTGAAAAGTAATTTTTAAGAAAATTTTTGTTGTTGTAGTAGTCTTTGATTTTTGTTGATGAAGGAATGAGCGAAAGAATACTGGATTTGAAAAGTATATACTTGCCTCTATTCTTTTGCGAAGTTCCATATCTTTGTTAAGTAAATAAGAAGTATTAACTCTTGAAGTGCTCGTGAAGTATGAAGTATCTCTGAAGAAATATAAGAAGTACTCAATCTTCAAGAAGTATCCATTCTTTAATGAAAATCATAAGTATTGCCTCTGTTCTCGTGAAATTATTACTTCATTTTTGGTGAAAATCCTAGTCCATTTTGGAAATGATTCTTGCGAGAAGATAAAGAACATAAAATGTTTTCTTGGTAATCCATAGTTGCCTCTGTTCTTTATCTACGAAGGAAGGATCTCTGAGAAAATGTTAAATGAACGAATTGCCTCTGCCTTATTTGACAAAATGATCATATTCTCGCGAAATAATCACTTCTCCGCAAAAAATTCTAGAATGGTATGCAATATGTGAATTAGTCTGAAAATTTATGAATGTTTCTGCGAGGCTCTAAATGTTTCCGCGAGATTCTGAAATAATTCTTTGAATAGTGCTGTGATGAATAGTGGCGAGATTGTGAACAATGCTACGAGATTGTAGACATTCCTATTGAGAGACTCTGAATAATACTTCTGAGAAACTCTGAATAGTATTTCTGAGAGATTTTGAATAGTACTTGCTTTCTCTTTGCGATGAACAAATCTTTCCCGCATTCTTACAAGAAAATAATTAATGTTTGAGATTATTCTATTGGTCTTATTTTGCCTTCCTAGTTAAAGGTCTTATTTCGCCAATTTTTTTTTTCTGCGACAAAATCACAGGACGTCTTTACATTTGCATGTATTGACCCATTGATCTTGCCTTATCTTTTCTCTTGAGGCTTTTTGGCATGTTATGCGACAATATGACAAGTCTAAGTTCTCTCGCGAGATCAAAGTCTCATGACATTGTCGTATTGCGATGAAATCGCAGGACGTCTTTAAACTTTCATGTAAAAACCCATTGATCTCATCTTAACTTTTTCTCTTTTGGCTTTTTACCTCTGTATAATTTACGCGACAATATGACAGGCTTAAATGATCTTGCGATCTTAGAGCCCCATGACATTGCCGTCTTAAGACACTTATCAGCTCCCTAACGGAGGGTGCCGCCCTTATCTTCCCCCTGGTTGCCCCTTCAAGGAGGTCACATCGGCCATACAAGACTAGCTCCTCCCATCCAGATTTACCAACAACCAGCTGTTTTCGCAGCCTCTTGTCCTTTATGCCTATATGGATTATAGTTACAAGACTGCACCCTAAGTGGGGTTTTCTTCAGGCCAAGTGCATTGTAGCCAAGACTTACCAAAGATGGCCAGGGTAGGTTCGTCCGTCCCGGGCACCCTTGGATAAACCGTGTACCTCGGCGCCTTGGTCATACTTTGCACTTCTTGGAAGAGATCCTCGGTCGTCCAACCAGGGTATAACCTTATAAAGCTGGAAATCCAAGATCTCTCTCCCGGATAGGTTTTCTTTAACCCCAACATCTGCATGACTCAGGTTCCAGTAGCGGTATAACCTTATCGCTGAATCATGTAAAGAGATACCCCCCTTATAACGTGCTTGTAGGTCTTACATTTGCCTCTTACGAAATTGTATTCGCGAACAAGGTTGCACACCATAAAGGTTTATCCCATTCTTTAAGTCTCTGCGAAATTTTATTCACGTTTCTTCATTCTTTCATTTCTGTCAATTCTTTACATAATCTTGAATAATCTCGCGATTACACTCACAGCTTTGATAAAAATTTCTTTTGCTCATTTCTGTGAGTTGAAATACTCTTTTAAAATCTTAGAAATATTCTTTGAAATCTTGCAATTTTATCGCATTTGTTAAACCAAAAATTTCTTTCTGTAAAATAAATATTCTAGAGAAATCTTGCGATTGTATCGCGTATTTTTGAAATTTGAAATCTTAGAAATTTCGTTTTCTGTAACTTTAGAAATCTTCGAATTTTTTTGCGATAATTCCATTTTCTATAATCTTTTGAAATCTTTGTAATCTTACGAGGGTATCGCTGTTTTGGAAATGAAATCAAAAAAATTTGAAATCTTAGAAATCTTTGCGATAGTTTCATTTATTGTAATCTTTGAAATCTTTGAAAATTTTTGTGATCTTTAAAATTTTTGCGATGATCTCATTTTTTATAATTTTTTTTTTGAAATCTTGCGATTATACCACTTTTGGTAAATTGAATCAAAAGTTTTTTGAAATATTAAAATCTTAGAAATGTTCTTTGAAATCCGGCGATAACATAAATTAAAAATTTTCAGTTCCTGTAAGTAAAATATTCAAGGAAGTGGTACTTAACTTTTTGGAGATTTGCTGTTGTTGCCAGTTCTCGCGAAGTATTTGATTTGCTTGTGGATTTGGGAAGAAATAAGAAATGAACTCTTGACATGCCTTTTGCACCATACCAATTGTTCTAACCCTTCTCTTGCGAAATTAACTTGCGAAATAATCAAATATCTGACGAAGTAATGAAATACCAAATTCCTGCCTCTGACCAATTTGGCGAAGTAATGAAATAATCCTCTCATGGAAAGTAGATGTACCAATTTCTGCTCGTCAATATTTCCATTCCCCTCCTTCTAAAATGTAGTTTACAAGGGGCGCATCTTTGCAAGACTACATTTCCAACTTTATAAGGTAAAAATAAAAAAAGTTCACCCTAAATATTCACGATGCTCTCGTCAATTTGGTTCTACTTTTCTTCTTTTCTTGTTTTCTGTGTATTTTTGTTTGGTCTGCTGACAAAGTTGCTTTAACACGTATGGCTACGTGTACAGCTTAGTTTCACGCGTACTGACTCACTTTAGTTTGGTGGTCTAACATGATTTCTTCTTTTCTTCACCTTACTTGCTCACGTTACTTGAGTGCTCGTTGTACATATTCTTTGGTCCACTATAATATTATAGTACTTAATCTTCGCATAAAAGTGTTGACAAGAACATCGCCAAACAAGTTTAACAAGTACTATCGCAGAAAATCTTCACGAGGCGGAGACTGTAGCAGTAAATGCCTTTAATCGCAAGTAATATCATGTTCTTTTTTAATCTTCTCAGCATCGCCATATGCAACTCGTAATTGTATCACCGGCTCCCACTTCCTCTCGTCATTTGTGAAGAGGCAAAATATATCCATGAAATGGACTGACGAAATTACTATGCAACTCGTAATTACTATGCAGCTCATAATTACACCCTTCCTTTGCCACCATCTCACTGCGAGTAATCAATTAATTTGTTCGACAGTCTGAACTCAAGAAAACATATTCAGTCAATAAATTAAATATATTAACAGAAGTCTAACGATTGTATTCTCGCAAAAATTTGGATTTTCATGAAATGGATTCTGAAAACAACAGTTGTAAATCTACACTTCGCAGATGATCAAAATTATATTTTCATGAAACGATCAAAATCGTGATTAAAATCGAGGTTTTTGTGTGTAAATTTATGATCAAAATTCGTTTCAATTCTAAATATCAACTAAATAGCAATTTTTGTGAAAGACAAAGATTGATAATCTAAAATTCAAAATCTTCCAGATCCAAAGTCATTAGATTTCTCCCTGCGAAGAATGATAACTTTATTACGAAATGTAAATCTATAATCAACAGAAAATCTCGAAATTTGACATTTTTAGAACTCCTTTAAACAGATTTGTAAAACAAGGTTTGGTTACTATAAATTCGTAACAAAAACATTTTGAGATTCATGTCTTCCTCAATAAATCAAATTTCTACAAAAAGCAAAGTTTAGGTTTTACAAAAAATCTATTTTCAAGGTTTTGTTTTGAAATTCTTCGATCCGAAAAATGAAACAAAGAATAAGAAAAAGGAGAAGAAATTTGTCCTTGTTGATGATTTGTTGACACAATTTTTTGCTGGTCTTTTCTTCTTCAGCTGCCTCTTAATATATCTCCTTCTCTCTATTTGTTGTATAATCATGATCTTTCGTTGTAGCTTCCATATTTGATCTTGAAATTTTTAAATCCAGTGAGATCCAATTCTAATGATAGCCAATTTCTTTGAATCTTCTTCAATTTGACAAGTAGGTCCCCTTAGTCGGCGCCAAAATGTAGTTGCCGGATTTCCCACAACACACCCCTTGTAATATCTTGATAATAATCTCTTAATCTAAACTAATTTGATAATTAAAATTCTAAAAATTGTAAATAAACACACGGATTTTTACATGGTTCGATCAATTTGATCTATATCCATGATTCTCTACTATGATTGTTAAAGTTTACATTTGATAATCTCCATTAATGGAGTTCTAAATCTAGTTTTGGGGAAGAAGATGATAAAGAAAAATACATTTTCTCTCTCTAAAAGTCTCTCTGAAAAATATCTCTCTCTCTCCTAAAAAGTTCTCTCTCCTCAAGACTCTCTCAACTCTAAAAAATACATCATCCCTTTCTGGACTTACTTGAACCCTTTATATAGGAAATTACATAGTGGGTGACAGCTAAGTTTTCCCCTTCTTTCGGATCTATTTTGCGATCTCATCGCGGTAATTACAATGTTAATATTCGCCAACTTTTGTAATCCTCGTGAAACAACACTCTTCTAATATGCCTCTTCAATCGTCAACTTCGTCATTCTTTGAATTATTTTGTGACGCTCGTGAAATGTTGTTGAAGATTTTTCAGTAACGCTTGCAGAAGTGTCATTAATCTCTCGTGAATATAATTGTGGCGATATTCTGATCCTACACTTGAAGGATTACATATTTTCCAAAAACGCATCCAAGACAGCGAGACATTAACAGTCTTTGATCTGAAAATGTATACGAATATACTTTGATAGGCTATCCAAAATATATTCAAGATTCCAGATTTCACAAGAACACAATAGCCAAGGTTCATAAAAATCTTAAGTGGAATATTATGTATCTTCAAGATATGATCTGTCTCGTTGACCATTAACATTATTTACCATAATGATATACAATCAAAGGATTACGTAAGTCATTCATAACATACATATGCATGATTCCTAACAGGTTTAGGAATAAAAGTATTATATACTTCAAAAGTGTTATTCACCATAAATTCCCGAACTAGTCAAATCATGCCATTACGCTAACTGAATCATTAAAAGATTCACTTTCTTATAGGATGGATCGTACCAAACACAGATTATTATATCTTTTCGTGTTTGCATGCTCTGATACCAATTGAAAAGGCGAGGGTACCCCAATATACCTCAAGCTAAAACTTTTCCTTCCTATAAGTCCTTTCTCCGAAAGTGATTGTCTATGGACTGAGTCGAGATAATATAACTAATCGTTTCACACTTCTGTGATCCTCTATGGATACGAGATCGAGACAATACAACAACGAAGTATGTTTACTTGATACAAAGGTTCAGACTTAACCAAACACAATAGGATTCACGTATCAAGTAAATAGGAATTAACATTTGTGCAATTTACTTTAATTATAATAAAAAAATTATAATGCGGAAATATAAAGTAAATGACACAACAAGATTTTGTTAACGAGGAAACCGTAAATGCAGAAAAACCCCGGGACCTTGTCCAGAATTGAATACTCTCAGGATTAAGCCGCTATACAAAATAAACCAACTTCGTATGGTTGATACCAAGCAACTAAACCTATAGTTCACCTAGTTCCGTATGTATTCCCACGCCTGCAACCTGTAAACAAGTTACGTACTTGGACCAATTCCTTTGGTTTGTATTCCAAATAGAAAAGGAACAACAAATCTGTTTGGTATCAACTCTCTTCAACCAAGTTATTTGAGTTGCACAAAGGCTCTTCTGTTTATCTTAACATAAACTCCTTTGCCATGTGCCAAGATCTATCTTATGTTCAATCACCAAAAGGTAATCGTTAAGATTAAACCAATCAACACTCTTAATCCAAAGAATTGTGATGATGCCGATCTTCTCAATTAATCAATCCAATCTACCACAAGGATAAACCGCTTATTAATTGGATCCTCTTTTACTTACACAAGTATTGTGCACACTAAAGATTATAAAACCAAGTATGAAATCTTTTATCTCTTCTTTGTCTTCAAATCTTCTTAAATCTTTAATAAACACATGCACACAACTACTTGAATCTCTTGTGATCAATCACACACATAACGGAGTCTGCTAATAATGCACTATCACAAGATCTTCTTTAGATCTAAAAACAGTCTAAAGATCCATGTTGGAACCTTGAACTAGTTTGAGTGAATCTTATATCAGAAGAGAAGATTCTCAAGCATAAACAAACTAGGTGCAATCAAAGTTCAACCACCATTAGTCAATCAAATCAATACGTAAACTAAAGATAAACCTCAATATCTAGTTTTCCACCAACGGTTCGCGCTAGAGCTTCTCAATCCCAAATAATACATTAAATTAAGAGGCCGTAAGATATTTCACCCAATTAGATTACTCTCCTCTCCGATATGCAGCTTCACCAGTAACAGTACAATAGAGGAAGTTTACTGTCATGAAGGATTAGTTTTTTAGAAATGCAAACTCAAAGTATTTATAGACAAGGAGGTTTGGACACCAAGGAATTTCCAAAACAGAAAATATTCACTAGATATTTTTCCATATTAACCCAGATTCGGTTTTTTCATAATTCATGTGAATGCACTATCCAAATATAATGATCGAAATCTCCTTGGAAAATATTTAACTAGCAAATGCACATTACTAATTCTTATTTTCCATATATAATTAAAAGATTCTTAAGTTATTTAAATTCTATCTTGGGATTTACTTCCTTCTTAGATGTTAAGGAATATCTTTGAACAATAAAAGAATACACATTAATGCGCGTGTTCAAAGTGTGTCGACATCTTACTCTTGCAAGTCCTTTTTCATACATACTCACTTGAAATCGATTTACCACGCTTCCAAACAAGTTTAGAATTGGTTCATCTGACTTTCAAGAACTATGTGATTGATCAAGTACCACTCAATCACAAACCATGGGTGTACAGTTATACCAAAACAAGTTTCGGTTCTACCTCCATGTGAGTAATGTGCATAGTTACACTAGCTTACCAAAGATACGGCTGACTAGGTACTAGGATCGGTTCCCCACATATATTTGGTATCTAACTTGTATGCACTACACATGTCCATAGGATCGTTTCCCCCTTACCTAAAAACGTGTTGCACATGTTCATAGGATTGGTTCCCCTTTCTTCTATAAACCTTGCTTCACCTCATACAAGGATCGGTTCCCCTTGTGATGTACTGCATATCTTCATAGGATCGATTCCCCTTTCCCAAATTTGGTCAGACACTCACAAACTTGATCATACCCCAGGTGATTACTTAAGATTGGTTTCACTAATAAAAGTCATACCAATACATAACTCGGGCCTCATGTGAATAGTTTTACCAAGAACACAAACAAGTCACGAGCGGTTATACTAATCACACATATTGGTCGTTCATATGATTTGCAATGAAGAACAGCCCCAATAATGCCTGGCGATTTCCTTTTTGGTTTACAACACATATCATGAACTTACTTCCTTAGAACACATGTAAACATTATTCCCTTGGATGAAATCCTCACCTCATACCCATACATAATCACAATAGCATTCATACGATTATGTCGATGTCTCATATACAAAGTTTAATGGTTAAGAAAGAAACTTCATATTGTATTCCTTAATACTATGTCAATCTAGAGTGTTCATGCTTCACAGTTTTATGTTTTCAATATGGATAACTTGAAAGATACGTTAGGGAATGAAACAGTTCAAGTCAAATATCTCTAACCTCAAGTGGAAGGATGATGTTGCGGTTGTAGATCTGTACTTCTTCACTTCTTCAAGTCTTCGCAATACTTGTAATGTCTCACCCTAATAATTTCAAGCTAACCTATACGAAGTTGACTCTAGTATATTTAAATCAAGCGACTCTTAAATGAGTTTTTGGTTCACTAAAATATGACAACCAAACTTGACATACCAACACTTGGTGGGTTCAACCGAGCTATGCTCTAACACAATTTGCGATTAAATTATTTCTCTAAGATAATTTATGTTTGATCAATTCTCTATAAAATACACTATACTTATTTTGATCACATGATTGTGACTCAAGATCAATGTCTTTGAGTTCATGAAAATTAGTGTTAAGTTGTTAAAGTTCAAATTGGCTAGTTTCGGCTAACCATGTTGGACACAGTCTTTATACACGGTTCGGTTACGGATTACTTAACCAGAGTGTATATCTTGTTTATGTGAATAAGATTCAAAGTTTTCATCTAACATTGAATATTGTTTGCTTGGTTCCAAAGCTATCTTAGCTTAAACCTAAAGCAACATGTGCTTTGAATGTCTATATAAGGGAAACTCTTGGAAACTGGGATCTTTGAATCCTGACACTACTTTTTGGTGTGTCCTAGTTGTATCTAGAGTCATCCTCTCTAGAAACACTTTTAGGGTTTATCCACTATCAAAGAATTCATTGTTCGATTGTTGATTTATCACTTGAACAAGATAGATAGAAATCACAAAGTTCTCTTTGTCTCAACATTTATGAGTCAACAAGTTTTATATACTTGTAAGGTGAATAATAATCTAGGCTGCACTTCTTATGGCATAAGTCCGAATTTTTAGGATAGCCAGACTTTGTCAAGTTGCTATCGATTTCCATCACCTTGATCCTACGTTTGATTTAATCATCCGTTTCAAACGTAAATCAGGAAATCAATTATAGGCTTAATCTGGGGGAGGAAGATTTGGTTTAAAGTCTTCAATTGAGTTGAATCACCTCTTAGTTGGTGTGTCGTCATCTAAGGGAATCAATTTTGTGGAGTCCTGCTGGGATTCAAGAGGCGTAAGGAGCGCAACTGTACCTTAATCGGTGGGATACCTTTTAGGGATCAACTACATTCCATACTGAAATTAATTGGTAGTAGGCTAGTGTCTGTAGCGGTTTAATATAGTTTGGTGTTCAATTTGGACAAGGTCCTGGGGTTTTTCTTCATTTGCGGTTTCCTCGTTATCAAAATTTCCGGTGTCTGTGTTATTTCTTTTTCCTCATTATATTATTTATCTTTATAGTTGAAATATCACTGGTTGTGCGTTGATCAATCATAGTAGATAGGTCCGACCTTGTTTTTTGGATAAGACTTGATTGATCCTTGGAATTGGTATTTGGTACCGTCCAAGAACTTTGTTTGTAATTAGGTTCACGGATTAATTTCTGTAAACGTTCTAATCACAAAAGAGATAGAGATATAACTCTAGACACTTTCCTTGATTGAGTTTTTACTCTCAGAGTTATGTTGAGTTTGTCCCTACAGATTTCCTACGAAAAAGTTGGTGGTGTATTTTGGTACCCCCAGTGTTTTCAAGTCTGACATGACAAGAAAAATTACAAGATCGTTGGAAAGATCCTATTCGTAATATCTTTGAGAAGATAATTTGCTTTTAGGAGGGATAGGGGACATGTGTACAACCTAGAAAAACCCAAAAATATCGAAAACAAATTTGAAAATATTACATTTAAGTAATATACCCAGGTATCCCATCAAACATAAGCAAAACAAAAATTCTGACTGGGGTTGGCACATATAACTCAATGAGCTATCAAATAAAAATGGATTAAAGTTTAATTAAAGAAGTCTACAGACTTACTTTAATTAGACTGGGGGAAAATACTAGATGACAAAATATAACATCTGCCTGAGAATGACATCTGAATAGAAATATATGTGAGACGTGAACTAAGGCTCAAGGTCATATGTCGAAGACCTGAACCAGATATCCGAAGATTAAACCAAAGTTTGAGAAACACAACTGAGACACAGAGATATACAACATAACTGAGACACAGAGATAGACAAGGAATACCTGAGTCCAGTAGTGAAGCTAAGAAGAACCTCGATGTTGTCAGTTAAGTAGATACCTGGAAAGTGAGATAGTCATAACGGAGCTCTTTCCAAGGTTTGAACGAGTGCAAGGAGGGAAAGTTAATTGGGTCCCAGACTTCACGTGCTTACTCAAGATGAAAGTCATTTGCATGTAATCCTCATGTTCATACAATGTATAAATAGTCATAAATATTAATAATGTAAACAAGATCATTTCATTAATAAAAATCAGACTTCTAACATTTAATCTCTCCTCTCTTATTCTCTTCTAACCACCTTACTCCTTAACCAACTTGTAAGATAATCATAAACCCTAATTTTAAATCACCGAATCAAATATCATAGATTAAAGTGATAACAACGATTGAGTTCACTATTCAAGGATTACGATCACCAATTGTGAAGGTATGCTTCTCTGTAGATTTGACACATCTGTACCTAAAAATAGGACGAAGCAAAACTAGTATTTGACACTATTTAATAAGCTATGAGGTTTAGCATATATATAAACTAGATATGGTGATTTAATGATACTAATTTAAATATGATTCCTAGGGAAAAATATGGATGGATCACCGAGTTTGGGCTAAATCACTAGCTTGAGCTTTTTTTTTTATGTCTTTTCCATTGTGGTCAGTCTTATATATACCATGGTACCGATAAGAAGAGATATCATACCTTGGTTATCTTTGAAGTTCTAAAGATAGTTAAACACCCGCAGTCTTTGAATGGTTTTTATGAATTTGATCGGCATATAACAATTCTTTTCATAATTTCTTGGACGAGTGATAAATGCATTTATTCTAGAGGTTTTTTTTTAATGAGATAAGTTGTCTTTATATCTAAAAACAATTCTAAAGATCTTTCCAATACTTTGATCTCGTTTGAGTAACCCTTATGCCAAAAGAGAAGGCTCTCAAGAATAATCAAACTAGCTGCAATCAAAGTTTCAAACCGTTAGTCAATCAAATCAATAATCGAAAACTAAAATAACAATGCAATTATCTAGTTTCCTACCAACAGTGCTCGTAGTAAAAGATCTCTCCTAATTAGGGTAGTTTCCTCTCCGGATAGACGGTTCTACCAGAAATAACACGAATGAAGTTTGCCTGACTCTTAGGATAGTTTGCAAGAAATGAAAACTCAACTATTAATAGACCAAGGTTATTTGGACAACAAGGAAATTCCAAAACTGAAAATGTTCTCAAGATAGGCAATAAGTACCTAATTTTGGTTTTTATATTTCCAACTAATATCCAACCTGTAATTCCAAAATCTCTCATTAGAAACTATCTAAAATTAGTTTAGCACTTAACTAATATAACTTTCTAAGAGATATGTTTTGATTTGCTGGAAAATCAAAAACATATAATCGAAAATCTTAATTAAAATATTCTCATTATTTCTCACCTTGAATATCATGGAATATCTTTGAACAATAAAATATAAGAATTATATTCATGTTCAAATTTTGTCGACATCTGGAACTTTCCTATATAGCAAACCCTATTTTCAAACTCAAACAAAACTATAAATTAATATGTGAATATAGAGGATCGGTTTTTCTCTTAGGACCGGTTCTACCATGACTCCTAACATAGGTTAAGATTGGTTCTACCAAGTCTCCAAATATAGGTAAGGATCAGTTCTACCATGACTCCCAACAATAGGTAGGATCGGTTCTACCATGACTCACAATATAGGTAAGGATCAGTTCTACCAACATTCCAAACAATAGCTAAGATTGGTTATACCATGTATCCCAATATATACAAGGATCGGTTCTACCAAGACTCTCAATATAAGTCAAGATCGGTTACATCAAAGTTCTTTCATAGATTCGAATTGGTCATCCAATAGATCTTAAATGAACAATAGACCAAAACGCCTATTGATTTCTTTTCGATTATGAAACAAGTTCGTATATGTACTTCCTTTAAACATATGTAATCAAACATAGTTTTCTAGGATGAAATCACACCTATATGCAATACACAATCAAGTAACGAGTTACATAGATTATGTCAATTTCACACTTACGAATTTCAAAAGATAAATGTTATACTTCGTAATCAAATAACCTTGACACTTTGATCATATATAATAAAATGACCAAGTCTAGTACTAGAGTATTAAACATAACCTTGCATGTAATGTTTTCTATCTTAAACGACTTGGAAGAAATGATAGGAATGAAAACAAGTAAAGTCAGTATCACTAACCTCAAGTAAACGGATGATGTCTTCATTGTAGTCGATAAGTCTTGACGATCTTCAGGTCTTCAGAGTAATACTTCTATATCTCAATATTCTTAGACTTTATAGTCTAACCTAAACGAAGTTGACTCTAATACACTTTATCAAGAGACTTTGTTTGAGTTTTGATACTAAAATATGACAACCAACCTTAACATACTAACGTTTGGTGGGTTCAACCGAGCAATGCTCTAGCAATCTCCCCATTTGTCAATTTTAGTGACAATACTCTAATACATATGGGGATAAACGAATTGCAAAATAACTTCTTCATACACTTGATTCCAAGTTTCAACATCACGGTATCCTCCACCCATTCAAAAAAATAAATGTCGTTGTTGGCATTTGAATAACAAAATCTTTACTCCCCATAAAGGAAAGCTAGGTATATATTCAATCCGGACATCTTTGTTATTCCCATTTTGTATTATGAAATACTACACATCAAGATGATATTTTCCCCCCCTTAGTCTATGCTTTACTCTTTCGTTAGGTATAACATTTGAGCACATATATCCCTTCATAGTGATCATAAATCACTTGTTTACTCCATATATTTATCCCTATTTTTGTCACAAAAATGACAAAGAAACTAATAAACATAAGAGCAAACCGAAAGGATCTTACAAATCCATAAGACTTATACAACCTATAAGAGTTAAGCATGAAGATTTCACATACCATTTTAGATAACCAACACTAAAACCGAAACTACCTAAGTAATCTTGTCTTAGTATGTTATCAAGGAAACAATTTCCCGAAGAAATTTTCCCTTAGTCTGATTGATCAACTAAGATAACTTAGTTAAAACCGAACCGATTATGTATGTATGATCGCTTTATACGACAAGACTCAAAAGATATCAGAATTAAATAATTTCCCTTATCAGGTTCTAATTATTCATAAAATAACTTATACCTTCTTTTAGACAAGACAAAAAACTAGGTTAGTTAACTAGTTTTTCTTATCAAGGAAACGACTAGACTCGAATAATCAAATCCTATATTCGAAAAGCCTGAACTAAGATAAAAATTAACTTAGTTACTCTTATCAGGAGTCAAAGATACTAAAAAAAATGATCCCTTTTTCATTAAGCAAAAATAATTGATACCAATCAAATCAAATTAGAATTCATGTAGTTTTTCTTAACCGGAAATAATTGAATCACATCAATCCATACATCATAATGGAAATATAACAATTGCACCATATTTCGTTAAGCAAAAGCAAAGAATATGCAATAAAATCAAGCTTTTCTTAACATGAAAACGATTAACTAACACAAAAATTGTACCTTACGCTTTGACATGACAAACTAAGATCCAAATCAACTTTTTTTTCACATCATGAAAGATTATAAGTATAATTCTTCCCTTGATTTCCACAACCATTCTCTCCACTAGGATTTATCATTAAGCACCAGTTCAATAAGAACTCTCCCCATGTTAGTTGATATTCCCCTGCAAAAAAAAAAACAACAACAACAAAAACAACCTTTATTAGAGAAGGTTGACACCGGATTTAGCTAATACGTGCCAATAGTATAAGCCTAAACCGAAACTCATGTGTTATGCTAGATACACAACTTACGTAAACATAAATCGATAATAGCATCATTGCAACTTTCACATATGAGTTTTAATCAGTATCTCTTCATGATCCTTTGATAAAGACTACCTAGAAAGGCTAGAACTTAATCACGCTAAACCAAAAAGTCACATAAATAATAAGAGATCACCATAATATGAGATCATAAATTAGGGTTAGTGAAAATCGAAATACATCTCATAATCGAATGCAAAGCATAAAACATATTTATCCGCATCGGCTATGCAATCGAAACTATCGCAAAGAATGATACAAAAGATTTGAAATAAAAACTTAATCATTCATATTATTGACAGTTTTGAAAAGACTTCACACAAATATTGAAATAAATCAACAATTGATTAGTCTATTCTAAGCTTCGTGTGTCTTCAGGAGATTGAAGATGTCACAATCGAACTCAAGATTCAAATTCCTCCAAACACCTTCCTTTTCAATTGGATGTTTGTTAATCTCTACCATTTGAGATTGAAGATCAATAAGTGTTTCCTTTGAATCTTTGAGCATTAGTTCATGATACTTGATGCTCTTTTTGACAGAGAAGATCTATTTTCTTAGAGAATCTCACTAAACATTAAGTTGTTGATCATCTTGTGTTCCATTCATGATTGTTTCATACGAAAATAGTGTTAAATCATCAAGCGATGATATTTCTTTCACCGATTTCTCTATTTGCTATCAAATAACTTCTTTCAGACGCATAAAATATATATCAATTGAAAATGAGAAAATCAAGGAATTAACATATTTTGTGGAAACAAAAATATATCCAACCATGAAGATTTTATCCCAGAATGTGAAAGATACCGATCATGAAAAATAGTTACCATTTTTGAACAAATATTTTGAACTCATGCCTCCCCACAAAAAAGAAAATTGGGCAAAACGTGAGGATGCATTCTTTTTTTTCCAACATAATTAGTGTGTAGGGGTGAGAATTAATCTCACCACGGGTAACTGAAAAAACCCGAGGATGATCAACGAACACAGTGGATTGTGTACATAGTTTGTTTTGTTCCTTTTCCTTGAATTTACAAGAATTTGCAACATCCTTTTTGTAAATGGTATAAATTTATTAAGATCAAGATGCATCTTTTTAATGCCCTTGCAGAGTTTCTTGATGAATTTATTATTTTCTTTGGAATCCAACATAAATTGTCAGTGTTGATATTTCTTCCACAAAAGGAAAAAATCATAAGGTCTAAAGACTTCAGAGTATCTTCCTTGACCTTACAGATTTCTGACAAATCAGGTTTAGCAAGAACAAGCTTATTGTTAATTGTACAGGGTTTTCCAGTATACCCAATACCACACATGTTCCCAAAATTTTTTTTTCCAAAAAGCATAGCCGAAACTTTGCTCGAACTTCCTAAGAGATGTTGCAGATCATCTTTTAAGATGTCAATCTCTTTATTTTTTGGTGCAATTATGTCGAATTTTTTTCCTGTTATATTTTTGCCTCTTGAGTTTTATCAGACAAAGATTTTCTCAAGTCATCAAGTTCCCATTTTAAATTTTTGTTATCTTTAGTCATGATCTCAAGATTTGCTAAACAGTCTTTTGGGAGTTAATTAAACTCACTAATATGATCATTGTTAGTGTTGGTAAAAAGTGCATCACAATTTGAATATTCCTTCATAGGTTTTGTCCTCGGGAATATCATCCAGGGTAGTGTGATGTGCTTTTTCTTTTTTATGAGTTTTTTATTGGAATAGGTTTTGGCCATATGCCCAAAACCACGACACTTGAAACATTGTATTGCTTCGTCATCTTTTAACATATCTTCTTTTCGATTATAAAAACGAGGTTGTTTTGATGATGAATTGTTAAGGATCTGTTTATCTCTTATTAGAAGATCCTTGGCGCGTTGTGTTAGAAGTACACTTTTTGAATCAAGCTCATCTTCAACATGTGTCTTTTCATCCTTATAACATTCCTCAGCCCAATTAATACTTACTTCTTTCGAAGATTGTTTGGCATTATTTGTGGCTTTAAATCTAACATTTTTGTTCTTCAATAGAACTTATTTATCAAAGATCTTTAACTTTCCTACAAGAGAGCTTCGAGAAAGAATAGAAATATCATTGGCTTCCATTATTGCATGCTTCTTAGACTCGCATCTAGATGGTAACGACCTGAGAATCTTGCATATTAATTTTTTTCTTCATATATATATATAGTCTTTTCAAGTGAGAAAGAAGCATTGATAATCTAAGAGAGTTTAGTATTTAACTCCTGAAAAGTATCGTTATTATCCATTCTAAGATATTCCCCATTCAAAAGAGAGAGGTTGAAGTATAACTTCTTTTTCTGAATTGCTACCTTCGAAAAAGGTCTCAAAAGTATCCCAAGCTTCCTTGGAGGCTTCACAAGAGAAGGCACAATGATGAAGATCTTGACTCCTTGCATGTATTATAAAATTCAAACCATCAGAATTTTACTTGTCAAGAGATTTTTCTTCAGTAGTATAAAACACCAAGCGTTTCCGAATATTCCATTTTCGGTCGTTCATACCCTTATTCGATCAATAGTCAAGTGTTAAAATCGTGAGATTGAAGAAATGATTCATAACAGATTTACACAAGAGATAGTTAGTGCCATAAAATCTTGGTGGTACGTTAATTGAATCATCCATTGGATGCAAAAATTATAGGTTGGATCGCACCAAACACATATTGTTAGATCTTTTTGTATTTGCCTGCTCTGATACCAATTAAAATTACAAGGGTAACCAAATACACCACGCCTTTTCATTTCAACCTATAAGTCTGATACCAAGTGTGATCGTCTTTGGACAAAGTCAAGAAAATATAACAACAAGGTATTCACTTGAAAATAGTTACGGTATAAGACCAATTTATTATAGGATCATGTCAAGTGATATGGATTAACATACTAGTGTGTTTACTTTTAATTATAATAAAATGATTATAATTGCTGAAAGTAAAGTAAATCACACATCAAGATTTTGTTAAAGAGAAAACTACAAATGCATAAAAACCACGGGACCTAGTCCAGTGTTGAATACTCTCAGAAATAAGACGATATACAAAGAATAAACCCAACTTCGTATAGTTGAGACCAAGTAATCTACGCCTAGTTACTTAGTTCCCTTAGTATCCCTGCGTCTACGACTGTCTGGTCATGCACGTGAATCCCAAGACAGAAAATCACTATCTTGAGTTGCTTTACCGATGTAAAGTCTTAAGTGCTCAACTCCTTTTGATCATCTTCCAAACAGTAAAGGAACAAATATGTTTGGTAACTACTCCATTAATCTTTTAGAAAATATTTGTTGAGTTTTTGTTAGAGCATAGCTCGGTTGAACCCACCAAGCGTTGGTATGTCAAGTTTGGTTGTCATATTTTAGTAAGCCAAAACTCATTTAAGAGCCGCTTGATTTAAATGTACTAGAGTCAACTTCGTATAGGTTATCTTGAAAGTATTAGGATGAGACATTACAAGTATTGCGAAGACTTGAAGAAGTGAAGAAGTACGAAGATACAACCACAACATCATCCTTCCACTTGAGGTTAGTGATATTTGACTTGAAATGTTTCATTCCCTAACGTATCTTTCAAGTCATGCATATTGAAAACATAAAACTGCGAAGCATGAACACCCTAGATAGACATAGTATTAAGGAATACAATATGAGGTTTATTGCTTAACCATTAAACTTTGTATATAAGACATCAACATAAGCGTATGAATGCTATTGTGATTATGTATGGGTATGAGGTGAGGATTTCATCCTAGGAAACAATGTTTTTACATGTGTTTTAAGGAAGTAAGTTCATGATATGTGTTGTGAACCGAAAAGAAAATCGCCAGGCATTATTGGGGATGTTCTTCATTGCATATCATATGAATGACCAATATGTGTGATTAGGATAACCGCTCATGACTTGTTTGTGTTCTTGGTAAAACTATTCACATGAGGCCTAACTTATGTATTGGTATGACTTTTATTAGTGAAACCGATCTTAATTAAACACCTAGGGTATAATCGGTTTTGTGTGTGTCTGACCAAATTTGGGAGAGTAGAACCGATCCTAGTAAGAAGTGCAGTACATCACAAGGGGAACCGATCCTTGTATGAGGTGCAACAAGGTTTATAGAAGACAGGGGAACCGATCTTATGAATATGCGCAACATGTTTTTAGGCAAAGGGGAACCAATCTTATGGACATGTGCAACACATACAAGTTAGATACCAAATATATATGGGGGAACCGATCCTAGTACCTAGTCATCCAAATATTTGGTAAGCTAGTGTGACTATGCACAGTACTCACATGGAGGTAGAACCGAAACTTGTTTTGGTAGAAATGTTACAACCATGACTTGTGATTGAGTGTTACTTGATTAATCACATAGTTCTTGAAAGTTAGATGAACCAATTCTAAACTTGTTTGGAAGTGTGGTAAACCGGTTTCAAGTGAGTAAGTATTAAAAAGGACTTGCAAGAGGAAAGATATCGACACACTTTGCACACGCGCATTAATGTGTGTAGTTGCAGGAAATCTCACACTACACCCCTCACAAGAATTCATACAATCAAATCATTTTGAGATGAACAATCACAATCTTTATTGATTAATCTCACAAATTTTACAAGAAAGGAGAGAAATGAAACTAAGAAATTCACAATTGCCCTGGAATTTCTCCCTCCTAATGACTAACCCAATAATCGAAAAAGATCCCTCTACCCTTATGCCTATTCGGCTTCTTTTATAGGGTATTTACATAGTGGGTGACAGCTAGGATGTCCTTTAATTTCGGATCTGACTTGCGGTATTCTAACAATAGTTCTAATGTTTATCTTCGCAAACATTCTAAACTTCGCAGAATCATCACGCTTTTCTCATGTTTCTTCCATCGTCATCTGTTACGTCACTCTTTAAATTATCCTGCGACATTCACAATGTATTGTTAATCAAACTTCACAAATGTGTCATTCTTGCGATATTCTGATCCCACATCTTGCCTCTTCTCATGTCTTCTCTGCGAAGGAGAGAATGTCATGAGAAACCGTTCTTCAAAATGCCGCAACTGTTCATCTTTTTATATTCTTCTGTACTGACACAATTCTGAATTTTGTTACACGTATCTCTTCTTCCATCCATCTCTTGACACGTCTTTTTCGATCGTTGCTTTTTAACCGCACACGTCTATTCTTCTCATTAAATGCACTTACCTTCTCGAGAATTTCTATTCTCTATATATATTCTCCTTACTCTTCTCTTCTCTTCTTTTTACTTTCTTCTCAGCTTCTCTGCAATTTTACCGTTCTTCCGTAAATTCCGCCTCTGCTACTGTAATTTTTCGTGATTCTTCTTCTCTTGATTTTTACTACCTTTCTTCATTCCCATACTAAAAATGCCTCCAGCCGGTCGTAAGAATGAGATTTCCTTTGAAGAAGTTCGAAAGAAACTTCAAATCAGAGGTTTTAATTTATCTCCCATTCCTGGTCAAAACCCTAAATCTGAGCTTTCTGCTAATTTATTTTCTGATCATCCTTGCAATCATGAGAAGATCGTAGTCTCGATAGGTCAGCTTCTCGCTGGTATTCCTATTCTCCTTTATGATCCTGAACTTCCCTTATTTTATGAAATACTTTCCCATGCGAAGTTCTCGTGAGCTGTATATCAATTGAGTGGGGATTGCATTCATCTAATGCTCGAGTTCGCCAATCGTGGTTCTGGTAAGGGATCTATTTATCCCTTTAAAGTTAAAAATCCTAAATTCGCTGGAGTTGAAATTGTTCCTGCGAAGTATACTGTAGAAAATTTCTTTGCGAATTATGAGATAATTCCCATGAAGAGAGATAATACTTGCTGGGGCGTTCGTTTAAAGAAGAAGGATGATGTTGCTGATGACAAGATACTCATGCAAGACATTGATTGGCATCCTGGAAATAATACAACTCCACGTCATTCTAACGATGATAAGTGGTGTATCTTCCCTTTAATCCTAAAGGGTCCATACATTTTCGGATCTCATGTTTTACCTGCGAATCTCACAGCGTATCAACCATGGATATTCAGCTGGCCAGAAAGGGATGCAGAGGTGTATTTCCAAACTTCATTTGAGTTGTTACTTTTTTCATTCTCATATATAATTTTGCCGACCATTCCAATATTTTCATGTATCTGCGAAATTATCAGATTGAAAGGTTGAAAGCAAGCTATAACAAGACTGGGAAAATCAGTACTTTATCAGCTCTTCAATCAATCACAGATGAAGTAAGAAATATTCTTTTATGACTCTTCACAATATATTGTTGCCTCTATTTCTTATCTTTATCTGTGTGTGTAGGTTATCGTTGAAGTGGAAGAACCTGTCAAAGTTGTGAAAATAAAGAATAAAGGTAAAGGAAAAGGTACTCTTCGCAAGGAGAAGTCTACTGTCCCTCCTTCAAAGAAACGAAAAGTCCAATCTTCCACTCCTTCAAATCTTCAACCTAGAGAAAGCTCCGATAATGATGATGACGATGATGAAGATATTGATGCTTATTTTGTCCAAAAAGATTCTCCACCTGAATCTTCAATGGCGCAACTGTCTAGTATTTTCTCTAATTCTCTGCAAGGAATTAGTGATACTCCTCTTAATAATGCCTGCAAGTCCATAGCTGCTGTCTGTGATTCCCCTCTCTTAGAGAATAATGAATCTCTTCGTGGGGTTTCAAGATCTATATCTCCTAGTTTCTTACATTCACTTAATATCTTAGTAAATTTTCATACTCGCATTTCCTTCTATTTATTTTTGCCTTGATTTCACAGTATATTTTGAAAGTTCGTTGTATTACTTCGCAGGTTGGGAAATCTTCTTATGTTGTTACCGCAGATTTGGAAAAAAGACGTGCAGCTTTTGAAAAGAGAAATCTTGAACTTCGCAAGAATAATGAAAAACTGGAGGCTGAAGCTGTTAAACTTCGCGAAAAGAATAAACAATTAGAATCTGAGGTCGCCATTCAGAAAAATAAGATTTCTGGCCTTAAAAACGCAAACAAGCAACTCTATGGTATGGAATTTTTTCTCTTCTCCCTTATTTTGTTTTCTCATTACTTTTTCTTATTTGATTCATCATTTTCACAGACGTTTATGGTCTTTCTGATGATGCTATTCTTCTTCACACATTTCCCAATCTTATGGATGATGATACCCTTCTTGAACACCTACATACTTCTCTAAATAATTTTTCAAATAATAAGATTGAATCTCTTCCCATAAATGAACTGAGGTCCAAACTTCGCCTCTTAGAAATTGACTATAGATCTGTCTTGACTATGGATAATAAGTTTAAACATTTCTTTCATAATTCCAAAGAAGAAATCAATAGTTTAAGGGCTAAGTATAGTGATCTCATAGATGAAAAAGATCGTATTTCTCTCCAAGGTGCTCAAACTTTAGCGAAATTCCAAGAGACTCTTCTTGAGGTCCAAATTGAAAGAGATGATCTCAAATGTAGAAATGCTATGCTCCGTGAAAAAGAGAACCAAACTCGCTCCCGTATTCTTATAAATGATGATGATGAATTTGCTTGGGCTGCGAGAGTTCTAGATAACGCCAGAAATAATTTAGGTGTAAATGTCAGTCTCCAAGTTGAGCATACGACCTTGATTAGAGACATGATCTCTAACAAAGAAGGTTGTTAACTGTTCTTCCTTATTTAATTGTTTGTTTTTCATAAACTACCATCAAGTTGTTGATTTATTATTATATTTTCGCAGAAGCTGAAGATAGATATCGTAAGAGAATCGAAGAGCTTGAGAATGAGAAAGCAAAGGATCTTTCTTCTCGCAATGAGAAATGCTCTAGGCTGAAAAACCAACTAAAAATCACTGTTGTGAACTTCAAGAATGATGCTATTCTTTTCCTCAATGAAACTATTAGAACAATTTGTGATGAAAATGACATTCCTCATTCTACATATCCTTGTCTGTCAGACGAAGTTCCAGAAAATGTTCCTAATCTAGTTATCTCTGATAGTGATGCTGATGAAGAAACAGAGTCTGAAGAAGATGGAGAAGAGGAGTCTGAAGAAAAATCTGATGAGGATAAAAGAGAAAATTTTGGTGAGGAATATGATGATGATAATGAAGAATCAAGCAAGAAGTAGCTTTTGGTTCCTTGTGTTTCCTTGTTCAACTTTTTGTAAAACTTGTACATTTGCTCTTTGATTTTCTATTCTTATCCATTTGTAATCTATCTCTGCTAATTTCTCAAATCTTCAATATAAGTTCTATTTCTTTTGTTTCTTCCTACATGTGTTAGAAAAACAATCTTTTCTCGCAACATGATTAATCAATATATAATTTATTTTTCATTTTGTGCGTAAATCTATCATATGGAGACAAATAATATACTCTCATTTTATGCATTCCCATACTTGCCTCTGTTATTTGTGTTCAAATGAGAGATTAAGCAAGTTGCTTTTGTTCTGTAAGATTATTGCGACAATCTCGCAATTATTTCTGCGTAATTTCGCAATCACATATTTTAAGATTGCATTCTTCCTTGTATTCTGATGTGGTCTTATTTTGCCTTCCTAAGTAAAGGTCTTATTTTGGCACTTTTGTCATTGCGATAAAATCGCAGGACGTCTCTGCACTTTCATGCAGAAACCCATTGATCTTGCCTTAACTTTTTGTTCTTTTGTCATTTTTGCTGCGATAATATGACAGGCCTAAATTTTCTCGCGAAACTAAAGCCCCGTGATATTGTCGTCTTACGACGAAATCGCAGGACGTCTCTGCACTTTCATGCAGAAACCCATTGATCTCGTCTTATCTTCTCTTTTGTATTATTGTCTCTTCAGGATTGTTGCACAAATATGACAAGCCTTGATACTCCCGTGAGTAAAAAGCCTCATGTCATTTGCGTCTTATGACACTTATCAGCTCCCTAATGGAGGGTGCCACCCTTATCTTCCCCTTGGTTGCCCCTTCAAGGAAATGTACTTATGCCATACAAGACTAGCTCCTCCCATCCAGTCTTGACAACAACCAGTTGTTTTCACAACCTCTTATCCCTTTTGCATATATGGCTTATGGTTACGAGACTACACCCTAAGTGGTGTTTTCTTCGGGCCGAGTGCATCATAGTAAAGACTTGACAAGAATGGCCAGGGTAGTTTCATATGCCCCGGGTACTCTTGGATCAACCATGTACCTCGACGCCTTGATCATACTCTGCACTCCTTAGGATAGTCCTTATTACCTTAGTCGCCCAACCTAAGTCATATGCTCAAGTTGAAAATCCAAGGTACCTCTCCTGGATGGGCTTTCATTGACCCCAAATCTCTATGACTCGGGTTCCAACAGCGGTATGACCTTATCCCTGATCCATGCAACAGATTCCCCCTTCTATGACGTACTTTAGGTCTTACATTTTCCTCTTGTGAAAATTTTATTCGCGAACTAGGGTGTATGCCATAAAGGTTCGTCCCATTCTAAGAATTATTCTATTTTTTCTTTTGCATTTCAGCTCTGTTGTAATTTCTCGATCTCATTTTTGTCATTAAGTAAAAATATATTTTTAAAATTTTTTGCGACAAATCAGCCATACATCTTTCTTTTTCTTCACAGTTATACTTTTGCAGTCATAACATCAGCAAATATATTCACATTTTAAGTTTCTTACCTTTGTTATTCTTTGTCTCAGTATCTTCGACAAATTTTGTTATTTTATTATCTTCTGCGAGAACTTCGCTGCCTCTTCTTTTCAGCAAGATTTATTCTTCTCTCTTCTCTATTGCATACACCATGAGTCTTTCACTTCTTTGTTGCTCTCTGATGTTACCTTTCCAATTCTCCTTTTTCACAGCTCGTTCTTCGTAGGACTCTACATCGATTTCATAGCAATTCTTTCCTTCAGCCCAATCTCCCTTTATGACTCCAACTCCACTGGGATGAGGGAACTTGATACATTGATGAAATGTCTACGCTACACCTAGAATCCCATGCAACCAAGGTCATCCAATCAAAGCATTATAAGGTGACTCCACATCAACAACGCGGAATAGAATCTCAGAAGATAATCCTTTCAATGGTATTCGCATAGTGATCTCTCCTTTCGGTTTATTGGCAGTACTATTAAAACCGTATATTTTGTAGGTTGAAGGTATTAGGTTTTCATCTTTCCCTCCCATAGTTTTATAAGCATGATAGAATAGAATATCCACAGAACTTCCAGTATCAATTAAAACTCGGTTGATTGCCCATGAATCTTATACTTCATCATCTTTAGGATTTGGGTTAATCTCCAATCTCACCACTAATGGATTATCGTGCATTTCTCCTCCCTCATGTACTTCTTCTGCAGTGAAATAAATAATTTGCTTTTGTCATTCTTTTAGTGGCAAAATATTCGCAATGTTCATAATTTCTCTTCCATCATCATCTCTTGCGAAGACTCAGCTTAGAATATTGTCGTGAAAGTGTTCAATTGTTTTGTATGAATATACAATAGAGTTACAAAACAAATTCTTCGCCTTCGCCCCAACTTCTATGACAAATGTTTCTCCTCCCTTTGTTGTATTCACTCTGTGAATTTCTGGTGGTGGTGGTAAGAGTTGAGATTGAGGGTGCCCTATTAGAAAATGATTTCATTTTCCTTGATATATCATCTTGAGAATGATCCTTTTTATATTCCTACAGTCATTTGTTGAATGTCCATGAAAATGATGGTAAGAGCAAAATTCTTGACTTCGGTGGTTTGGAAGTGGTTCTTTTCCCATGTCCCAGGGTGCTGGAATGTTCTCCATTAAGATTATAGATTCCCAAATTTTTTCCACACTAGCATTCAAAGGTGGCATCTTGATCTCTTCCCATATTATCTTTTGACTTCCTGATCCTCTATGATAATTTTGTGTTTGTCCTCTATAGGTTTCTTGTGGCTGATCAAGTCTTTGAATTTTGTTGTTTCCACCTCGGCTATAGAAATTTCTTTCTCTCTCAAATTCTTCTTGGTCAAGACTTCCCATAGCTACTATTTTCTGCTGACTATTCTCCATTATCTTCTCTTGGTGTGTCTGCGAAGTGCACGCCACTATGTTTATCAATTTGGGTAGTAAGCTTGCATTCGCTGTTGTTGAACTCATATTTGCAATTGGTTATGACTCCATATCATTCTGTTTTTCTTCAAGAGCAATATATTCCTCCTTCAATTCTCGCAGCTCAGTCATTGTGATTGTATTCTTGATTTTGAAAATTTGAATGTACAATAGATTGGTTGCGAACATTGCGTTAATGAATGATAAAATGAGATATCTCTCATCCACACGTCCAGCCATTTCACAACACATTGTCTTCCATATTATGGTTAGATTCTTCAAACTTTCACCAATTCTCTGCTTTGACCCAAATACATCTTCGATGCCTGGACGCGAGGAGTTGTTAGTTATATACGCCCCTAAGAACGTAGTCTGCAAATGGTTGAAAGATGTTATAGTATTCCTGGGTAGACCTTCGAACCACTTTAGCGCCTCTCCTATTAGACTTGATGCGAAATAATTGCACAACACATCATCATGATTCTCCCACTGTAACATACATCTCACATAATCTTAAATGTGTTGAATTGCACAATTTGTTCCATCAAAGATGCTGGTTAATGCATGCAAACTGCATTTTGGTGGTATTCCTCCTAATTGTACTTCTTGTGAGAATGGAGTTTTCGCATCTTCTTTTATGGCTTCATCCAATTGTCTCCTACCTCCTTCTCTCCTGTTATATAGCATTCCTCTTATTTATGTCAGTTCTCTTAAGATTTGTTAATTTACCCCTGGCGCTGATCCCATAGGTCTTTTTAATTATGCTTCTCTTCTCATGAGTTCTTGCCTGTTTTGTATTGCGAAATTTTGATTTTCTTCTTCATCATTTTCTTCTTGTCTTTCTCTGCGATCTTCTCTTTCATTTCTTTCATGAATTCGCACACCATTATATCTCTCATTTTCTCTTCTGCGATTTTGTTCATTCCTTATCAATTCTATTTATTGCCTTTCAGCTCTTATTTGTACCCTATCATATTCTTCATTGATATTACCATTATTGCGGTTTTGTTCTCGCCTTCTTTCTCGATTGTCATAATTGTTCTGGCGAATTTCCTCTTGGAACTCTTGTTTTTCCACCTCTTCTCTCAATCTTTCCCTTTCGCAAGCTAAACGTGCTTGTTCGGCATAATGTCTCTCGATTTCACCTTCAATTACCTGTTGATTTCTTTGAATCTCTCTCCCATGTAATATTCTCCTTCCTTCTTCCTGATTTTCTTCGCCGTCTTGATTATTTCTCTCCTGACGTCGCCATTCTCTTGATTCATGTTATTTTGTCCATTTTGGAGAATTTTGCCTGGTGGGATGTAACGATCTTCAATTATTTCTCTCCTTTCGCAACTCTCTTCATTTGGATTTTGCATTTCTTCTCGATCTCGTTCTCCAATATTTTCCGCAGATGAATTTCGTCTTACTTCACTTCTAATTGGTCTTGAACTTGATCTTGTAGTAGTTCTTGACCTCCTATTCTGTAATCTCATGTTTTCCATTCTCAACTCATGGTTTTGCCTTGTCAAATTTGCGCGTTCTTCTGCTTCTAACCTCCTCTCTTCGTGTATTCTTTGTCTCAATGCCTCTAACGCTTTAATTTCTTCATTTCCATGAATTATTCCTCCAATTGCTTCCTGATCTCTCTCTTCTTGTCTTCCATTTCTTAATTGTTGCTCCTCTTCCATTTCTTCCGCTGAATCTGATCGCCAGGTGTGTACACTCATTCTATCATAATCCATAGTTCTATTTTGCGCTGGTGTATGCTAAATTGGTTGTTGAATTTGATTTTCTCCATCATTTATTGTATTCATTCTTGATGGTTCTCCGGTTTCGTTTTTTCTTTCTCCATCAAGTCTCTTACTCCTTCTAATAGTTGTTGGTTGTCTTGAAGCATTTCTTATTCTAGCCATCTCTTCAATCTCAGTGAATTGTTGAAAATTATCTGAAACTTCTTACCAACTATTCCAAATTCTTTCAAATCACAATACTAATTTTCACACTAAAAACAAGGAAAGTCCCTATTTCTAGCGAATATATAGTTGCATGAAATCCCATACTACACCCCTCACAAGAATTCATACAATCAAATCATTTTGAGATGAACAATCACAATCTTTATTGATTAATCTCACAAATTTTACAAGAAATGAGAGAAATGAAACTAAGAAATTCACAATTTCTCTGGACTTTCTCCCTCCTAATGACTTACCCAATACTCGAAAAAGATCCCTCTCCCCTTATGCCTATTCGGCTTCTTATATAGGGTATTTACATAGTGGGTGATAGCTAGGCTGTCCTTTAATTTCGGATCTAACTTGCGGTATTCTCGCAATCGTTCTAATGTTAATCTTCGCAAACATTCTAAACTTCGAAGAATCATCACACTTTTCTCATGTTTCCGCCATCGTCATCTGTTACGTCACTCTTCAAACCATCGTGCGATATTCGCAATGTGTTGTTGATCAAGCTTCACAAATGTGTCCTTCTTGCGATATTTTGATCCTACAATGTGTATCTTTTATTGTTCAAAGATATTCCTTAATAACTAAGAAGGAAGGAAATCCCAAGATTGAATTTAAATAAGTTAATAATCTTTTAATTAAGGTTTTTAATTATATATGGAAAATAAGAATTAGTAATGTGCATTTGCTGGTTAAAGATTTTCCAAGGAGATTTCGATCATAAATTTGGACAAAGATTCTCAGGAATTATGAAAACCGAATTTAGAAAATATTGAATATCTTGAGAATATTTTCGGTTTTGGAAATTCCTTGGTGTCCAAACTTCCTTGTCTATAAATACTTTGAGTTTGCATTTCTAGCAAACTAATCCTTCGTGACAGTAAACTTCCTCTGTTATACTGTTACTGGTGAAGCCGCCTATTCGGAGAGAAGAGTAACCTAATTAGGCGAAATCTCTTATGACCGCTCAGTTTAAAGTCTTCTTTGGGATTGAAAATCTCTAGTGCGTATCGTTGGTGGGAAACTAGATAATTGCGGTTTATCTTTAGTTTTCATATTGATTTGATTGACTAACGGTGGTTGAACTTTGATTGCACCTAGTTTGTTTATGCTTTAGAATCTTCTCTTCTGATATAAGATTCACTCAAACTAGTTCAAGGTTTCGACAGGGATCTTTAGACTGTTGTTAAATATAAAGACGATCTTGTGATAATCCATTGTTAACAAACTCCATTCCGTGTGTGATTGATCACAAGAGATTCAAGTAGTTGTGTGCAGGTGTTTATTGAAGATCTAAGAATATTTGAAAACAAAGAAGAAATAAAATATTTCAGACTTGGTTTTATAATCTTTGGTGTGCGCAATACTTGTTTCGGTAAAAGAGGATCCAACTATAATCGATATATTCTTGTGGTATTTTGATAGAATAGTTGAGAAGATCGGCATCAATACATTTCCTTGAGATTAGAGGTATTGATTTCAAAATATTAATGATTACCGTTTGGTGATTGAACATAAGATAGATCTTGGAACCTGGAAAAGGAGTTTATGTTAAGATAAACAGAAGAGCCTTTGTGTAACTTATATCAATTGGTTGAAGTGAGTTAATACCAAACAGATTTGTTGTTCCTTTACTGTTTGGAATACGAACCAAAGGATTTGGTCCAAGTACGTGACTTCTTTACGGGTTGGAGGCGTGGGAATACAGACGGAACTAGGTGAACTATAGGTTTAGTTGTTAGGTCTCAACTATACGAAGTTGGTTTATATTGTATAGCGTCTTAATCATGAGAGTATTCAATTCTGGACTAGGTCCCGAGGTTTTTCTGCATTTGTGATTTCCTCTTTAACAAAATCTTGCTGTGTAATTTACTTTATATTTCCGCATTATAATTGTTTTATTATAATTAAAGTAAATTGCACAAACGTTAATTCCTATTTACTTGATATGCAATCCTATTGAGTTTGGTTAAGTCCGAACCTTTGTATCAAGTAAATACACTTCGTATTTGTATTGTCTCGATCTTGTATCCATAGACAATCACACGAAGTGTGAACCGATTTGTTGCATTGTTTCGACTCAGTCTATAGACAATCACTTTCTTAGAAAGGACTTATAGGTAGGAAAAGTTATAGTTTGAGGTATATTTGGGTACCCTCGCCTTTTCAGTTTTGACAAAGGCTCTTCCGTTTAAAACTAGTAAACTCCTTTGTTGGGTAAGATCAATCCAAATCAATAACTTAGATTCTGACTCACAACTATCAGATCAAGATATTGAAGAATACCACCGAATGATAGTTGCCGATCTAAACGACTATTTGATCAAATATATCAAAGATAAACCTGATCTAAGTCGGATCCCAGTCGATCAAGATATGTGCACAAATCACGAGATAAGAAAACCAATAAGAAAAATCTGTTTGTCTTCAAATCTTTATTTGCCTTCTTATGTACCTGCACACCACCAACTTGAATTCACTTACGATCGATAACACACAAAATAGAGTCTGTTTGTTATAGCATTGCTCGGTCGAACTCACAGGTTTTGCTATCTCAAGTTTTTATTAAATTTAGTTGTCAAAACTATATCTTGATTTCGAGTCTACAATTAGTTAAGTCTCGGACTAGGATAAAAGTGTAGTTGAGAAAAAGTGGATCACGACAGTTATCATTGCGTTCTACCATTTGAAGGCGAAGATCAACCGAAGCTTTTGGAGAACTTCATCAACAAAAGATAAGTGAAAACTGAACCACCTATTTCTAAAGTAATATTCACCTTTCGATCATTGGGACAATGTCGCACAACTAATTAGACTATTATGCATATACAAGAATTTCGAGTGATACGTGTCGTATGCGTCAAAAATAATTCACTTCCTCACTCAACTAAATATAAATATAGTATTCGATAAGAAAGAGTTTGTATCCACAGAGAGGCGATTTTTGTTATGCAATTTTCAGATTCTTAAGTAACCAAAATAACCAAGAGTGTGTTTTGTTTTTATCAAAGTAATAAAACTAAATAAAGCAAAGCAAATAATTGGAATAATCAATAAGGAGAAGATATTGGTCACGGGATACTATCACTCACAAACAAGTATATTCATCAATGATTAGAATTGGTAATTTAATATCGCAATTATCAAAAGCCCTAGGATATCTTGATCACAAGAGTATCCCGTTTATTTCCTGATTTTATCACAAACAACATTAAAAGATGCTATTGTGAAATCTTCTTAAAAAGCAACCTAAAGTGTAAAAGCACAATTAGGTTTAACTCCCTAAGAGAAATAAGTTCTATGAAATAAGACTAATCAATGCAAACAAATGTGTAAAAGCACTAATTCGTTTTAACAAAGGTTATGATTCATATGCGATTAAAAAGATGTATCACTACAAGTAATAATCACAAGATGCTACTAGAAATCAGAGATAACAACTTTTACGTATTGAAAACCCTAATATAGCTATAGAGATGAAAACAAATCCAATTGATTCCGGACTCAACCAAACTAGCATTCAAATCATATGATAATAAAAACGATGAATCATAAACGATAGAATTGAGACAAAACTAATTCATAGAATCAAATAACATGCTTGAAGAACTCAACTTTATCCCATAACCAATAATTGTATTTAATTACTCATATTAATGGAGTTCATCATCATAATAATCAAAGAAAAAAGATGAAACATAAAAGAAAACAAACCCTAGAAATAGTTTTCCAAAACTCCAAGAAAAAGAATAATAAAATTGTGATCCCAAAAGTTGTAGAAAACTTCCTTTTTATAGCTCTTCTTGTTCCAAAATTAGGTTTAGTCTTCAAAGTCCATTAGATGAAAATCCACCAAGCCCACAAGTGAGAGAAACCCGTGTAGAAAATCTGTCCCAAAAATGCTCGCCGGAAAACTGGGTTTTTGGCCGGAATAGTGCCGGAATCCGGCACTGGAAAGTAGCTCAGGTGACCGGCAAAG
This sequence comes from Papaver bracteatum, assembly GCA_023529315.1. Taxonomy (NCBI): domain Eukaryota; kingdom Viridiplantae; phylum Streptophyta; class Magnoliopsida; order Ranunculales; family Papaveraceae; genus Papaver; species Papaver bracteatum. Next base: position 1,207,045 of record JAJJWX010000614.1, read on the forward strand.
TCCACCCGGTCACCAGTCAAACGGGTCTCAGTCAAACTCAGACCTAGTCATGATGAGTCAGAAGTAGACTCATTCTTGCCAGGCCATAGGTTTGAGCTTGTTGTTGCACAATGATTGTGCTTCAGCCATGACGGCTGTGCCATTTTCTTCCTTTATACCAGAAGCAACACCAATTCATATCCATCCATGATGGCTATTCCAATGCTTCTTTCAACACCTGCAACTGAGTTACTCTGTACCATAATCTGCCATCCATTTCAGCACCACCACACTACAAGCTCAGTTTAACAACACCTTCAAAACCAATTCTTGCAACAATGCCACCAACAAACTCTTCTCAGATTAATCACTTCCAACAACATTTGTAGCTTCATGACTCCATTTGAGCTGTAATCTGCACCAATTCTGCTTAGCATAAGTACCACCAGTTTTGTTCATATGCTGCAAACTTACAAAATCCATTCCACCTCCTGTTCATGGGTTCACTGCACCTGTAACATCCACAAGTACCAAAACTCTCCAGCATCAGCAGTGTCATGTCATTCTGCATTATCATGTATATGTATATACATACACCACCAATTCCCTGCTCCTCAAGTTGCACAGTCACAACACTTGAGATTCACCTGCAATGCCCTGTAATCAATCACAGGTAACTACAAACTCATTCTTTCCCATTTCAACAGTGCACAACTTCCACGGTGTACTCATTGCAGCATCATGGCCTCATCATCTCTCTGCCAAACAAACTCAGTTACATCTCCAACTGCAACTTTAAAGCCACCAGACCATTCATCTTAGCATCACCTCCACAAATACACTGCAATTAGCAATAACATCAACTGTAGCTCCTATCTCCATTAGAACCATCAACATACTCTCTAAACAACTCTTATATCCAATTGCCTTGCCTTCAATTCAGCTCCAAACCTCCAGTGCAGTGCTTAGAAATCACCAGCTCCACCTGCTGCAGTTTACTCACAATCCCTAACATACATCTAACAATTCAATCATTCACTCCATCCCTTATTAAACTTGAACCCATTCCACCACTGCTTCATATTTCACCCTCAACTTCAACTCAGCTAGCAAACCAACCCATGACTCTTTCTATCATTTCAGAGACAAAACCCATCACAGCAATATCTACTCAATCACCGGAATTAACACCATTCTATTAGCAGAGTTTAATCCATGAAAATCATTACATCACCTGCAATATCCCATCACCAGCTCAACCATTGTCTTCTCAAACAACACCAAACCAACTCTGCTTCAATCTCAGATTCTTCCCTGTAACATTCACACAATAACCATCTTCACAGCAAGGAACCACCTCCCATGAACATCAACATCTGAACCATCTTTTGTCCTTGAATCCACCTCAACTCAGATCAACTGTAATCATTTTTCTAAAACTAACAACAATGACTCAAATTTCCATTTCCAATTAAGTCTTAGTAAAACCCCATGAAACCCTAGTTCAAGAACCTTTTGAGCATCACCAATTCTTTCATTCCTCATGAACCCAGAAAACCATCCAAACCCTAAATTCATCAAATCTGTTATTCAAACCTCATTTGATTTATTCATCAGAATCCCATCTTCTATGCCTGAATCGATTTCATTCTCCATCAAATGCAATTTCAAATAAAACTCAAATCCATAATAACCCAAGCTTCCAATTCTTCTTCCCTGTAGATTCAATGATTAGACAACATTAGACAACATCAATCTCCTCGACTGAACCCTAATTTCTCCATCTCATACACAACCACCATCTTTTCTACTCAATCACCAGATGAAACCTGAGTTGATCGGTTGATATCTTCATCATCTTGTTTCACTGATTCTTGGACAACTTTACACCCATCTTTCTTCCTTCTTAGTTGCACCCTTATTCAACTGCTAAAAGCATCAACACCTCAGACCATTACAAATTTCAACCGCAGCTTCATCAATTTCTCAATTCAACAGAACTACCTTCACCTCCCCTGTCTTCCTTTATCTTGATCTATCATCAGCAGCTTTCCCTCTCTCGGTTTCCTCTCAATCTCTCAATTTCAAACACAGACATTGTTTTCTTTCGTCCTCTCAGTTTTAGGAATTAATGATTGAGAAATAATTCTCGATCTAGGGTTATATAAGTAAGTTATATTCGATGCCCGTTCACCATGATAAGGGCTACTCAGATAGCAGCCCCCTAACCTTGGGTCGTCTCCCGATAGTGTTTGCATGGAAAATGATAGTTACGCCCTTTTCAACTTGATTTGGACAATTTCTTCTTCTTTTCCTTCGTGCGACTCCAGAGTACCTAATAACTCAAAAACACACGTAAAGTACATAATTTACAAGAAAAATAGCAAAGAAAGCATAAACTCTAGATAGTAAATACAGTGTATTCTACACCTATCAGATTCCCCCACACTTAGACTTTGCTAGTCCTCGAGAAAATCAAAGAAAACAATTCTAAAATATACATACAACTCTATCTCATCGAGGCTACGGTCACTTTTAACATAAATAACAAGCCTTTGAACCCCATGGTGTTCCTAGTGGACGAGTTATAGTCTCGTGAGGGCTTACTAGAGATATACCCACAAAACCTACTCCAACTTCAAAGCGTTCCAGCGTCCCAAGCATCCAAAGAGCTATGAGGACATAGAGTTTCTGCATGCTAGTAATAAAATGTTAGAAATACTAAAGAACATATTCATTCTTAAATCTTGAGTGAGAAATAACCACACCATAATGAGAGAACGCGTGTTTGAGAAACGATCAATAAGCATTTCGCCTCAACTTATGCCTCACCAAAAAGGGTTTTATGAAATTGCACTCAAAAAGACGGATTTTTTATGGGTCTCACATGTGCGCAGGTAGGAATGAAGAGAGAATTCCTGCAACACGTTGAATGGTGGGAAGGACAACTTCCGAAATTTTGAAAAACCCACATCTTTTAATATTTTGAAAAACCATTTTTCCGACGATCTCTAAGAAAGGAAATCAACCACTTATATCGAGGATGAGATTACTTACTCACCTTCACATCCGATTTCCAATTATGATAGCACCACTCTCACGGAATCCAATAGAAATGTCTTCCGCTCCTAGTCTTCATGGTCTTCGTCTTCAACTATTGGTGATAAACTCTTGAACTTCGTAAATCCTTAACAATTCGTAACCATTTTCCTTAAAATCCTTGTCGCTTGAAACTTCCTTATAAATTTTCCTTCCCATGTCTTATTCAATAAAAACAAAAACAAACACAATAATAGATATTTCTCTTGTCTCAAAGTTTTTTTTTCTTTCAATTTTTTTTTTCATGGACAAGAGAAACAAAATACAAAACAAAGTGAAAAATAAAACAACCATGGCCGTGGAAAAGTACTTTACCGCTTGATTCTTCACAACTTGTATCACCTTGAAATCATAAACTTCAATAATTCTCACCTTTTGATTTTCTTTGCTCTTGTAAATAAGTCTTCATACTTGGATATAGAATTACCTCATTGTATTGTAAGTCTTAAACACATATGTAAAAATCTGCTCATTGTATGTTGCTTTACTTGAATATGAAATTTGCTCTTTTCTTGTCCCATTGTTGCTTGTAAACTTTGAACGTCTTCAACTTTCCTTGTAGATTTTGATGTAGCTCCTTGATGATGATTGTGGTGTTTCTATGGACCCATTGTTGTCGAGAGAGAGAATGGTGCTAAATGAAAATCGAACTACAAGAAGGAGGCTTTCATCCATAGACGTCACCCTCATGATTGACAAAAATTAGCACTCAAGAGATCAAAAATAGTGCTGAAATTGGTGTGAAGTTGGGTAGCTCACCATTCTACCCGGAATTAACGTACGGTGACACACACTCAAAATAAGCTCTTTAGTCACGGAAGAATTTCTGGTCGGTGCCTTGGTTGATATGAAAATGGGTAGTCTCCACTAATGATTGATCAGCAACTCTAATAATGCATTTCTCTCTGCTCCTAATTTGCATCACCGGCATGATTAAATCCATTATTTAACACTCCAATTCGTAAGAAATCCGAATGTAGTTCCACAACACTTCCAAGTTCAGTTATGTCGGTCAGAATTCTCTATGTAAACATACCTAGAAGGATGCTAGTGACTCTAAACTCTCTACAAGTTGAAGGTTTTATGCAAATTTTTTGAAAAATTGACTCAAAAAGGCTAAAGACTCTATATGCAAAACATCCAAACACTCCCCCACACTTAAATTTTACATTGTCCTCAATGTAATTGAATCATCCTAGTAAAGTCAAGGTGGGAAATCCTAATATGATATGGAACAAGAAAAATAAATAAACGAAACACAAAGAAAATAAAAACAAAAGGTTAAGAAATACAAAACCGGTGGGTTGCCTCCCACTTAGCGCTTGGTTTAAAGTCGTCAGCCTGACGTGCTCCTTGTTTGCTAAGACTCCTCCAGAGGGAGTGCTTCCATAAAGTTCACACCTTCCACAACTTCGGAAGTAAAGTTCTCATAATATGGTTTAAGCCGGTGTCCATTCACTTTAATCTCCTTCCCTGTAGCTATGCTACGAATTTATACTGCACCATGAGAAAACACATTAGTAACAATAAAAGGTCCAATCCAACATGACCTTAATTTACCCGGAAATAATTGCAAGTGGGAATTGAACAAAAGCACTTTCTGCCCAACACAAAATTGTTTTCTAGAAATCATAGAATCATGAAATGCCTTAGTTTTCTCCTTGTAAATGCGTGAGCTTTCAAATGCATCATTGCGAAGCTCTTCGAGCTCTTGGAGTTGCAACTTTATTTGTTTTCTAGCACCATCTAGCTCCATATTGCATTGCTTAATAGCCCAAAATGCCTTATGTTCAATTTCAATGGGTAGGTGACAAGGTTTACCGTACACAATCCTAAAGGGAGACATCCCAATAGGTGTCTTGTATGCGGTTCTATAAGCCCACAAAGCATCATTAAGTCGCATGCTCCAATCTTTCCTTGTTGGATTCACCGTCTTTTCTAGAATGGATTTCACCTCTCGGTTAGACACCTCAGCTTGTCCATTTGTTTGGGGATGATAAGGTGTTGCAATCTTGTGCGACACATTGTACTTCTTCAACAAGCTTTGTAAGAACCTGTTTTTAAAGTGTGAACCCCCATCGCTAATTATGGCTCTTGGAATTCCAAACCTTGCAAAAATATTAGCTTGCACAAAATCTGAAACCACTTTAGAATCATTAGTTGGGGTGGCCTTAGATTCCACCCATTTCGAGACATAATCAACAACAAGTAAGATATAAAAATTCCCATGGGAATTGACAAAAGAACCCATAAAATCAATACCCCATACATCGAAAACTTCAATAAATTGAATAAAAGTTTGTGGCATTTGATTTCGAGCACCTAGATTGCATGTTCTTTGGCGCCTATCACAAGTTGTGCAAAATATGTGTGCATCCTTAAACAATGTTGGCCAATAGAAACCGCTTTCAAGTACCTTGTGAGCGGTTCTTTTACTCCCAAAATGTCCTCCGCAAGCATAGGAGTGACAAAATGACAAGATAGAATTAAATTCAGATTCGGGAACGCACCTTCGTATCACTTGGTCGCTGCCATGTTTCCATAAGTATGGATCATCCCATATATATTGGTTTCCTAACCTCTTAAGTTTGTCCCTCTCAGCACGAGACAAGTTCGTTGGGATTTGTTTAGTTACCAAGTAATTCACAATATCCGCATACCATGGTTCTCCAAATGCAATTGAGAATAGTTGCTCATCCGGGAAACTTTCACGCAACGGGATAGCTTCCTTGTCCATAGCAAGATGGATCAAATGATCCACAACGTTGTTCTCAATTCCTTTCTTTTCCTTGATTTCAATATCAAACTCTTGCAAGAGTAAAATCCATCGTATGAGCCTCGGTTTCGCCTCTTTCTTTGTAAGCAAGTACCTAAGAGCCGAATGATCAGAAAAGACAACAACTTTTGTACCAATTAGATAAGAGCGAAACTTTTCCAAAGCAAAAACAATAGCTAATAACTCTTTTTCAGTGGTAGTGTAATTTTGTTGGGCTTCATTTTACATTCTAGAAGCATAATAAATGACATGAGGTATCTTCCCCACATGCTACCCAAGCGCCGCACCAACTGCATAGTCACTTGCATCACACATGAGCTCAAAAGGCTTGCTCCAATCCGGTGGTTTAATGATAGGGGATGAAATCAAAAGTTCTTTCAAACGATTGAATGTTGCCATACACTTTTCATCAAAGTTAAAAACCACATCTTTTTGCAATAAGTTGCAAAGTGGTGATGCTATCTTGAAAAAATCCTTGATGAATCTACGATAAAACCCTGCATGACCAAGAAAAGAACGTATCTCTCTCACCGTAGTGGTAGGGGTTAGAGCACGAATAAGGTCTATCTTAGATTTATCAACTTCCAAGCCTTTAGAAGATATTATATGGCCTAAAACTATGCCATGAGTTACCATGAAATGGCACTTCTCCCCATTCAGCACAAGGTTTGTTTCAACACATCGTTCAAGGATTAGTGACAAATTGTTCAAACAAAGGTCAAATGAATCACCAAAGACACTAAAGTCGTCCATGAACACTTCAATTATGTTTCAACATATTCTAAAAATATATTTACCATACACCTTTGGAAAGTAGCTGGAGCATTGCATAAGCCAAAAGGCATCCTTCTATAAGCAAAAGTACCAAAAGGACAAGTGAAAGAGGCTTTCTCTTGATCCTCTGGTGCTATCACAATCTGATTATAACCTGAATAGCCATCAAGAAAGCAATAATAAGAGTGTCCAGCTAAACTATCAAGCATTTGATCAATAAAAGGTAATGGAAAGTGATCTTTTCTAGTGGTGGCATTCAATTTCCTGTAATCAATACAAACCCTCCAACCGGTTTTCACACGATTTGGGACAAGTTCATTCTTATCATTCTCCACCACGGTCACACCTGATTTCTTTGGTACAACTTGTATCGGGCTCACCCACTTGCTATCGGATATGGGGTAGATAACACCCACTTCCAAAAGCTTGAGTATCTCATTTTCACAACTTCCATCATTTGGGGGTTCAAACGACGCTGCGCTTCCCTTGTAGGCTTTGCATCGCCCTCTAAACAAATTTTGTGCTTGCAAACGGCAGGGCTTATACCCTTGATATCGGAAATTGTCCATCCTATGGCCGTCTTGTTCTTCCTTAGCACCCTTATAAGTTTTTGCTCCTGTAATTCACTAAGCTCGTTAGAAACAATCACATGTAACTCTTCATTGTCACCCAAGTACAAGTACTTTAAGTGACTTGGAAGAGGTTTCAATTCCAACTTTGGAGATTTAATAATTGAAGGTAAAAGTTTTTCATCACTGCATGGTAAAGAAATAAAAGAGAGATTATGAGTTTCCGGGCATCCTTGTAGTGAGTTGAGATCACCAAGGGATTTTTTGACTTCATTACCACACTCTACACCATTATCAATGGATGTAGTTAGAACCATTTCTAAAGCATCATCACCATTCAATTCAAACATTTGTTGTGCCAATGTATCCATAACATCAACGGAGAAGCAAGAGTGGACATCACTAGGAAATCTCATCATCTCGAAAATGTTGAAACGTATTACTTCTCCATCAAACTCCATAGTCAGTGTTCCCTTATATACATCAATAATGGTTTTTTCCATTTTCATGAAGGGACGCCCAAGTAGCAATGGAAGAGACGAGTCCGGTGAACCTTCATCCATCTCTAAGACATAAAAATCTGCTGGAAATACTAGTTGATTAACCTGTACAAGAACATCCTCAACAATACCCATTGGGTAGACATTAGAACGATCGGCTAATTGCAACACAATTTCAGCCTTTTTAAGAGGACCTAAATCAAGTGAGTTATATATAGATGCAGGCATAACATTAACGAATGCACCTAAGTCTAACATTGCTTTGTTAAATGTAGTGTTACCAATTTTGACGGGAATGTCAAAGATACCCGGGTCTTTGAATTTCAGTGGGAGTTTGTGTTGTAAGATTGCCGAAGCATTCTCCCCCACACTTAGAACTTCATTACCTTTTAGCCTTTGCTTATTGGTACACAAGTCCTTCAACACTTTTGCATACTTTGGAACTTGCTTTATAGCATCAATGAGTGGTATGTTCACATGAATCTTCTTAAGAACGTCTAAAATTTCCTTTTCTAGTGCCTCCTTCTTGGAATTTGCAAATATGCGAGGAAAAGGTAAAGGAGGAACATAAGTAGAAACCGGAGTTTTAGAGTTAGGAATAGGTACCCCAGAAGTTTGGGGAGAATCCTCATTCTTCTCCTCCAAAACAGGTTCCTCTGGTGTTTCCACCTCGTCCGAATTAGTGATTTCGGGTTGCACAAGTTGTGTACCACTTCTCAACGTAATTGCATTCATACCCTCTTTTGGGTTAATAGGTTGAGAAGGGAGTTTCCCACTATTTTGTGCCTTTAATTGGTTCAACTCAGTAGCCATAGAACCCATTTGTGTCTGCAACTCCTTGATCGCACTCTTGGTCTCTTGTTGGCTATCTTTAAACATAGAAGAAATGCCTTGCATCATTGTTTAAAGATTTGCATCGATATCATAACCTTGATTTTGCATTGATTGTTGTGGTTGCTGAAATTATTGTTGTTGCGGTTGAAATCCACTCGAACAGTTGAAAGTAGGTTGTTGAACTTCTCCTTGCTTGTTCGCATAGCTAAAATTGGGGTGATCTCTCCATCCTGGATTGTAAGTGTTTGAATATGGATCATACCGTCTTTGCTGATTTGGAAATATCACGTTAGCTTGTTCATTGGCTTCTTCATACCCTTGATGAGAACTTGGGATCACCGCGGCTGAAACTTGTTGCAGCATTGTTGTTATATTACCCATTTGTTGACGAAGTTCCTCCACCTCGCTTACTTCATTCACTCTCCTAAGAAGCACATCTGAACCACGACTCAAGAATTGTTGAGAGTTTGCTGCCATGTTCTCAATAAACTCTCTAGCTTGTGCCACCGTCTTGCTCACTAGTGCACCACCACCCGCATCATCAATAAGATCCTATCACTTAATTATAGTCCTTCATAAAAGTATTGGATAATCATAGCGTCACTGAATTGGTGATGAGGACAGCTTTCCACCAACCTCTTGTATCATTCCCAACAATCATATAAAGATTCTCCCACATTTTGCTTAATTCCGCAAATCTCCTTGCGAATTTGAGTAGCCTTAGATGCAGGAAAATATCTCTCTAAAAAGAGTTTCTTCAACCCATTCCAAGTTGTGACACTTCCGGGAGGAAAATAATATAACCAATCCTTAGCACTATCCGCCAAAGAGAATCGGAAAACTTTCAACATAGCACCATCGACATCCATATTCGCTGGAAGCATAGACGTGACAATGGTGTGGAAGTCCATAAGATGCTTGTTTGGATCTTCATTCACCATGCCATGGAACTTTGGTAATTCTATAAGGAATCCCGGCTTGATCTCAAAATTAGAATCGGTTTGAATACAACCTTGTTGTGTATCCAGATTGTGCGAAGCCAAGTCCTTGAGTGTATGATTTGCAACATCACCCATTGCTTCTTCGTCTTCTCCTTCTTCTTCAAAAGGAATCTCGTGTTCTAGAACTTTTCATTCTTGCTGAAGAGCTTCGTGTTCTACTTCCAAGTTTTGTCCTTCCGTTGTGCCTTGCCTTGGTTGGAGTATTGTGCCTTTTCGAGTAGCTATCCCGCACCTTGGATAATTCCAATCTTTAGAAGCCATAGATTAGGTACCTGAAAACAATTCTCGCAAACAAGTGGGAAACAAGACAAGAAACAAAAAGCAAATATGCAAGCAGAAATAATAAAAAGAAACTAAAAATTAGTTCCTCCGTTTTAGGAAAAGTGTTACTTTCACTTTTTCAATTTGGCCTAAAAATAGGCCAAATTGAAAAAGTGAAAGTAACACTTTTCCTGAAACGGAGGGAGTATATAACAAGGCGAATGCCTCCCCGGAAACGACGCCGAAATTTGATGCGTGTCGTATGCGGCAAAAATAATTCACTTCCTCACTCAACTAAATATAAATATAGTATTCGATAAGAAAGAGTTCATATCCACAGAGAGGCGATTGTTGTTATGCAATTTTCAGATTCTTAAGTAACCAAAATAACCAAGAGTGTGTTTTGTTTTTATCAAAGTAATAAAACTAAATAAAGCAAAGCAAATAATTGGAATAATCAATAAGGAGAAGATATTGGTCACTTTGGATACTATCACTCACAAACAAGTATATTCATCAATGATTAGAATTGGTAATTTAATCTCGCAATTATCAAAAGCCCTAGGATATCTTGATCACAAGAGTATCCCGTTTATTTCCTGATTTTATCACAAACAACATTAAAAGATGCTATTGTGAAATCTTCTTAAAAAGCAACCTAAAGTGTAAAAGCACAATTAGGTTTAACTCCCTAAGAGCAATAAGTTCTATGAAATAAGACTAATCAATGCAAACAAACGTGTAAAAGCACTAATTCGTTTTAACAAAGGTTATGATTCATATGCGATTAAAAAGATGTATCACTACAAGTAATAATCACAAGATGCTACTAGAAATCATAGATAACAACTTTTACGTATTGAAAACCCTAATATAGCTATAGAGATGAAAACAAATCCAATTGATTCCGGAATCAACCAAACTAGCATTCAAATCATATGATAATAAAAACGATGAATCATAAACGATAGAATTGAGACAAAACTAATTCATAGAATCAAATAACATGCTTGAAGAACTCAACTTTATCCCATAACCAATAATTGTATTTAGTTACTCATATTAATGGAGTTCATCATCATAATAATCAAAGAAAAAAGATGAAACATAAAAGAAAACAAACCCTAGAAATAGTTTTCCAAAACTCCAAGAAAAAGAATAATAAAATTGTGATCCCAAAAGTTGTAGAAAATTTCCTTTTTATAGCTCTTCTTGTTCCAAAATTAGGTTTAGTCTTCAAAGTCCATTAGATGAAAATCCACCAAGCCCACAAGTGAGAGAAACCCGTGTAGAAAATCTGTCCCAAAAACGCTCGCCGGAAAACTGGGTTTTGGCCGGAATAGTTCCGGAATCCGGTACTGGAAAGTAGCTCAGGTGACCGGCAAAGTCCACCCGGTCACCAGTCAAACGGGTCTCGGTCAAACTAAGACCTAGTCATGATGAGTCAGAATTAGACTCATTCTTGACAGGCCATAGGTTTGAGCTTGTTGTTGCACAATGATTGTGCTTCAGCCATGACGGCTGTGCCATTTTCTTCCTTTCTACCAGAAGCAACACCAATTCATATCCATCCATGATGGCTATTCCAATGCTTCTTTCAACACCAGCAACTGAGTTACTCTGTACCATAATCTTCCATCCATTTCATCACCACCACACTACAAGCTAAGTTCAACAACACCTTCAAAACCCATTCTTGCAACAATGCCACCAACAAACTCTTCTCAGATTAATCACTTCCAACAACATTTGTAGCTTCATGCCTCCATTTGAGATGTAATCTGCACCAATTCTGCTTAGCATCAGTACCACCAGTTTTGTTCATATGCTGCAAACTTACACAATCCATTCCACCTCCTGTTCATGGGTTCACTGCACCTGTAACATCCACCAGTACCAAAACTCTCCAGCATCAGCAGTGTCATGTCATTCTGCATTATCATGTATATGTATATACATACACCACCAATTCCCTGCTCCTCAAGTTGCACAGTCACAACACTTGAGCTTCACCTGAAATTCCCTGTAATCAATCACAGGTAACTACAAACTCATTCTTTCCCATTTCAACAGTGCACAACTTCCACGGTGTACTCATTGCAGCATCATGGCCTCATCATCTCTCTGCCAAACAAACTCAGTTACATCTCCAACTGCAACTTTAAAGCCACTAGACCATTCATCTTAGCATCACCTCCACAAATCCACTGCAATTAGCATTAACATCAAATGTAGCTCCTATCTCCATTAGAACCATCAACATACTCTCTAAACAACTCTTATATCCAATTGCCTTTCCTGCAATTCAGCTCCAAACCTCCAGTGCAGTGCTTAGCAATCACCAGCTCCACCTGCTGCAGTTTACTCACAATCCCTAACATACATCTAACAATTCAATCATTCACTCCATCCCTTATTAAACTTGAACCCATTCCACTACTGCTTCATACTTCACCCTCAACTTCAACTCAGCTAGCAAACCAACCCATGACTCTCTCTATCATTTCAGAGACAAAACCCATCACAACAATATCTACTCAATCACCTGAATTAACACCATTTTATCAGCAGAGTTTAATCCATGAAAATCATTACATCACCTGCAATATCCCATCACCAGCTCAACCATTGTCTTTTCAAACAGCACCAAACCAACTCTGGTTCAATCTCAGATTCTTCCATGTAACATTCACACAATAACCATCTTCACAGCAAGGAACCACCTCCCATGAACATCAACATCTGAACCATCTTTTGTCCTTGAATCCACCTCAACTCAGATCAACTGTAATCATTTTTCTTAAACTAACAACAATGACTCTAATTTCCATTTCCAATTAAGTCTTAGTAAAACCCCATGAAACCCTAGTTCAAGAACCTTTTGAGCATCACCAATTATTTCATTCCTCATGAACCCAGAAAACCATCCAAACCCTAAATTCATCAAATCTATTATTCAAACCTCATCTGATTTATTCATCAGAAACCCATCTTTTATGCCTGAATCGATTTCATTCTCCATCAACTGCAATTTCAAATAAAACTCAAATCCATAATAACCCAAGCTTCCAATTCTTCTTCCCTGTAGATTCAATGATTAGACAACATTAGACAACATCAATCTCCTCGACTGAACCTTAATTTCTCCATCTCATACACAACCACCATCTTTTCTACTCAATCACCAGATGAAACCTGAGTTGATGGGTTGATATCTTCATCATCTTGTTTCACTGATTCTCGGACAACTTTACAGCCATCTTTCTTCCTTCTTAGTTGCACCCTTATTCAACTGCTAAAAGCATCAACACCTCAGACCATTACAAATTTCAACCGCAGCTTCATCAATTTCTCAATTCAACAGAACTACCTTCACATCCCCTGTCTTCCTTTATCTCGATCTATCATCAGCAGCTTTCCCTCTCTCGGTTTCCTCTCAATCTCTCAATTTCAAACACATCCACTGTTTTCTTTCGTCCTCTCAGTTTTAGGAATTAATGATTGAGAAATAATTCTCGATCTAGGGTTATAGAAGTAAGTTATATTCGATGTCCGGTAACCATGATAAGGGCTACTCATATAGCATCCCCCTAACCTTGGGTCGTCTCCCGATAGTGTTTGCATGGAAAATGATAGTTACACCCTTTTCAACTTGATTTGGACAATTTCTTCTTCTTTTCCTTCGTGCGACTCCAGAGTACCTAATAACTCAAAAACACACGTAAAGTACATAATTTACAAGAAAAATATCAAAGAAAGCATAAACTCTAGATTGTAAAAACAGTGTATTCTACACCTATCAGATTCCCCCACACTTAGACTTTGCTAGTCCTCGAGAAAATCAAAGAAAACAATTCTAAAATATACATACAACTCTGTCTCATCGAGGCTACGGTCACTTTTAACATAAATAACAAGCCTTTGAACCCCATGGTGTTCCTAGTGGACGAGTTATAGTCTCGTGAGGGCTTACTAGAGATATACCCACAAAACCTACTCCAACTTCAAAGCGTTCCAGCGTCCCAAGCATCCAAAGAGCTATGAGGACATAGAGTTTCTGCATGCTAGTAATAAAAGGTTAGAAATACTAAAGAACATATTCATTCTTAAATCTTGAGTGAGAAATAACCACACCATAATGAGAGAACGCGTGTTTGATAAACGATCAATAAGCATTTGGCCTCAACTTCTGCCTCACCAAAAAGGGTTTTATGAAATTGCACTCAAAAAGACGGATTTTTTATGGGTCTCACATGTGCGCAGGTAGGAATGAAGAGAGAATTCCCGCAACACGTTGAATGGTGGGAAGGACAACTTCCGAAATTTCGAAAAACCCACATCTTTTAATATTTTGAAAAACCATTTTTCCGACGATCTCTAAGAAAGGAAATCAACCACTTATATCGAGGATGAGATTACTTACTCACCTTCACATCCGATTTCCAATTATGATAGCACCACTCTCACGGAATCCAATAGAAATGTCTTCCGCTCCTCGTCTTCTTGGTCTTCGTCTTCAACTATTGGTGATAAACTCTTGAACTTCGTAAATCCTTAACAATTCGTAACCATTTTCCTTAAAATCCTTGTCGCTTGAAACTTCCTTATAAATTTTCCTTCCCATGTCTTATTCAATAAAACAAAAACAAACACAATAATAGATATTTCTCTTGTCTCAAATTTTTTTTTTTTTCAATTTTTTTTTTCATGGACAAGAGAAACAAAATACAAAACAAAGTGAAAAATAAAACAACCATGGCCGTGGAAAAGTACTTTACCGCTTGATTCTTCACAACTTGTATCACCTTGAAATCATAAACTTCAATAATTCTCACCTTTTGATTTTCTTTGCTCTTGTAAATAAGTCTTCATACTTGGATATAGAATTACCTCATTGTATTGTAAGTCTTAAACACATATGTAAAAATCTGCTCATTGTATGTTGCTTTACTTGAATATGAAATTTGCTCTTTTCTTGTCCCATTGTTGCTTGTAAACTTTGAACGTCTTCAACTTTCCTTGTATATTTTGATGTAGCTCCTTGCTGATGATTGTGGTGTTTCTATGGACCCGTTGTTGTCGAGAGAGAGAATGGTGCTAAATAAAAATCGAACTACAAGAAGGAGGCTTTCATCCATAGACGTCACCCTCATGATTGACAAAAATTAGCACTCAAGAGATCAAAAATAGTGCTGAAATTGGTGTGAAGTTGGGTAGCTCACCATTCTACCCGGAATTAACGTACGGTGACACACACTCAAAAGAAGCTCTTTAGTCACGGAAGAATTTCTGGTCGGTGCCTTGGTTGATATGAAAATGGGTAGTCTCCACTAATGATTGATCAGCAACTCTAATAATGCATTTCTCTCTGCTCCTAATTTGCATCACCGGCATGATTAAATCCATTATTTAACACTCCAATTCGTAAGAAATCCGAATGTAGTTCCCCAACACTTCCAAGTTCAGTTATGTCGGTCAGAATTCTCTATGTAAACATACCTAGAAGGATGCTAGTGACTCTAAACTCTCTACAAGTTGAAGTTTTTATGCAAATTTTTTGAAAAATTGACTCAAAAAGGCTAAAGACTCTATATGCAAAACATCCAAACACTCCCCCACACTTAAATTTTACATTGTCCTCAATGTAATTGAATTATCCTAGTAAAGTCAAGGTGGGAAATCCTAATATGATATGGAACAAGAAAAATAAATAAACGAAACACAAAGAAAATAAAAACAAAAGGTTAAGAAATACAAAACCGGTGGGTTGCCTCCCACTTAGCGCTTGGTTTAAAGTCGTCAGCCTGACGTGCTCCTTGTTTGCTAAGACTCCTCCAGAGGGAGTGCTTCCATAAAGTTCACACCTTCCACAACTTCGGAAGTAAAGTTCTCATAATATGGTTTAAGCCGGTGTCCATTCACTTTAATCTCCTTCCCTGTATCTATGCTACGAATTTATACTGCACCATGAGAAAACACATTAGTAACAATAAAAGGTCCAATCCAACGTGACCTTAATTTACCCGGAAATAATTGCAAGTGGGAATTGAACAAAAGCACTTTCTGCCCAACACAAAATTGTTTTCTAGAAATCATAGAATCATGAAATGCCTTAGTTTTCTCCTTGTAAATGCGTGAGCTTTCAAATGCATCATTGCGTAGCTCTTCGAGCTCTTGGAGTTGCAACTTTCTTTGTTTTCTAGCACCATCTAGCTCCATATTGCATTGCTTAATAGCCCAAAACGCCTTATGTTCAATTTCAACGGGTAGGTGACAAGGTTTACCGTACACAATCCTAAAGGGAGACATCCCAATAGGTGTCTTGTATGCGGTTCTATAAGCCCACAAAGCATCATTAAGTCGCATGCTCCAATCTTTCCTTGTTGGATTCACCGTCTTTTCTAGAATGGATTTCACCTCTCGGTTAGACACCTCAGCTTGTCCATTTGTTTGGGGATGATAAGGTGTTGCAATCTTGTGCGACACATTGTACTTCTTCAACAAGCTTTGTAAGAACCTGTTTTTAAAGTGTGAACCCCCATCGCTAATTATGGCTCTTGGAATTCTAAACCTTGCAAAAATGTTAGCTTGCACAAAATCTGAAACCACTTTAGAATCATTAGTTGGGGTGGCCTTAGCTTCCACCCATTTCGAGACATAATCAACAACAAGTAAGATATAAAAATTCCCATGGGAATTGACAAAAGGACCCATAAAATCAATACCCCATACATCGAAAACTTCAATAAATTGAATAAAAGTTTGTGGCATTTGATTTCGAGCACCTAGATTGCATGTTCTTTGGCGCCTATCACAAGTTGTGCAAAATATGTGTGCATCCTTAAACAAGGTTGGCCAATAGAAACCGCTTTCAAGTACCTTGTGAGCGGTTCTTTTACTCCCAAAATGTCCTCCGCAAGCATAGGAGTGACAAAATGACAAGATAGAATTAAATTCAGATTCGGGAACGCACCTTCGTATCACTTGGTCGCTGCCATGTTTCCATAAGTATGGATCATCCCATATATATTGGTTTCCTAACCTCTTAAGTTTGTCCCTCTCAGCACGAGACAAGTTCGTTGGGATTTGTTTAGTTACCAAGTAATTCACAATATCCGCATACCATGGTTCTCCAAATGCAATTGAGAATAGTTGCTCATCCGGAAAACTTTCACGCAACGGGATAGCTTCCTTGTCCATAGAAAGATGGCTCAAATGATCCACAACGTTGTTCTCAATTCCTTTCTTTTCCTTGATTTCAATATCAAACTCTTGCAAGAGTAAAATCCATCGTATGAGCCTCGGTTTCGCCTCTTTCTTTGTAAGCAAGTACCTAAGAGCCGCATGATCAGAAAAAACAACAACTTTTGTACCAATTAGATAAGAGCGAAACTTTTCCAAAGAAAAAACAATAGTTAATAACTCTTTTTCAGTGGTAGTGTAATTTTGTTGGGCTTCATTTAACATTCTAGAAGCATAATAAATGACATGAGGTATCTTCCCCACACGCTACCCAAGCGCCGCACCAACTGCATAGTCACTTGCATCACACATGATCTCAAAAGGCTTGCTTCAATCCGGTGGTTTAATGATAGGGGATGAAATCAAAAGTTCTTTCAAACGATTGAATGCTGCCATACACTTTTCATCAAAGTTAAAAACCACATCTTTTTGCAATAAGTTGCAAAGTGGTGATGCTATCTTGAAAAAATCCTTGATGAATCTACGATAAAACCCTGCATGACCAAGAAAAGAACGTATCTCTCTCACCGTAGTGGTAGGGGTTAGAGCACGAATAAGGTCTATCTTAGATTTATCAACTTCCAAGCCTTTAGAAGATATTATATGGCCTAAAACTATGCCATGAGTTACCATGAAATGGAACTTCTCCCCATTCAGCACAAGGTTTGTTTCAACACATCGTTCAAGGATTAGTGACAAATTGTTCAAACAAAGGTCAAATGAATCACCAAAGACACTAAAGTCGTCCATGAACACTTCAATTATGTTTCAACATATTCTAAAAATATATTTACCATACACCTTTGGAAAGTAGCTGGAGCATTGCATAAGCCAAAAGGCATCCTTCTATAATCAAAAGTACCAAAAGGACAAGTGAAAGAGGCTTTCTCTTGATCCTCTGGTGCTATCACAATCTGATTATAACCTGAATAGCCATCAAGAAAGCAATAATAAGAGTGTCCAGCTAAACGTTCAAGCATTTGATCAATAAAAGGTAATGGAAAGTGATCTTTTCTAGTGGTGGCATTCAATTTCCTGTAATCAATACAAACCCTCCAACCGGTTTTCACACGATTTGGGACAAGTTCATTCTTATCATTCTCCACCACGGTCACACCTGATTTCTTTGGTACAACTTGTATCGGGCTCACCCACTTGCTATCGGATATGGGGTAGATAACACCCACTTCCAAAAGCTTGAGTATCTCCTTTTTCACAACTTCCATCATTTGGGGGTTCAAACGACGATGCGCTTCCCTTGTAGGTTTTGCATCGCCCTCCAAACAAATTTTGTGCTTACAAACGGCAGGGCTTATACCTTTGATATCGGAAATTGTCCATCCTATGGCCATCTTGTTCTTCCTTAGCACCCTTATAAGTTTTTTCTCCTGTAATTCACTAAGCTCGTTAGAAATAATCACATGTAACTCTTCATTGTCACCCAAGTACAAGTACTTTAAGTGACTTGGAAGAGGTTTCAATTCCAACTTTGGAGATTTAATAATTGAAGGTAAAAGTTTTTCATCACTGCATGGTAAAGAAATAAAAGAGAGATTATGAGTTTTCGGGCATCCTTGTAGTGAGTTGAGATCACCAAGGGATTCTTTGACTTCATTACCACACTCTACACCATTATCAATGGATGTAGTTAGAACCATTTATAAAGCATCATCACCATTCAATTCAAACATTTGTTGTGCCAATGTATCCATAACATCAACGGAGAAGCAAGAGTGGACATCACTAGGAAATCTCATCATCTCGAAAATGTTGAAACGTATTAATTCTCCATCAAACTCCATAGTCAGTGTTCCCTTATATACATCAATAATGGTTTTTGCCATTTTCATGAAGGGACGCCCAAGTAGCAATGGAAGAGACGAGTCCGGTGAACCTTCATCCATATCTAAGACATAAAAATCTGCTGGAAATACTAGTTGATTAACCTGTACAAGAACATCCTCAACAATACCCATTGGGTAGACATTAGAACGATCGGCTAATTGCAACACAATTTCAGCCTTTTTAAGAGGACCTAAATCAAGTGAGTTATATATAGATGCAGGCATAACATTAACAAATGCACCTAAGTCTAACATTGCTTTGTTAAATGTAGTGTTACCAATTTTGACGGGAATGTCAAAGATACCAGGGTCTTTGAATTTCAGTGGGAGTTTGTGTTGTAAGATTGCCGAAGCATTCTCCCCCACACTTAGCACTTCATTACCTTTTAGCCTTTGCTTATTGGTACACAAGTCCTTCAACACTTTTGCATACTTTGGAACTTGCTTTATAGCATCAATGAGTGGTATGTTCACATGAATCTTCTTAAGAACGTCTAAAATTTCCTTTTCTAGTGCCTCCTTCTTGGAATTTGCAAATATGCGAGGAAAAGGTAAAGGAGGAACATAAGTAGAAACCGGAGTTTTAGAGTTAGGAATAGGTACCCCAGAAGTTTGGGGAGAATCCTCATTCTTCTCCTCCAAAACAGGTTCCTCTGGTGTTTCCACCTCATCCGAATTAGTGATTTCGGGTTGCACAAGTTGTGTACCACTTCTCAACGTAATTGCATTCATACCCTCTTTTGGGTTAATAGGTTGAGAAGGGAGTTTCCCACTATTTTGTGCCTTTAATTGGTTCAACTCAGTAGCCATAGAACCCATTTGTGTCTGCAACTCCTTGATCACACTCTTGGTCTCTTGTTGGCTATCTTTAAACATAGAAGAAATGCCTTGCATCATTGTTTAAAGATTTGCATCGATATCAGAACCTTGATTTTGCATTGATTGTTGTGGTTGCTGAAATTATTGTTGTTGCGGTTGAAATCCACTCGAACGGTTGAAAGTAGGTTGTTGAAATACTCCTTGCTTGTTCGCATAGCTAAAATTGGGGTGATCTCTCCATCCTGGATTGTAAGTGTTTGAATATGGATCATACCGTCTTTGCTGATTTGGAAATATCACGTTAGCTTGTTCATTGGCTTCTTCATACCCTTGATGAGAACTTGGGATCACCGCGGATGAAACTTGTTGCAGCATTGATGTTATATTACCCATTTGTTGATGAAGTTCCTCCACCTCGCTTACTTCATTCACTCTCCTAAGAAGCACATCTGAACCACGACTCAAGAATTGTTGAGAGTTTGCTGCCATGTTCTCAATAAACTCTCTAGCTTGTGCCACCGTCTTGCTCACTAGTGCACCACCACCCGCAACATCAATAAGATCCTATCACTTAATTGTAGTCCTTCATAGAAGTATTGGATAATCATAGCGTCACTGAATTGGTGATGAGGACAGCTTTCCACCAACCTCTTGTATCGTTCCCAACAATCATATAAAGATTCTCCCAAATTTTCTTAATTCCGCAAATCTCCTTGCGAATTTGAGTAGCCTTAGATGCAGGAAAATATCTCTCTAAAAAGAGTTTCTTCAACCCATTCCAAGTTGTGACACTTCCGGGAGGCAAATAATATAACCAATCCTTAGCTCTATCCGCCAAAGAGAATCGGAAAACTTTCAACATAGCACCATCGACATCCATATTCGCTGGAAGCATAGCCGTGAAAATGGTGTGGAAGTCCATAAGATGCTTGTTTGGATCTTCATTCACCATGCCATGGAACTTTGGTAATTCTATAAGGAATCCCGGCTTGATCTCAAAAGTAGAGTCGGTTTGAATACAACCTCGTTGTGTATCCAGATTGTGCGAAGCCAAGTCCTTGAGTGTACGATTTGCAACATCACCCATTGATTCTTCGTCTTCTCCTTCTTCTTCAAAAGGAATCTCGTGTTCTAGAACTTTTCATTCTTGATGAAGAGCTTCGTGTTCTACTTCCAAGTTTTGTCCTTCCGTTGTGCCTTGCCTTGGTTGGAGTATTGTGCCTTTTCGAGTAGCTATCCCGCACCTTGGATAATTCCAATCTTTAGAAGCCAGAGATTAGGTACCTGAAAACAATTCTCGCAAACAAGTGGGAAACAAGACAAGAAACGAAAAGCAAATATGCAAGCAGAAATAATAAAAAGAAACTAAAAACTACTTCCTCCGTTTCAGGAAAAAGTGTTACTTTCACTTTTTCAATTTGGCCTAAAAATAGGCCAAATTGAAAAAGTGAAAGTAACACTTTTCCTGAAACGGAGGGAGTATATAACAAGCCGAATGCCTCCCCGGAAACGACGCCGAAATTTGATGCGTGTCGTATGCGGCAAAAATAATTCACTTCCTCACTCAACTAAATATAAATATAGTATTCGATAAGAAAGAGTTCATATCCACAGAGAGGCGATTGTTGTTATGCAATTTTCAGATTCTTAAGTAACCAAAATAACCAAGAGTGTGTTTTGTTTTTATCAAAGTAATAAAACTAAATAAAGCAAAGCAAATAATTGGAATAATCAATAAGGAGAAGATATTGGTCACGGGATACTATCACTCACAAACAAGTATATTCATCAATGATTAGAATTGGTAATTTAATCTCGCAATTATCAAAAGCCCTAGGATATCTTGATCACAAGAGTATCCCGTTTATATCCTGATTTTATCACAAACAACATTAAAAGATGCTATTGTGAAATCTTCTTAAAAAGCAACCTAAAGTGTAAAAGCACAATTAGGTTTAACTCCCTAAGAGCAATAAGTTCTATGAAATAAGACTAATCAATGCAAACAAACGTGTAAAAGCACTAATTCGTTTTAACAAAGGTTATGATTCATATGCGATTAAAAAGATGTATCACTACAAGTAATAATCACAAGATGCTACTAGAAATCAGAGATAACAACTTTTACGTATTGAAAACCCTAATATAGCCATAGAGATGAAAACAAATCCAATTGATTCCGGACTCAACCAAACTAGCATTCAAATCATATGATAATAAAAACGATGAATCATAAACGATAGAATTGAGACAAAACTAATTCATAGAATCAAATAACATGCTTGAAGAACTCAACTTTATCCCATAACCAATAATTGTATTTAGTTACTCATATTAATGGAGTTCATCATCATAATAATCAAAGAAAGGAGATGAAACATAAAAGAAAACAAACCCTAGAAATAGTTTTCCAAAACTCCAAGAAAAAGAATAATAAAATTGTGATCCCAAAAGTTGTAGAAAACTTCCTTTTTATAGCTCTTCTTGTTCCAAAATTAGGTTTAGTCTTCAAAGTCCATTAGATGAAAATCCACCAAGCCCACAAGTGAGAGAAACCCGTGTAGAAAATCTGTCCCAAAAAAGCTCGCCGGAAAACTGGGTTTTGGCCGGAATAGTTCCGGAATCCGGCATTGGAAAGTAGCTCAGGTGACCGGCAAAGTCCACCCGGTCACCAGTCAAACGGGTCAACGGAGAGTCAGGATCGGGAAGTCAACTGAGTTAGCTCGGTCAAACTCAGACCTAGTCATGATGAGTCAGAAGTAGAGTCATTCTTTCCAGGCCATAGGCTTGAGCTTGTTGTTGCACAATGATTGTGCTTCAACCATGATGGCTGTGCTATTCTCTTCCTTTCTACCAGAAGAAACACCAATTCATATCCAGCCATGATGGTTATTCCAATGCTTCTTTCAACACCTGCAACTGAGTTACTCTGTACCATAATCTACCATCCATTTCAGCACCACCACACCACAAGCTCAGTTCAACAACACCTTCAAAACCCATTCCTGCAACAATGCCACCAACAAACTCTTCTCAGATTAATCACTTCCAACATCATTTGTAGCTTCATGCCTCCATTTGAGCTGTAATCTGCACCAATTTTTCTTAGCATCAGTACCACCAGTTTTGTTCATATGCTGCAAACTTACACAATCCAGTCCACCTCTTGTTCATGGGTTCACTGCACCTGTAACATCCACCAGTACCAAAACTCTCCAGCATCAGCAGTGTCATGTCATTCTACATTATCATGTATATGTATATACATACACCACCAATTCCCTGCTCCTCAAGTTGCACAGTCACAGCACTTGAGCTTCACCTGCAATGCCCTGTAATCAATCACAGGTAACTACAAACTCATTCTTTCCCATTTCAACAGTGCACAACTTCCACGGTGTACTCATTGCAGCATCATGGCCTCATCATCTCTCTGCCAAACAAACTCAGTTCCATCTCCAATTGCAACTTTAAAGCCACCAGACCATTCATCTTAGCATCACCTCCACAAGTCCACTGCAATTAGCATTAACATCAATTGTAGCTCCTCTCTCCATTAGAACCATCAACATACTCTCTAAACAACTGTTGTATCCAATTGCCTTGCCTGCAATTCAGCTCCAAACCTCCAGTCAAGTGCTTAGCAATTATCAGCTCCACCTGCTGCAGTTTACTCACAATCCCTAACATACATCTAACAATTCAATCATTCACTCCATCCCTTGTTAAACTTGAACCCATTCCACCACTTCTTCATACTTCACCCTCAACTTCAACTCAGCTACCAAACCAACCCATGACTCTGTCTATCATTTCAGAGACAAAACCCATCACAGCAACATCTACTCAATCACTTGAATTAGCACCATTCTATCATCAGAGTTTAATTCATGAAAATCATTACATCACCTGCAATATCCCATCACCATCTCAACCATTGTCTTCTCAAATAACACCAAACCAACTCTGCTTAAATCTCAGATTCTTCCCTGTAACATTCACACAATAACCATCTTCACAGGAAGGAACCACCTCCCATGAACATCAACATCTGAACCATCTTTTGTCCTTGAATCCACCTCAACTCAGACCAACTGCAATCATTTTTCTCAAATTAACAGCAATGACTCCAATTTCCATTTCCAATTAAGTCTAAGTAAAACCCCATGAAACCCTAGTTCAAGAACCTTTTGAGCATCACCAATTCTTTCATTCCTCATGAACCCAGAAAACCATCCAAACCCTAAATTCATCAAATCTATTATTCAAAACTCATCTGATTTATTCATCAGAAACCTATATTCTATGCCTGAATCGATTTCATTCTCCATCAAATGCAATTTCAAATGAAACTCAAATCCATAATAACCCAAGCTTCCAATTCTTCTTCCCTGTAGATTCAATGATCAGACAACATTAGACAACATCAGACAACATCAATCTCCTCAACTGAACCCTAATTTCTCCATCTCAGACACAACCACCATCTTTTCTACTCAATCACCAGATAAAACCTGAGTTGATCGGTTGATATCTTCATCATCTTGTTTCACTGATTCTCGGACAACTTTACAGCCATCTTTATCCCTTCTCAGTTGCACCCTTATTCAGCTGCTAAAAGCATCAACACCTCAGACCATTACAAATTTCAACCGCAGCTTCATCAATTTCTCAATTCAACAGAACCACCTTCACCTCCCATGTATTCCTTTGTCTCGATCCATCATCAGCAGCTCTCTCTCTCTCTATGTTTCCTCTCAATCTCTCAATTTCAGACACAACCACTGTGTTCTTTCCTCCTCTTAGTTTTAGGAATTAATGATTGAAGAAATGATTGAGAAATAATTCTCGATCTAGGGTTATAGAAGTAAGTTATATTCGATGCCCGATCGCCATGATAAGGGCTACTCAGATAGCAGCCCCCTAACCTTGGGTCGTCTCCCGATAGTGTTTGCATGGGAAATGATAGTTACGCCCTTTTCAACTTGATTTGGACAATTTCTTCTTCTTTTCCTCCGTGCGACTCCAGAGTACCTAATAACTCAAAAACACACGTAAAGTACATAATTTACAAGAAAAATAGCAAAGAAAGCATAAACTTTAGATAGTAAATACAGTGTATTCTACACCTATCATCGAGTCAAATTTATCTTGATAATTAATTATCGAAATATAATGACTAAGCTTAATGAATATTTGTTCATATTTGATGAATTTCGATTAAGGGTAATTTATTGTTCGGAATCAAAATCATGATTTAAGTTTCATCATTCAGAAATAGTCTAGAACAGTGATATGTGTTGTTGATGTTAAATGGGAATATTTCGAATCGATTTGGAAAGAAATATAGAAATACAATAGATTTGGATACAAGATAATGTTATTAGTCTTATAAACTGGAAAAACTGTTATAAGTCTGAACCCGTATTACATGTACATCATGTGAAAATATGTTTAACTCGTGAACTGGATCGGTATGCATACTCGTATGCAAACAATTTTGGAACTGTGGGTACGGAACCGGGATTAGTATTTAAACTGGTACACATACAAAAATAGTTTTGTGTTCCCGAACTGGGTTTAGTACCCATACCGGTACGCAAACCAAAATATTTATGTGAACTCCGGAACCGGTCACAGTCTTAAGATTTCCAAACCGATACGCCTACCTAAATAGTTCTGCTAACTCCGTAACTTGGTCTGGTTAAATGTTTACAAACTGGTACACATAATCTGACTGACATGAGTCATGAACGGCTATGGTACTTCTACTTTGTGCATTTACTAACCATGTCAATTATATTCAAGTGAGATTAAATTATTTATACGAGATAATTAGCATTTGATTAATTCTATAAAATACTAGACTTAATTGATCACATGATTGTGACTCAAGGATAATGTCTTAAGTGTTCATGAAAATGAGTATTAAGATTTTCAGTTCAAATAGTGTAGTTTCGGCTAACCATATTAAACATAGTCTTTGAACATGGTTTAGTTACGGTTTCACCTAACAAGAGTACATATATTATTTATATAAATCAGATTCAAAGATTCATCTAACAGTGGATATTCATTGGTTGGTTCCAAATCTATCTTAGCTTAAACCTAAAGAAACCTCTGCTTTGAATGTCTATAAAAGGGGAAATTCAAAGAACTGGGATCTTTGAATCCCGACACTACTTTTTGGTGTGTCCTAGTTATATCAAGAGTCATCCTCTTCCTAACCTTTTTAGGGTTTAACGACTACAAAGACTTCATGGAAATTTGTAAAGCCAGGTCCAGTTATCTTTCTTTGATAACTCGTGTATCTTGATCTTAGTCGATTGTTGAGATGTTCACCTGATCAAGATAGATAGAAATCATACAAGTTATCTTCGTCTTAAACTTTGTTGATTCCACAGGTTTATACTTGTGAGATGAATAATATTCTAGGATGCACTTCGGGTTACATAAGTCATGATTTTGGGGTTAGCTAGACTTTGTCTATTGCTATGGATTTTCATCACCTTTGATCAGATTATTTGATTGTAAAAGAAAATGATATATAAGATTAATCTGTAGGAGGCATATTGGTTCAAAGTCAATTTAGTTGAAGCAAATCTTAGTTGGTGTGAAATCAGCTAAAGGAATCAATTGTGTGGAGTCCTGCAGGGATTCAAGAGGCATAAGAAGAGCGATTGTACCTTAATAGGTGGGATACCTTTTATGGCTCAACTACATTCCAATCCGAAGTTGATTGGTAGTAGGCTAGTATTTGTAGCGGCTTAATACAATTAGGTGTTCAATCTGGACTAGGTCCCGCGGTTTTCTGCATTTGTGGTTTCCTCGCTAACAAAACTTCTAGTGTCTGTGTTATTTCTCCTTCCGCATTATATTGTTTATCTTTATAATTGAAATATCACAGGTTGTGCGTTGATCAATCATAGTAGATATATCCGACCTAGTTTGTTGGATATGACTTGATTGATTCTTGGACATTGGTATTTGGTATCTTCCAAATAATCCCTTTGTGATTAGGTTCACGGATTTGATTATGTAAACATTCTAATCGCAAGAGAGAGAAAGAGATATAACTCTAGATGTTATTCCTTGATCGATTTTAACTCTCAGAGTTGTATTGAGTTTGTCCATACAGATTGCCTAAGAAAAAAGTGGTAGCGTATTTTGGTACCCCCGCATTTTTAATTGGTATCAGAGTGGGAAAACAAGTTATGACCTAACAAGTTTTTGTCTGAAGCAGTCTGATCATATGGACGAGAGTAAAATCTCTGATACAAATTACACCAGTTTAAACGAAACTATTTTCATAGATTTTGTAGATGAGTCTGATTTTCAAACTCTCTAAGAGATTAACATTGTGTTTCTATAAGATAGTTAGATATTGACAAGTGTCACCCTATTATATTACGGATGAGTCTGAATCAGAAGTAGAACGTGAAGCAGCCAAAGAAAGTTCTAAGATTTTCAAAGGTATAGAATTTTAGTCTTCTGAGGTCATTCAGCTGAAACACAAAATCAATACTCTATTATTTCTAAACATGATTCCAAAAAAAAGATTTTTCTTGAAGAACATGCCAAAGTGAAAATGAAAATTCTTTTACTTGAAGCTGAACATAAAGATAATGCCTTAGAGATCAAACATTTGTCGATTAAGAACACTACTCCACATTGCGATAGTGAATCTAAAGAAACTACCGTGAACACAGTCTCTGTGCAAAGCGATGAGTTGGTAAAAGTAAAAACACCTGATGTTCATGATATGCTAACAAAATCGTAGTCAGAAACTGACAAACAAAGTAGTATTACTTTGAAAAGAGGTGACCAATTAAAATTCTATGACCAATAAAAAACTTTGTCTCCAAGGAGGAAAAGTTCTTTACACGACAAGTATGATAAAACTACCTTTTCTGACTTCATTGAAACTTAGAAAGTGTGTTATTAATGATGTAGTAGCAGGAAATCCCACACTACACCCCTCACAAGAATTTGCACAATCTATCTATGAACACTTAATCAGGAACAAGAATTTCCATTAATTGATACTTAGAAAATTACAAAGGAATATGGAAATTAAAATACAATCACTCTGTTTAGAATTTTCTCTCTCCTAAAAACTTTCTTAGCATTTCAAAAATTATCTCACCCTTCTCATGATTACCCATCCCCTATATATAGGGTATTACATAATGGATGACAGCTCATAGACAACTTTGATATCCCTTAATTTCGGATCTAACTTGTGATTCCTTCGCGAGTGTACAAATGTTAATCCTCGCAAGTACTCTATTCTTCGCATGATCTTTACGTTTTCTTCATGTTTCTACCATCGTATTTGTTGCGTCGTTCTTTTAATATTCTCTGTAACGCTCGCCAGTGTCTTTAGTGAAAACTTCGCAAGAATGTTCTTGCTGCGATATTCTGATCCTACATCTTGCCTCTTCTCATGTATTTTCTGCGAAGTAGAGAATATCATGAGAAACTACTCTTTAAAATATCGCAACTGCTTATCTTTCCATATTCTTCTCCCAACATGATTCCATGAATCACGCTTAATTGTCTACATGTGTTGAATATTCCTTCTTCCACCGACACGTCTAACCGGTCACCTTCTTTTCCCTATTTAAGAGATATTTAGGAAAGATAACTATCTTCTTCCATTTTTTCTTCGTCTTCTTCATCTTTATCTTCTCTGTTCTGCAAATTTTCATCGTCTGTGATTTCATTTTTTTATCAAGTCCATCTTCCTGTTGCTATTCTTCTTTATCTTCATGGAGTCTTCAAGGTTAATTTTCTTTCTTCTACTGTTAGTTTTTGCTGAAATTGATTTTTCTTTCCTGGAATCATCTTATTTATTTATTCTTCATTTAATCCCCATACTGCTTCTTATTTTAGCAAAAACACTTCTGGTTTGAGGATTACAATCCAAAACCCTAATAATTCTCAAAATTCACCACCCAAAGAGGGTGCGAGGAAGAGAAAGTCTGCGAATAACAAGGTAGTAAGAAACACCACTTCTTCAAATAACAATATTGTTGCCTCTGTTTCTTATCTTGATTGTCATTCAAAGGATGGTGTAAATTCCAATAGGCCTCCTAAGAAACTTCGTCAACAAAAGAATCAACCAAAGATTTTTGAAACTGCTGTTCCTTTCCCTACTCTTGGTTATGTACCCGTTTCTTCATCATCTTCACAGAGTAATCCTCCTCCTCCACAAAATGTACCTCTTCCTTCTATATGCGAGAGTATCGCGATAGACTCTACTGTCTTCCTTCTGCTGCGAACGAAATTCCTTCTTCTCCTATAGCCAATTCTCCTCAGCTTAATGTCATTCCAAGCCCTACTGTTAGTTTGCCTCAAACTTCTCCTCTCGCTGATATCTCTCTTGCGAAGGATGATAATCAATTTTCTATTATATCTACTACTTCACCTGAGTCTTTTCCTTTTTCGCAAGAAGCTGCGAATGGGATAAATATTGCTTTTAAGGTTCTGGTTGATATCTTGGATGATGTTAAAAGATCTTCTGCTGATCCTATTAAGTCTAGCATCTGTGGGATTTTAAGTGGATACTTTGGTTTTGGTAAGATGGATTCACAAGCATCTAAGGAAAAAGAGATTGAAGTTTTGAAAGAAGCTCTCCTAGCCAAGACTCTAGAATGTGATATTCTTCGTCTTGAAAACCAAAAGATGGAAAATCTCTCACTTGACTGCGAACTTCTTCGCAGAAAGAATGGTGAATTAAAAGGTATAATCTTTATTTTTTTTTTTTTTTTTCTTATAAATATTTTTGTCAATTCCCTTTTCAATTTTCTTAAAATCTTTTGTTCGCACATTAAGACTTAAACCAGAAATGATTCTTGGAAAGATTTCAATTTGAATCTGCTGCTGAAGAATCCCGTGCTAATAGAGACGATTGGATGGATCAATATAACAAATTAGACAATCTTCAAACGTACTCCATTGACCATATAAATAATCTCACTACAAAAAATGCTCAGTTAGTGCAGGAGCTCAATTTATTAAGTAGTGAAATATCTCGAATCTCTTATTATCTAACCAAAGCTAACTTGGCGATGGAAACTTTATCAGATGAAAACAAAACCTTATCCCAAGAGAATCGGAATTTGTCAAGTAAAATAGCGATGTCCTCGCATAAATTAATTACCCTTCAAAGAATGTGCGATAATCAAGAACAATCTCTTCATTTACTGAAAAAAGAACTTAAAGAAATAACTGAATCATCCATCGCTGAGAAGAATGCACTTATGCAAGGTAGAATAGATTTAAGTACAAAATCAAATCAGCTCCAAGAAGAATACACCAAATTAGAAGAATCTTATTCCTCTCTCGCGAAAGAAAACTCTTTTCTCCATTCTAAAGAGAAGAATCTAAGATCTCGCCTGAAAGGTTTAGTTGGAGATAAATTTGATGATGCAATGAACCAGTGGGAGAATAATTGCTTTGCCTTAATTCAAAATCTAATTTCACAAAAGGAAGGTAGTCATTTGGGCTGCCTCAATCATTCTTCCTCTGCTTAATTTTTCTTGTGATTTTTCTTATTGCGAATTCCTTATTTTATAACCCCTTTTTATTTCTTTAACCACGCAGAATCTGAGAGAGAGCTTCAGTCTTCTGTTAATACTCTAGATTCTAAACTTGCTGCGCTATAGAAGGAAAATGCTTCTCTCGCCACTCATTTTGCTCGTTTTCGCGATCGAACAGAAAGAGAATATAATTACCTTTATTATTTCAAGGATATGGAGATTAGAAACCGGGACAAGGCTTTCCTTCGCCAACTTCATCTTCAAGCACAAGTTCTTGTAAATGATATTCTATTGTCTAATTCTCTTCCCCCAGTGATAGTTAAACCTTTGGAAGTAGATGCTGGTGAAATTCCTCGTCCTGCTGACAATGACTTTGGCTATGAGACATGCGAAGAAGAAGAAGAAAAAGAAGAACAAGTAGAAAATCCTCTTAAAAAAGCAGCTACTGGTGAGAAAACAACTGCTAATGATCAGTCAAATGAAGAAGTTGCTAGAGTCAACCAGGACAAAGGGAATTCTGGTGAAGGCGAGAAAGCTTGCGAAGGTGACAAATCTGGCGCAAATGATAAAGCTGGCGAAGTTAATATTGAAACTCAAGCTTTAGTATCACTCTTTTGAACTACATCTTCTCCTCCTCTTTTTTGTGAACAATGTATTTTATTCTCCTTGGGATTTAATTATTCTTATAACTTTTTAAGTATTTACAAGGAAGATAATGATATTTCATTTATTAATTCCCATACTTTCCCCTCATTATCTTTCTTGAAATGAATCCATGTGACGTCTGAAGAAGTATCAAGAAGCATAAGAAATATTGAAGTATAAAGTATCCATCTTTGATCAGACTATACGAAGTATAAGAAGTAATAAATATTGCTTCCATTTCTGCGAATTTCTGAATTACTCTGTGACATTTTGAATAATCTGCGAATAATGTTGCGAATAGTATCTTGAGATATTTTGAGTATTATTCTCATTATCTTTCTCGCAATGAACAAAATTTACCTGCAAAAACAGTTAATTTTTGCAATTATTCTATTGGTCTTATTTTGCCTTCCTAGTTAAAGGTCTTATTTTGCCAGTTTTTGTTTTTGCGACAAAATCGCAGGACGTCCTCTCATTCGCATGTAAAGACCCATTGATCTTGCCTTATCCGCCTTTTGTCCATTTGTTGCAACATATCGCAAATCTTTTAATGGACCATCGCTAAGATGCTTGACAAGGGAAGAAGGACAAAAGGTATTAAAGATGTTGCATAGTGTAGATGCTGGTAATCACAGCGGAGGAAGATCTTTGGCATACAGAACAAATATACAAGGTTATTATTGGCCATATATGCATGAGGACGCGAAGCAACTTTCAAGACGATGTGAATATTGTCAGCGATATGGAAAGAAAATACATGCACCAGGGGCACCATTATCATCCTCAACCAGTGTGTGGCCTTTTGGAAAATAGGGGTTGGATATCGTGGGACCGTTTATACCGGGCTCTGGACAAAGAAGATATTTAATTGTCGCTACATATTATTTCACAAAATGGGGAGAAGTTAAAGCAATGCAACACATCCGCGACAAAGACATTTTTACATTCATATTTGAAAATATAATTTGCAGATTTGGGATTCCTGCACAGTTGGTATCTGATAATGGAAAACAGTTTGAAGGAGAGAATATTGAATTGTTACTTAATACATTTAAAATCAAATGTGGAAAATCGACACCAGTATATCCACAGGACAACGGAGAGGCAACAAATAAGACAATTGCAGATATACTGAAGAAGAAATTAGAAGGACACCACATGGCATGGTGCGAACAAGTACATAATGCAATATGGGATTACAATACAACTAGACGGGAAGCTACCGGAATGTCACCTTTTCGCTTGACATATGGGGTTGAAGTTGTGTTACCAACAGAGGTTGCTATTCCTACAACAAAAAGAGAGTCTTGGGAGAAGAATCTTAGTGCTGGGATGATTCTAAATAAACTGGATGATTTGGAAGAGAAGAGAGAAAAAGCTTTACAACATATGGAAAATTATCAGCGAAGATTAGCTCGCGAGTACAACAAACGTGTCAAAAAACGTGAATTCCAACCTGGTGATCTAGTGCTGCGAGAAACACCGGGATATCAGCGAGAAAATGATGGTAAACTAGCGAGAAAATGGGATGGACCATACATAATTAAAGAGATAGTTGGAACTGGGGCATATAAATTAATGGATCCTGAAGGTAGAGATGTTGGTCAAAGACTTGATAGACCATGGAATAGATTATTTCAGAAAAGATATTATCAATGAAAAATTCTGCGAGATTAAAGATACAGGTATGTTATATAATGAAACAGATAATAAATTTTTCTATCTCAATTACAACTGCGAGATTCTTCAAATGGAAGAGCAAGTAAGAAATGCGAAAATATCGCAAGAAACGCAAATAAAAATTTCGTAGAGATTAATAGAATGGGACGAACCTATATGGCGTACACCCTAGTTTGCGGATACAATTTCGCAAGAGGCAAATGTAAGACCTAAAGTACGTCATATAAGGGGGTATCTCTTTACATGATTCAGGGATAAGGTTATACCGCTGCTGGAACCTGAGTCATGGAGATGTTGGGGTTAAAGAAAACCTATCCGGGGGAGGTACCTTGGATTTCCAACTATATAAGGTTATAACCTGGTTGGACGACCGAGGATCTCTTATAAGGAGTGCAAAGAATGACCAGGGCGCCGAGGTACACGGTTGAGCCAAGGGAGCCCAGGGCGTACGAAACTACCCTGGCCATTCTTGGCAAGTCTTGGCTATGATGCACTCGGCCCGAAGAAAACCCCACTTAGGGTGCAGTCTTATAACTATAAGCCATATAGGCATAAAGGACAAAAGGCTGCGAAAACAACTGGTTGTTGGTAAATCCGGATGGGAGGAGCTAGTCTTGTATGGACGATGTGCCCTCCTTGAAGGGGAAACCAGGGGGAAGATAAGGGCGGCACCCTCCATTAGGGAGCTGATAAGTATCTAAAGACGGCAATGTCATGGGGCTTTATGATCGCAAGAACATTTAGGCCAGTCATATTATCGCGTGACAAATATTATACAGAGGCAACAAGCCAAGATAAAAATTTAAGATGAGATCAATGGGTTATTACATGAAAGTGTACAAACGTCCTGCGATTTCATCGTAAGGCGACAATATCGTAAGGATTTGTTCTCGCAAGAGAACTTAGACTTGTCATATTGTCGCAGAGAAATTGACAAAATATACAAATAAGGCAAGATCAATGGGTTTTTGCATGCAAATGTAAAGACATCCTGCGATTTTGTCGCAGACATAAAAAATTGGAAAAATAAGACCTTTACCTAGGAAGGCAAAATAAGACCAACAGAATAATCCCAAACATTAACTATTTTCTTTTAAAAATGCAGGAAAGATTTGTTCATCGCAGGAAAGATGATGAGAAACAAGTATCCTTCAGGATTTCTAAGAAGTATTATTCACAATCACACAGTAGGATTATTCATAATATCGCAATATCATCCATAATTTCGCAAGTGTTATTCACAATACAGTTCACATGGAGAAAATGCAGGAAACACTTGTTAATTACAAGAAAGATAATGAAGGGCAAGTATGGGAGTCGATAAATAAAATATCATTATCTTTCTTTAGAATATTCAACATAATAAAAATGAAAGTTGAATTCCAAAGTTGCATAAAGATACATTGCTTGCAAGAAAGAAGAAGAAAAAGAAAACAAAATAAAAACTCAAGCTTCAGTATTGATCTCACTATTAGTCTCGCCAGCTTCATTCTCCTTGCCGGTATTCTTTGCGTCACGATCATCTTGATTTTCTTCTTCATCTAACTTTTCACCAGCCATTGCTCCACCACCAGTAGCTACTTTTCTAGAAGGACTTTCTTCTTCTTCTGTTGGGTCTTCTTGAGAGACACCTTCTTCATATTCTTCACCACTTGCATAATATAGGTCATTATCAATAGGAAGAGGAATCTCATCATCATCTAATTCTAGAGGATCAATGGATACCGAAGGAAAAGATTGGGATAACAGAACGTCATTCACAAGAACTTCAGCACTAAGATGAACCTTGCGAAGGAAACCTCTATCACGGTTTCTAATCTATATATTTTTGTAGTATTCAAGGTAGTCATATCTCTTCTCAGCACGATCGCGAGATTGAACAAGATGGGCGGTGAGCTTTCCGTTTTATTTGCGAACTTTAGCCAATTATTTAGTCAGATCAAAAATGGTAGAATGAAGGCTTTTTTTCAGATTCTGTGAGAAATATAAGTTGACAAGAAGATATTCAAATGAAAATTTCGCAAGAAATATAACAGAGAAATTAAATAGAAAAATTAACAATTAAGGCAGTCAAAATGACTACCTTCTTTTTGAGAAGTTAAATTTTGAATTAGTGTTAAGAAATAATTCTCCCATTGGTTCATGATATCATCAAAATTATCTCCAACTATACCCTTCAGGCGAGATTTTATAATTTCTTCTTTGGAGAGAAGATAAACATTTTCTTTTGCTAATAAGGAGTAAGATTCTTCTAATTGAGAATATTGATCTTGGAGTTTATTTTCCTTTAAACTTAGAGTTAACCTGCCCTTGATAAGATTATCCTTCTCAGCCGCAGAAGATTCAGTTACTTCCTTGAGTTCTTCTTTTAATGAACGAAGAGATTGTTCTTGGTCATTACATATTTTCTGAAGAACATTTATTTGCTGCGAGGAGATCGACATCTTGTTTAAAAAGATACGTTTCTCCTGAGATAAGATTTTATTCTCATCTGATAAAGATTCCATCGCCAAGTTAGCTCGGGTTAACAAATATGAGAGGCGAGTAACTACGCTACTTAATAAATTTTGCCTTTGCACTAATTGATCCTTCTCATTAGTAAGATTATTTATTTGATCGATCGAGTATGTGTAGAGATTATCTAATCTATTATATTGATCCATCCAAGAACCTCTCTCAACACGGGCTTCTTCAGCGACATACTCAAGTTCAAATATCTTCATTAATCATTTATGATTTAAAGCTAAATAGGAAAACCAAATATTTAAAAGAAAATTGAGTACAGAAAAGATGAAAATCTACAAGAACAGAAAAATTAGAGGCAGAAGAACTATACCTTTTAACTCCATGTTTTTATCGCGGAGATTTACACAATCTAGCAAAGAGTTGCGAAGCTTGTGATCAAGAATATCACACTCTGAAGTTTTGGCTTGGAGATTTCTCTTTAGAGTTTCAACTTCATTTTCTAAAGATGCTCGCGAAGCAGTTCGATCAGGACCAAAATATTTGATTAAGGACTCGCAGACATCATATTTGAAAGGGTCAGCATAAGATTTCCTAACATCATCTAAAATGTCAAACAAAACTTTAAAAGCAGCATCAACCCCTATTACTGCTTATTTAGATGAGGGAAGAGGTGTAGAGGGTGAAGTGGTAATGATGGCGAGTTGGAGATTTGAGCATCATCAGAAGGCGGAGTATCCGGAAAAGTAACGATTGGAGGAAAAATAGGAGAGGAAGAAACTTTGTTCATAACAGTTCTGGGAGTCTCATTTATTGGAGGATTAATGGCATTGGGGGTATTGATAATGACATTCTCGCAAATAGAGGATGGAGGTTCCATCTGCGAAGTAGTAGAAACAGATTTTGAAGATGAAAATTTGGGAATAGTAATATCAATATCAAGAGACTTGGCTTTGCGATATTGCTTGCGAGGTCTAGCAGCGTTTTCATCATTCTGCGAGTAATAATATAGATAAGAAACAAAGGCAACAATATTGTTATTAAGAAAACAAATGTTTCTTCCTACGTTATGACTCGCAGACTTCCTTTTCTTTTCATCGAGTTTGTGTTGTAAATCTTCTTGAAGATTAGGGTTTTGATCGACAAACTGGGTATTGGATGAAGTTCCACTGAAAAGAAAACATGGTGTGGGAGTTATAAAGAATCAGGCAAAATAAGATCAAATAAAGTGAATAAATAAGATTTAGACAAGCAAAATCGAGTTTAATAATGTCAGAAGAACACATACCTTGGAGATTCCATTGAAGTAGCAGCATGAGAATTTGCAGAAGTTAAAAAAGAAAGTTGCAGGTAGAAATTTTTTGCAGAGAATAAAGAAGTGAAGAAGACGAATAAGTAAAAGAAGGAAAAATATTTCTTTGATAGATTCTCTCTTTTATAGACAAAAGGATGGTAACCGGGTAATAAAAGATTAACCGTTAAAAATAAGAATATTCGACACGTGTAGGCGGTAAACACTTAATTTACGGAGTTTTGTTGGTCATAGAAGATGAAACGATGAATAGCTACGGCATTTCATTTCTCATGATCTTTCCTCCTTCGCAGAAAAGACATGAGAAGAGGAAAGATGTAGGACTAGAATATCACCATGATATTACTCTTGCGAGATTAACAACACTTCTGCGAACATTACCGCGAGTTCTTCAACAACACTTCGCAAGTGTCACAGAATAATTTAAAATAATGACGTAATAGATGACGAATGAAGAAACACGGGAAGAGCGTGATTGTCCTGCGATGGTTACAACGCCTGCGAGAGTTAGCATTACAACTACCGCGAGAATATTGCGAGCCAGATCCGAAATTAAAGGACAACTTAGCTGTCATCCACTATGTAACTACCCTATATAAAGAGACCCAGTAGATTCAGAAAAGGATGATGTATTTTTTGAGTGTTGAGAAAGTCTTGAGGAGAGAGAAAATTCAAGAGAGCGGTTGTATTCTTGATTTCTTCCACTTCTTGTAAATATTTCTGAGAATCAAATAATAAAGTGTCGTTTTTAAACTTCAAAAATGTGTTAATTAGTGTGAATTCTTATCAAGGGTGTAGTGTAGGATTTCCTGCAACTACACCCGTTGCTTCTCTTCTAGTTGTGTTGTAAGCCCATACTGCATTATGGATCTGTTAAAACCATGCTCTATGGAATCCTTCTACCTTCGTTTTTAAGATGTCTGCGATTGTCTTATTAGTTTCCTCAGCCTGACCATTAGCTTGAGGATATAAAGGAGTATATTTTCCACATCTTATCTTAAATGCATTGAGTAGTAGTTCTATGTCTTCCCCTCAAACTGCTTTCCATTATCGGACACCAACTGTGCTGGAATTCCAAATCTACCAATAATATTTTCAAATATGAATGTAAATATATCTTTATCGCGGATGTGTTGTACTGCTTTTACTTCTGCCCATTTTGTGAAGTAATCTGTTGCGATAATTAAGTATCTCTTTTGCCCTGATCCTGGTACAAATGGCCCCACAATATCTAAGCCCCATTTTCCAAAAGGCCACACACTTGTTGAAGATGATAATGGTGCCCCTGGTGTATGTATCTTTTTTCCATGTCGCTGGAAATCTTCACAATGTCTTGATAGTTGCTTCGCATCTTCATGCATATACGGCCAATAATATCCTTGCATTTTTGTTCCGTATGCCAAAGATTTTCCTCCGCTGTGATTACCAGCATCCCCACTATGCAACATTTTTAGCACCTTTTCTCCTTCTTCCTTTGTCAAGCATCTGAGTGACGGCCCATTGAAAGATTTGCGATATAATACTCCATCTCTTAATTCGTAATTTGTTGCACGAATTTTCAACTTGTGTGCTTCTAATTTATTTCTTGGTGTTTCTCCTCTCGCCAAGTATGCTAGGAGCTATGCTCGTCAATCTGCAATATTGCCTCTTGGTTCTTCTTCGCCACTTTCTATCATCATTACATCTATCTCTTCTTCTTCTTCTTTATTGATTGAAGGTGATATAAGTGTTTGAATTTTTATGCATCTCACAGTGGGATCTGTCATCATACTTGAAATGAAAGCATAAGCATCTGCGAGTCTATTGTCCTTCCTTGATATGTGTTTCCACCTTATTTGAGGAATTTTTGTAGATAAATCTTCAACAAGTTTTTTGTATTTCTTCAAAGATGGTTCATTTGTAGTGTATTCTCCAGTTATCTGGCGAATAACTAGCTGCGAGTCACTCGTAATTCTGGCATTCTCCAATTTCATTTATATTGCGAATTTTAAGGCATGTATTACTGCTTCATATTCTGTTTCATTATTAGTGGATGCAAACTCCAATCTAAATGAGAAAGCCATTTCTGCTCCTTCTGACGAGATTAAGACAATCCCAATTCCATTACCTTCTCCATTTGAGGACCCATTTACCAGTATTTCCCATCTATTTGGTTCTATTAACAAGTCTTTTGGATCTCCATGCTCTTCTTGTATATCCATCATATCCTCTACTGCTTCATCATCTTCTAAAGGAAATTCTGCCAAAAAGTCTGCTACAACTTGCGATTTTGTTAAAGATAAAACTTCATATTTGATTTCAAAATGACCAACTTGTGCATTCCACCTTTCAACTTTTCCTGACCTCTTTGATTTTTTCATCACTGACTTAATTGGTAATTTTGTTAATACTTTGATTTTATGTGCTTGAAAATATATACGAAGTTTAAAATGTTGCATAAACCAACGCTAGAATCAGTTTTTCAATCTTTGAATAGTTTCTTTCTGCAGCATTAAACATTTTACTGATGTAATAGATTGGTTTTTCCACTCATGCATCTACTCGCAACAATACTGCGCTCAACGCATGCGAAGTTGTCGCAAGATAAATTAATAACTCTTCTCCTGGTTCTGCTTTTTGCATAATAGATGTATTTATCAGATATTCTTTTATCCCATGAAAAGCTTTTTCACATTCATCCGTCCATTTGAACTTTGTCCCTTTTTAAGAATGTTGAAGAAATGTTTGCACTTGTCTGATGATCGCGAAATAAACCTTCCTAGCGAGGCTAAGAGTCCATTTAATTTCTGCACATCTTTCACTGTTGCAGGAGTTGGCATATCGCGAACTTCTTGTACTTTATCTGGATTAACTTGTATTCCCTCTTTTGATACAATGTAACCTAAAAAATTTCCTAATGCAATTCCAAAGACACACTTTTCAGGATTCACTTTAATGTTAAATTGCCGAATTTGATCAAAAATCTCCTTCAAATCTTGCGTGTGGTTATTAGATTCTTTGCTTTTTATTAACATATCATCTACATATACCTCTAATGTTTTATGTATCCACTTTGCAAACACCTTCTCCACCATTCGTTGGTATGTTGCTCCTGCATTTCGCAACCCAAATGGAATTTTTGTATAACAATATAATCCTCTTGGAGCAAAGAATGCAGTATGCTCTTGATCTTCTTCAGCCAGTGGAATTTGATTATAGCCTTTATACTACCCATCCAATGAAGACATTCTTTCATTTCCCGATGCTGATTCAACCATTCGAGGAATATCTGGTAATGGAAAACTATCTTTTGGACAAGCTTTGTTTAAATCAGTAAAGTCTATACAAATTCTTATCCCTTTATTTTTCTTTGGGACCACCACCATATTTGCTATCCATTCCGGATATTTTGCTTGCCTTATGATTCCTGCATCAAGCATCTTCTGTAATTCTTCTTCTATTTTAGGATGATAAGTTGTCACAATTTTTATTATCCTATGTTTAAATGGTCTTGCATCTTTGTCAATTTCCAATTTGTGACATGCAACTGATGGATCTATTCCGTGTACCTCATCCATGTTCCATGCAAAGATATCTTTATACTCTCGCAAGAAATTTACGGTTCTCGCTTCTTCATCCGCATCCATCTTAGTTCCAATTTTTAGCACTTTAGGTTCTTCCTCAGTCCCAATATTTATTTATTTTATTGGCTCCGCTGCAGTATACATTGCTTCAAGTTCTCCCATTAGTGTTGGCTCTTTTATAATTGTCATTGGTTTACCTTCTTCTTGCAAGATTTCTCTAGGTATTCCTTTTCCTTCTTCTGCTCTGACCATATAAATTTTAAATTCTTCTTCTTTCTTCGCCTCTTTTGCTATTTTTCTACGAATATTTTGTTGTTTTGCGCGTCCTTCATAATTCTTTACTTCAATTTGATTGCATAATCTCGCAATATCAACATCTCATCTAATTTCTCTAATTCCACTTGGCATAGGAAATTTAATGCATTGATGCAATGTTGATGCTATAGCCTTAATTTCATGTATCCATGGTCTTCCCAATAGCATGTTATATGGCGATTCCATATCCACCACACAAAGTGTTACTTGTGTTTCAATTTCCCCTAATGGAATTCACACCACTATTTCTCCTTTAGGTTTGGTTATAGATTTTCCAAAGCCATGAATGTGGTAAGTTGAACAAGACATTTCTTCATCTTTATATCCCATTCTCTTAAATGTATGATAAGACATTATATCAACCGAACTTACAACATCCACTAAAGTCCTGGTCACATCCCATTCTTCCATGGATTTAGTTAATTTTCCCTTCTCCTTTCGTGCAGCTGTTACTGTGATTACCAAAGGAGATGTGTGATTCAAATTTTATTCTGATACTTCTGCTGCTGTGAACATAATTTCCTGCTTTTTCCAATCCTTATGAGGTGATTGTTTCTCCACCGTCATAATCTTCTTTCCTTCAAAATCTTGTTTATGTAATCTTCCTCTCTTATTTTCATGAAATTCATCAATCATCGTTTCTGTGATTACATTACATTCCAATTTCCTTTTATTTCCATAGATCTTCATTACTCTTCTTCCTTCATCCGACTTGCTGTTTTCTTCAATCATTTTCTTGATTTCAACAATCTTCACCACAATTTTCATAAATTTTCACTTTCAGTCCCTGTTTCGGGCGCCAAAATGTAGTAGCAGGAAATCCCAAACTACAGTCCTCACAAGAATTTGCACAATCTATCTATGAACACTTAATCAGGAACAAGAATTTCCATTAATTGATACTTAGAAAATTACAAAGGAAGATGGAAATTAAAATACAATCACTTTGTTTAGAATTTTCTCTCTCCTAAAAACTTTCTTAGCATTTCAAAAATTATCTCTTCCTTCTCAAGATTACCCATCCCCTATATATAGGGTATTACATAATGGATGACAGCTCATAGACAGCTTTGCTATCCCTTAATTTCGGATCTAACTTGTGATTCCTTCGCGAGTGTACAAATGTTAATCCTCGCAAGTACTCTATTCTTCGCAGGATCTTTATGTTTTCTTCATGTTTCTACCATCGTTATTTGTTGCGTTGTTCTTTTAATCTTCTCTACGACGCTC
The DNA here is from genome assembly GCA_023529315.1 of Papaver bracteatum. Classification (NCBI taxonomy): domain Eukaryota; kingdom Viridiplantae; phylum Streptophyta; class Magnoliopsida; order Ranunculales; family Papaveraceae; genus Papaver; species Papaver bracteatum. The sequence goes on from JAJJWX010000614.1 coordinate 1,248,495, forward strand.
GCTAGTGTCTTGAGTGAAAACTTCACAAGAATGTTCTTGCTGCGATATTCTGATCCGAAAAATGAAATACTAAAGGACATGTTCAAAGAAAGTGTAAACTTAGGTTGAATCACTCACACTTTGACCGTCTTCAAGACACCTTGAATTTAATTATGAAGGGTGTAACTAATATTCAGATGTATAAACCTCTCGAGGTGAAATCACATTCAAGCAAACCTGCTTCTAGAAATTTCAGTACTTCATGGTCCACTAATATACGAACAATTCAAAAGGGTAATATGAAAAATCGGTTTAAGAAGAACTCGGAGAAACCATCTCAATTATGGGTTCGAAAGAATTCATATACTCCTCCTAAAAAGGTTGATGCTTTTGATACAACTCAACAAGCTAACATGAATTTGATCATTACATGATATAAGGATCTTATTAACAAACCGTCATTATCATCAAGACAAGTGACCCCAGGTAAGGATTCTAATAGTGTTTCTTATTTTGATGACATAAATTTCTATGATCATTTTTTACGTTCCAAAAAGGGTAAAAACAGCAAACTGCAACATAACTCCTTTCGTGAGAATATGGATTCCCCTTGTGCAAACTAGGCACAAGTTTTAGGACATGATCCATGAAAATCCTGCAAGATAAGGATTACTGTGTGACAAATGTACTATATATCTCAAGTAGTACTTGAAAATGATGAGCTATGATTTTTTTTCATAATGCAACATTTCCATGATAATTTCAATCAGACTCGGATGTTAAGAATCCTTGTTGATCTAAGATCCAAATAAGTAAAGCATTCTCTTATTAAAAAGCCTTTTCCATGAATAATAATTCTTTTGTGCTCTAAACTCACATTTGTTGAGCTAAGAATGCATTAATATTCTAGGAAGAAAATTGCAGTATGCTCTCTAAAAGACTGTTTTCCACCCTCAAAACTTGTTTTCTAAACCTATTAGGAATGACGGGTCCTGAAAAAATGGCGGTCTAACAACCACACCCAATATTTCGCTTAACAATATGTATGGACTAACTCTGATATACTTTCAAGAGAATCAACAAGATAATCAGTCTCAATCTTAAGAAAAGTATATCCAAGAGTTATATCTCTATTTCTCAATTCAATATACAATCAAACAAATAGGAATTTGCGAGCCCGATTGAATATAAGAAATAACTTGGACGGTATCAAAAACAAATATCCAAGTGTCAATCAATTTAATCAAAAACCAAAGGTTGGATTCAAAATTGATTGAACTTACGCACAACCTGTGATATTTCAATTATATAGAAAATATAATACAGAAAAGAAATAACACAGACACCAGAAATTTTGTTAACGAGGAAATCGCAAATGCAGAAAAACCTCGGGACCTAGTCCAGATTTGAACACCACATCGTATTAAGCCGCTACAGACACTAGCCTACTCCAATTAACTTCGGACTAGAATGTAGTTGAGCCCTAACCAATCTCACACTGATCAAGGTACAATCATGTTTTTTACTCCTCTGAATCCTAGATGGACTCTGCGCACTTGATTCACTTATCTGATCTTACCCACAACTAAGAGTTGATACGACCCAAAGTCGAAGACTTGATAAACTAATCTGTCTCATACGAGAACGTCTATTGAATAGATAAATCTGTCTCCCACATATATACCTATGAGTTTTGTTCCATATTTTGATAAATCAAGGTGAACATGAACCAATTGATATACCGGACTTATACTCCCGAATAACAGACTAGAAATATCAATCACCTCACAATAATATTAATCGTATGGTAGCGAAACAAGATATTGTGGAATCACAAACGATGAGATGAAGATATTTGTGACTACTTTTTATCTTGCCTACCGGAGAATAAATCTCGAACAAATCTTAAAGAAGATAGTACTCAATATGATAGAAAATAGCAAGATCAGAACACGCAACTACAGAGAAATAGTCGGTTGGCTTCATAATCTCAATGAAACCTATAGGGTTTCGTGAAAAACGTAAGGTTAAAGGAGAATCAACTCTAGTCGCAACTAGTATCACACATGAGGTGTGGGGATTAGGCTTCCCAGTTTTTAGAGTTCTCACTTATTTAGTCTTCAAATCAGGGTTTGCAATCAATGTTACCTTGGTAACAAAGCATTCAATATTCACTGTTAGATGAAAACCTAATTAGACTCAAGCAAATATCTTTCAACTGTTAGATCGAACTTAGCTTGTTACACACGAATGAAAAGTGACTTCATTTAGATATGGGTAATCGTACCTAAACGTGTACACCTTGTTGGCTCAACAATAGTTAACCGAAGTTATCCATAGGAACACTTTCATATCAACCATATTCATCTTAACCATAACTAGTTCAAATGACTCAAATGAAACTAGTTTTAGAATTGTTGAATTGTTTATATTCTCATAGAAGTATACAAGACACAATCGAATCAAAATCTATTTTGATTCACTCGAATCAATTCATGAATATTATAGCCACGGTTTGCAAAAGATTGCATTCCTTATTATATAAATGCATTAGTTCATGAACAAACCAATTTTAGAACATGACCTACTCAAGTATGCAAACGGGTACGCATACCTAAGTGGCCGGACTAAGTTTGGGTTCGCAAGTATGCAAACTAGTACGCATACCTTCCAAAACTCAGTTGAATTTTAGGAACTTAAAACTCATGCCAGTATGCATACTAAGTTCTCGGACTTTCATTGACCAACTAGTACGCATACGGGTATGCATACTATGGTTCCCGGACTTGGAATATCTTGCACAAACTAGCATACAAGTACGCACACTGTGCTATATCCAATCATGGTTAATAGTTTTAAACTCCCATTTAAATCATTGAAACATTCTTATAAGACGACAATAACTGTTTCACACAAACTATTAGCTTCAAAGAATATTTTTCAAGTGATCGAATGATCAATACGAAACATTCCGAGTCTACATCAAATAACTATCTCACACAAATCATGTAAGATGTTACAAGGCAATTTTAACATGATTATCTTTTGACTTTCATCAAGAATATAAGATGAACTTGGTTAAAGCGAAAGCTTGCCAACACATATTTCGAGAAATATGTAAGCGAGTTAAACTCAGCTCGAAATATCAAATGTGTATAATTGAAGACTATATAGCTATACGACTTTTGTTTCAAATAGGAGATAGAGTAGATAGACTTTTGAGTGATAGATGAGTTAAAGTCTCCACATACCTTTTGTTGATGAAGTTCCACAAGCTCCCATTAGTAGTTCTTCGTCTTCAATCGATGAACGCCGTGAAGTCTAATTCTCAACTACACTTTATATCCTAATCTGAGACTTATCTATAAGTAGACTAGAAATCAAGACTTGAATTTTATGGGTATTTTCGCAATATCACGAATCAGATCCAAGTAAAGAATATGATTAATTGCTGGTGTGGGGGTAGGTCTGATGAGAAACTGGTGAGAGAGAGAGAGAGGAGATAACTTGTTCCTTGAACAACCCAAAAACACCTCTGATTCCTAAGTCATAATAAAATTCAGGGTATAAGCAGGAATCGTTGAATCGAGCTCATGAATTTATCTAGGCCATTTATGGTCCAATCTAAGGAAAGGTTTTTTTTCTTTGAAATATTTTTGACAACAAGCTAGAGATAGAAATGCTTGCGAGTTCGACCGAGCAGTGCTCTAATAATCTCCACCTTTGTTAATTTTAGTGACAAAACTATCAATACATATGGATTACAAAATAAATAAACTTTGTAGCTTCTCATCCAAATGCTTGATTTTATTGGTTCTTTAACGTTACTCGAAATCTTCGTCACTTCCAAGTACTCTAGTGATTCTAAACGTGTTCAACTCATCATCATTGTTGTTGAAGATCCGTATCTATAACAATGAGAAAACAGTATCTCTCAATCATTTTTATACAATGTCATAGTATTATTACACAATATCAAATTCCAATTGTATCACAACTTTGAAAACAATAACATGGTGATATGTATCACTCCCCCTTAGTCAATACTTCATCTCACATGAAAACCACCCCCCTTACATAATGATCCGTAAACCATATGTATTTATAGTGTGAACTACACATTAATTCTCCCCCTTTTTGTCAATATAAATTGACAAAGGTACGAAAACTAGTGGGATCATAATGAAATTCTCATAGAGATTCTTCATGACTAAAAGAAAACATATAAACTTTGTTTAGATGCAATCATATAGTCGAAACTAAATGCACTCATCAAGGAGTTTATAAAGATACAAGAAATCTCCTACAATAATCCACAGTTCCACTCCCCACAAAGATTTGGCAATTAAGCACAAGTTCAATTAAGAACTCTCCCCCATAAAATGTCATTCCCGAAAGAACAACAAGAGGACCTTACTTTCACAAGAAAATAAGGATTTCTTTGGACATTAACAAATGGGATGCTTAATGGTTGGTACCCGGAAAATGTCCAACACATTCGTTTGGTACCCAACATTTAAAATATTAAGTATTGGTACCTAAACCAATGGTCAATTGTTAGTGCCTAAATTTGACCAAGTATTTGTTCAAAATTTATATTAACTTTTATGAGTTTACATCTGTACCCTTAATTCCAGATTTCGTTCCTCATGAAGCTTCAAAAATTTCCCCTCATTTTTTTCAATCTCCCGCTCACAGAAGATTTTCTTTCCTGAAGATTAGGTCTCAATAACAGAAACTTATCACACTCAAAAAATTCTATAAACTGAGATCCAAAAATTCCCTCTCTTTTTTCATCTCCCGCTCTTAGTTTTCACCAAAATTGAATTCCAAAATCCCTGAAGTTTGCTTATAAAAGAGTCCTTCAACATAATGGTTTTCATTGTCTTTGAAAAACAAGTTCTTTTGTTAAGGTACTTTCATCAAACCCTTAATTCGTTTTTTATTTTGATTTTTAGGGTTCCTGATGTTTTTTATTAGGGTTTTTTTTTCTTCGAAAAGATGTTTTGGTTTTAATCTATCTCAATAGATTAAAACCAATTACTGAGAAAGGGTTTTTTTTTATCTTCTGACATATAATCAATTGAAAATAAGTTTTGGTTTTAATCTATCTCAATAGACTAGAACTAATTACTGAGAAAGGGGGTTTCATCTTCTAACATATAATCAATTGGATGAAAATTATAATGATGGTTTAATTTTATCAAGGTTTTGGTAGAAAATTAAAATCGATGAAAAAGTGTTCTAATTTATTGATCTTTAATTTTTATTTCTCACTTGAATTAAGTTCTCTGGTTTTCATAGATTTCTTGGAATAATTTTGCTAGTTTTTAGAACTGATGTTAGATTTCTTTGGTTGTTTTTTATGTTAATTGAGGTTCATAATTGTACTGATATATCACTAGTTATATTTGTTTTTATGGTTCTGCTTATATTCCAAAAACGATGAATCGAAATTTAGAGTATTGGAATATGATGATTTTAACTTTATTATTTGTAGATTTTGGTGTTGATCCAGCTGTGGATAGTTTACAAGTTATTCGTTGAAGTGGAGTTTGGACTGGTAAGGATAATGAATGGAGTAGTTAGAGTAAGTCTACCATGTAAGAAAATGATATTATTTTTAGCAATGGAAATGAATTAATGAATGACAGTTAACAGGGTACTTCCTTAGGCTTAGAGATTACTTCATAGAAAAAGTCTCGCGTGAAGGTGAATACGGGGTTTGAAGGATCATGGAAGTACCACAGAATTCTGGCTTTTGGCCTTTGTCATTTCCTTTCCAATCCCAATGGTTGTGCATATTACAAAAGTCTTGTTAGACAGGTGTAAAACATTTCTGAGTATTTTACAGTTCATTTTGAAATTATTTTACCTCTCAGCTGTACAGTGTGAAGGTGAAACTTTGATAGATTATTATACGTTGCATCATATCGAAGAACTTCTTTAGGAATATGTATGATTTCTATAGTTCCTGAGTCGGTAATACCGAAGCTTGCAATAGTTATAAGTTCTGAGGCTTGAATGTATGAGGTATAACATTTTTTATCCTGTCTCTATACGAGTGAGTGATACATATTTCGAATGTTGTGATTTCTCGCATTTTTTCATTTTCTTTACTAGTATGATGAATATGGTATTTTAGTCCTTTGTCGTTAGTCTGATTATGGCACTTGGTCGCTTTTTCTATGGATCTGCAGGGTACTGACAAGTTCTGTGAGTTTAGTTATCTTCTCCATGTGTCCATGTTATGTTAGCGAGCTTAAATTTTCATTGTTTAATAATCTTGCAGGGTCTCAAGATGAGTCTCTGGGAGCTTCAATTCTGCTACCAGCAGCGTTCCCTCAAGGAAATCTCTTATGTACTTTGGGATGCTCTTGGTTGCTGGAGTTTTCTTTGCTTTTATTGCCTTCACGATGTTCAGTTCCAGTAATGGTGTTGATGCCTCAAAAATTTGCTATCTGCTTTACCCTCGGCTGTATTTTCCTCATAGGATCTTTTCTCGCACTTAAAGGTCCAAAGAATCTTCTTACGCACTTAAAGGTCCAAAGAATCTACTTACGCACATGTCATCGAAAAATGTATCCTATCAGACTAAGAAGATCCCACTAATGTTTTAACTTGATTTCACGCTACTGAAACTTGCATTTCTGAATTTGTTTTGTATTCTTATGCAGAGACTTCCTTTTACCTTGGGATTCATTGCAACTATGGTTGGTACCATTTATGTGTCCAGGGTGCTTCATATTTACTGAAACAGGTGGACCTTCACCATACTCCAGTGGATCTATGATGGAACAACCGGACAAGGTAAAACCTTTTCTGTTTTTCCTCTTCCCATCATGCTAAAGTAATACTTTATTTAGGATTAGTCATCTCTTGGATGAAAATTTCAGTGCTATGATTTTTATTCTTGTTCATCGACTCATCGTTGTCATTCTATGTTGTTCACCGATTCGTTGTTATCATTATCCGTTGGTCATCCACTCTCCGTTGTCATTCTCTGTTGTTCATCGAGTCTTCGTTGTCATTTCCATTATCCATCAACTCATCATTGTTATTTCCATTGTCCATCAACTCATCGTTGTCATTCTCTGTTATCTTTTTATCTGGCTCAGGTGGGATGTCTGGTGGAATGTCAGGTGGGATGTACCCAATGCCTCCTGAGAAAGTATTAAGAATGTAATGTAATGTTATTACAGGTAAAAAATTTATTAGTTACAGACAAGGATTAAGGGAGTATTTATTACACTATAAAATTACAGAACTTAGTCAAGTCAATATAAGTTGACTTGACTATACAGAACATACTCTAATATACCCCCTCAATCTGATAAGTAACAAACTGATAACAGATTGAAAGAAAGTAAGACAGACACTCAACAAGAGTCAGTCTGCAAACCTAAAAAAACAAATGCTCAGCAAGAGCCTAAAAACATCTGACAAAAAAGATGCTCAACAAGAGCCAATCTGATAAAAAAAGAAGTACCAAAGCTGTAACTGAACTGACTGCAGTAGTTAAAGTTTGTAACTGAATAGCAGATGTTCAACAAGATCCAAACTGAACAAAAGAAGTAAAGTTTTAATCTGTAGCTGAACTAACTGCATCTTTAGATTCTTTAATTTAACTGACTGTAGCTTTAGACTGCACTATCCTTTGAAGTATCCTGGAAAATGTTGGATAACAGAGCCCCTTGGTCATGACATCAGCTAATTGCTCCTCTGTTACTACATGACTAATAAGAATAATTCCATCTTCTACTAGTTCTCTGACAGTATGGTAGTCTATCTCCACATGTTTGGTCCTGACATGGTAGACTGGATTTGAAGCTAAGCAAATTGCACTTTTATTATCACACAATAACTGCAGAGGATATGCAACTGAAACATTCAATTCTGTTAGTAAGTATGTAATAAATTGAAACTCAGCAGTAGCCACAGTTAGACACTTATACTCAGCTTCATCTGAACTCCTTGAAACAGTTGGTTGCTTCTTTGAAGACCAAGAAACAACAGAATCACCCATAAACACCACATAACCAGAAGTATATCTTCTTGTGTCTGGACAACCAGCCCAGTAATAATCAGTATATGCAGTTAAAGTATGAATATTTCCTCTTTTTAAAGTTATCCCATTTTTCAAAGAACCCTTCAAATATCTTAAAATTATTTTCACAAGAAGGAAATGTTGATCAGTTGGAGCATGCATAAACTGAGACACATAATTAACAGCAAAGCAGATATCAGGCCTTGTATGTGTAAGATATTGTAAACCACTAACAATTGTCCTATAAGCTAGAGGATCAGACAGTAAAACTCCATCACTAATAGAACACCTTTTACCCTTTGTAACAGGAGTGTCACAAGGCTTGCAATCCAACATTTTTGCCTTTGTAAGAAGTTTTAAAGTATATTTCTATTGAGTTAAGAAGATAGCATCAGAGAACCTAGTGGCTTCAATTCCAAGAAAGAAACTTAAATCCCCTAAATCCTTCATAGCAAACTCCTTACACAAAGCTTGTATCAACTTATTAATAAGCACATCAGAACTTCCTGCTAATAGTATATCATCCACATATAGCAATAATACTAACATATATGACTCTGTGATGTAAACAAATATTGAGTGATCATTATTTGACTTAGTAAAGCCATATTGAAGAAGAAAACAACTGAATCTATGAAACCAAGCCATTGGTGCTTGTTTTAAACCATATAGAGACTTCTGTAATTTACAAACATGATTTGGAAATTTTGGATTAGTAAACCCTGGTGGCTATTTTATATAGACATTCTCTGCTAAGTGACCATGCAGAAATGCATTTGACACATCAAGTTGTCTAACTGACCAATTATGATTCACTGCTAAGTTTAAAATAACTCTCACAGTTGTAGATTTAACAACTGGGCTAAAAGTCTCTCCAAAGTCCACTCCTTCTTGTTGATTATAGCCTTGATCTTCTAATCTAGACTTGAGTCTATCAATATTTCCATCAGACTTTAATTTGACCTTATATACACATTTACAACCAAGAATATTCATGTGTGATTCAGGTAAAATATAAGTCCAAGTCTCATTCAGCATAAGATCATCATTATCCTCTTTCATAGAAACCATCCATTCAGGTATTTGACTAGCTTCCCTAAAAATTTTAGGCTCAGAGATAGTGGTTAACATACTTGTAAAAGAAGGATAAATAGGATGTTTAACTGAATAATGAAGAACAAAATCAGAAAACTATTTAGGTTTAGAAATACCCAACATTAACCTTGTAATTAACATTAACCTTGTAATTATAGAAGAAGTAGGAATGTCAAATGAAGAAGGAGTAGGATTATAATAGAAATTACATTCATCAAAAATCACATGTATAGTAGTTGATGCATTTAACATATTTTGGTGACAAATAATGACCAATAGAGGAGGAAGAATGAACAATGTCATTCACAGATGGAGATTAAAGTAAATTAGTATTTGAAGTTGATATGTCAAATGAAGAAGGAGTAGGATTATAATAGAAATTACATTCATCAAAAATCACATGTATAGATATGTGTAGCTTATGAGAGACAAGATCAAAACATTTATATCCAATGAAGATGCATTTAACATATTTTGGTGACAATTTGTCAACCGACCATGCCGGTACCAAGCTTTAAAGCCGGGAAAAATTCAAAATTATAATGACCAAGAAAGGGAAAACAAATATGACCCGAATAAAAAAAAAAACCCAAAGTGAGGTGAAGAGAATTTGATATAGAGTGGGGAGAGTTTAGAATTTGAAAGGGAATGAAGAATATTTGGGTTTCAAAACACTACCCCTAAATAAGATTAATAAGAAGTGGAGATGGAAATGAGGGATATGATTTAGATTTTTTATTTTTATTTTGAGGGAAGAAGTAGAGATGGAAATGGGGGATATGATTTTGTTTTTTGATTTTAAGTTTTTTTTTTTGATTTTGAGGGAAGGGTATTTTAGTATATTCATAACCAAAAGTCACCCCTTAGCACACACCATGGGTTGGGGGAAGTAATTCATATCCCCCAATTAATTCCCATATCCCCCAATTAATTCTTCTTAAAAAAGAATAATTTGGAGACTTTTGAAATAATACTTCATAAGGAGATTTCATGGACAAAACAAGAGTAGGAGTTCTATTGATGAGATATGTAGTAGTAAGAAAAGCAGCATACCAGAAAATTTTAGGAATAGAAGAATAAAACAAAAGGGTATTACCCATTTCTGTAATATTCATTTGTTTTCTTTCTGCCAAGCCATTTTGCTCAGGTGTATTTGGACAAGACAATCTAAGATGAATGTCATTGGAATCAAGAAACTGTTTGAAAGAACCCTTAGCAAGTTCACAGGCATTATCTGATTGAAATACAAAATATTTGTAGAAAACAAGTTTTCAGTAAGAAATTTGAAATGAGTAAAGAAATGAATATCATCAATTTTGAGTTTCATAGGATAAATCCAGTGAAATCTACTGGCATCATCTACAAAAAAAATGTAATATTTAAAACCAGCATAAGAAATGGTAGGAGTGGGTCCCCAAACATCACAATGAATGAGAGATAATGGTTTAGACTCATGAGAAGGAGAAAGAAGAAAAGGTAACTTTTTTTACTTTTAACAATCTGACAAGGATGACAAAGTGGAATTTCATGAGCAGAATTCAAAGTAATAACTTTTTTAGAATGCAAATGTTGAATAATTTTCTTAGAAGGATGTCCTAATCTATTGTTCCACAAGGATGGAGAAGCAATAATAGAAGAATAAGAAGTGAACAAAGCATCTTTATTGACAGGAATATGTGAGAGAGGATACAAGTTATTAATCATTTTTCCTTGAGATAAAAGACAATGTGAATGTAGGTCTCTAATTTCAAAACTCCATGGATCAAAAACAAAATAACAACAATTATCCTTGGTAAATTGGGCAACTGATAACAGGTTTTGTTTCATCTTAGGAACTAGAAAAACATGCTTAAGAGCAAAACTAGTGTCAGCTGTGTGTAAAGTAGAAACACCAGTTTTTGAGATTTGTAGAGTCTTACCATTTCCAACAATGACCTTATCCTTCCCCTGATAGTTAGAAGTATTTTGAAGAATGTTGTTGTCACTAGTCATGTGTCTTGAAGCACCAGAATCAGAAATCCAAGTGGTTAAAGTAGAAGCACCAGAAGTATCATCACACAAATCAACAAAATTAACTTGTACACCACTAAAAGCAGGCTCAACCTGAGCTACATTTGCAGTTGAGTTAGACTGAGAACTGGGAGGAGGATGATATCTAAAGAAACATCTAGAAGCATAATGTCATGTTTTTTTGACATATCTGACACTCAATAGTTGACAAATCCACAAAAGATCTAGAACCATCATCTGAAGCATCAGCACTAGAACTAGTAGAGCCAGCAGTATTCTTGAATTGAACAACACCATTACCAGATTTTGGAAAATATCCTTGATTATTCTTGTTCTTGCCCTTATTCCTCCCATTCTTGTTACTAGGAGCACTATTTCTTCCATAAAAAGCTGAAGTATTATCAAGAAAACTACTTGATTCTTGAATTTGAGCACTAAGCCATTGTTCATGTGTTAACAGTATAGCTTTCAATTCACCAAAAGTATATGGATGTTCACGATTCTGAGCAGATATCACAAAAGCATCATATTATCTTCCTAGACCATTCAGAACATACATCATCAAATCTGCATCTGAAACACGGTCATTGATAAAAGTTAAGGAATCTGTGATTGTCTTCAAATGATGTAAGTAAACACAGATAGACTGAGAACCCCTTCTAATACCATATAATTTTTATCGTATCATATTACGTCATGCACCAAATTGAGATCGAAAACTGGATCCAAGATATTCCCAAATTTTACGAGCAATAGACATTCCAAGAACATCTCCAGAGATAGTTTCAGTAAATGTAGCTTTTAAACAACTAACAACAAACCTATATTCCTTTCTCCAATAAACCCATCTTGGATTAACACAAGTAACACCATTAATCAAAATTTGGGACGGAGGTTCTACAATTTCACCACTTACATGACCATATAAATCAGTAGAAATCAACACAGATTCGAATTGATCACGCCATAGAAGGAAATTTGTATGATCTAATTTTAAAGAAACAAAATTTCCAATGTTATTAAACGATAAAGCAAAATAACTTGCAGAACCCAAATTAGTATCATTACCAGACATATTAGCAGCGGAAACTGGAATTTCAACTTGTGATTGCGGTTGATTCAAAACTCCATGTGAATCTAATGTTGGAGGATACTATTGTTGTTGTTGTTGTTGTTGATTATTCAACGAACTTCTGGTATTCGGCATTGAAAAATGAAGAAAACCCAAAGATTCAAAGTAAAGGAGATGAAGATCTTGATCTTGATTTTTGGTAGTTAAAGAAATTGAGCAACCAAAGTTGAAAGAAGTATTGAAAGAAGATCAGAAAATTATTGAAAAGAATATTTGATCTCAGCTAAGTGAAAGAATCACAATTCTATGTAAAAGATTTTGAAAAAATTGTTGCATAATTTTTACCTAGGTCGTACCTTCAATGATACCATGAGAAAGTATTAAGAATGTAATGTAATGTTATTACAGGTAAACAATTTATTAGTTAAAGACAAGGATTAAGGAAGTATTTATTACACTAATTACAGAACTTAGTCAAGTCAATATAAGTTGACCTGACTATACAGAACATACTCTAATGCCCCCTATAATGGATAGATTTGGTTTGGGTTTGCTAATGGGTCATACTGCTATTGAGGGTACCTGATTGTTCACTCTTTTTATTTATTCTTATTCTCAACCTTTTTGATATATATCTTACGTGGTAATGAATGAACTAATGCATGGGGTTGTGTAGGGCTCAAGGCCAGAGCTATTACAAGATGAAAATCCACCAAGAAAGTCTCAGTCGGTAAGCATTTATGAAGTTGTTATGGTAAATGGTATTTCTTAAGAGTAATGATACACACACCGTAATTTAAGCACCGTGTGTGAACCGAGAGGAAATGAACGCTAGAGATGCAAGCGTTCTAAACATCGAGATGGTGAACGGGCAGAATTTTAAAAAGTTGGTCCCACCCTCTAGACACACGGTGTAGACTGCGTTTCTTCCGTACGATGTGTTTATCATTTTCGATTTCTTAATTTGTTGTTGTCAGAGCACGTCCTATCTCATACTGATGTCTCCGCTAAATTTTGTTACTTTTTCCGAAACTGTGTAGACTCGACGCAACAGTGACTGGACTTGTCCAAATTGAGGAAATATTAATTTCTCTCCGAACCCCGTGGCAAATGCATCGGAGGAGGGGGATCAGGTTTGTTTTGAATTGCTGCAGTAAAATCTGCCGCTTGCATAAACAAATTTAGATGTTTTTAATTACAAAACGAAGACTAGTAAATACAAGAGCAGAAGGATCTACCAAAGAAAGAAATTGCAAGAATCATGTTGGAAACAAGACAAAGCAATCAGAAGATTTCAAAATAGAGTATAACAATGATATTTAATAGTACTAAAATTTTGGCCTTGTTGTGAGTTGAATCATAAAAAAATTTGGTTATTAAGGATCAGGATGACCTGAAACTGCGCCTTACCCGCAGATACAGGCCACCTGAAATCCTTTTTTTTTATTTGCTGGTATTGTAATTTGTAACTATCATTGTGTATGAGTAAATTTCAACACTAGAAAGAAGACACTTGTCATTTCCTTAATGGCCATCTAAATAGTGATAAGACAATAACAACCATAACAAAACAAGCCACGTGTCACGATTTTAATGGTCGGTTGAATTTTATTAAAACTGTTACAAAACATCATATGACAATTTTATTAAAATGATAAGCTTCATCGATCTCTACTTCTGTATCTACTGATGATGTTTCTAGATCTTCATTCGTTTGTGACTAAGTCGAAATCGAGATGCAGAGATAATGGAATTTGTCATCAACAATTAGATCTGAAGACTCAACAACAAAAAGATGAGAAAGATAAGTTTCTCCCTTCTAATCCTATTTAATTCAATTGAAATTCCTAATTATGTGATTCAGAAATAAAATTGACTCCAATTTGTTATTTCGAAGCTACTTCAGGTAAGGTTTTCGATTTGATTCAATAGGTTTTCCTCATTTAGTAGTTCTACTTTCTTAGTTTGATTAGGTTCTGATTTTTGTATTCAGATCGGAGAAGAACATGATTTTTATTGAATCAACTAGTTTTGAATCTAGGTATGTTTAGGTTTGTTGATGTTTCTGCCGATTTGTTGATAATACTAGTTGAATTCAATCAACTAAGAAGATATTCTCCATTTAATAAAAAAGAAGAGAAGAGAAGAATATATATAGAGAGAAGAGATCTCGAGAAGATAAACACATTTAATGTGAAGAGTAGACGTGAACGGTTGAGAAATAGCGGTTGAAAAAGACGTGTCAAGAAATGGATAGAAGAAAAGATATATGTAATAAATATTGTGTAGAATACCGAATCATGTCAGTACAAAAGAATATGGAAAAATGAACATTTGCGGCATTTTGAAGTGTAGTTTCTCATGACATTCTCCCCTTCGCAGAGAAGACATGAGAAGAGGCAAGATGTAGGATCAGAATATCGCAACAACAACACACTTGCGAAATCTTCATCAGCAACACTGCGAAGACATCGCAGAGTGATCTCAGAAATGACACAACAGATGACGACAGCGTAAGCATGAGAAAAGCGTGATGATCTAGCGAAGCTAAGAACGTTTGCGAATTTTAACATTTTTAATCTTGCGAAATACCATAAGTCACATCCGAAAATAAAGGACAGATTATCTGTCATCCACTATGTAATATCCTATATAAAGAGATGAATCGGCTTAAGGGAATAATAATTTTTTGGTGTATAAGAAAGTTTTAAGGAGAGAGAAAGTCCAAAACAATGTCGTAATCTTGATTTCATTTCCTTCTTGTAAAAATTTCTAAATTTAATTAATAAAAAGTGTTGTTTTTCGATTATAAGATGTGTTGATTATTATGAATTCTTGTGAGGGATGTATTGTGGGATTTCCTGCAACTACAATGGTAACAATTTCTCCTAGTTCATGTTTTTAATTTCATCTTTAGAACATTGAGGACAATGTTAGATTTAAGTTTGGGGGTATGGGAGAAACTTTTTAGTTTCAATAAATAAACTATAGAGCCTAGAAATTTATGCTTATTAAGGATGGCACTAACCAATCTAAGTGGATGGAAGCATTTTGGTTGTAGGAGTTGAGGAACCAATCTGATTAGATGGAAACATCTAAAGATTCTATTCATAAAAGAACATAGCTCAGGTGTTAAAATAACATGATAGTTTCACCATATCTCGTTGAGTCCTTCTCACTCCTGTTTTTATTTTATTTTTATTTTAAACTATGTTTCTCTAAGTGATTAGGTGGGGCTAACGAATCAAGTTGTTACCAATGCTAGGGTGAATTAAAGTGATTGAGATACAAAAAAAAAAGATTGAGATCAGACCTTTAGACCAACCGGAATAAATTCAATAAGGTCGACCACTGGAACCCTTGTATATGCCAGTTGTGTTGACCTAGAGTTAGGATTATCGACCACTGGTTCCCTTGTATATTCCAGTCGTATTGATATTAGTCAGACCAGTATCTCAGTCCATTAGGATAGGTTCATTTTTGCGGAGTCCTTCAAACATATATGGGAAACACCGTTCGCTTAGTAAACATCAAAACCATCTATGTTTTTCTCCATTTCCATCTTCTTGATCTATCCATGTGATTAGTTTTGACTCCGTTATATTGATGTCCATAGTGAGAATATCTGAGTAGAGCTCTGTGACTTATATATGAATTTTAGTATGCTTGAGTGCAAACTCGTGTATAGCAATTGGAATTTCGCATCAGGGTACTTCCTCTTGTAATCAATAAGTATGCCAACCAAGGAGATTCTTTAGTGCCTTCCAAGGTTCTGCATAGATAGTTAGGGTCTGGAGTATAAAGGTTTTGTGGGTGTATCTCTGGAAATCCCTCCCGAGACTATAACTCGGCCACTAGGGCCACCTAGGGGTTTAAAGGCTTATTGCATACGCTAAATGCAATCGACGATGCTTGCGACAGTAAGTTAGGATTTTTTATATTTGATTTGCTCGGGACTAGCAAATAATAAGTTTGGGGGCATTTGATATACACATTTTTGTGGCTAATTTGATCTCACTACTATATATTGTTGGCACTCAATTTCGTATTTATTACGGTGTATTATGTCTTTGTAGGTATTTTTGGAGAAATAAACATGTGTGGAAAAATTGGCTCGAAAAGTGATATTTGTGCTCGCCGGAGAAAAGTACTAAATGGACCCAAGATTTGGATAAGGGGCACCTCATTTGCTAAGGGGTAGCCCAACTTCTATTTAGACCCCATGAGAGGATAAGGGGCATCCCATTCAGGCCAACTACTATTGACAGACCAGAACTGGTTAGGGGGAGGTCATCTTCCAAATTCAAATTAAGTTTTGGCGGGAAATTTTATTATTTCACGGCAGAATTAGGGATGAATTTTTGAAGGTTTTTGAGAGAGATTCAATCGCAGATTTTTGCTTGGTTGGACCTGTTAAAGCATAACAGGGATGGTATGGTAGTTTGGATCAACTAGATTGGGCTAGATCACTGGGTTTAATAAAAACAGGGGTGTGGAGAGTTTAACGTTTCCTGAAGCAGTTGTGATGAATTTCAATCGGGTTTGGTCTTTGTTTTTTATTAGGCTGAAGATGTTTGATTGAACCAAAATGGATAATGATCCCAGATTCAATAAAATAGCGATTGAGTCTCGGTTTCGATAAAAACATGTGAGAAATATACTCGGAGGTTCCTTGGAAGATTTTGGAAGAAGTTTTGACGAGAACTGTCTATTGGATATGGAATGGTAATGATCCATTGAATCGAAACAGGGCCGGTAAGTGGTGGTTATTCGAAGAAAGAGGAAGATTTCTTCCTCTCTTGGCTATACAAGGCAAGAGAAACACAAGGGTTTTTTTTCTGAGTTATATTTGGAAGTTCATGGAAAAAGCTAGCGAATATGGGTTCTTTTCAGATTTGATTATATCAACAGACAGGAAAAATTCAGAGTGTATAAGGAAATTCAGAGAAGACGCGTAAGGATGGAGGAGAATAAAGAAAGTACGTAACTTGTGAAAGGGAGAAATCCCGTGACTTTTGGGGCAAGAGAAATAATTTCTACGTGTTTTGAAAGACCTTGTGGTGTATATATATGTTGGTAGGAGGTCCAGGGAGAGTTGTCGAGAGTTGGAGGTCCTAACAGAGGAGAAAGAGAAGCTGCAGGGAAGATTGCAGGCGAGTTATGCTGCTGCTGAAGAAGATGGGGACGAAGAACATTGGACGAACTCAAATAGTCTCAGATTATTCTACACTATACATCTGTCGTTCTTCTACAGTCTTAAACAATTGTAACAGTAGATTCTGTAACGTCTTTACAGCGTTGCGATTCCGCTGTAATATTATTTTATCCAATAAAACACCTATTGAGCCATATTTTATTTATTTTATTTTTAAGTCTTAAACCAATCTCATCAAGTCCGAGAATCAAACCCTTTACTTACCACTTCAAAACTACATCAATTTTTGGCGCCGTCGACGGGGACTTGTATTTAAATTTATTTTAGGTTTATTTTTATTTTTTTAGGTTTTATTTTTATTTTTATTATTTTTGTTCTCTTTTAAGCCTTTGGTATTTTTTGATTCTTTTCAGATTTGGAGCGAAGCTACAAGGATAGAAAAATTGATATAAAAGGAAAGCATTGCCAAAGAAGGAAAGAAAAGAGGAGTCCAAGGAGTGAAGAAGATTTTGTATATATTTATTTTATTTAGACATTTTTTTCTTTTTATTTTTAGAAAATGTAAATAAGGTTTTATTTTTTGTAATTTTTATTTTTATTTCTGGACACTTTTTGGACTTTATTTTGGACCTGGACATTATTTTTAAAACCCTAAGGATGGGTTGAGATTAAATATAAACTGTTTGCAGGGAAAGAAGACAGTTACGATACCGTCTCGGTCCCTCAGGTTCGACACTGACATATGAGTCGGTGGCCTGAGTCGACTTCAACGGTTCATCGCCCGTATGGTACGGGAGGTAAGACTCTATCCACCCACGAATCCCCTGTCAGTGGGTTTATTTTGTGTGACAACTCACACCCCTGCAATAGAATGTCGAACTGGTATTACAATAGTCAACACAACGAATATCCGAACGATTTTAAAAATGGACATTACTTTGACCATATGTGAATAGTGGTTGGGAACATCAAACTTTTGAAGGTTATGGTCCATAACATGGTGAGCACAATTACTATCCACACTCCAACCGGTCGTACGAGCAAAATTCCTCTCTACTAGAGTCAACATGTAAGTTAGCTGAGTCGACACATAAGTTAGCAGAAATGAATAACTTAGTTATGGACGAAAGCAATACAACAAGTGAACTTTATTTCCTAGATTTAATTAGGAAGTCATGTGAGTCGACTCAGAATCTTTTGTTAGAGGCTCGAAAAAATCTTAATTTCCAATTAGTGTTTCCAATAGTACCCTTGAAAATGAGAATAGTTATTTGCATAATCAAGATGACGAGGTTAGAATTGGTAACACTAATTTTTTAGATGAGGTTCTGATGCGTGTCGTAACCACAAAAAATTAATTAATACTTTACTACCTAATTAACAAGTAATATAGGGCAGTCAAGATCGATCCCACGAGGAGCAAGAGATTATTAGTTGTAAAATTGTCACAAAAAGGGGGGTATTGGTTCTTATATTTAAAAACCAAAAGAAATAAGCAAAGCAATTGAAAATGTAAGTTGAATTCAATAATAGAGAATAGATCAAGGAATCCTTCTTCGCTGCAAAACAATGATTAAAGTTATGTTCTTTTCCACTTTTTATTAGTCATAGATTATCACCAACCGTAGGTATAACAGCTAGATCATTGCTAACCCCTAAATCCCTTGTATCACCGGACACGGAAGTTCTCGACTACCGGATTCTATTTACCAAACCACCTAGTAGTAGATCACTCAAGATGTAATTTAGTTAAACGCATTAAGATTTATGAATTTATTAGGTTGATATTAGTAGTTAGACTCTTAGATCAAGGTCCACTTGCTAACGTTGTTTTCACACACAATTGCTCCACGGAATTCCTCCGCAAGGTCTTGTGTTTTCTACTTATGTAAATAGTCAAGAAACGATTACTTATCCCCTAACTTTCACTAGCTTTAGATCAATTAACAAATCAATTTAGTTGGCCACCCAAACGACCTATCAATCAAGCATAAACACTAATATTAGCAAAAACAATCGATAATCATATGAAAAACTTCAAAGTAGAATTGAAACAAAACTCAAACCATATATTAAGAACTAGGAATTCATCCTCAATCAATAAGAAAATTAGATACTCATAGTTTGGAGTTCACACAATAATAATAATAATTAAGGAAGAAAGAAAAACTTATTGAAAAGATGATGGTTGCTCCTTCCTCCAATTCTTGTGCGCTTTAACTCCTTATCCAAAGTACATGTGTATAAAAAGTTGTAGAGAACTCCTTTATTTATAGGCTTCAATACTCTCCATCTCTTTGTAGGAAAAGAATCCACATTCCATAAGAACACCACTTTCCCAAGTTGAGCCATATTCCAATTTCAAGTCCAATTCTCCAAAACTTCCAAGTTTTCATCCAATTCCCAATTCTAAGTCTTCACACACATGACAGAAGTCCACCCAAAATTCTGCATGTTTGGTCACCGAAAAATGGGGTTTTGGCCGGAAATAGGCCGGAATTCGTCACTGTCGGCCACCTGAAAATTCTCTCCGTCGACGGAATATTCCGTCAGTCCACCGTTAGGACTAACGGTCAAATAGGTCAAATCGTTAGTCAAAGGTCAAGGGAGAGAGGACGAATCAGCCACCGAGTCAGCTATCTTGATCAGGGTTGAGTGAGCTTATTCGGCTGACTCACCGAGGTGTAGGGCTGGATCGGTATGGGTTAACTCGCCGGATCATAAAAATGGACAGAGTTTCCTCTGTTTTCAGTGCATTCTCAGGCCATATTCAGGCCGATTTCAGCTCCATTCCCTGTGACAATCCTAACATACATCTATTGTTGCCTCATTACAGCATTTCATTCACACTCCCAGCTATTCATAG